>CP136055.1:338510713-339760713 GCA_032464435.1 Aegilops umbellulata | reverse complement strand
TTTTCTTCTGTGATAAACTCTTGTCGTTCCAAAGCTTGCTTTCTGACCTTCTGTTTGACGGGCCGCGCATGAGGACAGACAGCAAGGTGGTGCTCAATCACCTCCCTGGGAACGCCGGGGATGTCGGAAGCTTGCCAGGCAAACACATCGACATTCGCCCGCACGAAGGTGACGAGCGCGTCTTCCTATTTGCCATCAAGGGTGGAGCATATGGTGAAAGCTCCTCCCGTGCCGTCCTCATTGACAGAAACCTTCTTGGTTCCCGGCGGAATGGCCCTGGGCTTCTTGTTTCCGCCGGTGGAGCTCTCAGGCACGTCCTCGACGGCAGCGCTACACTCCGAAGAGGAGCGCTTGCCGAAGTGGGTGTCCGAGGTCTCACCGGCCTTCTTCTTCTTCTTCCCTCCCGGATTCCCAGCGGCAGGAGCAAGGGCCCTAGTGGCGGCAGCTGCTGCAATTGCTTGCTGATATAGTTGATCAGCGCAAATCAGCGCATCTTTCTTATCAGAGGGGATGGTGATGACCTCCACAGGGCCTGGCATCTTCAGGGTGTTGTAGGCATAGTGTGACACCGCCATGAACTTGGCCAGCGCTGGGCGGCCAAGGATCCAATTGTAGGGCAAGGGGATCTTGGCAACATCAAACACGATCCTCTTCGTCCTGTAGTTCAGGTCGCTTCCAAAGGTCACGGGCAGCGTGACCTTTCCCTTGGGTTGGCTTCTTCCCGGATTGACCCCCTGAAACGTGCATGTCTCTTCGAGGTCTCCATCAGGAATCTGCAGTTTCTCGATCACGGCAGGCGAAATCAAGTTCAGACCGGCCCCGCCATTGACTAGCATCTTCGTCGCCTTGATGTTGCGTATTGTTGGCGAAACCAACAACGGCAAGCACCCGACCGCAGTAGTGCGATCAGGGTGATCCTCAGTGTAAAAAATGATAGGTGTGCTGGACCACTTCAGCGGCCTTTGGGCATCAAACGACGGCTCTGCCGCTGTAATCTCTCGCGCCCACTGTTTAAGCCGGCGGTGAGAAGTGTGCAGCGAGGCACCGCCGTCGACGCACATGGCCTCTGTAGCTTTCTGAAACTCTTGGTCGCCGAACTCGTCGTCCTCTTCCTGATCGTCGTCTTCTGGCTTTCTGTCACGGCCCCGGGCGGGCCTTTCCTATGTCTTATCCTTGCCCCGACGGCTCGCCTGGCCGTCACGCTTCTTGCCGGACCCTTCATCACCGTCTTGGCCCTTCTCCTTGTCCCGCCTCTCATATTCAGCCCTCTGCTTCTCAGCGAGGAGCTCAACCTGTCGGTAGTCTTGGAGAGTGTGGCCTTTGGTGCGATGGATCTTGCAGCATCACTTGTCGGAGTTTCCTGACTTCTCGGCAGCCGCCAAGGCCCGGCAAGTGACACATCCGGCAATTTCCTTGCCGCGGTCATCTGCCTTGGTTTTCTTTGTGGAGCCGGTGTCATCAGATCCCTCGACGGCAAGCACTGCTTTACCTTTGCGCTTCCTGATCCAGCGCCGGCCTTTATTCGCCGGGGCGGCAGTATCCTCATTTGAGGAGTCGGTTTCCACGCCGGCATCTTCGCCGGGGTACTTTCTCCCCTCTTCAACTCGGGCACATCTCTCAGCAAGAACATAGAGTTCTCCCACATCTTTCACCTTGTTCCTTGCCAACTCTTCGCACATCTTGCGGTTACGCACGTTCTGATGGAACACGCTGATGATGGCGGCAGGATGAACATCAGGGATGTTGTACTGTATCCGGCTGAACCTCTGTATATACTTGCGGAGACTCTCGCCTCCCTTCTGGGGAATAACGTGCAGGTCGCTTGCTTGGCCATGAGCTTGGTGACCGCCAGTGAAGGCGCCCACGAACTCATGGCACAAATCCGACCAGGAGGAAATGGAGTCTACCGGCAAGTGCATCAACCATGACATGGCATTTGGTTTAAGATCCAACGGGGAAGTAATTCTCAAGCACCTTATCGTCGCAGGCTCCGGCAGCCTGCATCGCGATGGTGTAGATGATGAGGAACTCGGACGGGTGGGTCTTGCTGCCGTACTTCTCGCCCACGTCAGGTTTGAAGGTGCGGTGAGTGGGCCACTGGAACTGTCGCAGCTCACGGGTAAAAGCCGGACAGCCTACCTCGTAAGGCAGGTCTCCATGGCTCTCCAGTGCCGGGTGCTTCACAGCAGGCCCCGCTCGCCTGTCTGAGTGGTGGCGCGCTCCACGCCAGTGCTCGATAGTGGTTCGAGCGTCTTCATGTTCCCGATCCCGAAGGACCTGGCGCTGGTCACAGTGGGTCCCCGGGTCGGACGACACTATGGAGATTTCGTCGCCCGTAACGTCGCGAGGGGCAGGAGTCCGTGGTACCGGGCGAGGAGGAGGCGAGTGCACCGTGGTCGCGGCGCCGCCAGCTTTCATGCCACTGGTAGACTGGACTCCGTCGGAGCGTCGACCCGGGGGCTCCGTCGGACTTGGTTCATCTTTGTTGGCCACCGCGACAAGGCTTCGGATGGTGGCTCTCCATTCGTCGAGTTTCCTCGTAGTGGTAGGAAAATCGAGGAGCAACTGCGAGCGCGCCAGGGCTTCTGCTGGCGTTGGTGGCAGCGGAACCTGCACGGATCGCGACGCGCTTTGACTTCTGACCATGTCAGAAGGAGCTCTATCACGACCGGGCGGTCGCATGCCATCTTCACTAGCGCCTCTGCGAGCGGGCAGGTCTTCTACATCCCGGGAGTGGCGCTTGGGGGTCTCCCCGCGGCGACGCCCGGGGTCTTCGGGGTGACTACGCCGTTCGTCGCGCGCCGCTTGAGAGGAGCGCGCCGTCGGCGCTGGCGTGGGAGTCTTGGAGGCCCTCGCGCCGCCCTCGGGCAGGGCGGCAGCGATCGTGGAAGGCCCCGCGCCACCCGCGGAGGGCCCGGCTCCTTCTTTGGATTTGGCAGCGTGCGGCCCGTTACCAGGCGCATGATCATCGCCGCCTTCCAAACTCCGGCTGCTGGGACGGTGTTGGTGTTCGCGAACAGCGCCCCGGGTCCTTTCTGTGACCGGTCCGCTGCTCGCCCGCGTCGGGAAGGGATGCCCGGCTTCCGACGGGCCAACCGCCACCGTCTTCTTCTTCTTGGGCGCCATGACGATGAACAAGTGCCGAACTAACTGCTAAAGCCGATTCTCACAACTGCGCCCCACTACCTGGCGCGCCAAAGATGTCGGTAGGAAACGACACCTATGGGATCACAAGAATCCCTACTACGGTTGCGGGGCGCGGGGTTGTGAAAAGAGCGGATCAAACAGATAGCACGCGATTCCTTTACCCAGGTTTGGGCTGCAGGGATGCGTAAAACCCTACTCCTGCTTTGATGGATTGTATATCTATGTTCTTGAGCTAGCTATGGGGCGTCGAGAGCTCCAAAAAGCCGAATCCTCTTCCTGGTCGCTTGGGGCCTCCTTTTATAGGGAAAGGGGTTGCCAAAGTGGCACACAGGAGGTGGAAAGGGTACAGTGATGCGAGGTTATCCCTCGCATTACATGACAAGGTGCATTTAATGCGCCTTGCTTAGGTGTCTTTGCTTTATCGAGGACGGGGGAGAGCCCTGTCTCGTTCGTTGCCGCTCCCTCTCGTGTCGACACGCGCCCTGGCTAGCGGTGCCTGCGATGCCATGTAGGCAGGCAGGCAGCTGAGGTGGCGCAGCGGTGGGTCTCCGCGAATATCTGCACGCCGCCACGCAGGTGCCTGCCCAGCTGGTTGGGTCGGCAGCTGCATGCGAGCGGTGGCGGAGGTGCGACTGGCGTGGGCCTGATGGTGGCCCCACGGTGTTCATGACAAGGGCCTTGCCGCGGCCCCAGCAACGGTCTTGCCGGGGTCCGGGCAAGGGTCTTGCCGTGGCGCCTGCTGTCATCCCCAGCAAGGCTCTTGCCGGGGACCTTGTGGTCCTCCTTGGCTGGGATACCGCCAAGAGTCATCATCTTCTAGAGTGTGCGTCTAATCTTGAATGTCTTCACAAAGATCTGCATTCCACCACGGGGATGCCTCCTGAATCCTTGCCCCATGGGGGTAGTGGACTCAAGGGTGACCCGCTTCGTAGGTGTGGGGCGAGCTGCCATGGCAAGGGTCTTGCCGGGTCAGCTAAAGCTGCCCCCCGGCAAGGATCTTGCCGGGGGGGGGTCTGCTCTGTCCCTTTTGCTCTTTGTGGTCTTGGTCTTGGCGTCGTTCCGCTTCTCTTCAGCTTTGGCCTTACCTTGGCTTACCTCCCTTGCCGCGCTCGGTGTGGCGGCGTCCGTGTGGCTCAGACTGCCCATGGTTATAGGGGTACAAAAAGTGTACCCCCCTTTTTGTACACCGACACACATTTTTGCTTTTGCATCATATTTAGGATAAACACATTTGGAATTTCATTTGAATTGGACTGTATGATGGTATTTGCTTGTAGTAGCTCAATGATCCATATTTGAATTGAATGGACAATCTAAGTTTCGAGTTGGAGACATTGATTTTCAAAACTTTCACATTTTTTTGCGTGGAAAACAAACAAATTGTCGGCCATGATATCATAGTTGGACGTATGAGAGCAGAATACTTATAATTTTAGGCGCCAAAAGCTTTCAAACTTCCCGCTCACATCGGAATATCACGCGCCCGAAATTTTAGCCCTGCGATATTCCTGTTTTACCCCTGCCACACGAACGGAAAAGGGCTGCTTTGGTAACTCCATTATTTTCCCCTCTTTGCCCCCAACATTCTTCCCTAGAGCCCCTCCCCTTCCCCTCCCCAACCCCCCCCAACCACGGCAAGCCGCCGAATCTAGTCCTACGCCGAAGTGGTGGACCTCACACCCCGCCGGATCTACCTTCCGCACCTTGGAACCCCCAACTGCCAACTCACCACTTCACCAGAGCCGCTTCAGTGACTGGCTTGTCCACCGCTCCAGATCTCCTTGACCGCCATCATGGTCCACCACACCGGATCTGCTTAACCGGCGCCCTCGTCCACCACAGCGTAGGCCCTTCACTGACTCCCTCGTCCGCCACTTCACTTGCCATTCATACAAGCCCTCGTCCGCCGCAACAGATCCGCCTCACCGAAAGCACTGTACAACACGCCCGCCGAAGCCTTCGTCCACTGCACCGGACCCGCTCCACGGACGCCATATTCAACTCCACCGGCCCTGCTTTACCGACGCCGCCGCCTCTTCAGGTTATTTCAATTTGTACTCCTTCAGTTTTTTCTTTATCGTGCAACTGTTCACTTACCATAGATGAGCTTTCTTGTATGTCGACAGGCGCCACAACCGTAGCACCGGAGCCGCTTCAGCGACGGCGACAGCCGGCCCAAACTCAACCGCAACACGAGCACCATCGACGTTCCTTAGCTATCAAGTATGACAACGATACCCATACGCCGCCGAGAATCAGGTACTATTATCCAACGGCCGGCGCCTACGTTCACTTTCCTAGCATAAGCACCGCACCTTTTAATTTCTTCAATTTTTCATGAGACGCGTTATTCTGCTTGCACCTGTAGGGCCATACTTGTGGCAGTGAACATGTTACATGTGCTAAATTACATACAAGTGCACATATAGTTAATATGCTTTAGTTTTGTTCTGATGCCACCTGTTGGTTCCATCAGAATGCTTAATGTTCTCTCTGCTTAATTACACATCAACAAACTAGCATGTGGTTCCGCTGCTTTTTGTTCGTTTTACCCTACATTTTCTGATGCTAGCTGTTACATCACTGCTCCAAGCCTCTGTTCATTACTTGTTTGTGTGTTCTTGATCTTCCCAAGCTGCATGACTAATTTGATGCTTCTATTAATTATGGAGCTGCCAACCCCATCAAGCAAAATATTTGTTCTTTTGGGGCTGGCACCTCGAACAAGCATAAAAATAGAGGGAAGCAGATATACTCCCTCCGATTCTATTTACTCTGCGCATAACTCTTGACCCGCATACCAAGGAGGGCACTGGTTCAATTTTTCTGGACTAATTTGCCAATTAATTAGGGCAGAGGCGGATGGGGCAGGGCACAAAAGGAAACCAATGCTAGGAATGGGCAACTCCCAGACTAATACGAGAAAACTGAGAAAAAGAATCAGAGGGACTATTGTCGTGTATGCACACACCGTTCTTTCATTAGTTTAGATGAACCATTGATGATCAATTCGGACCAGTGCATGCGATTAAAATTAATTTTACATAAATAGATGGTGCAGAATAAACTACAACAACTAGATTTGCAACCACGGGATGCTGACGATATCTTCAACGAACATTGCAACAGCAGCTAGGCTTCACAGGAACATATGTTAAGCCAGTGTGTTTTAGTACATGTGAAATGTAATGCGAGTGGGCTGCTTTCTTGGCTTGTGCCCTCAACGTGTAATCCTATTGAATTACAAATAGTTCAGTTGTCTGCTTTGTTGTATTGCTTGATTCGAATGCTTATTTGTTGTTACGCTATACCTGAGTTGGCAAATATGTCAGCAGTGCCTGCTGTACTATCAGAAAGAAATGCATGCCTATTTCATTTGAGTCCTTAACTTTTACTCTCAACTTCATCACACGACTGTCTTTGTAGTTTATATGAGGCCACACTGTTAAGTGCTTTCTCAGATTATTTCAACTGCTTAGATGCCTTGGCAACTTAAATATAGCATTTGTACACTCCCTTTCCACTAGGGATGTCAACTGGATCCAGTTTAATCCCGATTAAAGTCCACTAGTGGTATGATTGTACGAGTTTTTGTTTTTTTGAGGAAAATGAACTAGGGAGGTAGCAAAAACTAACTAGATGGGACTGGCGGATTTCGTTTATTTGCCACTTACATACCTAGTTTCATCTTACCATTTTAATTTCTTTTCGGCTGATGCTGCTTCGAACCATTTAAATATAGTTTGCCATGCTCGGCAGTAATTCGTCCGTCGTTTACCATGTAAGCTTACTGCCTGGATTATACGATAACTATGTCTTGCTGATGTCCAGCGGAAACCTTTCAAGATGCCGTTCACACTCGGACACAATGTACAACCCCAGAATCTGTTTGTGGAAGCAGTGCGCCATCCATGTTACCAAATGGTAGCAGTTCAGAGGCAACACCGCTAGAGAGCAGTATGAGCACATATATTATAGTGCTTGAGGCTCTACTAGAGGCAGAAAGAGATGGTGTGGCTGCCATGAATGAGGTAATCTTTATCTTGAGGCTGGAAATTACGGAATTAGCGGCATGCATTATGCAAGCAACCCAAGAATTGCAGGAAGTAAGAATTTTGCATTTGAAGACAGAGGAGGTCCTGCTATTTTTGCTATCTGAAGCCCAAGATAATCCCGGTTCTTCTTTAGATACCAGTTGAAATTTTCATTAGATTATTGTACTTGCATGTTGTGTCATGTCTCTGAATGGATTAGGTTGCAAGACCCCCTATGTTGTCCATGTGTTGTAATGATCCGAATTTTTAGGCGAGGTAATCCTCAGTACTTGTATGCTTGACATAAGGTGAACTGTTTTCCGTGTGAGCATATTGTATTGGATGAAATAACTGTTTGACTCAGAGTGTATCCAACCTACTGAATTCGAAGATCACGGCATTTCTAAATCATAGTCATATATAAAGGTGGAATAAATCTTTGTTGTGGTTTTGAAGAAATAAATAACAAAACGTATAATTATCTGTGTATATTCGTAATCGAATACAAATTGGATTTGAATTTAGTTTGCCAGGTCCCAGGGCAAACGTGAATGCTAATTCTCCCAAGTTTTGAACGAAGCGGCTAAACACCCACTATAATTTGTGGCCTGCCTGAAGCAAGTGTTTGCGAGATGGAAATTACTGTCTACCCCTGACACTTGACATCCTTATCGACAGGATTTCCACTGCTGTTGATAGGGGTAGACTAGTAACTTCAATCAGACAACAACAGACAACAACTCGAGACTTAGACGAAGCTTATTTGCTCTCGAGTCATCAAAACCCCATAAATAGTAGTAGCGTGAGTTACGGTGGGTTAATAGAAAGGAATGGCTCTCTCCCTCACCTCTCCTCTCCTCCCCTCCACCTGCTCCAACGAGAACCATGGCGATCTCTAGATTAGTTCAATATGGACAGTCTTCTTCACTGGGATTTTTCCCCAGGGCTTGCCCTTGCGGATCAGGTGAGGAGACAATTTGGATCCACGGTGCACTTCTCTCCTTCTCGTGACCGTCAAGAGTTCTTTCTTGTGGTCACTTTCTCTTCGGCCTCATTCCCGCTCAATGTGGATTCTGTGGGTATTGCTCTACAATGCTGCATTGGCGGTATCAGTTCTGGTTACAAGGTGAAGCAAATCAATCTGCGTGCTTTCAAATTCTTAGTCGCCAATAATAAAGTGGGACATTTTATCTATGGGCTCAAGGACCGGGTGTGGCCAGATTTTATATGTCATTTTCATCTATTCAATGGCTGTTATACCCGAGCACCAACTTCTCCTGATTGTTGGCATGCAGACAAGACATTAACCAAGCTTGATAATCGCCGTTCTATGGCCGTTTCCTCAAAACTAGATTTCTTCACCCAAGCACCTACTGATCAGGAATCATCACGAAGAGAATTCAGTAAGTTTGCATTGACCCCGTTGACACATATGAATTTCTCTAATTCCAATGCTGCTGAGGCTTCTTCTTCCATGATCTCGCTGGTTCATTCTTCGCCCCCTGATCATGAACAAATCAAATTTGGCGAATTTGTCGCGAGCATTAATGACAATGTCAGGACCCCGATCCTAAGTCACACCGATCTAGCATGTAACACATCATATCACTTTGCGGCCTCACGCACGATATTCCCACGGGTGCCACCTTACCTGGCCCGGGACCGTTTGCGCCTTTTGGCTCACGTATATGATAGTGTCGCTAGCATCCATATGACAAAGAACCCGGGCCGACATGGCTAGTCGTGAACCCAAAGCGGCACTAACCCATGGGGACAGGCATACATGAATCAACTTCGAGCATGTCGGTCAGCAGCGTGTGAATCCGGGCTGTAGCACTGGGCTAACAGGACTCCGGTAACCCAGGCTGTAGTAGGCTAGGCAGGACTCCGGATGTCACCGCGTGACATTTCCCCGAAGGGACAGACACAGGAATGAAGTGAAACATATGCCGGCCAGTCAAGTGTCCTGAGCAGTAGTGCTGGGCTAGCAGGACTCCGGTGAACCGGGCTGTAGCGGACTACTATGGCTCAAGGAGGCACTAGACTACATTTCCCCATAAGAGAGGCTGCCAAGGATAAACAACTAGATTGTCGGATCCCACACATAGCAAGCATTTCAATCATACACACAATATGCTCGACATGTGTAAATACAACATGGCATCACAACAAGACTCTACGACTCAAGTCTTTATTCATTAGGCTCCGAGGAGCGAGATATTACACACATAGGTCTCATGACCCAACATTCAGAGCATACAAGTCAAAGCACAAGCGGAAGCTTAACATGTCTGAGTACAGACATCTACAAATGAAAAAGGCTGAGAAGCCTGACTATCTACCAGATCCTGCCGAGGGCACAAGATCGTAGCTGAGGTATCAAGCTAAACGTCGAAGTCCACGCGAAACTACTAGCGAGACTGAAGTCTCTCTGCAAAACATAAAATAGGAAAACATGAGTACAAATGTACCCAGCAAGACTTACATCAGAACTAGCTACATATGCATCGGTACAATAAAGGGGGTGGTGGAGTTTAACCGCAGCAAGCCACCTTTGACTCAGTGGCTAGCCTGAACTATGACTGCAAGTAACTCTTTTGAGGTGGCGCACACGAGTACACATATTCACCATATCAATACACCACTATGGATCCGCTCCCGTCTCCCTACGAGAAGGCCATCCATAGCACTCACACTTATCTTGCGAGTTTTAGAGTAACCACTTTCACTTGTCTATGAACTATGCAAGGGGTCCAAGTTTCCATATCCGAGGAATCCGGATATTTGAATAGATAATGATAACCCTGCAGGGGTGTACTTCTTCACACACGCTTTCGCCACTTACCACCATGTACACGTCATGTACCTCGGCAACCTTCAAGCGGAAGCCTGGCGAGGGAGTCGGCCACGACTTGACTAACCACACAAGTCTCTAGTCCAGGTTTATCGCCTATTCGGGTTCCATCCGCAAGGAGATCTGGCCGGGGTGTCGCTCACGGCCCCAAACGATGTGTACAGGGTTCCAAGCCCACCAAACGGGCGACGCTTGGCATACCCGGCCACGGTGCCTAGTCTGTCCCAAGCCCACCTATACCGGGTGCCACTTGGTAGACTACTAACACTACCTACAAACACCAGAAACTAGTTGCAACTCCTGGACAGATATCAGGTTGATTAATAAGTCGAGAGATCTTGGAGCGCCCGGAGCCCAATGTGTGGTAGTAACTGTTCATGGATCACAGACACAGAACTCAGTTCCTGGGGACGGCTGCAATGAGACAACCCACCATGTACTCTGTAACGCCCCCGATGTAACTTGCCATATTTGTAATCCAACTCTTGCCATTTGCGGCTATGTGTTATGATATTCCCTCCGTGGTTGGGTTCTCTTCGTTTTGCATTTTGGTCATGTCATGCATTTCATATCATGTCATCATGTGCATCGCATTCGCATACGTGTTCGTCTCATAAATCCGAGCATCTTTCCCGTTGTCGTTTTGCAATCCGGCGCTCCTATGTCTCCCGGCGTCCCTTTTTACATTTCTTCGTGAGCGGGTATTAAACATTCTCGGAATGGACCGAGGTTTGACATGTGGCCTCAGTATAGCACCGGTAGACCGCCTGTCAAGTTTCGGGTCAATCGGAGTTCGTTTGGTACTCCAACGGTTAGCCGGGTAACCGTGAAGGCCTCGTGTGTGTTGCAGCCCAACACCCCTTCAAAACAGCCCAATAACCCATCTAAGTCACTCCCATGTCCTCCGCCGTTCGATCACGATCGCGTGGGCGAAAACCGCACTCCATTTGGAGCTCCCTAGCTCCTTCTGTCTATAAAAACGTCTCCCCCGTCCAAATCTGGGAGAGACACCCGAAACCCTAATTTTTCTCCTCGATCCGCGCGCCTCTCTCTCCTGTCCGCCGCCGGCGCGCCCCGGGCCAGTGGGAGCGCGCCACGTGTCGCCTCTCCGCCGCCCGTACCGCGCCACCGCGCCGGCCCGCCAGGCCCGCCGGCCCGGTCCGCCGCCACCGCCGCCCGCGGAGCTCCCGCGCCTCCCTCCGCCGCTCCCGCGCGCCCGCGCCGCCTCGACCTCCTCCCGTCGCCGCCCCGCCGCCGCGCCGGTCGCGCCGCGCCGCCCCGAGCCGCCCCGCCGCCGCCGCCGCGCGCCGCGCCGCCCCGAGCCGCCCCGCCGCGCGCCGCGCCGCCCCGCTGCCTCGCGCCGCCGCCCCGGCACCGGATCCGCCCGGATCCGCGCCGGCCAGCTTCCCCCTCGCCGCCTCTGGCCGTCCCGCGGCGAACCCCGGCGAGCCTCGCCTCAGATCCGATCGGGAGCGCCGGTGGTTGACTTCGTTTCCTCCCCCTCTCTTTTTCTCTAAGTCCCCAACTTTGCATATTATCGTCAGTTCTTCTACATGCCATAACTTTGCATCCATAGCTCCGTTTCGCGCGTATAATATGTCATTTTGTTCGTATCGAAGAGTACATCATCTTGTTCCATTGAACCAATTTCATTTGAAGCCATCTTGATGCCCGAATTGCTGTTAGAAGAGGGCTAGTTGATGTTTATTGCTGGATCTTATCTGAACATGCACTTTTGTCATTTTTGCCATGATTGATGTGTACCTCCTATGAAGTTGAGTCCTACATGTGTTTTGTAATATGCCATGTTACCTTTCCAGGGAATTTTGCTATGTATTTTTGAGATGCTTGAGTTGGCTAGAAATTGCATGCAAAGTAGGGATGATGAAATTGCTGTTTTCAGAGACTTAGTGATTTCACTAAGTCCCTGACTTTTGTTATTATCATGCCATGTGTTCATGTTGTTTCCGAGAGATCCATGCATAATTTGAGCATGATCAGTAAGGGAGTTTTGAACTTGAGTATTTGCTTAATCCATCCATGCCTTTGTTTGCAATTATGGGGTGCCATAGCTTGAGTCAATCGAGCTCTACTTTTGCTTCAAAATGTTGCTGGCAGATTGTTTACATGTTATTCGATTTTGCCAAGCTTGGTGTAGTTGATCCTTGCATGATATGATGATATTGTTGCCATTTGTTGTTACTACGCCATGTCTTCTTGATGTATGTATGCTTATTTAATCATGAAATGCTCTGTAGTGAGTGCATCGAGCTCTCGAACATGCCTAGTCGTTAACAGTTTTCTGCCATGTCCAGTTTTCTACAAAGTCTGAAACCTGTAACGAAACTTGCTTAATTGTCATGGGTGTAATCATATTTTCTGATCCCTTTTGGCTTATGGTCAGTAAGAGACTTTTGTCAAGTGCTATGAGTAGATTCATGCCATGCCTTTCTTTGCTATGTTCTGAAACTGTAGCATGTCGTTTCGTTGCTCTGAACTTGTCATCCTGATGTTGTTTTCCTGACTTGCTGTTATTTCACTAAGTCTGTGAATCTGTTATTAGTTGTACTTTTGCCATGCTTGTTTGAACCTGTTATGATGTGAATTGGCCATAGCTCAGTGTTCATCTTTTGTCGCATCTTGAGTAGATTACTGTCATATGCTTTGTTGCCATGTTTGGGTGCAGTAGCTTAATTATTTGTTGCTTGCTAAGTAGCATCATGCTGTTTATGGCAGATACGTGTCATTCTTGTATTGCTTACCATTTGCAAACCGTGCATCCGATTCCGGTGATCTTTATATCGTTTTCAACCGAAATCACCTCATCTTTCCAGTGGCATGCTTGGTTGCCAAGATTATGCCCTGTTCATCCTTGTCCTTCCGGAGCATGCATACGCATTGCATATCACCTCTCGCATATCATGCCATGTTTTGCATCATATTGCTTGCGCATTGCATCGTGGTTGATTTTGGTTCCTTTGCTTGTTCTCTTGTCTTGGGTAGAGCCGGGAGACGAGTACGTGAAAGAGGAACCTGTTGAGAACGGTTACGAGAACCAAGTTTTCGACAACTCTGAGAACCTTGCAGGCAAGATGACCATACCCTCGAAATCACTTCTATCTTTGCTTGCTAGATTGCTCGCTCTTTTGCTATGCCTATGCTGCGTTACCTACCACTTGCTATATCATGCCTCCTATATTGCCATGTCAGCCCCTAACCATCCATGTCCTAGCAAACCGTTGTTTGGCTATGTTACTGCTTTGCTCAGCCCCTCTTATAGCGTTGCTAGTTGCAGGTGAAGATGAAGTTTGTTCCTTGTTGGAACATGGACTTGTTGTTCCTTGTTTGGAACATGTTTACTTGTTGGGATATCACAATACCTCTTATTTAATTAATGCATCTATATACTTGGTAAAGGGTGGAAGGCTCGGCCTTATGCCTGGTGTTTTGTTCCACTCTTGCCACCCTAGTTTCCGTCATACCGGTGTTATGTTCCCGGAGTTTGCGTTCCTTACACGGTTGGGTGATTTATGGGACCCCCTTGACAGTTCGCTTTGAATAAGACTTTTCCAGCAAGGCCCAACATTGGTTTTACCATTCGCCACCTAGCCTTTTTCCCTTGGGTTCTGCAGACTCAAGGGTCATCTTTATTTTAACCCCCGGGCCAGTTCTCCTTCGATTGCTGGTCCAACTAGAGCCACTTGCGGTGCCGCCCTGAGGCAACTTGGGGTATCTTCGGTTGCCGTACGTAGTGTTCATCCGGATGTGCCCTGAGACCGAGATATGTGCAGCTCCTATCAGGATTTGTCGGCACAATCGGGCGGCTTTGCTGGACTTGTTTTATTGCTGTTGAAATGTCTTGTAGTCCGGGATTCCGAGATTGATCGGGTATTCCCGGTAGAAGGAATATCCTTCGTTGACCGTGAGAGCTTATCATGGGCTAAGTTGGGACACCCCTGCAGGGTATTATCTTTCGAAAGCCGTGCCCGCGGTTATGAGGCAGATGGGAATTTGTTGATGTCCGGTTGTAGAAAACCCGAAGTTGACCTTAACTAAAACACATCAACCGCGTGTGTAACCGTGATGGTCTCTTCTCGGCGGGGTCCGGGAAGTGAATACGGTTGTTGGAGTTATGCCTGACGTAGGTTGTTCAGGATCACTTCTTGATCACTTCTAGCTTCACGACCGTGCTTTGCCTTCTCTTCTCGCTCTCTTTTGCGCTATAGCCACCACATGCTAGTCGCTTGCTGCAGCTCCACCTCACTGCCCTTTCCCACCTTTAAGCTTAAATAGTCTTGATCTCGCGGGTGTGAGATTGCTGAGTCCCCGTGACTCACAGATATTATCACCTCAGTTGCAGGTACCAACGATGTCAGTGCTGATGACGCGACCGAGCTCATTTGGGAGTTCGATGAGGAACGTGGCCGTTACTATGTTTCTTTTCCAGATGATCAGTAGTGGAGCCCAGTTGGGTGATCCGGGGATCTGTTTAGCATTTGGGGTAGTCTTCTTTCATTTTGGTACCGTAGTCGGACCTTGAGTGTAATCTGATTGATGGATGTTATTTATGCACTTGTGTGAAGTGGCGATTGTAAGCCAACTATGTATCTTTCCCCTTTATTTATTACATGGATTGTGTGAAGATTACCTCACTTGCGACATTGCTTTCAATGCGGTTATGCCTCTAAGTCGTGCCTCGACACGTGGGAGATATAGCCGCATTGAGGGCGTTACAAGTTGGTAATCAGAGCCTTTCCCGACCTTAGGAGCCCCCACTGTTTGATCGTCTTTAGTGGCCGAGTTGTGTCTAGAAAAAATGTTTTGAGTCATTTAGGAATTATATATCGGAGAGTTTAGGAATTCTTTTTACTCCCCAGTCCCTTCGACCTTCTGGTAAGGCATCCTGACGTAGAGTTTTGACTCTTCTCTTCTCAAATTTCACTAAAAAAAATTTAGGATCACGCGGGTATATTACAATCGTTCCGATGGTTTTATGATGACAACATTGTCTTGGTTGCCTCCTGACATTTAGGGGTTGTGGCAGTGTCCCGGGGAGTTGAGCTCCGAGGTGTTGTCGTCATAATCTTATCGTTGCGGTTTTGGAATACCTGAGTTTAGTACGACCGACATCGAAAATCTCTTTTGTACAGTTGTTGGTGAGATAACCTGATAGCCCAGTACTGTGGCGAGTGCAGGAGTATTGCCATGACTTGTATAACGGATGTGTTTTCGAAGGTTGAGGTAGACGATTTCCGAAGGTTTCTTGGTTATGTGTTGAAGGATGGATACAGCTGGTTGTAGGATTTGTTAGTTTGGGTGAGATATTATGCTTCCCCTGTATCCCCAACACCTGATTGCATAACCAGAAAGTTTTGGGAGTTTATAAGTGGGAATTCTTGTAGCTTTAGTATTTCTTCCGCAGATATTTGGTTTGTGATTGGGTAATCCTTACCAAGTATTTGTTCACTTCCGTACCTTATTGATTTTATTTCTTACCATGCTCTAAGTGGCTTCTCAGCTTTGGAAGTGTGATGATTTACATTGGAATTCATTCGTTCATTCTCGTTCGAATGTTAATTGTGAAGACTATATGTTGCAATTTCGTTCCTTTGATTCAGCTTCAATATATCTCTGTCAAGTTGCTAATGGATGTCACCCTCTTCAGGATGGCTCCGCCTACTCGTCTGAATCCGGAACGCAATGATGGAGATCAGGCTAACCCTCCGCCACCACCTCCGCCTCCGGAAGCTTGGCAAGCCTTGATGACTGCCACAAATGCCAATGCTCAGATTCTGATTCAGCTCTTGCAAGATCGCAACCAGGGTCAAGCTAATCAAGAGAATCAAGGCCAAGGCAACAATCAGTCGCACTTCGCTTCACTGAACCAGTTCCTTGCTAATCAGCCAAAGACCTTCAGCTACTGTGTCGAGGCCACAGACGCAGATGATTGGCTCGTGGACATCAGCAAGCATTTCGAGTGCAGCAATGTCAGACCTGAGGACTTTGTCAAGTTTGCCTCTTTTCAACTCAAAGATCAAGCTGCTGAGTGGTTCCAGCAATACAAAGATTCCAGAGGAGGTCGTGTGATCACTTGGGATGATTTCCGCCGTGACTTCAAAGCGCACCACATTCCAGAAAGTGTTGTTGAGCTTAAGCGTGAGGAATTCCGCAATCTCAAGCAAGGCACCATGTCTGTCTACCAATACAACACTCAGTTCCAGAAGCTCTCTCGTTTTGCAAGGCAAGACATCCCTGATGAGAAGAGTATGATCTACCAGTTCAGGCGTGGTCTCAAAGAAGATCTGCAGCTTGCTCTCGTGCTTTTCGAGCCATTAAAGTATGATGAATTCTACAACATGGCACTGAAACAAGAAGCTGCTCAGCTCAAGTGTGAGGCATCTAAGAAGAGAGTCAGAGACGCAGTTCAGTCTTCTTCTTCCTCACTTGTGGCAGCTAAGCAACAGAAGTTCTGGTTGCCTCCTCCTCCTCCGTTCCGTTAGCCTTATCAGCAGAAGAACTCAAGTGGCCGTGGATCTTCCCATCCACCCAACCCTGGTTATCAGAACAAGTCTCAGAATCAAGCTCCAAGGCCAAGTGCTCCTTACCATCGTCCGCTCTCAGAGGTGACTTGTAACAAATGTCAGCAGAAGGGTCACTATGCGAACAAGTGCTTCAACCAGAGGCGTCTTCCGCCTCCTCCTCCTGTGAAATCTTCCAGCAATGCAGTGGTCAAGCATAATCCTAAGCATGCCAAGGTGAACATGTTGAATGCAGCTCAAGCAGAGGAGTCTTCTGAAGTGATCATGGGTAATCTTCCTGTTAATGATATTCCTGCCAAAGTCTTATTTGATACTGGTGCATCACTTTCTTTCATTTCGAGACCTTTTGTTGCTAAGCATGAGTTTGTGACCGAAAAGATTCCTATTCCGTTGAAGATTGTGTCCCCGGGCAAGCAAATGATATCTAATGTTTGTGTCCCGGATGTTTCTATCAAGATGGGCGACTACAAATTCTTGTCTAAACCAGTTGTTCTTGGTGATTCTGATATTGATCTTATTCTCGGGATGGACTGGCTTTCTAAGCACAAGGCTCAGCTTGAGTGTGCTGCCAGGGAAATCAAATTGACTCACTCTTCGAACGATGTGATCATCTATGCTTCTCGTGATGATACCATTCGGTTGTTTTCTCTCAATGAGATGGGTGAAATGGAGGCTATCTCTCAGATTCCAGTCGTTTGTGAGTACCAAGATGTTTTTCCAGAAGAGCTTCCGGGTATGCCTCCCCGCAGGCCAGTTGAATTCGTTATTGAGCTCGAGCCTGGCACGGAACCTGTTTGCAAGCGTCCTTACAAGCTTGGACCAGATGAGCTCAAGGAATTGAAGATTCAACTCGATAAACAAGAACGTCTGGGTCTGATCAGACCGAGTTCTTCTCCTTGGGGTTGTGGTGTTCTTTTTGTCAAGAAGAAGGATGGCACGGACCGACTTTGCGTCGATTACCGTCCATTGAACAAGAAGACTATCAAGAACAAGTACCCACTTCCCAACATCAATGAGCTATTTGAGCAACTCAAAGGTGCTAAGGTGTTCTCCAAGCTGGACCTTCGTATGGGCTATCATCAGATTCGCATTCGTGAAGAAGATATTCCTAAGACAGCATTCAGAACAAGCTTTGGTTCTTATGAATATACTGTCATGTCTTTCGGCCTTGTCAATGCTCCTCCGTATTTCACTCGCTTGATGAATTTCATCTTCAACCCCTACATCAACGAATTTGTCTTGGTCTATCTCGATGATATTTTGGTCTTCTCCAAGAATAAGAAGGATCATGCCGAACATTTGCGATTGGTACTCGACAAGCTCAGAGAGTATCAATTATATGCGAAGTTCTCCAAATGTGAATTCTGGCTTGATGAAGTTCTTTATCTTGGTCATATCATCTCTGCCAAGGGCATCGCTGTTAATCCAGAGAGGGTGTCTGCAGTTTTGAATTGGAATCCTCCTCAGAATGTCAAGCAGCTTCGCAGTTTTCTTGGACTTGCAAGCTATTGCAGAAGATTCGTTGAGAATTTCTCCAAGATTGCCAAGCCTCTTTCCAACCTCCTCCAGAAGCATGTGAAATATGTCTGGTCTCCTGAGTGTGACGTTGCTTTCAACACTCTCAAAGAGAAACTTGTCACTGCTCCAGTTCTGACTCCTCCTGATGAATCCAAGCCTTATGAAGTGTTTTGTGATGCTTCTCTCCAGGGCCTCGGTGCTGTGTTAATGCAAGAGAATAAGGTTGTTGCCTATACCTCTCGCCAGTTGAAGCCCAATGAAAGGAACTACCCCACTCACGATCTTGAGTTGGCGGCAGTTGTCCACGCACTAATAACATGGAGACATCTCCTGTTGGGAAGGAAAGTGGACATATTCACAGATCACAAGAGTCTCAAGTATATCTTCACTCAGCCTCATCTCAACCTCAGGCAAACTCGATGGGTCGAAATGATTCAAGAGTATAATCCGAGTATTGAATATACTCCAGGCAAGGCTAATGTGGTTGCAGACGCTTTGAGCAGAAAGGCTTACTGCAACAGCTTAATCCTCAAGCCTTTTCAACCGGACCTTTGTGAAGCTTTCCGCAAGTTGAATCTCCAAGTTGTTCCTCAAGGTGTTCTTACCAACCTCATTGTTTCGCCTACCTTGGAAGATCAAATTCGTGAGGCACAATTGTTGGATACCATGGTGAAGAAGGTGAAACGTGGTATTGAGAAGAGCATCCCCAAATACAAGTGCTATCGAGTTGATGACAGAGATACGCTTTTCTTCGAGGACCGGATTGTGGTTCCAAAGGGTGATCTTCGTAAAGTCATTATGAACGAAGCGCACAATTCTCTCCTGTCTATTCATCCAGGAAGTTCAAAGATGTACCATGACCTTAAGCAGTCGTATTGGTGGACTCGAATGAAGCGTGAGATCGCTCAATTCGTGAATGAGTGTGATGTCTGCAGAAGGGTGAAAGCAGAACACCAACGACCAGCTGGTCTTCTCCAACCTCTTGCTATTCCTGAATGGAAGTTTGATCATATTGAAATGGACTTCGTGACTGGTTTTCCTAAGTCCAAGCGTGGAAATGATGCTATCTTCGTCGTCATCGACAAGCTCACCAAAGTGGCTCATTTTCTACCTATCAAAGAGTCTATCACAGCAGCGCAGCTGGCAGAGCTCTACACCTCCAGAATTGTCTCTTTGCACGGCATTCCACAATTGATCTCTTCAGACCGTGGCAGCATCTTTACCTCCAAGTTTTGGGATTCTTTTCAGACGGCCATGGGCACCAATATTCGATTCAGCACAGCTTTCCACCCTCAGACTAGTGGACAAGTCGAGCGTGTCAATCAAATTCTTGAAGATATGCTCAGAGCCTGTGTTATCTCTTTCGGCATGAAGTGGGAGGATTGTCTTCCTTATGCTGAGTTCTCTTACAACAACAGCTTTCAAGCCAGCTCGGGCAAAGCCCCATTCGAGATTCTCTATGGCAGAAAGTGCCGTACTCCTCTCAACTGGTCTGAAACCGGTGAACGTCAATTGCTCGGCAACGATTTGATCTCAGAGGCTGAGGCCATGTGCAAGGTGATTCGTGAGAACCTCAAAGCAGCGCAGTCGCGCCAGAAGAGCTATTACGATAGCAAACACCGAGATGTGGCATTCGAGATCGGAGACCATGTTTACCTCCGCGTCTCGCCAATGAAAGGAACTCGTCGCTTCGGTATCAAGGGGAAACTTGCTCCCAGATACGTGGGTCCCTTCAAGATTATCGGGAAACGAGGCGATCTAGCCTATCAACTTGAGCTCCCCTCCAACTTTGCAAATGTGCACGATGTCTTCCACGTGTCACAGCTTCGCAAGTGCTTCAAGACGCCTGAGCGCACCATCAACTTCGAAGAGATTGATCTTCAAGAAGATTTGTCCTATCATGAGCTTCCAGTTGCTATTCTTGAGACAACTGAGCGCAAGACTCGCAACAAGTCAATCAAATTCCTTAAAGTGAAATGGTCACATCATTCAGACCGAGAGGCCACCTGGGAGCGTGAAGACCACCTACGTTCTGAGTATCCTGAGTTCTTTCAGTCCTAGATCTCGGGACGAGATCCTCTCGTAGTGGTGGTGTGTTGTAACGCCCCCGATGTAACTTGCCATATTTGTAATCCAACTCTTGCCATTTGCGGCTATGTGTTATGATATTCCCTCCGTGGTTGGGTTCTCTTCGTTTTGCATTTTGGTCATGTCATGCATTTCATATCATGTCATCATGTGCATCGCATTCGCATACGTGTTCGTCTCATAAATCCGAGCATCTTTCCCGTTGTCCGTTTTGCAATCCGGCGCTCCTATGTCTCCCGGCGTCCCTTTTTACATTTCTTCGTGAGCGGGTATTAAACATTCTCGGAATGGACCGAGGTTTGACATGTGGCCTCGGTATAGCACCGGTAGACCGCCTGTCAAGTTTCGGGTCAATCGGAGTTCGTTTGGTACTCCAACGGTTAGCCGGGTAACCGTGAAGGCCTCGTGTGTGTTGCAGCCCAACACCCCTTCAAAACAGCCCAATAACCCATCTAAGTCACTCCCATGTCCTCCGCCGTTCGATCACGATCGCGTGGGCGAAAACCGCACTCCATTTGGAGCTCCCTAGCTCCTTCTGTCTATAAAAACGTCTCCCCCGTCCAAATCTGGGAGAGACACCCGAAACCCTAATTTTTCTCCTCGATCCGCGCGCCTCTCTCTCCTGTCCGCCGCCGGCGCGCCCCGGGCCAGTGGGAGCGCGCCACGTGTCGCCTCTCTGCCGCCCGTACCGCGCCACCGCGCCGGCCCGCCAGGCCCGCGTCGGGCCCGCCGGCCCGGTCCGCCGCCACCGCCGCCCGCGGAGCTCCCGCGCCTCCCTCCGCCGCTCCCGCGCGCCCGCGCCGCCTCGACCTCCTCCCGTCGCCGCCCCGCCGCCGCGCCGGTCGCGCCGCGCCGCCCCGAGCCGCCCCGCCGCCGCCGCCGCGCGCCGCGCCGCCCCGAGCCGCCCCGCCGCGCGCCGCGCCGCCCCGAGCCGCCCCGCTGCCTCGCGCCGCCGCCCCGGCACCGGATCCGCCCGGATCCGCGCCGGCCAGCTTCCCCCTCGCCGCCTCCGGCCGTCCCGCGGCGAACCCCGGCGAGCCTCGCCTCAGATCCGATCGGGAGCGCCGGTGGTTGACTTCGTTTCCTCCCCCTCTCTTTTTCTCTAAGTCCCCAACTTTGCATATTATCGTCAGTTCTTCTACATGCCATAACTTTGCATCCATAGCTCCGTTTTGCGCGTATAATATGTCATTTTGTTCGTATCGAAGAGTACATCATCTTGTTCCATTGAACCAATTTCATTTGAAGCCATCTTGATGCCCGAATTGCTGTTAGAAGAGGGCTAGTTGATGTTTATTGCTGGATCTTATCTGAACATGCACTTTTGTCATTTTTGCCATGATTGATGTGTACCTCCTATGAAGTTGAGTCCTACATGTGTTTTGTAATATGCCATGTTACCTTTCCAGGGAATTTTGCTATGTATTTTTGAGATGCTTGAGTTGGCTAGAAATTGCATGCAAAGTAGGGATGATGAAATTGCTGTTTTCAGAGACTTAGTGATTTCACTAAGTCCCTGACTTTTGTTATTATCATGCCATGTGTTCATGTTGTTTCCGAGAGATCCATGCATAATTTGAGCATGATCAGTAAGGGAGTTTTGAACTTGAGTATTTGCTTAATCCATCCATGCCTTTGTTTGCAATTATGGGGTGCCATAGCTTGAGTCAATCGAGCTCTACTTTTGCTTCAAAATGTTGCTGGCAGATTGTTTACATGTTATTCGATTTTGCCAAGCTTGGTGTAGTTGATCCTTGCATGATATGATGATATTGTTGCCATTTGTTGTTACTACGCCATGTCTTCTTGATGTATGTATGCTTATTTAATCATGAAATGCTCTGTAGTGAGTGCATCGAGCTCTCGAACATGCCTAGTCGTTAACAGTTTTCTGCCATGTCCAGTTTTCTACAAAGTCTGAAACCTGTAACGAAACTTGCTTAATTGTCATGGGTGTAATCATATTTTCTGATCCCTTTTGGCTTATGGTCAGTAAGAGACTTTTGTCAAGTGCTATGAGTAGATTCATGCCATGCCTTTCTTTGCTATGTTCTGAAACTGTAGCATGTCGTTTCGTTGCTCTGAACTTGTCATCCTGATGTTGTTTTCCTGACTTGCTGTTATTTCACTAAGTCTGTGAATCTGTTATTAGTTGTACTTTTGCCATGCTTGTTTGAACCTGTTATGATGTGAATTGGCCATAGCTCAGTGTTCATCTTTTGTCGCATCTTGAGTAGATTACTGTCATATGCTTTGTTGCCATGTTTGGGTGCAGTAGCTTAATTATTTGTTGCTTGCTAAGTAGCATCATGCTGTTTATGGCAGATACGTGTCATTCTTGTATTGCTTACCATTTGCAAACCGTGCATCCGATTCCGGTGATCTTTATATCGTTTTCAACCGAAATCACCTCATCTTTCCAGTGGCATGCTTGGTTGCCAAGATTATGCCCTGTTCATCCTTGTCCTTCCGGAGCATGCATACGCATTGCATATCACCTCTCGCATATCATGCCATGTTTTGCATCATATTGCTTGCGCATTGCATCGTGGTTGATTTTGGTTCCTTTGCTTGTTCTCTTGTCTTGGGTAGAGCCGGGAGACGAGTACGTGAAAGAGGAACCTGTTGAGAACGGTTACGAGAACCAAGTTTTCGACAACTCTGAGAACCTTGCAGGCAAGATGACCATACCCTCGAAATCACTTCTATCTTTGCTTGCTAGATTGCTCGCTCTTTTGCTATGCCTATGCTGCGTTACCTACCACTTGCTATATCATGCCTCCTATATTGCCATGTCAGCCCCTAACCATCCATGTCCTAGCAAACCGTTGTTTGGCTATGTTACTGCTTTGCTCAGCCCCTCTTATAGCGTTGCTAGTTGCAGGTGAAGATGAAGTTTGTTCCTTGTTGGAACATGGACTTGTTGTTCCTTGTTTGGAACATGTTTACTTGTTGGGATATCACAATACCTCTTATTTAATTAATGCATCTATATACTTGGTAAAGGGTGGAAGGCTCGGCCTTATGCCTGGTGTTTTGTTCCACTCTTGCCACCCTAGTTTCCGTCATACCGGTGTTATGTTCCCGGAGTTTGCGTTCCTTACACGGTTGGGTGATTTATGGGACCCCCTTGACAGTTCGCTTTGAATAAGACTTTTCCAGCAAGGCCCAACATTGGTTTTACCATTCACCACCTAGCCTTTTTCCCTTGGGTTCTGCAGACTCAAGGGTCATCTTTATTTTAACCCCCGGGCCAGTTCTCCTTCGATTGCTGGTCCAACTAGAGCCACTTGCGGTGCCGCCCTGAGGCAACTTGGGGTATCTTCGGTTGCCGTACGTAGTGTTCATCCGGATGTGCCCTGAGACCGAGATATGTGCAGCTCCTATCAGGATTTGTCGGCACAATCGGGCGGCTTTGCTGGACTTGTTTTATTGCTGTTGAAATGTCTTGTAGTCCGGGATTCCGAGATTGATCGGGTATTCCCGGTAGAAGGAATATCCTTCGTTGACCGTGAGAGCTTATCATGGGCTAAGTTGGGACACCCCTGCAGGGTATTATCTTTCGAAAGCCGTGCCCGCGGTTATGAGGCAGATGGGAATTTGTTGATGTCCGGTTGTAGAAAACCCGAAGTTGACCTTAACTAAAACACATCAACCGCGTGTGTAACCGTGATGGTCTCTTCTCGGCGGGGTCCGGGAAGTGAATACGGTTGTTGGAGTTATGCCTGACGTAGGTTGTTCAGGATCACTTCTTGATCACTTCTAGCTTCACGACCGTGCTTTGCCTTCTCTTCTCGCTCTCTTTTGCGCTATAGCCACCACATGCTAGTCGCTTGCTGCAGCTCCACCTCACTGCCCTTTCCCACCTTTAAGCTTAAATAGTCTTGATCTCGCGGGTGTGAGATTGCTGAGTCCCCGTGACTCACAGATATTATCACCTCAGTTGCAGGTACCAACGATGTCAGTGCTGATGACGCGACCGAGCTCATTTGGGAGTTCGATGAGGAACGTGGCCGTTACTATGTTTCTTTTCCAGATGATCAGTAGTGGAGCCCAGTTGGGTGATCCGGGGATCTGTTTAGCATTTGGGGTAGTCTTCTTTCATTTTGGTACCGTAGTCGGACCTTGAGTGTAATCTGATTGATGGATGTTATTTATGCACTTGTGTGAAGTGGCGATTGTAAGCCAACTATGTATCTTTCCCCTTTATTTATTACATGGATTGTGTGAAGATTACCTCACTTGCGACATTGCTTTCAATGCGGTTATGCCTCTAAGTCGTGCCTCGACACGTGGGAGATATAGCCGCATCGAGGGCGTTACATACTCCTACGTGGCCTCTCACCGCTACCTTTACCAAATAGTGTTCACACACTTAGCTCTCAACGGTAGGACATGTTCACCACATTCCAATTCATTCCCGATGAAGCAGACCTGACTCAACTCTAAGCAATAGCAGGCATGACAAACAAGCATGAATGAGTAGGCACATCAGGGATCAAACAACTCCTACTCATGCTAGTGGGTTTCATCTATTTACTGTGGCAATGACAGGTCATGCAGAGGATAAGGGGTTCAACTACCGCAGCATGTAACAGTTGAATCGTTGTTGTCCTAATGCAGTAAAAGAGAGCAGGAGCGAGAGAGTGGGATTGTATCGGAATGAACAAGGGGGTTTTGCTTGCCTGTCACTTCTGAAGATAGTATAGTTCTTCATTGGTGTCATCGATCTCATCGTCGAAACCACGTCTATCGAGAGGGGACAAATACCGGTAACAGAGAAGGAAACACAATCAATGCAATGCACAATATGATGCATGATCGTGACATATCAATATGCTGTGATTTGAATTAATGCAACTAGCAACAGGTTAAATGAAGTTGGTTTGAACCCTATGTTCAAATTCAACTTCATATGTGAAGGTTTAAACGCCCTTTATATGATTTGGTCTAAACAGCAGCCATAAGTTGTTCTAACATGCATGAAAATGGTACAGATGGATAGATTAGATTTTTCTGATCATTTTTCATATATAATTTATTTCATTTGGAGTTACGGTTGATTTTCTATGAATTTTAGAAGTTTTAGACATTTTCTGGAATTTGCTGGTTATTTAGAAATAAATCAAATCCAGAAAAGGACTTATTGCGTCAGCATGACGTCACCATGACATCAGCAAGTCAACCGGCGATGACCAGGTCAAACCTGACGACCGGGTCCCACATGTCATTGACTCACTTCTAACTGGGAGTTAATCCCGTGTTGACTCGGATTTGACCCGCTGCGGGGCCCACTGTCAATGGCTGAAGGGCGGCTAATTAGTAGGATTAGCCCCTAACGGCCGTGCCACGTCAGCGTGGTTACGCCGGCGATGACCTGACGCAGCGACGATCGCCGGCCGGCCGTTTCCGGCCACGGCTGGTCGCGCGGTTAGGTGCGTTGGAGAGCCCGTGGTGCGGGCCATCCAGTGGTGGTCGTGGGGATGCCGGGGACGGCGTGTAGCGGCGGCGGTAGCGAGCATATGCGGCGGCGGAGCTACGGCGTCGAGCGGGACGGGCTACAGAGCACAACAGGAGGCGCGATTGGTGGCGTTGGGTAGCTGACGGCCGCCTGAGCACGTACCAGTGCTCGGACGCGAGCGAAACTCACTCTAGCCACGGCGGCTTCATGGCCGGCGGGCGGAAGCTGTCGGCTCCGACGGAAAACGAGCTAGTAGAGAGGAACGGAGGGGGAGAGCACGGGGGAAGGAGAAGGAGCTCACAAGGAAGACGGAGAACGGCTCAGCAGGCTCGGGGACGTCCTTGACGACGCGAATCAATGGCGAGGGGCTCGGGTGCCCGAGGTTGAAGATGACCGCGATGGCGATGAAGCAGGGCCTCCTGGCGTCTCGTAGATCGATTGGGAGGACGAGGAGGTTTCGGCGGTGCTTCTGGACTCGGCAGAAGGGTGAGGGGTGCATGATGGCCGCGGTGGTGCTCGTCGGCGCGACGATGGCGTTCTTGGGCGGCTGCGGGGAGAGAACCAGAGAGGGAGAGAGAACGAGGGAGTGAGGGGAAACGGAAGAGGGGTCCGTGGCAGCTCCGCGACCCGACCAGAGCACTGGGGAGGCAGGCAGGCTGCTGCCGGCGTGGCGTGCTCGCGCGGGGGCGTGCTCCGCTTCTCCTCTGTCTTCTGGCAAGAGGAGGGGATGACTGGCAGCGGTGGTGGGCTGGGCCAGCTCCTGGGCTGCACAGTGTTGGGCCTCTGGGCTGCAGGTAAGCGCCAGGTAACTCTCTCTCTCTCTCTATTTCTATTTTTGTTCTGTTTTCTATTTATGCAAATTTGTTTAGATTTGGTTTTCAAACCAAATTACTTTTAAAAATTCTGAAAATAGTTATGGGCACTAAATGAATTATTCCATAGGCCCTCAACTAATTCCAAAATTGTTGGAGCATTTAAAAGTATTTATATTATTTAAATGCCCTAATTAAAATACAATATGATTTAATTAAAAAATCCAGAATGGCCTAGAAATATGTGCATCAATTTTGGAAGAGGTTCTAGACCAATTAAAAAATGATGGGCATTTATGAAGGGCATTTTGGGTTCATTGAAAAGATTTAATTTTGACCCTAGTTGAATTCCATTTGCTGCTAGGGTTTATTAGTCCCCATTTCAGCTTAAATAGAATTTAAACATGATGCAACAAGATGCAAAACACCAAGCAGTACCAGAAGCTAGGGATGTGACAGACAAACTGGAAGTTAAGGTGGCCAATAATCACAAATCCTTAATGGACATCTATCTCCGACAAGCAGATTTGGAAGAAAGTAATAGCCTGGATTTTCTGTGTTTGGGAGCTTTTAAATGCCCAATCACGATGCCTTATCCATGTCTGCCATAGAGTTTCCTGGCCTCCGCGTTCAAATACGCTCCGGCCCATTCTTGTTGGCCTCCCATCCTTGTGGCCCGTCACAAGGCGAACCTAGCCCAAGCCTGCTATTCTCAGGAGGAGATTCATACTCTAGCTATCAACTGGGCCTCTCTGTGCTCTAGATGCTAACAATCGGGACACCAGAAAATACATTGCCACGCTCGGCTTATTTGCATTTATTGCTCGTCTCCTGGTCATAAGGTAATTGACTGCCCCTCCCGGTCTTTACCAAAGAATCATAATCCCTTAACAAATAACCCAGAGAAAGCAATCCCCAATGTCGGATTTTCTGCAAATATATTACCTATTTTGAATAGATAGATCAGATCGAGAACTACCGTTCGATGTTCATCATGCGGTCACTATGGGCATATGGAACGTGCCTGTCTCAAAAGGCAATTTAAACAAAAATGGAAGTGGGTCCCGAGGTTGCCGCAGCCTTCCCATCCTACCCCTCAAGTTCCAACTTCTGTCGCAATTTCCTAAGCGACACCGCCCACGCTCATCCATTCGCCCCCTGCCACCTATCCCCTCAACCCCGCCCCGTTCCTGCCGCCGGGCTTTGCCGTCGAGCCTGGTCCGGTGAACCGCGTCGTCCGCAGCGGTATGGTGGTTGGCCCGATACCTCCCCTCAACCACGACTACCTGGCAATAGCGGAGACGAGCCACTACGTCCCTCTGCACCGCCGGGCCATCATCCCCAACACCATCAGAGGTCTGCTCCATGAAGCTCAGCTTTTCACCACCGAGGTCAGCGATCATCCTTTTGGTATAGGGATCTTTGGATTTGTAGACTCGTTCATCAGAGATACTGTTGTGGCCACACCCTTTGAATTAGAAGATGAAGATCTGCTTGTATCCTTTGTCCCTCATCATGAATCTCTGAATCGCTATACCACCACCTTTGGACCTGAGGTCTGGCTTATGTACTTAGGCCCCTATGACTACAAGACAGACTACTACATCAACAAATCACTGGGTGGATTTGGGTCTCTGGTTTCCTGGTACAACCCTCGGCAAGATCGTCTCTTCATGCTTATCAAAGCGCGGGTGATAAGTCTCAGACTTATTCCGAAGAGTTTTGTAGTTTGGCAACTTGGGGGAGCTCGCGACTGTTGGACAGTGCAAATCACCATACTTCGTAGCAATGATTGGAATGCACTGCTTCCGGAAGTGCCACCGGCTGGAGAAGAAGAACCACCACCTGATGGCAATCCCCACCCCCTCCATGGTCCTCATCTGACTGCCGAACAACTGTATCAAGAACAAGTTCATGCTTGGCTCGTGTAGAATGCTGCCCCTGACAATGCACCACCTGCAGGTCAGGCTGCACCTGATAATGGTAATCAAGGTTGGGATGCCTGGCCTGAACCTCCTGCTCCTCCTATGCCACCTTTTCTGATGAATTTCCAAGCTTGGCTGGCTGAACAGGGCCTCTCAGTGCTAGATGGAGTCGTTCCTGATGATAATACAGTGGACAGCGCTGCCCAGGCCTGAAACGATTCCATCACTGTCTCAGATGATTCTAGCTCTGAACATTCCCTGGCTTTGATTGTGCTGCCTAGCGAAATAAAATCACCTGTTGTTGTGGAGCGCATAAATGTCTCTGTGGAAATACATGCGCAAGGGATTCATTTTGGTCTTTCCACTCAAGGTGAGAAACTCATGGCACTCCTGCTGGCTGACCCTGTTCCCCGTCAGCAACTGAATACCATGATCTTTGCGGTGTTGCACCCGCTCTTGGCGTCAGTTGGACCATGGAATGGTGGATATGGATTCAGGAATGACTATTTGCGTGTGGAAATACAAGTGGACCTGGGAAGCACAGGGATTCAGTTTACACAGTTGCCCACTCCATGTCCCTCAGCTCTAGCGAATTCAGTGCACATCTCTGAATTGACTGAACCTGCTATTAACAACAACAACAACCTACTGGCATTACCGGCTCCGATGGACACTCACATTGGTATCATTGCTGCTGATGATCAGGGCGTCTCTAAGACCATATCCTCTGACACATCTCAACAGCACTCCAGTTCTACACTTGATCATTCCGAATCTGGTTCCTCGGCTCCGTCTGCTGACAGGAACACCTCTCTGGAGGAAATTCAGTCTATGGCTGACAGCACTATGGGTGAAGCTAGCAACAGAGCTACCAAGCAGCGCAAAGGGAAGCTTCTTGTTCCTGTGGACACAACATCTCTTCGTCGCAGCAACAGATCGACCAAGTATGATGGATCCTGAGTCCCACAGCCTTCTGACACGCGTGTGCCTAAATCCAAGGTGAAGCCCCGCATCAACCCTACTGCTCAAGTTACTGCAGATGACAACATGCCTCAAGTGCAAGACTCAGAAATCCCACTGCCAACGACAATTGAATCAATGCAAGCTATTGGCACATAGTTGTGTGCTATTCCAACAGAAGAACTGACGGTTGCTGCGCTCTCCAAGCCGGCGGATGGATTGACCTCCTCGATCTAGTTATCTTCCCGTATCTTTTCGTTTATGTCTCTTTTGCAAAACTGGAACGTGTTATGTTGGAACATCCGTGGTCTTAATTCGTCAGACAAGCATCTAGCTCTATCTAATGCGATCAAGGTTAGTGGCTGCGCGGTTATTTGTTTACAAGAATAAAAAATGTCATGCTTTGATGATTCCTCCCTTACAGCTTTATGCCCCAAACGTTTTGATCAGTTTTCTTATATTCCTTCGCGAGGCGCTTCTGGTGGTATTATTACGATATGGAATAGCCACCTTTTCACGGGACGGGTTTTCTTATCTGAACCCTTTGCTCTGGGGGTAGAACTTACGTCAACCCAATCAGGCCATTGCTAGAAACTGGTGAATGTATACGGTCCTTGTCAAGGTGAACAAAGATCCACATATACACAATGGCTTTTTGACATGCACATACCCTCGACGGAGTTTTGGCTCATTCTAGGTGATTTTAATTACATACGCTCACCGAAAAATCATAATAAACCTGGAGGAGACATCCACGATATGTTCACTTTCAACGACTTTATACGAGAACAAAATCTCACTGAGCTACCTATAAAGGGCAGAAAATATACGTGGTCTAACATGCAGCATAACCCTCTATTGGAACAGCTCGACTGGTTTTTCACATCCTTAAACCGGACTGCCACGTTTCCAAACACCACGGTGACCCCCCTTGGTAAGCCAGTATCCGATCATGTCCCCTGCTCTATGGCCATTCAGACCTCGATTCCACGAAGTAAGATTTTCAGGTTTGAAACTTACTGGATCGCACACCTAGGGTTTATGGATGTGGTGTCCCTAGCCTGGAATAAACCAATCAAATATAACAAGAAGTCTAATGCTGCATCCCGTCTGTTTCAAAAACTGAAGGCAGTCCGGCATGCTCTCAAACATTAGAGCCGCCATATCTCTAGACTGAAGATTGCGATTGAGAACACCAACAAAGCTCTGGTTGAACTCGACAACATTGCTGATCGGCGATCCCTCACTTTGCCTGAAGGTAACTTTAGAGATATACTCAAAAAACATTTGCTTCGCCTGCTACAATACCAAAAAGAACATTGGAAAAAACGTTGCACCATCCGATGGATTCAATTTGGTGATGAGAATTCAAAAAAATTTCAAGCTATGGCCACTGAAAGATACAAAAAAAAACTTTATAAAAACCTTGCAAGACCACAATGGAGTTGAAGTGGAGGACCACATAGCGAAAGAGGCGGTTCTGTTTGACGCATACAGAGATAGACTAGGATCTTACAACCCACAACCGATGAAGTTCAACCTCTCACAAATGCTCCGACAAGAGGTTGATTTTCACAGCCTGATTACCCCATTTACACATGCGGAAATCGACGCGGTAGTCAAAGAAATGCCAGCATATAGGGCCCGAGGACCGGTTGGGTTTAACGGGGCTTTCATTAAAGCTTGCTGGCCTATTATAAAAAATGACATTTATCAGCTGTGTGAAGAGTTCCATGGGGGAAATTTAAGTCTGGAGAGTATCAACTATGGACATATCACTTTAATACCTAAGAATAATGCTCCTGTGACATTCAATGATTTTTGCCCGATCACACTCTTGAACTGTTGCCTCAAGCTTATAACTAAGATCCTTGCCAATCGACTTCAGAAAATTATTTTAAAGATTGTTCATCGCAACCAATTTGGTTTTCTCCGTGGTCGATCCATTCACGACTGCCTTGCCTGGGCCTTCGAGTATATTCATCAGTGCCAAACGTCCAAAAGGGAGATTGTACTACTGAAACTAGACTTCGTGAAGGCCTTTGATACGATCCAACACCCTCCGATGCTGCAAAGTATGAAACACATGGGCTATACAACTCAATGGCTAAACTGGATGGAGCATATCTTCTCATCGGGCAAATCCTCGGTGCTTCTCAACGGGGTGCCAGGTCGACAATTTCTCTGCAAATGTGGAGTACGTCAGGGTGATCCATTGTCACCACTGTTATTTGTGTTAGCTGCAGACCTGCTCCAAACCGCTCTAAATGAGGCACTTCAAAACCAGATCATCCGACACGATAATTTTCCTCCCTGCCTGCATTAATCAGGCCACCTAGATCAAACAGATTCTTGAGGATTATGCCACTTCTGTGGGACTCAAAATCAATTTTCATAAGTCAACTTTGGTGCCCATCAACACCCCTCGGGACAAATGTGATGAGCTGGCAGCAATCTTCGGCTATGTTCAAGCAACCATGCCTTTCACTCACCTTGGGCTGCCCTTAGGTACCACTCGACCTTCGGTTTTGGACCTGACACCGTTTGTCTGCAAGGCTGAAAGAAAAGTTACTGCGGCTATGTCGCTTATGTCCGATGCATGTAGATTGGCACTCCTAAACTCCCTCATCACATCGCTGGCTATCTACCCCATGGGCACATTAAGACTCCCTTCGAAAATCATTGAAAATTGGACAAAATCAGAAGATACTGCCTCTGGAATAAGAAAACGGACAATGGAGAAAAATGTAACTCACTGGATGCCTGGTCTATGGTTTGCCGCCCAAAAAAGTGTGGTGGACAAGGGGTCCTCGACCTTCATATCCAAAATAACGCTCTGCTACTCAAACTCCTGCACAAGTTCTACAATCAGCAAGACACACCTTGGGTTAGCCTCATCTGGAATACATATTATACAGATTTTGTACCCCATGCAACAGAACCCTGCGGATCCTTTTGGTGGCGAGACCTCATCCGGTTAATGCCAATTTATCGAGGGGTAACCCAAGTCAAGGTGCATAATGGCAGCTCAGCCCTGTTCTGGAAAGATGACTCGAATCATTCTATTTATGGGGAAAAATATCCAAGAGCATTTTCTTACAGCAAGAACGGTGACATTCCAGTTCAAGCCTTCCTCAACACAACTGACCTGGCGACAACCTTTCATCTCCCAATTTCTTTACAAGCCCACGAGGAGCTGCGGCGGATTCAAAGAGAAGTTGCAAATGTGGAACTAACAAACGAGAATGATACCTGGACCTGCTGTTGGGGCGTACACAGTTTCAAAACAACTTCATATTACAGCTACTACTTTAGAGACATAAAGGCGCATGTGGCTTTCAACTGGCTATGGAAAACTAAGTGCACAGCAAAAATAAAGGTTTTTGGGTGGGTACTCCTATCTGACCGTCTCAATACAAGGAACGTGCTAAAGCGTAGACATTATAACATAGGGACCAATCTGGATTGTTTGCTTTGTGGCCAACCCCTTGAAGAAATGGTGGAACACCTCTTCTTCCACTGCTCTTTTAGCCAGTCCTGCTGGAGGATACTGAACATCACATGGAGCAATCACCGACATTGCCTCCAGCTACTGGAAAGATTGAAAGAAAGACAACATCACAAAATGATCATGGAAATATTCCTCCTGGCAGCTTGGAGTTTATGGAAAGAATGGAATAACAATCATTTCAGAAAAATATGGCTATGCATTGACTCATGGAAAGGGAGGTTCATCGATGACTTTCGAGATCTCCTACATAGACTACCTGACCGCAAAAAACAACTTGTGCATGACACTTTGGCTACTATACAATGATCCTATACATAGGGAGAGCTATACAGGAATCATTGCTAAGGATATTGCCTCCATCTTGTAACTTAGCTATGTAGTTGTTTCTAAAACTCCTCCCCCCCCACCTTGTGCATATGTAACAAACTTTTTATTTGGTGATAATATATAAGCAGTAGGAGCCTTTCCTACTGTCCTAACCTTCAAAAAAAACTTCAATCAGACATGACACGATGGCCTCTGAGCCCATTCAGACACGGTGGGCGCCAAACGTGGGCGGCAAAACTCATTTGATTCAAGCTTGTCCGAAAGACCTTTGTTTCTCCCTCCATTCCCCATTCATACATGGTGGGCGGCAAAACAAACTCTCCTCGTCCGAAATAGATGTAGGCTAATATTTTAAATAGGGGCAGATGTGTAACTTCCATCAGACGTGACACAACTGCCCTACCTGTCAGGCTCGTTCATACACTGTGGGCGCCAACCGTGGGCGGCAAAACACCCTCTCCTTGCCCGAAATAGTTATCGGCAAATATTTGGGAGATACGAGATTACCGTCCTATCCCCAACCGACGCGATGTCTGAAATTTTAAACAGGGGATAAGTTCGTAACTTTCCCCCATTTCAGAGAAGCGCGTCCCAAAGTTTGAGATCCCCCCTCCCCTCCATTTCCCCATTCATACACCGTCGGCGGCACGACAACCTCCGCACTGCGGCCAGCGTCCTCCGTCTACCACCCCATCCACCACCTTGCCGGAGCCACTACCCCTACCCCGTCGTCCACTACAAGAGATGGACGTCTCTCATCCACGGCGCTGGACCAGGATCCTTTCATCACCTCCTCTCGCTTCATCGGCGCCGTCGTCCACCTTGCCGTTGCCGCTCCTACGATCGCCTCGTCCACGGCAACATGATATATCCCCCGACCCAGCCGTCTGCCATCTAAAGTCTTCTTCCCCGCCGCCGACAGCCATCGCACCCGCAACACCCTCAACGTATCAGCATAGGCCTACACGGCGTCGCAAGAGAGCTTAAGTTATTGATCTCACCCGGAAAATAGATCGTAATTTGTTTACTGTACTTTTCTTGTCCGTACCAAATCGTAGTGGCTAGTTGAAAGCAAACATTGGTTGCGAAGTAGCTTTGTCCGGTTTGCACCTTCAGATCGAGCACTATACTCATAAAGCTTATGGTTTCCCCCTTAATATTCACTACCATCATCGTAGGTGCTTCGTGTCGTGCTAGCACTGCTCCTCAAGACCTCAACCTAAAGCTTACGTGTTGAAATACCAATCTGATATGATGCTCATATCACTAAAACAGAGAATGTTTAATTGGTCACCTAATGTTCCTATATTCGTTTCGAAAAGCATGTGCGCCACCGACTGGTCCAGCTAGTTCCACTTTCCTGATTTTTCTCTTGATGCTTAGGGTTTTCCCATTTTATCTACTCTACTATGATCTGCGTAGGTGCTTTCTGTCGTACTAGCATTACTCCACCCTTCAAGCTAAACAACACAACACTCAGAATTCGAAAGCTTAGTTGTTCAAATATGATTGTGATATGATACTGGTATTAGTTAACCGACACATTTAATTGGTTAGCTAAAGGTCCCACTTGAGTTTCCAAATGCATGTCACGACATATAGAGAGACAACATAATTGCATTTCTTTGTCACTTGTTGACCGTACTTTCTTATCCATACCAAATCTTAGTTGTTATTTCAAAGCAAACATTGGTTGCTAACTACCCTTTGCACGGTTTGCAGCTTCAGATCTGCCATCCCACTGCCACGGTCAACACTGTACTCATCATGCTTATGTTTTCCCCATTTTATGATGACCACAATCAGCCTACGTGGCTCGTGTCGTAATAGCATTGCTCCACCCATCGAGCTAAACAAGCTTAGATGTACAAATTCATATATGATATTATTGCTGATATTAGTAAAATTGAGAGATGTTTAATTGGTTAGCTAAATGTTCCTACTTTAGTTTCGAAATGCATGTGAGCCACATATGGAGAGATCGGAAATAATAGTATTTCTCTGTGCGCTCTGGTTCATCATGGGTGGCCAACCGACATTGTATTAAAAGACTTGTAATATCTTCGATCTGCTTGCTCTTCTGCTCTTCTTTAAGATGATACTCTTCTCTTGCGTTCGACTGGTCAGGTCGAGTTGTTCTCCCTTAGTATATTTTGAATCTGTCAGGTCAGGTCGACTTGTTCTTCTTTACTATATGTTGAAGCTCTCATCTGCGAAGTGTCATCACTTCTCGAGCTCTCATATTTTGAGTAGTAGGCCACATTATATTAATGCACACAACAAATTACAGCATGCATGGCATCTTTTAAAAGAATTGCAGAGATAGAACAAAGGGGTTTACAGGGAGGCAGTATTGGATTAGAATCACTTCTGCATTACAAAGAAAATCTCACTTGTTTTTATGTTTTCATGCATGTCAGATATTGAACATTATCAAAATGAATATGAGAATGGGCGCACGAGAGGAATATTGCGGAACGATCCACTGCCTAACAAACTTGGCATGGTGGAGGATGGCCTATCTTATTCACCCATCAAGGTGCTTGCTCTAACTTTGCAAAGTTGTATTGGTCGCACATATTTTGCTTCTGACCTCTTGCATTAGTTCTACTTTGTTACACCATCTGCTTAGTTTAAGCATCATATATGACTATATGACATACCTATCCATTTTCTGTACCTATTCCATGTGTCGTCACACTATGTTTTTCCAGTCAAATGTTGTGCTTTCGTAATAGGTGTCCAAAAGGAAGAGGGTGAGTGCAGGTCGTCAAGGAGTACAAACTAGGTATTTGGAAAAGGTAGTGATACCTGTTAAATCAGATAGATCAGCAGCCATAGAAAACATAGGCCCAACTGTACCACACTTTACCCCTACTCGAGTGGGCAAACCCCTATTAGAACTGCTGGGAGCCCAGCGTCAGGTACTGTCTATGATATCAATTCAAAATTTGAACTCCTAAATTTCTGCTTGTGCCTTACCTTCTCTCTTGTATGAAAACTAATTTCAGATGAATCTCCTTGCTCAAAGGATCATACGATCTCAAATCAATAATCGGCTCTACATTGCTCTTGTCAGTACCTCTCCCTTTTGCCTTGTAACGCTGTACTTAATTAATTGCTATTTGATTATGTATCATCAGTCTGCACCTGAGCTTCATTATCCTCTGTTTCTTCCAATATTATTTGATCTATATTTACTCTTTGCAAAATGTAGAATAATGGCAACGCTTATAAAGAATTTTCTTTGGGGAATTTATTGAATTATCCTTCCATCAACATGGAGAAGGGCTTTGTCCAGCCCGTGTTAACATGTAATGTAAGTTCATCCTTCTCAAGCCTTCAAACTTTGTTCTAGTATAGATTAGGATAGGCATCATTTCCTCCACTACTGTTTGCTTTGCTATTTACATCTGATTGGATGTTTGCAACAACTACCAGTTTCAAATTGTAGTTGTAAAAACATGTTCCTTATACAGAACAGATCCATTTATTTGCTTATATAATTGTGAAACCTGTTACATGTCTCCTTGTTTCTCTTTCAGACTCGTATCTCTTACGCCAGGCAGAACTTTAGGGAAGATAGTGAGCCAAACCATCTTGAGGACAGCGAGATGACCCCAAGGTCCTGTCTTGATGAAGACAGTGAGTTGAAGCTACTCACCAACAGGTGTGAGACAACCTCTGTGCAGTCGCAGCCTCAATCAGTTCGACTTCTTCAGTCTCAACTTAAAGCGGAAAGGCTTGCTTCAGCTCAGCTCCGACTTGAAGTCAAAGATGCAATGAAGATGTCAGAGGACAGCCGTGCGCACCATCATGCCTTAAATCTAGTGTTGATGCATCTATCGTTGACACAACTGAGGTCTACACAGCTTCTTCAGCTGTTTGGGGGGCCCGACCTGGCTAGGCCTAGTGCCTTCTGAAGTGCTCTCAGTTTTGTATATTCTTTTGTCGGCGCATTTATTTGCACTGGTGGCGAACTTTGAAGCCCAGTGGATGTAATATGTGTGATAGCCGTGATAGCCTAGCGTAAGTTGCTTGCTTATTTATTTCTTTGTTGTCTTGTTTATTTGTTTGCTTCTAGTCATTGCAGTTCTTTTTCCGCGGTTTGCTAGTGGCTGCATTAACCTATTTTTTAGAACTAGGCCACAATAACCATGGGCTAATATTTACTGTAGTGACACTGGGCCTCCTACGGGCCGTTGAAACGGTGGGCCTTCTATGGGCCGTAGAAACAATGGGCCTTCTACGGGCCGTAGAAACAATGGGCCTTCTATGGGTGTAGGATCAAGATGTGGGTGTGTCTAGAGGGGGGGGGTGATTAGACACTTAGTACTAAAGTTGCAGTTTTTAAGCCCTTTTGGTTTATGTGAAGTTTTAGGCACAATTTCAGCACACGCAATACATGTCAAGCAAGCATGCAAAGAGTATATAGGCAGCGGAAAGTAAAGCATGCAACTTGCAAGAATGTAAGGGGAAGGGTTTGGAGAATTCAAACGCTATTGGAGACACGGATGTTTTTCCCGTGGTTCGGATAGGTGGTGCTATCCTACATCCACGTTAGTGGAGACTTCAACCCACGAAGGGTAACGGTTGCGCGAGTCCACGGAGGGCTCCACCCATTAAGGGTCCACGAAGAAGCAACCTTGTCTATCCCACCATGGCCATCGCCCAGGAAGGACTTGCCTCACTAGCGGTAGATCTTCACGAAGTAGGCGATCTCCTTGCCCTTACAAACTCCTTGGTTCAACTCCACAATCTTGTCGAAGGCTCCCAAGTGACACCTAGCCAATCTAGGAGACACCACTCTCCAAGAAGTAACAAATGGTGTGTTGATGATGAACTCCTTGCTCTTGTGCTTCAAATGATAGTCTCCCCAACACTCAACTCTCTCTCACAGGATTTGGATTTGGTGGAAAGAAGATTTGAGTGGAAAGCAACTTGGGAAAGGCTAGAGATCAAGATTCATATGGTAGGAATGGAATATCTTGGTCTCAACACATGAGTAGGTGGTTCTCTCTCAGAACATATGAGTTGGAAGTGTAGGTGTGTTCTGATGGCTCTCTCCACGAATGAAGAGGAGGTGGAGGGGTATATATAGCCTCCACTTAAAATCCAACCGTTACACACAATCTACCAATCTTGGTGGGACCGAAACGGTAAACCTAGTGACCGTTAGAGATTTTCGGTGGGACTGACATGCAACTCGGTAGGACCGATATGGTTAGGGTTTGGGCATAACGTAATCTCGGTGAGACCGATTACACAAACTCGGTGAGACCGATTTGGTAATTAGCTAACCAGAGAGTTGGTCAGGCAAACTCGGTGGGACCGATTACTAAACTCGGTTGGACCGATTTTGGTAATGAGTTATCCAGAGAGTTTGCATTGTAATCTCGGTAGTACCGATTGCCTAAACTCGGTGAGACCGATTTGGACAATGGACATACACAGTGAGATTGCAATCCCATCTCGGTGAGACCGAGATCCCTATCGGTGAAACCGATTTGTTAGCGTTTGGCAGTGGCTTATGACATATGAAACTCGGTGGCGCCGGATAGAAAGAATCTGTAGGACCGAGTTTGGCTTAGGGTTTAGGTCATATGTGGAAGTGGGAAAGTAGTTGAGGATTTTGGAGCATATCATTAAGCACATAGAGCAAAAGGCTCATTAAGCAACACCTCATCCCTTCTTAATAGTATTGGCTTTTCCTATAGACTCAATGTGATCTTGGATCACTAAAAGTGTAAAATGAAGAGTCTTGAGCTTGAAGCTTTAGCCAATCCTTTGTCCTTATCATCTGAAGGAGTCCCACAACCTTTAGTCCATGCCAATCAATTGTTGAACTTATCTGAAACATGCTAGATAGAAACATTAGTCCAACAAGAGATATGTTGATATTAATTACCAAAACCACCTGAGGAGCACTTGTGCTTTCAGTCTCCCTTTTTGGTAATTGATGGCAACATACATCAAAGCTTTAGATAAATATACACGGAGTAGCAAGTAAAGCTTTGGAAGGACATGTAACAACCATAGGCTCCCCCTACATGTATGCAATCATGTGAGTATAAAATGTAGAAATATGTGAGAGCATAACCATGACAGAGTAGGCAATGTGTTACAAGTATCTTGGCCATATGCATCAGAGTAAAAGATTATTAAGAGGAATACCATCATGTTTATGAGTCCTTCTTGCAAACAGTTTGTACAAAAGCAAGAATTCCTCATACTCATGATTCTGATGCATATACTTACCTTGTGGTCTTGAGTTGACTTAGGATGAAATGAACCTGCACAAACAAGGTTAGATAACACAGATACATCCACTAGCCAGAGCAAACAAAAGAAACCACAAGAGTACCAAGACTGGGATGACATGTAGATTGTGAGTACAGAGTACCACATTGAATCAGACATGTCCCCGAGAGTAAAGATATGCAATGAATTTGAATGATTTCTTTCCCTTAGGTGTCTTGCTCCCCCTGAATCTGACATGAGATATTGAGAGAAGATAGGGAACAGAAAATCAGAGCTGAAAGATATAAATGAACAAAAGCACTACAACACATGACTTTCCCCCAAAAAGACATGTGGCATCTCTCCTCTTAATCATCAAGCATCTGGGATCCTTGAGTATTCTCTCCCCCTGGAGATCTCTTTCTCCCCCTTAATACTTTCTCTCTTTCTCCCTGATGATAAGCTTTGATGTGATCTCTCTCTCCCCCTTTGACATCAATTTCCAGGAAGGTCTTACTGGAATCTGTCAAAAAGGTTTGGTCCTTGAGATTCAGCATAAAGCAATGGTAAAACTGTGATGCTTGTAGAGGATAAGATTCATCGAGTGGAGCTGGATCAGAAGAAATATAGAATAAGTGGCAAACTGTTTTCCTGTTGCAAAATCGATGACACCGAGCATCAAGTTTTGGTGGTACCGAAAGAATTCGGTTGATCCAAAAAGTTCAGTTCGGTGGAACCGAGTTTATTTCAGAGAAAATACTTGTCACCTCAGCTCACTAGTCAAATAAGATTTCACAAAGATTTGCAATGAATTAACGAAAAGATTTGCAAGGAATTTGATGCAGAATATGTAGAACAAAAAGAAACAGAAAAGAATGAAAGTTCTAGATGAAGTTTTTGAAAAAGAGGGAAATAAACATGCAAGAGACAAATGCAATAACACAGAAAAGAACACAAGAGAACTTCATCTAGAATTGGGCGGTGACATAGTCACCTATGTTAGAGTATATTGACTTAGGAGTCAAGTGAGAACACTTGATCATAGGTCATACTCATCGTTTAAGCTCAAAATGGGGTTACCATTTTTCGTTTAAGCATCTTGATGTATTCTCATCTTGTTGAGTTGCTTTGACTCATGTCATGGAGTAAAGCTTCTCTAAGATGGAATAACATACCTTGGGTGGTGGTGTGGATCTTGCTCATGTAGTGGAACTTGTGTGGGTGCTCGAGGTTGATGTAGCTCATCAAGAGTTGGGAGCACCACTTGGAGTTTGAGTTCATCTACCTACATGGGTTAGTTCTTGCAAGGAAAAACACTTTTATATCCAACATGACAATCATGAAGCTCAATCATAGAATTAGTCAAGGATATGTTTGAGTGGTTTCATGCTTCCTTGTCAACCACCGTTGTGTAGAGACTTGGTGATGTAGAGATTGCTCAAAATGTGAGAGCGTTGCAATCTCATAGAAATATATTCATCCAAATATCTGCATAGGTTAGATAACATGCAAGATGCAAATATATCCAAGACATAAGATAGTCATCATAAGAGATATATCAAGGATTTGACATAAGCTCATGTCTTGCATGTATCCAATGGAGTTTCCACTCCAAGTTTGAAGCATCAATGGTGTTCAATTCTCCTCTCAACCTGCAAAACACTTTTTCATCAAGCGGTTTAGTGAATATATCCGCTAATTGCTTATCGGTGCGAACATATTTAAGATCAATGTCTCCCTTTGCAACATGGTCTCGAATGAAATGATGACGAACTTCAATATGCTTAGTTCGAGAATGTTGCACAGGATTATGACCAATTTTGATAGCACTTTCATTGTCACAAAGCAATGGAACATGTTTCACATAGACCCCATAATCTTTAAGAGTTTGGGTCATCCAAAGTAATTGAGCACAACATGAACCAGCGGCAATATATTCCGCTTCGGCGGTGGATAGGGATACCGAGTTTTGTTTCTTGGAGGACCAAGATACAAGAGATCTACCAAGAAATTGACATGTACCCAAAGTGGACTTTCTATCAACCTTGTCTCCGGCATAATCCGAGTCGGAATACCAAACAAGATCCAAAGAGGACCTCTTAGGATACCAAATGCCAAAATCTGGTGTATGGATTAAGTATCTTATTATCCTTTTCACGGCCTTAAGATGACATTCTTTAGGAGCAGCTTGATATCGTGCACACATGCACACACTTAGCATAATGTTGGGGCGAGAGGCACATAGGTATAACAATGAACCAATCATAGAGCGATAAACCTTTTGATCAACCGGTTCACCATCTTTGGTCAAATCATTATGTCCACTAGTAGGCATGGGTGTAGACATACATTTGCATTCTTGCATATTGAACTTCTTGAATAGGTCTTTGGTATACTTTGTTTGAGAGATAAATGTACCTTCCTTAGTTTGCTTGATTTGCAAACTGAGAAAGAATTTGAGTTCACTCATCATAGACATCTCAAACTTCTTTGACATAAGCTTTCCAAACTTTTCACTAAAAAGAGGGTTAGTAGAACCAAATATGATATCATCAACATAAATTTGGCATATAAATAATTCTCCATTAACTCTTTTAGTAAAAAGGGTAGAATCAATTTTTCCAATTTCAAAACCACTTGCAATAAGGAACTTAGTCAAGCATTTATACCATGCTCTAGGAGCTTGTTTAAGACCGTAAAGTGCTTTGTGAAGTTTGTAAACATGATTAGGTTTCTTAGGATTGACAAAGCCGGGAGGTTGTTTGACATAAACTTCCTCCTCTATTTCACCATTTAGAAAAGCACTTTTAATATCCATTTGGTACAAGCTGATATTGTGGTGATTAGCAAAGGCAAGTAAGATGCGAATGGACTCAAGTCTAGCAACGGGAGCATATGTCTCACCATAGTCCATACCTCCGACTTGTGTGTATCCTTGGGCAACGAGACGTGCTTTGTTGCGAACCACTTGTCCATCTTCATCTTGCTTGTTGCGAAACACCCATTTGGTACCGATGATGTTGTGGTTGTTGTCGGGCTTCTCAACCAATGTCCAAACTTGGTTTCTCTCAAAGTTGTGTAGCTCTTCGTGCATAGCATTTATCCAATCCGGATCCTCCAATGCTTCCTCGACCTTCATAGGTTCAATGCTAGAGATGAATGAATAGTTTTCACAAAATTTAGCTAGACGAGTTTTTGAGCGAGTAATTCTCCCGGTTTGGATATCTTTGTAGATCTGCTCGACGGGATGATCTTTGGCAATTCTTGCTCGAACTCGTGAAAGCTTTTGCTTGGGCCTTCATTGAACTTCCTCTTCATCTTGTTCTTCTTCTTGTTGGCCTTCTTCATTGTTGACGTTGTTGTTCTCTTGTCGTGGTGGAGAATGAGGTTGTTGATGTTCGTCTTGACGTATTTCCTCGTTTTCTTCATCTTGGTGTGTCCCACTTGCGGATGCTTCCGTGTCGATTCTTGGTTCACCTTGTCGTGAGGTAGAAGCTTCTACTTGGACGGACGAGGTACTCTCCTTAACCTCCGTTGGACGAATTTTGCCAATTGACAAGTCTTGAATTGCTTCCGAAGGGTCTTTGTCTCCTACATCAATTGGCAATTGCTCTACTTGCGAGCCATTAGATTCATCAAACTTCACATCTACCGTTTCTTCAACCTTTCGGGTGAAATTGTTGTAGACACGGTAAGTGTGAGTGTTTGAGCCATAACCAAGTAGGAAACCTTCATGAGACTTAGGAGCAAACTTTGAACGACGATGCTTATCTAGAATGTAGCACTTTGAGCCAAATACTCGAAAGTATCCAACTTGGGGTTTGTTACCGGTGAGGAGCTCGTATGCCGTCTTGCCGAGTAGCTTGTGAAGATACAAGCGATTTGTTGCATGACAAGCCGTCTCAACCGCTTCTGCCCAGAAGTGCTTCGGCGTCTTGTACTCATCAAGCATCGTTCTCGCCATTTCGATGAACATCCGGTTCTTCCTCTCAACAACTCCATTTTGTTTAGGTGTGTACGTAGCCGAGAACTCATGTGAAATCCCTTCTTCATCAAGAAAGGTATCCACATTTGCGTTCTTGAACTCCGTTCCGTTGTCGCTTCGAACCTTCTTGATCTTCACGTCAAACTGATTTTGGGCCTTTGTAGCGAAGTTTTTGAAGATCTTTTGGACCTGCGACTTATCATCAAGAAAGAACACCCACGTAAATCTTGAAAAATCATCAACTATGACTAGACCAAAAGAATTTCCACCGAGACTCTTGTAGGCATTGGGACCAAAGAGATCCATATGAAGTAGCTCAAGTGGCCTCCTTGTGGTCATGATGTTCTTCACGGGATGCCTTCCTCCAACCTGTTTACCTGCTTGACAAGCACTGCAAAGTCTATCCTTATCAAATATGACATCGTTAACTCCAAGGATATGATTTCCTTTAATAAGCTTGTCAAGGTTTCTCATGCCAACATGACCTAGTCGTCTATGCCACAACCAACCTTTTGAGGATTTAGCAATAAAGCAAGTTTTAGGTTGTGCCCTTTTTGAGAAATCAACAATATAAAGGTCACCTCTACGTATACCGGTAAAGACCATTTTATGATTATCTCGACGAAACACTTGGCAATCTACCTCAGTAAATAGGACATTCAATCCGAAATCAGCAAGTCTAGATACTGAAAGTAAGTTGTAGCCAAGGGATTCAACAAGCATGACATTTTGAATGGAGCTATCGTGTGCGATGGCCACCTTACCAAGGCCAACCACCTTACCCTTTGAATTATCACCAAAGGTGACATATTTTCGAGGGCCGTCATTTTCAGCAAGCTCACGGAACATCTCTTCGTCTCCGGTCATATGATCGGTACATCCACTATCAAGAACCCATTCCTTTCCTCCTGACACATATCCTCGAAGATTTGCCATAAGACCAAAGTGTCTCATTGCATCATCAAGATCGAAGTCACTATCATCATTCTCATCGTAGTATCCATGTTCAACATGATCTTGTGACTCATCATTTCCTAGAGAAAGTGATTCATTAGATAAATGATCATCAAAGTTGTCACTTTTATGAATTGTTATAGCTTCGGATATGATATTAGTAATGATTCCAACATTTCCTTTAGCGTGCATGAGATTAGTAAGCTCAAGTAGACAATCATCAAAACTAGGATCACTAGAGTTTATCTTTTAAAAGAATTGCAGAGATAGAACAAAGGGGTTTACAGGGAGGCAGTATTGGATTAGAATCACTTCTGCATTACAAAGAAAATCTCACTTGTTTTTATGTTTTCATGCATGTCAGATATTGAACATTATCAAAATGAATATGAGAATGGGCGCACGAGAGGAATATTGCGGAACGATCCACTGCCTAACAAACTTGGCATGGTGGAGGATGGCCTATCTTATTCACCCATCAAGGTGTTTGCTCTAACTTTGCAAAGTTGTATTGGTCGCACATATTTTGCTTCTGACCTCTTGCATTAGTTCTACTTTGTTACACCATCTGCTTAGTTTAAGCATCATATATGACTATATGACATACCTATCCATTTTCTGTACCTATTCCATGTGTCGTCACACTATGTTTTTCCAGTCAAATGTTGTGCTTTCGTAATAGGTGTCCAAAAGGAAGAGGGTGAGTGCAGGTCGTCAAGGAGTACAAACTAGGTATTTGGAAAAGGTAGTGATACCTGTTAAATCAGATAGATCAGCAGCCATAGAAAACATAGGCCCAACTGTACCACACTTTACCCCTACTCGAGTGGGCAAACCCCTATTAGAACTGCTGGGAGCCCAGCGTCAGGTACTGTCTATGATATCAATTCAAAATTTGAACTCCTAAATTTCTGCTTGTGCCTTACCTTCTCTCTTGTATGAAAACTAATTTCAGATGAATCTCCTTGCTCAAAGGATCATACGATCTCAAATCAATAATCGGCTCTACATTGCTCTTGTCAGTACCTCTCCCTTTTGCCTTGTAACGCTGTACTTAATTAATTGCTATTTGATTATGTATCATCAGTCTGCACCTGAGCTTCATTATCCTCTGTTTCTTCCAATATTATTTGATCTATATTTACTCTTTGCAAAATGTAGAATAATGGCAACGCTTATAAAGAATTTTCTTTGGGGAATTTATTGAATTATCCTTCCATCAACATGGAGAAGGGCTTTGTCCAGCCCGTGTTAACATGTAATGTAAGTTCATCCTTCTCAAGCCTTCAAACTTTGTTCTAGTATAGATTAGGATAGGCATCATTTCCTCCACTACTGTTTGCTTTGCTATTTACATCTGATTGGATGTTTGCAACAACTACCAGTTTCAAATTGTAGTTGTAAAAACATGTTCCTTATACAGAACAGATCCATTTATTTGCTTATATAATTGTGAAACCTGTTACATGTCTCCTTGTTTCTCTTTCAGACTCGTATCTCTTACGCCAGGCAGAACTTTAGGGAAGATAGTGAGCCAAACCATCTTGAGGACAGCGAGATGACCCCAAGGTCCTGTCTTGATGAAGACAGTGAGTTGAAGCTACTCACCAACAGGTGTGAGACAACCTCTGTGCAGTCGCAGCCTCAATCAGTTCGACTTCTTCAGTCTCAACTTAAAGCGGAAAGGCTTGCTTCAGCTCAGCTCCGACTTGAAGTCAAAGATGCAATGAAGATGTCATAGGACAGCCGTGCGCACCATCATGCCTTAAATCTAGTGTTGATGCATCTATCGTTGACACAACTGAGGTCTACACAGCTTCTTCAGCTGTTTGGGGGGCCCGACCTGGCCAGGCCTAGTGCCTTCTGAAGTGCTCTCAGTTTTGTATATTCTTTTGTCGGCGCATTTATTTGCACTGGTGGCGAACTTTGAAGCCCAGTGGATGTAATATGTGTGATAGCCGTGATAGCCTAGCGTAAGTTGCTTGCTTATTTATTTCTTTGTTGTCTTGTTTATTTGTTTGCTTCTAGTCATTGCAGTTCTTTTTCCGCGGTTTGCTAGTGGCTGCATTAACCTATTTTTTAGAACTAGGCCACAATAACCATGGGCTAATATTTACTGTAGTGACACTGGGCCTCCTACGGGCCGTTGAAACGGTGGGCCTTCTATGGGCCGTAGAAACAATGGGCCTTCTACGGGCCGTAGAAACAATGGGCCTTCTATGGGTGTAGGATCAAGATGTGGGTGTGTCTAGAGGGGGGGGGGGGTGATTAGACACTTAGTACTAAAGTTGCAGTTTTTAAGCCCTTTTGGTTTATGTGAAGTTTTAGGCACAATTTCAGCACACGCAATACATGTCAAGCAAGCATGCAAAGAGTATATAGGCAGCGGAAAGTAAAGCATGCAACTTGCAAGAATGTAAGGGGAAGGGTTTGGAGAATTCAAACGCTATTGGAGACACGGATGTTTTTCCCGTGGTTCGGATAGGTGGTGCTATCCTACATCCACGTTAGTGGAGACTTCAACCCACGAAGGGTAACGGTTGCGCGAGTCCACGGAGGGCTCCACCCATTAAGGGTCCACGAAGAAGCAACCTTGTCTATCCCACCATGGCCATCGCCCAGGAAGGACTTGCCTCACTAGCGGTAGATCTTCACGAAGTAGGCGATCTCCTTGCCCTTACAAACTCCTTGGTTCAACTCCACAATCTTGTCGAAGGCTCCCAAGTGACACCTAGCCAATCTAGGAGACACCACTCTCCAAGAAGTAACAAATGGTGTGTTGATGATGAACTCCTTGCTCTTGTGCTTCAAATGATAGTCTCCCCAACACTCAACTCTCTCTCACAGGATTTGGATTTGGTGGAAAGAAGATTTGAGTGGAAAGCAACTTGGGAAAGGCTAGAGATCAAGATTCATATGGTAGGAATGGAATATCTTGGTCTCAACACATGAGTAGGTGGTTCTCTCTCAGAACATATGAGTTGGAAGTGTAGGTGTGTTCTGATGGCTCTCTCCACGAATGAAGAGGAGGTGGAGGGGTATATATAGCCTCCACTTAAAATCCAACCGTTACACACAATCTACCAATCTTGGTGGGACCGAAACGGTAAACCTAGTGACCGTTAGAGATTTTCGGTGGGACTGACATGCAACTCGGTAGGACCGATATGGTTAGGGTTTGGGCATAACGTAATCTCGGTGAGACCGATTACACAAACTCGATGAGACCGATTTGGTAATTAGCTAACCAGAGAGTTGGTCAGGCAAACTCGGTGGGACCGATTACTAAACTCGGTTGGACCGATTTTGGTAATGAGTTATCCAGAGAGTTTGCATTGTAATCTCGGTAGTACCGATTGCCTAAACTCGGTGAGACCGATTTTGACAATGGACATACACAGTGAGATTGCAATCCCATCTCGGGGAGACCGAGATCCCTATCGGTGAAACAGATTTGCTAGGGTTTGGCAGTGGCTTATGACATATGAAACTCGGTGGCGCCGGATAGAAAGAATCGGTAGGACCGAGTTTGGCTTAGGGTTTAGGTCATATGTGGAAGTGGGAAAGTAGTTGAGGATTTTGGAGCATATCATTAAGCACATAGAGCAAAAGGCTCATTAAGCAACACCTCATCCCTTCTTAATAGTATTGGCTTTTCCTATAGACTCAATGTGATCTTGGATCACTAAAAGTGTAAAATGAAGAGTCTTGAGCTTGAAGCTTTAGCCAATCCTTTGTCCTTATCATCTGAAGGAGTGCCACAACCTTTAGTCCATGCCACTCAATTGTTGAACTTATCTGAAACATGCTAGATAGAAACATTAGTCCAACAAGAGATATGTTGACATTAATTACAAAAACCACCTGAGGAGCACTTGTGCTTTCAACGGGCCGTATCATCAATGGGCCTTATACGGGCAGTATGATAGATGGCCAAACATGGGCCAATAACATGCCGCATTATGGCCGTAAACGGGCTAGAGTTGGAATCGTCCGTTCATGGGCCGACCATAACGGGCCATCGTTAATAGGCCATATTTGATGACGCTATGAAAACGGCCCAACGTATTAACGGACCACAAACGGGCCGACTATAACCACAGGCTGAATTTGGCCCACAAGCAGAAAATGACAGTAACGGGCCGTAAGTAAACGAATGCTGGAAATGAGCCCAAGAATAAATGGGCTCTGAGAAGGCCGAAAGATAACATGGGCTGGAAACGGCCCAACGAAATAACGGGCCGTTAATGGGTATAAAGTGGTACACTGTTCATCACGGGCCAGTTTCACCACGGGCCGTTAATGGGTGTAAAGTGATACACTGTTCATTACGGGCCAGTTTCACCACGGGCCGTTAGTAGGCCAAGAGTTACATAGGGCCCCATATGGGCCGAAAGACGTCATGTGCCATACATGGGCCAGAAGTGAAAACGGACTGGTATCATATTGGATGGCCCAGATAACGCTAGTGGGCCTAATTCGGATAGGGCGTAACGGGCCTTGGGTTAGCGGGCTGTAAATGGGCTATATTCGAACAGGCCGTTAACAGGCTTTCCATGGGTTGGCCCGCCAGCTTTTGACCAAGTCAAACAGGCCGGCCTTTACAACGGAATGGGCCTCTATTGGGCCGTGCCACGTGTCGACGTATCATAGACGCCTATCTGACCTACTGATGAGCTGACACGTGTTTCGTCCGGCCAATAAGAATTTTACACGTGGAAATTTCCCATTGGTCGGGGCTGTTAACGGGTTATCGGATCCAAAACCCGACCCGATAGCTTAACGACGTTCCGTTACGGTGGATGCCACGTGTCGGTCACCCTTGACGAAAGCACTTCTGTGATGCGCGATTTATCGTCATGGAAGTGGACACTTCCATGATGATAATTTGGGTAATGTCATGGAAGACTTCTACGACAGCACCGGTATGACTATCTTGATTCTGTCATAAATTTGTCATGGATGTACATGCATGACAAAAAAAGCGACCTACTGTGACAAACACGTATCTTCACGGAAGTGTATTTTTTTGTAGTGATATAAGGTAGTATCTCAGGACAGTTATTCAACACATACCAAACCATTTTGTCCAAATCTTTAGGTTTGTCCTCTTGTCGACTCTTCCCTGTAACTCGAATAGAATAGTCGAAAACATTGAGCCCAGGACTGTCTTCACCCACCTCTTTGCTAAGCTGATCAGCTGTTTCAATGTATTCTGAGCAGAATGTCAACGCTTCTGTAGCAATGTAGGCCACTGCAATGGAACCCTCAGGTCTAGCTCTGTTCCTAACATAGCCCTTAAAAGTGCCTAGCCGCCTTTCAATATGGTACATCCAGCCATACTGTACTGGACCTCTGAGTACTGCCTCATCAGGTAGATTGTCGGTGTACAAAAAGAGGGGTACACTTTTTGTACCCCTATAACTATGCACGTGCAGTCTGAGCCACAGGCACCACCACACTGAGCAAGGCAAGGGAGGTGAGCCAAGGTAAGACCGAAGCTCGAGAGAAGCAGAACAACGCCAAGACCAAGACCACAAAGAGCAAAGGGGACGAAGCGGACTCCCCCGACAAGATCCTTGCCGGGAGGCGGTTTTAGCAAACCCGACAAGACCCTTGTCGTGGCAGCTCGCCCCACACCCACGGAGCGATTCACCCTTGAGTCCACTGCCCCCATGGGGCAAGGATTCGGGAGACATCCCCGTGGTGGCATGCAGATCTTTGAGAAGACATTCAAGATCAGAAGATGGCGACCCTTGGCGGGATCCCAGCCAAGGAGGACCACAAGGCCCCCGGCAAGAGCCTTGCCGGGGATGACAGCTGGTGCCCCGGCACCCCGGCAAGACCCTTGCCGGGGCCCCGGCAAGGCCCTTGCCATGACCACCCGTAGGGCCACCATCCGGCCAACGCCAATCATACCTCCACCGCCATTCGCATGCAGCTGCCGCCCAACCAGCTGGGCAGGCACCTGCGTGGCGGCATGCGGATCTTCATGGAGACCCACCACTACGCCGCCTCAGCTGCCTGCTTGCCTACATGGCACCGCGGGCACCGCTGGCCAGGGCGTGTGTCGACGCGAAAGGGAGCGGCGACGGACGAGACAGGGCTCTCCCCCGTCCCCGATAAAGCAAGGACACCTGAGCAAGACACACTAAATGCGCCTTGTCATGTAATGTGAGGGATAACCTCACATCACTGTGCCCTTTCCACCTCCTGTGTGCCACTGTGGCAACCCCTTTCCCTATAAAAGGAGGCCCAAGGCGACCAGGAGGGGGATTCGGCTTTTTGGAGCTCCTCACACCCCATTGCTAGCTCAAGAACACAGATATACAATCCACCAAAGCAGGAGTAGGGTTTTACGCATCCTCGCGGCCCGAACCAGGGTAAACAAACCGTGTGCTATCTGTTTGATCCGCTCTTCTCATGACCCCGCGCCCCATAACCGTAGTAGGGATTCTTGTGATCCCATAGGTGTAGTTCCCACCGACATCTTTGGCGCGCCAGGTAGGGGGCGCAGTTCTGAGAATCGGCTTTAACAGTTAGTTCAACGCTTCTTCATCGTCATGGCGCCCAAGAAGAAGACGACGGTGGTGGTTGGCCCGTTGGAAGCTGGACATCTGTGACACTCCAAAAATTTCATTTGGTCTTTAGCAAAACCTTTGTTGGTTTTGAAAAGTGGGCATTTAAATTTTTTTTTCCTTTCAGAAAAAACCTTCCTCTTAAAAACTTCTTTTTTTTGGGCAAGGATTTTTATTTCTATGTCATCTTCAAACTATGGTGTTTGGTCTTTTAAAACTTTTTCTCTAATGACTCCCTGCTCAAAACACATTTTTGGGATTTATTGTTTTTCTTTTAAAAAGAAACTCTATGAGAATTGGGGATTTTCATATATTGAAAACCACCCATGAGTTTGTATTTTTGCCCATGTGGCAAAACCCATTCAAAACCTCCCCTCCTCCTTGAAAACAACCTAAGTCCTCTGTCCCTTCTAAACCAAACAAGTTTTGGATTTCATTTTAATTATTTCACCTCTCAAATCTTTTCTGATCTTTATTTTGAGCCTGAGTCATTTACAAAGCAAGTACCCTATAGCATTTGTATTTGGACCTCAGACCAACTCTACTGGCTAGTCCTTGGTACCCTCAACTTGTAACCATCTTGATCCACTCATCTTTTTTTTCAAATTTTTCAACTTCCACTCTCTGCAAGTTTGGACCAGATTTGCCTAATTTGGTGAAATTCATATTTCCACTTACCCAAAAATTCCACCAAAAATCAGGCAGCCTACTGGTGCAATGAGAAGCCACTCCACCAAAAACCAGCTCAAGGAAAAATCCCTACATGCCTGGATCATTCTGTCGAACACCTTGCATGCACTGTCTCAGTCATTTTCAGTTAAATTCAGATTTCAGTGTTGATCTTCGTCAGTTAAGTTCAGTCACATGCTCAAAGTGCCCTTGGCACGTTGCTCGCTGCCTGGCCTGCTTGTCCGGAGCTCCACACGCGCGCTTGGCACCTTCCTGGCGTCGGTGGTGCCCTGGCCCGCCTGTGCCGGCGTGTCTTGCGGCGGTCGAACCACCGTAGCGGCCGACAGGGAGCAGAACGGCGGCATAACGCTGTTCAGCGCCGCCCAAACCCCCTGGTGGCTCCGCGTGGCCATTTCCTTGCCAGCGCACGCATGCAGCACCGCCACCGTGGCCTGGCACGCGCAGAGCGCGTTCTCTGCCGCCGGCGTGCCGTGCGGCCGTTCCGTCGAGGACAGGCCGCAACTCTCCCTCTCGTGCTGAGTTGGACACTGGGATGGCACCAGTGCTCCACCTAGTCGATGATCAAGCCCGTAAGCCGGCCGTCCACCCACAGCTCCGCCGTAATCGCCCGTCGGACTTATCCGTTCACGGCAACCGCCTCGGACCACCTATATATAGCCCCCCCCCCCCGAGCTTGCTCTTGCCCCCGCACAACTCCACCACCTCACCAGACCCCGCCTAGCCACTGGAGGGGCCTCGAGGAGCCTTTCTTCCTCGACTCCGGCCACCTCCGCCTGCCTCGGGCTCCAGCAACGTTCTCTTCGGTGAGGCCGTCCCCGGCGCCCAAACTCCGTCAATCTCCTCCTCTAGCTACCAGAGGCCTGACCCCCACCTCAATTTGATGCTTGCAGCCCTCTCCGACGAGCTCCATCCTCGCCCGAACCGCCGTCCGCCGGAGCAGGAGCCACTGTCGACCTGGTGCTCACCGGCGACCACCACCACCACCACCCGACGCGGAATGGCGCCCTGAGCACGGAGGTACCCTCCGATCCCTCTGCCTCGTCGTGGATCGCCGCCGGCGATTGCCGCGGTTCTCTGGCGCCAAAGGCCCTGCCCCGTTTTCAAACCCGACGGGTGGGACCACCCTGTCAGATTTCTTTTATTTTTGAACCATTTTCCGAAAGCGCCTTCGGGCAAAAATACGCTTTCTCCTCTGAGCTGGTGTAATTGAGACTGAAGCGTTTTCTGTTTTTATAAAAAGAAGCCTGGGAAGTTTCTGTTTCATTACAGATGAGTCCCTAGGCAAAAACCTTAATAACTTTTAAACATAAGCATATTTTTGGGTGATTCTTTTTCTGTTCTCTTTGAAATTTTGTCTAGTCTTTTATCAGATTTATTCAAAAATTATTTGGATTAATTTCTGTGCACCTCTTGGTATTTACGATAGTGCGTGTATCCTCTTTATACCATAGATACCGACGGAGGTGACGGGACCGTAAACTTCACAGAGCTAGACTCCGACTACTCTGAACCAGGCAAGCATGTTTGAACTTTTTATATGATGAGTGTCTTGGCATGTTTTGCATTTAGCTAGTTGCATGGTATATTGATGAGCATATCGAGGAACGTTATTTCCATGCATTGTTAAAGCAAGTGAGTTCGATGATCCAAATGTTGTTGGATGTGAGTATGCATGGCCATGTGTTGGCATGAGGATGTATAAGACGGCAGTGTTGTAGCATGCCAGTCTTATGCCATACTGTTGATTCAGTGTCAGCCCGTATAGGTTCGGTTCCCGTCCACATTCCCTTCCTGTACTACCACATGTTTTCTGCAAGGAATATGGTTTAGTAAGTTGCAAACCGCTTTCCTGGTACACACCAAAAGGAGAGGCCGGGATGATGGTTCCATGGCCCTGGATTAAAGCCAGTCATCCGGTCAGGGGGCATGGGTGATTCCTGGCATCGAGAGGTTGGATGGGTGTGTACTGGTTAGCTTTGTTTTCTTCCGAAATACCGTAAACGGAACTAGTCCTTCGTGACTACGGAAATCCGTTGGCTGTGGGAAATTTTTGTACAAACTCTGCAGAGTCATAAATTCTTCAAATCATCCTATCCATATCCAAGTTTTGTGCTAACTTATTCTGACAAGTGCCAGTTTTGGTGACAGATACTCCGGTGAATCATAAGAATGTTGATCTGATTAAATGTTTATTCCTGTGGATGGACTAACCCGTATATTGACCTGAGCTGATTAATCTAACATGTGTATTATTTTTCCTTATGAAGAAAGCCCTTTCTGTGATGTCGCTCAGACGTCCGACTGCGGCAGTGCTATTATTTATTTTCCTCATAAGCCCTTTCTGTGATGTCGCTCAGACGTCCGACTGCGGCAGTGCTGTTATTTACTTTCCTCATAAGCCCTTTCTGTGATGTCGCTCAGACGTCCGACTGCGGCAGTGTTGTTATTTACTTTCCTCATAAGCCCTTTCTGTGATGTCGCTCAGACGTCCGACTGCGGCAGTGCTGTTATTTACTTTCCTCATAAGCCCTTTATGTGGTGTCGCTAAGACGCCCGACTGTGGCATTTCTTTTAAAGCCCTTTATGTGGTGTCGCTAAGACGCCCGACTATGGCATTTCTTTTAAAGCCCTTTATGTGGTGTCGCTAAGACGCCCGACTGTGGCAAGAATTTTCTTTTATATAGTTGTTCACCTTTCGTGGCGTCGCTTCAGACACACGATCGGTTTCCATTTATATTTCAGTTGGGATTTCAGGCGGACTACCGCTGATTCCCATTTTTACTCACCTTGCCTGCAAATATTTGAATGTGCTTTGGTAAATTATTCATGACGCATTCATGCATGCATTTGTTATATCTTACGTCCGAACTGTCTTGCGAGTACTTTCAAAGTACTCACTGGCTTGTTGATTTGGCCAGATGCTGACGAAGGTGATCTCATGGATGAAGAGTTCGATAGCGAGTCCGACGCCTAGAGGAATCCCAGTCAGTCTCATGCGACCCTGGATTTGGTCACTATATTATATCCGCTTCCGTAACCCGAATAAAGTACATCGAGCCTCACCTCGACGCTCGATGAGATGCTAGTTTGACAGCCATGTTATCTCACTCCCCACTGTATTATTCCACCATCGCTTATTCCCCGAGTCAGTAGTATGCCACCACACCATTGTGATATATCCGCCATTATGTATAATTATTGGCGCGCTTGTAATAAATTGTTGAGCACCCTTAGCTCAACCCTCCTGTGCTACTAGCTTATTGTATCAAGAGTTTGTCTACCAGTGAGGAGGATTTTCTCTCATACTGGATCCAAAAGATTGGTTTCTCAATAGGTATTTTTATTGGAAAACCGGTCGTGACAAGCTTGGTACCAGAGCTAGGCTGACTGTAGGAAGCCAGTAGGTGCGATCGCTAATTGGTTATTAGCATGTTAGAGCTAATCTGTATCTTTGCAATTGTAGTCATTTTTTTCTGACAGTCAGCGTATATTTATGATCTGACCATTCAGAATTCTTGCCTACTTTTGTAGATGGCCGACAACAGCTGCGAGTCTCAGTCCTTCGCCAACGTACCCGATGGGTTCGTCAAGCTTCTATCCTTCATCGTTCAGGTCGCGATGGGGCCATCTGTGCGCCCAGTCGTCTCTCTCTGCCAGCACAAAGTCAACGACAGTCTGACCATGCACCAGGCCTCGATGCAATTCAGGGAAGGGCATTGTGAGTTACGCCGCTTCCGGTTTGTGGGAAGAGCCATGCCCACGGAGAAGCATGCTATCCTGATGGCAGCCCGCGAGTCGATAGCTCGCCTCAGGTATGTCCTTCCCGTGATGAAGGCTCGTCGTTACCGCTATCTTCCATGCCACGTGCCCTACACCTGTCACTACGCATACTCCTGCCCCAGAGGAGAGCGAGACGAGGCCTTTGAGATGCTTATTGAGTATCTTCGGGCCCTGGAGGCTGCCTTCGATAACTTGGTGGACGACTTCGTGGCCGCCCGCATGGACTCAGTCCATGGCTGTGCCGCCAACAGGAGGGAGCTCCTGTCCACAGCACCGCCATTGACTTATGCCTCATCATCTGCATCTTATGCGCCTGCTCGTCGCCTGCCTTCTACTGAGGAGTTCAACCAAGTCATTACGCCCACTCCAGCGCGCACTGCACCACCACTCACGCCGACTCCTATTCGTGTTATTCCACCCCTGGCTCCCGCTCCATCTACTCGGCGTAGCACTACTCGTATGGAACCTATTAGTGAGGAGGAAGTCGAGTCCCCAGCCTCGCTACGCCTCACCCTTGGGAGGGCCAAGGACATCATCAACATCTCCGACTAAGTACGCTTAGTCGTCACGCGATGTATCGCCATGTAAGATATGGGAAGTAGCCTGTTTGCGCATCATGTAGGAAGTGGAGGAGTGCACTAGCCTAAATAACATGTCAGGGTTATGTACGCATATCCTGAGTGGTGTATTGTATAATTATCGCCCGCGTGTAAGATACGTAATGAGCAGTCTTTCTCCGTGCGCAAATTAAATTGTTTTCCCTTAAGCAATCTTGGCTATTTTGATTTATTTTCCAACCTTGTGTTTTTATGGAATTAAATTTTGGCACCCCTTTTCGTTTTTCTTATGGGTTTTACAAAATATATCCCCAGAGTGAAAAAAATGTCTCGTCCTTGGACTCGCTCCATGCCAGCTCCGCCAGAGGAAAATTATGGCACTCAACCGGACAACAATTTTGCACAAGGGCAGTCGAGTCAATATCATGACACTCAACCAGGCAACAATTTCACTCAAGGTCAATCAAGTCAACAGGGCAGTGAAACGGCACTTGCTCAAATGTGCCGCCTTTATGAACAAAGTCAGCAGCAGCATCGGGAAATGATGAACCAAGTCATCAACATGAGAAATCACCATCGGCAGTATCAACAACATTCCAAGTTATCTGAGCTACAGAAGACGCGTCCTCCAACATTTTCTCATACTGATAAGCCTCTTGAGGCCGAAGACTGGCTTCGATACGTGGAGAGAAAATTAAATATTGCACAATGTTCAGACCTCGAAAAGGTACTATATGCTCCGCACTATCTCACAGGAGCAACCGCATCTTGGTGGGAAAATTTCCTGCACATGCATCCCAACGAAAATAATATAACCTGGGATGATTTCAAGGAAGACTTCCGTGGCGCGCACATTCCAAAGAGTATTATGAAAATCAAAAAGAGAGAGTTCGATGACCTCAAACAGAGGAACATGACAGTGTCAGATTACAACGGTCAATTTACTTTATTGTCTCGCTACGCCAATGAAGATCGTATGACTGAAAGCAAGAAGATGGAAAAATTCCTTGACGGTCTAGCGCCCGCGCTTAAATGCCAACTGGTCGTACACACTTTTCCAGACTTTAAAACACTGGTGGACAAGGCGATTACTCTGGAAAATGAAAGACGCAGCTTGGAAGATATCCACAAGCGAAAAAGGGACCAGACCAACCATGCTCGCAATCATCGAAGCAAGACAGATTTTTAAAAGGGTGGAACACACAAGTCCAAGTCCAACGTTTCACGCCCAATCAAGAATTTCCATGCAAGGGACAAGGAGTTCACATATCGCCCCGGCATTACTTGCTACGCCTGTGGAGAGGAAGGACACTATGCCAAGCAGTGTCCCAAGCCTAGAAACTCAGCACCAAAGCCGAACAACGGCGGCAATAATACAGCGCCCAAGCGAAACAATTTCAATCCCAACAACAACCACAGGAAGGGTCATCTGAACCACGTAACCAAAGAGGAGGCACAAAATGCTCCGGATATCGTACTCGGTACGTTTCCTGTCAACACAATACCTGCAATGGTTTTGTTTGATTCTGGAGCTTCTCACTCTTTTATTTCGAAAAGTTTTGCTTTGCAAAATAAATTTTTCGGTGCTTCCTTTGGAGAAATCCATGACCATCAAGTCCCCTGGGATTCAGCAAGTCACTCAGAGTTACTGTTAGGATGTGGTTATTGAGTTCAAAGGATTGAAGTTCCACGCCAATCTCATTGTGTTGGAAAATAAAGGACTGGATGTCATCCTCGGGATGGACTGGCTAACCACCAACAAGGGTTTCATTGACTGTTTCAATCGGACCGTAATTCTCACACACCACCACGGGAAGACAATAAGGGTATCCACCAAGGAAAGATAAATACCCCGGCAACCAAGATTAAATAAGGTGGACGTTTCTGAGTTAAACAAGGTTCCAGTAGTATGTGAATTTCCAGACGTTTTTCCCGAAGAGCGTCCAGGCATGCCACCAGACCGAGAGATAGAATTCAGCATTGAGTTAGCACCAGGAACCACCCCCATATACAAGAAACCATACAAAATGGCACCATCCGAGTTGGTCGAATTGAAAAAACAAATAACGGAATTGCTGGACAAAGGATACATTCGAGCCAGTTCCTCACCTTGGGGATCACCAATTTTATTTGCCAAAAAGAAAGACGGAACACTGAGGTTGTGTATTGACTACCGAGCCCTTAACATGGTCACGGTCAAGAACAAATACCCGATGCCAAGGATAAATGATTTATTCGATCAGCTCGCTCAGGCCAAGGTATTCTCAAAAATTGACCTGAGGTCAGGATACCATCAATTGAAGGTGCGAACCGAAGATATCCCCAAGACAGCCTTCACCTCCAGATATGGATTGTATGAGTTCACGGTAATGCCATTTGGATTAACAAACGCCCCCGCATATTTTGTTCACCTCATGAACAAAGTATTTATGAAATTTATGGACAAGTTCGTTGTGGTATTCATCGACGATATTCTGGTATACTCCAAGACACCAGAAGAGCACGCGGAACATCTCAGAATGGTACTAGGCGAACTCAGGAAACATCAATTGTATGCCAAGTTCAGCAAGTGCGAATTTTGGCTAAAGCAAGTAGGTTTTCTAGGCCATGTGCTGACCCAAGACGGTATCACAGTAGACCCGGAAAAAGTCAAGGCCGTACTTGGCTGGAAGTCACCAGCCAGTGTAACGGACATACGAAGTTTCTTGGGAATGGCAGGATATTACCGCAGATTTATTGAAGGATTCTCCACCATCGCCAAGCCTATGACATAGTTACTCAAGAAAGACAAGAAGTTTGAATGGACAGAAGCCTGCGAGAAAAGTTTCCAAGAGCTAAAGCGGAAATTAACGACAGCACCAGTATTAATTGTGCCGGACATACACAAGAATTTTGAAGTATATTGTGATGCGTCCAGAAAAGGTCTCGGATGTGTATTGATGCAAGAAGGCAAGGTTGTCGCCTATGCTTCAAGGCAGCTTCGCAAGCATGAGGAAAATTATCCCACTCATGACTTAGAAATGGCAGCCGTCATTCATGCACTTAAGGAATGGAGGCACTTCCTACTTGGAAATCGATGTGAAATATATACGGACCATAAAAGTCTCAAATATATTTTCACGCAGCCAGAACTGAATTTACGGCAACGACGCTGGTTGGAATTGGTAAAGGATTATGATGTTGGTATCCACTACCATCCAGGTAAAGCAAATGTAGTAGCCGATGCCCTTAGTCGGAACCCCGGCTCCGACGAAAGCAGTCTGCAAAGCTTGAGAACCGAGTTCCAACTGGAATTTTCCAAACTCAACTTATTAATGGTAGGGGAAGGCACCATGACAAACTTGGCAATACAACCAGACCTTGTGGAGAAAATCAAAGGAGCTCAACCTGGTCACCCCAGCATCGAAGGCATCAAAAGAAAGGTGAGTAAGGGCAAAGCCTCGGAATTCGTCGTAGACGATGGAGGAATATTATGGTACGGGGAGAGACTCTGCGTGCCAGACATAGAAGACCTTAAACAGCAAATTTTAGTTGAAGCCCACACCGCCCCGTACTCAATCCACCCGGGAGGAACCAAAATGTATAAAGATATTCAGGAAAGATTTTGGTGGCACGGTATGAAGAGAGACATAGCCACTTTCATTGCATGTTGCGACTCATGCCAACGCATTAAAGCTGAGCATCAGAGACCAGCCGGATTACTGCAACCAAACAAAATACCTGAGTGGAAATGGGATGAAATAGGGATTGATTTCATTGTCGGACTACCTCGGTCACGACACGGAAATGATGCCATATGGGTCATCACCGACGGATTAACCAAGGTGGCACACTTTGTTCCAGTAAAGACAACCCACACCACTCAGAGGCTTGCCAGGATATATCTCTCCCGTATAGTTTGTTTGCACGGTGTTCCGAAGACCATAATATCTGACAGAGGCACTCAGTTCGTCTCGAGATTTTGGGATCATTTACAACAGGCTCTGGGAACTCAACTAGCCTTCAGTACAGCATACCACCCCCAGACCGATGGACAGACAGAACGCGTAAACCAGATTTTAGAGGACATGCTGAGAGCATGTGTCCTCACATATGGAGCCAGTTGGGAAGAGAGCCTGCCATATGCCGAGTTCGCGTACAACAACAGTTACCAGGCCAGCCTGCAAATGGCACCATCTGAGGCTTTGTATGGACGGAGATGTCGTACCCCGTTAAATTGGTCAGAAACTGGAGACAGCCGTATCTTCGGACCAGACATGCTCAGAGAAGCCGAGGAAAAGGTCAAGCTAATCAGAAATAGACTCAAGACCGCTCAAAGCTGACAGAAGAGTTATTACGATCAGAAGCATCATGGGGTGAACTTCGAACCCGGTGAATTCGTATACCTACGAGTAGCCCCTATGAGGGGGTTACAACGATTCAAAATAAAAGGGAAGCTAGCGCCAAGATTCATCGGACCATTCTGTATAGTGGCCCGAAAAGGCACAGTAGCATATCAGCTAGACTTACCTAAGGAACTGTCAGATATCCACAACGTGTTCCACGTTTTGCAGTTAAGAAAGTGCGTAAGCAACCCAGAGAAACAAGTATCCCATGAGAGCATTGACGTGCAACAAGACCTCACTTATAGGGAACGTCCCGTGAAGATATTAGAGGAGTCTGAAAGGAGGACCCGATAGAAGACCATTAAATTTTTCATAGTCCAGTGGAGCAATCACATTGACAGCGAAGCAACTTGGGAAAGAGAGGATTTTCTTCGAGCAGAGCATCCACACTTATTTATGGAACAGCTGAAATCTCGGGGACGAGATTTTTCCTAAGGGGGTAGGTGTTGTGACACTCCAAAAATTTTCATTTGGTCTTTAGCAAAACCTTTGTTGGTTTTGAAAAGAGGGCATTTAATTTTTTTTTCCTTTTAGAAAAAACCTTCCTCTTAAAAACTTCTTTTTTTTGGGCAAGGATTTTTATTTCTGTGTCATCTTCAAACTATGGTGTTTGGTCTTTTAAAACTTTTTCTCTAACGACTCCCTGCTCAAAACATATTTTTGGGATTTATTGTTTTTCTTTTAAAAAGAAACTCTATGAGAATTGGGGATTTTCATATATTGAAAACCACCCATGACTTTGTATTTTTGCCCATGTGGAAAAACCCATTCAAAACCTCCCCTCCTCCTTGAAAACAACCTAAGTCCTCTATCCCTTCTAAACCAAACAAGTTTTGGATTTCATTTTAATTATTTCACCTCTCAAATCTTTTCTGATCTTTATTTTGAGCTTGAGTCATTTACAAAGCAAGTACCCTATAGCTTTTGTATTTGGACCTTAGACCAACTCTACTGGCTAGTCCTTGGTACCCTCAACCTGGAACCATCTTGATCCACTCATCTTTTTTTTCAAATTTTTCAACTTCCACTCTCTGCAAGTTTGGACCAGATTTGCCAAATTTGGTGAAATTCATATTTCCACTTACCCAAAAATTCCACCAAAAATCAGGCAGCCTACTGGTGCAATGAGAAGCCACTCCACCAAAAAACAGCTCAAGGAAAAATCCCTACATGCCTGGATCATTCTGTCGAACACCTTGCATGCACTGTCTCAGTCATTTTCAGTTAAATTCAGATTTCAGTGTTGATCTTCGTCAGTTAAGTTCAGTCACATGCTCACAGTGCCCTTGGCACGTTGCTCGCTGCCTGGCCTGCTTGTCCGGAGCTCCACACGCGCGCTTGGCACCTTCCTGACGTCGGTGGTGCCCTGGCCCGCCTGTGCCGGCGTGTCTTGCGGCGGCCGAACCACCGTAGCGGCCGACAGGGAGCAGAACGGCAGCATAACGTTGTTCAGCGCCGCCCAAACCCCCTGGTGGCTCCGCGTGGCCATTTCCTTGCCAGCGCACGCATGCAGCACCGCCACCGTGGCCTGGCATGCGCAGAGCGCGTTCTCTGCCGCCGGCGTGCCGTGCGGCCGTTCCGTCGAGGACAGGCCGTAACTCTCCCTCCCGTGTTGAGTTGGACACTGGGATGGCACCAGTGCTCCACCTAGTCGATGATCAAGCCCGTAAGCCGGCCGTCCACCCACAGCTCCGCCGTAATCGCCTGCCAGACTTATCCATTCACGGCAACCGCCTCGGACCGCCTATATAGCCCCCCCCCCCCGAGCTTGCTCTTGCCCCCGCACAACTCAACCACCTCGCCAGACCCCGCCTAGCCACTGGAGGGGCATCGAGGGGCCTTTCTTCCTCGACTCCGGCCACCTCCGCCCGCCTCGGGCTCCGGCAACGTTCTCTTTGGTGAGGCCGTCCCCGGCGCCCAAACTCCGTCAATCTCCTCCTCTAGCTACCAGAGGCCTGACCCCCACCTCAATTTGATGCTTGCAGCCCTCTCCGACGAGCTCCATCCTCGCCCGAACCGCCGTCCGCCGGAGCAGGAGCCACCGTCGACGTGGTGCTCACCAGCGACCACCACCACCACCACCCGACGCGGAATGGCGCCCTGAGCACGGAGGTACCCTCCGATCCCTCTGCCTCATCGTGGATCGCCGCCGGCGATCGCCGCGGTTCTCTGGCGCCAAAGGCCCTGCTCCGTTTTCAAACCCGACGGGTGGGACCACCCCGTCAGATTTCTTTTATTTTCGAACCGTTTTCCGAAAGCGCCTTCGGGCAAAAATACGCTTTCTCCTCTGAGCTGGCATAATTGAGACTGAAGCATTTTCTGTTTTTATAAAAAGAACACTGGGAAGTTTCTGTTTCATTACAGATGAGTCCCTGGGCAAAAACCTTAATAACTTTTAAACATAAGCATATTTTTGAATGATTCTTTTTCTGTTCTCTTTGAAATTTTGTCTAGTCTTTTATCAGATTTATTAAAAAATTATTTGGATTAATTTCCGTGCACCTCTTGGTATTTACGATAGTGCATGTATCCTCTTTATACCGTAGATACCGACGGAGGTGACGGGACCGTAAACTTCACCGAGCTAGACTCCGACTACTCTGAACCAGGCAAGCATGTTTGAACTTTTGATATGATGAGTGTCTTGGCATGTTTTGCATTTAGCTAGTTGCATGGTATATTGATGAGCATATCGAGGAACACTATTTCCATGCATTGTTAAAGCAAGTGAGTTCGATGATCCAAACGTTGTTGGATGTGAGTATGCATGGCCATGTGTTGGCATGAGGATGGATAAGACGGCAGTGTTGTAGCATGCCAGTCTTATGCCATACTGTTGACTTCAGTGTCAACCCGTATCGGTTCGGTTCCCGTCCACATTCCCTTCCTGTACTACCACATGTTTTCCGCAAGGAATATGGTTTAGTAAGTTGCAAACCGCTTTCCTGGTACACACCAAAAGGAGAGGCCGGGATGATGGTTCCATGGCCCTGGATTAAAGCCAGTCATCCGGTCAGGGGGCATGGGTGTTTCCGGTTGGGACCGAGAGGGGGGCACCCCTTAGAGCGCGCGTATATAAATTTGATCCCATGCTATTCGAGATTGTGATCTCCCCGTCTCAAAAGTTTTTCTTGGATGATGTCTAGGGTGATTCCTGGCATCGAGAGGTTGGATGGGTGTGTACTGGTTAGCTGTGTTTTCTTCCGAAATACCGTAAACGGAACTAGTCCTTCGTGACTACGGAAATCCATTGGCTGTGGGAAATTTTTGTACAAACTCTGCAGAGTCATAAATTCTTCAAATCATCCTATCCATATCCAAGTTCTGTGGTAACTTATTCTGACAAGTGCCAGTTTTGGTGACAGATACTCCGGTGAATCATAAGAATGCTGAGTCCGGTTAAATGTTTATTCCTGTGGATGGACTAACCCGTATATTGACCTGAGCTGATTAATCTAACATGTGTATTATTTTTCCTTATGAAGAAAGCCCTTTCTGTGATGTCACTCAGACGTCCGACTGCGGCAGTGCTGTTATTTATTTTCCTCATAAGCCCTTTCTGTGATGTCGCTCAGACGTCCGACTGCGGCAGTGCTGTTATTTACTTTCCTCATAAGCCCTTTCTGTGATGTCGCTCAGACGTCCGACTGCGGCAGTGCTGTTATTTACTTTCCTCATAAGCCCTTTCTGTGATGTCGCTCAGACGTCCGACTGCGGCAGTGCTATTATTTACTTTCCTCATAAGCCCTTTATGTGGTGTCGCTAAGACGCCCGACTGTGGCATTTCTTTTAAAGCCCTTTATGTGTTGTCGCTAAGACGCCCGACTGTGGCATTTCTTTTAAAGCCCTTTATGTGGTGTCGCTAAGATGCCCGACTGTGGCAAGAATTTTCTTTTATATAGTTGTTCACCTTTCGTGGCGTCGCTTCAGACACACGATCGGTTTCCATTTATATTTCTGTTGGGATTTCAGGCGGACTACCGCCGATTCCCATTTTTACTCACCTTGCCTGTTAATATTTGAATGTGCTTTGGTAAATTATTCATGACGCATTCATGCATGCATTTGTTATATCTTACGTCCGAAATGTCTTGCGAGTACTTTCAAAGTACTCACGGGCTTGTTGATTTGGCCAGATGCTGACGAAGGTGATCTCATGGATGAAGAGTTCGATAGCGAGTCCGACGCCTAGAGGAATCCCAGTCAGTCTCATGCGACCCTGGATTTGGTCACTATATTATATCCGCTTCCGCAACCCGAATAAAGTACATCGAGCCTCACCTCGACGCTCGATGAGATGCTAGTTTGAGAGCCATGTTATCTCACTCCCCACTGTATTATTCCACCATCGCTTATTCCCCGAGTCAGTAGTATGCCACCACACCATTGTGATATAGCCGCCATTATGTATAATTATTGGCACGCTTGTAATAAATTGTTGAGCACCCTTAGCTCAACCCTGTAATATATCCTGTGCTACAGGCTTATTGTATCAAGAGTTTGTCTACCGCTGAGGAGGATTTTCTCTCATACTGGATCCAAAAGATTGGTTTCTCAATAAGTATTTTTATTGGAAAACCGGTCGTGACAACATCCCGTCCCGACGCGGGCGAGCAGCGGACCGGTCGCAGAAAGGACCCGGGGCGCCGTTCACGAACACCAACACCGTTCCAGCAGCCGGAGTTTGGGAGGCGGCAATGTTCGTGCGCCTTGTAACGGGCGCCGCCAAGTCCAAAGACGGAGTAAGACCCTCCGCGGGTGGCGCGGGGCCTTCCAAGATCGCTGCCACCCCGCCCGAAGGCGATGCGAGGGCTTCCAAGACTCCCACGCTGGCGCCGACGGCGCGCTCCTCTCAAGCGGCGCGCGACGAACGGCGTAGTCACGCCGAAGACCCCAGGCGTTGCCGCGGGAAGAGCCCCGAGCGCCACTCCCAGGATATAGAAGACCTGCCCACCGCCGAGGCGCTGGTGAAGATGGCATGCGACCGTGGGGTCGTGATAGAGCTCCTTCTGACATGGTCAAAAGTTGAAGCGCGTCGCGATCCATGCAGGTTTCACTGCCACCAACGCCAGCAGAAGCCCTGGCGCGCGCGCAGTTGCTCCTCGATTCTCCTCCCACCACGGGGAAACTCGACGAATGGAGAGCCACTATCCGAAGCCTTGTAGCAGTGGCCAACAAAGATGAAACGAGTCCGGTGGAGCCCCCGGGTCGACGCTCCGACGGAGTCCCGCGCACCAGTGGCAAGAAATCCGGCGGCGCCGCGACCATGGTGCGCTCGCCTCCTCCTCGCCTGATACCGCGGACACCAGCCCGTCGCGATGTTACGGGCGACGAAATCTCCATAGCATCGTCCGAGCCGCGGACCCACTGTGACCAGCGCCAAGTCCTTCGGGAACGAGAATGTGAAGACGCTAGAACCACTATCGAGCGCCGGCGCGGAGCGCGCCACCAGTCAGACAGGCGAGCAGGGCCTGCTGTGAACCACCCGGCACAGGAGAGCCCTGGAGGCCTACCTTACGAGGTAGGCTGTCTGGCTTTTACCCGTGAGCTGTGGCAGTTCCAGTGGCCCACTCACCGCACCTTCAAGCCTGACGTGGGTGAAAAGTACAGCGGCAAGACCAACCCGTCCGAGTTCCTCAGCATCTACACCATCGTGATGTAGGCTGCCTGAGCCTGCGACGATAAGGTGCTTGTGAATTACTTTCCGTTGGCTCTTAAACCCAACGCCATGTCATGGTTGATGCACTTGCCGGTAGACTCTATTTCCTCCTGGTCGGATTTGTGCCATGAGTTCGTGGGCGCCTTTACTGGAGGCCACCAAGCCCATGGCCAAGCGAGCGACCTGCACGTCATTCCCCAGAAGGCAGGCGAGAGTCTCCGCAAGTATATACAGAGGTTCAGCCGGATAGAGTACAATATCCCTGATGTTCACCCTGCCGCCATCATCAGCGCGTTCCATCAGAACGTGCATAACCGCAAGATGCGCGAAGAGCTGGCAATGAACAAGGTGAAAGATGTGGCAGAACTCTATGTTCTTGCTGACAGATGTGCCCAAGCTGAAGAGGGAAGGAAGTACCCCGACGAAGATGCAGGCGTGAAAACTGACTCCTCAGATGAGGATACTACCGCTCCGACGAAGAAAGGCCGGCGCCGCAACAGGAAGCGCAAAGTTAAAGCCGTGCTTGTCGTCGAGGAATCTGATGACACCGGCTCCACCAAGAAAACCACGGCAGATGACCCCGGCAAGGAAATTGCCGGATGTGTCGCCTGTCGGGCCTTGGCGGCTACCGAGAAGCCAGGAAACTCCGACAAGCGATACTGCAAGATCCATCACACCAAAGGCCATGATCTCCAAAACTGCCGACAGGTTGAGCTCCTCGCTGAGAAGCAGAGGGCTGAATATGAGAGGCGGGACAAGGAGAAAGGCCAAGACGGTGCTGAGGGGTCCGGCAAGAAGCGTGACGGCTAGGCGGGCCGTCGCAGCAAGGATAAACAACAGGAGAGGCCCGCCCGGGGCCATGACAGAAAGCCAGAAGACAACGATCACGAAGAGGACGACGAATCCGGCGACCAAGAGTTTCAAAAAGCTACAGAGGCCATGTGCGTCGACGGCGGCGCCTCGCTGCATACTTCTCACTGCCGGCTTAAATAGTGGGCGCGAGAGATTATAGCGGCAAAGCCGTCCTTTGATGCCCAAAGGCCGCTGAAGTGGTCCAACACACCTATCATTTTTGACACTGAGGATCACCCTGATCCCACTACTGCGGTCGGGTGCTTGCCATTGTTGGTTTCACCAACAATACGCAACCTCAAGGTGACGAAGATGCTAGTCGATGGTGGGGCCGGTCTGAACTTGATCTCGCCTGCCATGATCGAGAAACTGCAGATTCCTGATGGATACCTCGAAGAGACGGGCACGTTTCAGGGGGTCAATCCAGGAAGAAGCCAACCCAAGGGAAAGGTCACGCTGCCCGTGACTTTTGGAAGCGACCTGAACTACAGGACGGAGAGGATCGTGTTTGATGTTGCCAAGATCCCCTTGCCCTACAATGGGATCCTTGGCCGCCCAGCGCTGGCCAAGTTCATGGCGGCGTCATACTACGCCTACAACACCCTGAAGATGCCAGGACTTGTGAAGATCATCACCATCCCCTCCGATAAGAAAGATGCGCTGATTTGCGCTGACCAACTATACCAGCAAGCAGTTGCAGCAGCTGCCGCCACTAGGGCACTTGCTCCTGCCGCTGGGACCCCGGGAGAGAAGAAGAAGAAGACCGGTGAGACCTCGGACACCCACTCCGGCAAGCGCACCTCTTCGGAGTGTAGCGCTGCCGTCGAGGACGTGCCAGAGAGCTCCACCGGCGGAAACAAGAAGCCCAGGGCCATACCGCCGGGAACCAAGAAGGTTTCTGTCAATGAGGACGGCACGGGAGGAGCTTTCACCATAAGCTCCACCATTGACGACAAATAGGAAGACGCGCTCGTCACCTTCCTGCGGGTGAATGTTGATGTGTTTGCATGGCAAGCTTCCGACATCCCCGACGTTCCCAGGGAGGTGATTGAGCACCACCTTGCTATCTGTCCTCATGCGTGGCCCGTCAAGCAGAAGGTCAGAAAGCAAGCTTTGGAATGACAAGAGTTCACCACAGAAGAGATCCGGAAACTGGAAGCAGCGGGTTTGGTAAGAGGAGTGCTCCATCCAACGTGGTTGGCCAATCCGGTCGTATTGCGCAAGGCAAATGGGAGGTGGAGACTGTGTATTGATTACACAGATATCAATAAGGCTTGTCCTAAAGACCCCTTCCCGTTGCCGCGCATCGACCAGATTGTTGACTCCACGGCTGGGTGTGATCTGTTGTCATTCCTCGACGCCTACTCCAGCTACCACCAGATCTTCATGACAAGAGAAGACAAAGATAAAACAGCATTCATCACCCCATGTGGTACGTATTGTTTCATGCGGATGCCTTTCGTTTTGAAGAGTGCTGGTTCGACGTTTGCAAGGGCGGTCCAGATTGGTTTTGAACCCCAGCTCCATAGAAATATGGAAGCTTATATGGATGACATAGTGGCCAAAACCAAGGATAGGGCAACCCTCATACCAGATTTGCAAGAAACATTTGCAAACCTACGCAAGATCAATCTCAAGCTGAACCCTGAGAAGTGCGTCTTTGGCGTCCCGTCACCCAAGCTTCTCAGGTTCTTGGGGTCATAGCATGGGATAGAGGCGAATCCGGACAAGATCAAAGCTATAGAGCAGATTGAAGCACCCAAGCGAATCAAGGATGTGCGTCGGCTTGCTGGTTGCATCGCCGCCATGGGTAGGTTCATTTCCAAGTCTGTCGAGCGCGCCCTTCCCTTTTTCAAGATCCTGAAAAAGGCGGGCCCGATGGAGTGGACGCCAGAAGCCGAAGCAGCATTGCAAGATTTGAAGAAGTACCTCTCATCTGCGCCAATACTAGTCGTGCCTAGGCCACAGGAGCCGTTGCTGCTATACCTGGCGGCAACGAACCAGGTGGTCAGCGCCGCACTAGTGGCGCATAGAGAGGTTGACGACGAGGTAATGGCAGCGACAGAGCCCGACACCACCAATGCAGAGACGACACAGCAGTTGAAGTGCCGCCGAAGAAGAAAATAATGCAACTCCCAGTCTACTTTGTTAGTTCCCTCCTGCAGGGGGCTACATCAAGGTACTCCGGCGTGCAGAAACTGCTCTTCGGACTTCTTATGGCCTCGAGGAAGCTGCGTCACTACTTCCAGGCACACGAGATCACTGTCGTCACTCGCTTCCCTCTGCAACGGATATTGCACAATCCAGATGCAACGGGAAGAATTGTGGAATGGGCACTGGAGCTGTCCAGCTTTGGCCTCAAGTTTGAAAGTACTTCGACGATTCAGAGCCGAGTCCTGGCGGAGTACATTGCATAATGGACCGCAACGCCTTACGAAGAAGCCCAAGAGACTGCTCTCCCCGGCAAGGAGGCAAGTTGTGATTGGATCATGTACTTCGATGGAGCTTTCTCCTTACAAGGCGTCGGGGCTGGCGTACTGCTTGTCGCGCCCACCGGAGAGCACCTCAAGTACGTGATCCAGATGCACCTCCCCAAGGAGGTGTCAACAAACAATACGGCAGAGTACGAAGGGCTGCTTGCCGGTCTTAGGATCGTGGCGGACCTCGGAATCAAGAAACTCATCGTCAGGGGTGACTCGCAGCTTGTCATCAAGAAAGTCAACAAGGATTACCAGAGCCCGTTGATGAAGGCCTACGTCGATGAAGTGAGAAAGCTGGAAGAGCGTTTCGACGGTATACAGGCTGAACACGTTCCCCGAGCGGAGAACGATATCGCCGATAACCTGTCAAAACACGCTGCCCTCAAGCTACCTGTGGAACCAGGTACCTTTGTGCTTCAGCTAACTCAGCCATCCGTTGATCCATCAACAAAGCAGAACAAGAGGAGGAAATCAGGGCCCTACAAGTACTCTTCCGCCGAGCTCCCCGGAGCCGCCGGCAAGGATGTTGCCGGGGACACTGAGCCCGTCACAGGACGGCTAGCTCTGGCGGAGCGTCAAGCTCTTGCCGTCGAGACAGCCGCTCCTATAGCGGAGGAAATGCCTTTAGCCCTCGCCGTCGAGCCCCAGGCTCTAGCGTGGGCACAGCATACCGTCCGATTCCTCCAAAAAGGGGAACTTCCTGAGGAGCTGGAAGAAGCGGAAAATGTAGCCCGTCGCTCTACCATATACCAGTTCGTCGATGACGTCCTGTACAGAAAGAGGCCGAACGGTGTGAAATTGAAGTGTATCCCTCGAGTGGAAGGACTGGAGCTGTTGGCGGAGATACACGGAGGCATATGTGGATCCCACATCGGGTCAAGGGCCCTTGTCGGCAAGGCATTTTAGCAAGGCTTCTTCTGGCCCACTGCCCTCCAGGATGCGACGACACTAGTCACCAGGTGTGAAGAGTGTCAGTTCCATTCAAAGAAGCTTCATCAACCAGCTCAAGCCCTTCAAACCATTCCTCTCTCCTGGCCCTTCTCGGTCTGGGGGCTCGACATACTGGGCCCTTTCCCCCGCGCTGTCGGGGGCTTTGAGTACTTGTACGTTGCAATCGACAAGTTCACAAAGTGGCCGGAGGTGGAGGCAGTGAGGAAGGTCATAGCTCAGTCAGCCGTCAAGTTCTTCAAGGGACTAGTGTGCCGTATTGGCGTACCCAACAGGGTTATCACCGACAACGGCACCCAGTTCACAAGCCGCACCTTCATGCAATATACCCAAGACCTCGGCAGCAAAGTCTGTTTCGCTTCCGTTGCTCACCCGCGAAGCAATGGTCAAGCTGAGAGGGCAAATGCTGAAGTACTGCGAGGCTTAAGGACCAAGACCTTTGACAGGCTGCACAAGAGTGGAAGGCGCTGGATTGATGAGTTGCTGACGGTTCTTTGGTCGATCAGGACGACGCCAAATCGAGCCACCGGCCAGACACCCTTTGCCCTAGTATACAGGGCAGAAGCAGTTCTCCCAACTGAACTCATATACGGGTCACCTCGAGTGCTCGCTTATGATGAGCTTGAGCAAGAGCAACTGCGCCAAGATGATGCAATGCTCCTTGAGGAAGATCGTCTCCGGGCGGCTGTGAGAGCAGCATGCTACCAGCAAGCCTTGCGCCGCTACCATAACCGCAAGGTCCACGCCCGAAGACTTGAGGAAGGCGACCTTGTTCTTTGGCGTGTTCAATCGGCCAAGAATTCCAACAAGTTGACGCCAAAGTGGGAAGGCCCTTATCGGGTAATACGAGTCACCAGGCCCGGCGCAGTCCGCCTAGAGACCGAAGATGTCGTTCCGGTGAGTAACTCCTGGAACATTGAGCATCTTCGCAAGTTTTACACGTGAGGCGCGGCTTACCGGGCCCCCGGGCAAGCCACCTTTTGTACAAGCATTGCCGATGATGCATGTAACCCTTTGTACAAAGCCACGCGCAGACCCTGAGCATAAATAAATGAAGCGCTGGCGCCCTAAGTTATAGCATGCATACTAGGTCGAGTCTCGTCCTTGGTTAGGGTTGGTAGTGCTTAGCGGCGACTAACCCCTCACTTAGAGGTCGAGTGTGCGTCTCTTTGCCATTCTTTTGTCTTCCCTGGTTCGCAGGACTCACAGATATCCTTGCCGGATCACTTGAGGACGAAAAGGAGAAGAGGGACAGACCAGCATCTACACCCCGGCAAGCCAGTACTGCCGGGGGCTGGAAGAGCAAAGATTTACCCACGGAAAACCAGAGTTACCGGGGGCTACAGCTTCAGATAAGTTCTTCATCCCTTATCATGCATTCCCTTATGGACTGAGGTATGTGAAACCTCGTTTCTCCCTAAAGCTACCGTGCTCCCCTAACTCTAGGACCTAGGGCTCGTTCCTGGGGCCAGGTTTGGTCGTAGTCGCAGCAGCGAAAGGATGAAACGAGGAGCCTGAACCCGCCTCATCCCTGCCTCCGCCAAAGGCGTGAGAAAGGTCGAGCGAAGTGGGGAGACGGCAAGGCTTGCTGCCGGGCAAGGAAATGTTTATCTTAGAGATATCAAGGATTTACCCCTTGTTGTGGGTTCTACCCACAAACAAATGACCCGACAAGCATCCCTTTTTCATTAAAAACATTCCACTCAGGTACATCCCATAGGAAATGAAAAACATGAACGATGGGATTACAAGTTTTAAATTCAGCTACGACCCGAAGGCTTACAAACTAAAAAGTGATAAGGTGCCCGTAACCCCTTTCTTATCCCTCCCCTCAGGAGACAGGTCAAGGAGGTGAAAACGGCAAAAGGGGCACCTAGGCGAGCTACGGGTGGCAGAAGACACCAAGAGAACATCTCGGTGGCCGTCCGAAGGCTGGATGGTGATGGCAGCGCCGAAAGCAGAGCTCTAAGATGAGGTGGCATGACGTCAGCACGCGTCGAAGGCGCCGGTGCCCGCGTACTCCGATTTGACGGCCTTGCCACCCGCCCTCTTCCTCTTCTGCAGCCTCCCAACGCCAGCCGCCCAAGGAGACGACCCCGAGAAGTTCAGGGAGCCGGCAACACGGATGATGGGGTCACCGATGCCGCATGGAGCGGCACCCGACACCTAGTCGGACCCGTCATCTTGCCGCCTGCTACCCTCGTGGCTGCCGCTGTCCTCCTCGTCACTCCTGCCCGAGGAGGAGTCTTCGCTATCGGAAGAGCTCTCCACGCAGCACCTTGCACGGGTCCCGAAGAGCCCGAAGACCTTGACGGAGAGGAGGCCGCCCTCCATCAGCTTGAAATGGAGAGTTTGCCCCTCCGTCAAGCGGTGGATATGAGCGAATGTCTTCTATCCCCGACGAAGATACATCACGTGAGGGGCTAGGAAGTCGACGTGAACCCGCGTGCCGCTGATCCCACAACCCCTCATGTGCTCCGGCAGATCGAGCTCCATCTCCCGCGCGAATGGGGTCGGGAGACGAAGGCGACGGCACGGCAGCCGATGCAGCCTGACGAGGAACTCGCAAGGATCATCCCCAACATGGCCCTCCGTGTGAGGAGGAACTGCTGGCGGAGGCGAGGCCGACGCGCCGCCCCGTCCTCCTCTTCCCCGAGCGCCTCGGCCTCGCCCACGGCCTCGCCCTCTCCCCCTTCCCCTTACGGCTGGCTCTGCCACCGCAGGTGCAGGAGAAGGAGGGACGCGTTGTCGAGCGGCGACCCTCAACGCCACCATTGAAGGACCAGGGTTCCCTCTCTCCATGGCGGATGGAAGGGGGGAGCAGAAGCTGAAGGAAGGAGGAAATGAAGGAATGCGGGACGCCATCCCCCCTCCCGCTCTTTATAAAAGGAACGCTGTGGGGGCTCAGCCGCCCCGCCCAGCAAATCAAGATGCGGAAGGCGCCGGGAACTGGGACCGACCCGCTACCCCAGCCCGCGGCGGCCCGGTTTCCCGCCTCCACCATTCGCCACCCCAAGCGCATGAGAGCCACGTGCCAAGCGTGCAGGACTGAGGCGACGGATGAGGCGACCTCTCCCCACCCCGTGATCGTGGGGAGTGGATGCCTTGAAGACCACGCCTCGGCCCCGTTCAGTAAATGGGCCGCGCCTCCACGCCTCCCTCCGTTAATGGGGAAGGCGCGCACCGCCCCCTTTACTATGATGTGACACATGCATGCAGAGCTCAGCCCCATGCATGCCACCCACGTCACACGCGCCTCCCCACACCACGCCACGCGCGGGAGTCATGGGAGGCGCAGCGCGTGAAGGAACTTACCGCGGTAAAAACCGCCCCGGCTGCCTGCGCACCGTTTATGGGCCTAGCCCAACGACGCGATTGCGCTTACGTGTGGCCCAGGCCCGGGGGCTCCTGTCGGTGTACAAAAAGAGGGGTACACTTTTTGTACCCCTATAACTGTGCACGGGCAGTCTAAGCCACGGGCAGCACCACACTGAGCAAGGCAAGGGAGGTGAGCCAAGGTAAGACTGAAGCTTGGGAGAAGCAGAACGACGCCAAGACCAAGACCACAAAGAGCAAAGGGGACGAAGCGGACTCCCCCGGCAAGATCCTTGCCGGGAGGCGGTTTTAGCAAACCCGACAAGGCCCTTGCCATGGCAGCTCGCCCCACAACTATGGAGCGAGTCACCCTTGAGTCCACTGCCCCCATGGGGCAAGGATTCAGGAGACATCCCCGTGGTGGCATGCAGATCTTTGTGAAGACATTCAAGATCATAAGATGGCGACCCTTGGCGGGATCCAAGCCAAGGAGGACTACAAGGCCCCCGGCAAGAGCCTTGCCAGGGATGAAAGCTGGTGCCCGGCAAGGCCCTTGCCATGAACACCCGTAGAGCCACCATCCGGCCCAGGCCAATTAGACCTCCACCGCCATTCGCATGCAGCTGCCGACCCAACCAGCTGGGCAGGTACCTGCATGGCGGCATGCGGATCTTCGTGGAGACCCACCACTGCGCCACCTCAGCTGCCTGCCTGCCTACATGGCACCGCGGGCACCACTGGCCAGGGCGCGTGTCGACGCGAGAGGGAGTTGCGACGGATGAGATAGGGCTCTCCCCCGTCCCTGATAAAGCAAGGACACCTAAGCCAGACACATTAAATGTGCCTTGTCATGTAATGCGAGGGATAACCTCGCATCACTGTGCCCTTTCCACCTCATGTGTGCCATGGTGGCAACCCCTTTCCCTATAAAAGGAGGCCCAAGGCGACCAGGAGGGGGATTCGGCTTTTTGGAGCTCCTCACGCCCCATTGCTAGCTCAAGAACACATATATACAATCCACCAAAGCAATAGTAGGGTTTTACGCATCCTCGTGGCCCAAACCTGGGTAAACGAACCGTGTGCTATCTGTTTGGTCCGCTCTTCTCACGACCCCGCACCCCGCAACTGTAGTAGGGAGTCTTGTGATCCCATAGGTGTCGTTCCCACCGACATAGATGAACAGCCAAATGCACCATCACATGAAAGAAGGCTGGAGGATATATCTTCTCAAGGTCGCATATGATAGTTGGTATCTTGTCTCTAAGACGCTCCAAAGCATCTGTCTTGATACTCCTACTGCAGAGTTCCCTGAAGAATTGTCCCAACTCTGCAACTCCTCTGTATAAGTCAGGGCGGCCCAATCCTCTAAGGATAATAGGTTAAACCCTTTTAAGTAGGACGTGGCAGTCATGAGTTTTCAACCCTTGTACCTTGTTTCCATCTGCACTGACTCTCCTTTCAGGGTTGGAAGCAAATCCATGTGGGAATCTCACACGTGACAGGACCTCGCAGAATTCTTTTCTTTTTATCTTGTCCAAGACGTACACAGCTGGTGCCATATCCCATGGTTTACCTTCATCTTGCACCTGCAAATCCTTTTTGATACCCAGGTGTGTCAAATCAATCCTAGATTTTAAGGTATCTTTCATCTTTCCTTCAATATTAAGAAGTGTGCCGATAATGCTGTCACATATATTTTTCTCGATGTGCATCACATCAAGATTATGCCGCAGATCCAAATCTTTCCAATACTCCAAGTCCCACAAAGGGGACCTGCGAGTAAACAATAATCTCTCTTCTACCCCGCCACACTTCCTTTTCCCGCTACCATTACCAGGATGGTTTCCTGGTGTAATATGCCTGACCTTCTCTAATTCCACTTGCAACTCATCGGCGGTGAGCCTGTTTGGCGCATCATGGTTTTCATGCTTTGCATTGAACACGTGTCTTTGGTATTTTCTCGGAAGCGGCTTGTCCTTGGCAAGGAAACGACGGTGTCCAATGTAACAGATCTTGCTAAGTATTGCGTATGACAGCGGATTCCTGTCACAGCGAACACATGCATTGTAACCATTTGTCGTTCGCCCTGACATAGTGCCCAATGCCGGATAATCATGGATGCACCAAATTATAACAGCACGCAGAAAGAAATCAGCTAGTGGGCTGCTATATAGGTCTCGAGTGAGAACACCCTTCCATAGTTGTTGAAGTTCCACCACAAGAGGCTCCATGAACAAATCAAAATCCTTTCTAAGACTTTTTGGACCTGGGATGAGCAAGGCCATCATGTAGTTTGATTCTTTGGTGCAGACATTTGGAGGCATGTTGTAAGGGATAACAAGCACTGGCCATATGCTATATGTGGCGCTCTGGTGGACAAATGGGTTAAATCCATTTGAAGCTAAGCCAAGTCTAATGTTTCTTGGGTCAGCAGCAAACTCTTTGTGTTTATCATTGAAGCTTTTCCACTCACTACCATGATATGGATGGCTCATTACATTCTGATCTCTGTACTCCTGGTTCCTAGAATGCCACAATACATCCTCTCTTGTTTCAGCATCATGAAACAACCTCTGCAATCTTGTTGTAATTGGAAAATGTCTCAGAACATTATGAGGAATCCTCTTCACAGCATCGGCATCTTTCCATATTGATGATTTGCATTTTGGGCATTCACTTAAGTTGGCATAATCCTTCCGGAACAGAACACAATTATTCTTACAAACATGGATCATATCATATCCAATTCCAACTGCACGAAGGAAATTCTTCATTTTACTGTAGGTGTGTGGCAGCTCAGACTCATCTAGGAAAGATTCACGGAAAGCAGCCAACATCGCATCGAATGATTTGTTGGTCATCCGCTCAGATGTCTTCACCTGAAGAAAGGTGACCATAGCTGAGAATACTGGCAGCTTATTTCCTGGGGTGACAGCAACGTTGCATTGTTCCAACATGCGGGCCCACCGTTTTTCTTCTGCAGGTGAAAGTTCACGGAATGCACGAGCATTTCGTACAATTGTTTTAATGTTGGTCAAACTCACTGGCTCCGCCACCACCACCTCCTCCTCCTCTTCCACCTGAGCATCGGGCAGATCAAGATGGTGATTTGCTGCTTCCATGTAGTCAATAACATTGACGTTCGCAGCTTCACGATGATGAACCCACCTAGTATATCTGACCGACATCCCTTACAAGTGTAGATGATTTTGCACAGTTGACTGGGGTCTTGTACCTGAATTCATGCAACTGCTACACGGGCTGAGCACATATGATTTCGGACCACCGTACTCAGCTCTGATAAAGTTCATGAAGTTTTCAACCCCCTCGACATATGCAGTGGAGAATCTTTGAGCAGAAGTTATCCAAGTCATGTCCATCTGTTAGACACACAAATTAGTTCTTCTACTAGATATTACAGGAAAAACATATATGCTTTTTTATGAAGTCCAGAAAAAAATACCTAGGTTGATGTCTAAAGCTATGGCAAGATATTTGGACGAGCATATCTAAGTAACGAAATATATATAAAGCTAATTCAGCAAACAGATTTGAGTGCCAAATTATGGCAGGCTGTTTCGGCAGTCAATGAGGCCGACCACACAACCATCGAACTATCGAAGGCCATCACAGCAACAAAGATCGAGTAGAAAACGGTGTAGAGCTATTTCACCTAACAGATTGGCTACTAGACCATGGCAATCTACATCACAATGAATATATGGCAGGATATTTTAGCAACTAATCGGCCTTGGCATGCCATCTCAGCTAAGCAGATTGAGTGCAGACCAGGGCAAGGAAGCTTCTTAAGCAGAGCATATTGACAGTAAACTACTTCGGCAAACAGTGAGATTAACAGTGTCTATCAGCTAACATTTAGCGTTACACCGACATGAACGGGGCCTCAGTCTAGAATGCGCGTACCGTGGGAGAAGCTTACTGCCATGCGTCTCCACACGAACGTCGCCAACGGTGGCGGCGCTAAACGCCATGCGCCTCCACAGGAACGTAGCCAGAGGTGACAGCGCGGCTAGAGGACGACAGTCTACGAGAGCGTATTGTGGGAGCGAGAGGATCGCCGAACCGCGGCGCCGACGTATCAGCGTGGCGGGGAGGGCGGCTTTGGCGGAGCGAATGGAGTGGAGGGGGATAGGGGGGAGGGGGGTTTGGGGAATATTATTGGCTAGTTGGCCGACGGGCGGTTGAATCATTTGGGGGGAATTTTTGGGTGTGGGGGCGGGGGGAAGGATTTTCGCACGGTGGGCGGGGGAAGTTTGGCGCATGGTCGGTTTCTCCAAGTGCAGTCCCACGTGTCAGTGAAGAGGCAAGCCGAAGCACGTTTCGTTTGCGTGAGCCGTGTGCAGGACCGAACGTGTGTGGGGTGCAATGCGACCGCGACAAGAGTGCTGTGAGTGTACCGCCTTTTTTCCTTTTAAACTAGGTGCTTCGCCCCCTCAAAAAAATGGTTGCTTCACGCGATCCATCGATACTACTACTAGTAATCCGGTAATCCTGACTAAAACGGCGCGGCCGTGTCTTTTCCCGCGCGATATGCTGGGAGGTTGGCTTAGTTGGGTTTTTTAGGACGAGTAATGCTACACCTACGTAATCCCAGTTACGTAATTAACGTAATGTGAAACGTGTGAGCTGTTGATTGTAGATTGGGGGGAGGGAGGGGCCCACCACCATGAAAATTAGGGGAGGAGAGAGAGAGGCAATTTACTTAACCCTTTCGTAGGTTCCCGTAGATGTAGAAAGATGTGAAATGCGTGAATGTGTAGTGGACGTACTATTGGAGTGACTAAGATAATTTGTGTATGTATAGACCCTATGTGTTTATTTTACTTCGCATGTTAGATTTGTCTCGGTTCAATAAAAAGCAGAGTTGGTGATGATGGTGTGCCTGTCATCCTGCAATATAGGTCGTCCGATCTATATCTAATGGATAGGAAGGAAACTATGACAATTTACTCGCACTCCTCTCCACATTTGCAGATAAGGCTTTCCCTCGTTCATCCTTTTCTCCCACAAGATCTTGATCTTCCATGCAACGCACGGGCATCTTGCTAGTACTCCTACAATATTTATATTGTTGTGGAAGTTCATATACACCGGCCGAGATTAATGCAAACACGACAGATTTTCATTACATTTCGAACTTTTATAGGACAAAAAATAAAAGAAACCCGACCCAAAACCTATTCTACGGCGGCGACCGACGTCCTCCATCTGTGATCTCCATGTACGGGGGCGGGGTTCAAGACCCGTGAAGTGAAGGTGCGGTTTCCGGCGAGGAAAATTAGAACACGGGAGACAGACCGGCCAGTTGGCACACCATGCCCTGCCGCCTCCCATGCCCTACTCATCCTTAGAGGAGTCCCGGACCTCGGCGGTGCCGGACGTTGGACGGCGGCAAGTAGGACGCGTGGCTGACGATACTCCCGTCGTCGGCCGCCAGCGTGGCCACTGCTTGTGCGGTGACTTCAGCGAGGGCAGCGATCTCGAGCTCCATCCCCGAAGACAAGCTCTCCCGCTGAGTGTTCGCGCTTGCGGTCATGGCGGATGTGGTTCCAGGTAGGAGGACGATGAGCTATGGTGTGGAGGTTAGCTGGGCGTTGCCACTTTAAGTAGCGCATTCCGATGAGGCCAAGCGTCCGAGTGCGTCATTAAGTCACCGGAGTTGGTTCCTCGGGCACCGAGCCTCTTAACGACGACATACGAACGGACTACATGAATGCGGGCAGCTGGCGCCGGCTAGGAACGCACCACGCGACGGCGCGAGGGGCGAGGGTTTTGGTGTGCCAGGGTAGTCAGTTGCGGTCGTGGAAACGTTGGAGATGCCCTTTGCTCACATGCGATCCCCGCATGTCATTGAAAAAGCAAGACGACCCGGCATGGTCTCAGGTCCAGAGGATGCAGTTGGCCGTGCTACACCACTCCGCGAACGTGTCGCGGCACCCCGTGCATCCTCGACGAGCTGGGTGTTGGGGTGTGTTTGGATTGTGGCCAAAGTGCACCTTACCAAAATTTTGGTCATGACCCAAAGATTGGTCTTTGTTTGGATGGTTGCCATTTTTTTGGCATGCCAATGAACTCTAGCCAACTCTAGTTCATTTTTCTTGCCAATGTCGGCCAAATCATGGGCAACCAATACCTCAACCAAAATTTTGGTCATGACCCAACGATTGGTCTTTGTTTGGATGGTTGCCATTTCTTTGGCCTGCCAATGAACTCTAGCCAAATCTAGTTCATTTTTCTTGCCAATGTCGGCCAAATCATGGGCAACCAATACCTCAACCAAAATTTTGGCTACCCAATTCTTTGATGGGGCAACCTTGGGCACAAACCAAACATACCGTTGGTCGTGCCACAGCACTAATGCCACCCTCGGCAAACTGAAACCGACCGTGTCTAGCGACGATATGAGCGTGTTGCTCACCGCGGTGGCCATGTCCAGAGGCGATGCTGGAGCTGCGCCCCGTTGTTGGCCCCAATGACCCACGTGAACGGTTGTCGGTGGCGAGGAGGTCGTGGGCCAGCTGGTCCATTGGACTAGTCTGCGCTACGTTGTCCCGGCGGGTGTGCCCCACATTTATGTTTCCCTGTTTTCTCGGCCATATTCGAGCGTCAGTGCTCCGCGTTGCGCATTAGGCCTTTCACTATGCAGGCCAAGCGAGACAACTTATTGTTTATTTGAGCCGTTCAAGTATAATCATGTGGCGTTTGCTTATATCTCATTCCTCTCCAACCCTGTTCTCCATCGATCATGTCGCCCTCCAGTCGAGTCCATCCTCCCGCATGCCTCATTTGAACATTCCGCCGAGTATCATTCGCATGTACCCACCCTAGTCCTCTTTCAATAGATCTCCGGACCCCGAGATGAAATCGAGAGGGAACGAGGGGCACGTGATACCTAAGGCGGATTGAATATTTTTAACCGGTGATCATAGCATCCGCAAATCATATATAAAGGGTATTCAATGTCCGTTTCGTTTTTGAACATACAATATACTCCCTTCTATCCTTTCTAGTTTACATATAAGTTTTGTGTGTAGTCAAAGTATATCTACTTTGATCAAAAAGGTATCAACATTCAACAACGCCCAATCAATATTGTTAGATTCGTACGTACTCCTAGATTTGTACTCGAGATGGTTTCCAATTTGACTATTGACAAGATTAATAGTACATGAGATGTATAATGTGAAAATTATATCATTGGAAACTCCTTTCACATATGAATTTGACCGTATGCTTTGTGTAAGTTGCACGTGATATATTATTACTCTAACATTTGGTCAAAGTTAGCCTCGAAAAATGCATTAGACCCTGTATGCTTTGTGTAAGTTGCATCTCATATATTATTACTCTAACATTTGTGTAAGTTGCATGTCATATATTATTACTCTAACATTTTGTCAAAGTAGTATAGTGGAAGTGGATCCTCTAACGTAGGTATCCCTGCCTTACCCTCCCTTTCGGTCACTTACTGGCGGACCCCATGCTTGCTAGGCCCCGCATGTCAGTTACTCAATGGGTTCGACCACATCAGGGGATCCTCATCCATAGTATACTCCCTCTGTTTTTATTTACTCCGCATAAAACGGAGGGAGTGGTGGTATAATAAATGACGCGGGCGGGGGAGGGGGAGGGACATCAGTTTGCTCTCAACTGCGGTCCCACAAGCGAGCGAAAATGCAAGATGAAGCGCGTTCCATTCGGTGAGCGGCGTGGAGGGTCCAGCGTGCCGGGCTGCAACGCGAACGCGACAAGAGCGATGTACAGTCAAAACCGATTGACTGGTCATCACCGGAACCACTATTCACACCAAAACCTTCGCTGCTCGGCCTATGCCAGCCACTGCCCTAAAACCACATCAAATCTCCAGCCCATTCCCCCACCTTTCGATCCCCTAGCCCGCATCAAGCGTCCCCTAGTTCACTGAAAAGCCATGGTGTGCCGCAAGATCACTTACTACAAGATGCTGACGCCGAAGCGCCGTGCCGAAATCGCGGCGGCGGTCGGCACCACAGACCTCCGTTACCAAGCTCGCTTTGCGGCGTGCCAATCCCCGAGTTCTCTGGAGCCAAGCTACGAGGAGGAGGAAGCCGATCCAATGTTATTGGCGGAGGTCGCGGCGCAGAAGGCCCCCGATGGGTATGAGACGATGGACGTCGACTTCGTGCCGGCGTCCAAGTCCCCCATGGTGCAGGCGGACCAGCGGTTCAACATGGCGATACTAAAGGTGGACCGGGAGGCAGAGGCTCAACTCGACGCGGAGCGCGCGCATGCCGCTGCCATCGAGGCTCTCATGCAGGCGGAACCGGATGTCGTGGATGTGAATTGGGCGGCGGAGGTTCAACTTGAGGTGGAGCGCGGATGCCGCTGCCATCGAGGCCCTCCTGCAGGCGGAACCGGACGTCCTGGACTTGAACCAGGCGGCAGAGGGTCAACTCGACGCAGAGCGCGCAGATGCCGCTCTCATCGACGCCCTCCTGCAGGCGGAACCAGACGTCCTGGACTTGAACCGGGCGGTGGAGTCTCGACTCGACGCGGAGCGCGCGGATGCCGCTGCCATCGAGGCCCTCCTGCAGGCGGAACCGAACGTCCTCGACTTGAACTGGGCTGTGCTCTCATCCGTGCAGAGTACCCGCATGCTCCGCTTGAACGAGTAGCTGGAGGCCATGGACAACCACGGTGCGGAGACACACATCGGCAGCGACGGCTGGTTCGTGCTGGCAGCCAAAGACGACGAGGCCTTCTCTTTCCGCGAGCAGTGATAGTTTTTCTTTATGTTGTTGTTTTCATGGATCTTTTGCTGTGTAAAAACATATATTTGTTATGCAAGTCACCTGACTTGGGTCAGTCTACCATTTCAGGCGGTTGGATGAATATCCTACATCTCCTAACCCTTCTTTCCTTCTTCCTCACCTCTTCTTCTTCCCCAACAGACCACCGCACGGGCCGTACGGATACTCCCCAACATGCGGTTGGATAAACATACTCTATGAACGAAAATTATGTGTGAGCGATAGGATGGTTGAGTTTGGTTTGTTCACATGCGACAGCACGTGTCAGTGAGGGTGTGTTCCCTTGGTTGGGTTTGCGGCGTGCAGGAGTGACTGGGTGAGGGTGCGGTGCGACCGCGGCGTGCAGGAGCGACCGTGTGAGGGTGCGGTGCGACCGCGAGAGCCGTGCACAAGTGTACCTCCTTCTCATTTTGAAAACTTTAGGCAAGCTTGGCAAAAATGTGTGGCGAAGTTTGGCAATGCAAGGCCTAGACCCAAACAGGATAAGTACGTACGTATTAGGACTACTAGTGTTAAAAAAGAAAGGCGGGTTTTCCTTCGCGGCATTTAATCGATACAAATCCTAGTTTCACGTGTCAATTAATGCGTATTTTTTCTCCAAAGACCAAAGAGCTAACCATCTCACTCCTTATCGCTTGATTAATGCAGCGCCATGCAAACCAACCTTCTCACTTCCGCATGCATGCAGGGGATATTAATGTCCTTGGTTGCTAACCCCATGAATTTTGGCTCGATTAGTGTTAGTGGCCCTTTGCAAATTGTAATTTTGATATACTGGCCTTGTGTACAAAAAATGGAGGTAGTAACTATATTTGACTTCCTTCCCCATTGCGGTGACGTCGACGATATCTTTTTTTTGGTGGTTTGGCGAAGTGCGTTCGACGGAGAACACCATTGAGGGAGACCACGGTAAGTCGTTCGCAAGTGCTGCCTGCAAGCGGAGAAAACCACCTTATTTGCATCCAGGAAGTCCTTTACTAGTACTACTAGGAGTACTAATGCGGTGAGATGGCTTCTCGAAGAAGACGATGGAGAAGCGGAGTCAGCGAAGAGTGAAATGATGGTTGCTTCGTCCGTGCTTTTGTGATTTGACGCCTCACTGCTTTGTGATTTGTGATAGAAGGGACAGGGGAGTAGACTCTGTGCCCTATACTGTACTACATGCGTCCAAGCATGGGAGAAACAGGAGAGACGTTGCATTTTTTCTATTCCTTCAATCAATCAATCAGGGAGCTTCGGTTCCATCTTTTTGGCTTTGGCAACACCGTCCATAATGGTTCCCACGATGCCAAATGCTATTTTCACATTTCTCTACACATTGTGGATTCCCTTAACCGTACCACTTGGTTTTGCTCCTATGTGCTATCTATACAGATCTCAATTATATTGATCTAAAAAATTATAGAATCGAGATTAGTAAAAAGGAGGTGATTTTGCCGCGCGGATGGCGGGGGAGGTTTCTTGTTTGAGCAATGCTACATCCACGTAATGCTTTATGTAAAGTTACGAACTCATGTGATGTGGGACTATTTGATTGGATTAAAGGAGAGGATTAGGCCCACCCCACCTGAAAATTAGGGGGGCATATATAGATTAGATGGAAAGTATACGTAGCAGCTATGTAGCCCTTTGTAAGTCTAGGATTAGGCTTCTTATTTTCAGAGGATGTTGTCCTGGTGGTTTGCTAACATGTGGTCCCACGTGTCAGTGCTTTACCAAGCCGATCCGCGTCCCACATGAGGCAGAACAACGGCAGAAGCAACACGTGGTTAAGTTGAAGAAGATGAGGGAGAAGCGGATTCAGCAACGAGTGAAATGATGGTTGCTTCGTCCCTCCAACTTAACTGCGGGAAAGGTGCAGCTTTGTGATTTGACGCCTCATTGCTCATTACTATGCCGGCGCCATGACTGGGGTGCTTCACCCCGAATGCTCTGCATTGTATTTCGGTATGGCACGTGGACCCGGTAGCTTGATGTCCCACATGTCGACGAAAGGGACTAGAAGATTTATGAAAGGGAGCGCTCCACTCTTATGACGGAGGAGTAGACGACACGACGACCCAGTGAACTGTCACTTGTACTGTATAGTACTATAGTTTTGTTGTTTCGCACGATCCATCGATACAAACCCAATTAAACAGGAAAGTGCGGGATTTTTCCCGCGCGGTAGATGGTACTGGCCATACATTTCAAAGGCAATTTTAATGTATGCAAACTGAATAATTATAAGTAACAATATGATATCTAGTAAAACTAAAAACACATATGATTTATTGTGTTAGACTGTAGTAGTGGTGTTGTATTGCATAGTTGTTAGATGTAACATGCGAGAACGTGTAGAGATGTAGTTTTGGAGGGACTATAGAGAGAAAAGCGTAATACGGTCACCGAACTTCAGAATAAGCTGATTACGGTCACTATATACGTTTTGCGGTGATTATACGGTCACTTGCTCATAGTTCAGCATCGGATTGCACTCTGTTGACCGGCCAAATAGTCTGCGTGGCGCCATGTTGACTAGTTAAATTGACCACGTTCCTTGTGGGTCCCACATGTCAGTTCGCATAGGCAAAAGGTCAGATAAACACAAATTTACGCAGGCGCGACAAGGCTCCAACCCATGTGTGGGAATCACCTGGTTGTGTATGTGTCTGTCAGGGCCTGATGTGTGCGCATGCACGTGTAGGTTGAGCACTTGAGCGTGAGAGTGTTTGTTGGTCGTGTGGTGTACTGGTGTGTGCATGCATGCGTGCGTGTGTGCATGTGAGTGTTGCGTGCGTGCGTGTGAGTGTTGCGTGCGTGCATGGCTGCGTGTGTACGTGTGAGTGTTGCATGCGTGCGTGGGTGCATGTGTTTGTGTGAGTGTTGCGTGGATGCAGTTCGTGTGCATGCGTGCATGTGTGTATAATCACCACACCAGCTCCTGTGTGTTCAAACAGACGGCTCAGCATATCAATACAAGGCCACCTTGTTTGTTGTGCCCGCGGTCATGACTTCGAACCACCGTCCAAATATATTTTTGTCGTTTGTTTTCATTCTTACTAGCAAGATGCTCGTGCGTTGCACGTAACATCAAGATGCATTTGTATGGCTTGTTTATCTTGTGAGAGAAAAGGATGAATGAGGGAAGGCCTTATTTGCAAATGTGGAGAGATGTGTGGGTACCTTGTTGCAAAATTGCCATTGTTTCTTTCCTATCAGTCAGATATAAATCGGACGGCCTATATTACAGGATAGCAGGCACACCATCATCACTAACTCTGTTTTTTATAAGAGTGTATTTTATGTATTTTATAAGAGTGTAGATGTAGAGTAGATACAAGTCAACAGGTGGGCACGATGGTAGTGAGATAATGTGATGCAACACTAGAGGTGCCACGTGGAGCGTTTAACTGGTCAACTAGTCATGTCATGAGCAAATACAGAGTTGTACGGTGAGCCCGTGACTATATAATAACCAATAAACGTAAATGGTGACCGTAATGAGTCGATTCTGAAGTCCAATGTACGTATCGTGCTTTTGCTTCAAATACAATGATCGTCATTGCATATATCGCGAGAGAAAGATGAAACATGCGTGAATTTTCTGGGGGCTTACTTTTAGAGGACCTGGAGATAGTTTTGTGTGCATACGTGAAAGGGGCGCACAGGGGGGGTATGCGATGGAGAGAGAGATGCTCTTTGTTTCTCTTTATTATGAGTAACTTTGTATATAGTATAAAAATATACAAATTCACAGTGCAGAATAAATATCATTATGGGCACCATGCAGTGCAAATTAGCATTCGTACTCCTCCATATAACTTTGTAATGTTGTATATATGTAGAAACTATAAAATAATTTTTTGTCCACACTTTATTCAAAAGGAATGTTGTACGCGAAATAAACGTGAAGAGAGGGCTTTTTAGATTAATGGGGTACGTGATGTAACATGTGTGAATGTGTAGTTGATGCATTTGGCGGGGCCTAGAGAGGTATCTGTGTGTATTACGTATTCGAGAGAGGCATGGATAGAGGGGCCGAAGGGGGGCGTGGGAGAGATAGCACGAGAAATGAGAGTGGTCTAGAGAGAGAGAGAGAGATCAATATGACATCACGACATGAGATTCCATTCCCTTGAGTGTGTATATGCAAGGGGGGAGGGAATAGAGGAACCAGGAGAAATTTTCTGTGTGTGTGGTGTTTGTGTTGGTATGTGTGGGTGTGAGAAGATAATAAGACATGGGGGCGGAGGGTGTGTCACCGCGTGAGGTCCGGTGGGTCGAGGTGAGGCCCTTCGTTTGGTTCCGTCCTGCGCCACATTGGTCGGCCCGTGATGCATTTAGGAAGACCCATGGATGACTAGTCGTACAAGACAAAGATAGTAGAATTGTGAAGGACTCTGTGTCCACTGACAAAGCCGGCTAGGATTTGTAACCCTAGGTTCTCGTACTAAGGTAACCCCTTTATCTCTGATATTACTATTCATCCAACCTAACTTTAAGGGGCATCCTACAGAATGCTCTGCTAGAATCATACTCGTTGATTAGGAAGAGAGGTGTGAGACAATGCGTGAGAGACAGGCGTAAAGATAATGTGCGTACATGAGACACGTAGGCAGGTCCATGTATATAGAAAGGGTCGATGAGGATTGTGCGTGTGTATGTTTGCGAGAGGAAGAGTGCTTGTGATAAAGGTTAGTGAAAATAGTTGTACATGGTTACGAGAGGGAGGGAGGGTTATATCTAGAGCATGTGTGCGAGAAAGACACCTCGGAGAGAGTGTGTGAGCATGTGTGAGAGACCACCGATGGAGAGTGAAACTGCACGTAAAAGACTGCTCTACACATTGATTAAAGATATAAATTGTATCCAAATATTAGGATGGGATCATGATATTTGTAATTCGCATAAGGGGCAGTCATTGATCCACCAGACATCTAGATTCTATCGAATTTGAGCATGTCTATGTTATTATTCGAAACAATTGATCCACGTAGTTAGTATTTTGAACTCCAGACAATGCATCGCTTTAGCAATCGAATATAAACATGAGTATAGTTCATGTTGTGTGTGTAAAGCACATTATACATACGAAAGTTACACAATGGACATTATAAATAGCTACTACCTATGAACTAGCATACATTTGAATTCAACTTAAGGTGGTTTAAAAAAATCGAATTCAACATGAAGTCCATTCAATTATTTGAATTTGATATCATGGCATTTGTAAACCATACCTAAATTATGGGGGCACCAATCTTTGCTCTGATTTTGTACATAATAGCATTTGTAGTCGTGTACAAAATAGATTCAAATTTAGCTCCTCAATTCCAAAATAATCGTAGTTATAGGATTTTCAAGTGTCAAAATCTTAAAAAGAAGCGGATAATTTAATGAGGTTTTCAAACATACAAGGTCAAATATAACGTTGTATATTTAGGTCAATCATCTTAGTTCAAGAGTACTCTAAACATGAATGCTTGTGTTTCAAAATTTCGAATGAAGCGCCAAAAGAGCCTCTACTCGCCCGAAACCGCGTGAGACCAAAGTTTGGTCGTGCAAGGAAATTACTTTTCTAATAACTCCGACCCGTGAAACCTACCGGCCCGACGTCCAAAGGTCTAAACCGGGGTAGGTTTGTAGCTTCATCTAGATACCACGCAACCGCATCTGAAAAACATTCATACACAATGGCCGCCTAAGCACACATGCGCGCGTCTGAAATCGCTCCCGCCCACTATTTGGGACACCTGGGATTACCATCCTACCCCCGACCCACAGTAGGTCCCAAATTTAAGAGGGGGGCAAAGTTTGTACTTTCCCCAAATTTCAAACAAGCGCGTCCCAGACCGAAACATGGTTCCCCCCCACCCATCCGATTCCCCATTCGTACTCCGTGGGCGCCAAAATTACCTCTCCACCAGCCACGAAACCCCGGCGTCCTCCGTCCGCCACCCCATCCCACCCATCAACCGCCGCCCTCCTCCATCACGTCGGAGCCGATACCCCGACGTCATTGTCCACCCGAACCTCAACCGCAACACCCTCCATGGCTAGTAGTTGAAGCTGAGGCCGAGCTGTCCGTACCCGAGCCAGTTCAACCACGCCGTCCTGCGCCTCACCGCTGCCACTCCAACTTCGCCACCCTCCACCGCACTAGACCTGTTCCTGCTACGCCATCCTTCGCCGCCTCAGATCTGCTTCCCCTCCGCTGACATACGGCCACGGCAACACAGTTAACAATTTGGCCATGGGTTCGTCCAAGCCTGCACCCTCCAGAACACCGGTTTCCCCGGTAAAAAGAAGAAGATCGGCGCGACATGTGGAGAGAACATCGGTTTCCCTGGTAAAAAGAAGAAAATCGGCGCGACATGAGAAGGTGACCACACCGGCAACCGAAAAAGGTACTCCTCTTCCCTTATTCGTGCAAATCTTACGTCTCTGCTTGCATAGTATTCATCCCACAGAAGACACTAGTTGACCGCTTCTTCTTGATACTAGATGTTGCTAGTACCTCGCGATGCACAAGGTTTCTCCTCGTATACTATTTCACCTTAGCTAGAGGTCTGTCGCCCCCCTGAATTTCAATTTCTGGCTTGATTCCCAATTAACGGAAGCATTCCCCAGCGTAACAGGCGCTAGTACGCCTATTACGCAGGGGAAGCAGCGCCTTGGTGTTTATCTTAGGGGCGTGTGTGGCCTAGAGCTACCGGCGCCCGATCTGGAGGTCGGCATGGATCAAAGGGATGGCCTGGGGGCGCTGCCAAGCACGGCGGTGGTGTGAGGTGGATGGGAGGGCGGGACGGCGGAGGCAGGGGTCTGGGCCGGTGGTCGCTGGCGGTTCAAGAAAGATCGTCAACAGTGACTGGCGGGAGGTAGATGAAGGCCATCTGCCCGTTCCTTATAGATCGGATGGTTCATTAAAAAAATCGACTGGCCTATTTATTTTCAGTCGACTGTTATCTTAGATATGACCACATGTGGTGGTGTGCTGGAGGAGTACCTGCATTTTCTGTGCTCATATATTACAAAACCATACTGAGTAGAATCTAATTTTGTTTAAAATGCAATGTTGTAGAGCTATCATATGTCTCCTGTCATTTATTTTTGAGCCACCTACTATCTGCTACTTTTACAATGCACTAGTTCTGCACACACTTCTCCCTTACTCTCACTATTGTGTTTTTATGCAAGGGTATTTCAGACTCTGCTACAATGAGAGAAGCCAAAAACAAAAGAGAGAAGTCACTCCAGCTCGGTGTGTGGCTAGGCAAGACACGTTACAATGCTATAAAGGGTGCAGTGTCAGCAGATGGAGACGGTAAACGTAGCTCTGGAGTTGATGACCTCGCTCGCAATGAACCACCATCCCAGGTGCTTTCTTTAACTTCGTGGTGTCATATGTGGTTGCATGTTCCATATGGTGTCTAGCTTGTATTCGAAAGGCCGAAGTCGGTAAGATAAGGAAAGATATTTTTTTACATGAACCACCATCCCGTGAGCACCAGAAGACAAATAGCTAATCAGGGCACTGGCCGAGCCAGTGACAAGCCCAGCAAAGATAGGCATCACCTGGAAGCCAACTAAAAAGCTCCGATGGTGGCGAAGCAGCCCGCCTCCCACCAGGCTCTCAGGTCCTAGATGATCATGCTCACCACTCTAGTCGGATGTCTAGCTTGTATTGCTTCCAATTTGGTTAAATTGCATCTGCTTAGCTTACACATTATACCTTTGAATATGAGATGCCTTTCTATTTTTGGTACATACTAGTTCATCTGTGTATTAACCATGTTCTTACATCAAACTAATGTTCTTGTGTATCCCTCATCAATCACTTATGACGAGGCATGCAGGCAAGGGGACTACTCCTCATTTAAAGAATGCAGCGCCAGCCTCCCGACATGATTCTCAAGAAACAGAAATGCTAGATGAAGATAGTGAATGTAGCTCTGTAGTTGATTACAACATTTCCCCTACACTAGCATCACAGGTGCTTGCTCTAACTTGGCAGCATGATATGTGTTTGCATGTTGCATATGGTGTCTAGATTGTAATTCTTCCAATCTGGTTAAACTGCATGTGCTAGTCTGCTTAGCTTATACATTATACCTATTAATGTGACATGCCTTCCTGTATTTAGTACATAGTACATCTGTCTATTAAGCATGTCCTTACATAAAACTATTTTTTTTGTATCCCGCATCAATCAACATGACGAGACACCTTTAGTATATGCAGTGCGATATTAGTTGCATCTTTCATATGATTTATAGCATGCGCTTCTTCTAATTTGTTGAAATTCCATTTATGATGGGACGCTTTTAACTTGGCAGAGTCATATTGGTTGCATCTTTCATGTGGTGTCTAGCTTGCATTGCTTCTTATTTGCTGGAATGATTTCTGCTTAGTTTACACAAACAGTTGTGAACATGCCATGCCGTCCTGTTTTTCGTACATATTCCATCCTGGTATCATGTGTTTGCCTTACATCAAAGTAGTGATTGTCAGTATCATGCATGAATGAGTTCTGAAGAGAGAATTTTATTGCTTTTTCTTGTCGGTTTTACTTGACAATTCAAAATCAATAAAGCGGAAGGAAGTTAGCAAGGCAGCGGATAAAGGTGCTCCTTCCGAACGGAGGGCCTCTATAGTTTCTACTCCTCCACACCCCCAAGATGATTTCCAAGACAACACATGCACCAACAAAGCATTGTTTATGATGAGCACAACTCCCCTAGTGCAGCATCACCGGTGCTCCCTCTAACTTGGCACTGTTATATGTGGTTGCATGTTATGTGTGATGTCTAGCTTGTATTGCTTCTAATTTTGTTGAATTCCATCTGCTTACTTTACACATTGTACTTGAATAAGACATGTGTTCCTATTTCTAGAACCTACAATATCTGTCTATCACATCATGTTCTTACATAAAATTACTACTGTTGTGTAACCTGCAACAATCACTTATCATAAGACATGTTTGACTTCGGAGTGTGATATAGGTTACATCTCACATTCTTTTCTAGCTTGTACTACTAATTTGTTGAAATGGCACTTATGACGAGACCGTTTTAACTTGGTAGAGTGATATTCGTTGCATCTTTCATATGGTGTCTAGCTTTCATTGCTTCTAATTTGTTGAAATGCCTTCTCCTTAGTTTACACATCATAGTTCTGGTTATCTCTTCCGTCCTGTTTTTCATATATATTACATCCTCCTAGCATGTGGTTGTCTAACATCAAAGTTCAGTTCCTCTGCATCACACATCAATCACTACAACAAGAACCCCCCTTTAGCAACGCATCGATGCGTTGCTTTAGTTCCATATATGCGTTGCTAAGGCCTACACCAACGAATTAATATGTGTTGTCTTTGGTGGCGTTGCAAGGGTCTACAACAACGTATATGCATGCATGGGTAACTGACATGTAGAAGTGTTGGTAGATAGCAACATATAAATCTAGAGCCCAACCATACTTCGTATGCGTTGGTGGCGACCCTTTGATGCAATGACTAAAAGCTTCATTAGATGGCATGAAGAATTAATGATATTTTATATATTGTCAACCAGAATTATTAGGTCAATAGCGATAGTGCATATGAGCCGCAATATAATAAATAGGAAGATCTCGTATACTAAACCGACTATGTTGCATTACAATGATCGACATCTAAAGATTACAAGAGGTGAAACTATCTATCACTTGCATTACTAAGACCAAGATCCAAAGATTACAAGAGGTGAAACTATCTATCACTTGCATTACTAAGAGCATGATCTAAAGATTACAAGAGGTGAAACTATCTATCAACAGCCCAATTCTTGACCTTGCAATGACATTCCAACTATCTTGTAGTAGCCCCATTCTTAGCCCTGCAATGCACATCTACAATCAACATCTGGGCCATTCATCGTCAATGTCTATACAAAACCAACAATATGAGATGAGTAACTTACATTATAAAAAATCATATTAATAGAGAAGTAAAATTTAAAGGAGCAGCAGACAAATGTGAAACTATGTCACTGCAACGACAAAACTTCACTAGATATCATGGAGCTAATTTATAATCTGAATAAAAAATGGTTTCAACAGTACTAATGGTGTACGTGCAAGGCAAGTCTCGACTTTGAAGCACATTGCAAGCACAAACGTGTGAAGTGCACAATGAAAAATTATTATCATGCACATATATTTAGATGATTACAATATATTCATATGTTACATAAAACTAAATCTTTTCATCCAACAAAATGTCATGATACTATAGTACAGTTGCAATTTCACAAGTAATCATTCAAACATATAATCTTGAGTTTCAGTGTACATCAAGTGCCATTTTTTTATAATCTTATGTTTCTCTATAAACGAAGTGCCACTCCTTATAATCTTGTATTAATGTATTTATCTGGGCAAAAAAGTTTTCAGTAATGTGTTTGCAAAATAGAATACCGACCATATAAGACAGCAGTTGCTAGTAGAAAACATCATAGGTCTACACTGCAAATGAAGACAAAAGAGTTCGCTTCTAAAAATGAACCGAACCGGGAAACAATAGTCCTCTCTTGAACTGTGCCCCAGCTATAAGCCTATAGATGCGTACCTATAGGTATATATGCTGAGCAAGAAACATACTAGATCAGTAAGAAATGGATAAGAGGTACCCAAACCTGTAGTACTGGACACTACTTGGCTGCATCATGTAAAACTCTGTCTAGAGTACATTTTATACGGGAAGAAAGAAATGGATGCTGGGGGAGTTGATTGTGGAGGCGCAAGTAATCTTTTACGACTATGACGGGGCCTCCCCCCGCTGTTGTGTGTGTTCATTGTTTCATTGGTTACCAATTACCATGATATATATTGTTTGCCAGCTGATTGTACAGTCTTTCCCCTACTTAATGCGTAAGCAGAACTGCTACTAGTTTCCGTCAAAATATTGGTCCTGGACACCTGAAACAACTAAGTTAATCTATGCCAAATGGTGTTAGTTGATCAGTTTTCATGTGTGTTGCGCATTATAAGGAGTTCTTCACTAAGCATCAGCTTGTTATTTTCATAGGAGGACACCTGATTGTAGCACCAAACATATTTGGACGTTGGCAAAAAATATCTTAACATGAAATAAAATGTAAATCATATACTATCAAAGAATTGAAGTGTACGAAGAGATGGAGACATAGGATTAAAAATAGAAATCGCAAAACTTTGTAACTAAATTGGAGCTTTCACTATTGAGCTGTAGTAAAGGTATTGAAAGTTCGAAACCTACAGTTTGCCGAGATGGAAAAGTAAGGGAAAATCATGGTTCTTGCCTTGTACCCGAATATATTTCCGATGACGTACCAATGTATTGGAAGTTTGAAAAAATTGCTTTCACATATCTGCCTACCACAGTTGACACAGGCATACATAATTTCTTTGAGGGATAACACAAGCATACATATTTAGATGGATCCTTAAGAAACTGGATCAAAAGAACATCACCTCTAAATTCGGAGTTCTGTTGGTCTTGATGTTGATTCTAGAAGAACCCCGTCAGCAGAGCAACCATGTCGATGTCAACGATACGAGTAGATACAAATCGGAACCCTTCCCAAGTGCTTCATTTCTCCTTAAAAATAACAATAACCAACTGGAGATGGAGAACATTAGTAATAAACACCTAAATTTTGCCATGTATCTCACACTTGATTAGTGAAAAAACATAGATTCGAGGACAGGAATGATGGAAGATAGACTCATGAATATGGTGTTTTTCGTGCACAAAGTCTAATCTTCTGCAAAAAAGTAGTACTCACATCACCGGCAAATAATCTTTCCTGAAAAAAGGAAAATTTATCAAAAGATATGAGCACTGCTTACACTTGAGCAGGGCAACTCGCAAATCAAGCACTCGCAGGGCTCCGAATTTTGGAGAGGTCGAGAGGAGGTGTTCGTTTGCATTGGGCTGGCTCGGTGGCTGCCTGGTTGGCCACTGCGAGCTCGCTGGGTCGGTGGGCTGCGTCCAGCCGTCTGTTGTGTGTTGGTGGGCGCTGCCGGCAAGCAAAAAATGAGGATGAGCAAGGATAGTGGGGAATATTACTTATAGGATACAAGTACAGATGGCGAGGGGCAGAACAAGACCTGCTAAACTACTGAAGTTGAGGATGTGGGCGTCAGGTGCTTGCATCGTCCCTGGCTGTAAGGAGGAAGAACAGCGGCCTCTGCATCTCCGGTCAGGCGGAGGAACGCCAGCGGCGGCACCTTCCCCGACGCGATGACGATGTAGCGATGGGCGACGACGCCGTGTGCGTCCCCAATGGGCGTAAAGTGGCGAAAGTGGAAGGCTCGGTGAAGGAATCGGGGGAAGACGGCCGAGGGCAAAGGGGGCCGTGGTGGTGAACCCTAGCTTCTGGATGTGCTGCTCGTTTAGTGCGCGAGAAGGACGGCGCCAACGCTGACCAAGGAGACGGAATAGGTGGAGGTGGGTACGGGGAGGTTAGCGCTAAGTGGGGAATGTGAGGGGGAGGTGGGTACGAGGAGATAACAATGGGGTTGTGGGAGGTTTAGCCAAATACAACACATCATTTATCATCGTTGCTAGTCATGCGTTGCTATAGGGGGGTTTTTGTTGTAGTGAATTTGTTCTGAAGAACTAAATTGTTATTCGTTTTTCTTGCCGGCTTGACTTCACATGGCACAGAGAAAGAGGAAGAAACACGGAATGGCAAGGAATGAGAAGCGGATGAATCCTGCAGATTCTGCTGGTACTAATGGTGCAATAGAAGGTCAAAGTCCAGCAGAAAATTCTACAAACACGGCATCCCATGCTACACGAGTTGCAAAAAAAGACAAACAGAAACAAATAGCTGCCACCAAACAAGCAGAGATAGCCCTAGTTCTTGCAACACCTACCACGGTACTACTAGCTGCACGACGTACTCGTGCGTCAACTGAGCTAGCAGCACGTTCCCAAGCTCCCTTGCCACCTGAGACTACTTGCCAAGCACTCTTGACACAAGACGAGTTGGGAATATCAGATGAACCTGTGAGCTTTAACAGCAAGAAGGTAGTTGCTGGAGTCAAGTTACAGTTGCATGCTTCTTTATATGTAGTCTCACAGTTTGATGTACACTAACACTTCCTATGTTTGTTGTTGGACTAGCACCTAGGCGCAAGAGGAAACAAACATCAGGGATAATGCTCGATAGGTTAACTAAATCTAGAGGAGGAAGAATGGAGATCCGTTTTGAGGCAGGTTTAAAAAGGCCACGTGATGCTACAGAGTCAGCCAAGTTAGTATCAGAGGAAGCGGTTGTTGTTAGGTGTCATGTACGTATCCTCCCAACATCGATTCAGTACAGGAATGACAAAGACGAAACCCAGTTCAACACCTTCCTCAAGCATTTATCTGTAAGTATGGTTATGTATGGAAACTAGTAATATCGTCTTGCTCTGTCCAATACTTTCTAGGTTGCTGATAATGAGACTCCAATAATTTTCAACAGATGAGGTTCAAGTTGGATAGCCAAGATGATGCAACCAGACAAGCTTGCACCCATGTTTTCAAGTCTGCTCTGCGACAGTATCGGTATAACTTGAGGAGAACTCACTTTGAAGGCAAGGCTAACAGTGAACTTGCCCAAACATCTCCAGTGGAAAATATATCTGATGAAGACTGGAGAGGCCTCGTTAAACACTGGTCTGATCCGAAGTATCAGGTACATTGTATATATGTCATCAGATCACATGTTGAAGTCCTATTTACGCATGTGCCACACAAATCTATCTTCTTGTAGGTGAACTATTCAAAGAACAAGGCCAACCGTACGGAAGTGAAATTCCAACAGACGACAGGATCTAGTAGCTATATTGCACATTGCGAGGCGCTTGTAATTAGCTGTTGTTTCACTCTTTTCGCTGTACCATATTATCACATCTATATTGACTTGTTCCAAATGCAGAGGAAAGCCCGCAAGGACCAAAAAGTACCTGAACCAAATGCTGTGGAAATCTTTAAGGACTGTCACACCAGCAAGAAGAAGGGCATGACTACACCAGTCAAAGCCGCTGTTGTAAGTCCTTAATCCTCATGCCTTTTAACTACTACTTACTCTGACTTCTGCCTTGAACTGCATGGTTTGCAGCCAATGTCTATTACTCTTTTCAATTTTATACACAATTGTCTTAGTGTATCATTGCACCTTCCAAGGTTTAAAAGAGAGGAGTGATGTTCCTTTGATCTTGACCCGTAATCTAGTTCTGTGCTAGACTTGCCCACACAATGTTACAATTGCATGTTTGTCTATTCTCAGTTGTTTTGTGATATGAATGATGTCATACTATGATTACCGTATTATAAACTTTGTCTCTTTATCCTTAGCCCTCAATACAATGTGAAGAAATAGACAATACATTAGCGATGGTACATGGTTATATGTTTGGAACCTGGTTTTATTATGTACTTTGCAATAAAATACAACTAATATTTTACATGGGTACACCAGAATAAGTTCTGTATATAGACCAAAGCTATTTTGTTTGGTTTTGCTGCCTCCTTAATATCTTCTGTTCCGGTACTACTAATGTAAAACCTGAACTTTTCAGCGAGCAATGGAAAAAATGGTGGAACCGCCACCTTCTGAAGGTGGCGAGGCAACTATAACCGCAATGTCAGCTCTTGCTGCAGTGGGTCAGTACCTGTCCACTAGCAGTGCCAAAAGCACATTCCTGCGTAATACTGGGTTGGTTGTTAAGGCAATATCGTCCAAACTGCCTCATGATCAAGATATGCAAGCTCAAAGCAATGTTGTATTTGCACTCCAGACACAAGTCCATTCCCTAACAGAGACCCTTTGTGAAACAAGGAGAAACATTGCTCAATGTCGTCAAGATATGCATGGTTAAACCAGACTATCAGACATTTGCTTTGTTGTTCAGGAGCGTAGGGGAAATGAAGGTGAGGGTTATGGTGCTCCATCAGACAATACAACATGAAAACGTAACAGTCAGGTCAAATGAACTGAGCTTCTGAACTTTTGGTGGTGCATTTATCTGCTAGACTGTTAAGTTTTATGCCAACCTTCCTGTTGTTATATAGTTGTAATTTGTTTTGGTGCGATACAAAATTTATTCTTAACGTGCAGCCACCGGCTGAAGAAAACAGCAAGCCATTTTTGTATAGTGTAGGGTGTTCCCTATATTTGCACTGGTGGCGATCTTTGATGCCGAGTGGATGTAATCTGTGTAATCGCCTCAATAGCCTAGCGTTAGTTTCGGCCTTATTTATTTCCTAGTCTTCTTTTTCCCTAGTTTGGTAGTGGCCGCAACTACCATGGGCCATATACGGGCCGTAGGATCCATGGGTCTCCCAAGGGCTGTCAATAAATGGGCCTGTAATCGGTGGGCCTCGGTCCGTCGGATAAATGGGTCTACATGGGCCGTAATCGGGCGTAATTGGTATCGGCCCAGCAAGGTAATAGGCCGTTAACAGGCCATAGAACAGCAAAGGCTTAATTCTATCACAGGCATAACGGGTCGTTAATGGGCCAGAATATAGGACGGGCTGGAAACGGCGCAACGGGTTAACAGCCAGAAACGGGCCGACTCTTGCCATGGGCCGAATTTGGCCTATTAGGGTAACAGGCAAATAACGGGCCGACTCTTGCCATGGGCCGAACTTGGCCCATTAGGGGAACAGGCCAGTAACGGGCCGACTCTTGCCATGGGCCGAATTTGGCCCATTAGGGGAACACGCTAGTAACGGGCCGGAAGTAATCATGGGCCGAAAAGGAGCCCAAGAACGTATGGGCCGTCAATAGGCTGAAAGCTAACACGGGCTGGAAACGGCCCATGAAAATCACGGGCCGTTAACGGGTATAAAGAAAATTACTGTTCATTATGGGCTAGAGTCACTGTGGGCCTGTAAAGGGCCGAAAGATACGAAGGCCTCATATGGGCCGAAAAGCGTCGTGGGCCATACATGGTGTCACATCCCTAGTTCTGGTATGCTCAAGGCTAGCTAGTCATGTGTGCATCATGTTTAATTTTCATTTAATTTTGAAATGGGGATTTGTGAAACCCTCAGAATCTTTTCTGGAAATGACCCAAATAAAAATTTCTCCAAAAAGGTCCAAGAAATGTTCATGTCTCTCTCTGAAAATATTGGGCAGAGATAAAAATCAAACCAATATTTTTGGGAGATCATAGGTATTTATTTTGGGCATTTGGAGTTAATGCAATAATTATTTGCATCGGATATATTAATGATATATATGTTTTATATATCCAAAAATTGTGCCAGTAATTGAGGAGCTCTGGAATAATACCATTAGCCCCTGCAAAAGTTGGCATGAGTAAATAAAATGATTTAGCATTTTATTAAATCAAACAAATGTCAGAAAAAAATAGAAAAGAAAACAAAAATAGAAAAGAACTTACCTGCACTTGCCTCCCTGGCCTGGCCCAGTGGCCAACAGGCCGGCCCAGCCGACTGGCCAGCGCCAGTCGTCGTCTCCACCGCGCCAGGAGGACGCCGGGCGCGTGGTCGCCGCACGCCGCGCGCATGCGCGCCACGGCAGCTGCCTGCCTGCCCTCCCCCTCGACGCTCTGGCCTTCGGACGACGCCACGCGCCGCCCCGACCCCCTCGCACTCTCTTTCACTCTCCCTCCTCCCCTGGATTCTCCCTCTCCCCGCGCCCGTAGCGCTGCCGTCGCCGCAGCTCACCGCCGACGCGCTCCCCGCCGTCCCCTCGCCCTCTCTCTGAGTCCGGGTGCTCCGCCTCGTCGCCCGCATCGTCCTCGGAGAGCCAAGCGACCAGGGACGCGCTGCATCGCCGCCACCATCATCGTCTTCGTCACCGACTGCCCGAGATCGCCGACGACGCTCCGGCCGCACCAGTGCTTCCCCGAGCTCGTTGACGCCTCCGCTGGATCCACTGTGAGCTCTACTCCGTTTCCCCCTCCTCCCGGTGCTCGTTTGCCCCGTCCAGCTAGCTCAACCACCGCGCCCGCGAGCTCCACGCCGCCGGCCATGGCGCCACGGTGGCCAGAGCCCGAGCCAGCCACTTCCACGCGCGTCACCGTGTTCCTGGTGACGCCAGGAGGCCGTAGAGGCCCTCCGCATCCCCTGCCATGCACCGCAGCGCTGAACCCGCACGCCACCGAACTCCGGCCGCCGCCCAAGAGGTCGCCGCCGTCGATATAGGCCGTCTCCGGTGAAACGGAGGGCACCAGTGGATGCGCGCGAGCACCAGCTCCTCGGAGATGGTCTCCGCGGGCCATTTGGTCGCCGGAGACGCAATTCCGCAGGCCGCCGCCGCGTCTGGCCTCGCCGGCGTCGAGTCGCCGGTGGGGTTAGCCGGTGTTGACCGGGTCTAACCCCCTGTTGACCTGGCGTTTGACCCCGCCAAGGTCAATGACATGTGGGCCCGGCCCTGTTAATTCTTAACTTAGGATTAGTTTAGCAACTAATTAACCCGCTGCTAATTAACCTTGAAACTGACGTGTGGACCCCACACGTCAGGTTTGACTAGTCAGCGCTGTTGACTTGCTGACGCAAGCATGATGCAGTGCTGACGCAATTATTTATTTTCTGGATTTAATTTTAAACAGGAAATTCCAGAAAATGATATAAACTTCTAAAATTCATATCAATTCAACCGTAGCTCAGTTTGAAACAAGTTATATATGAAAAATCATCAGAAAAATGCAAGCTATCCATCTGTACAAGTTTCATGCATGAAAAACCAAGTTAAACCTGCTGTATAGATGAAAACATATGAATGGCATATATAAGAACTTACTTGGAGTTGCATTTGAACCTTTAGTGAAAATGGACCTCAAACAAATGAATGCTAGTTGCATTAGCTCAAACAGCATCACATCTTCATGCCATGTTCATGCATCATATTGTTGCATATGCTTGAGTATTGATTGTTGGCACCGTTCCTTCTCGATAGGTCCTGCTCCGGAGACCGTTCCAGAGTACCTGTCTGTGAAGCAGTGCCTCCCTTGTTGATCTACCAGGCAAGCAAACCCCCCTTGTTCATTCCGATATGATCCCACTCTCGCTCCTGCTCTCTTTTTATTGCATTAGGACAACAACGATTCAACTGCTACTTTATGCTGCGGTAGTTGAACCCATTCCTCTGCATGACCTGTCATTGCCACAGTAAATAGTTGAAACCCACTAGCATGTGTAGGAGTTGATTGAGCCATGTTGTGCTTCTACCATGCTATGCCTGCTATTGCTTAGAGTTGTGTCGGGTCTGATTCATTGGGAATGAATTGGAGGGATATGATATGTTCTGATGCTGAGAGTTAAGCGTGTGAACACGATTTGGTAAAGGTAGCGGTGAGAGGCCATGTAGGAGTACATGGTGGGTTGTCTCATTGGAGCCGTCCTTAAGCACTGAGTTCTGTGTATGTTGTCCAATGACTAGCTACTACCACACATTGGGTTCCGATAACTCGGCCCCTCTCGACTTATTAACCAACTTGATCTCTGCCCAGGAGTCGCAAATAGTTTCTGGTGTTTGTAGGTAGTGCTATTTTTCTACCGAGTGGCACCCGGCAGGGTGGGCTCGGGACAGACTAGGCACAGGTGGCACGGTGTACCAAGTGGCACCCGGTTGGTGGGCTTGGGAACCCTGCTCACATCGTTTGGGGCCGTGAGCGACACCCCGGCCGGATCTCCTTGCGGATGGAACCCGAATAGGCGATAAACCTGGACTAGAGTCTTGTGTGGTTAGTCAGGTCGTGGCCGACTCCCTCGCCCGGCTTCCGCTTGAAGGTTGCCGAGGTACATGACGTGTACAGGGCGGTAAGTGGCGAGAGCGTGTGTGAAGAAGTACAGCCCTGCAGGGTTATCATGATCTATTCGAATAGCCGCGTCCTCGGTTATGGACTTCTTGGATGCTTACGTGGTACATAGACAACTTGAAGTGGATACTCTAAAATGCTCAAGATAAGTGTGAGTGCTATGGATGGCCTTCTCGTAGTGAGACGGGGATGAATCCATAGTAGTGTATTGATGTGGTGATTAGTGGACTCGTGTGCGCCTTTTCAAAAGAGTTACCAACAGTCGTAGAACGGGATAGCCACAGAGTCAAAGCTGGCTTGCTGCAACTAAACCCCACATTACCTCCTTGATACTAATGCATGTATGATAGGATCTGATATAAGTCTTGCTGAGTACCTTTGTACTCATGTTTGCTTTATTTATGTTTTGCAGCGGAGACTTCAGTCTTTCTAGTATTTCCGATTGGACTTCGACGAGTAGCTTGCTACCTCAGCTACGATCTTGTACCCTTGGGAGGGTCTTGTAGATAGTCGGGCTTTTCAGCCTTTTTCTTTTGTAGTTGTCTGTACTCAGACATGTAATGCTTCCGCTTGTTGCTTGTATGCTCTGAATGATGGGTCACGTGACCCCTGTTTGTATTTAATGCTATGTGGCTCTTCTGGGCCTTTATCTATATGAGTTTGCGTTATGTTGTGATGCCATGTTGTACATCACATACTTGCATGTTATGCGTACGTGTAACGTGTATTGCTATGTGTGGGATCCGACTATCTAGTTGTTTATCCTTGGCAGCCTTTCATATGGGGAAATGTAAGTCTAGTGCTTCTGAGCGATAGTAGTCCGCTACAGCCCGGTTCACCGGAGTCCTGCTAGCCCAGCACTACTGCTCGGAACACTTGACTGGCCGGCATGTGTTTCACGTCGTTCCTGTGTCTGTCCCTTCGGGGAAATGTCACGCGGTGTTATCCGGAGTCCTGCCTAGCCTGCTACAGCCCGGGTTACCGGAGTCCCGTTAGCCCAGTGCTACAGCCCGGATAAATGCGTTGATGACCGACATGCTCGATGTGATTCATGTATGCCCGTCCTCATAGGTTGGCGCCGCCTTGGGTTCACGACTAGCCATGTCGGCCCGAGTTCTCTGTCATATGGATGCTAGCGACACTATCATATACGTGAGCCAAAAGGCGCAAACGGTCCCGGGCCAGGTAAGGTGGCACCCGTGGGAGTACCGTGCGTGAGGCCGCAAAGTGATATGATGTGTTACATGCTGGATCGATGTGGCTTAGGATCGGGGTCCCGACAGCTTTGGTATCAGAGCCTAACTGCCTGTAGGATTTCCAAGCCATCCAAGTCGAAGTTGAGTCTAGTAATTCTTTAGTTATATAAGGGAATTGATTGTGGAAGGGAACGTAAGGCTCTTTTTACTCCTTATATCTCATGCCCTTCTGATCTGAGTCATCCTATCTTTCCAACGGGGTTAAGGAACTAGGCTTCCTCTTCTATCTATCAGGATCACGTGTTTCTACTCCGTAGTCTCTTAGGATTGGTTGATGAGAGTCATATCCCAGTTCAAGTACCTCCGGTGTAGTCTGTTTAGTAATATTTCAGAACCTTGTGTGATGATGCTGATTATGGTGCTACCCCATCTTTTGCAGAATGTCTCATATTGAGCATTTTACTGCCGTTATGCTGCCGGAATTATCCTAGGAGTTTGAGAGATACTAAATTCTTGTGCTACCTTCTGCATCCTATAGTTGATGCTGAATCCATCCTTGTTTCTTTGGTTACGCTCTTCAGGATGTTGCCGGATAAACGAAGTTCTATTGCTCGTAGCCGGAACCACGGAGATGGTAGGGATGAGGATCCTCCCGACCAACGTTTGTTGGCAGAGTTCATGTTAGAGGTTGAGATGAACAAGCGTGAGTCTAACCGCTTGTTGGCGCGTATTGAGGAGAACACCGCACATCAATGCAAAGGGTCTGCAACCATTCATGACTTCATTCGCTTGCACCCACCCACTTTTCATCATTCTATTGAGCCACTCGATGCAGATGACTGGCTCCGTAGTATCACTCACAAGCTCCGTTCCGCGAACGTGGCTGAAGGAGACAAGGTCATCTATGCTGCATACCACCTGGAAGGTCCTGCTAGCCTTTGGTGGCAGAACTACGAGGCTATGCTTCCAGCTGGTCAGATACCTACCTGGAGAGTTTTCACTGAAGCTTTTCGCGAGCATCACATTCCTGAAGCCCTCATCGATCGCAAGAGAGAAGAGTTCTGTTGTTTCACCCAGGGTAAGATGGCTGTTGATGCTTATAGTAGAGAGTTTGAGAACCTCGCCCGCTATGCTACAGAAGAAGTGTCCACGGACGCCAAGAAGCAGGCTAGGTTCCGGAAAGGTCTCAACCCCAAGTTGCGTCGTGATCTCCACTTGCACCAACGCAATACATTCCAGGCTCTTGTGAACAAGGCCATTAACGCAGAGACAGCTCAGCTCACTTACGAGGAGTCTCGTAAGCACAACCGTGATTTGGTTTCTTCCTCCGGTTCTAGTTCGCAGAAGCGTCGGATTTGGATTCCGAACTCCGCTCTTCCACCCGGTTATACCTCGAGGCCATCTTGTGTGGCACCTCACCCAGTTCAGCAGTATGCTCCACCCAGACCTATTGGTAGACCGCTTGTCAATGCAGGTCCACGTCCAACTTCAGGGACTTGCTTCACATGAGGAGAGCCAGGACACTATGCACGTGACTGCTCTCAAACCAGCTACGCTCCACCCCCGCCCGAGAAGTCTGTTGGTCGTGATAAGCCATCACGCAAGATGATCAGTGTCAAGACAGCTCCTACTGAACGTGGACGTGTACATCACGTCTCGGCTGAAGACGCTTATGATGATCCAGATGTCGTTCTTGGTACACTCCTGGTCAATTGCCATCCAGCTTCGGTTCTTTTCGATACCGGAGCATCTCACTCCTTCATTTCTGAAAGCTATGCCAGCTTGCACAACATATCATTTTGTGATATGCCCTCTCCTTTAGTCATTCAAACTCCTGGATCCAAATGGCAAACTTCTAGTGTAAGCCATGGTAATGAAATCCTTGTTGACAGACTTGTATTCCTTGCATCACTTATAGCCCTCAAGTCTTCAGATATTAACATCATCTTGGGTATGGACTGGATGAAAGCTCATTATGCCAAGATTGATTGTTACACCAGGTCTGTTCAGCTCACACACCCATCTGGCAATATAGTAACTGTCTCCACTAGAGTTGCAAAGCGCCAACTCTATTCTCTTAATGCCAGCCCTCTTCCAGACCTTGAAGATATCCCGGTAGTCCGTGACTTTCCGGATGTCTTTCCAGAAGAATTGCCAGGTGTTCCACCTGACAGAGATGTAGAATTTGTCATAGATCTTCTTCCAGGAACCGCTCCAATTTCTAGGAGACCTTACAAGATGGCACCCTTAGAGTTAGCCGAGCTTAAGAAACAACTCGATGAGTCCTTGCAAAAGGGTTTCATCCGTCCTAGTTCTTCTCCCTGGGCTTGCCCCGTCCTCTTCGTCAAGAAGAAGGATGGTACAGACCGGATGGTTGTAGATTATCATCCCGTTAATTTGGTCACGATAAAGAACAAGTATCCGCTTCCCAGGATCAACGACCTGTATGATCAGCTCGCTGGATCCTCAGTCTTTTCCAAGATGGATTTGAGGTTAGGCTACCATCAAATCAAGATCAGAAACGGGGACATTCCTAAGACGGCTTTTGTCACTCGTTATGGCCAGTACGAGTACACCGTCATGTCCTCTGGTCTAACTAATGCTCCAGCTACCTTCTCCCGCTTGATGAACTCGATCTTCATGGAGTACTTAGATAAGTTCGTCGTGGTTTACCTCGATGATATTCTTATTTACTCGAAGAACGAGGAAGAGCATGCCGAACATCTTAGACTTGTGTTAGAGAAACTCAGAGAGCACCGCCTTTATGCCAAGTTCTCCAAGTGCGAATTTTGGTTGCCAGAAGTGACCTACCTAGGCCACGTGATCTCTGGTAAGGGCATTGCTGTCAATCCCGAGAGAGTTCAGGCCGTTCTTGATTGGACTCCACCTGAAACAGTTAAACAAGTTAGGAGTTTCCTTGGTCTAGCCAGTTATTGTCGCCACTTCGTTGAAAACTTCTCCAAAGTGGCCAAACCCCTCACGGAACTTCTCAAGAAAGATAAAAAGTTTGAGTGGACCCCACAGTGTGAGTACAGTTTTCAGGAACTGAAAAGACGCCTGACTTCTGCTCCCATACTTGTGCCACCGGATTTCACTAAGGACTTTGTTATCTACTGCGACGTTTCACGACAAGGACTAGGTTGCATTCTTATGCAAGATCGTCATGTGATTGCCTATGCATCTCGACAGTTGCATCCACATGAGGAGAATTATCCTACACATGATCTAGAGCTTGCAGCCGTAGTCTATGCACTTAAGACATGGCGACATTACCTTCTTGGTAAACGTTGCGAGATATACACCGACCACCAGAGTCTCAAGTATATCTTCACCCAACCAGATTTGAACCTTAGGCAAAGACGTTGGTTGGAGTTGATCTCTGATTACGACTTAGGGATTACCTACACCCCAGGCAAGGGCAATGTCATGGCTGATGCGCTAAGTCGTAAGTCCTATTGCAACAATCTTATGTTGCAGCAGGGCCAACCACTTCTCCATGAGGAATTCTGTAAGCTTAATCTTCACATTGCTCCTCACAGATTCCTTTCTACCTTGGTGGCGAAACCTACTCTTGTGGATCATATCATAGAAGTCCAGAAGCATGATACGGGAATCTCCCGAATTAAGAAAAATATCTCCAAGGGAGTAGCTGGTTGTTTCTCTATGGATGAACGAGGTGTTGTTTACTTTGGGAACCGCTTGGTGGTTCCCAAGAGTCAGCAGATGCAGCAATTGGTCCTTAAGGAGGAGCATGAATCCCCTCTCACGATTCATCCCGGTAGTACTAAGATGTATCAGGACCTACGCCAGAGGTTCTGGTGGACTAGGATGAAGAGAGAAATCGCCGACTTTGTTGCTAATTGTGACGTTTGTCGTCGCGTTAAGGCAGAGCATCAAAGGCCTGCTGGCACCCTTCAGCCTTTAGCTATTCCTGAATGGAAATGGGATAAGGTTGGTATGGACTTCATCACCGGCTTTCCCAGGACCAAGAAAGGGAATAATGCTATCTTCGTAGTCATTGATCGTCTTTCCAAAGTGGCTCACTTTCTACCTGTTCGAGAGAATATCACCGCTAGTCAGCTCGCTGACTTATATATTTCTCGAATAGTTTCACTTCATGGTGTTCCACTAGAGATCAATTCAGACCGTGGTAGTCTTTTCACTTCTCATTTCTGGGAGAGTTTCCAAACTGCCATGGGCACCCATCTTTCCTTCAGTACTGCTTTCCACCCTCAATCAAGTGGTCAGGTGGAAAGGGTCAACCAAATTCTCGAAGACATGCTTAGAGCCTGCGTTATCTCATTCGGTATGGATTGGGAGAAGTGCCTTCCTTTCGCCGAGTTTGCTTATAACAATAGCTACCAATCCAGTCTCAAGAAAGCTCCTTTTGAGATTCTGTATGGACGAAGATGTCGAACACCTTTGAACTGGTCAGAAACCGGTGAAAGACAATTCTTTGGACCGGATATGATCCAGGAGGCAGAAGAGCAAGTTCGCGTCATTCGTGAGAATTTGAAAACAGCCCAGTCTCGTCAAAAGAGCCAGTATGACCGTCGTCATAAGGAAGTGGCTTATGAAGTTGGCGACAAGGCTTACCTTCGGGTTACTCCTTTGAAGGGTACCCATCGTTTCGGTATCAAGGGCAAGTTGGCTCCTCGTTACATTGGTCCTTTTCGCATTCTCGCTAAACGAGGAGAGGTTGCCTACCAGTTGGAACTACCCTCACATCTTTCTCGAGTTCATGATGTCTTCCACGTCTCTCAACTCAGGCGTTGCTTCTCGGATCCCATCCGCGGAGTGGACCACGAAACGCTTGATCTCCAAGATAACCTCACATATCGAGAGTACCCTGTTCGCATTCTTGATCAAGCAGAGCGTGTTACTCGACGTCAGAACATCAAGTTTCTCAAAGTTCAGTGGTCTCATCATTCTGAGAGAGAAGCTACTTGGGAGCGTGAAGATCGTCTTCGACTGGAGTACCCCACCTTCTTTTCGTCAACCCCTGAATCTCGGGACGAGATTCTTTCGAGTGGGGGCGAGTTGTCACATCCCTAGTTCTGGTATGCTCAAGGCTAGCTAGTCATGTGTGCATCATGTTTAATTTTCATTTAATTTTGAAATGGGGATTTGTGAAACCCTCAGAATCTTTTCTGGAAATGACCCAAATAAAAATTTCTCCAAAAAGGTCCAAGAAATGTTCATGTCTCTCTCTGAAAATATTGGGCAGAGATAAAAATCAAACCAATATTTTTGGGAGATCATAGGTATTTATTTTGGGCATTTGGAGTTAATGCAATAATTATTTGCATTGGATATATTAATGATATATATGTTTTATATATCCAAAAATTGTGCCAGTAATTGAGGAGCTCTGGAATAATACCATTAGCCCCTGCAAAAGTTGGCATGAGTAAATAAAATGATTTAGCATTTTATTAAATCAAACAAATGTCAGAAAAAAATAGAAAAGAAAACAAAAATAGAAAAGAACTTACCTGCACTTGCCTCCCTGGCCTGGCCCAGTGGCCAACAGGCCGGCCCAGCCGACTGGCCAGCGCCAGTCGTCGTCTCCACCGCGCCAGGAGGACGCAGGGCGCGTGGTCGCCGCACGCCGCGCGCATGCGCGCCACGGCAGCTGCCTGCCTGCCCTCCCCCTCGACGCTCTGGCCTTCGGACGACGCCACGCGCCGCCCCGACCCCCTCGCACTCTCTCTCACTCTCCCTCCTCCCCTGGATTCTCCCTCTCCCCGCGCCCGTAGCGCTGCCGTCGCCGCAGCTCACCGCCGACGCACTCCCCGCCGTCTCCTCGCCCTCTCTCCGAGTCCGGGTGCTCCGCCTCGTCGCCCGCATCGTCCTCGGCGAGCCAAGCGACCAGGGACGCGCTGCATCGCCGCCACCATCATCGTCTTCGTCACCGACTGCCCGAGATCGCCGACGACGCTCCGGCCGCACCAGTGCTTCCCCGAGCTCATTGACGCCTCCGCTGGATCTGCTGTGAGCTCTACTCCGTTTCCCCCTCCTCCCCGTGCTCGTTTGCCCCGTCCAGCTAGCTCAACCACCGCGCCCGCGAGCTCCACGCCGTCGGCCATGGCGCCACGGTGGCCAGAGCCCGAGCCAGCCACTTCCACGCGCGTCACCGTGTTCCTGGTGATGCCAGGAGGCCGTAGAGGCCCTCCGCATCCCCTGCCATGCACCGCAGCGCTGAACCCGCACGCCACCGAACTCCGGCCGCCGCCCAAGAGGTCGCCGCCATCGATATAGGCCATCTCCGGTGAAACGGAGGGCACCAGTGGATGCGCGCGAGCACCAGCTCCTCGGAGATGGTCTCCGCGGGCCATTTGGTCGCCGGAGACGCAATTCCGCAGGCCGCCGCCGCGTCTGGCCTCGCCGGCGTCGAGTCACCGATGGGGTTAGCCGGTGTTGACCGGGTCTAACCCCCTGTTGACCTGGCGTTTGACCCCGCCAAGGTCAATGACATGTGGGCCCGGCCCTGTTAATTCTTAACTTAGGATTAGTTTAGCAACTAATTAACCCGCTGCTAATTAACCTTGAAACTGACGTGTGGACCCCACACGTCAGGTTTGACTAGTCAGCGCTGTTGACTTGCTGACGCAAGCATGATGCAGTGCTGACGCAATTATTTATTTTCTGGATTTAATTTTAAACAGGAAATTCCAGAAAATGATATAAACTTCTAAAATTCATATCAATTCAACCGTAGCTCAGTTTGAAACAAGTTATATATGAAAAATCATCAGAAAAATGCAAGCTATCCATCTGTACAAGTTTCATGCATGAAAAACCAAGTTAAACCTGCTGTATAGATGAAAACATATGAATGGCATATATAAGAACTTACTTGGAGTTGCATTTGAACCTTTAGTGAAAATGGACCTCAAACAAATGAATGCTAGTTGCATTAGCTCAAACAGCATCACATCTTCATGCCATGTTCATGCATCATATTGTTGCATATGCTTGAGTATTGATTGTTGGCACCGTTCCTTCTCGATAGGTCCTGCTCCGGAGACCGTTCCAGAGTACCTGTCTGTGAAGCAGTGCCTCCCTTGTTGATCTACCAGGCAAGCAAACCCCCCTTGTTCATTCCGATATGATCCCACTCTCGCTCCTGCTCTCTTTTTATTGCATTAGGACAACAACGATTCAACTGCTACTTTATGCTGCGGTAGTTGAACCCATTCCTCTGCATGACCTGTCATTGCCACAGTAAATAGTTGAAACCCACTAGCATGTGTAGGAGTTGATTGAGCCATGTTGTGCTTCTACCATGCTATGCCTGCTATTGCTTAGAGTTGTGTCGGGTCTGATTCATTGGGAATGAATTGGAGGGATATGATATGTTCTGATGCTGAGAGTTAAGCGTGTGAACACGATTTGGTAAAGGTGGCGGTGAGAGGCCATGTAGGAGTACATGGTGGGTTGTCTCATTGGAGCCGTCCTTAAGCACTGAGTTCTGTGTATGTTGTCCAATGACTAGCTACTACCACACATTGGGTTCCGATAACTCGGCCCCTCTCGACTTATTAACCAACTTGATCTCTACCCAGGAGTCGCAAATAGTTTCTGGTGTTTGTAGGTAGTGCTATTTTTCTACCGAGTGGCACCCGGCAGGGTGGGCTCGGGACAGACTAGGCACAGGTGGCACGGTGTACCAAGTGGCACCCGGTTGGTGGGCTTGGGAACCCTGCTCACATCGTTTGGGGCCGTGAGCGACACCCCGGTCGGATCTCCTTGCGGATGGAACCCGAATAGGCGATAAACCTGGACTAGAGTCTTGTGTGGTTAGTCAGGTCGTGGCCGACTCCCTCGCCCGGCTTCCGCTTGAAGGTTGCCGAGGTACATGACGTGTACAGGGCGGTAAGTGGCGAGAGCGTGTGTGAAGAAGTACACCCCTGCAGGGTTATCATGATCTATTCAAATAGCCGCGTCCTTGGTTATGGACTTCTTGGATGCTTACGTGGTACATAGACAACTTGAAGTGGATACTCTAAAATGCTCAAGATAAGTGTGAGTGCTATGGATGGCCTTCTCATAGTGAGACGGGGATGAATCCATAGTAGTGTATTGATGTGGTGATTAGTGGACTCGTGTGCGCCTTTTCAAAAGAGTTACCAACAGTCGTAGAACGGGATAGCCATAGAGTCAAAGCTTGCTTGCTGCAACTAAACCCCACATTACCTCCTTGATACTAATGCATGTATGATAGGATCTGATATAAGTCTTGCTGAGTACCTTTGTACTCATGTTTGCTTTATTTATGTTTTGCAGCGGAGACTTCAGTCTTTCTAGTATTTCCGATTGGACTTCGACGAGTAGCTTGCTACCTCAGCTACGATCTTGTACCCTTGGGAGGGTCTTGTAGATAGTCGGGCTTTTCAGCCTTTTTCTTTTGTAGTTGTCTGTACTCAGACATGTAATGCTTCCGCTTGTTGCTTGTATGCTCTGAATGATGGGTCACGTGACCCCTGTTTGTATTTAATGCTATGTGGCTCTTCTGGGCCTTTATCTATATGAGTTTGCGTTATGTTGTGATGCCATGTTGTACAGCACATACTTGCATGTTATGCGTACGTGTAACGTGTATTGCTATGTGTGGGATCCGACTATCTAGTTGTTTATCCTTGGCAGCCTTTCATATGGGGAAATGTAAGTCTAGTGCTTCTGAGCGATAGTAGTCCGCTACAGCCCGGTTCACCGGAGTCCTGCTAGCCCAGCACTACTGCTCGGAACACTTGACTGGCCGGCATGTGTTTCACGTCGTTCCTGTGTCTGTCCCTTCGGGGAAATGTCACGCGGTGTTATCCGGAGTCCTGCCTAGCCTGCTACAGCCCGGGTTACCGGAGTCCTGTTAGCCCAGTGCTACAGCCCGGATAAATGCGTTGATGACCGACATGCTCGATGTGATTCATGTATGCCCGTCCTCATAGGTTGGCGCCGCCTTGGGTTCACGACTAGCCATGTCGGCCCGGGTTCTCTGTCATATGGATGCTAGCGACACTATCATATACGTGAGCCAAAAGGCGCAAACGGTCCCGGGCCAGGTAAGGTGGCACCCGTGGGAGTACCGTGCGTGAGGCCGCAAAGTGATATGATGTGTTACATGCTGGATCGATGTGGCTTAGGATCGGGGTCCCGACAGCTTTGGTATCAGAGCCTAACTGCCTGTAGGATTTCCAAGCCATCCAAGTCGAAGTTGAGTCTAGTAATTCTTTAGTTATATAAGGGAATTGATTGTGGAAGGGAACGTAAGGCTCTTTTTACTCCTTATATCTCATGCCCTTCTGATCTGAGTCATCCTATCTTTCCAACGGGGTTAAGGAACTAGGCTTCCTCTTCTATCTATCAGGATCACGTGTTTCTACTCCGTAGTCTCTTAGGATTGGTTGATGAGAGTCATATCCCAGTTCAAGTACCTCCGGTGTAGTCTGTTTAGTAATATTTCAGAACCTTGTGTGATGATGCTGATTATGGTGCTACCCCGTCTTTTGCAGAATGTCTCATATTGAGCATTTTACTGCCGTTATGCTGCCGGAATTATCCTAGGAGTTTGAGAGATACTAAATTCTTGTGCTACCTTCTGCATCCTATAGTTGATGCTGAATCCATCCTTGTTTCTTTGGTTACGCTCTTCAGGATGTTGCCGGATAAACGAAGTTCTATTGCTCGTAGCCGGAACCACGGAGATGGTAGGGATGAGGATCCTCCCGACCAACGTTTGTTGGCAGAGTTCATGTTAGAGGTTGAGATGAACAAGCGTGAGTCTAACCGCTTGTTGGCGCGTATTGAGGAGAACACCGCACATCAATGCAAAGGGTCTGCAACCATTCATGACTTCATTCACTTGCACCCACCCACTTTTCATCATTCTATTGAGCCACTCGATGCAGATGACTGGCTCCGTAGTATCACTCACAAGCTCCGTTCCGCGAACGTGGCTGAAGGAGACAAGGTCATCTATGCTGCATACCACCTGGAAGGTCCTGCTAGCCTTTGGTGGCAGAACTACGAGGCTATGCTTCCAGCTGGTCAGATACCTACCTGGAGAGTTTTCACTGAAGCTTTTCGCGAGCATCACATTCCTGAAGCCCTCATCGATCGCAAGAGAGAAGAGTTCTGTTGTTTCACCCAGTCTGTGTAACCCTAGCCCGCTCCGGTGTCTATATAAATCGGAGGGTTTAGTCCGTAGGAACAACAACAATCATACAATAGGCTAGCTTCTAGGGTTTAGCCTCCTCGATCTCATGGTAGATCAACTCTTGTAAAACCCATATCATCAATATCAATCAAGCAGGACTAGGGTTTTACCTCCATCGAGAGGGCCCGAACCTGGGTAAAAAATCGTGTCCCTTGTCTCCTGTTACCATCCGCCTAGACGCACAGTTCGGGACCCCCTACCCGAGATCCGCCGGTTTTGAAACCAACATTGGTGCTTTAATTGAGAGTTCCTCTGTGTCGTCACCGTCAGGCTTGATGTCTCCTTCGATCATCGATAGCGATGCAGTCCAGGGTGAGACTTTTCTCCCCAGACAGATCTTTGTGTTCAGCGGCTTCGCACTGTGGGCCAACTCGCTTGGCCATCTGGTCAGATTTGGAAACTTAAACTACATGGTCGACATCCGCGGAGACTTGATCTTCGACGGATTCGAGCCCTTGCCGAGTGTCCCGCACGGTCACGATGAACAGGACTGAGCTCTACCATCGGATAGTGTTTAGGAGATTGCACCGGCAACCGCTCCGACCATCAATTTGGAGCCAATTGCGCCATCCATGGACGGGTGGCTAGACCCCGCCACGGAGGCCGCAGTCTCAGCGGCGATCGAGCCGAATACCAACCTTACCCTTTACGAGAGTCGTGACGCCAAATCGTCGGTTTCTTCTCCGGCCACGGACTCCGAACCGCCTGCGCCCATGCCTATCGAATCCGACTGGGCACCGATCATGAAGTTCACCTCCGCGGATATCTTTCAGCGCTCGCCCTTTGGCGACATACTGAACTCGTTAAGGTCCCTCTCCTTGTCAAGACAAACCTGGCCGAACTATGTCCGGCAGGATCGGGATGCGGATGACGAAGAAATTCGCCGCCCACCCACCACCCACTTAATAGCCATTGTCGATGATTTGACCGACATGCTCGACTTCAACTCCGAAGACATCGACAGTATGGACGACGATGGAGGAGACAAACAGGAACCACTACCCATAGGGCACTGGACAGCCACCTCATCCCATGATGTATACATGGTGGACACACCCAAAGAAAACGATGATGAGGAACGGAAGGACGCAGCAAAGGATCGTTCCCTCGAGAAGCAGTCAAGGCGGCGGCGTAAACGCCGCTCCAAATCCCGCCTCGGCAGAAACAGCGGCCCAACGATAGAGCAGGGTGAGCCAGCGGACGACGAACACGACATTGAACAACCGTCCGACGAGGGCAGCACGGAGAATCAAACCGAACAACCCGTCTCCGGCGAGGATAACAGTCCGGACGACGTCACACCGGACAAGCTCCTGGAGCAGAAGAATCTCCATCACAGGCTGGTTGCCACTGCGCGTAGCCTGAAAAAGAAGAAGCGAAAGCTCAAGGCTGTGGAAGATACACTCAGAATCAGATGGAGTAAAGTACTCAACACCGCAGAAAAGTATGGCAACAGTTGCCACACAAAGAGCTACCCGAAGCGAAAGCTACTACCTGAATTCGATGATGAGGCCTTAGAGCTCCCGCAATCAAAAAACAAAATAGCCACCTGGTCGGATAGACGAGCTTGGGGCCAACATAGGACGGCAAATGACGCCGCACACAAGCCAGTACGCGATCCACGTGAGGACTCGCATCATTGGGATGACCCAACCCGATCAATCTACGGGCCAAGAAAGCGCGCTCCAGCACGGAATACAACACAACAAAAATCCGAACACCACGGTACACCCAAATACAGGGGTGCCGCACACCCCCTATGTTTCATCGATGAGGTGCTGGACCATGAATTCCCCGAGGGATTCAAACCCGTAAACATAGAGGCATACGACGGAATGACAGACCCTGGGGTCTGGATTGAGGACTACATCCTCCATATCCACAGGGCTCGAGGAGACGATCTCCATGCCATCAAGTACTTACCCCTCAAGCTCAAAGGGCCAGCCCGGCATTGGCTTAAAAGCCTCCTCGAAAACACCATTGAAAGTTGGGAAGAGCTTGAGGATGCTTTTCGGGCAAATTTTCAAGGGACCTATGTCCGACCACCCGATGCAGACGATTTAAGTCATATAACTCAACAGCCCGGAGAGTCAGCCCGAAAGCTTTGGAATAGGTTTCTCACTAAAAAGAACCAAATAGTCGACTGTCCGGACGCTGAAGCCTTAGCAGCTTTCAAACACAGTGTTCGAGATGAATGGCTCGCCAGACACCTCGGCCAGGAAAAGCCAAGAACAATGGCTGCATTAACAAGCCTCATGACCCGCTTTTGCGCGGGCAAGGACAGCTGGTTAGCCCAATGCAGCACCAGCGACCTAAGTACATCCGAAGTCAGGGACGGAAACGGGAAGCCACGACTCAGCAAAAACAAGCGCCGGAATAAAGAAGACAGCCCGAAGAGCACGACGGTAAACGCTGGATTCAAAAGCTCTCGGCCGGGTCAGCAAAAGCTGCCCCCCAGAGGCAACATAGATGAACTGTCCAGCCTAAACAAGATTCTGGACAAACTATGTCAGATCCACAGCAACCCTGATAAACCTGCCAATCATACCCATAGAGAATGTTGGTGTCGGCGTTCTGGGAACGAGGGTCCCCAGACTTGCTTGCCTGCGGCCTGCGGTGTGGCTCAAGTGGGGGCCCAGTGCGGCCCAGCTTCATCAGCTCAAGCCCAAGACCCTCGCGAGGGGCCAAGCCTCGCGGGGCGGACGACAGGAAGCTTCCTTAGAGGCAGCCTCATCAGGCAGGCTCGTGAGGAGGCGGAGAAATCAAGGCAGGGGTACCTCGCGAGGAGCCCGTGACGCAAGCCATGACGATCGAGACCAGGCGGGCGCCAGGCGGGCGCCGGCCTACGTAGTGTCCTTGTTTCCCCTTCGGTGCAAAGGGAGCAAGCACATGCCAAGGCATCGGGCAAAGGTTACCATTCCGATACAACGAGACCAAGACCAGTAGAGCGGCAGGACGGAGGTGACCGTGGAGCCCAAGACGGCGTCATCACTAGTGCTTTTGGTAGCCGAAGACCACCTTTGGTCAGGATAACTTGTACTAGATGTTCCCCTGCAAAATGGCCAATTGTTGGCGCCCTTCCCGCTCATTATTTGGGGAGAGGCCCAGGGCCTCTATAAATAGATCTAGCCACCACAGAGTAGAGGCATCAGAGGGAGACCCCGGACCAAGTAGAACACTCCGCACTAGCTCAAGAACACCTCTCGCAAATCTGTTCTTCCCCAGTACTATTCATCATCAACCCCTGAGGCAATCCACCACACCACACACTGGAGTAGGGTATTACACCAAACGGTGGCCCGAACCAGTATAAATCTCGTGTCCCTTGTGTTGTTCGTCGTTTCCAGCTTAGATCACATGAGGAGATCGGACGTAGATCGGTATGGGAGAGATCTCCGCGCGCACCCTAGAGTTCGAACCTTAAGGGTCTGCCGGAACCAGAAATCTGACGGTTGGGTCTTCAAGCAGTCCGGCAAACTCAACGCCGAACACAAGGGGCTGGATACACCAAGTGAAGATGAGGACGAGCCTCGCAAACAAAGCACTGGGGAACAGAAGAAATTCCCACCAGAAGTCAAAACAGTTAACGTGTTACACGTGACAAAGGGGAGAAAGAAACGGCGCTCCTAAAGACACATACCCAAGGGCCTATCACCGCAGAGTTCTACCACTGGTCGTCCCACCGATCACCTTTGACCATCAGGATTACTCGGCAATTACCCGGCATGCAGGATGGGCTGCCTTGGTGTTAGACCCGATAATTGACGGATACCACTTCACATGAGTCCTGATGGATGGCGGCAGTAGTTTAAACCTGATTTATCAGGACACGGTCTGCAAAATGGGGATAGACCCAACAAAAATCAGCCATAGCAACACTACCTTTAAAGGAGTAACACCAGGCCCAGAAGCCCATTGCACGGGCTCCCTGCTACTAGAGGTTATATTCGGCTTTCTCGATAACTTCCGCAGCGAAAAGTTAACCTTTCACATCGCTCCGTTCCAAAGTGGCTATCAAGCACTACTCGGACGTGAATCTTTTGCCTGCTTAAACGGAATATCGGATTACGCTTCTCTCATGCTTAAGATGCCCGGTCCACGTGGCATCATTACAGTAAATGGAAATATTGAGCGCTCCTTGCGCGCGGAAGACCGTGCGGCTGCCTTGGCGGCCGCACACTAAACGGCCTCACCAACTAGAGCACCTGATAGGTCGTTAAGACCACGGACACGGTAAGACGAGTCCGGTGTAGCTATACATGATTGATGCAGGTTTGATGGCTACACCCCTATAACAATACAAGGGGTTCAGCGCGTGTAAACAAGTGACATTCAGGCTCAATTTTACTCATCTTGAACTGTACTTGGTTTATTTAGTATAACCTACCTTTTGCACGACAACTTTTCAGCTAAGTTCCTCTCTTTTACAGATGACCATCGTGCTACACCCGTCCAGGATACGGCACAACGGAGACACAGGCGCAGACGTGCAGCAGGGACCCGTTCCAAGGATTCTCTTTAGATTAAGACCCTGCGTAAACTTTTTTTAATGTCTCTTGTGGATACACATCCCCCGGATTCTCAGTACAACTAAGATGGATGCTAACGTATTGGCATGTGGCCACGTCAGATTATTGCAAGTACCTGGACACCAGGGGCTTATTACAAAGGGCATTGCTTAGCCCGGTTTACATAATAAAGACCGAATACCTTAGGGAGTGTTCGGCGTCGCGAGTTTGGCCATATATGCATCAGCTCCAAATCATGTCCTTGGTCAAATGTTGGGTTTGCCCGGCTCCTGTGTTTTGCTGCCTTATGTTCCGCTCTATCGGCTAAGGTGGCACCAGGAGAACTACTGCGATTGTGCCCTGGTTCATCCGGACGAGCACCTCAGTAGAGAAAGCCGAAAACTAACTGTCATGATATAGCGTGAGACTGGTTAACCACTTGATGACCTAGCGGAATCTTCGGGATTCCTCCGCCTTAACGAAGGGCCGTTTCCCGGCCAGGCATGTACGCGCCCCGAATACGGATGAGCGTGGAGCCACCAGGGGCTATATAGTAGCCCCACTATTAACTCCTATGGGTAAGTGAAAGTGTCGGTGTCAAAACCGGCGGATCTCGGGTAGGGGGTCCCGATCTGTGCGTCAAGGTCGGATGGTAACAGGAGACAAGGGACACTTTATTTTACCCAGGTTCGGGCCCTCTCGATGGAGGTAAAACCCTACTCCTGCTAGATTAATATTGATGATATGGGTAGTACAAGAGTAGATCTACCACGAGATCAAGGAGGCTAAACCCTAGAAGCTAGCCTATGGGTATGATGATGGTTATGATGTGTTCGTCCTACGGACTACAACCCTCCGGTTTATATAGGCACCGGATAGGGTTAGGGTTACACAGAGTCGGTTTACATTGGTAGGAGATCTTGAATATCCGCACGCCTAGCTTGCCTTCCACGCCAAGGAAAGAACCTTCCGGACACGGGACGAAGTCTTCAATCTTGTATCTTTATAGTCCTGGAGTCCGGCTGAAGATATAGTTCGGCTATCCAAACACCCCCTAATCCAGGACTCCCTCAGAAAGTGTTAAAGCATTATAGTCCGATTGCCTAGTTTGCTACGCTATCACCTCCTTAATGGACCAAGACGTTGGATCAAGTGTGGACATGCATTTTTTGCGAACACCCCCGCATTATATGCGTGGGGGGTGAAGCCGACGACTGCCATCTTTCAGGTTATATACATACATACATAAACGGCCCCACAAGATGTATTATAATGCTTCTAGGCACAAGTATAAAATAGCCTTCATAATTCAGTAAAACATTGTTTTTCAATGGGAATACATGTCATTAGAACATAATATTCTTCGAGCACTGCGCCTCTATGGAGCGTGCACCCTCAAGAACTTCTTGAAAGTAGTGCTTGGCAGGAACTCGGCTCTCATCCGAATCTTGGGCTGCAATGGCGGTGGCCTCCATCTCCGCCCAGTATGTCTTCACACGGGCAAGGGCCATCCACGCACCCTCCACGCACGTCGACCTCTTCATCGCGTTGATATGCAGAACTACACCAAGGAACTGCTGCAACAAACTGAAATAACTGTTCGGTTTTGGCCTTTCCAGCCAAAGATGATCCACAACAGACCTCATGGCGAGTCCGGACAATCTATTCAGCTCGGCCCATTCGGCCAACCGATCTGTCAATGGAAGCGGACGCTCTGGAACATGAAATTGTGACCATAACAGCTTCTCCACTTCGCGATCTTTTTGATCTCGAAAGTATTCGGCCGCATCGGCAGCACTCGCCGCCAAGTCCAGATATGCATCCGCAGAACTCCACAGCCGGTCCAAAGGGGCGTACTTAGGATCTCCGAACTTCATCCGCACCATAAAGGGCTTCCCAGCCATGATATCACCGGCTTGATGCAGCTCCTCCTTCATCGCTCTCATTGCAGAGCGGGTGTCTTTGACCGCCATTGAGGGAGTCTTGGATTAGGTGGTGTTCGGATAGCCGGACTATACCTTCAACCGGAGTCCTGGACTATGAAGATACAAGATTGAAGACTTCGTCTCGTGTCCGGAAGGGACTTTCCTTGGCGTGGAAGGCAAGCTTGGCGATACGGATATGTAGATCTCCAACCATTGTAACCGACTCTGTGTAACCTTAGCCCTCTCCGGTGTCTATATAAACCGGAGGGTTTTAGTCCGTAGGACGAACAACAGAACAACAATCATACCATAGGCTAGCTTTTAGGGTTTAGCCTCCTTGATCTCGTGGTAGATCTACTCTTGTACTACCCATATCATCAATATTAATCAAGCAGGAGTAGGGTTTTACCTCCATCGAGAGGGCCCGAACCTGGGTAAAAACATCGTGTCCCTTGTCTCCTGTTACCATCCGCCTAGACGCAGAGTTCGGGACCCCCTACCCGAGATCCGCCGGTTTTGACACCGACATTGGTGCTTTCATTGAGAGTTCCTCTGTGTCGTCACTTTTAGGCCCGATGGCTCCTCTGATCATCAGCAGCGATGCGGTCCTGGGCGAGACTTTTCTCCCCGGACAGATCTTCGTATTCGGCGGCTTTGCACTGCGGGCCAATTCGCTTGGCCATCTGGAGCATATTGAAAGCTACGCCCCTGGCCATCAGGTCATATTTGAAAGTTTAATCTATTTGGCGGACGACCACGGAGACTTGATCTTTGACGGATCTGAGCCACAGCAGAGCGCGCCGCACTGCCTCGATGGGCATGATCTAGCTCTGCCGCCAAACAGTGCCCTGGAGGTTGCGCTTGTGTCTGCTCCAACCCTTAGCTCGGAGCCGACCACACCAATCGGGGATGGGTGGTTAGACACCGCCTCGGGGGCTGCAATCTCTACAGCGATCAAGCCGAACACCAGCCTTGTCCTCTGTGAAGCCCGTGACTCCAAAGTGTCGGACTCCTCTCCGGACTCCGAGCCCTCCGCGCCCCTACCGATCGAATCCGATTGGGTGTCGATCATGGAATTCACCGCCACAGTCATCTTTCAGCACTCGCCCTTTGGCGACATCCTGAATTCACTTAGGTCTCTCTCCTTGTCAGGAGAGTCCTGGCCGGACTATGACCGGCAGGATTGGGATGTGGACGACGAAGAAATTCGATCCCCACCCACCACCCACTTCGTAGCCACTATCGATAATTTAAACGACGTGCTCGAATTCGACTCCAAAGACATCGACGGTATGGACGACGATGTAGGAGACGAACATGAACCAACGCCTATAAGGCACTGGACTGCCACCTCATCTCATGATGTATACATGGTGGACACACCCAAAGGAAGCCACGACGAGGAACACATGGATGCAATGAGGGATCATCCACTCGAAAAGCAATCAAAGCAGCGACGTAAGCGCCGCTCCAAGCCCCGCCTCGACAGAGACAACAGCCATACAGACCCAGCCATAGAGCAGGACGAGCCAGCGGACGACGAACATGCCTTCGAACAACCGTCCGAACAGGGCAATTTGGATAAACAAACCAAACAACCCGTCACGGGTGAAAACAACAGTCCAGACGACCTTACGCCAGATACGCTCATGGAGCAGAAGGACCTACACAAAAGGCTCGTCGCCACTGCGCAGCCTGAAAAAGCAGAAGCGGAAGCTCAAAACTGCGGAAGATGCACTCAGAATCAGATGGAGCAAAGTACTCAACACCGCAGACAAACATGGCGGCAGTCGCCGCACAAAAAGCTATCCGAAGAGAAAGCTACTGCCTGAATTTGACGAGGAAGCCTTGGAGCCCCCGCTGTCAAAAAATAAGAAAGCCACCCGGTCGGATAGATGACCCGATGGCTAGCATGGAGCGGCAAGCGGCCCCGCACACAAGCCGGCACGCGATCCACTCAAGGATTCGCATCAAAAGGACGGCCCAGCCAGATCTATCTATGGGCCAAGAAAGCAAGATCTAGTAAGCAATGCAACACAACAAATATCCGAACATCACGGCACACCCAAATACAGCGGTGCCGCACACCCCCTATGTTTACCGATGAGGTGCTGGACCATGAATTCCCAGCGGGATTCAAGCCCGTAAACATAGAGGCGTACGACAGAACAACAGACCCTGGAGTCTGGATTGAGGATTATATCCTCCATATACACATGGCCAGAGGAGATGACCTCCACGCCATAAAATACTTACCCCTCAAGCTCAAAGGGCCAGCACGGCATTGGCTTAAAAGCCTTCCCGAAAACACCATTGGCAGTTGGGAGGAGCTCGAGGATGCTTTTCGGGCAAATTTTCAAGGGACCTATGTCTGACCTCCAGATGCGGACGATTTAAGCCATATAACTCAACAACCCGGAGAGTCAGCCCGGAATTTCTGGAACAGATTTCTTACTAAAAAGAATCAGATAGTCGACTGTGCGGACGCCGAAGCCTTAGCAGCTTTCAAACACAACGTTCGACACGAATGGCTCGCCAGACACCTCGGCCAAGAAAAGCCAAGAACAATGGCCGCATTAACAAGCCTCATGACCCGCTTTTGTGCGGGAGAGGACAGCTGGTTGGCAAGATGCAGCACCAGCGACCCAAGTACATCCGAAGTCAGGGATGGAAATGGGAAACCGCACGCAACAAGGACCAGCGTCGGACTAAGGGAAGCAGTCCGAAGAGCACGGCAGTCAATGCCGGATTCAAAAGCTCTCGGCAGAATCAAAGAAAGCTGCCCCTTAAGGATAACAGGGACGAGTTATCTAACCTGAACAAAATCTTGGACAAGATATGTCAAATTCACAGTACTCCCGGGAAGCCGGTGAACCATACCCACAGAGATTGTTGGGTTTTCAAGCAATCTGGCAAACTCAACGCCGAGCACAAGGGGCTCGACACACCAAGTGAGGACGACGACAAACCCCACAAGCAGAGCACCAGGAAACAAAAGGATTTCGCACAAGAAGTCAAAACAGTAAATTTACTTCACGTGATGAACAGAGTGGCACCAACAGAGATACGCGCCATACGGCCTATCCCAAAGGAGCCTCGCCCATGGTTGTTAAAACCGATCACCTTCGACCACCAGGATTACTCTAGAGGTATACGAAACGAAGGCTGGACTGCCCTGGTATTAGATCAAATAATTGACGGACTCCACTTTACAAATGTCCTGATGGATGGCGACAGTGGTTTAAACCTGCTATATCAGGACACAATCCGCAAAATGGGAATGGACCCAACAAGAATTCGCCATAGCAATACTTCCTTTCAAGGAGTAACGCCAGGCCCGGAGGCCCATTGCATGGGTTCTCTTCGGTTAGAAGTTATGTTCGGCTCCCCCGATAACTTCCGCCGCGAAAAGCTAACCTTCCATATCGCCCCATTTTCAAGTAGCTATCAAGCACTACTGGGACGAGAGGCTTTTGCCTGCTTTAACGCAATACCGCATTATGCATCTCTTACGCTTAAAACGCCCGGTCCATGAGGCGTGATCTCACTAAAGAGCAATATTAAGTGTCCCTCGAGCATGAAAGAATATGCGGCTGCCTTGACAGCCATGCATTAAAACATCTTCACCAGCGAAAGCATCTACCAGGTCATCAAGACCACGGGCTCAAGGGGCTTCGCGCATGTAAAATACACGACAATAAGGCTCCATTTTACCCGTCTTAAAATTATACATTGTTTATCTAGTATAGCGTACATTCCGCACTACTATTCTTTTTCTTGTTAGCTAAGTTCCTCTCTTTTACAGATGCACACCATGCTACGCCCGTCCAGGACACGGCACAACGGAGACACAGGCGTAGACGTGCAGCAGGGACCCGTCCCCAGGATTCTTTTTAGATTAAGACCCTGCGTAAACCTTTCTTACTACCTCTTGTTGATACACATCCCCCGGATTCTCTGCATAGCCGAGGAGGAGGCTGGGTTTTGCATTTGGCCACATCAGAGTTTTGCACGTACCTGGACATCAGGGGCTTATAATCAAGGGTGTTGTTCCGCCGGTTTTCATAAAAGACCGAATGCCTTAGGGAGTGTTCGGCGTCGCGAGTTTGGCCTTATATGCATCAGCTCCGAATCATGTCTTTGGTCAAATGTTGGGTTGCCCGGCTCCTGTGTTTTGCTGCCTTATGTTCCGCTCTATCGGCTAAGGCGGCACCAGGAGAACTACTATGATTGTGCCCCGGTTCAGCCAGGAGAGCACCTCAGTAGAGAAAGCTGAAAACTGACTGTCATGATATAGCGTGAGACTGGTCAACCACTCGATGACCCGCCGGAGTCTTTAGGATTCCTCCGTATTAACGAAGGGCCGCTTCCAGGCCAGGCACACACACACCCCGAATTCGGGTGAGCACGGTGCCACAAGGGGCTGTATAGCAGCCCCACTGTCAAACACCTATGGCTAAGTGAAAGTGAGAAAGCATTATAGTCCGGTTGCCTAGTTCACTGCGCTATCACCTCCTTAATAGGACCAAGACGTTGGATCAAGTGTGAAAATGCGCCTTCTGCCAACACCCCCGCATTATATGCGTGGGGGCTGAAGCCAAAGACTGCCATCTTTCAGGTTATATACACATATACATTAACGGCCGCACAGGAGGTATCTCAATTCTTGAAGGCACAAGTATAAAAAGCTTTTATATATTACATCCAAACTTTGTTTTACAATAATGCATGTTATTCGAACATAATATCCTTCGAGCACTGCGTCTCTATTAAACGAGCGCACTTCAGAACTTCTTGAAAATAGTGCTCAACAGGTACTCGGCTCTCATCTGAGTCCGGGGTTGCAACAGCGGTGGCCTTCATCTCCGCCCAGTATGTCTTGACACGGGCAAGAGCCATCCGCGCACCCTCTATGTAGGCTGACTTCTTCACTGCATTGATATGCGGCACCACACCAAGGAACTGCTGCACCAAGCTAAAATAGCTCTTCGGCTCAGGCCTTTCCGGCCACAGATGACTCACGACATACCTCATGGCGAGTCCGGATAACCTACTCAGCTCAGCCCATTCGGCCAAATGATCGGTTAATGGAAGTGGACGCTCTGAATTGTGGAACTGCGACCAAAAAAGCTTTTCCACTTCGTGATCCTCCTTATCTCGGAAGTGTTCGGCCGCGTCCGTGGCACTCGCTGCCAAATCCAGATAAGTGTCCGCCGTACTCCACAACCGGTCTAGCGAAGCATATTTAGGATCCCCAAACTTCCTCTGCAGCACAAAGGGCTTTCCAGCCGCGATATCTCCGGCCTGACGTAGCTCCTCCTTCATAGCTATCATCGCAGAGCAAGCATCCTTGGCCTCGGTAATGGCCTTTTCCAGGTCCGTCCGCTCTACTTGGTCTTCTTTTTCCGGAAGCTTGCAATGGTCAGCAGCACTCTTCAGCTTCACGGCCATCTTGGCCATTTCCTTCTTGGTTAGGCAGTGAGCAGCCTGTTCGGCTTTCAGCTCTTCAATTGCCTTTCCGGCAGCCGCATCATTTTTCCTGGCTTGCTCCTTGGCTCAGGCAAGTTCCGCCCGAAGATTCTCCATGGCAGCGGCACCATCTGCATCAAGCGCACACATTGTAAGATACTGGCATAAAGCTCCTCTTACCAGGTGCCGCTAGAAGAATCACATACCTTGTGCCTCGTCAAGCCGCGTGTTGACAAGCGCGATGTCGGCATCTGCCACATCAAGTTTCCGCTTTAGCTCGGCAAATTCATCAGTCCGGCTGGCCACCGGACACTTCGCCACGTACGTATGAAGGCGGCATATTAGACCTGGGATTATGATCCACTGCGCGTCGTCACTTTTGGCAACGCACAGAGTCTCAGGGGCTACTATCTACACAGTGCGCATCTTATTTATGCGCAACTGTCAAAAAGGGTACATTATTTCGCATACCTCAAAACCTGTCAGTAAACTCCTGACGGCCTCGTGCAATCCGCTCTCCGCGGATGAAATCCTTTCAATCATCATGCTCATTAATGCACGGTGCTCCTATGAGATAGATGCTCTCCCTAGCAGATCCTTCAGCCCCTCCGACCACACACCGGATGGTGCCGGACTCGTCTGATGGTCCTTCTCGAAGGCCGGACGCAGGGGGTTTTGGGGGCCCATATGACTACCTTCTAGCCCCACCGGATTCGGAGAAACCCTCCGTGACGTTACCTCAGGGTTGCCCGCCTCGCAAGGCGGTACGGCAGGGGGAGGCATTCCGCTCTCCATCATCTCCGGAAGAAGATCCCCCGAAGACGAGCTCTGCTGAGAAGGGCTGAGGTCCGAACTACAAGGTAAATCTTCGGTTACTTTTCTCAGATATAAATCAAGGATTCCTCTCATTTCTTAAAAAGAAAAACTCCTCTCTATTTACGGCTCGGTGGAGGGCTGATCCCCTTGAGGGCATAATTCGGCCGAAGTATTCCCCAGCGCGGGACCCTCTGACGAAGATTTCTTCCCCCGCTTTGAGGCCGTGGTCTCCGGGTTGTCAGAGGCGGTCCTCTTCTTCCCCTGAGGAGAGGAATTTTCGATTCCTCCCTTCTTAATAGCCTCCTTCGAGGAGGCCGCAGCTTCCTTGTCCCCTCCCTCGCTTTCCTCCGAAGGCTCAACCTCCAACATCCAGACCAGCACGGGATCCGACGTGGTCTCGGGGAGGGGGGCGAACACCTGATTAGCTTTGCTTTCGCTATCCACTCATGTTTAAAGGACATCTCCTTTAAGGGAAATTTTATGATAAATATACAGATAGCGAGTCCAGGCACAAGGCTACTTACTTGAGTATCCGGGCGATTGCAGCTCAGACCTGCATCCTCGGTCAAGTCCTTACACGTTGCTTGTGATCCGAAGAATAATCTGTACATCTCCACGGGCGTCGCGCCCATAAAATGTTGGAGGGCTCGTGGTCCCTCCGGATTGAACTCCCACAGGCGGAGGGGGCGGCGTTTGCAGGGCAGAGCTCGGCGAATCAGCATAACCTGTGTCACCACGACCAGACTGATATCTCTTTCTAGGAGATCTCAAATGCGGCCCAGCAGTAAGGGCACGTCCTTGGATGGCCCCCAGTCCAGTCCTTTGTTGACCCATGACGCTAGCTGTGGTGGGGGACCCGAGCGAAAGGCAGGTGGCGCCACCCACTTGGTGCCCCTGGGAGCGGTAATATAAAACCACTCTTGTTGCCATAAGTTGGACTCCTCTTGAAAAGACCCCTCGTGCCATGGAGCATCAACATTCTTGCTTATAACAGCGCCTCCGCACTCCGTGTGCCGTCCCTCGATCATCTTCGACTCTACTTTGAAGGTCTTGAGCCATAGTCCGAAGTGAGGAGCAATACGGAGGAAGGCTTCACACACGACGATGAATGAGGAAATATGGAGGATGGACTCCAGAGCTAAGTCGTGAAATTCCAGCCCATAATAAAACATGAGCTCCCTCACGAAGGGATCCGTCTGGGAGCCTAGCCCCCGATGGAAGTGAGACACAAACACCACGCTCTCACCAGGATTGGGAGTGGGAATGGCCTGCCCTTGCACAGGCAGCCTATGTGAAATTTTGCCAGTCAAGAACCTGGCCTCTCTCAACTTCAGCACGTCCTCCTCCGTCCTCCGTGACGGAGGAGGGCATCCATCGGCCTTGAAGGTCGGAACCGGACATTGTTGGAGGTCCGAAGCGCCCGAAATCTGGAGCTTTGGGTGTTGGAACTCGAGGCAAAGGGCGAACTTGTTTGAGATTGAAAGAAAGGAGTAAGGCCTTGGTCTCTTTATAAGAGGTTGAATACCAAGGGCCCTCCCCGTGAACGTTTGGGACTCGCCTTTGATCGAGAAAACATACCAACGGGCACGACTGGGTTACCCACGTCCGTATTGATGAGAATCCCGTAAATAAAGGGGACACGATCTCTGCTTTGAAAGGACGTGCCAAGGAAACTGCCTCGCAAAACGCGCTGAGGTGTGACAGTAAAAACGATTCGAATAAAGGCTTGGTCATGGTGTGATGTCATGCTACGGAATTCGTCAGCAGATTAGATCTGTGTAAATATTATTCTCTCCGTGGCAATATGTGGAAACTTATTTTGCAGAGCCGGACACTATCCTTGTGTTCAAAATCTTCTATGCAATACTTGGAGGAGGAACCCACCTTGCAATGCCGAAGACAATCTGCGCGCCGGACTCGTCGTCATTGAAGCCTGGTTCAGGGGCTACTGAGGGAGTCCTGGATTAGGGGGTGTTCGGATAGCCGGACTATACCTTCAGCCGGACTCCTGGACTATGAAGATACAAGATTGAAGACTTCGTCCCGTGTCCGGAAGGGACTTTCCTTGGCGTGGAAGGCAAGCTTGGCGATACGGATATGTAGATCTCCTACCATTGTAACCGACTCTATGTAACCCTAGCCCTATATGAACCGGAGGGTTTTAGTCCGTAGGACGAACAACAGAACAACAATCATACCATAGGCTAGCTTTTAGGGTTTAGCCTCCTTGATCTCGTGGTAGATCTACTCTTGTACTACCCATATCATCATATATTAATCAAGCAGGAGTAGGGTTTTACATCCATCGAGAGGGCCCGAACCTGGGTAAAAACATCGTGTCCCTTGTCTCCTGTTACCATCCGCCTAGACACACAGTTCGGGACCCCCTACCCGAGATCCGCCGGTTTTGACACCGACAGCCATCGTCGCCTTTTCCAGGTATGTCCTCTTCTCTTGATCTTCCTTTTCAAGAAGCTTGCAACAGTCAGCGGCATTCTTCAATTCCACAGCCATCCTAGCTATTTCTTCCTTGCTTTGGCAGTGACCAGCCTGTTCAGCTTTCAGCTCCTCGATTGCCTTTAGGGCAGCCGCATCGCTTTCCCTGGCTTGTTCTTTGGCTCAGGCAAGTTTCGCTCGAAGGTTCTCCACGGCTGCAGCTCCAGCTGCATTCAAAAAACATGCTATAGATACTGGCATCATGCTCCTCTTATCATGTGCACTGGAGAAATTACATACCTTGCGCCTCGTCAAGCCGCCTGTTGACAAGTATGATTTCGGCATCTGGCACGTCAAGCTGCCGCTTTAACTCGGCAAACTCATCAGTCCCGCAGGCCACTGGACACTTCGCCACCTTCACATTAAGGCGGCAAGATTATTCCTGGGATTAGGATCCTCTATGCGCCGTCGTCTTCTATGGCACCCAGAGTCTCAGGGGCTACTATCTATACAGGGCACATCTAAAATGTGCGGTACTGTCAAAAATGTACATCATTTCACGTACCTCAAAACCCGTCAGTAGACTCATAACAGCTTCATGCAACCCGCTTTTGGCGGACGAAATTTTGTCAATCACCGCACCCATCAACGCGCGGTGCTTTTCTGAGATAGCCGATCTCTCTAGCAGATCCCTTAGTACGTCCGACCGCACACCAGACGGAGTCGGACTCTTTCGATTGCTCTCTTCAAGAGCCGGATACTAAGGGCTTCGGGTGGCCATATAACTACCTTCTGGCCTTGCTGGATTAGGAGAAACCCTCCGCGACGACACATCGGGGTCGCCCGCCTCATGAGGCGGTATGGCAGGAGGAGGCGTTCCGCTCTCCATCATCTCTGGAAGAAGATCCCCCGAAGGCGAGCTCTGCTGAGAAGGGCTAAGATCCGAACTGCAAGATAAATGCTTCGGTTACTTTCCTCAGGAGTAAAGCAAGGTTTTTTTCATTATTAAGTGCCCTTTTACTTATAGCTCGGTGGAGGGCTGACCCTCTTGAGGGTATAGTGCGGCCGGGGTATCCCCCAGGGCAGGACCCTCCGGCGAAGATTTCTTCCCCCGTTTGGAGACCATTGTCTCCGGGTCTTCGGAGGCGGTCCTCTTTATTCCTAGGGGAGGGTAAGTTTTAGTTCCTCCTTCTCGGCTGACCTCCTTCTCGGAGGCGCTAGCCTCTTTGTTCCCCCCTTTATCTTCTCCTGAAGGCGCTTGGTAAGGCGCGATCTCCAGCATCCTGGTCAATACGGGATCCGGTGAGGTCTCAGGCAGGGGGGACGGACACCTGATCAACTTTGCCCTCGCTATCCAATCCTGGTAAAAGAGCGACCTTGTAGGGCAACATTGTGATAAATAAACAGACGGTGTGTTCAAGTGCCGAGCTACTTACTTGGGTATCCGAGCGATTGCTTCTCAGACCCACATCCTCAGTGATGTCCGGACACATTATTTGTGGTCCGAAGAACAATTTATACATATCCTCAGGCGTCATGCCGAGGAGGTGTTAAAGAGATCGCGGTCCCTCCGGATTAAACTCCCACGGGCGGAGGGGATGACGTTTGCAAGGCAGGACCTGGCGAATTAGCATGACTTGCATTACCGTGACCAGACTAATATTTCTCTCAAGGAGATCTCGGATGCGGCCCTGCAATGTGGGCACATACTTTACTAGCCCCCAGTCCAGCCCCTTGTTGACCCACGACGTTAGTCATGGCGGGGGACCTAAGCGAAAGACCGGGGGAGCCACCCACTTGGTACCCCTAGGAGCTGTGATATAAAACCACTGTTGTTGCCATAAATTGGAAACCTCCTGGAAAGAGCCCTCGGGCCATGGGGTATCGGCGTTTTTGCTTATTACGGTGCCTCTATACTCTGCATGTCGCCCCTCGATCATCTTCGGCTCCACTTTGAAGGTCTTGACCACAGTCCGAAGTGAGGGGTAGTACAGAGGAAAGCTTCACATACAACGATGAACGATGAGACATAGAGGATGGACTCCGGAGCTAGATCATGGAAGTCTAGCCCATAATAGAACATAAGCTCCCTCACGAAGGGATCTGTCGAAGCCTAGCCCTCGGAGGAAGTGAGATACGAACACGACGCTCTCACCAGGCTTGGGAGTGGGAATAACCTGCCCTTGAGCAGGCAGCCTATGCGGGATTTCGCCGGTAAGGTACCTGGCCTCCCGTAGCCTTATTACGTCTTCCTCCATGACGGAGGAGGGCATCCACCAACCTTGAAGGTTGGATCCTGACATAATCGCAGGTCCAAAGCGCCTGAACCTAAGCTTTGGGTGTTGGAACTCGAGGCGGGAGGCGGGTTCGATTAAGATCGAGAGGGAAAAGAATAGGGCTTGGTGTCTCTATAAAGAGGTTGAATACCAAGAGCCCTCCTGGTGACCGTTTGGGACTTACCTTCAATCGAGGGGTCATACCAATAGGCACGATTGGGTTACCCATGTTCGTGTTGATGAGAATCCCATAACAAAGGGGACATGATCTTTGCTGCGGCAAGAGGTGCCAAGGAAACCGCCTCGTGAAACACGCTGAGATTGGTTATAAAAACAATTTGAATAAAGACCTTGCCATAGTGTGATGTCACACTACGTGGTACGTCAGCAGATTAGATATTATTCTCTCCATGGTTGTATGTGGAACTTGTTTTGCAGAGCCGGACTCGATCCTCGTGTTCAAAATTTTATGAAGTATTCGGGAGGAACCCGCCTTGCAATGCCAAAGACAAATCTGCGCGCCGGACTCATCGTCATTGAAGCCTGGTTCAGGGGCTACTGAGGGAGTCCTGGATAAGGGGGTATCCGGACAGCCGGACTGTTGGACTATGAAAATACAAGAGTGAAGACATCGTCCCGTGTCCGGATGGGACTCTCCTTGGCATGGAAGGCAAGCTTGGCAATACGGATATGTAGATCTTCTTCTTTGTAACCGACTTTGCGTAACCCTAGCCCCCTCCGGTGTCTATATAAACCGGAGGGTTTAGTCCATAGGAACAACAACAATCATACCATAGGCTAGCTTCTAGGGTTTAGCCTCTTCGATCTCGTGGTAGATCAACTCTTGTAATACCCATATCATCAATATCAATCAAGCAGGAGTAGGGTTTTACCTCCATAGAGAGGGCTCGAACCTGGGTAAAAACATCGTGTCCCTTGTCTCCTGTTACCATCCGCCTAGACGCACAGTTCGGGACCCCCTACCCGAGATCCGCCGGTTTTGACACCGACAATGATCATCACCGGTAGTGGTCCCGATTATTGTCACTTCGGGGTTAACGGGTCATAACACATAATAGGCGAATATAGACTTAGAAGATAGGATCAAGAACTCACATATATTCATGAAAACATAATAGGTTTAGATCTGAAATCATGGCACTCGGGCCCTAGTGACAAGCATTAAGCATAGCAAAGTCATAGCAACATCAATCTCAGAACATAGTGGATACTAGGGATCAAACCCTAACAAAACTAACTTGATTACATGGTAAATCTCATCCAACCCATCACCGTCCAGCAAGCCTACGATGGAATTACTCACGCACGGCGGTGAGCATCATGAAATTGGTGATGGAGGAAGGTTGATGATGATGATGGCGACGGATTCCCCTCTGTGGAGCCCCGAACGGACTCCAGATCAGCCCTCCCGAGAAAGATTAGGGCTTGGCGGCGGCTCCATATTGTAAAACGCGATGAATCCTTCTCTCTGATGTTTTTCTCCCTGAACGTGAATATATAGAGTTGAGTTGAGGTCGGTGGAGCTCCAGGGGGCCCATGACGCAGGGGGCATGCCCAGGGGGGTAGGCACTCCCCCACCCTTGTGGACAGGGTGTGGGCCCCCTGACCTTGATTCTTTCGCCAGTATTCTTTATTAATTCCAAAAATAATCCTTGTTGATTTTTAGGTCATTCCGAGAACTTTTATTTCTGCACAAAAATAACACCATGGCAATTCTGCTGAAAACAGTGTCAGTCCGGGTTAGTTCCATTCAAATCATATAAGTTAGAGTCCAAAACAAGGGCAATGTCGGATTTCGGGTTCCGGCAGACCCTTGAGGTTTGAACACTGGGGTGCGCGCGGAGATTTCGCCTCCTACCTACCTGTACCCCACCGCCTCGCTAAGATCTAAGCTGTGGAAAGAACAACACAAGAGACACAGGGTTTACACTGGTTCGGGCCACCGTTGTCGTCTAATACCCTACTCCAGTTTGTGGCGTGGTGGATTGCCTCTTGGGCTGATGATGATGAGCAATACAAGGAAGAACAGCCTCGCGAGGGTTTGTTCTTGGCTGGGGCGATGAACTGCTAGGAGGAGCTCAGTCACCCTTCTCTCTCTCTCTCTCTGTGTGTCTCCGATCTTTTTCCGTATCTCCCTCTACCCTGGGGGTGGCTAGTCCTATTTATAGGCAAAGGCCTTGGGCCTCTTCCCAAATATTGAGCGGGAAGGGCGCCAACAATTGGCCATTTTGAAGGGGAAGATCTAGTACACTTATTCTGACAAAAGTTGGTCTTCGCCTGCCAAAGGCTCTGGTGGTGACGCTGGCTTGCGCTCCACAATGACTTCCTCCCTGCCGTTGGGCTGGTCTTGGTCTCGTTGCATTGAAACGGGTGCCTTTGCTTGATGCTCTCGCGTGCGCTTGCTCCCTTTGCACCAAAGAGGAAACGACGACACTACGCGGGCCGGCGCCCGCCTAGCGCCCTTGGTCGTCATGGCTTGCGTCACGGGCACCTCGTGAGGTACCCCGCCTTGATCTCTCCGCCTCCTCGCGAGCCAGCCTGATGAGGTCGTGCCTGAGGAAGCTCCGTGTCGTCCGCCCTGCAAGGCTTGGCCCCTCGCGAGGGTCTTGGGTCTGTGTTGATGAAGATGGGCCATGCTGGGCCCCCCTTTGAGCCACGCCGCGGGCCGCAGGCAGGCAAGTCTGGGGACCCCCGTTCCCAGAACACCGACAGTAGCCCCCGGGCCCAAGGCGCGCCCGAAATTGGCCGTGCAGGGAGGTGAAAGGGCAAGGGCGAAGCGCCGCGGGCCCTAACAGCCTGCGGCCTTGGGTGCCGCGTGGCGGTTGATTGGACGTGGGTGTCTCCGCTTCCCCACGACACCTCGGCAACTGCGCGGATTGGACAAGTCCTTGCATGCAAAGCGGGTCATGATTACCTGCGATCGTGCAGGTCGGTAGTTGGCCTCCGCCGGCCATAAGTACGGAACGGCACGCGCCCTTCCAGTCCATCTCTTCTTGCTTCTCCATCTTCCCGGTCCTTGCTCCATCTTGCTGCGATGGCTCCGTCGAGGAGGTTCTTGGCCGCAGAGAAGGGGAAGGCTCGCTAGGTTGAGCCTGCCTCTCCCCCGCCCAAGAGCGGCCGAGGGCGCCCTCGCAATCATCCTATGGCCAGCACGGCATCTCCCCGCGGCCGTGGAGATGGTTTCCAGCACGGTGACGGGCGGACAGCTGCGGCCGGGGCGCACGCTTCGGTCACGCGTTCCCCTAGGCCGCGCTTTCGCGCTGCAGAGGTGCTGTCGGAGTTTGTTGTGTGGTCGGCTCCAGCGCCCGGCTTCAACTTCCTCGCTTCCTCCTCGGCGAGCTCCCGGCCGGCGCCCCGGGCAGCCTCTGGCTTCAGGCAGACGGCTGCTGCATCCGGGCCTCATGGGCTGCACTGGAGGTCTCCGCAGCCGGGAGCCTGGCCTTGACCCGCGGCTGGCAGACGTTTGCCCGCACGCGTGGCCTGAGCCGTCGGTGCACCCTGCACTTCAAGTTTGACGACGATGCCACCCTCTATGTGAGGATGTTTGGGGAAGATGGTCGCCACGCAGGGTGCTGCCCTGAGGACGACGACCGCGGCCGGGGACCCAGCCCCGGCGATGACGGAGAGGACAGCGCCCGTGTGATTGGCGGCGCTTAGGGTTCCCCATGCTTCACCGGTTCTTCTTCAGGCAACGACTCTTCTAGCAGTGGCCGCGGTCAGCCTCCATGCCGCCGTACCTGCTTGGAAGGTGGTGGCGCGTTTGCCTACCATCGCGCCTTGGTGAAGTGCGAGAGGGAGTCTGCTTGAGCCCCGGAGGCGGCTCGAGTCTTCCCTGTAGGCCGGTGTGAGGCGAGCTGCGCCTGATTTACTCTTTCTTTTCCTTTTTCATGCGTAAAAAGACAGTAGCGTGGAGCCCCGCGGGGGCGTGTTTGGGTTATTTCTATTAGTCATTGCTTTGCTTTCGTTATCGTGCCTTCCGGCTACGTGCCCGCGCGTGGATAGTTCCCGGCCCCAGCAGTGGGGGGCGACCGACCCAGGCCTTGTGTTCGTGTCACGGTGCCCGTGGGGCACGGACTGGAGGGGTGCTCCTGTAATGGACCCAGGTCGCGAAACCTTTGAACGACTAGGACAGAAACACTCACGAGGGCGCTCGGCTGCCCCCCCCCCCTCGCGAGGCCTTGCATAAGAGAAATCGAGGCAGGAGAGTGAAAAGGCGAAGAACCACAAGTCAAAGACGGTAACAGCTTCAACAAAACTTCGAATGAGAATGAACAAGCCAAGTGCGGAAAGCAAATGAAAAAGCCGCGTCCGGCACCTAATCTAGTCTTCGAGGTCTTCTCACCAGCGCGGAGCTAAGTGCTGCCACTGGGCATGGGAGGGAGCCCCAGGGCCTGAGGCCGGCGCTCCTGAGACTCCGGGGCGTGTACAGCCCCAACTCATTATTACATGAGAGTGTCACGGGCGGCGAGCTTCACAGGCGTTGGCCTTCTTCACAGGCTCCGGGCCTTTCTTGGGGGGAGCAAGCTTCACGGGCATTTTCCCACTTCACAGGCTCTGGGCCTTTTCCAAAACGCGACAGCTTCACATGCATTCACCTTCTTCACAGGCTCTGGGCCTTTTCCAAAAAGGATAATCTTCACATGCATTTGCCTTCTTCACAGGCTCTGGGCCTTTTCCAAAAAGGATAATCTTCACAGGCATTTGCCTTCTTCACGGGATCTGGGCCTTTTTCCAAAAAGGATAATCTTCACAGGCATTTGCCTTCTTCACAGGCTCTGGGCCTTTTCCAAAAAGGATAATCTTCACACGCATTTGCCTTCTTCACGGGATCTGGGCCTTTTCCAAAAAGGATAATCTTCACAGGTATTTGCCTTCTTCACAGGCTCTGGGCCTTTTTAGGGGTAGAACCTCCGGAGGTGCTGGATGTTCCATGCGTTCTGGACTGGCACCCCCTCCTGAGTTTCCAAGCGCGCGGAGCCTGGCCTAGAAACATGAACAACCTTGAACGGGCCCTCCCACATGGGAGAGAGCTTGTGCAGTCCCTCCCTGGAGAGAACCCGCCTGAGCACGAGGTCTCCTACCTCGAGAGTTCTGGGGAGGATGTTGCGGCAGTGATATCGTCGCAGTGCTTGTTGGTACCTCGCCGCTCGCAGCGGGGCTTCTCGGTGATGTTCCTCCCCCAGCACGAGGTCCATCCCCCGCATGGCGTCCTACTGCGCCTCGTCAAACGCCAGGACCCGCGCGGAGCGACGTCTAACCTCATGAGGGAGGACCGCTTCAGCTCCGTAGACCAGGAAGAACGGGGTCTCTCCATTCGGCTTGGTCGCGGTGGTGAAGATGGACCACAACACGGACTGAAGCTCATCGTACCAACCTCTGCCGTAGGCCTCCAGCTTCTTCTTGAATGTCCTGGTCTTGAGGCCTCTCAGGACCTCTGCGTTGGCTTGCTTGGCCTGGCCGTTGCTTCGGGGGTGCGCCACCGAAGCGTAGCATATCGCGTTCCAAGGTTAGCACAGTATGTTTTGAAGAGGTTATTGGTGAATTGCGAACCGTTGTCTGTGATGATGCGGTTCGGCACCCTGAACCGGCTCACGATGTCCGTGATGAACTTGACCACGGAACCCGCGGGGATGGTGCGGACGGCCTCTACTTCAGCCCATTTGGTGGACTTGTCCATGGCGACGTAGAGGTAGCGGTAGCCCCCTGGCACCCAAGGAAACCGGCCCAGGATGTCCAGCCCCCAGACTGCGAACGGCCACGAAAGGGGTATAGTCTACAGGCCTCCTGCCGGCTGATGGATCTGCTTGGCGTGGAACTGGCAGGCCTCACAAGCCTTCACCAGTTTGACGGCGTCATTGAGCGCGGTGGGCCAATAAAACCCACTGTGGAATGCCTTGCCGACGAGGGTCCGTGGTGATGAATGATGTCCGCAGTCTCCGCCGTGTATATCTTCCAACAGTTCCTTTCCTTGCTCCCTGGAGATGCAGCGTAGGTAATACATCGTTTGGTCGCTTCCGATAGAGCTCTCCATCCTTGATGCAGTATGCCGTGGCCTGCCGTGCCACACGCTCCGCTTCCTCCTCCTTCTCCGGCAAGGTCCCTTGTGTTACGTAACTCCGGAGCTCCGTGATCCAGGACCCCTCCTGAGGCTCCATCGTCAGGAGCAGGCGTGCTCCTGAGGCCGGGCCACAGACCGGGGCTCCTGAGGCAGGTGTCTGGGGGAGCTCCTCCCGAGGTTGAGCCATGTTTGACAATGACGGCAGGGCTGAGGGCTTGAAGAGTCGCTCCTCGAAGATGCCAGGCTCCTGAGGTAACCGCCTGGATGCCCGTCTGGCGATGTTGTCGGCCTCCTGATTGGTGCCATGGGGCACATGCTGCAACTCCAACCCCCAGAATTGCTTCTCCATCCTGCGGACCTCCGCAAGGTAGGCTTCCATGTGCTCATCTTTCGGCTCGTACACCTTGTTGGAGAAATTTACAAGGAGCTGCGAATCGCCCTTGATGGTGAGGCGTTTCACCCCCAGGGCAGCTGCGGCCTTCAAGCCCGCTATTAGACCTTCATACTCCGCTATGTTGTTGGAGACCTTTTCACCTTGCTGGAAACAGAGTTGTACAGCGTAATAGAGCTTGTCTTGAGTGGGCGATATAAGCACTGCCCCAGCCCCAGCGCCATGCCTGGAGAACGCCCCATCGAAGTACATGACCCAGCCTTTCGGCGCCTCGCTTCCCGGGGAGAGGGATCGATCCTTGTCGGCCTTGAGGCCTGGTGCCTCCATCCATTCTGCCACAAAATCCGCGAGTGCTGCTCCCTTGATGACTCTGGTCGTGCTGAATTCGAGCTGAAACGCTTGCAGTTCTATGTTCCACTCAGTGACCCTCCCGGCTGAGTTAGGGCTCCTGAGCACTATCTCCAAGGGGTATGACGAGACGACCTTGATGGGGTGACCCTGAAAGTAGTGCCGCAGCTTGCGCGAAGCCACCAGTAGCGCGAGGAGGAGTTTCTGAGGCATGGGGTACCGTGCCCTCGCGTCCCGCAACACCGTGCTGACGAAGTACACTGGGTGCTCAACGAGGTTGGGTGCGTCACTGCTGGTGGCGCCCTCCGGAGACCATGGCTCCTCCTGAGGCGATGAGGCCTCCGGAGGCTGGCCATCTGGGAGAGGGGCCTGTTCCGCCTCCGGTGCGCTCCTCTGCGGCGGCTGATCCTCCTCAGCCGTGGTGGCGGTTTCTATGGGCCTTCCTTGTTCCTGTTTTGCCTTGTCCCGGGCTGCTGCCATGGTTTTGACTCGACGCTCCTCCCTAACCGCCACCAGGGCTGCGCTAGTGGAGTAGGGAGTGGCCACGAGGTAAAGTACCAGGGGCTCTTGAGGGCGCGGAGCCACCATGACCGGAGGGCTGGTCAGGTATCTCTTGAGATCTTGGAACGCCTTGTCGGCCTCTTCAGTCCATTCAAAGGGCTCCTTTTTCTTCATTAGCTGGAAGAAGGGCAGGGCTCGCTCCCCCAACTTGGAGATGAAGCGCCCTAGCGCGGTCACGCGCCCAGTGAGCTTCTGCATTTCTCTAAGGGTCTTTGGCGGGCTCATGTCCTCGACCGCCTTGACCTTTTCCGGGTTAGCCTCGATGCCTCGGTGGGACACGAGTGTCGGATCACGGGTTCCGGCGGACCCTTAAGGTTCAAACTCTGGGGTGCGCGCGGAGATCGTGCCCTCTACCTCTCCGTCTCGTAAGGATCTAACTACTGCAAGAACAACACAAGAGACACAGAGTTTATACTAGTTCGGGCCACCGTTGTGGTGTAATACCCTACTCTAGTTTGTGGTGGTTGGATTGCCTCTTGGGCTAATGAGGAAGAACAGTACAAGGAAGAACAGCCTCGCGAGGGTATGTTCTTGGCTAGGGGATGAACTGTTGGAGGAGTTCGATCGCCCTTCTCTCTCTCTCTTTCTCTAGATGCCAGATTCGATGCCTCTACTCTGGGGGTGGCTAGTCCTATTTATAGGCAAAGGCCCTGGGCCTCTTCCTAAATATTGAGCGGGAAGGGCGCCAACAATTGGACAATTTGAAGGGGAACATCTAGTACACTTATCCTGACTAAAGTTGGTCTTCGCTTGCTAAAGGCCCTGTGGTGACGCCGTCCTGGGCTCCATGGTGACCTCCTTCCCACCGTTGGACTGGTCTTGGTCTCGTTGCACCGAAATAGGCGCCTTTGCTTGGTCCTCTCGCGTGCGCTTGCCCCCTTTGCACCAAAGAGGAAAGGGAGATGCTGCGCGGGCTGGCGCCCGCCTGGCACCCTTGGTCGTCATGGCTTGCGTCATGGGCATCTCGTGAGGTACCTGCCTTGATCTCTCCGCCTCCTCGCGAGCCAGCCTAAGGAGGCCGTGCGTGAGGAAGCGCCGTGTCGTCCGCCTCGCGAGGCTTGGCCCCTCGCGAGGGTCTTGAGCCTTGTGTTGATGAAGATGGGCCACGCTGGGCCCCCATTTGAGCCACGCCGCAGGCCGCAGGCAGGCAAGTCTGGGGACCCCCGTTCCCAGAACGCCGATAGTAGCCCCCGGGCCCAAGGCGCGCATGGACTTGGCTGTGCCGAGAGGTGAAAGGGCAAGGGCGAAGCGCCGTGGGCCCTAACAGCCTGCGGCCTCAGGCGCCGCGTGGCGGTTGATTGGACGTGGGCGGCACTGTTTACCCACGCTCCCTTATTCTGCGCCGCACTAGGATGCCCCACAGTTGTACACAGCCGCCCCCTTTTCCTGTTGCTTGACCGTCTCCTGCTCTTCCTCCCCCCGAACTCTGACCCTTGCTTCCAATCCCATCTCGCATCTCCTCTCTTCCGCCCGCCGCCATGGCTCCAAAGAGAGAGAAGGGAAAGAAGCCTGTGGCTCCATCTCGCCCGCCGCCACTGGTGGCGCCTGCTGTCAGCCGCTCAATCATACTCAACCTGGAATGCCTGGGCAAGCTCAGTCCGGCTCTGGCCACCGTCTTCAACGAGTGTGGGAGGACGACGGCTTGGCCTACGTATCACTTCCCCACCGATAGGACAATCACCGAGGTCCATTACTTCGCCGACGCCTTGTGGGTGGGTTTGGTGCCTCCCTTCTCCGATTTCTTCAACGCCATCCTCAATCATTATCAGATCCACATGATGCATCTGGGTCCTGAGTCCATTGCCCTCCTTTCAGTCTTCGCTTTTGTTTGTGAGGCGATGGTAGGCATCCCTCCTTCTGTTGCCTTGCTGCGCCACTTCTTCTCCCTGCATCTTACCGACCCCACGCAATGCTCGGCATGCGTGAGCTTTGTAGCTTCGCCCAAGACCGCAGCCTCTGGTATCGACTTCAACCTCCATCTGCCTTCAGCCGGGTTCCGCGAGCGGTGGTTGTATGTTGATGTCGGGGTGCCCAGCCCCCGGCTCGCGAAGCCGACATCGCCTGCTGTGCCCAACTCAGGCTGGGGTCAGGAGACGCTCGTGAGCCCCCGGCTCGCCTTCGTCTGGCACTGCTTTATGTCCTTGAAAAAGCTTGGCGTAACGGCGCCCAAGGTGGTGAAGGAGTTCCTATTGCGCCGCATTGCCCCTCTCCAGCGCCATTCTTGTCGAATGTGGGCCTTCAGCGGCTGTGGCGACCGCATGAGGCTTCAGGAAGAAGACTTGATGCCCGAGGCGCTGAGGAAGGTGCTCTTGGTCCTGACGGGCGATCCCAACCCTGACGGCATCTGGCAGGGTGGAGCTCTGTTGTACCTCTGCCAGAAGAGGGATGACTTTGTGAGGCAGATGCCCCCCTTCGATGAGTGGGGGTTGCGCCCTGCTGGCTTCTGAGGGCCTCGCGAGAATCCTGTGGCGATGATTACCCCTCCGGTCGGCCCAGGCGAATCCTCCTGGAGTGATGGTGCAGGGAGGCAGGAGACAGCGGGGGCCGAGAGGGACGCTGATGACGTGACCGCATCTGGCGATGCTCTAGATGGGGCAGCTCATGAGGCCCATGCTGCCGAGGCTGCGGGTAAGGCGCTGCCGCTTCCGACGCTTGAGGCTGAGGCTCCTGAGCCCCCGGCCGTGATCTCTGGCGAAGCAACTGCCCGCGCGCGTCAGGCATGTGTCCTCGACGCAAGTGGCCTTGGTACTCCATCCTCTTCGCAGGCTGATTCTTGTGCATCTCTCCTGGGCCGTTTCCATGTGGACTTTGAGGCCCTCCGGAGAAAAAGGGAGGCCCTGGGCGACGACTTCCCTTGCCGCTTGCTGAAGCGCCGGAAGTACTTTGCTGTTGATGAGTAAGTCTTCTCCTTTTCTGTTCCCTATCCTGCTTGCCGCATCCGCTGATCCTTGCTCTGCAGGCCTCTCCCTACTGAGCTCAATGAAGCCGCCGATTCGACACCTTCCTTGACTTCGTCTCCTCCACCACCCCTTGGTGCCTCGAGCTGCACTGCCCTTGTGGTTTGGGCGAGCGACGGGGCGGACCGTCACACAGCGCGTGGTGACTCCTCTGTTCCCGCGATCTCCTTCCGCGGGCCTTCCCTTGACATGGGCAGCCTGCCGTGGGCTTCCCGTTGGGTCGCGGGCTGCGACTGGCAGAGGCTCCCCTCGGGCCCTCCTCCTAAGGGCAGGCCGGACTCAGGCCGGGCTTCTGATGCGGCGCGGCCAGCTGTCGTGCGGGCGCCAGCCCCCAGCCCCCTGCCCGGGGCTGGAGCGATGGTCCAAGGTCTTCGACGCCTGCTTGGGGCGGATGATGGCGTGGCAGACGTGCTTGAGCGTGCTCGGGGGCGTCGTGCCCGGCGTCATGAGTTCCTCCGAAGGGCGAGTGGCGTCGTAGACCTGCTTGGGCAGGAGCTCGCTGAGGAAGACGCGCGCCTGGAAGCCGAGGGCATGCGCCTGGCCACAGAGCGGCGCGAGCTGGAGGCCGCCGCTGCCCTCGTGCGTCGTTGGCGTGACCTTGATGATGAAGGAGCGAAGGCGTCGCTGAGGGCTTCCCTGGCGGCTCGGTCCCAGGCCGTTGAGGAGGCCCGAGGAGCAGACTGACGGCGAGAAGCAGCAGAAGAACGGGCTCGGGAGCTCTTGGCCCGGTGTCGCTCGTTGGAGGAGCAAGCGGAGCTGCGCGAGGCAGCCCTTGCATCGATGGAGGTGGCTTCTGGCGACCCGGCTGAGCTTCGGAAGCGCGAGGAAGCGTCGGTGCTGGAGGCTGCCGAACGCGCTCGTGAGCACGAGCAGCTGGAGACGAGGGAGCGCCTAGTGACGCAGGCGGAAGATGATGTCGCCGCGCGGGAAACGCACGTCCTGGAGGAGGTTTGCCGTCGGGTGGCGACAGCGCGCCAAGGCCTCGAGCGTGAGTCCGAGAGGAAGCTGGGGATGATCCGAGTCGAAGCTGAGGGTAGAACCGCCGCCTTGAGGGCCCAACGGGATGAGGCGACGCGACGAGCGGACGCCTCCCGGGTCACTCTTGAGGCAGCGCAGAAGGAGCTGGCCACCTCCCAGGCCGAGGTGCTCCGCCTTCGCCAACGTGGGGAAGAGGCTGTGGTCGTCGAGCGTCAGAATGCCGACGAGATACGCCTGCGGCAAGTTCTGGAGCACGAGCACGGCCCCATGCTCACCAAGCTCAGGGAGTGGGCTAACATTGCCCTAGGCAACATCTATGAGGCTGCCGTGGGCGAGCCGCACATGATTAACTACGTCGGCAACCTGCAGTTCTTCACCACCGTGGTGACACAGCTGGAGGCATGGTCGGCCAAAGCCGATATGTTGGTGGAGGAGAGGAGCCGCGCCCTGCTCGGGCGCGCCTTTTTCCGCGTCTTAAGCCATCTTCGAAACATGGATCCCCACTTCGACTTCGACGCCGCCATCGCCCTAGTTCCCCAAGCTGTTCGAGGTGACCTGGCTGAATGGGTGGAGAGCAACGTAGATGCTCTCGTCCGGGCCTTCACTTCGGATGATGACGACGTGATCGTGGGCGCCGACGAAGGTGGCGTGGTGGATGACCCCAACGCCGTTGATGGTGGCGCAGACGACGAAGGCGCGTCCAGCGACGCCAGCGATAGCTCGGGAGGCGCCCCTGAGGATGCATTGGGGGATTTGTCATATTGACCATGTACTATCCTCGTCTTTTTACCCTGCATAGATAGAACTCAGGCGTTTGGCCCGACGGTTGTGAGAGCATTTTGGGAGGGGAAGCCCCTCATGTATGAACTCGTATCTAATGTATCTGCAGTGATTAAATCGTACGCGTGTCCAACGGTAGGCTGGTTCACCCTTGTTCCTTGCCGGCTCCGGAGCTGCCTTCTGGAGGGCGTCACGTCTCGGGTGCTATGTAGTTGAAAACTCGGGAGGCGGGGTCGTTGCTGACAGGAAACCCCACAGGCGTGGGCCGTCTTCGCAGGCTCCGGGCCTTTTCTCGAGCGAGACTTCTTCACATGCGTTCGCCCTCTTCACAGGCTCCGGGCCTTTTCCTCGAGCGAAACGTCTTCACAGGCATTTGCCTTCTTCACAGGCTCAGGGCCTTCTCCCGAGCGGGACGTCTTCATAGGCGTTCGCCTTCTTCACAGGCTCAGGGCCTTCTCGCAAGCGGGACGTCTTCACAGGCATTCGCCTTCTTCACAGGCTTAGGGCCTTCCCCCAAGCGGGACGTCTTCACAGGCGTTCGCCCTCTTCACAGGCTCCGGGCCTTTTCCCGAGCGGGACGTCTTCACAGGCGTTCGCCCTCTTCACAGGCTCCGGGCCTTTTCCCGAGCGGGATGGCTTCACAGGCGTTTGCCTTCTTCACAGGCTCCGGGCCTTTTCCCGAGCGGGATGGCTTCACAGGCGTTTGCCTTCTTCACAGGCTCTGGGCCTTTTCCCGAGTGGGATGGCTTCATAGGCATTTGCCTTCTTCACAGGCTCCGGGCCTTTCATGAGAAAACGATCTCCGCGAGCACCAAAGGTCACCTCGCGAGGGAGCGACAGCGGCAGTCTGGGCTGTGCTCAAGCTAGGCCTGGCCCGGCTCGCGAGGGGCTAGCGAGGGGAGGCAGCTGCGGTGAGATGGTGACCAGAACGCGGGAAACGATTCAAACAAGACCAAGCACCCCTTCCCCGAACGCACGCAAAGCTCAAATTCGAATTCAACTTAAATCCAGCGGGGAAAAAAGGTTACAATCAAAGGAAGAAGGCAATGAAAGCAAACAAAAAGGCCGCGTCCGGCACCTAATCTAGTCTTCGACGTCTTCTCACAAGCGCGGAGCTAAGTGATGTCCACTGGGCGTGGGAGGGAGTCCCAGGGCCTGAGGTCGGCACCCCTGACACTCCGGGGCGTGTACAGCCCCACTCATTATTACGTGAGAGTGTCACGGGGCGGCGAGCTTCACAGGCACTGGGCCTTCTTCACAGGAACCGGCCTTGCTTCATATCGCCAGACGAGGGCCCCACCTTGCGCCACACTCTAGTGCCACCAACGACGACCGGAAACCAGGACGCCGCCGGTGGGGTAGAGCGGTCGCCAGCGGTTCCCCCGACGACCACGGGTCCTCCACCAGGGGCAGGCCCTTAGGCGCCTCCCCAGCGGAGGGCCTACCTTCTAAGAACGCCTTGCTCTGAACGCCGCGGTGGTGATGTAGGATCCCTACCCCTTTCCTGCAGCCCCCTGCGTCCTCCTCCCGAGGGGTAGGAGGCCGCGGGAGCGGGGCAGCTGCTTGCTGCGGCGACCTGCACCTCTTGTGACCCATGATTAGCGTATGCCTGCTCTTGAGGAATTAACGGTACCCGATAGTCGTTGCCTCCAGTGTGACCGACGGAGCCGTCCTGGGGTTCCTGGAAGGGCTCGGCTTCTGGCGTCTCGTCCCCCCAGCTGGAGCTGAAGAGTGAGCCCTGTTCGCCCTCGTGAGCATGCCCTTGGTCCATCATGTGGGGCACGTATTCCTCTGGCACCGCCACCCCGAATGTTGTCCTGTAGTGCTCCATGCGCCACGCGGTGTTGCCCGCCGTGCCCACCGTGGGATGGTAGCGCGGTTGCCCGCTCGCACCATGGGCCGCGCCGAGCCCTTCTCCTTCTCGCACCGGGGGCGGGGGTAGCGCCACCGCCAGTCCAGCGCCGACGGATTTGCTGCTGTCGGGGTAGTCCTGAGGCCCGCGGGGGCGCGCGGGGCCTCCTCGTGCGTCGCCCTGAGCTGGAGGCGGAAGCCGAGTGCAGAAGGGGTGAGCCCCCGAAGCGGCGAAGCCCAGGAGCTCGGCGACCCGCTCGAGCAGCACGTCGCGGCCGCCCTCCAGTAGCCTGCACTGCAGCAGCTCCCGTGCTACTGTGAGCGCGGCCCTTGAGTTCGCCTGTTCCCGGCGGGTGTACGGTGTTGTAGTTGCGGTGTGATTGGAGGCCCTCGCTGCCGACCGCGCCTCTCGCGGTGTGAGGGTCGCAGAAGCTTGCCCGCGTCGCCCACGGCCCGCAGCGCCCTGCGGACCGCGAGCTGCCTGTGGCGCGGGGTCGCCCGGAGCGAGAGGCTCCGCGCAGATGGGCCAAGCCGCCCATGGGCCTTGGTTGCCCGCCTGGTCGCCGGACATGGTGACGACGACGCAACGGGAGACGGAGCGATGGGAAGGCAGATTTCGGCGCACCCCTACCTGGCGCGCCAAATGTCGGATCAAGGGTTCTGGCAGACCCTTAAGGTTCGAACTCTGGGGTGCGCGCGGAGATCGTGCCCTCTACCTCTCCGTCTCGTAAGGATCTAACTACTGCAAGAACAACACAAGAGACACAGAGTTTATACTAGTTCGGGCCACCGTTGTGGTGTAATACCCTACTCTAGTTTGTGGTGGGTGGATTGCCTCTTGGGCTGATGAGGAAGAATAGTACAGGGAGGAACAGCCTCGCGAGGGTCTGTTCTTGGCTAGGGGATGAACTGTTGGAGGAGTTTGATCGCCCTTCTCTCTCTCTTTCTCTAGATGCCGGATTCGATGCCTCTACCCTGGGGGTGGCTAGTCCTATTTATAGGCAAAGGCCCTGGGCCTCTTCCCAAATATTGAGCAGGAAGGGCGCCAACAATTGGCCAATTTGAAGGGGAACATCTGGTACACTTATCCTGACTAAAGTTGGTCTTCGCCTGCCAAAGGCCCTGTGGTGACGCCATCCTGGGCTCCATGGTGACCTCCTTCCCACCGTTGGACTGGTCTTGGTCTCGTTGCACCGAAATAGGCGCTTTTGCTTGGTCCTCTCGCCTGCGCTTGCCCCCTTTGCACCAAAGAGGAAAGGGAGATGCTGCGCGGGCTGGCGCCCGCCTGGCACCCTTGGTCGTCATGGCTTGCGTCATGGGCACCTCGTGAGGTACCCGCCTTGATCTCTCCGCCTCCTCGCGAGCCAGCCTAAGGAGGCCGTGCTTGAGGAAGCGCCGTGTCGTCCGCCTCGCGAGGCTTGGCCCCTCGTGAGGGTCTTGAGCCTTGTGTTGATGAAGATGGGCCACGCTGGGCCCCCATTTGAGCCACGCCGCAGGCCGCAGGCAGGCAAGTCTGGGGACCCCCGTTCCTAGAACGCCGACAACGAGGAAACCCAAGAGCTTGCCGGAGGGGACTCCGAACACACACTTCTCTGGGTTGAGCCACAGGTTCACTGCGTTGAGGCTCGCGAAGGTTTCCTCCAGGTCTTGTATCAGGGTCCTGGCCTCCCGAGACTTCACCACAATGTCATCGACGTAAGCCTCAACATTCTTCCCGAGCTGCAGGCCCAAGGTGATATGCATCAGCCGCTGAAAGGTCGCCCCTGCGTTACGCAGCGCAAATGGCATGCATGTGTAGCAGTACACCCCACACGGGGTTAGGAACGCTGTCTTTCCGACGTCTTCTACCGCCATCTTGATCTGGTGATACCCAGACAAGGCATCCAAGAAGCATAGCAGGTCGCATTCTGCGGTGGAATCGACGATCTGGTCGATGCGGGGGAGCGGGAACGGATCTTGCGGGCATGCCTTGTTGAGGTTGGTGAAGTCGACACACATGCGCTCCTTCCCTTCCTTCTTTGGCACAATGACAGGGTTGGCCAACCAATCCGGGTATCGGACCTCGCGAATGACCCCAGCGGCCTCTAGTTTGCGGGTCTCTTGGACGATGAAGGCCTTCTTTTCTGTGGACTGCCGCCTTGCATTCTGCTTCACAGGGCGCACGTTGGGGCACACGTTGAGGTGGTGCTCGATTACGCTCCTAGGGATCCCCGCCAACTGGTCAGGCTCCCAAGCGAATATCTTCTTGTTCGCGCGTAGGAACTTGACCAGGGCCTCCTCCTGCTCAGGCTCGAGGTTGTCGCCTATGGTGAAAGTGGCATTGATGGACCCGTCCTCATCGACGGGTATCTGCTTTGTTTCTGCCTTGTCTTGGGTGAACAACTGTTTCTTCTTGGAGGGTGCAGCCCCCTTGAGCTCGGGGGTCTCCGAGTCGGCGGGCTGTGCCGACGCCGCCGTCTTGAAGGCGAGCTTGAGCACTCGCAGCGCGTCTCCGGTGTCCCCGTGCATGGTGAGGACACCGCTGCTCCGGGGCATCTTCATGAGGTTGTACGTCGGGTGTGTCGCGGCCATGAACTGGGTCAGCGCTGCATAGTCGAGGATAGCGTTGTAGGGGAGGCCGATGGGGGCGATGTTGAAGTTGACCAGCTCCGTGCGGAAGTTGTCGTAGGTGCCGAAGGTTACTGGGACCCGGATCTATCCCAAGGAGCTAGATGACCCGCCCCCAACGCCTGAGAAGGGCCGGCTGGGTTGCAGCCGTTCCATGGGTATGCAGAGGAGGTTGAAGGCCTCAACCGAGAGCACGCTGAGGCCCGCGCCGCCATCGATGAGAGTCCTGGTGACGGCCACCTGGCAGATGGTGGGGGTGCACAGCATGGGGAGCGCACCCGAGCAGGCCGAGTTGGAGGGGTGGTCCTCCGAGCTGAATGTCAGGCCGGCCTTGGGCGCCGCCCGGTCCGGGAGAGCCCCCTGCCACGTGGAGGCGGCGCTGACCCGGCGGATGAACGGCTTGACATGGTGACTTGTAGGCGGCGCCTGCGAGCCGCCCAGGAGGGCCGCGACGACCGGGGGTGTTGGTGTAGTGTGGTGTGCGAGGAAGAGGCCGCGAAGCTCTTCCCAAGAGGAGAGCGCCGGCGAGGGCCATGGGAATCCAGTTGGCCATGACCCTATCATCACCTCCAGCCTCGGGGATGGCCTCCTCGTACGCCAGCAAGAAGGCAAGCGGATCAGCCGCGCCGCTGTAGCGCGGCGACGTCGTTGGCTTGAACTTGTCCAGCCACCGTACCCGTTGAAGGGCTGGGGCCAGGGCTCAAAGCCCCCTGGCCCCCGTGCTGGCGCCGGCGGCCGGAGCGGCAATGCGCTACTCATCGCGAGGCAGGTCGTGGCAGTGGCGGAAGGGAAAACTCCGGTGCACCCCTACCTGGCGCGCCAAATGTCGGATTTCGGGTTCCAGCAGACCCTTCGAACACTGGGGTGCGCGCGGAGATTTCGCCTCCTACCTACCTGTACCCCACCGCCTCGCTAAGATCTAAGCTATGGAAAGAACAACACAAGAGACCCAGGGTTTATACTAGTTCGGGCCACCGTTGTGGTGTAATACCCTACTCCAGTTTGTGGCGTGGTGGATTGCCCCTTGGGCTGATGATGATGAGCAATACAAGGAAGAACAGCCTCGCGAGGGTTTGTTCTTGGCTGGGGCGATGAACTGCTAGGAGGAGCTTAGTCACCCTTCTCTCTCTCTGTCTCCGATCTTTTTCCGTATCTCCCTCTACCCTAGGGGTGGCTAGTCCTATTTATAGGCAAAGGCCCTGGGCCTCTTCCCAAATATTGAGCGGGAAGGGCGCCAACAATTGGCCATTTTGAAGGGGAACATCTGGTACACTTATCCTGACTAAAGTTGGTCTTCGCCTGCCAAAGGCTCTGGTGGCGACGCTGGCTTGGGCTCCACAATGACTTCCTCCCTGCCGCTGGGCTGGTCTTGGTCTCGTTGCACCGAAACGGGTGCCTTTGCTTGATGCTCTCGCCTGCGCTTGCTCCCTTTGCACCAAAGAGGAAAGGAGGACACTACGCGGGTTGGCACTCGCCTGGCACCCTTGGACGTCATGGCTTACGTCATGGGCACCTCGTGAGGTACCCCGCCTTGATCTCTCTGCCTCCTCGCAAGCCAGCCTGATGAGGCCATGCCTGAGGAAGCTCCGTGTCGTCCGCCCCGCGATGCTTGGCCCCTCGCGAGGGTCTCGGGTCTGTGTTGATGAAGATGGGCCATGCTGGGCCCCCCTGTGAGCCACGCCGCGGGCCGCAGGCAGGCAAGTCTAGGGACCCCCGTTCCCAGAACGCCGACAGGCAAAAGTGTTTGGAAAAGTAGATACATTGGAGACGTATCTTCCTGCGACTGTGATTGCGACGCAGGGCTTGCTGGTAGCGTGAAGCAGGCGTAGCAGCCCAGAGATGGTTCTCCTCGAGTAGCGCAGAATCGTCATGTCGGTGCTGATCTTGCGCTACTTCATCGTAGGCAAGCACTCGAGGGGACCCGTAAATGAGTTCCATGGCGATAACTGCTTCTGCCCCATAGACCAGGGAGAAGGGAGTCCACCTGGTAGCTTGGTTAGGTGTCGTTCTGAGGGACCATAGAACTACCGATAGCTCCTCAATCCACCGCCTGCAGTGCTTCTGCAGCGTATCAAAAGTTCTTGTCTTGAGTCCACGTAGCAGTTCAGCGTTCGCCCTCTCATGTTGTCCATTGCTCCGAGGGTGTGCTACAGAGGCAAATGAGACCTTGCATCTGAGGGAACGGACATATTACATGAAGGCATGGCTCGTGAACTGGGTGCTGTTGTCGGTGATGATCCTTGCCGGAACTCCAAGACAACACAGCAATTCTTTCAAGAATTTGATAGCTGACTGAGCAGTCACCTTTCTCACGGCAGTCACTTTTGGCCACTTTGTAAACTTGTCGATGGCAACGAACAAAAATTCAAATCCCCCGATTGCTCGGGGGAAGGGGTCGAGGATATTGAGCCCCCAGACCGAAAATGGCCATGATAGAGGGATTGTTTGAAGAGCTTGGGCACGTAGGTGTGTTTTCTTGGAATGGAACTGGCAAGCTTCACATGTCATGATGATCTCGACCGCATCTTGGATGGCTATGGGCCAATAGAATCCTTGCCGGAATGCTTTCCCAACTAATGCCCTTGATCCAATGTGGGAGCCGCACATTCCTTTGTGAATCTCAGCCAGCAGTTAGATTCCATCCTCCCGGCAGACACACTTCAATTTCACACTGTTGAGCCTCCTTCTGTATAGAGTGTCATCGACAAACTGATACATACTAGCCCTCCAGGCTACTTTTTCTTCTTCATCTTGGTCGCTGGGGAGTTCTCCGGTCTGGAGGAAGTAGACGATGTGCCTTTCCCAAGTTGGAGCCTGGGGCTCAGCAACAAGGACTAGCGGCACCTCCTCTGCTGTGGGAGCACCAGCCTCGTTCACGGGGTCCATGGGCCCGGCTGGAGGTAGTGGTCTGGCAGGCTGTGAGGAGTTGTTTCCGGCAGGGTCTCTGCCGGGAGCGAATGGCTCGACCGGGAGATGCTTACCATAGTCCAACTTTCTCCTTTTCCGGGCCATTGTTGCTGGTGATACGGAGGGCTGAGAGAGATGGAGAACAAAAGTTCCTAGTTCCATAGGAAGCTTATGCGCAACACACTTTGGCAGGTGATTAGTTATGTTGTTTTTCACACGGGGTACATGCTCCGTTTGCAACCTGTCAAAGTGCTCCTCCAATCTCCTCACTTCCTCGACGTATGCTTCTATGGGCTTTGATAATCCTTGTTGACTTGTCTCACCACAAGCTGTGAGTCTCCTCAAACGATCCGCTTCTTGATTCCCAATTCTGCTGCAATTCTGAGCCTAGCAAGGAGCCCTTCATACACAGCTGTATTGTTGGTGGCTTCTTCCCAGGCAAAATGCATTTGGACGACGTACTTCAAGTGCTCCTCGGAGGGGCAACAAGAAGCACACCAGCCCCTGCACCTTTTAGGAAAAAAGCACCATCAGAATACATATACCATTCTTGGGTTGATTCCTTGTGGGAGATAGCTATCTCTGTTACTTCCTCGTCAGGGGTTGGCGTTCATTCTGCAATAAACTCTGCCAGTGCCCTGCTCTGAATAGTTGATGTGCTCTCAAAGTTCAAACCAAAGCTGGATAACTTCATAGCCCACTCCACGATTCTGTCGGTAGCCTCAGGGTTTCGGAGTATCCTTTGCAACGAAAACGAGTGACAAGCGTGATCTCCTAAGCTTGGAAGTAGTGGTGCAGTTTCCTTGAGGCCATAATGAGGCCAAAGATCAATTTTGGCACACTAGAGTACCTCGATCTAGCCCCTTGTAACAAGGAGCTGACGAAGTACACTGGGCGCTCCACCACTTTCTTCCTTGCCGCATCCTTGGGGTTGTTCTCGTTGTCGTGCTCATTGCTGTCGTGATCCATATGTGACTTCGCTGTTTTCTGATCACATTCTGCCGCATCCACTTCTTGCTGTGCTACCAAGGCCGCACTGACCACTTGGTTGGTTGCCTCCAAGTATAGCAACAATGGTTCTTGGGGTTTGGGTGCAACCAAGGTAGGCACATACGATAGGTAGGCCTTCAGCTCCTGCAGAGCTGCATCTCCTTCCGGGGTCCATTTCATAGGCCATGCCTTCTTCAAAATTTTAAAGAACGGGAGGGCACACTCGGCAAACTTGGGGATGAATCTGCTTAGCACGGCAACACATCCTGTAAAGCGCCTCACATCCTTAATTATCCTTGGGGCTTGGATCTGCTCAATGGCTTTGATCTTGTCGGAGTTAGCTTCGACCCCCCGATGGGACAGAAGAAACCAAGTAGCTTGCCGGAGGGAATACCAAACACACACTTCTCCGTATTAAGCTTCAAATTGATCTTGCACAGATTAGCAAATGTCTCCTCCAAATCCTAGATAAGTGTGGCCTTATCCTTGGTTTTGACCACGATATCATCCATATAGGCTTCTATATTTCTTCGTAATTGTGGCTCAAAACCAATCTGGACTGCCCTTGCAAAAGTGGACCCGGCACTCTTTAATCTGAATGGCATGTGTACAAAGCAGTACATACCACATGGAGTGATGAATGACGTCTTCTCTTCATCTTCTTTAGACATGAAGATCTGGTGATATCCAGAGTATGCGTCCAGAAAGGAGAGCAAAGCACAACCTGAAGTGGAATCCACAATCTGGTTGATACGCAGCAAGGGGAATGGGTCCTTCGGGCAAGCCTTGTTTAGATCTATGAAATCAATGCAAAGCCTCCGTTTCCCATTAGCCTTCCGGACTACCACTGGACTTGCCAACCACATATATAGGATGTAGTACTCCTCTGACCAAACCAGTTGCCTCCAGTTTCTTGATCTCTTCGGCAATGAACTGTTGCCTCTCCAAGGCCTGCTTCCGGACTTTATGCTTGACAGGTCGGGCATGTGGGTGAAGGAAATATGCCCTAGAGGCAATAATAAAGTTTTTATTTATATTTCCTTATATCATGATAAATGTTTATTATTCATGCTAGAATTGTATTAACCGGAAACTTAGTACATGTGTGAATACATAGACAACCAGAGTGTCACTAGTATGCCTCTACTTGACTAGCTCATTAATCAAAGATGGTTAAGTTTCCTAGCCATGGACAAAGAGTTGTCATTTGATGAACGGGATCACATCATTAGAGAATGATGTGATTGACTTGACCCGTCCGTTATCTTAGAACTATGATTATTTAGTTTATTGCCATTGATTTCTTCATAACTTATACATGTTCCTATAACTATGAGATTATGCAACTCCCGAATACCGGAGGAACAGTTAGTGTGCTAACAAACATCACAACGTAACTGGGTGACTATAAAGATGCTCTACAGGTGTCTCTGATGGTGTTTGTTGAGTTGGCATAGATCGAGATTAGGATTTGTCGCTCCGATTATCGGAGAGGTATCTCTGAGCCCTCTCGGTAATGCACATCACTATACGCCTTGCAAGCAATGTGACTAATGAGTTAGTTACGGGATGATGCATTACGAAACGAGTAAAGAGACTTGCCGGTAACGGGATTGAACTAGGCATTGAGATACCGACGATCGAATCTCGGGCAAGTAACAAACCGATGACAAAGGGAACAGCGTATGTTGTTATGCGGTTTGACCGACAAACATCTTCGTAGAATATGTAGGAACCAATATGAGCATTCAGGTTCCGCTATTGGTTACTGATCGGATGTGAGTCTTTGTAAATGTCTACATAGTCCTCAAACCCGTAGGGTCCGCACGCTTAATGTTTGATGACGATCGGTATTATGAGTTTATGTGATTTAATGTACCGAAGGTTGTTTCGGAGTCCCGGATGTGATCACAGACATGACGAGGAGTCTCGAAATGGTCAAGACGTAAAGATTGATATATTGGACGATGTTATACGGACATGGATGAGTTCCGGGGGTCAACGGATAAATATCAGAGTGCCCGGGGCTTATCGGAACCCCCGGGGGAACTAATGGGCCTCTATGGGCCTTAGTGGGAAGATATGAAGGGCCAAGAGGGGCTGGCCGCGTCCCCTGGGTCTGAATTGGACTAGGGGAAGGGGCGGCGCCCCCTTTCCTTCCCTTCCCCCTCTTCCTTCCTCCCCCTCTCTCCCTCTTGGTGGATTCCTACTATGACTTGGAGTCCTAGTAGGATTCCCCTCTTGGGGAGTGCCCTAGGGGCAGGCTGGCCTCCCCCTTGCTCCTTTATGTACGGGGGCAGGGGGCACCCTAGAACACGCCATTGTGCTGACGAAACTCTACCTCGACCTCAGCTGGATCAAGAGTACGAGGGACGTCACCGAGTTGAACGTCTGCAGATCACGGAGGTGCCGTGCGTTCGGTACTTGGATCGGTTGGATCGCGAAGACGTTCGACTACATCAACTGTGTTACTAAACGCTTCTTCTTTCGGTCTACGAGGGTACGTGGACACACTCTCCCCGCTCGTTTCTATGCATCACCTAGATGGATCTTGCATGTGCGTAGGAATTTTTTTTGAAATTACTGCGTTCCCCAACAGTGGCATCCGAGCCAGGTCTATTCGTAGATATTATATGCATGAGTAGAACACAAAGAGTTGTGGGCGATAATAGTCACACTACACCACAACCGTTGATTAGGGGCAATTAACTGCCGGGAGAAATATCTAAATAAGGGCATACTATCTGCCGGGAATCCTGCAACTGCCGGCAAAATTACTTAAAGGCAAGTAAACTGCCCGTAGATGTTGACAAACGAGGGCAGTCCTACTGCCAGGAATAAAGACTACTTTTCACGTCATAGTATCTGCCGGCGCAACTAAAGCCCGGCCCACTATCTGTCGGGGACTGGCGCATGAGCAAAATAACTGGGCCCAAAGCGCGCCCAGGCATGGAAGAGCGCGCGAAGCCCAAATGTTTCACGCAAAGGAATCTCGGCCGTCCCCTAAAAAAGGAATCTCAGCCGCACCCCTGTCCGCAGCCTGGCCCAAATGACAACCTCATCCAAATCGACCTACCCTAGCTTCTTCCACCCCGGCCACCTCCGCCGCCGAGCACCTTCCGCTGTGCCCGACCACCATTCGCCACCCCCAAGCATCCCACCGCAGTGCCTCCCCAACTATTGTCGCCAGCCAACCTTCGCCTCTTTGTCTGAGACTATCTGCGCAAGGACGGGAAGGGAGGGAGACCCGATGGGCGGAGGAGGTAGAAGTTGTTGCCCACACCGCGGATCTGCCGCGGGGATGCGGGAGAAGGATGCGGTTGTGTGGCCCCCGGATCTGGCGAAGGACGTGCGCAAGAGGCGGCCAACAGGGCGCGGGGCACAACTCCAGATCCGGGCGGCCCGAGCAGAGCGTGAAGCTAGGAAGCGGGCATATGCTTTGGGAGGCCGCCTTCGGTGCAGCCGGCGGCAACGGCATGGTTGTAGTTCGGCAGCTAGGTTTGGGTGCCCCGGTGTCACCCCTACAAGTGACACGGAAGTGAGCGACCAGGAACCAGAAGATGCCGGCAGTCTGGTAACATATGGATTTCTCTTCTCTTCTAGTAGATAATCCAGATTGTTTTGTCTTTCGTGAGCTTTTGTGCTGATGTGTGATCCAAAATTTGGACGCATATCAATTGTTTGACCCATGTGCTAGAAGGATCTGGTGTAGTTTGTTTAATCAAGGATTAATCAATGATATACCAGTTTACATGTACTTGGGAAGTTTTCATCATCTGTACTTGCATATTGGAGTGAAGGTGCTAAAGTTTAGCAATTCTACATTTTATTTCTTTAATTCTGTAAGTTGTGTTGAAAGTTGTCAATGATTACAATTAGAATCGAAGCAATGCTACTTTTACCCCCTCCATTAAAAAAATGCTACTTGTACTGACTTTGTCAAGCATTATAGTGTATAGATAAGTGTATATCTGCAGATTGTTATGTAGATGGCTTGAAACTTCTTTGTGGGTAATTGAAAAGGACGAACAACTAAACTGTATCTCATAGATGAACACTACTATTTAGTGTCTCACCCGAGCTAGTATTATTGTAGCAGGCATTGCATTGTCCAGAATGGATATGTGGAATTTGCTAGCAATCAGGTCTTGTACTATCTGGATAAATATGGAGTGACATTTGCGAGTTGTGGCATGGCTTGCACTAACGTTCACAAGGCTGATGTCTCTTTTAAAAAACCATGCATTCAGTTGTTGTTTGCTTTGACCTGATCTAATAGCAAGTGTTTTTATGCATCTTTAGTGACGACGTTTTTGAGTGGTTGTGTGTTCGGAGCTACCGGAAGAACAGGCTAGCTGCCAACGGACAAACACCAAGGCGGAGAATGAAGGTAGAAGCGAGACAGAACACCCGAGGAAGGTCGACCTCAAGACTTACTTGAGCCACGAGAATATTTCCCTTGAGTTCGAGAGGATGTTCAGCTGCTTCATCACTTGTTCTCAGTTCTGCTCCTGTTCCAAAGCACCTAGCATTATTGATTATGGTTGGTTCTGATCACCCTTAATTTTTTCATTATCACTTCCTTATAGATTTCTCATTTTTTTCCTGCAGCACACTGCCTATAAGTAGTCTGGCCCGTTCAGTGAGCAGCGGCAGGGGCAGGCTGGAAGAACCTCATCAGCCCCATTTGCTTTGCAACCAGGATGGACGCCGCCTCAAAAAGATCTAGTATTTTTTCAGTCCATTTTCCATTTTATCCTTTTATAATTTGTTTAATTTTGGCTCCCTAATTGTTCTTCTCTCTATGCACAGTTTGCTCAAACAGGGAATCGAGGACAGCAAGGACCACTGAAGCCCGAGATGTTTGGAATTGGACAGTTCAATCTCTACATTTCTCCTCCAATGATTCAGGTGTTCCCGTTTTTCTATTGAAATTTGAAGTCGAATAAAATTTTGTCATATATATCTATATGAATGAAATTATGCACTATGTTGTAGTTGTTGTCTTGATGGGCACCATTTTTGAAGTTTGCTACGGGCCTCGGAAAATTCAGGACCGGCCCTGTATATATGTAGTGTTATTTTCCTTTGTTGTTTGTAGATGTAAGTTACCAAATATAGGTTAATATCTAGCATGTAGTAAATGTGAAGTTAGGAATGAGTTTTTCCTTATGCATTTTCTGGTTTGTGAAGCAGCTTTTGGTAACCTGGTTCAGTTAGTCTGTTGATGTTCAACTTTTATACAGTTTCTTCCATTACATCAATTAAATGGCATGCTGCCTCTGTAATAGTATTAAGTACTATTCCTAGCCTTACTTATAGAACTTTGTGTAACTATAGGTATTTTCTGTTTTCCTCTAAAATAGATTTATATTTCAAGGAAGCAGATTCATAAGTAAAATCATAGTATTACAGGCAGAACATGTTCTTGCAAAACATCAACATGAAAGAGGTTTGCTAATGGTTCTAGGTCCGATGCTCTTAGGGGCCATGAGTATGTCCTTACCTATGAAGACAAGGATGCTGACTGGATGCTCGTTGGCGATCTTCCTCCGGACATGTTCTTGCAAAACATCAACATGAAAGAGGTTTGCTGATGGTTCTAGGTCCGATGCTCTTAGGGGCCATGAGTATGTCCTTACCTATGAAGACAAGGATGCTGACTGGATGCTCGTTGGCGATCTTCCTCCGGAGTGAGTTCCTAATTTTCTTGTGTTGGGATATCCATGCAACTAAACTTATGATGTTTTATTGTGGCATTCTTCTCTTACATGCAGTACTTTTGCACACTCTGGTAATATCCCTTTTGATGTTCTCTTTTAATGTAACTTTGGTTAGAAAACTTGGGAGATCTTGATAGGAGTGATGAACTTGTAATATGGTAGCGTGGACTTCTACCACGAGTAGTTTACCCTTGTAACTTGGGAGATCTTAATAGAAGTGATGCCCTTCCTTTCCTTTTAAAATGGAAGATATATTGCCTCTGCCCTATACATGGTACAAAACTAATCATCAAATGGCATGAGAATTTTTGTTTATCTGTATGGTCCTGCATGATGCTATCTTTTGAGGGACAAGCTTTTTTGGACGGAGCATGCTATGCTTGGCATGCAGTTTTCTCATGTGTACAAGTTTTTTGACGTTGCATTTTACTGCTTACTATGTACTATACATCCGGAATTGTATTTGGAAGTGTGAAAATTTATCATTTATAATCATTGATAGTAATATTGCTAGATATACACACTGAAAGTCTGAAATATTCTAGAGAAAGTACATGTCAGTTGTCATATCTTCATTAGATGTTTTTAAATATTTTCCTGGTTTGATGTTAATATTTTGTTAGTTTGTAGATGCTGCTAGTTCGTACTTTCAAAATTTTAAACTTGATTTTGTTTTCTCTGCAGTTCAACAAGTTGTGTCTCAAGCTTGTAAGTTCTGTCACAAGGATGAGATTGTTAGAATGCTACAAAACTTTTACGTGATAGCAGTTGTTCCAGTCAACTAGGATGTATACATGATGTTTCTTGTATTCATAGCAACAACACAATCTTGTGGCGCAAGGTTAAGCTCTGATCTTCAAAAGCATTGCAAGCTTGGTGATTCTTCTGCGGGAGACATGCGGTCTTGTTTAAATTATGTTGTTTCACATGATGTGGCGAGTCTGTTATTCACAAGACATCTAATGAAGTCATCCAACAAAAAGATTCCAAACAAGCAATTTGTCTTCCTGGACATGGCTGTAGCTGTGTGTCAAGCTCAAACCACTTGTTTAGCTTAGTTTGAACAAAAGAAATCTTATTGTCTATGTAAATTATGTTTATTGATGTAGTTGGACGCTACTAAATGCATGTATGAATGTTGTAGCACTGAATTTTTAGTCATTATGTGTTTGAGATTTGCTACTGAATATTGAGTCAATTCCTGTGTGACTAGAAATATAAATAAATATACGTGTGAATAGAAATAAAAATAAATATACACGCTACCAGGATCAGGAAAACTGCAGCTAGTAAAAGCCAAGGGCAGACTATCTGCCAGGGATTATCATAACTGCCGGGAATTAGATTACCGGCATACCACATCTATCTGCTGGGAGAATTGGGCTTCCTGGCAGCGGAACTGTCGGGAGATCTGTATCTGCCGGGAAATAGTTTTCCCGGCAGCCGTTCTTGTGGCAGTTCTATCTGCCGGGAGAAACTCTGTCTTGGCAGTTTATCTGCCCTCTCAAGGGCCTTCTCCCGGCAGATTACGTGCCATTGCATTGGTGTTGTGGTGTAGTGATACTTCTTACCAGCATGTCATACTTTGATTCGGTGGTATTGATGGATGAAGCGGCTCAGACCGACATTACGCGTACGCTTACGCGAGACTGGTTCTACCGACGTGCTTCGCACACAGGTGGCTAGTGGGTGTCTGTTTCTCCAACTTTAGTTGAATCGAGTGTGACTACCCCCGGTCCTTGTTGAAGGTTAAAACAGCAAACTTGACGAAAAATCTTTGTGGTTTTGATGCATAGGTAAGAACGGTTCTTGCTAAGCCCGTAGCAGCCACGTAAAACTTGCAACAACAAAGTAGAGGACGTCTAACTTGTTTTTGCAAGGCATGTCGTGATGTGATATGGTCAAGATGTGATTATATAAATTCTTTTATGAGATGGTCATGTTTTGTAACACAATTATCGGCAACTGGCAGGAGCCATATGGTTGTCGCTTTATTTTATGAAATGCAATCGCCATGTAATTTATTTACTTTATCTCTAAGCGGTAGAAATAGTCGTAGAAGCAATAGTTGGCGAGACGACAACGATGCTTCGATGGAGATCAAGGTGTCAAGCCGGTGATGATGGTGATCATGACGATGCTTTGGAAGATGGAGATCAAAGGCACAAGATGATGATGGCCATATCATATCACTTATATTGATTGCATGTGATGTTTATCCTTTATGCATCTTATTTTGCTTAGTACGGCGGTAGCATTATAAGCTGATCTCTCACTAAATTTCAAGGTCTAAGTGTTCTCCCCGAGTATGCACCATTGCTACAGTTCGTCGTGCCGAGACACCACGTGATGATTGGGTGTGATAAGCTCTACGTTCACATACAACGGGTGCAAGCCAGTTTTGCACACGCAGAATACTCGGGTTAAACTTGACAAGCCTAGCATATGAAGATATGGCCTCGGAACACTGATACTAAAGGTGGAGCGTGAATCATATAGCAGATATGATCAACATAGTGATGTTCACCATTGAAAACTACTCCATCTCACGTGATGATCGGACATGGTTTAGTTGATATGGATCACGTGATCACTTAGATGATTAAAGGGATGTCTATCTAAGTGGGAGTTCTTAAGTAATATGATTAATTGCACTTTAATTTATCACAAACTTAGTACCTAATAGTGTTTTGCATGTCTATGTTGTTGTAGATAAATGGACCGGGCTGTTGTTCCATTGTATTTTAATGCGTTCCTAGAGAAAGCTAAGTTGAAAGATGATGGTAGAAATTACACGGACTGTGGGTCCGTAACTTGAGGATTATCCTCATTGCTGCACAAAAGGATTACATCCTGGAAGCACCGCTAGGTGCAAGACCCGCTGCAGGAGCAACGCCGGACGTTGTGAACACCTGGCAGAGCAAAGCTGATGACTACTCGATAGTTCAGCGTGCCATGCTTTACGGCTTAGAACCATGACTTCAACGACGTTTTGAACGTCATGGAGCATATGAGATGTTCCAGGAGTTGAATAATATTTCAAGCAAATGCCCGGATTGAGAGGTATGAAGTCTCCAATAAGTTCTACAGCTGCAAAATGGAGGAGAGTAGTTCTATCAATGAGCATATACTCAGAATGTCTGGGTACCACAATCACTTGACTCGGCTGGGATTTAATCTTCTAGTTGATAGTGTCATTGACAGAGTTCTTCAATCACTGCACCAAGCTACAAAAGCTTCGTGATGAACTATAATATGCAAGGGATGGATAAGACAATTCCCGAGCTCTTTGCAATGCTAAAGGCTGCCGAGGTAGAAATCAATAAGGAGCATCAAGTGTTGATGGTCAACAAGACCACCAGTTTCAAGAAAAATGGTAAAGGGAAGAAGGGGAACTTCAAGAAGAACGGCACGCAAGTTGTTGTTGAAGTGAAGAAGCCCAACTCTGGACCTAACCTGAGACTGAGTGCTTTTACTGCAAATGGACTGGTCACTGGAAGCAGAACTGCCCCAAGTATTTGGCGAACAAGAAGGATGGCAAAGTGAAAGGTATATTTGATATACATGTTATTGATGTGTACCTTACTAATGCTTGCAGTACCGCCTGGGTATTTGATACTGGTTCTGTTGCTAATATTTTCAACTCAAAACAGGGGCTACGGATTAAGCGAAGAATGGCTAAGGAGGAGGTGACGATGCGCGTGGGAAATGGTTCCAAAGTCGATGTGGTCGCTGTCGGCACGCTACTTCTACATCTACTTTCGGGATTAGTTTTAGACCTGAATAATTGTTATTTGGTGCCAGCGTTAAGCATGAACATTATATCTGGATCTTGTTTGATGCGAGACGGTTATTCATTAAAATCAGAGAATAATGGTTCCTCTATTTATATGAGTAATATCTTTTACGGTCATGCACCCTTGATGAGTGGTCTATTTTTACTAAAATCTCGATAGTAGTGATACACATATTCATAGTATTGAAGCCAAAATATATAAGTTTAATAATGATAGTGCACCTTATTTGTGGCACTGCCGTTTGTCATATTGGTGTAAAGCACATGAAGAAACTCCATTCTGATGGGCTTTTGGAATCACTGGATTATGAATCACTTGATGCTTGTGAACCATGCCTCATGGGCAAGATGACTAAAACTCCGTTCTCCAGAACAATGGAGCGAGCAACAGACTTACTGGAAATAATACATACTTATGTATGCGGTCTGATGAGTGTTGATGCTCGCGGTGGGTATCGTTATTTTCTAACCTTCACAGATGATTTGAGCAGATATGGGTATATCTACTTGATGAAACATAAGTCTGAAACATTTTAAAAGTTCAACGAATTTCAGAGTGAAGTGGACAATCATCATAACAAGAAAATGAAGTTTCTTCGATCTGATCATGGAGGACAATATTTGAGTTACGAGTTTGGTCTTCATTTGAAACAATGCGGAATAGTTTCGCAACTCATGCCACCTGGCACACCACAGCGTAATGGTGTGTGTCCGAACGTCGTAATCGTACTTTATTAGTTATGGTGCGATCTATGATTGAGGGAGTCCTGGACTAAGGGGTCCTCGGGCGTCTGGCCTGTTAGCCATGGGCTGTGCTGATGGGCTGTGAAGATACGAAGACCGAAGACTGCACCCGTGTCCGGATGGGACTCTCCTTGACATGGAAGGCAAGCTTGGCAACCGAATATGTAGATTCCTTTCTTTGTAACCGACCTTATGTAACCCTAGATCATCCTGGTGTCTATATAAACCGGGGGACTTGGTCCGGAAACGGAGACTCATGACCATAGTCTTACAGGCTAGACTTCTAGGGTTTAGCCATTACGATCTCGTGGTAGATCAACTCTTGTAATACTCATATCCATCAAGATCAATAAAGTAGGAAGTATGGTATTACCTCCATAGAGAGGGCCCGAACCTAGGTAAACATCGTGTCCCCTGTCTCCTGTTACCATCGACCTTAGAACCACTGTTCGGGACCCCCTACCCGAGATCCACCGGTTTTGGCATCGACATTGGTGCTTTCATTGAGAGTTCCACTGTGTCGTCGACGAAAGGTTCGATGGCCCCTTCAATCGTCGATAGTTACGTCGTCCAAGGAGAAACCTTCCTCCCCGGACAGATCTTCGTTTTCGGCGGCTTCGCACTGCGGGCCAACTCGTTTGGCCACCTGGAGCAGATCGATAGGTACACCCCTAGCCATCAGGTCAGATTTGGGAGTTTGAACTACGTTGTGGACATCCGTGGAGATTTGATCTTCGCCGGATTCGAGACCGCGGCGACCGCTCCCGGTCACCTTGACGAACATGACCTAAGTCTGTCGTCAGACCGGATCCACGAGATAGCTCCTGTGACCACTCCGGCCTTTGATCCAGAGCTCACTGCGGAATCCAAGGATTGGAGGTTCAACCCCACCACATAGGCCACAGATTCCCCAGCGTTGGAGTTGCACATGGACTTAACCTTACACAATATCTGTGTCACAAGAATTCTGGACTCGCCTCTGGTTATAAGTTCTGAGCCATGTGAGCCCGCGGATGCCAAACTTGATCATTCATCGATCTTCGAGTTCAGCGCCGCGGACATCTTCCAGCAGTCGCCTTTGGGTGATGTGCTAAACTCATTAAAGAGCCTATCCTTGGCGGGGGGACTTGCAACCGAACTATGTCCGGTTCAAACTAGGGGCTGATGATCGATAATTTCGCTTCCCACCCGCCACCCACTTCATAGCCACTCTCGAGGACTTAACCGACATGCTTGATTACGGCTCCAAAGACATCGACGGTATGGACAACGATGCCGACGGGGAGCAAGGCCAAGACCCACCATTCACTGGACGTTGGATGGACACTTCCTCATATATTCTATACATGGTAGATACTCCCAAAAATAATAGCAGCGATGACAAGGAAAACCCAGTGAAGGAGCACCCTCCCAAGACACAACCAAAGCGCCGGCGTCAACGACGCCGCTCTAAATCACGCCGCAGCAGAGACAACAATACCGGCATAGGAAATGACAACACTCCGGATGGTGCCGAAGACACAGAGGAGCCCGAGGAACAAACTGCCGAACAAGACCATCGGGAAAGAGGGGCAATTCCGCCCCGACGAACAAGCCATGGAAGAGGACTCGGAGGACGGTAGTTACCATCCGCTCTCCGAGGAGGAGGTGAGCATCGACAACGAAGACTTCATCGTGCATGAGGAACCTCTTGAGGAGGAGCGCTTTAAGCTTCAGCTAATAGCCACTGCGAGGAGCCTGAAAAAGAAGCAGCAGCAGCTTCAAGCTGATCAAGACCTACAAAATGACAGATGAACCGATGTCCTAGCAGCCGAAGAATACGGCCTTAAATGACCAGCCAAAAGTTACCCGAAGCGCAAATTGCTACCTCGGTTCAATGATGAGGCGCTAGAACCCGCACCAGCATCACGCAATGCGGTCGATCGGCCACCGCGCGGCCGGGTTAAAACGGCAACCCAAGCCGAAAAACGGATAGTCCCACCTCGCCATAAAGGCAGGGATAAGACAACTCGGGGCTATACATATGACCTTCGTCAAGACCTGGACAGTAGAGCAGGACATACAAGATCGATCTACGGATCTCGAGGACGTGTCTTGACACACGATGAGGACTACCTATTCGGACCTATTCTCGCTCAAGCCGATAACCATAGACGGACTCCATAGATATCGGAGCTACGTCGCGACGCGGCTTGATATAGAGGCGCCGCACACCCTGTTTGCTTCGCTGATGAAGTAATGGACCATGAAATCCCCGAAGGGTTCAAACCCGTCAATATTGAATCATACGACGGAACAACCGATCCCACGGTATAGATCGAGGATTTTACACTTCACATTCACATGGCCCAGGGAGATGACCTCCATGCTATCAAATACCTCCCACTAAAACTCAAAGGGCCAGCTCGGCACTCGTTAAATAGCCTGCCTGAAAATTCCATCGGCAGCTGGGAGGACTTGGAAGAAGCCTTTCTTGACAACTTCCAAGGTACATATGTCCGGCCGCCAGACGCTAATGACTTAAGTCACATAGATCAACAGCCCGGGAAGACAGTCAGGAAATTCTGGACTAGGATCCTAACTAAAAAGAACCAGATCGTCGACTATCCGGATGCAGAATCCCTAGCGGCCTTTAAACACAGCTTCCGCGACAAATGGCTCGACCGCCACCTTGGCCAAGAAAAGCCAAAATCTATGGCCGCCCTGACGGCCCTCATGACCCGCTTTTATGCGGGTGAGGACAGTTGGCTGGCTCGTAGTAAAAATACGGCCAGCGAGGCAGGCCCCTCCGAGGCCAAAAACAACAACAGCAAGCTCCAACGCAGTAGACACAAACACCAAAGCAATGGCGATAACACCGATGAAACTGCTGTAAACGCTGGATTCAGCGGCTCCAAGTCTGGTCAGCGGAAAAAGTCGTATCAAAGAAACAATCATGGACCATTTAGCATGGACCGCATACTTGACTGTCCATGCCAAATCCATGGCACTCCACACAAACCAGCCAATCATACCAACAGAGATTGTTGGGTTTTTAAGCAAGCTGGCAAAAGAAGTTTCCCCCTCAAGTAAAAACGGTGAACATGATATACGCTACACACATCCCCAAAAGGGAGCGCAAGCGCGCACTAAGGGACGTTTATGCGATAGAGCCAGTCGCCCCAAAATTCAACCAATGGTCATCATGCCTGATCACTTTTGATCATCAGGATCATCCGACCAGTAACCAACACGGCGGATCAACTGCACCAGTCCTAGACCCAATCATCGACGGATTCCACCTAACGCGAGTCCTCATGGACGGTTGCAGCAGCCTCAATCTGCTCTATAAGGACACAGTACGCTAAATGGGCATTAACCCACCACGGATCAAACCCACAAGGACTACCTTTAAAGGAGTCATACGAGGCGTAGAGGCCAGCTGTACGGGCTCAATCACGCTAGAGGTTGTCTTCGGATCTCCGGATAACTTCCGAAGCGAGGAGTTAATCTTCGATATCGTCCCCTCTCGTGACGGCTATCACGCACTGCTCGGACAAACCGCATTCGCTCGATTCAATGCGGTACCTCACTACGCTTATCCAAGATGCCAAGACCACGAGGCGTCATAACAATCAATGGAAATACGGAACGCTCCCTCTGTACCAAGGAGCAAACAACGACCTTAGCAGCAGAAATACAGCGCGGCCTTCTCCAGCAAAACTTTAGTTCAGCGGCCAAGCCCCCGAACACCATTAAAAGAGTCCGGACTATTCTGCAGCAAGATCGCCCTGCTCATCAAGAGCTTAATTAGCAATTTGGCCTCCGTCCCAGTCCCGATCAAACAGCGGCATTCGTACCGCGCGTACATAACTACGCACTCAAAATCCCATCGGTATCGACGAAGGCATAGCTAGCTCATGATCCAAAGTGCAGCTGGACTAACCCTAGGATTCGCACACCTTCAGTTTTCCTTTTCATTTTGGGTTTTTCTCTTTTTGAGGTTTCTTCTGACAACCCATTTGTCAGACACACCAAGGAGGCAAGGAGCTTTGGCGTACAAGGGAATACCCAGGTGGTCTCTGCTAACGATTGCTATACCTGTTTTACATACCCGCACGCAACTCGCTCTTGGTCATGGCATGTTAAATAGCCTTACTTGCTTATCGCATTTTTTTTATAAGTATGCCTCGACATATTAATCACATTACAAATGGTAAGTAAATGGTAGCGTTAGCTTATTACTTAATTTCCCCTTTTTCCTTACCTTTGTATCTATTACTCATTGCACACGTAAATTCTGGTACATTTTACTTCACCAGGGGCTTTCGCCCCCCACAGTACGGTAATAAAGTCCGAACACCTTTTTCAGTGCAGTTCGGCACCCCGAACTTATAGCATTATATCCATCGGCTCCGAATCATGTCTTTGGTCAATAGTTGGGTTGCTCGGCTCCTGTGCTTACTACCTTACATTCCGCTATATCGGCTAGGGTAGTAAAGGGAGAACTACTACGATTGTGTCCCGGTTCTTCCGGACGAGCGCCTCAGTAGAGAAAGCCAAAAACTGACTGTCACGATGCAGCGCGAGCTGGTCAGCTGTTCGAGAGGTTTCAAATCCTTAGAGATTTTTTCCGCTTTATGCGAGGAACCTGTTTCTTATCCGTCAGGTGCGTGTAACGCCCCAAGATTGGCCTTCCGAATACCAGGGGCTTCGCCAAAATTCTCATTGTCAAACTCCTATGGCTAAGTGAGGGCGATAAAGGTCGTATAGTCTGATTGCCTTGTTTGTTGCGCTAAACACCTCCTTTAAGGACCAAAATATGGAGTAAAGAGTGTTTAGATTTATCCCGAACAACCCCGTACTATCTACATGGGGGCAGAAGCCGACGACTGGCCAACCCTCATATTTCATAAAATGGCCGCACAGGTGTGACACCCCAAAAAATTTTACCTTGTTCTATTGGGATGAAATTTTTTACCAGGATTTAAAACCTTGATTTTCTGAGCTTCCTTTTTATTTTAATCATTTTTCTTCCTTGTTGTGATGGAGTTTCTCCCAAAGTGAAAACCTTTTTATATGTTATTTGACTTGTTTAACCAATCTAGAAAAAAAAAACTTTCCTTGTATTAGTAGAACTAATTAGATAATTAAGTTGCTTGATTTTTATTTTCTGGAAAATGGTTTTCTCACGGTTAAAATGGCCATATTTGAACTACAACCATTTAATAAATTCACTTAAAATTTCCACCAAAATTTGGAGAGGTCAGGTGATGTTTTTAAACCTCTTTTATATAAAAATTATTTTTATTATTAAATTATTTTGAGCTCTGCACCCAATTTTCTTCTCTGGTCCAGAGAGCATTTTTGCACTACAACCCTTTTAATTATTTCTTTCTAGCCTCCACCAAAACTATGGGATGTTGGAAATAGCCTATAATTCAACTTTATGCAAAAACCTAGTGGTATTATTTGCAAGTTTTGAGTGGACCAACCTCTTCTTCATTCTGGTCCAACATGATGGTTTGTACAGCAACCACATTTTTAGTTGCTCCTTTATCCATGATTCCTTTTCCTACTTGTAGCCCTCCCTATTAAACCCCTAAGTCCAAGAGCATGCAACAACTGGATCACTTTTGGTTCATGGAATAATGCCCTTTCCTTTCTGTCCAGAATTGGAGTTCAGCAAAACTTACACTAGCAAGTTTCTCTTTTTTCCAAACTAACCTTACCACCCTCTCTTGCATATAAGGAGACACTGATCTGGAGAATTTGACCACTCCAAGAAATGCCTAAGTGCCCTTGGCATTTTGTCAAACACCTTATGGGCATGATCTGTTTTGGCATGACTTCTGACATTGCACTATGAGCTTGCACATCTGATCAATCTATCATGTCCAAAAGACTCCCCACTACCCTTAGCTTAGGCCTGCTAAGTCCCAACCTCACCCGAGACCTCTATCGCGCCCTGGCATTTCGTCGAACAGGTCCTGCGCGTGCACTGGGCGCACCCAGAGCGCCCCAATTGCAGCCGCGCACTCGAGCCGCCGCGTCGCACCCTTCCTTGGCACGCACTGCAGAACCTTGCCATGCACTCCCCGCCTAACCACTACACGCCAGCCGCCCTGGCACCCTACAGCGCCACCGCCAGAGCACTTTTGGCGGCATGCCGGCGTCGGTCGACAACCTCTGCTCCGTTCAGCGCCGCCCAAGCCACCCCGGCTCGCCACCTGGCCCCTGGCACAGCCCGAACTCATCCGCAAGCGTGTCCGCTAGCGTTCGTCGCCGCCACGACGCCCTGCAAGCTACAGAGGGGCGGTTCGCCGGCGTCCTCATCCACCGCCGCGGAACCAACTTCGTCGCGCTATAAAAGGACGCCCCGAAAAAACCCCGAGCACGCAGGCGACTCTAAGCCATCCCCTAGGACCCCTTGGGGCAGCCAATCGACCCGGGGAGGTCATCTTCCCCACCTCCGGCAGCAGCGGCCGCCGCCATGGCCCCAGCTCTCCCAGCGCCACCAGGGCCTCTTCCCCCATTTCTCTTCACCAAGAACACCTCCTTCCTCCCAGGAACCCAACCCCCTACTCGATTTTGATCGGGAACTACATTCGCCCCAAAACCACTCTGCCACCGAAGCCTCCTCCGCCGCAAAGCTCGCCGCCGGCAGCTCCCTCCGTCCCCACCAGCCTGGCGACCACCGGGAGGATCGCCCTTGAGTGGCGGACCCATCCCCGCCCTCGGGGCCCCGCGAGGAGCCGCCAGTCGCCGGCGACGATCGCCGGAGCCCCGCCTCCACTCGGAACAGAGGAAGGAGAGGGAGGGAAGAATAGTCAAACCTGACTAGTGGGCCCCCTGGACCCACTGTCAGTGGCACACCGCGCCATCCACGTGTTTAAGTGAAGACGTAATCCACCCCAGTACGTTTCTCCCGCTTCGAAAGCGTATTCCCCTCTGAAACGTTTTTCTTTTTCTATTTTATTTAAATCAGTTTTTGACCAGAACTTTGAGTGACTATATCTTTTTAAATATAACTCCAAATGAATTAATTCTTTTTCCTACATCTCTCAAATATTGTCTAGTTTATTTTAAGATTTATTTGAAAATTTTCCAAACAACTTTTTTGTGTTGTTTTTGAAATATGTGTTATTTGCATATTTTTGGAAAATAGGAGTTTTGGAGAGAGGATAGGAGACTTGCAAGAATCTTGGAGTGCACCTTGCCTTTCCACACCATTAAGGCAAGCATTCTGAACCTCGGAAAAATATTGTGATGTGATAGCTGACACGTTTTTAAATCCCCGCTTATTTCGGGGTATTGTTATTTCATGTGCTATGATCTTTTGCATGGATGCATAATGATGTTTTCCTTGCTTTTGGATATGAACACATTTGTGATGATAATCATACCCATGTGCCCTACATGCATGCCTGAGAGGGATCCGGGAAAGACTCTGCCTTGGGTAGGCATGAGCTTGTCACCGGTCCCTATCGGAACGGTCATAACCGGTATGGCATGGTGAGTTATATTGGGTGTTGATTTATTGGTTAGAAATAATTTGTGTTACCCGTGTCATGCAGGAACTCATAAACCTCCTGAGTCGACCAAAGATCGAGTCTTGTTCCAGTAAAAAAAAACCTACTTGCCTGGTACTACCACTTGTCCCTGCCACAGGCAGGGTACGGTTCAGTAAGTCGTCAACCCCTTCCAAGCACACACCGTACAGAGAGGCTATGGTGGAAGATGCTGGCTGTAGCCGGTAGGCAGGCCACCTGGTCCGGGGGCATGGGTGTTTCCGGTTGGGACCGAGAGGGGAGGCCACCCCTTAGAGCGCGCGATATAAGTTTGATCCCATGCTACGCGAGGTTGTAGCCTCCCCACTTAGAGTTTGCTTGACAGGTGTCGTGGGTGATTCCAGGCACCGATGAGTTAAGCTGGTGTGTGCAAGTTAGGTGTATTTTCAACTAAAAGGCCGTAGACGGAATTAGCCCCAGTGGACTAAAGGAATCCGTTACTTGGGTGTATAGAGTACACCCTCTGCAGAGATTAAACCTTTTCGTATCGCCGTGTCCTTGGTTAAGGAATACAGCCTGGGATGGGTCAAGTGTCGGTCTTAGAGTCGGTCTCCGGAGGAGAAACTATTATACCCGAACTGAAACCACGTTTTGAGACAGGTGGTAATTATGATTATTGTTTTATGGACTAACCCGTATATTGTTGGTATTATCGAATATCCCTGAGACGGTTCTACCTCCCGGATATTCACTGTGGTATTTCTTTTAAAGCCCTTTCTGTGGTGTCGCTAAGACGCCCGACTGTGGTATTTCTTTTAAAGCCCTTTCTGTGGTGTCGCTGAGACGCCCGACTGTGGTATTTATTTTAAAGCCCTTTCTGTGGTGTCGCTAAGACGCCCGACTGTGGCATTTCTTTCAAAGCCCCTTATGTGGTGTCGCTAAGATGCCCGACTGTGGCATGCTTGTTGATTATTTCATAAATATTAATACTGCTATGTTATTACTTATTCATAAATAACATGTTTGCACGCATCAGAGTTTTATTTATCTTTTGTGGACTAACGTCATGAGCATAAAATATTTTCAGCATATCGTTGTGATATTATACCTATGTTCATAATGTTTGCGAGTACATTCAAAGTACTCACTGGCTTGTCCCTGGCTATTGTCTTGGCCAAATTGTTTGCTTGGAGAGGAGCGTTGCGAAGACAGCCCCGTTACTTAAGCAGCGGTGATAGCAGCCTCGCGAAGATAGGAGTTAACCTGGTCAGCTGTTCCCGTGGGAAATGGAGTCCCATAGACCATGGTGATCCACAAACCGCTTCCGCCCTCAACCACTAGAAACCATTTGTTGTACTCATAGGCCACAATGGTCTTGTACTACATATTTTGTACTCTTGCTTGGAATTTCTGTATCAAGTTGATGCCTCATCAGCTAACAGTAATGCTGGGGCTGATGAGCTCGACGGCCATTTTCTGGAATTTAATCCCCAGAAAACCGGTCGCGACAACAGGAGGTAAAATTTTAAAATCACAAGCTTTATATTACATAACATCATTGTTCCATATTACAGGAGAGGATAATATGAATGTTTTCATGGGAATATAACATCCTTTGTGCATTGCTCCGCCACAAGGCGGGATCCCTCCAGGACACCATCAAAATATAACTCAGGTTGGCGGTGCTCCTTGCCCTCAGGCGGCCCCTTTGTCATTAGCTTCTTGGCATCCATCTTCGCCCAGTGCGTCTTAACACGGGCAAAGGCCATCCGTGCACCTTTGATACAGACCGACCGCTTTATAACTTCCAGCCATGGGCAGGCATCAACAAGCCGCTTCACATGTCCGAAGTAGCTGCTGGGTATCAGCGCGACAGGCCACAATCAGATTATCAGCTCCTTCATGGCTAGCTCGGCCGCCTTGTGTAGCTCGACCAGCTGTTTCAGCTGGCCACTGAAGGACACCGGATGTTCTGATCCATGATATTGGGACCTGAGCAGCTTCTTCGTAGAACTCCCTTCTTTGGCTCGATAGAACTCGGCAGCATCTAAACGCTGCACGGCAAATCCGTAAACGTCCCTGGAGAGCTCCAAATTCGGGTAAGTAAGATGAACGCTTCCTTCACAGATTTGCTTTGCATAATGAAAGCCTTACCCGCCGTGATCTTCTTGGCCGCTTGGATCTCCTAAAGGGCGCTCTGGGCCTTGGCTCGAGCCTCTTGTGCGCTCCGGCGGGCATTCGCAAGTTCGAACGCTTGCGTCTTAGAATCAGGCTCCAAGGACTCGTACTTCTTGACGGCATCCTGGAGCTCTTGCTAGACCTTGCCGACCCGAGCCTCGTGCTTCTCACGCGCGGTGCGCTCCTTGGCCGCTTTGTCCTCGGCCTCGGCTAACGCCTTCTTGAGGGCTTCCACCTCGGTCGTGGCCCCTAACAAATTTCAGGATGCTTTAGTCAACATGAAACATTCATCCTTCCTAAAATATACGCGCAGGTTACTGCATACCTTGGCTATCCTCTAGCTGCTTCTTTATGAGGCCGAGCTCTTCGTTGGCCCGCTCCAAGCTCTGCTTCAGGCTAGAGACCTCCGCAGTATGAGCGGCAGGAGCCAGCAGCGATGCCTGCTTATTCACATAGACATCTTATGTTAGACTCCTGCAACAATTGTTTTGATCCTCTGTTCGGCTTTTTCTTTCTGAACACCGAACAGAGAATCAGGGGCTACTGTCCACACTGTGATATTCTTTCTACGATTATTACCTCAAAGCCTATTAAAAGGCTAGCGCAGGCCTCGGTAAGTCCGCTTTTGGTGGACTGAACCTTTTTGATCGCCGTACCCATAAGGACACAGTGTTCATCCACAATGGAGGCGCCTCGCAGCGCTTCCAGAAGATTATCCGGTGCCTCTGGTTGGACAGAGGTCACCGGTGGAACAGGCACACCCCCTCCTTTCAGGGAAGGCCATTCGCTGGACTCCGGAGCCATGTAGGTCTCCGGAATGGTATCCGGCTAAGGGCCGAATGGAACTTGGCCACCATCACCAGTCCCCATGGGGGCTTTTTCCCCCATGTGTCTGGCGGCCGAGGAGTCATCCTGGGGCGCCACCCCGACGATCTCCAGAACCTTCCCCCGGTCTGGGAAGGTCATTTGGGACACCACCTCGTCATCACCCTTGGGCAAGACAGAGTGAGTGGGCGGCAGAGACATGCTAGCCATCTCCTTTGAGTCTAGCGAACCCTTTGTCGAGGATCGCGGGGAGCCGTCGCGGGCCGGATTGTAATGGCATAATTTAAACATATTAAATGGGAAAGGAGAGGTATTGGGAAGTGCATAGGGTTTTTGGTACTTACGAGGCAGCCCGAGGCTTGGTCCGGGGCATTCGCTCCGGACTGCTATCGACATCCCATGTGGAGTTATCCGCAAGGGAGCCCTTCCCCCTCTTGGGCGCCTTCGCCTCTAGATTCGTGGAGGACCCCCTTTTCTTCCTTCCCCCCTGAGGGGGAGAGCCGCCTTCTTCCTTCTCCTTGCTGTCGTCTTCGGCGGCCGAAGAGTCAGTCTCGTCTTTGGACGACATGTCCGAAGCGCGCTTTCGGCGAAGGCCACTCCTGGTCCCTTTGGCCATCTTCTTGGCCTTTTTCTCCGGCACATCATAAGGCGCCGGAAACAACATCTTCGTCAGGAGTGGGGTTTCCTCATCTTCGGGTAGCGGAGCTGGACAATTAGTCCACCCCGCTATGTCGGTCGAGGCCTAAAAGAAATTGATAGGAAGGCTTAGACTCCTTCCTCAAAATATGCCAGTAAAAGCTATGCCTTGAAAACATGAAAAAGCTTACCGAATTAGCCTGACGCTTTAAACTAAGCCCACGATCCTCGGTCGTAGGCGGCGGTGTCTCGCCGGCCATGAAGAGCACTCTCCAGATGTCTTCGTGCGTCATGCCAAAGAGCTCTAGCAGTGTCTGGTGCTTGGTCGGATCGAACTCCCACAAATAGCATGTCCGGCGTTGGCACGAAAGGATCCAGTGGATGAGCATAACCTGGATCACATTGACAAGCTTGATCTTCTTGGTTATCATGTTATGGACACACGTCTAGAGCCCAGTTAGCTTGTTCGAAGATCCCCAGGTCAGGCCCTTCTCTTGCCAGGAGGTGAGCCGCATCGGAACTCCGGATCGGAATTCAGGGGCCTTCGCCCAGTTGGTATCGCGCGGTTAGGTGATGTAGAACCACCCCGATTGCCATCCCTTCACCGTCTCCACGAAGGAGCCTTCGAGCCAGGTAGTATTGGGCATCTTGCCCACCATGGCACCTCCGCACTCTGCTTGTTGGCCGCTCACCACCTTCGGCTTCACGTTGAAGGTCTTCAGCCATAGGCCGAAGTGAGGCGGGATGGGGAGAAAGGCTTCGCACACGACTATAACTGCTGAGATGTTGAGAATGAAGTTGGGGGCTAGATCATGGATGTCCAGCCCATAGTAAAACATCAGTCCGCGGATAAACGGGTGGAGAGGAATCCCATCCCGCGGACGAAATGCGCGAGGAACACCACCCTCTCATGAGGCTCGGGGGTAGGGACAATCTGTCCCTTGGTTGGGAGTCGGTGAACGATCTCCTTGGCCAGGTATCCGGCCTCTTGAAGCTCCTTGATATCTCTCTTCTTAACGGAGGAGGCCATCCACTTGCCCCCAGCTCCAGATCCAGACATGGTTGGAGTGCTTTCTCAGGCGGGGAAAGCTAGGGCTTCGGTGCTAGAGCTCAAGAATGGAGGGGCAGAGGAAGGAGAAGGCGTGGGTGAATGAGGACGAATCCTTATCCCCTTATAAAGGCCGTGAATGTCAAATGCCCCCCCCCCACTCATCCTAAAACTCGCCTATTCCCAAGGGCTATGTAAACGACACGGTTAGGTTACCCACGCCCCTATTGATGAGAATCCCGCAATAAGGGGACACGATCTCCGCTTTGACAATACGTGCCAATGGCAACCGCGTCTCGGAACGTGGAGTGGCAGACGAAAAATGGTTCGAAATTATAACCGGACAGATATGATGCCATATTGCAAAAAGTTGTCAGCGGATTGGACCCGTGTAAAATTATCTTCTCTCCGCGGTTCTGTGTGGTGTGTGTGTTACAGTTCCGGACACGTCGATACGTCCGAAGGCTATCCTGGAGTTCGAAAAGGGGGGCCCGTCGTGCAATGCTGAAGACAAATATGCGTGCCGGACTCCTCGTCATTGAATCGAGGTTCAGGGGCTCCTGAGGGAGTCCTGGACTAAGGGGTCCTCAGGCGTCCGTCCTGTTAGCCATGGGTCGGACTGATGGGCTGTGAAGATACGAAGACCGAAGACTGCACCCGTGTCTGGATGGGACTCTCCTTGACGTGGAAGGCAAGCTTGGGTACCGAATATGTAGATCCCTTTCTTTGTAACCGACCTTATGTAACCCTAGATCCTCCTGGTGTCTATATAAACTGGAGGACTTAGTCCGGAAACGGAGACTCATGACCATAGTCATACAGGCTAGACTTCTAGGGTTTAGCCATTACGATCTCGTGGTAGATCAACTCTTGTAATACTCATATCCATCAAGATCAATCAAGCAGGAAGCAGGGTATTACCTCCATAGAGAGGGCCCGAACCTGGGTAAACTTCGTGTCCCCTGTCTCCTGTTACCATCGACCTTAGATGCACAGTTCGGGACCCCCAACCTGAGATCCGTCGGTTTTGACACCGACAATGATGTCTCTTATTGATTTACCGCTATCATTTTGGGGTTATGCTTTAGAGATGGCTGCATTCACGTTAAATAGGGCACCATCTTAATCTGTTGAGACGACACCATATGAACGGTGGTTTGGCAAGAAACCCAAGTTGTCATTTCTTAAAGTTTGGGGTTGTGATGGTTATGTGAAAAAGCTTCAACCTGATAAGCTCGAACCCTAATCGGAGACATGTGTCTTTGTAGGATACCCAAAGGAGACTATTGGGTACACCTTATATCACAGATCCGAAGGCAAGATATTCGTTGCTAAGAATGGATTCTTTCTAGAGAAGGAGTTTGTCTCGAAAGAAGTGAGTGGGAGGAAAGTAGAACTTGACGAGTTAATTGTACCTACTCCCTTATTGGAAAGTAGTTCATCACAGAAATCAGTTCCAATGATTCCTACTCCAGTAAGTGAGGAAGCTAATGATGATGATCATGAAACTTCTCATCAAGTTACTACCGAACCTCGTAGGTCAAGCAGAGTAAGATCCGCTCCAGAGTGGTACAGTATGATGAGCCAAGATTCCGCCAAATGGCTTGAGGCCATGACACCTGAGATGGGATCCATGTATGAGAACAAAGTGTGGACTTTGGTTGACTTTCCCGATGATCGGCAAGCCATAGAGTATAAATGGATATTCAAGAAGAAGACTGACACTGACGGTAATGTTACCGTCTACACAGCTTGACTTGTTGCGAAAGGTTTTCGACAAGTTCAAGGAGTTGACTATGATGATACCTTCCACCCGTAGCTATAATTAAGTCCGTCCAAATCATGTTAGCAATTGCTGCATTTTATGATTATGAAATTTGGCAAATTGATGTCAAAACTGCATTCCTTAATGGATATCTTAAAGAAGAGTTGTATATGATGCAACCAGAAGGTTTTGTCGATCCAAAAGGTGCTAACAAAGTGTGAAAGCTCCAGCGATCCATTTATGGACTGGTGCAAGCATCTCGAAGTTGGAATATACGCTTTGAGAGTGTGATCAAAGCATACGGTTTTATACAGACTTCTGGAGAAACCTGTATTTACAAGAAAGTGAGTGGGAGCTCTGTAGCATTTCTGATATTATATGTAGATGATACTGAATTTCTGAATAGCATAAAAGGATACTTGAATAGGAATTTTTCATTGAAATACCTCGGTGAAGCTGCTTATATATTGGGCATCAAGATCTATAGAGATAGATCAAGACACTTAATTGGACTTCCACAAAGCACATACCTTGATAAAGTTTTGAAGAAGTTCAAAATGGATCAAACAAAGAAAGGGTTCTTGCATGTATTACAAGGTGGGAAGTTGAGTCAGACTCAATGCCCGACCACTGCAGAAGATAGAGAGAAAATGAAAGTCATTCCCTATGCTTCAGCCATAGGTTCTATCATGTATGCAATGTTGTGTACGAGACCTAATGTGTGCCTTGCTATCAGTATGCCAGGGAAGTACCAAAGTAATCCAGGTGTGGATCGCTAGACATTGGTCAAGAACATCCTGACATAACTGAAAAGGACTAAGGGTATGTTTCTCATTTATGGAGGTGGCAAAGAGCTCGTCGTAAACGACTACGTCGATGCAAGCTTTGACACTAATCCGGATGACTCTAAGTCACAAACCGGATACGTATTTTTATTGAATGGTGCATCTGTCAGTTGGTGCAGTTCCAAGCAAAGTGTCATGGCGGGATCTACATGTGAAGCGGAGTACATAGCTGCTTTGGAAGCAACAAATGAAGGAGTTTAGATGAAGGAGTTCATATCCGATCTAGGTGTCATACCTAGTGCATCGGGTCCAATAAAAATCTTTTGTGACAATACTGGTGCAGTTGCCTTGGCAAAGGAATCCAGATTTCACAATAGAACCAAGCACATCAAGAGACGCTTCAATTTCATCCGCGACCAAGTCAAGGAGGGAGACATAGATATTTGCAAGATACATACAGATCTGAATGTTGCAGACCGGTTGACTAAGCCTCTCTCACGAGCAAAACATGATCAGCACCAAGACTCCATGGGTGTTAGAATCATTATAATGTAATCTAGATTATTGACTCTAGTGCAAGTGGGAGACTGAAGGAAATATGCCCTAGAGGCAATAATAAAGTTGCTATTTATATTTCCTTATATCATGATAAATGTTTATTATTCATGCTAGAATTGTATTAACCGGAAACTTAGGACATGTGTGAATATATAGAGAAACAGAGTCTCAATAGTATGCCTCTACTTGACTAGCTCGTTAATCAAAGATGGTTAAGTTTCCTATCCATGGACAAAGAGTTGTCATTTGATGAACGGGATCACATCATTAGAGAATGATGTGATTGACTTGACCCATCCGTTAGCTTAGCACTATGATCGTTTAGTTTATTGCTATTGCTTTATTCATAACTTATGCATGTACCTATGACTATGAGATTATGAAACTCCTGAATACCGGAGGAACACTTAATGTGCTCTCAAATGTCACAACGTAACTGGGTGACTATAAAGATGCTCTACAGATGTCTCCGATGGTGTTTGTTGAGTTGGCATAGATCGAGATTAGGATTTGTCACTCCGATTGTGGGAGAGGTACCTCTGGGCCCTCTCGATAATGCACATCACTATAAGCCTTGCGAGCAATGTGATTAATGAGTTAGTTATGGGATGATGCATTAAGGAACCATTAAAGAGACTTGCCGGTAACAAGACTGAACTAGGTATTGAGATACCGACGATCGAATCTCGGGCAAGTAACATACCGATGACAAAGGGAACAACATATGTTGTTATGTGATTAGACCGATAAAGATCTTCGTAGAATATGTAGGAACCAATATGACCATCCAGGTTTTGCTATTGGTTATTGACCCGAAGTGAGTCTCGGTCATGTCTACATAGTTCTCGAACCCGTAGGGTCCACACACTTAACATTCGATGATGATCAGTATTATGAGTTTATGTGTTTTGATGTACCGAAGGTTTTTCGGTGTCCCAGATGTGATCACGGACATGACGAGGAGTCTTGTAATGTTCGAGACATAAAGATTGATATACTGCATGATGTTATACGGATACCGGATGAGTTCCGGGGGTCACCAGATAAATATAGGAGTGCCGGGGGGTTATCGGAACCCCCGGGGGAACTAATGGGCCTCTATGGGCCTTAGTGGGAAGAGAGGAAGGGCCAGGAGGGGCTAGCTGCGCCCCCCTTGGGTCCGAATTGGACTAGGGGAAGGGGGCGGCGCCCCTTTCCTTCCCTTCCCCCTCTTCCTTCCTACCCCCTCTCTCCCACTTGGTGGATTCCTACTAGGACTTGGACTCCTAGTAGGTTTCCTCTCTTGGGGGCGTGCCCTAGGGGCCGGCCGGCCTCCCCTTGCTCCTTTATATACGGGGGCAGGGGTACCCTAGAACACACAAGTTGACAGTTGTCTTAGCCGTGTGCGGTGCCCCCCTCCACATATTTCCACCTCGGTCATATTGTTGTAGTTCTTAGGCGAAGCCCTGCATCGGTAACTTCATCATCACCGTCATCACGCTGTTGTGCGGACGAAACTCTCCCTCTACCTCAGCTGGATCAAGAGTATGAGGGAGGTCACCGAGCTGAACGTGTGCAGATCGTGGAGGTGCCGTGCATTTGGTACTTGGATCGGTTGGATCGCGAAGATGTTCGACTATGTCAACCGCGTTGCTAAACAGTTCCGCTTTCAGTCTACGAGGTTACGTGGAAACACTCTCCCCGCTCATTGCTATGCATCACCTAGATGGATCTTGTGTGCGCATAGGATTTTTTTTTGAAATTACTGCATTCCCAACAGTGGGCAGACAGCAAGGTTCGATTACCTCCCCAGGAACACCGAGATATCAGATGGTTGCCAAGAAAACACATAGATATTCGCCTGCAGGAAGGAAACGAGCGTGCTTTCCTATTTGTCATCGAGGGCGACGCTGATGGTAAATGTACCACCAACGCCAGCCAGCCCTGCCGGGACCTTCTTCAGTTGGGGTGCAGCAACCTTGGATCTCTTGCTGTTGGAACACTCTGGCTCGTCGTCAATGGGTGATGTGCACTCGGAGGGGGCATGCTTCTCGGACTCCTTGCCGCAGGTCATACAATCCCTCTTCTTTCCTTTGCTTTCCTTGGTGGGAGCTGCCGCTGGTGCCGCCGCTACTGCGACTGCATCCCGGTACATCTTGTCCACACAGATAATTGCATCCTTCTCATCCGATGGGATAGTGATGACTCTTAGTGGCCCAGGCATCTTCAAGGTGTTGTAAGCATAGTGGGATCCTTCCATGAATTTGGCCAGGGCCGGGCGTCCAAGAATCCCATTGTACGACAGGGGGAGATCAACCACATCAAACACTATCTGCTCAGTTTGATAGTTCAGTTCTCCCCCAAACGTCACCGGCAACGTAATCTTCCCTTTGGGATGGCTCCTGCCGGGATTAACTCCTTGAAATGTGTCGGTAACCTCTAACTCTTCTTCTCCTATCTGAAGCTTGCTGATGACTGCCGAGGAAATCAGATTCAACTTGGCCCCGCCATCCACTAACATCTTTGTGACCTTGAGGTTGCGAAATGTTGGAGAGACCAACAAGGGCAAACATCCTACCACAGTGGTGCGGCCAGGGTGATCCTCGCAGTGGTGCGTCCAGGGTGATCCTCCTCATCAAAGATGATGTGCGTGAGGGACCATTTGAGCGGCTTCTGGGCCTCTAGCACTGGTTCCACAACATTGATCTCTCGTGCCCATCGCTTGAGCTGGCGGTGAGAAGCATGCAAAGATGCACCTCCATCAATGCATAGGGCGTCAGTGGCCTTCTGAAATTCCTGCTCGCTGCTAGGCTCTTGGTAGCCACAGGTGAAGGCACCGGTGAACTCGTGGCACAGGTTTGCCCATGACGAAATGGAGTTCTCCGGCAGGTGCATCAGCCAAGACCTCAAATTGGACTTGAGGGACAAAGGGAAGTAGTTGGCGAACACCTTCCCATCTCTTCCCCAGGTAGCCTGAACAACGATGGTGTAGATGCCCAGGAACTCTGCCGAGTTCAGCCTCCCGTCGTACTTCTCAGGTATCTCTGGCTTGAACATGCGAACAGACGGCCAACGGACTTGCCGCAGTTCTCGTGTAAAGGCAGGGCATCTGACCACAAAAGGTAGGCACCCACCAACACCGAACGCAGGCTCGTCGACGTTGAGGCCATCGCACCTGTCGATCTGGCGGAGGTCGTCGCGATGTCGATCTACGATGACACGCGCGTCTCCCTGCTTCCTATCTTCCTGGGCTCGACGTTGGCTTGGACATGCTCGAGGGTCAGAAGAGACCATCGAGACGTCGCCAGGGTCTTGATTCTACTGTGCCTGCACCGGCTGCCATGGTGGGGACTGCACCGTGGGGATGGCCCCCTCTGTTCGGCCAGCAGTACAGGTGGTTGCTGTTGCTTGGGGAGGTCGTGGCGGGCCAGCTCGTCATGAGCCCCCAGCTTCAGCGAAACCGAGCAGGCTTTGGATGGTGGCACGCCATTCATCCATCTGCTCGGCTACTGGCGGAAACCTCAATAGCAACTGAGCTCACGCCATAGCCTCCGTGGCTGTGCTTGGCATAGATGTTGATGATGTTGACCGCATAGTCGCCTGGCTCTTGACGGTGCCAGTGGCAACGGTGGCAGTGTCGCGCCCATGCTGCTGTGGGACGACCACCTGGGCGGCAGGGTTGTGCGGCGGTGGTGCTCGAGGGTCAGCGGCTCCTTCGAGCGCAGCGGTCTGGTTGGCTCGTCCGGGAGGAGGCGCATGCGCCGTGGTCGCTCCCGTGGTGGGGGCGGCCGGAGGAGGGGGTGCATGTCGGTGGGAGGAGGGGGTGGGGACGGAGTGACCCCCTCACCCACACCTTACGGAGCATGACCGTCGAAGCGCTGCTGATGCTATTCTCCTGCGATATCTCCAGCCCCGTGTCAACCGCAGGGGAAGTGGTGATGGTGCCACCTGCTCCAACCACGCCCCCATCAGCGTTCACGTCCTCGCTTGCCTCCTCATCCCCCAAGAAATTAGAGGTCGCGGGTGGCGGAGCCTTCGAGGTGGGTGGATGGGCCGAAGTACCGGACTTCTTCTTGGGCGCCATGGTCGATGGCATCGTCGGAGATGAGGATGGTGATGAAGATGACGCGTTGCACACTCTTTCAGGTTCGTGCAAGCGATCCCCCTACCTGGCGCGCCAAAGATGTCATGGGATATCCACGGCTACCTATGGGACCTGGAGGCCCCTTACTGGTTTGATAGGGGGGTGTCGCGTTGTGCAAAGTGCAGACCAGCGTACGGTAGCATGGCAGAGAGCACACAAGCAATTTACCAGGTTCGGGCCACCTCGAGGCATAAAACCCTACTCCTGCTTTGATGGATTGATGGTGGAATGGAGGTGGTGAAGCATAGTACACTTTCCCCGTAGGCGTTGCCTTAGGGCAGTAGCGACTACGCATGTATGGGGGTGTGGGTTCATCAACTTTCAACCCTTTCTACAGGCGCCATGGGCCTCCTTCTATAGATCAAGGGGTCACCACAATGGCAAAGTAGTCATTATGAACTGATATGATAGCAAACAGTGCTATCATACCTAACTCTGTGGGCTGACAAGGCGCATTAAATGCACCGCTTAGTGTCACATCACTGGTTGCCCGGCAAGGCTTGCATGTCTATCTTGCCAGCTCTGCGCCTGTTCTCTTGACACGTCACGCGACGGGTGTCATCTCTGGGTTTCTCCTGTATGAAACGGATGCCATGTGGCGAGTGGCTGCCACTTAATCATCTTGCGGCTTGACACCGCATTGATAGACAACGTGGGTCGTGCTTGAGTGGTTGGTGAGGTTGTTTTGTCTCCACGAGCCCTGGTAGGCCCTATCGGGGTGCTTTGGTTGCTTTCTTCTGGTGGTGGCCTCGCCCCTTGCTAGGCTCACCTGCCCGACAAGGGAGGCCCTTCTCTTGTTGATATTCTGCTTCTCTAGCTTGATCTTGGTATCTCCGAGCTGCATGTTGGTTTTTCGAATCTCTTGGTTTCTTGTGCTGTGACTTGGGCTGCTGCTTCAATCTTGTTCTTGTGCATGTGCACAGTCTGGGCAACAAACCCAAGGATTGTTGTGTTGGGGAACGTAGCATGCAATTTCAAAAAAATTCCTACGATCACGCAAGATCTATCTAGGAGATGCATAGCAACGAGAGGGGGAGATTGTGTCCACGTACCCTCGTAGACCAAAAGCGGAAGCGTTAGGTTAACGTGGTTGATGTTGTCGAACGTGTTCACGATCCAACCGATCTAGTATCAAACGTACGGCACCTCCGAGTTCAGCACACGTTCAGCTTGATGACGTCCCTCGAACTCTTGATCCAGCAGAGGGTCAAGGGAGAGTTTCGTCAGCACGATGGCGTGGTGACGGTGATGGTAATGTGATTCATGCAGGGCTTCGCCTAAGCACTATGACGCTATGACCAGAGGAGTAAACTGTGGAGGGGGGCACCGCACACGGCTAGCAGAACAACTGTTGTGCTTTGGGGGGTGCCCCTGCCCCCGTATATAAAGGAGGGGAGGAGGAGGCCGGCCACCAAGGCGGCGTGCCATGGGGGAGTCCTTCTAGGACACCACTCCAAGTAGGATTCGCCCCTCCCGCACTTTTTCCTTTCTTATCGGAGGGGGAAAAGGAAGGAGAGGGAAAGGGGGTCACGCCCCCTCCTCCTTGTCCAATTCGGACTCCCTTGGAGGGGGGTGCGCGCCACCCCTTGCAGGCTTCCCTCTCTCTCCCCTAAGGCCCATGTAGGCCCAATACTTCCCCGGGGAGTTCCGGTAACCCCTCGGTACTCCGAAATATACCCGAACCATTCTGAAACCATTCCGGTGTTCGAATATCATCGTCCAATATATCAATCTTTACCTCTCGACCATTTCGAGACTCCCCGTCATGTCCGTGAACTCATCCGGGACTCCGAACAAACTTCGGTCACTGTCATGGAATTATCATGGCAGATGTCCTCTTGCAAGGACTTAGTCGTGGAGCCATCGCAACTTGGAAGCTTAAAGGGGTTAACGGGACAAGGGACACGAGAGAGGTTTTATACTAGTTCGGCCCCTTACGGTGAAGGTAAGCCTACGTCTAGTTGGGTTGGTATTACTGAGGTTTCGATAACCAGGGAGCGAGATACGCTATGCCTAGCTCTCGATGAGATGTTTCTTGCCCTAAGCCACCAGCGGGTCGTCCCCTTATATACACGGGTTGACGCCCTGTGGCCTACAGAGTCCCGGCCGGCTCATAAACAGTGTCCGGCTCGGTGACTAGCTACCTTATGATACAAGTCATGCCATTACGGTGGTTTATGACTACGGGCCTTAAGTCGCCTGTGGGCTTTAGACCCTTTATTGAACCGCCATCTTCATGATTGACCTTGGGCTTTGTATGATAATCCTCTTTGCGTAACCCGGCCCCTCCAGGGTGGCTTACACAAATTGTTATTTCCCCGACATTAGGTCCCAGATTGATTTGAACCGGTTCATGTCAATCTTAAAATATCTTAAGAAAAAAGCCTTCTGTCTTCTGTGTGTGCAAAGGTCATAACCCTCCATGACGTCATCTTCTGGATCCATGACAACCCGCCGTGACGTCATCTTCCATTAAATTCCTATTTTATTCTGTCATATCTTCAACGGATCTTTATCCTTACTGACCATTGCGAAAACCGAGGCGGCGGAGTCGTTGGATAATGATACTCAGCCTCCTCGTTTCTCGCGCCATCTCAGCCAGCCTTTCCTTATAAATAGGCACGACCTAGGTCTTTTCCATTCTCCCCCTTCGGTCGTCTTCTTCCTCTCGTTGTTTCTCTGCCGCTCGAGCTCCGCCACCGCCGCTGCAGATCTCCTCGTCTTCTCCAACTTAGGCCGCTGCATCGACCTGACTTGACCAGAGAAACGCGATGAACCTCCGCAGCAGCTCTGCATCTGTAAGTCCCCTCTTTCCTGCATCTCAGATCAGCATTAGTTTTTTTTGAGCTCGTCGGTGTTCATCACCGTCCGTCATGAACCCTTGGTAGATTTCACCTCCGACGCCCTTTTCTGATCTCAAGATAATATAAAACTGTTGCGGTAACTGTTTCGCATCCATTTCAAATGCAAATAGATCTCTTTCCTTTGTACAGAGGCTTCATTCGAGCTTATGGACTTATCTGTGCTAGCTTTAGGTCTAGACTTTTTCTTTTCAGAACGACTGTTTGATCCAAAATAATAGCTGCAACTTGCGAAACATGTTTGTTCCATACTTAGTCAAAAATTGCATGTGTTAGATCTGTTTAACCACGTCAGTCCGTATGGCCGGTTTAAGAAGACAACAATGATTGCCCGCCTTGCTTGCTCCTGGCGGTTTTTAAAATACCTTAACTCCTTCTGATATTCATAGCGGCTTAAATGACCAGATATACTTAGCCATATGTCATTAGACCCCTTCATAAGATGCTTTCTTTGAATAGAATGTAAAATGCTCTCATCCGGGTTAAACTGAGCCAGAAAAATACTATTTTGTCATAGGTTTCCATTTGCGTTATGGCACCCAAGGCTCCCAAAGCTCCTGTGACCTGTAACTGGGTCAATTCAATTATTACTGAAAGCACATTGTCTGAATTTGTGAAGACTAGCTATCTGCCCAAGAAGGAGGTCATGTCTTATCGTGCTCCTAACCCGCCAGAGGAGAAACCTCAACCCATGGAGGGGGAAGTGATCGTTTTTACTGATCACATGAGCCGGGCCTCTGCTCCACCCAATTCAAAATTCTTCAGGGATGTCTTGAACTTTTCTAACCTTAGACCACAAGACATCGGACCCAATTCTGTATCCAACATATGCAAATTCCAAGTCTTTTGCGAAGTGTACCTTGGAGAAGAGCCCAACATATTACTTTTCAGGGAGTTATTTTACTTAAATCGCCAGAATGAGCGCGCCAATGGGCCCAGCCTGGAGCTTGGTGGAATCTCCATTCAGCGACAGAGGGATTACCTTTTCCCATACACTAAGCCGCCAAGACATCCTAAGGATTGGAACCAGACGTGGTTCTATTGCCAGGATACTTCTCCGGCTGATGAGAACTCGATGCCCGGTTTTCGTGCCCTACGCCTTGAATCCAACCACCTTCTATCAGACAAGTTATCTACTGTTGAGTGTCTGCCACTCGCCCCCATCATAAAGAAAATCATGGCTCTTTTGGGAAAAGGATTAGACGGCGTTGATTTAGTCCAGGTCTGGATCTCCTGGCGGGTGATTCCGTTAAGCCGCCATCCCGGCTTAATGTGCACATATTCAGGCGAAAAGGATGACATGCTGCGTCATAGTCCTGATGACCTTCCTCATGATATGATTGAAGCTATGACCCAATCTCTGCTGAAGGAGGGCTCAATAGTCAGTAATGCCTTCGACTTACTTCCATTCTGCAAGAATAACCCGGCTCCTGCAGTAAGTCATCAACCTCAACAATTATACCTTTATTATGTAATGCCTTGCTTTTACTCATAGTCTTTTAACATTATTCACAGGCAAATGACGATTTCTGGAAGGTCAAATATGACCATGAGGCTGCCAAACGAGCCAGAGCGGCCAAGAGAGCTAAAAGAAAAGCCGCCAAAACAGGGACCCAGAGGAAGAAGAAACCAAGTACTTCTGATTTATTCAAGCTGGATGACACTGATGACGATGAAGAAGAGGTAATCCTTAACTCCCTGCCTCTTTTACCATTACCTTACTGACCTTTAATGCCTTTCAGGAGGACACAGGAAACAGCCAAGCAGTTGAGGAAGAGGTAACTATAATTTCCTCCGACTCCGAGCCTTTGCCACGGCAGAAAGTCCGAAGAGTGACCCGGAAAGTAAGATTTTCACATCCTTTAGCTTACCAAGATCCTCAATTTCTTTTGAAGCGACAGTTTAATGAGAGCTGGAGGCAGACCCGGACCAACAAAGACGCGGAACTCTCCTCCGGATTACCTGACGTAACAACGAAGCGCCGTGCTGAGGTTATCTCCGATTTACGCTCTTCTTTTCCATTGGCGGGTTTCATTTGTCAACCCCTCAATTCATCTGCCTCAAACTATCAGGATACTTCACCTACCTCTGGAGAATCCATGCAGTCCAACATGCCGGCTTTCAAAACTGCTCCAGGGTAATGTCAACTTATTTATCTTTATGCTTACCTTACTCATGTTTTTGCACTAACCTTTCTGATTTACTCACAACGTACAAGTGAAGCCCAGCAAGAGGACGAAGAAAAATAAGTCAGCCAAAGATCCCGTCGCAACTGAACCGGAGCTTGGCACAGCTGCTCCTGACACCTCCACACATGAGCCGCCGTCTGAACCGGCTTATGATGTTCCGGCACCAACTTGTGATCCGCCCGCTGAACAAACTCTTGACGGATCTGATAACCCGGAGATTCCTAGCCCGGCCAAGACAGTTGATCCGGAAGTCGAGATTCTTAAGACTCAGTTTGTTGAACCGGGACGGCCCACTGTTCTTGCCAAGTGCTCTGCCAAGGAGGTACTTTTGGAGCGCCGAACGGCCAAGCTGGACGTCACTGATTACACTCATCTGAGCACTGGAGAGATTGTCTCTGGTTACATATGCCAAGTTCACAGTAGCCGTGACCTGGAGATTGACATGGTGAAACAAATCCATAAAAAATCTGAGGTATAATTTATGTTACTTTTCCTTATCCATACTTACTGTCCCAGCCCCCAAGTCTATTTCTTATAAGAAAATATGTTGTAGACTTAGAATCTGCTTAACACTGCTTGTCAAACACCCGTCTTATCTCGAAGGCCGGCTTTCGAACAAGATATTTAAACCGGTGTAGCATGATACTTTGAACTTGCAATACACATTAGCCCCCAAGTGTCAAGTATCTTTGCTTGTGAAGTGCTTGGGACTTAATTTCCATGAACCGCCGTAGTGATTCAAAGTTCTTCAGCATACATTAGCCCCCAAGTGTCAAGTATCTTTGCTTGCAAAGTGCTTGGGACTTAATGTTATCTTCTAATAACCCTGACTATAACCCGGCATTGATGCAGGCCACCATAAGTCAATTTGAGTCGGAGATTGCTGATCTGAAGAATCGCTTGAAAGCTCAAGAGACTGAAATCCAAAAGGCCAACTACAAGTTTGAGTTCAGCGTATTTGAACAAGAAAATTTGAAGAAAGGCTTTGAAATAGATAAGAAAGCATGGGCTGATGACAAGGCCTCCTTGGTCACCCGGGCAGAGAAAGCAGAGGCGTCGCTTGCAGAAGCAACTGCCGAGCTATCCGGCTTGAAGCGCCACATATCTCAGATGGTCTCAGCAATCTTTGGTAAGCTACTTCTGCAAATGTTAAATATTGCAAATCTTTTTCTGATGAGTATCTTAATTGTCACCTCCAGCTTACCTGATGTTTCTTAACGCAGTCCCCAGGAGCACAAACCTTAACCAGAACATGTTGATCAAGCTAAAGGCGGTTTATACTCTGGTGGAACAACTCTACACCGGGTCACAACGTGCTTTAGCCACTGTGGCTTTGTCAAATGACGTTCCCCATCTCCTGGCTGACATGTTAAAGTGGCTTGCTGTGCTACCTCAACAGGTCCACGAGCTAAGGCGGGCGTCTGCGAGAGCCGGAGCCATAGCCGCATTGAGCCGGGCCAAAGCATGGATACCAGAACTAGACCCGACCGACATCGCTCTTGGATATCCAAGCTTGAAGGAGGATGGTACCTTATTTGATGAAAAGGACTTCACTGCCTGCATGAAGGAAATACGCCCTGTGGCCACTCTTATTGGGAATGACACTGACCTTACTAAGTACCAGCCGGGTTATGACAGCGAGAATCGGAGACTCCCAACGCCACACTATGATGCAGTCAGCCTGATCCCTCCAATTCGTAAGCATACCTTCGCCCCTGAAGTCGATCCAACTGGGTTAACTGATGATGAAGCTGAATTTGAAGCTTTGAGTGGCATTGACTGGTCATCATCAACCTTCCAGGACAGGGCAGCCGACGGAGGAGCGGAGAAGGATAACCCGGAAGCCTCAGGTCAACCAGACGTGTGAACCATCGGGCGTCGTATGTTTATGCTTTGTGGAAAAACAATGCTTCATTATCCAGACTCGGGGAGTCTTGTAATAGGGTAGATAAAACACTTAAGTTTCTCATGCCTTTGCGCATGTTTTGAGATGCTCAACAATTTCGTAAGCCGCCGTCGTTATACGCTTCCGGCTTATACTGATCTGGTGCTTCCTTTATGTTAAAAGAAATTGCTTGCATTGCCCTGCATATAGAACAAACGCAAGTCCCTCGGCGGCGTATTGCATCGGGGGTTACATAATGTATTGATAACCCAGAGTGTCAACCAAAAAATCATATAAAGGCCGGATTGCAATTATACCTGTTAGACATAATCATAACAGCATACCTGTGATCCTTTTGGTGATCTTGCCGGCTTATGTGACCCAAACAATGAGGGTAAGTTTTAATCCTGAAACTTGGCAGATATGATGTTTGCTATGCGCGAACAACTTTATTTGATCAATATTAAACCGGTGGAACAAAAACCACCCCATAAGTGCTTTCAAGAGGATCTCAAAAGAAGTCAAATAATTATACTTACAAAGTATCATGAGAAATAAACAAAATTCAAAGGCTTATGATTCGAATAAGATCAGTGAACCGTTCCAAAGGGGTTAAGCTAAGATTCGGATACGATCATATAGCCCCCAGTGGCTTTGGTGATGCCGATCAAGTGGGTATCGACAACTATGTTCTCTTTGGTTCGAATATGACCTATGTTTGAACGGGAATCCTCCAAGTGACCATAAGAGTTGTTTAATGACGCTGATTCAAATACGATCCATGTCAGACCCAAAGGGGTTAAGCTATGATTCGGATATGATTAGAAAGCCCCCAAGTGGGTTTGGCAGTATGCCAATCAAGAGGGTATCGACAGCTATGTTCTCTTTAGTTCGAATACGACCTATGTTTGAACAGGAAGCCCCCAAGTGATCATGGCTAGATTCAGATGTGATCATAAGCCGGACCAAAGGGAAAGCCGGATTCAAATATGATCCGCTCGCTGTTGGTTGTTTCAACAACATGATAAAGAAGGTATGTAAACTTTTGAGGATGAAAAGGACAGAGGTCCTGCTTTATTGCTTTTCATAATATATACATCATCAAAATATATACGTCCTAAGAGCCGATGACTCAAGTGTAGTAAGGCCGAAGGTGAGCGATATTCCACGGTCGGCGGGTCTCCTCCTCCGACTTACGTGAGTCTTTGTGTTCTCGAACATAGATGAGGTAGTATGACCAGTTGTTCAGGTTCTTGCTGACCACAAAGGGTCCTTCCCAAGGGGGTGATAGCTTCTGCATATCAAACTGATCCTGGATGAGCTGGAGCACTAAATCACCTTCCTGAAAGGTTCTGGACCTAACCCAGCGGCTGTGGTAGCGGCACAGATCTTGCTGGTAAATCGTCGAGCGGGCTATTGCCATTTCTCGCTCTTCATCCAACAAGTCAAGTGCATCCTGACGAGCTTGTTCATTATCAGCTTCAACGTAAGCCGCCACTCGGGGCGAGTCATGACGGATGTCACTTGGCAGAACCGCCTCTGCTCCGTAAACCATGAAGAAAGGTGTATAACCCGTGGACCTGTTAGGTGTAGTGTTGATGCTCCAAATCACAAAGGGTAACTCCTCCACCCAACAACCCGGCGTCCGCTGTAAGGGGAAGAAGAGCCGGGGTTTTATACCTTTCAAGATCTCCTGATTGGCTCTCTCTGCTTGACCATTGGATTTAGGATGAGCTACTGCTGGAACGTCAAGCCGGATATGTTCTCGTTGACAGAACTCTTCCATAGCACCTTTCGAAAGATTAGTGCCGTTATCAGTTATGATGTTGTGTGGAAAACCAAAACGGAAGATCACCTTTTTCATGAACTGAACCGCCATGGGTGCATCACACTTACTGACCAGCTCTGCCTCAACCCACTTTGTAAATTTATCAACCGCCACGAGGAGGTGTGTCTTTTTATCCTTAGACCTCTTGAAAGGCCCAACCATATCTGTGACGCCCGGATAATCAAGCTACAGTAACCTCTGCTAATGATGCCACGTCACTTCGATTACTGTCGCTAATCCCGCGTAGAGTTCGAAACTGATTAAAATTCAAATTCAAAATTTGACAAACAACAAAAGTTTTCAAATATTAAAAATAAAATGTTCGGAGTGAGCCAAATAATGCATAGGTAATTATGATGGAGAAACCACACTTATATAAAATCTTTTAATATTCTAAAATAAATAAAACAGTAGTCAAAACAATTATTGAGATGCCTTTTATAATTAATAAAATGTTAAACTATTCTATTTAGGTGTTAAACTTTTTATCGCAGTGGGTTTAGTAGCAGTACTAAGTTAGGGATCATTCTTGTACTTTAACAAACTAAAATAAAATGAGGAACAAGATAAAACAGAAAAGATACAAGATAAACAAAAAGGAAAAACAAAACAGAAAACTAATAAAAAGAAAAGAACCCCCCCGGGCCAAACGGCCCAGCTGGCCGACCAGGCCGCCCACCAGGCCGGCCCACGCGGCCCCTTCACCCCCTGACTATAACCCCCCGGTGGCAACAAAACCATTGCGTCACCCCACTCCCCCCCCGCACGACCCGCACGATCCCTCCACTCCCTCTCGTCCTCCCGTGCGCCGCCACCCACAGTGTGGGGCGAGATCCCCGATCTCCTCCGTCCCAGTGACCAGGTCCGGCCGGCCTCCTTCGCCCCTTCTCGTTCCCGGACGGATCCGGCTGCAACCACACCGATCCCCGCCGCCTACCACCGTCCTCGCGCCGCCGCCTCGCAGAAGCTCCTGCCATGGCCGCAGCCGCCTGGTTCTCCGCGTTCGTGCCACGCCAAACTGCCTCCTCCGCCCCGTACCAAGGTCGACGTCCCCGCATCGCCCCTCTGCCATGGGCTCGCCACCACCTCCCGCGCCTCTCCCTCGCGGGATCGACCCCGCCGCTCGTCCTTGCCACCCATTGACGGACGCCATCACCATCATCCTCTCCGTCGCCGGCGTTCCCCGTCCTCGTCGCCGGTGCTGCCTCGACGTACCTCCCCGACTCCTCCTCGAGCCGGCTTTGCTCAACTATAGGGCTCGGTGAGCCCCGTCCTCCCTCTCTCCCCTCGTTCTCTGTCGCCGGCGCCGTCCACCGCGCGCCGACCGCGCTCGTCCCTGCGCCTTGCCATGGTCCTCCGTGCCCCTGTACACGCACGCCGCGTCCTCACCTTCGCGCGCCCCGGCCTCCTCGCGGTGCACGCGCGCGGTCCCGCTCGCGCCCAACACCGCCCAGCTCCCGCCCACGCTGTGCTTCCCTCGCCCGCTTCGGCTGCCTCCTCCCGCAGCCATCACGCCCACCCGCGCCCGCCGTTCCCTCGCACTTCTCTCCAGCCGCCAACACGCGCCGGGCTGCGCCCATCTCCTGCTACCGCCGCGCCGCCCCGCCTCCACCGCTGTTCGCCGTCGCCTCCCTGCCGCTGGCCCCGCCTGACTGGCCTCGCTCGGTCGCCTGGCCGCGCGCCCGCGCCCGGGACCAGCCCTGCTCGGCTCATTGTTCGGGCGATGCCCCATGCCCGTAGCGCCCGAACCCGCGTGCCCAGCGCCCGTTAACGCCCCTGGTGCCTATGACAGATGGGCCCCACGCCCAGAACATTTTCAAAATAAAATAAAATAATAATAATAATAACAACAATTAATTAATTAATTAACTTAATTAATCTAGTTAATTAAATATAATTAACCTGCTGATAAATCTAACTACTGTCAATTAGATAACAGCCTATGACATGCGGGGCCCACCCATTAGTTGACTGGTCAACGGTCAACTTTGACCGCTTGCATCACGCTGATGTCAGGATGATGTCATAAATGCCTTTTGATTTAATTAGTTCTGTTAATCCTAAAAATGATTTAAATCTTTTAAAATTAATATAAAATAAACCGTAGCTCGGATTAAAAAACTTTGTACATGAAAGTTGCTCAGAACGACGAGACGAACCCGGATACGCACCCCGTTCGTCCTCCACACATTCCTAACATATCAAACTCGCAAACTTTCCCCTCCGGCTCCTCTGCCCGAAAACGCGAAACACCGAGGATACTTTCCCGGATGTTCCCCCCCTTCACCGGTATCACCTCATACCGCGTTAGGGCACCCCTAGCACCGTTACTTGTCATGTCATGCATCGTTATGCATCTGTTTGCTTAAATATTTATTGTTTCTTCCCCCTCTTCTCTCGCTAGACACCGAGACCGACGCTGCTGGTGCTGCCCCGTTCGCCTACGGAGTTGACGACCACTCTCTCTTGCCAGAGCAACCAGGCAAGCCCCCCTTGATCACCAGATATCGCCTATTCTTCTCTACTGCTTGCATTAGAGTAGTGTAGCATACTACTTCTTTCAGTTAATCCTATACTGCTACATAGCCTGTCCTTGCTACTACTGTTGTTACCTTTACCTGCTATCCTACTGCTTATTATAGGATGCTAGTGTTTCATCAGTGGCCCTACACTCTTGTCCGTCTGCCATGCTATACTACTGGGCCGTGATCACTTCGGGAAGTGATCGCGGGCATATACTATATACTTTACACTGTTACATCACCTGTGATACTGTTCGGAGATGGGGGCTGAAGGGACAGGTGGCTCCACCCCAGTAGAGGTGGGCCTGGGTTCCCGACGGCCCCCGACTGTTACTTTGAGGCAGAGCGACAGGGCAGGTTGAGACCACCTAGGAGAGAGGTGGCCTGGCCCTGGTCGGCGTTCGTGGATTCTTAACACGCTTAACGAGATCTTGGTATTTGATCTGAATCTGGCCATTTGGTTTATACGCACTAACCATCTACGCGGGAGTAGTTATGGGTATCCCGGCGTCGTGGTATCAGCCGAAGCCTTCGTGACGTCAGCGACTGAGCGGCGCGCGCCGGATTGGAACGTAAGCCTGCTCTTGTATTAAGGGGGCTAGTTCCGCTTTCGGCCGCCCAGGCAACGTGCAGGTGTGCTCAGGGCGATGGGCCCAGACCCTTGCGCGCTTAGGTTTAGACCGGCGTGCTGACCTCTCTGTTGTGCCTAGGTGGGGCTGCGACGTGTTGATCTTCCGCGGCCGGGCATGACCCAGAAAAGTGTGTCCGGCCAAATGGGATCAAGCGTGTTGGGCTATGTGGTGCACCCCTGCAGGGAAGTTTATCTTTTCGAATAGCCGTGTCCCTCGGTAAAAGGACGCCCCGGAGTTGTACCTTGACCTTATGACAACTAGAACTGGATACTTAATAAAACACACCCTTCCAAGTGCCAGATATAACCCGGTGATCGCTCTCTAACAGGGCAACGAGGAGGGGATCGCCGGGTAGGATTATGCTATGCGATGCTACTTGGAGGACTTCAGTCTACTCTCTTCTTTATGTTGCAAGACGGAGGCTGCTAGAAGCGTAGTCTTCGACAGGATTAGATATCCCCCTTTCACTCTGGCATTCTGCAATTCAGTCCACTGATATGGCCCTTTACACATATACCCATGCATATGTAGTGTAGCTCCTTGCTTGCGAGTACTTTGGATGAGTACTCACGGTTGGCTTGTTTCCCCTTTTCCCCATCTCTCTACCCGTTTGCTGCAACCAGACGATGGAGCCCAGGATCCAGACGCCACCGTCGACGACGACTCCTTCTACACTGGAGGTGCCTACTACTACGTGCAGCCCGCTGACGACGACCAGGAGTAGTTAGGAGGATCCCAGGCAGGAGGCCTGCGCCTCGTTCGATCTGTATCCCAGTTTGTGCTAGCCTTCTTAAGGCAAACTTTTTTAACTTATGTCTGTACTCAGATATTGTTGCTTCTGCTGACTCGTCTATGATCGAGCACTTGTATTCGAGCCCTCGAGGCCCCTAGCTTGTATTGTGATGATTGTATGACTTATTTTATTTGTAGAGTTGTGTTGTGATATCTTCCCGTGAGTCCCTGATCTTGATCGTACACATTTGCGTACATGATTAGTGTACAATTGAATCGGGGGCGTCACAAGTTGGTATCAGAGCCGACTGCCTGTAGGAATCCCCCTTCCACACTTCTTTGGCCGAAGTTGAGTCTAGACTTTACAAAACTTTTACTAACATGGCTGTGCGGCCCACGGGCCCACGTCGCCATTGGGTGGTAGTAGGATCTTTTTATTCCTCGACCTTTACTCTGGGACTCTGAACTCTCTTCTATTCGGGTTAAGTGATTTTGCTAAAATCTAACTTTAGGTTCTCGAAAATACTTCCTCCCGGAGAGCCCTTCAGGCCAGATGATCGCCTGCTGCAACAGAAGATTCTGACAATACTCTCCGATGTTGTCACGACCGGTTTTCCAATAAAAATATTTATTGAGAAACCAATCTTTAGAATCCAGTTTGAGATAAAACCTCCTCACTGGTAGACAAACTTTTGATACAATAAGCCAGTAGCATCAAATATATTACAGGGTTGAGCTGATGATGCTCAACAATTTATTACAGGCATGCCAATAATTATACATAAAGGCGGATATAATATAATGGTGTGGTGGCATACTACTGACTTGAAACTGGGGAGTGGTGGAATAACACAGTGGGGAGTGGATATGTGACTCTCAAACTAACATCCCATCGAGCGTTGAGGTGAGGCTCGATGAATTTATTTGGGTTGCGGAAGCGGGTATAAAACAGTGACCAAGACCAGGGTCACACGAGACTGACTGGGACTCCTCTAGGCGTCGGACTCACTATCGAACTCCTCATCCATGAGATCACCCTCGCCAGCATCTGGCCAAATCAACAAGCCGGTGAGTACTTTGAAAGTACTCGCAAGACAGTTCGGACGTAAGATATAACAAATGCATGCAAGAGTGCGTCACGTTTAAATTACCAATGCACATTCAAAGTAATATTAGGCAGGGTAAGTAAAAAGGGAAACGGCGGTAGTCCGCCTGAAATCCCAACAGTGAAAATAAAGGAAGAACCGATCGGGTGTCTGAAGCGACGCCTCGGAAGGTTATCAATAAAATAAAAGAAAGAATTGCCACAGTCGGGCGTCTGAGCGACACCATATAAAGGGCTTTAAAAAATGCCACAGTCGGGCGTCTGAGCGACACCACATAAAGGGCTTTAAAAGAAATGCCGCAGTCGGGCGTCTGAGCGACACCACATAAAGGGCTTTAAAAGAAATGCCGCAGTCGGGCGTCTAAGCGACACCACATAAAGGGCTTTACTGACAAGGAAAAATAATTATAATTCAACTCTTGAAAATAAACGGGTTAGTCCATCCACAAGAATAAACATTTAACTGATCTTAGTGCTCATGGTCCCACCGGATAATCTGTCACCGAAACTGGCACATGTCAGTTAGCGAACTTGGATATAGATAAGATGATTTGAGGATATATGACTCTGTAGAGTTTGTACAAAATTTCCCACAGTTAACGGATTTCCGTAGTCACAAGGACTAGTTCCGTTTACGGTATTTCAGAAGGAAACACAGCTAACCAGTACACACCCATCCAACCTCTTGATGCCAGGAATCACCCTCGACATCGTCCAAGAAAAACTTTTGAGACGGGGAGATCACAATCTCGAATAGCATGGGATCAAATTTATATACGCGCGCTCTAAGGGGTGCCCCCCTCTCGGTCCCAACCGGAAACACCCATGCCCCCTGACCGGATGACTGGCTTTAATCCAGGGCCATGGAACCATCATACCGGCCTCTCCTTTTTGGTGTGTACCAGGAAAGCGGTTTGCAACTTACTAAACCATATCCCTTGCGGAAAACATGTGGTAGTACATGGAGGGAAATGGATAGGAACCAAACCGATACGGGCTGGTACCGAAGTTAACTTGTATGGCATAAGACTGGCATGCTACAACACTACCATCTTACCCATCTTCTTGCCAACACATGGCCTTGCATACTCACATCCAACCACTTATGGATCATCGAACTAACTTGTCTCAACAAAGTATGATAAACACGTTCATCGGTATGTTCAACAATATGCCATAAAACTAACTAGATGCAAAACATGCCATGACACTCATCATATCAAAAGTTCAAACGTGCTTGCCTGGTTCAGAGTAGTCGGAGTCTAACTCGGTGAAGTTCGCGGTCCCGTCACCTCCTTCGGTATCTACGGTATAAAGAGAATATACGCGCTATCGTGAATACCGAGAGGTGCACAATTTTTTTTCCAAATAATCTTCAAATAAATCTGATAAAAAACTAGACAAAATTTTGAAGAGAACAGAAAAAGAATTACTCAAAAATATGTTTCTGTTTAAAAGTTATAATGGTTTTTGTCTAGGGACCCATCTGTAATGAAACAGAAACTTCTCAGGGTTCTTTTTATAAAAACGGAAAACGCTTCGGTCTCATTTACGCTAGCTCAGAGGAGAAGACGTAGTTTGCCCGAATACGCTTTCAGAAAACGATTCGAAAAAAAAGAGAAACCTGACGGGGCGGTCCCACCCGTCGGGTTTGAAATCGGGACGGCGCCTTTGGCGCCAGAGAGCCGCGGCGATCGCCGGCGGCGATCTACGGCGAGGCAGAGGGATCGGAGGGTACCTCCATGCTCAGGGTGCCGTTCCGCGTCGGGTGGTGGTCGTGGTGGTCGCCGGCGTGCACTGTGTCGACGGTGGCCCCTGCTCCGGCGGACGGCGGTTCGGACGAGGATGGAGCTCGCCGGAGGGGCTGCCAATGTTCAAATTGACGAGGGGGTTAGGGTACGGGGCGTGGAAGAGGGCTGCAGACGGAGTTTAGACGCCGGAGATGGCCTCACCGCAGTGAACGCAGCTGGAGCCAGAGGCGGACGGAGGTGGCCGGAGTCGAGGAAGAAGGGCTCCTCGAGGCCCCTCCAGTGGCCAGGCGGGGTGTATGTGAGGTGTAGGGAGCGTGTGTGCTCGAGGGGGAGCTCGGGGTCCCCTTTTATAGGCAATCCGAGGCGGTGGCCGAGAACGGGGTTCTCCGGCGATGGATTACGGCGGCGTGGAGGATGCACGGGAGGTTTTAGAGGTGGAGCGTCGTCGAGGTTGCCACCTGGTGCTGTTTATGCGCTAACGGCGTCGGGATCTGCTTGCTTTGGTGGAGTTCGACGGAACGGGACGGCGCGGGCCCGTCGGTGGCAGAGAGCGTGCGCTGTGCACGCCGCGCCACGGCGACGGTGCTGCATGCGTGCGCTGGCGCGGAGAAGGCCACGCGGAGCCACCAGGGAGTTTGGGCGGCGCTGAACGGTGTTGCGCTGCCGTTCTGCTTCCTGTCGGCCGCTACGGCGGCTCGGCCGCCACAAGACACGCCGGCGCAGGCGGGCCAGGGCGCCACCGACGCCGGGAAGCTGCCAAGCACGCGTGTGGAGCTCCGGACAAGCAGGCCAGGCGGCGAGCAACGTGCCAAGGGCACTGTGATCATGTGACTGCACTCTTCTGAAGAAGATCGACACTGAAAGTCTGAATTTAACTGAATATGAACTGAAACAGTGCATGCAAGGTGTTCGACAGAATGATCTAGGCATGTAGGTATTTTTCCTTGGGCTGATTTTTGGTAGAGTGGCTTCTCATTGCTCCAGTAGGCTGTCTGATTTTTGGTGGAATTTTTGGAGAAGTGTAGATATGAATTTCACCAAATTTGGCAAATCTGGTCCAAACTTGCAGGGAGTGTAAGTTGAAAAATTTGAAAAGAAGATGAGTGGATCAAGATGGTTCTAGGTTGAGGGTACCAAGGACTAGCCAGCAGAGTTGGTTTGAGGTCCAAATACAAATTCTATAGGGTACTTGCTTTGTAAATGGTTCAGGCTCAAAATAAAGATCAGAAAAGATTTGAGAGGTGAAATAATCAAAATAAAATCCAAAACTTGTTTGGATTAGTTGGGGCAGAGGACTTAGGTTGCTGGCAACGAGGAGGGAAGGTTTTGGAGTGGTTTTACCACATGGGCAAAAATACAAGATCATGGGTGGTTATCCAAAGAATGGAAACCCCAAATTTTTCATAGAGTTTTTCTTTTAAGAAGAAAAGATCAAACTCCCAAAAATTAATTTTTTGAAGAAAACCAACCAAGGAGAAGTTTTAAAAGATCAAACCCAAGGTTTGAATAAGTAAACAGAAACAACAATCCTAGCCAAAGAACAAGATTTTTAAGAGGATGGTTTTTCTGAAAATTTTAAAATACCATCATTTCACAAAAGAAAAACCAGCAAGATTTTTGCTAAAAACTAAATAAATTTTTTGGAGTGTCACAACACCTACCCCCTTAGGAAAAATATCGTCCCCGAGATTTCAGCTGATCCTTAAATAAGTGTGGATGCTCTGCCCGAAGAAAATCCTCTCTTTCCCAAGTTGCTTCATTTTCGGTGTGGTTGCTCCATTGAACTCTGAAAAATTTTATGGTCTTTTGCCGGGTTCTCCTTTCAGACTCCTCCAATATTTTTACGGGACGTTCCCGATAAGTGAGGTCCTGTTGCACGTCAATGTTCTCATGGGATACTTGTTTCTCTTGGTTGCTCACACACTTCCTTAACTGCGAAACGTGGAACACGTTGTGGATATCTGACAGTTCCTCAGGTAAGTCTAGCTGGTATGCGACCGTGCCTTTCCGGGCCACTATACAGAATGGTCCTATGAACCTTGGTGCTAGCTTTCCTTTTATCTTGAATCGTTGTAATCCCCTCATAGGGGATACTCGTAGGTATACGAACTCACCGGGTTCGAAGCTGGCCCCACGATGCTTCTGGTCGTAATAACTCTTCTGTCGGCTTTGAGCGGTCTTGAGCCTATCCCTGATTAGCTTGACTTTCTCCTCGGCTTCTTTGAGCATGTCTGGTCCGAAGATGCGGCTGTCTCCGGTCTCTGACCAATTCAACGGGGTACGACATCTTCGTCCATACAAAGCCTCAAATGGTGCCATTTGCAGGCTGGCCTGGTAACTGTTGTTGTATGCGAACTCGGCATATGGGAGGCTTTCTTCCCAACTGGTTCCATATGTGAGGACACATGCCCTCAGCATGTCCTCTAAAATCTGGTTTACGCGTTCTGTCTGTCCATCTGTCTGGGGGTGGTAAGCTGTACTGAAAGCTAGTTGAGTTCCCAGAGCCTGTTGTAAATGATCCCAAAATCTCGAGATGAACTGAGTGCCTCTGTCAGATATTATAGTCTTCGGAACACCGTGCAGACAAACTATACGGGCAAGATATATCCTGGCAAGCCTCTGAGTGGTGTAGGTCGTCTTTACTGGAATAAAGTGTGCCACTTGGTTAATCTGTCGTTGATAACCCATATGGCATCATTTCCGTGTTGTGACCGAGGTAGTCCGACAATGAAATCCATCCCTATTTCATCCCATTTCCACTCAGGTATTTTGTTTGGTTGCAGTAATCCGGCTGGTCTCTGATGCTCAGCTTTTATGCGTTGGCAAGAGTCGCAACATGCAATGAAAGTGGCTATGTCCCTCTTCATACCGTGCCACCAAAATCTTTCCTGAATATCTTTATACATTTTGGTTCCCCCCGGGTGGATTGAGTATGGGGCGGTGTGGGCTTCAGCCAAAATTTGCCGTTTAAGGTCTTCTATGTCTGGCACGCAGAGTCTTTCCCTGTACCATAATATCCCTCCATCGTCTACGACAAATTCCGAGGTCTTGCCCTTGCTCACCTTACTTTTGATGCCCTCAATGCTGGGGTGACCAGGCTGAGCTCCTTTAATCTTCTCCACAAGGTCGGGCTGTATTTCCAAGTTTGCTATGGTGCCTTCCGCCACCATTAACAAGTTGAGTTTGGCAAATTCTTGTTGGAATTCGGGTGTCAAGCCCTGTAGATTGCTTTCGTCGGAGCTGGGGTTCCGACTAAGAGCATCGGCCACCACATTCGCTTTACCTGGATGACAGTGGATACCAACATCATAATCCTTTACCAATTCCAACCAGCGTCGTTGCCATAAATTTAGTTCTGGCTGCGTGAAAATATATTTGAGACTCTTATGGTCCGTATATATTTCACATCGATTTCCCAGTAAGAAATGCCTCCATTCCTTAAGTGCATGAATGACTGCTGCCATTTCCAAGTCATGAGTGGGATAATTTTCCTCATGCTTGCGAAGCTGCCTTGAAGCGTAGGCGACAACCTTGCCTTCTTGCATCAATACACATCCAAGACCTTTTCTGGACGCGTCGCAATATACTTCAAAATTCTTGTGTATGTCTGGCACGATTAATACTGGTGTTGTCATTAGTTTCCGCTTTAGCTCTTGGAAACTTTTCTCGCAGGCTTCTGTCCATTCAAACTTCTTGTCTTTCTTGAGTAGTTGTGTCATAGGCTTGGCTATGGTGGAGAACCCTTCAATAAATCTGCGGTAATATCCTGCCATTCCCAAGAAGCTTCGGATGTCTGTCATGCTGGCTGGTGACTTCCAGCCAAGTACGGCTTTTACTTTCTCCGGGTCTACTGCGATACCGTCTTGGGTCAGCACGTGGCCTAGAAAGCCTACTTGCTTTAACCAAAATTCACACTTGCTGAACTTGGCGTACAATTGGTGTTTCCTGAGTTCTCCTAGTACAATTCTGAGATGTTCAGCGTGCTCTTCTGGTGTTTTGGAGTATACTAGAATATCGTCGATGAATACCACAACGAACTTGTCCATAAACTTCATAAATACTTTGTTCATGAGGTGAACAAAATATGCAGGAGCATTTGTTAATCCAAAAGGCATCACTGTGAACTCATACAGTCCATATCTGGAGGTGAATGCTGTCTTGGGGATATCTTCTGTTCGTACCTTTAATTGATGGTATCCTGACCTTAAGTAAAATTTTGAGAATACCTTGGCCTTAGCGAGCTGATCGAATAAATCATTTATTCTTGGCATCGGGTATTTGTTCTTGACCGTGACCATGTTAAGTGCTCGGTAGTCAATACACAATCGCAGTGTTCCATCTTTCTTTTTGGCAAATAAAATTGGTGACCCCCAAGGTGAGGAACTGGCTCGAATGTATCCTTTGTCTAGCAATTCCTTGATTTGTTTCTTCAGCTCAACTAACTCGGACGGTGCCATTCTGTATGGTTTCTTGTATATGGGGGTGGTTCCTGGTGCAAGCTCAATGCTGAATTCTATCTCTCGGTCTGGTGGCATGCCTGGTAGCTCTTCGGGGAATACGTCTGGAAATTCACATACTACTGGAACCTTGCTTAGATCAAAAACATCTACCTTATTCAGTCTTGGTTGCCTGGGTATTTTCCTTTCCTTGGCGGATACCCTTATTGTCTTCCCGAGGTGATGCGTGAGTATTACGGTCCGGTTGAAACAATCAATGAAACCTTTATTTGTGGTTAGCCAATCCATCCCAAGGATGACATCTAGTCCCTTAGTTTCCAACACAATAAGGTTTGCGTAAAACTTCAGCCCTTCGAACTCAATAATCACATCCTGACAGTAATTCTGAGTAACTTGCTGAATTCCAGGGGACTTGATGATCATGGATTTCTCCAAAGGAAGCATCGAAAAATTATTTTGCAAAGCAAAACTTTTCGAAACAAAAGAGTGAGAAGCTCCAGAATCAAACAAAACCATTGCAGGTATTGTGTTGACAGGAAACGTACCGAGTACGATATCCGGAGCATTTTGTGCCTCCTCTTTGGTTACGTGGTTCAGATGACCCTTCCTGTGGTTGTTGTTGGGATTGAAATTGTTTCGCTTGGGCGCTGAATTGTTGTTGCCGTTGTTCGGCTTTGGTGCTGAGTTTCTAGGCTTGGGACACTGCTTGGCATAGTGTCCTTCCTCTCCGCAGGCGTAACAAGTAACGCCAGGGCGATATGTGAACTCCTTGTCCCTTGCATGAAAATTCTTCATTGGGCGTGAGACGTTGGACGGGGATTTGTGTGTCCCACCCTTTTGAAAATCTGTCTTGCTTCGGTGATTGCGAGCCTGGTTAGTCTGGTCCCTTTTTCGCTTGTGGATATCTTCCAAACTGCGTCTCTCATTTTCCAGAGTAATGGCTTTATCCACCAGCGTCTTAAAATTTGGGAAAGTGTGTATGACCAGTTGGCATTTAAGCGCAGGCGCTAGGCCGTTAAGGAATTTCTCCATTTTCTTGCTTTCAGTCATACGCTCTTCATTTGCGTAGCGAGACAATAGAGTAAACTGATTGTTGTAATCTGATACTGTCATGTTCCGTTGTTTGAGGTCATCGAACTCCCTCTTCTTGATTTTCATAATACTTTTAGGAATATGTGCGCCACGGAAGCCTTCCTTGAAATCATCCCAGGTTATATCATTTTCGTTGGGATGCATGTGCAGGAAATTCTCCCACCAGGATGCGGCTGCTCCCGTGAGATAATGCGGTGCGTACAATACTTTTTCTGGGTCTGAGCATTTCGCAATAATTAATTTTCTCTCCATATCACGAAGCCAGTCTTCGGCCTCAAGCGGCTTGTCAGTGTGAGAAAATGTCTGGGGACATGTCTTCTGTAGTTCGGATAATTTAGAATGCTGTTGATACTGTCCATGGTGATTTCCCATGTTGATGACTTGGTTCATCATTTCACGATGTTGTTGCTGACTTTGTTTATAAAGGCGGCACATTTGAGATAGTGCCGTCTCACTACCCTATTGACTTGATTGACCTTGAGTGAAATTGTTGCCTGGTTGATTGTCATAATATTGGTTCGACTGCCCTTGTGCAAAATTGTTGTCTGCTTGAGTGCCATAATTTTCCTCTGGCGGAGCTGGCATGGAGCGAGTCCAAGGACGAGACATTTTTCACTCTGGGGATATATTTTGTGAAACCCATAAGCAAACGAAAAAAATAAATCCATAAAAGCACAAGGTTGGCAAAGAAACCAAATAGCCAAGATTACTAGGGAAAACCATTTAATTTGCGTACGGAGAAAGACTGCTCATTACGTATCTTACACACGGGCGATAATTATACAATACGTCACTCAGGATATGCGTACATATTCCTGACATGTTATTTAGGCTAGTGCACTTCTCCAGATCCTACATGATGCGCAAACAGGCTACTTCCCATATCTTACATGGCGGTACATCGCGCGACGGCTAAGCGTACTTAGTCGAAGATGTTGATGATGTCCTTGGCCCTGCCAAGGGTGAGGCGTAGCGAGGCTGGAGACTCAACTTCCTCCTCGTTAATAGGTTCCATACGAGTAGTGCTGCGCCAAGCAGAAGGAGCGGGTGCCAGGGGCGGAATAACACGGATAGGAGTCGGCACGAGTGGCGGTGCAGTGTGCGCTGGAGTGGGCGCAATGACCTGGTTGAACTCCTCAGTAGAAGGCAGGCGACGAGCTGGTGCATAGGATGCTGATGATGAGGCATAAGTCAGTGGCGGTGCTGTGGGCAGGAGCTCCCTCCTGTTGGCAGCACAGCCATGGACTGAGTCCATGCAAGCGGCCACAAAGTCGTCCATCAAGTTGTCGAAGGTGGCCTCCAGAGCCCGAAGATACTCAATAAGCATCTCAAAGGCCTCGTCTCGCTCTCCTCTGGGGCAGGAGTATGCGTAGTGACAGGTGTAAGGCACGTGGCATGGAAGATAGCGGTAGCGACGAGCCTTCATCACGGGAAGGACATCCCCAAGGCGAGCTATTGACTCGCGGGCTGCCATCTGGATAGCATGCTTCTCCGTGGGCATGGCTCTTCCCATGAACCGGAAGCGGCGTAACTCACCACGCCCTCCCCTGAATTGCACCGAGGCCTGGTGCATAGTCAGACTGTCGTTGACTTTGTGCTGGCAAAGTGAGACGACCGGGCGCACAGATGGCCCCATCGCAACCTGAACGATGAAGGATAGAAGCTTGACGAACCCATCGGGCACGTTGGCGAAGGTCTGAGACTCGCAGCTGTTGTCGGCCATCTACAAAAAGTAGGCAAAAATTCTGAAGAGACAGATCATAAATATATGCTGACTGTCAGAAAAAAAATGTCTACAATTGTAAAAACATAAATGGGCTCTAATATGCTAATAACCGATTAGCGATCGCACCTAGTGGCTTCCTACAGTCAGCCTGGCTCTGATACCAAGCTTGTCATGACCGGTTTTCCAATAAAAATATTTATTGAGAAACCAACCTTTAGAATCCAGTTTGAGATAAAACCTCCTCACTGGTAGACAAACTTTTGATACAATAAGCCAGTAGCATCAAATATATTACAGGGTTGAGATGATGATGCTCAACAATTTATTACAGGCATGCCAATAATTATACATAAAGGCAGATATAATATAATGGTGTGGTGGCATACTACTGACTCGAAACTGGGGAGTGGTGGAATAACACAGTGGGGAGTGGATATGTGACTCTCAAACTAACATCCCATCGAGCGTCGAGGTGAGGCTCGATGAATTTATTTGGGTTGCGGAAGCGGGTATAGAACAGTGACCAAGACCAGGGTCGCACGAGACTGACTGGGACTCCTCTAGGCGTCGGACTCGCTATCGAACTCCTCATCCATGAGATCACCTTCGTCAGCATCTGGCCAAATCAACAAGCCAGTGAGTACTTTGAAAGTACTCGCAAGACAGTTCAGACGTAAAATATAACAAATGCATGCAAGAGTGCGTCACGATTAAATTACCAATGCACATTCAAAGTAATATTAGGCAGGGTAAGTAAAAAGGGAAACGGCGGTAGTTCGCCTGAAATCCCAACAGTAAAAATAAAGGAAGAACCGATCAGGTGTCTGAAGCGACGCCTCAGAAGGTGATCAATAAAATAAAAGAAAGAATTGCCACAGTCGGGCGTCTGAGCGACACCACATAAAGGGCTTTAAAAGAAATGCCATAGTCGGGCGTCTGAGCGACACCACATAAAGGGCTTTAAAAGAAATGCCGCAGTCGGGCGTCTGAGCGACACCACATAAAGGGCTTTAAAAGAAATGCCGCAGTCGGGCGTCTGAGCGACACCTCATAAAGGGCTTTAAAAGAAATGCCGCAGTCAGGCGTCTGAGCGACACCACATAAAGGGCTTTAAAAGAAATGCCGCAGTCGGGCGTCTGAGCGACACCACATAAAGGGCCTTACTGACAAGGAAAAATAATTATAATTCAACTCTTGAAAATAAACGGGTTAGTCCATCCACAAGAATAAACATATAACTGATCTTAGTGCTCATGGTCCCACCGGATAATCTGTCACCAAAACTGGCACATGTCAGTTAGCACGGAACTTGGATATAGATAAGATGATTTGAGGATATATGACTCTGCAGAGTTTGTACAAAATTTCCCACAGTTAACGGATTTCCGTAGTCACAAGGACTAGTTCCGTTTACGGTATTTCAGAAGGAAACACAGCTAACCAGTACACACCCATCCAACCTCTCGATGCCAGGAATCACCCTCGACATCGTCCAAGAAAAACTTTTGAGACGGGGAGATCACAATCTCGAATAGCATGGGATCAAATTTATATACGCGCGCTCTAAGGGGCGCCCCCCTCTCGGTCCCAACCGGAAACACCCATGCCCCCTGACCAGATGACTGGCTTTAAGCCAGGGCCATGGAACCATCATACCGGCCTCTCCTTTTTGGTGTGTACCAGCAAAGCGGTTTGCAACTTACTAAACCATATCCCTTGCGGAAAACATGTGGTAGTACATGGAGGGAAATGGATAGGAACCAAACCGATACGGGCTGGTATCGAAGTTAACTTGTATGGCATAAGACTGGCATGCTACAACACTGCCATCTTACCCATCTTCTTGCCAACACATGGCCTTGCATACTCACATCCAACCACTTATGGATCATCGAACTAACTTGTCTCAACAAAGTATAATAAACACGTTCATCGGTATGTTCAACAATATGCCATGAAACTAACTAGATGTAAAACATGCCATGACACTCATCATATCAAAAGTTCAAACGTGTTTGCCTGGTTCAGAGTAGTCGGAGTCTAACTCGGTGAAGTTCGCGGTCCCGTCACCTCCTTCGGTATCTACAGTATAAAGAGAATATATGCGCTATCGTGAATACCGAGAGGTGCACAAAAATTATTCCAAATAATCTTCAAATAAATCTGATAAAAAACTAGACAAAATTTTGAAGAGAACAGAAAAAGAATCACTCAAAAATATGTTTCTATTTAAAAGTTATAAAGGTTTTTGTCTAGGGACCCATCTATAATGAAACAGAAACTTCTCGGGGTTCTTTTTATAAAAAAAGAAAACGCTTCGGTCTCATTTACGCCAGCTCAGAGGAGAAGACGTATTTTGCCCGAATACGCTTTCAGAAAATGATTCGAAAAAAAAGAGAAACCTGACAGGGCGGTCCCACCCGTCGGGTTTGAAAACGGGACGGCGCCTTTGGCGCCAGAGAGCCGCGGCGATCGCCGGCGGCGATCCACGGCGAGGCAGAGGGATCGGAGGGTACCTCCATGCTCAGGGTGCCGTTCCGCGTCGGGTGGTGGTCGTGGTGGTCGCCGGTGTGCACTGTGTCGACGATGGCCCCTGCTCCGGCGGACGGCGGTTCAGACGAGGATGGAGCTCGCTGGAGGGGCTGCCAATATTCAAATTGACGAGGGGGTTAGGGTACGGGGCGTGGAAGAGGGCTGCAGACGGAGTTTAGACGCCGGAGATGGCCTCACCACAGTGAACGCAGCTGGAGCCAGAGGCGGACGGAGGTGGCCGGAGTCGAGGAAGAAGGGCTCCTCGAGGCCCCTCCAGTGGCCAGGCGGGGTGTATGTGAGGTGTAGGGAGCGTGTGTGCTCGAGGGGGAGCTCGAGGTCCCCTTTTATAGGCGATCCGAGGCGGTGGCCGAGAACGGGGTTCTCCGACGATGGATTACGACGGCGTGGAGGATGCACGGGAGGTTTTAGAGGTGGAGCGTCGTCGAGGTTGCCACCTGGTGCTGTTTATGCGCTAATGGCGTCGGGATCTGCTTGCTTTGGTGGAGTTCGACGGAACGGGGCGGCGCGGGCCCGTCGACGGCAGAGAGCGTGCGCTGTGCACGCCGCGCCACGGCGACGGTGCTGCATGCGTGCGCTGGCGCGGAGAAGGCCATGCGGAGCCACCAGGGAGTTTGGGCGGCGCTGAATGGCGTTGCGCCGCCGTTCTGCTTCCTGTCGGCCGCTACGGCTGCTCGGCCGCCGCAAGACACGCCGGCGCAGGCGGGCCAGGGCGCCACCGACGTCGGGAAGCTGCCAAGCATGCGTGTGGAGCTCCGGACAAGCAGGCCAGGCGGCGAGCAACGTGCCAAGGGCACTGTGATCATGTGACTGCACTCATCTGAAGAAGATCGACACTGAAAGTCTGAATTTAACTGAATATGAACTGAAACAGTGCATGCAAGGTGTTCGACAGAATGATCTAGCCATGTAGGGATTTTTCCTTGGGCTGATTTTTGGTAGAGTGGCTTCTCATTGCTCCAGTAGGCTGTCTGATTTTTGGAGAAGTGTAGATATGAATTTCACCAAATTTGGCAAATCTGGTCCAAACTTGCAGGGAGTGTAAGTTCAAAAATTTGAAAAGAAGATGAGTGGATCAAGATGGTTCTAGGTTGAGGGTACCAAGGACTAGCCAGCAGAGTTGGTTTGAGGTCCAAATACAAATTCTATAGGGTACTTGCTTTGTAAATGGTTCAGGCTCAAAATAAAGATCAGAAAAGATTTGAGAGGTGAAATAATCAAAATAAAATCCTAAACTTGTTTGGATTAGTTGGGGCAGAGGATTTAGGTTGCTGGCAACGAGGAGGGAAGGTTTTGGAGTGGTTTTACCACATGGGCAAAAATACAAGATCATGGGTGGTTATCCAAAGAATGGAAACCCCAAATTTTTCATAGAGTTTTTCTTTTAAGAAGAAAAGATCAAACTCCCAAAAATTAATTTTTTGAAGAAAACCAACTGAGGAGAAGTTTTAAAAGATCAAACCCAAGGTTTGAATAAGTAAACAGAAACAACAATCCTAGCCAAAGAACAAGATTTTTAAGAGGATGGTTTTTCTGAAAATTTTAAAATGCCATCATTTCACCAAAGAAAAACCAGCAAGATTTTTGCTAAAAACTAAATAAAATTTCTGGAGTGTCATAGATGTTTCCCCGAGACCTTTGTGCCCTTCGCCATTGCAATTCCATACCACCGATAAATCCGTATGGAAAGCTACATACACTTGTCGTCCATAACTTCATTCCCAGTTGATCTTGTTATTACAAGATACGTCGGAAATTCTCTCTATTTTTCCGAAAATACTTTGTGCCTACTGCCTTGCAGTTACTAGCCACATAAATACCCATACGGATAATTCATTCCACTTACCGAGTATCCGCTCATTCACAGTTGTTCATGTGTTCCACATAAGTCTTCAAAATACCATTCGATCTTCCGAAAATCCTGAACAACCTATGGCTCTTGAAATCCTTGCCTACTTGCAATATGGTTAATCCCATAAGTCTCGTAATCTTATTGGCATCCATTGTCATTATCATTTTGAGTCCGTTGATTCAATATGTTGCGAATAGTCGCAATCTCTAGTCAGTTCCTAGAATTCATCCTTCTGGCTCAAGCGTCATTTTAAACATGAGCTGGATCTTGACCAATCCAATTGTCGTCGATTGTACCCCTATGCTTACTGAACTTATCCATCCTTAATCAGAGCGTTTGCTTCTGATCCATTGATTTGGAAATCATAATTCCTTTGCATCTGAACTTTGGATTAGATAGTTGTTTCTATAAACCAATGCCCTTGCATTGTTTTCTTCCTCTGATGGTGTGTTGATGCTCACCTCAGCTCTGTTATGGACTGTCAGATCCTTTGTTGAATTTATTATCCGAAGTGTCCTTCATATTCAATAACCTTGTGAGCCTTTCCGCGGGTATGAAATGCCTTTGGTAAATTGCATCCTCTCCTTTTGCCAACCATGCCCTGCTTTCGAGCTGGTGATAATTACTATTGAAGCTTGTGGTATATGTTTCCACGATACCCCGATGGGTTGAACATATACCTTCCTTAATTTTTGTGAACCCAAAAGTCTTCATGGGTCATAACCTTCTAGTATTCCGCCGGTTACACTTTCAAACTCTAAACATTCTTAACTGAGAACAGTAAATGAGAAGTAGTGTATTGGAGAAGTGGGAGTCGACCTTGAACCTTGCGTTCATGCCCATGGACACAATGCTGATCTTATCATTGAAGCTTCTCGTAGTAATAATAATCCCCTTGTTATAACTTCTTCTCTTATCTATGCTTGGTCTTTTGCGACCGTGGTTTCGACCATATTGTTCTTCTTTGATCCCATTTCTTGGACAAGTTTAAGTGCTTGCCTTCTGCACATGATTTCACTTTTCCAACCTCTATCCCGGTCTACCCTTGAGTATACCCTCTGGTACCACGAGAATATCATGGAACTACATAACTTCTTATGGGTTCTTCATCAACTATTATTTCTCACCGATTCCAATTTTCCTGGGTTCTGGGTTGTCGTCAACCGAGAACACTGATAAGTGAATCAATTCCGCTCTTAGATTCAATAACTCTAAGTATTCTTCATTGCTTATGAGTTTTATTAATCATTCAAGTCATTGCTAGCCTGATCGGCTATATCATTATCGTGCAACTTTTTAACTGTGCTACCTGGCCCCTCTTTCCAGAGCACAGATTTAGATGGTAAGCTAATCTTCCGTGATCTTCCTCGTCATATCATTTCTCCTTGAACAGACTTGGTTTTGAGTTTGTGTCGTACCCATGGTTCCAATAACCTTTCGCTTCATCATTCCTTTGACTCGATGTCGTCACTGATTGATTACATCTTCATGAAATCTCTCGACAAATGTGTCGTGATCATCATCAACCTTATGAGCTCTTCCAGGATATCAATCGGATTCATGAAGAGAAATACCATCCTTGCCCTCGATGAGTCGTGTTATCATCGGCCACCTTATTGCCTTCCCCCTGACACAAACTTGTTCGTGTTTTGTGTTATACCTTGAGTTCGTTGCTACCCGGCATTGTTCTTCTTTACATTGGAGTATTACCATCTTTTATGTCAAAAATGTTGTGAGGATTTCACCACCTCTTAAGAAATTCTTGTTACCGTGATGCTTCTCACCGTCAGCCACATCCTCTTCCTCTCCTTGGTTTAATGATGAACTCCTACTTCGGAACTCGCTCACACAGTTCAATTCCCGAGAATCTTACAATGTCATCTCGACAATTGGTGTTGCACCTTTCTTCTCAGGCATCGTGAGTCTGAGATATCCTGCCACCTATCCGAACTGAATCTCGGTCAGATATGATGGTTGGAACATACTTTCAAGAGTTATAACATTGGTCCTCTTATGACTCGGTAAGGTGATGTCATGCCTAGCACACCTGGCCGGAGGACCTAGTGTTATAGTTTCCTTTTTAACAAGGTTAACCATTCTTCCATGAGGAAATGGAATGACTTGTTTAATAAGTTTTTCCTGATGGATCCTTTGTGTATCCAAGGTCTGATCTTTGCTTGAAGACCTTGTCAATGCTATCTCGAAGCATGTCTGTGATACTTCGATCTTCGATAAGAACATTTGAAACAAAATGTTATGTTTTCTTTATCAATTATCCAAAACACCGTTGTATGGGTTTTGTCTTGAAATTCCTCTCCCCTTACCTAAATGGTTTCTACTTTCTATCCCGTCGGGGATATCATGCTCTGCTTGTCCTTGGGAAGGATATACCCCTGAAATATGTGTTTAAACACATTTTTCCTTTCCATTGTTCTATTTAACCTGATGATCACATTTACCATTCCATTGGTTTGTTTGACCTTTCTTGTGATCTATATAATCTAAGCAGCAATAATTCATTGCTTATGAAAACACCTCGGTGTACAACTCTGCCAGTGAGACCCTGTTTCTACTGTTGATGACATTTCGGTAACCGCCGATGGATGAGAACTTTGCCTCTTGGCCCGCCTCGTTTCAACGAGCAGGAAGATGGTTCTCTTCGTCCCTCGCCCTTGGTACCGACGATGTTGCTGACATATAACTGACAGGCTACCCTCTGACATGTCTTGCTATCATGATCGTGGAAGATGTCAACGCCCTTCCTACTTTTAACCACACATTGTGGGCCTATAACCCACAGTTCCACAGGATCGAAACCCGACTCTCCTGTACAACCCTGTTTCTAATGGTTATTCCCCACGCTTGGCTTCATATTTAATTTACGGGCCACCTTCCTAGTGCTCTATTCTGGTATCAGACGCAATAATTACTCTCGTTGCTCTGAACCCCTTTCTCACTCTGGTTCAGGCTTCGAGCAACTATCTATCCGCTTGGAACCTCTTATTGTACCTTCGTACCTTACTCTCGATGTATTTTATATGTTCAACTCGAGAGATAATCTTATGCTCGTTCATGGGATAACCCAGATTGTTTCCCTCCTAAGCATTCTGTCATAGCTAAGCGGCCCCTTACCAATTTGTAAGTACGTTGGGAGTTCCCAAAGAAACGGATGCCGACTTCACCATGATGACCTGAAGCAGAGAAATAAAGACATCAACGAGGAGGATCAACTACTTCAGGAAGAGCAACCAAGACCGAGAACACTCGTTAGAATTTTCGTAACCCAATCCCTCCCCCCCTTAGTCCCCCTCTTAAATCTCGGGACGAGATTTCTTGTAGTGGAGGAGAATTGTGATGCCCGGATAATCAAGCTACAGTAACCTCTGCTAATGATGCCACGTCACTTCGATTACTGTCGCTAATCCCGCGTAGAGTTTGAAACTGACTAAAATTCAAATTGAAAATTTGACAAACAGCAAAAGTTTTCAAATATTAAAACTAAAATGTTCGAGTGAGCCAAGTAATGCATAGGTAATTATGATGGAGAAACCACACTTATATAAAATCTTTTAATACTCTAAAATAAATAAAACAGTAGTCAAAACAATTATTGAGATGCCTTTTATAATTAATAAAATGTTAAACTATTCTATTTAGGTGTTAAACTTTTTATCGTAGTGGGTTTAGTAGTAGTACTAAGTTAGGGATCATTCTTGTACTTTAACAAACTAAAATAAAATGAGGAACAAGATAAAATAGAAAAGATATAAGATAAACAAAAAGGAAAAACAAAACAGAAAACTAATAAAAAGAAAAGAACCCCCCGGGCCAAACGACCCAGCTGGCCGACCAGGCCGCCCACCAGGCCGGCCCACGCGGCCCCTTCACCCCCTGACTATAACCCCCCGGTGGCAACAAAACCATTGCGTCACCCCACTCCCCCCCCGCACGACCCGCACGATCCCCCCACTCCCTCTCGTCCTCCCGTGCGCCGCCACCCAAAGTGGGGGGCGAGATCCCCGACCTCCTCCGTCCCGGTGACCAGGTCCGGCCGGCCTCCTTCGCCCCTTCCCATTCCCGGACGGATCCGGCTGCAACCACACCGATCCCCGCCGCCTACCACCGTCCTCGCGCCGCCGCCTCGCAGAAGCTCCTGCCATGGCCGCAGCCGCCTGGTTCTCCGCGTTTGTGCCACGCCAAACTCCCTCCTCCGCCCCGTACCAAGGTCGACGTCCCCGCATCGCCCCTCTGCCATGGGCTTGCCACGACCTCCCGCGCCTCTCCCTCGCGGGATCGACCCCGCCGCTCGTCCCTGCGACCCATTGAAGGACGCCATCACCATCGTCCTCTCCGTCGCCAGCGTTCCCCGTCCACGTCGCCAGTGCTGCCTCGACGGACCTCCCCGACTCCTCCTCGAGCCGGCTTTGGTCAACTACAGGGCTCGTTGAGCCCCGTCCTCCCTCTCTCCCCTCGTTCTTTGTCGCCAGCGCCGTCCACCGCGCGCCGACCGCGCTCGTCCCTGCGCCTCGCCAAGGTCCTCCGTGCCCCTGTACACGCACGCCGCGTCCGCACCTTCGCGCGCCCCGGCCTCCTCATGGTGCACGCGCGCGGTCCCACTCGCGCCCCACACCGCCCAGCTCGCGCCCGCGCTGTGCTTCCCTCGCCCGCTTCGGCCGCCTCCTCCCGCAGCCATCACGCCCACCCGTGCCCGCCGTTCCCTCGCACTTCTCTGCAGCGGCCAACACGCACCTGGCTGCGCCCATCTCCTGCTACCGCCGCGCCGCCCCGCCTCCACCGCTGCTCGCCGTTGCCTCCCTGCCGCTGGCCCCGCCCGACTCTCCTCGCTCGGTCGCCTGGCCGCGCACCCGCGCCCGGGACCAGCCCTGCTCGGCTCATTGTTCGGGCGATGCCCCATGCCCGTAGCGCCCGAACCCGCGTGCCCAGCGCCCGTTAAGGCCCCTGGTGCCTATGACAGATGGGCCCCACGCCCAGAACATTGTAAAAAAACAAAAATAATAATAATAACAATTAATTAATTAATTAATTAAATAATTAACTTAATTAATCTAGTTAATTAAATCTAATTAACCTGCTGATAAATCTAACTACTGTCAAATAGATAACAGCCTATGACATGCGGGACCCACCCATTAGTTGACTGGTCAATAGTCAACTTTGACCGCTTGCATCACGCTGATGTCAGGATGACGTCATAAATGTCTTTTGATTTAATTAATTCTGTTAATCCTAAAAATGATTTAAATCTTTTAAAATTAATATAAAATAAACCGTAGCTCGGATTAAAAAACTTTGTACATGAAAGTTGCTCAGAACAACGAGACGAACCTGGATACGCAGCCCATTCGTCCGCCACACATTCCTAACATATCAAACTCGCAAACTTTCCCCTCCGGCTCCTCTGCCCGAAAACGCGAAACACCGGGGATACTTTCCCGGATGTTTCCCCCCCTTCACCGGTATCACCTCATACCGCGTTAGGGCACCTCTAGCACCGTTACTTGTCATGTCATGCATCACTATGCATCTGTTTGCTTAAATATTTATTGTTTCTTCCCCCTCTTCTCTCGCTAGACACCGAGACCGACGTTGCTGTTGCCCCGTTCGACTACGGAGTTGACGACCCCTCTCTCTTGCCAGAGCAACCAGGCAAGCCCCCCCTTGATCACCAGATATCGCCTATTCTTCTCTACTGCTTGCATTAGAGTAGTGTAGCATATTACTGCTTTCAGTTAATCCTATACTACTGCATAGCCTGTTCTTGCTACTATTGTTGTTACCTTTACCTGCTATCCTACTGCTTAGTATAGGATGCTAGTGTTCCATCAGTGGCCCTACACTCTTGTCCGTCTGCCATGCTATACTACTGGGCCGTTATCACTTCGGGAAGTGATCGCGGGCATATACTATATACTTTACACTGTTACATCACCTGTGATACTGTTCGGAGATGGGGCTGAAGGGACAGGTGGCTCCATCCCGGTAGAGGTGGGCCTGGGTTCCCGACGGCCCCCGACTGTTACTTTGAGGCGGAGCGACAGGGCAGGTTGAGACCACCTAGGGGAGAGGTGGCCTGGCCCTGGTCGGCGTTCGCGGATTCTTAACACGCTTAACGAGATCTGGGTATTTGATATGAGTCTGGCCATTTGGTCTATACGCACTAACCATCTATGCGGGAGTAGTTATGGGTATCCCGGCGTCATGGTATCAGCCGAAGCCTTCGTGATGTCAGCGACTGAGCGGCGCGCGCCGGATTGGAACGTAAGCCTGCTCTTGTATTAAGGGGGCTAGTTCCGCTTTCGGCCGCCCACGCAACGTGCAGGTGTGCTCAGGGCGATGGGCCCAGACCCCTGCGCGCTTAGGTTTAGACGGACGTGCTGACCTCTCTGTTGTGCGTAGGTGGGGCTGCGACGTGTTGATCTTCCGCGGCCGGGCATGACCCAGAAAAGTGTGTCCGGCCAAATGGGATCAAGCGTGTTGGGTTATGTGGTGCACCCCTGCAAGGAAGTTTATCTGTTCGGATAGCCGTGTCCCTCGGTAAAAGGACGACCCGGAGTTGTACCTTGACCTTATGACAACTAGAACTGGATACTTCATAAAACACACCCTTCCAAGTGACAGATATAACCCGGTGATCGCTCTCTAACAGGGCAACGAGGAGGGGATCGCCGGGTAGGATTATGCTATGCGATGCTACTTGGAGGACTTCAGTCTACTCTCTTCTTTATGCTGCAAGATGGAGGCTGCCAGAAGCGTAGTCTTCGACAGGATTAGATATCCCCCTCTCACTCTGGCATTCAGCAGTTCAGTCCACTGATATGGCCCTTTACACATATACCCATGCATATGTGTAGCTCCTTGCTTGCGAGTACTTTGGATGAGTACTTACGGTTGCCTTGTTTCCCCTTTTCCCCATCTCTCTACCCGTTTGCTGCAACCGGATGATGGAGCCCGGGATCCAGACGCCACCGTCGACGACGACTCCTTCTACACTGGAGGTGCCTACTACTACGTGCAGCCCGCTGACGACGACCAGGAGTAGTTAGGAGGATCCCAGGCAGGAGGCCTGCGCCTCGTTCGATCTGTATCCCAGTTTGTGCTAGCCTTCTTAAGGCAAACTTGTTTAACTTATGTCTGTACTCAGATATTGTTGCTTCCGCTGACTCGTCTATGATCGAGCACTTGTATTCGAGCCCTCGAGGCCCCTGGCTTGTATTATGATGCTTGTATGACTTATTTTATTTGTAGAGTTGTGTTGTGATATCTTCCCGTGAGTCCCTGATCTTGATCGTACACATTTGCGTGCATGATTAGTGTACGATTGAATCGGGGGCGTCACAATATCAAGCCCCCAGACCGCAAGCGGCCAAGTAATTGGAATCATCCTCAACTCTTGAGCCGACAGATGAGCTCGTCGTGAGAATTTTTTACACCCGTCACATTTACTGACCAGATCTTCTGCATCAGCATGAGTCGTCAACCAATAAAAGCCATGACGGAAGGCTTTGGCCACAAGAGATTTTGAGCCGGCATGATGACCGCAATCCCCTTCATGGATCTCACGAAGTATTTCTTGTCCTTCCGTAGGCGACACACAACGTTGAAACGCCCCAGTGACACTGCGATGATGCAACTCACTGTGAACAATTGTCATGGATTTAAACCGCCGGATGATTTGTCTCGCCAAGGTCTCATCCTCAGGCAACTCTCCCTGGGTCATGTAAGCCAAATATGGCACTGTCCAATCCGGGATGACGTGAAGAGCCGCCACCAGATGCGCCTCCGGGTCTGGCACCGCTAGGTCTTCCTCTGTGGGCAATTTAACAGAAGGGTTATGCAAAACATCTAGAAAGGTGTTAGGCGGTACCGGCTTACGCTGAGATCCCAGCCGGCTTAGAGCATTAGCCGCCTCATTCTTCCTTCGATCAATGTGCTCCACTTGATAACCCTTGAAGTGCCCAGCCACGACATCAACTTCACGACGATAAGCCGCCATGAGGGGATCCTTGGAGTCCCACTTGCCTGACACTTGCTGAGCCACGAGATCTGAGTCGCCCAAGCACCTTACCTGGCTCAAATTCATCTCTTTAGCCATCCGAAGACCATGGAGCAAAGCCTCGTATTCAGCTGCATTATTAGTACATGGAAACATGAGCCGGAGCACATAACGGAATTTGTCACCTCGAGGGGAAGTTAAAACAACTCTAGCCCCCGAACCTTCCAACTGCCTGGATCCATCAAAATGAATAGTCCAATATGCGTTATCCGGCTTCTCCTCAGGTGTCTGCAGCTCTGTCTAATCATTGATGAAGTCCACCAAGGCTTGAGACTTAATAGAAGTATGTGGCATATACTTCAAACCATGAGTCCCAAGCTCGATGGCCCACTTGGCGACTCGTCCCGTGGCCTCTTTGTTCTGGATAATGTCTCCCAAGGGAGCAGAACTTACCACAGTGATAGGGTGACCCTGAAAATATTGCTTAAGCTTCCGGCTTGCCATGAACACCTCGTAAACAAGCTTCTGCCAATGTGGATACCTTTCCTTAGACTCAATGAGCACCTCACTGGTGTAGTAAACCGACTGTTGGACCGGATGCTCCTTGCCAGCCTCCTTGCGTTCCACCACAATTGCAACACTGACAGCACGTGAGTTAGTGGCACGTATAATAGCAATGGCTCTCTATCAATGGGAGCCGCAAGGAGCGGCGGCTCATATAGTTGTCTCTTTAAATCTTCAAAAGCAGCATCAGGAGCATCACTCCAGACAAAAGTGTCTGTTTTCTTCAGCATCTGATATAGTGGTATGGCCTTCTCACCCAACCGGCTTATAAACCGGCTTAAAGTAGCGATACGACCCGCCAGTCGCTGAACATCATTGATGCATGCCGGTTTAGCCAAAGAGGTAATTGCCTTGATCTTCTTCGGGTTCGCTTCAATGCCCTTGTTGGAAACTAGGAAACCCAAAAGCTTGCCTGCTGGTACGCCAAACACACATTTGGCCGGTTTAAGCATCATCTTATAGACCCGGAGATTATCAAAGGTTTCCTTCAGATCATTTATCAAGGTTTCCTTCTCTCTGGACTTCACCACTATGTCATCCACATAAGCATGAACATTGCGTCCGATCTGATTATGGAGACAATTCTGTACACACCGCTGATAAGTCGCCTAGGCACTCTTGAGCACGAAAGGCATAGAAACATAGCAGAAGGCTCCAAACGGAGTAATGAAAGCCGTATTCTCCTGGTCCTTAACTGCCATTTTGATCTGATGATAGCCAGAATAAGCATCCAGAAAGTTCAAACGCTCACAACCCGCCGTAGCATCAATGATTTGATCAATACGGGGGAGAGCAAAAGGATCAGCCGGGCAAGTTTTATTTAAGTCCGTGTAATCTACACACATCCGCCAGGCGCCGTTCTTTTTAAGTACGAGCACCGGGTTAGCCAACCACTCAGGATGAAAAACTTCAACAATAAACCCGGACGCTAAGAGCCAGGCCACCTCCTCTCTGATGGCTTTCCGTCTTTCCTTGTTAAACTGCCGAAGAAATTGTCTGACCGGATTATACTTTGGATAAATATTAAGAGTGTGCTCAGCGAGTTCTCTCGGTACACCCGGCATGTCAGAAGGTTTCCATGCAAAGATGTCCCGATTCTCACGGATGAACTCGATGAGCACGCTTTCCTATTTAGGATCCAGATTGGCACTGATGCTGAACTGTTTAGATGAGTCGCCTGGAGTAAAATCAACAAGCTTGGTTTCATCAGCCGACTTGAATTTCATCACCGGGTCATGCTCTGTGGTTGGCTTCTTCAGAGGTGTCATATCCGCCGGGTCAACATTATCCTTATAAAACTTCAGTTCCTCTGTTGCACAAACAGATTCTGCATAAGAAGCATCACCCTCCTAACATTCCAAGGCTATCTTCGGACTCCCATGCATAGTAATGGTACCCTTGTGACCCGGCATCTTGAGCTGCAAGTAAACATTACACAGCCGCACCATGAACTTAGCATAAGCCGACCGTCCAAACAAAGCGTGATATGGGCTTTTGATCTTGACCACCTCAAAGGTTAATTTCTTAGCCCTAGAGTCGTATTCATCTCCGAAGGCCACCTCCAGCTCAATCTTGCCAACTGGGTATGCCGATTTACCAGGCACCACTCCATGGAAAACTGTGTTGGACGTCTTTAAATTTTTATCAGTCAACCCCATACATCGAAAGGTCTCATAATAGAGGATGTTAATGCTGCTACCTCCATCCATGAGTACTTTAGTGAATTTATATCCACCAACTTGAGGTGCTATCACCAAGGCTAACTGACCCGGATTATCAACCTGGGGAGGGTGATCTTCCCTGCTCCATACGATATGTTGTTCTTACCACCTCAAGTAACGGGGGACTGCCGGCTCAACAGAGTTCACCGCCCTCTTATGAACCTTCTGGTCACGTTTGCATAAGCTAGTGGTGAACACATGATACTGTCCACTATTCAGCTGCTTTGGATTGCTTTGATAACCCGACTGCTGCTGCTGTCCTCCTTGACCAGACTGCTGCTAATTATAGCCGCCTTGATTTCCCTGAAAGCCGAAATTTGAACCACCGCCCGGGCCATGAAAACCGCCGGCACCTGAGCCGCCGCCCGACCCATGATTGCCATCGAACGTGTTGGAATTCTTGAAAGCCTTCATGATCGCGCAATCCTTCCACAAGTGGGTGGTTGGTCGTTCCCGGGTGTCGTGTCTCGGGCAGGGCTCATTGAGCAGCTGCTCAAGAGATGGACCTGACCCGCTAGACAGAGGGGGCGGCCTCCCCTTGTGCCTCTGATTGTTACCTTGTGCATTAGCGTTAGCCACAAACTCCGGGTTGCCATCGGCTTTACGCTGGTTGCCTCCTTGATTGCCGGGTTATGCTGCCGACCCTTTCCATTACCGTTCTTCTTTCCCTTGCCCGTCTTTTCCTCTTCAGATGCAGGATAATTTGTACTATCAGAATCGACATATTTGACTAAAGCCGCCATCAGCTGACCCATATCATTACAATCATGCTTGAGGCGCCCCAGCTTCTGCTGCAGCGGTTCAAATCGGCAATTCTTCTCCAACATGAGGACTGCAGAGCCGGCATCCATCTTGTCAGTCGAATGTATTATCTCTTTGACCCAGCACACCCAATGAGTGGTAGATTCACCCTCCTCTTGCTTACAATTAGTTAAGTCCACAATCGACATAGATTGTTTGCATGTGTCTTTGAAGTTCTGAATGAACCGGGCCTTTAACTCCGCCCATGAGCTAATAGAATTGGGCGGTAAGCCCTTTAACCATGTCCGGGCCGTTCCATCCAACATCATGGTGAAATACTTAGCCATTGCTGCGTCACTGACCTCTAACAGTTCCATGGCCATCTCATAGCTTTCGATCCACGCCCCGGGCTGCAAGTCGGCCATATAATTTGGCACCTTCCGGGGTCCCTTGAAAGTCTTAGGCAAACGCACATTATGTAAAGCCGGCACCAAACAAGGAACGCCGCCGGTTCTGGTGGCCACTCCTGCCTCAACAGAAGTCGATGGGTAATCTGGAAAGTCCTGATGAGCCGTCTGCTGAGCCGCCAGCTGAGCCGCCCGCTCGTCCTCCTGACGTATCCGGTCTTGCACCGGGTTATAACCGCCGGGCTGGTTACGACGTTGGGCGTTGCTTGATAAAGCCTCTGACTCCATGTGCCTGCTATAACTCGGGCTCCGGTTCGGACGAGACGGAGCTAACCAGGGTGGAGGAGTTGAATAAATCCTGTCCTGTCTATAGGAATAAGTCTCTTGCTGAGCCAGAGCCGTTTGGACGAGTTCTCTGATCCTTCGCGTCTCCACCGTTGTTGGATCGTCACCGCCCACTGGGAGAGCCGCCGAACGTGCTGATGCTGCGATCAGGTTCTCCATGGTGTTAGAAAACACCCGGGGCTGAGCCGGTCCTCCGACTCCGGATGTCATGAATTGATTTGCCTCTGGCGGGTTACTAGGGACGGCTCCGGGTGTAGCGAAAAGGTTTCGAGGATCATAAACCGGAGGCAAACAGGATTGAGTTTTCTGGTGTCTCCTCCTCATCACCTTGTTAGATGCGTTCAGGCTCATCATAAGCTGGCAAGCCTCTGACTAGAGCTGTTGCGCCAGTGCATCTAAAGCCGCCCGTTCTATGGTTAACCTGGTGTCCTCAGATGCTAAGGCCTCCTTGGCCCGAGCTATTTCCTCACGCACCCGTGCCACCTCTGCATTGTGCTCATCTTGATTCGCAGGAATAACTGTGGTGGTTAACAGGGCTGTCAGTTTATCCATGAGATCCATCAGCACCTGAGCCGGCGGGCGCACAGGGCCTCCTGCCCCGGCCGCTCCTGACCCGGAAGTTATTGCTGCTGCGGCTGTAGAGTTTTGACCGGGTTGAGTACCAGCCATGAAGACCCCTACGCAGCTTGGCGGCTCAAAGGGGTCTGGAATACTGCTGCCACCGGAACAGCCCCCAAGCCTGCCATCTTGCAGTTGATACAACGAATCCGTCTCACCAGTGGACGAATCACCATCGGAGTGGATGGACGTCTCACCACCATCTACGGATCATCCAGAAAGTTCCCCTCCATGGATGCAACCCATGAAAGCACGCTTCACGACGGCTTGAGCCCGGGCAGGTCTCGCACGCTGAGCCGTCTCGACAAGGTCGGTGCAGTTGTCCGGCTTAGGGCCCGGCTCATCAATCCGGTTGATGAAGACGTGGATTCCACTGAAGGCGACCCGGTACCTGTACTCAATTGAGTCGGCATCGGGGCCCCAGCCTTCGTCATCGATGTAGATCTTGCCGCGACGACTTTTGGTCATCCGACCGACTGCGTATCCCTTGAGCCCTTCAAATCCACCGTGCGCTGGCCCCACGGTGGGCGCCAACTGTCATGGAATTGTCACGGTAGATGTCCTCTTGCAAGGACTTAGTCGTGGAGCCATCGCAACTAGGAAGGTTAAAGGGGTTAACGGGACAAGGGATATGAGAGAGGTTTTATACTAGTTCGGCCCCTTACGGTGAAGGTAAGCCTACGTCTAGTTGGGTTGGTATTACTGAGTTTTTGATAACCAGGGAGCGAGATACGCTATGCCCGGCTCTCGATGAGATGTTTCTTGCCCTAAGCCGCCAGTTGGTCATCCCCTTATATACACGGGTTGATGCCCTGCGGCCTACAGAGTCCCGGCCAGCTCATAAACAATGTCCGGCTCGGTGACTAGTTAATTCTACCTTATGATACAAGTCATGCCATTACGGCAGTTCATCACTACGGGCCGTAAGTAGCCTGTGGGCTTTAGACCCTTTATTGAACTGACATCTTCATGATTGACCTTGGGCTTTGTATGATAATCCTCTTTGCATAACCTGGCCCCTCCAGGGCCGCTTACATAAATTGTTATATCCCCGACAGTCACCAAAAAACATAACTCATAATACTAATCCTCATCGAACGTTAAGCGTGCGGACCCTACGGGTTCGAGTACTATGTAGACATGACTAAGACACATCTACGGTCAATAACAAACATCGGAACATGGATGCTCATATTGGTTCCTACATATTCTATGAAGATCTTTATCGGTCAAACCGCAATAACAACATATGTTACTCCCTTTGTCATTGGTATGTTGCTTGCCCGAGATTCGATTGCCGGTATCATCATACCTAGTTCAATCTCGTTACTGGCAAGTCTCTTTACTCGTTCCATAATGCATCATCGCGTAACTAACTCATTAGTCACATTGCTTGCAAGGCTTATAGTGATGTGCATTACCGAGAGGGCCCAGAGATATCTCTCTGATACTAGGAGTGACAAATTCTAATCTTGATCTATGCCAACCCAACAAACACCTTCGGAGACACATGTAGAGCATCTTTATAATCACCCAGTTACGTTGTGACGTTTGATAGCACACAAGGGGTTCCTCCGGTATTCGGGAGTTGCATAATCTCATAGTCAGAGGAATATGTATAAGTCATGAAGAAAGCAATAGGAATAAATATAACGATCATTATGCTAAGCTAACAGATGGATCTTGTCCATCACATCATTCTCTAATGATGTGATCCCGTTAATCAAATGACAAGACATGTCTATGGTCACGAAACTTAACCATCTTTGATTAATGAGCTAGTCAAGTAGAGGCATACTAGGGACACTCTGTTTTGTCTATGTATTCACACATGTACTAAGTTTCCAGTTAATACAATTCTAGCATGAATAATAAACATTTATCATCATATAAGGAAATATAAATAAAAACTTTATTATTGCTTGTAGGGCAAATTTCCTTCAGTCTCCCATTTGCACTAGAGTCAATAATCTAGATTACATAGTAATGATTCTAACACCCATGGAGTCTTGGTGCTGAGCATGTTTTGCTCGTGAAAGAGTCTTAGTCAATGGGTCTGCAACATTCAGATCCGTATGTATCTTGCAAATCTCTATGTCTCCCTCCTTGACTTGATCGCGGATGGAGTTGAAGCATCTCTTGATGTGTTTGGTTCTCTTGTGAAATCTAGATTCCTTCACTAAGGCAATTGCTCCAGTATTGTCACAATATATTTTCATTGGACCTGATGCACTAGGTATTACACCTAGATTGGATATGAACTCCTTCATCCAGACTCCTTCATTTCCTGCTTCTAAAGCAGCTATGTACTCTGTTTCACACGTAGATCCCTCCACGATGCTCTGCTTGGAACTGCACCAACTTACAGCTCCACCATTCAATATAAATACGTATCCGGTTTGCGACTTAGAGTCATCTGGATCAGTGCCAAAGCTTTCATCTACGTAACCATTTCTGACAAGCTCTTTGTCACCTCCATAAACGAGAAACATATCCTTAGTCCTTTTAAGGTATTTCAGGATGTTCTTGACCGCTATCCAGTGATCCACTCCTGGATTACTTTGGTACCTCCGTGCTAAACTTATAGCAAGGCACACATCAGGTCTGGTACACAGCATTGCATACATGATAGAACATATGGCAGAGGCATAGGGAATGACTTTCATTTTCTCTCTATCTTCTGGAGTGGTCGGGCATTGAGTCTGACTCAACTTCACATCTTGTAACATAGGCAAGAACCCTTTCTTTGACTGATCCATTTTGAACTTCTTCAAAACTTTATCAAGGTATGTTCTTTCTGAAAGTCCAATTAAGCGTCTTGATCTATCTCTATAGATCGTGATGCACAATATATAAGCAGCTTCACCGAGGTCTTTCATTGAAAAATTCTTATTCAAGTATCCTTTTATGTTATCTTGAAATTATGTATTATTTCCAATCAACAATATGTCATCAACATATAATATTAAAAATGGTACAGAGCTCCCACTCACTTTCTTGTAAATACAGGCTTCTCCAAAATATGTATAAAACCATATGCTTTGATCACACTATCAAAGCGTATATTTCAACTCCGAGATGCTTGCACCAGTCAATAAATGGCTCCCTGGAGCTTGCACACTTTGTTAGCACCTTTAGGATCGACAAAACCTTCTTGTGGCACCATATACAACTGTACTTTAAGAAATCCAGTAAGGAATGCAGTTTTGACATCCATTTCCCAAATTTCATAATCATAAAATACGGTAATTGCTAAGATGAGTCGGATAGACTTAAGCATCGCTATGGGTGAGAAGGTCTCATTGTAGTCAACTCCTTGAACTTGTCGAAAACCTTTTGCAACAAGTCGAGCTTTGTAGAGAGTAACATTACCATCAGCGTCAGTGTCGGATTTCGGGTTCCGACAGACCCTTGAGGTTCGAACTCTGGGGTGCGCACGGAGATTACGCTTCCTACCTGCCTGCACCCCTCTGCCTCGCAAGGATCAAAACTATGAGAAGAACAACACAAGAGACACGGGGTTTATACTGGTTCGGGCTACCGATGTGGTGTAATACACTACTCCAGTGTGGTGGTGTGGTGGATTACCTCTTGCGCTGATGATGATGAACAATACAAAGAAGAACAGCCTCGCGAGGGTATGTTCTTGCTGGGGGGATGAACAGCTAGGGGGAGTTCGGTCGCCCTTCTCTCTCTCTCTCTCTCTCTCTCTCTCTCTCTCTCTCTCTGATCTGATTGCCAATCGATCCGTCCTCCGAATTCCGCTCTACCATGGGGGTGGCTAGTCCTATTTATAGGCAAAGGCCCTGGGCCTCTTCCCAAATATTGAGCGGGAAGGGCGCCAACAATTGGCCATTTTGAAGGGGAACATCTGGTACACTTATCCTGACTAAAGTTGGTCCTCGCCTGCCAAAGGCTCTGGTGATGACGCTGGCTTGGGCTCCACAATGACTTCCTCCTGGTCGCAGAGCTGGTCTTGGTCTCGTTGCACCGAAACGGGTGCCTTTGCTTGATACTCCCGCCTGCGCTAGCTCCCTTTGCACAAAAGAGGAAAGGGAGGACACTGCGCGGGCTGGCGCCTGCCTGGCGCCCTTGGTCGTCATGGCTTGCGTCATGGACACCTCGTGAGGTACCCCGCCTTGATCTCTCCGCCTCCTCGCGAGCCAGCCTGATGAGGCCGCGCCTGAGGAAGCTCCGTGTCGTCCGCCCCATGAGGCTTGGACCCTCGCGAGGGTCTTGGGTCTATGTTGATGAAGCTGAGCCGTGCTGGGCCCCCTTGAGCCACGCCGTAGGCCGCAGGCAGGCAAGTCTGGGGACCCCCGTTCCCAGAACGCCGACAGTAGACCCCGGGCCCAAGGCGCGCCCGGACTTGGCCATGCAGGGAGGCGAAAGGGCAAGGGCGTAGCACCGCGGGCCCTAACAGCCTGCGGCCTTGGGCGCCGCGTGGCGGTTGATTGGACGTGGGCGACACTGTTCCCCCACGCCCCTTTATTCTGCGCCATGCTAGGCGGACTCGTAGTTGTACACAGCCGCTCCCTTTCTTTTGTTCGAGCGCCCTCTGTCTTTCCTCCGCTCGAACTCCAGCTCCTGTTTTCAGCCCAATCTCAAACCTTCCCTCCCCCTTCCCGTCGCCATGGCTCCGACGAAGAAGGGAATAGGAAAGAAACCCACGCCTCCGCCTCGCTCGCCGCCGTTGGTGGGCCCCGCCGTCGGCCGGTCGATCATACTCAATCGACAGGGCCTGGGCAAGGTCGGTTCGGCTCTGGCTACTATCTTCAACGAGTGCGGGAGGACGATGGCCTGGCCCACGTCTCACTTCCCCATTGACAGGATAATCACCGAGGTCCATTATTTTGCTGATGCCCTGTGGGCGTGTTTGGTTCCCCCCTTTTCTGATTTCTTCAGGGCCGTGCTTTCCCACTACCAGATCCATATGATGCATCTGGGTCCTGAATCCATCACCCTTCTTTCGGTCTTTGCTTTTGTTTGCGAGGCAATGATGGGCATCGTTCCGTCGGTTGCCTTGCTGCGCCACTTCTTCTCTTTGCGCCTTGTCGACCCTACCCAATGCTTGGCGTGCATGAGCTTCGTCACCGCGTCTGAGACAGCGGCCTCAGGGATCAACTTCGGGCTCCCTTCGCCTTCGGCTGGGTTCCGCGAGCGGTGGCTGTATGTGGGTGTTGGGGTGCCCAGCCCCCTGCTGCCGAAGCCAACCTCGCCTGTTGTCCCCAATTCGGGCTGGGACCAGGAGACGCTCGAGAGCCCCCGGCTCGCCTTTGTCAGGCACCGCTTCGCGTTCTTGAAGTCGATCGGCGTGACAGCGCCCAAGGTGGTGAAGGAGTTCGTGTTACGCCGCATTGCTCCTCTCCAACGCCACTCCCGCCGGATGTGGGCCTTCAGTGGGCGTGGTGATCATATGAGGCTCCAGGAAGAGGACCTGATGCCTAAAGTGCTGAGGACAGTGCTCTTGATCCTGACTGGTGACCCCAACCCGGGCAGCATCCAACGGGGAGGGGCCCTGCTGTACCTCTGCCAGAACAGGGACGATTTTGTGAAGCAGATGCCTATCTTTGATGAGTGGGGGCCGCGCCCTGCCGGCCTCCAGGGGCCTTGCGAGAACCCAGTGATTGTGACTGCCCTTCCAGTCGGCCTAGGCGACTCTTCCTCAAGTGGCGGGGCAGGGAGGCATGAGGCGCCAGAGGCCGAGGGGCCTCCCGACGGGGTGACAGCGCCGGGTGATGCTCATGAGGGAGCAGCTGGTGGGGCCCGTGCCGGCGAGGCCAAGAGCGGCGAGCAGCTGCCCTCAGCGCCTGTGGCTAAGGCCTCTGAGGCTCCGGCTGCTTCTCCTGGTGAGGCGATTGTTAGCGCCCATCAGGCAGGCGTCCCTGACGTGGATCGCCTTGACGCTCCGTCCTCGTCGCAGGCTGATCCTTGCGCTCAACTCTTGGGCCGCTTCCGCGTGGACTTTGAGGCCATCCGGAAGAAAGGGAGGCCCTGTGCGATGATTACCCTTGTCGCCTACTGAAGCGTAGGAAGTACTTCACCACTGATGAGTAAGCCTTCTCCTTTTCTAGCTCCCGGTCTTTCCGCTTGCTCTTACTGATTCTTGTTCCGCAGGCCCCTTCCAACCGAGCTCGCGGAGACGGCCGAGGTGCCGCCCCCCTTGGCTTCGCCCCTTCCTCCGTCCTCAAGTGCTCCGGGCAGCACAACCCTTGTAGTGAGGGCGATCGGAGGGGCGAACCTTCCCGAAGTGCATCGAGGCCCTGCGCACCCCGCGGTCTTCCTTCGCGGGCCTTCTCATGGCATAGCCAGCCTGCCGTGGGCTTCTCGCCTGGTCGTGGATTGTGATTGGCTGAGGCGATCCCTGCGCTCTTCATCTGGGGACGGGTTGGCTCCAGGCCGGGCTTCTGGCGTGGTGTGCCCGACCGTCGCGAGGGTGCCAGCCCCCAGCCCCCTGCCCGGAGGGGGAATGCTGATTCGTGGCCTCCGGCGCTTGCTTGGGGCAGGTGATGGTGTGGAAGACATGCGCGAATGCGCTCGGGAGCGTCGCGCTCTTCGCCAAGGATTCCTTCGAAGGGCGGCTGACGCGGTGGACCTGCTTGGTGAGGAGCTTGCTGATGAAGACGCGCGTTGAAGCCGAGGGCCTGCGCCTGGCTGCAGAGAGGCGCGAGCTGGAGGGCGTCGTCGCCCTCGCGCGCCATTAGCGCGATCTTGACGATGAAAAGGCCAAGGCGTCGTTGGCGGCCTCTCATGAGGCCCAGTCTCGGGCCGCCGAGGAGGCCCGGGAGGCTGACCGGTGGAGAGAGGCTGCGGAGGAGCGGGCTCGGGAGCTCCTGGCCCGGTGCCACTCACTGGAAGAGCAAGTGGAGCTGCACGAGGCAGCCCTTGCATCGATGAAGCTGGCCTCTGGCGACCCGGCAGGGCTCCAGAACCATGAGGAGGCGCTGATGCTGGAAGCCGCCGAACGTACGCGCGAGTACGAGCATCTGGAGATGAGGGAGCGCTTGGTGACGCAGGTGGAGGATGATGTCGCTGCACGGGAAGCCTGTGTCCTGGAGGAAGTCAGGCGTCGGGTGGCGACTGCGCGCCTGAACCTCGAGCGCGAGTTCGAGGGAAAGCTGGAGTTGATCCGGGTCGAGGTTGAAGGTAGGACTGCTGCCTTGAGGGCCAAGCTGGAGGAAGCGACGCGGCGGGCCGATGCTCTTCGGGCCGCCCTTGAAGCAGCGCAAGGGGAGTCAACCACCTCCCTGGCCGAAGTGCTCCTTCTTCGCCATCGGGTGGAGGAGGCTGAAGCCGTCGCGCGCCATAATGAGGACGAGCTACGCCAACGGCGGATCCTGGAGCATGAGCACGGCCCCATGCTCACCACGCTCCGGGAGAGAGCCAACACAGCCTTGGGTAACATCTGCGAGGCGGCTGTCGGCGAGCCGCATGCAGTCAACTACGCAATCTTCAGTTCTTCACCGACGTGGTGACGCAGCTGGAGGCGCGGTTGGTCAGGGCCGACAGGTTGGTGGAGGAGAGGAGCCGCGCCCTACTTGGGCGCGCCTTTTCTCGCGTCTTTAGCCACCTCAGGAACATGGATCCCCACTTTGATTTCGATGCTGCCATCGCCCAAGTTCCCCAGGCCGTCCGGGACGACCTGGTGCACTGGGTGGAAGACAACATGGATGCTCTTGTCAGGGCCTTCGCTTCAGACAACGATGGCATGATCGTGGCTGCCGATGAGGGCGGCGTGGTGAACGGCCCTGACGCCACTGGCGGCAACGCAGACAACGATAGCGAGCCCAGCGATGCCAGCAACGGTTCGGGAGGCACTCCTGAGGACGCATTGGGGGATTTATCCGACTGATTATGCATCGTTCCTGTTTCTGTACCCTACATGAATAGAACTCAGGTTTTGGCCTGATAGCTATGAGAGCATTTTGGGAGGGGGAGTCCCTCATGTAAAACTTGCATTTATCGTATTTGTAGATGTTACATTGCCCATGAGCCCATGCCAAGCGGTTCGCTAAGCAACGTGCCAGTTGGCTAGTTTACCTTTGTTCCGCGCAAGCCCTGAGGTAGCCTGTGGGAGGCTGTGGTGTCCCGGGTGTTCCCCGATCGAGTCCATAGGATCTGCAGTGAAAACCCTCCTGAGAGGACGCGGCGGCGGCAGTCTGGGCTGCGCGCAAGCTAGGCCTGACCCGGCTCGCGAGGGGCTCGCGAGGGGAGGCAGCTGAGGCGAAGTGGTCATCAAAACACGAGAAATTGCTCGAACGAGACTAAGCACCCCTTCCCTGAACACACGCAAATCTTAAATTCGAATCCAACTCAAATCCAGCGGGGGAAAGTGACAACCAAAGGGGGAAGCAATGAAAGCGAATAAAAGGCCGCGTCCGGCACCTAATCTAGTCTTGGACGTCTTCTCACCAGCGCAGAGCTAAGTGCTGCCACTGGGCGTGGGAGGGAGCCCCAGGGCCTGAGGCCGGCACCCCTGAGACTCTGGGGCATGTACAACCCCACTCATTATTACGTGAGAGTGTCACGGGGCGGCGAGCTTCACAGACACTGGGCCTTCTTCACAGGTACCGGCCTTGCCTCATATCGCCAGACGAGGGCCCCGCCTTGCGCCACACCCTAGTGCCATCAACGACGACCGGAAACCAGGACGCCGCCGATGGGGTACAGCGGTCGCCAGCGGTTCCCCCGACGACCACGGGTCCTCCGCCAGGGGCAGGCCCTGAGGCACCTCCCCAGCAGAGGGCCTACCTCCTGAGAACGCCTTGCTCCAAACGCTGCAGTGGTGATGTCGGATCTCTGCCCCTCTCCTGCAGCCCCCTGCGCCCTCCTCCCGAGGGGTAGGAGACCGCGGGAGCGGGGCAGCTGTTCGATGTGGCGACCTGCACCTCCTGCGATCCATGATTAGCGTATGCCTGCTCCTGAGGAATTAGCGGTACCCGATATTCGTTGCCTCCAGCGTGGCCAGTGGGTCCGAATCGGGGCTCCTGGAAGAGCTCAGCTTCTGGCGCCTCGTCCCCCCAGCTTGGGCTGAGGAGCGAGCCTTGTTCGCCCTCGTGAGGGTGCCCTTGGTCCACCATGTGGGGCACGTATTCTTCTGGCACCGTCATCCCGAAGGCCACGTCGTAGTGCCCCGCATGCCATGGAGCTCTGCTTGACGCGCCCACCGTGGGGTGGTAGCGCGGCTGTCTACTGGGGCCGTGGGCCACGTCGAGTCCTTCTACTTCACAGACCGGGAGTGGGGGCAGCACCACTGCCGGCCCGGCGCCCGCAGCTTCGCTGGCGTTGGAGTGGCCTTGGAGCCCGCGGGCGCGCGCGGAGCCCCCGCGCGGGCCGCCCTGGGTTTGAGATGGGAGGTGGGTGCAGAAGGGGTGAGCCCCCGAGGCGCCGAAGCCCAGGAGCTCTGCCACCCGCTCCAGCAGCACGTCGCGGCCGCCCTCCAGCAGCCTGCACTACAGCAGCTCTCAGGCCACCTTCACTAGTAGAAAAAGGGTCAAACGTGAAGCACATTAGTGTCGGTTTGAATTAGAGCTGGCACTAATGTGTATATTAGTGCCGGTTTGTGGCGGCGATCAATAGTACCGGTTCGTGGAGAACCTTTAGTACCGGTTCGTCCCACGAACCGGTACTAAAGAGGCTGTGTCAACCTGCGGTCAGGCTATGGCCCCACCATCACCATTTAGTGCCGGTTCGAACCACGAACCGGTACTAATGACGTTGTGGCAGGCTGTTTTTAGTCCCACCTCGCTCCCCTAACAAGCCTTTTACCGCCTTAAATATGTTATTTCTCAAACTATCACAAGCACTTGGTCTTCATTGAACTCTATGTGTAGAATTTGTGGCCGCAATATGAGTCTTCATCGGTTTATAAATCGTTGATGACTCATATTGACAATTCAGATTGTACACACAAAGATCATTGATGATCAAAGTATTTTTTATGTTATAAGATCATATTGACAATTTAGACTGTAAAGAAATATAAGATCATGATGTAAATGCTCTTATATTTTTTGCGTTCAGTATGCACCATTCAAAGCGACGCCATCAACTTTCAACCATTTCTGCCTTCATTTGCTATTTTTCATGCATTCAATGATTTGTTTTGAGAACTAAATGACCTGGAAATTGAAAAGCACTACAAATGAACTCTAAAAAAGTTGAAACTTGGCATGGTATCATCATTTCACCCACATAGCATGTGCAAGAAAGTAGAGAGGCTTACGGCTAAAACTGGATGCACTTCGTTTACAAACTGGACAATCTCTTTCGAAGTATTCAGGTTTCTGACAAAATTAAACTCATCTGTTACAAAGGCATTTCATTTTTTTAAACTTATTACAACTCCAGAATTTTTGTGCATTCAATATGCACCATTCAAAGCGACGCCATCAACTTTCAACCATTTCTGCCTTCATTTGCTATTTTTCATGCATTCAATGATTTGTTTTGAGAACTAAATGACCTGGAAATTGAAAAGCACTACAATTGAACTCTGGAAAAGTTGAAACTTGGCATGGTATCATCATTTCACCCACATAGCATGTGCAAGAAAGTAGAGAAGCTTACGGCTAAAACTGGATGCACTTCGTTTACAAACTGGACAATCGCTTTCGAAGTATTCAGGTTTCTGACGAAATTAAACTCATCTGTTACAAAGGCATTTCATTTTTTTAAACTTATTACAACTCCAGAATTTTTGTGCATTCAGTATGCACCATTCAAAGCGACGCCATCAACTTTCAACCATTTCTGCCTTCATTTGCTATTTTTCATGCATTCAATGATTTGTTTTGAGAACTAAATGACCTGGAAATTGAAAAGCACTACAAATGAACTCTCGAAAAGTTGAAACTTGGCATGGTATCATCATTTCACCCACATAGCATGTGCAAGAAAGTAGAGAGGCTTACAGCTAAAACTGGATGCACTTCGTTTACAAACTGGACAATCTCTTTCGAAGTATTCAGGTTTCTGACGAAATTAAACTCATCTGTTACAAAGACATTTCATTTTTTTAAACTTATTACAACTCCAGAATTTTTGTGCATTTAGTATGCACCGTTCAAAGCGACGCCATGAACTTTCAACCATTTCTGCCTTCATTTGCTATTTTTCATGCATTCAATGATTTGTTTTGAACTAAATGACACTAAATTTTGTGCAGGCATAGCACCACCTTTAGTACCGGTTGGTGGCTCCAACCGGTACTAAAGGGTGACCAGTACTACAGTTTCTTAGTAAGCTGTTTTTTAGTCCCACCTCGCCAAGAGAGAGGGACTAGGAGCGGTTTATAAGCCCTGAGTGCAGAGACGATGAAGAAGAGGCTCAATGCTCACGTTGCTTAGCTTCAAGCCTTCAGGAATATGGTAGATTGCACGGAGCTACGCGCAGTGCAGTTTACACTATTCCGAAAGGCTTGAAGCAAATTAACGAAGCATTGCACCTCTTTTTTATTTTTAATAACTTATTACAACTCCGGACTTATTACACTACACGTCGGCATTTCTTTTTTTAAAACTTTGGTTATAACTCCAGACTTTGACCATCAAGTTTTGTAGAAAAGAAAAAATAGCAGAAAAGAAAAAAAATATATAAAAAAACTACTCAGAAATAAATAGAAGAAAATAAAGCAGAAAAGAAAAACAAATAAAAAAATTGGGGCGCTGCCCTGTGGGCCTGCTAGGCCACGGGCGTGCAATTATAGGCCTTAAAGGCCCAGCAGACTCACATGGCAGTGAGCAGAGTTTAGGCCCACAAGCCTGCTATACAGAGGAGTTCAAAAGGGCAGCCGCGGCTGGGTTTATAAACCAGTGTGGCTGCCCTTCGCCCGGCGAGGTGGGACTAAACTTTGTGCAGGCAGCGCGAGGCCTTTAGTATCGGTTGGTGGCTCCAACCGGTACTAAAGACCACCCTTTAGTACCGGTTGGAGCCACCAACCGGTACTAAAGGCCTCGTCTTCCCGCCTCCTGACCTGGCCAAAGTTGGCCTTTAGTACCGGTTGGTGGCTCCAACCGGTACTAAAGGCTCACCCTATATATACAACACTTACGAAATTTCAGTTACATATCCACTTCTTTCTTGTCAACCTCTCGCGCGCCGCTCCCGTCGTCGCCGCCCGTCGCCCGTCGTCATCGTCGTCGTCCCTGCCGCCGCCCCGAACGCCGCCGTGCCGCCGTCCGTCGTCGTCGCCGTTCGCCCCGAACGCCACCGCGCCACCGTCCGTACGTATCTCGCTCTCTCTCCTCGCGCGTACCCGGCCGCCGCGCCGCCGTCCGCCCCGAATGCCGCGCACCGCCGTCCGTCCCCACTGGTGCCCCGAACGCCGGCGCCCCCGCCCCGTACGCCGCCGCCCCCGCCCCGTACGCCGGCGCCCCCGCTCATACGTACGGGGCGGCGGCGTACGGGCCGGCGGGCCGCACACACACACACATATACCACACACGCATACACACACACACATACACACATACGTACTAGATTAATGTCGAATATTAGATTAATGTCGAACTAGTTCAATAATTAATATAACTAGTTCATAGAATTTTTTCATAGAATTTTTATGATTTTTTTTGTTGTAATTTTGTTCATAGAATTTTTATTATGTTCATATTTTTGTTATCGGGTATGTCGTTGTCGATATACCCCCCTCCCCGATAACTTTTAGTAATTAGTACTACTTAGAAAGTGTTTAATGGACTTAGTTAGAGGGCAACTTGTTTATTTTGAGTAAGTATATACTACATTATTCTATTTATAGTAAGTGCTTAGTAGTTGAACTAGTTGAAGTAGTTTATTTTTAGCAAGAAAATTAATAGAACTAGTTTCTTTTTTTAGTTAAAGCAATTATTCCCGCATCGACGTGGACGATGCCTATCCCGCATCCTCGTTGTCGAGTCGGCGGAGGACGACACCTGCTTGACCAGATGGGCCATGTCCGGGACTAGGCTCCGCCGGGGTGGTACTGGGAGGCGCTACCTTCCGGGGGGTGTAGCTTGGTGAGGAGACAGCCCGTCGTTGACCCGATCCTTGTTTGGTGGCGGTCGCGTGGGCCGGTGACGGTGCCGAGGCTTCCGGACACCGCGGAGGTGGTACGTCACCGTGTCAGCGAGGAGGACCAGCACGTCCGTCGCTACATGGTTGCGTTGGAGGGCAGGTTCGAGAATACCTGGCAGGTTCTTCAGGGATCTCACTGGAGCTATGATCCTGTGATGGTTCCTTCCCTTTGGGTGTCCATCGCCCGCGCCAATACCCGTCGGGCGCTACGGTTCTAGCTGTACTGGCGATATGTATGATATATAGTATTCGACGTGTATTAGTGATAATATTCGATGTACGGACACATGGAGATGATGTAGTTTTTCTTATAATTGAAGCCATCCTAATTTGAATACTACTTTATTTTGCGATTTGATTTTTCTTATTGAATGCTCAAATTGGAGAGCACTATATGCAAGGCATATGCATATGATTAGTTGAATAATAATGATCTAATTTAGTCTTTGAATTATGAACGTATAGGAAATGTCATCATCGGACGACGAAAGTCTCCCGGGGGAGTGCGACTGGTGCCACGACGATCGAGGTGAGTGCGACAGGCCTCACCTGGTCGATGGTCGGCGCTTCAGCATTAAGCTCGAGGAGACCTTCGAAGTTGAAACGGTACGCAACGATGACAAGTGTTTTTTTCATAATTAAGCATGACTTCAACTATTTCAACGTGTAATTTTCATCTTTTACAATTCGAGTATAGTTGATCCCATGCCATGCAAGACGCTATGTCTTGGAGAGGATGGATTTTGAAGACCATGAAAATTTTGAAACGAAGAAAATTCACCTAAGGACCCATCATGATGTGGATTTTGAAGTAAAGTTGTATAATGCTGAGAGAATAACCCATTTTGGTTGCAAAAATTGGGAAGCATTTTGCAAATTATATGGTTTTGATGAGGGTATCCTTGTCACCATGGATCTTGGTGATCCTGAAATCGAGCAAGACAATATGGACATTTGGGTCCTTGTTGATACTCCTCCAGTTCTACCGCTATGTGAGTTTCTCAAGCATAGTTAATTATTAATAGAACTTATATTGTTCATTTCAAAATAGTTGACAGCTTATTTCCATTGACAGCTTATTTTGAAGTATCAAAGAATGTGCAGAAGATGGTAGATAGAACTTACTACACCGATGGCTCTGAGTTAACTTACAAGGAGAAAACTCATCTGGTTGGATTTTGTAATGATATTGAGAATTACAATATCTACAATCGAACTCCTCAACATTATGGTCAATACGTGCCACTAGTGCACGTGTTGAACTACGGTAACTACCATGGAGATACCCTGGTAAGTTTTTTACTATTACGACATCCGTGCATCTTCTTGCATACTTCTAAAACTAGTACATCATTGCTAACTACGAATTTATTACTATGTTTTTCAACAGCTTATCCCAGAGGATTGTGTGCCTCATTTGATGTATCAGAATGGCGACAGCCTTCGTGTTTTGAACTTATATCCAGGTCATCCTACGAATCTCAACTGTCCATACCGGATTTCTAAAAGAAGTGGAGACATGACAATCAAAGGATGAAAAAAATGTATGGACAGTCGTAAGGAGCTTCTTGGAAGAAAAAGGAAGCGAGGCGCAAGAATTGGAGACAGGATGATCTCCATTCTTCATAATGGAGAGTCAGGGTCTATATTGTTTTATGATATTTTACCTTAAGTGTGTTTAGGTCCGATCCTACCTGATACTTGATGATCATGTGCTAAGAACAATAAAGTAGGGTTGGGTTCGATGACTATGAGGATGATGATCGTATGAGTTATTATTAATAACGAGTAGAAGTTGTATGATGATGCTTGATTAATTAGCTAGTAGGACTTGTTATTATATATGATGATGTATGATGCGAGCATGCATGAGTTATTATATATATATCTGCGGGTGAAACGAAAAAGAATTAAAATGGAAAACACAAAATTAAATGAAAAAGAAATCATAAAACCAAAAACCCCCCAAACATTTTAGTACCGGTTGGTGTTACCAACCGGTACTAAAGGGCTCCCTGCCCCCGGAGCTGGCTGGTGCCACATGGTTGCCCTTTAGCACCGGTTCGTTCTGAACCGGTACTAAAAGGGGGGGGGGGGGGGGCTTTAGTGCCGGTTCCTAAACCGGCACTAAAGGGCCTTACGAATCGGTGCTATTGCCCGGTTCTGCACTAGTGCTTGAGCGCGGCCCTCGAGTTCGCGTGCTCCCGGGGGGTGTATGGTGTCGTGGTCGCGGCGTGATTGGAGGCCCTTGCTGCCGACCACGCCTGCCACAGCGTGAGAGCTATCGAAGCCTGTCCGCATCGCCCGCGGCCCGCAACGCCCTGTGGACCGCGAGCTGCCTGAGGCACGGGGTTGCCCGAGGCGAGCGGCTCTACGCGGGCGGGCCATGCCGCCCATGGATCTGGGTCGCCTGCCTGGTCGCCGGACATGGTGGTGACGATGCGACGGGGCACGAAGCAGTAGAAGGTGGATTTCGGCGCACCCCTATGTAGGATCTAGAAGTAGGTGTGTCTAGAGGGGGGTGATTAGACACTTAGTGCTAAAGTTGCAATTTTTTAAATTTTGTCGGTTTGAGTGGAGTTTTAGGCACAATTTCAACATACATAATACATATCAAGCAAGTATGCAAAGAGCATATGAGCAGCGGAATGCAAAGCATGCAACTTGCAAGAATGTAAAGGGAAGAGTTTGGAGAATTCAAACGCAATTGGAGACAAGGATGTTTTTTCCGTGGTTCGGATAGGTGGTGCTATCCTACATCCACGTTGATGGAGACTTCAACCCGCGAAGGGTAATGGTTGCGCGAGTCCACGGAGGGCTCCACCCACGAAGGGTCCACGAAGAAGCAACCTTGTCTATCCCACCATGGCCATCACCCACGAAGGACTTGCCTCACTAGCGGTAGATCTTCATGAAGTAGGCGATCTCCTTGCCCTTACAAACTCCTTGGTTCAACTCCACAATCTTGTTGGAGTCTCCCAAGTGACACCTAGCCAATCTAGGAGACACCACTCTCCAAGAAGTAACAAATGGTGTGTTGATGATGAACTCCTTTCTCTTATGCTTCAAATGATAGTCTCCCCAACACTCAACTCTCTCTCTCACAGGATTTGGATTTGGTAGAAAGAAGATTTGAGTGGAAAGCAACTTGGGGAAGGCTAGAGATCAAGATTCATATGGTAGAAATGGAATATCTTGGCCTCAACACATGAGTAGGTGGTTCTCTCTCATAACATATGAGTTGGAAGTGTAGATGTGTTCTGATGGCTCTCTCCACGAGTGAAGAGGAGGTGGAGGGGTATATATAGCCTCCACACAAAATCCAACAGTTACACACAATTTACCAATCTCGGTGGGACCGAATCAACAAACTCGACCGGACCAAAATAGTATACCTAGTGACCGTTAGAGATTTTCGGTGGGACTGACATGCAACTCGGTAGGACCAATATGGTTAGGGTTAGGGCATAACGTAATCTCGGTGAGACCGATTACACAAACTCGGTGAGACCGATTTTGGTAATTAGCTAACCAGAGAGTTGGTCAGGCAAACTCGGTGGGACCGATTACTAGACTCGGTTCGACCGATTTTGGTAATAAGTTAACGAGAGAGTTTGCATTGTAATCTCGGTAGTACCGATTGCCTAAATTCGGTGAGACCGATTTTGACAATGGACATACACAGTGAGATTGCAATCCCATCTCGGTGAGACCGAGATCCCTATCGGTGAACCGATTTGCTAGGGTTTGGCAGTGGCTTATGACATGTGAAACTCGGTGGCGCCGGATAGAAAGAATCGGTAGGACCGAGTTTGACTTTGGGTTTAGGTCATATGTGGAAGTGGGAAAGTAGCTGAGTGTTTTTGGAGCATATCATTAAGCACATGAAGCAAGAGGCTCATTAAGCAACACCTCATCCCTCCTTGATAGTATTGGCTTTTCCTATAGACTCAATGTGATCTTGGATCACTAAAATGTAAAATGAAGAGTCTTGAGCTTGAAGCTTTAGCCAATCCTTGGTCCGTAGCATCTTGAAGGAGTTCCCACAACCTTTAGTCCATGCCACTCCATTGTTGAAATTATCTGAAACATGCTAGATAGAAATATTAGTCCTACAAGAGATATGTTGACATTAATTACCAAAACCACCTGGGGAGCACTTGTGCTTTCAATCTCCCCCTTTTTGGTAATTGATGGCAACATACATCAAAGCTTTAGATAAAGATACAAAGAATAACAAGTAAAGCTTTGGTAGGACATGTAACAAACATAGGCTCCCCCTACATGTATGCAATCATGTGAATATAAAATATAGAAGCATGTGAGAGCATAATCATGACAGAGTAGGCAATGTGTTACATGTATCTTGGCCATATGCATCAGAGCAAAAGATTATTAAGAGAAATACCTTCATGCTTATGAGTCCTTCTTGCAAACAGTATGCACATAAGCAAGAATTCCTCATACTCATGATTTTGATGCATATACTTACCTTGTAGTTTTGAGTTGGCTTAGGATGGAATGAACCTGCACAAACAAGGTTAGATAACAAAGATACATCCACTAGCCAGAGCAAACAAACGAAACCACAAGAATACCAAGACTGGGATGACATGTAGATAGTGAGTACAAGGTACCACATTGGATTAGACATGTCCCCAAGAGTAAAGATATGCAATGAATTTGAATCACTTCTTTCCCTTAGATGTCTTGCTCCCCCTAAATCTGACATGGGATATTTGGAGAAGATAGGGAACAGAAAATCAGAGCTGAAGGATATAAATGAATAGAACTTAATGCAAATAAGCACATATGAACATGTCTTTCCCCCCAAAAGACATGTGGCATCTCTCCTCTTGAACATCAAGCATCTGGGATCCTTGAGTATTCTCTCCCCCTGGAGATCTCTTTCTCCCCCTTAATACTTTCTCCTTTGTAAGTGATAAGCTTTGATGCGATCTCTCTCTCCCCCTTTGACATCAATTTCCAAGAAGGTTTTTCTAGAATTCGTCGAATGGGTTTGGTCCTTGAGACTCAGCACAAAGCAGTGGATAAATCTGTTATGCTTGTAGAGGACAAGATTCATTGAGTGGAGCTGGATCAGAAGAAATATAGAACAAGTGGCAAACTGTTTTTCCTGTTGTGAAGTCGGTGACACCGAGTTGGCATGTTTCGGTGGTACCGAAAGGATTCGGTTGGACCAAAAACTACACTTCGGTGAAACCGAGTTCATCACAGAGAAAAACACTTGACACCTCAGCTCACTAGACAAATAAGATCTCACAAAGATTTGCAATGAATTAACTTAAGGATTTGCAAGGAATTGGATGCAGAAATATGCAGAACAAGAATCAAAAAGAAAAGAATGAAAGTTCTAGATGAAGTTATTTTTTTGAAAAAGAGGGAAACAAATATGCAAGGGACAAATGCAATAACACAAAAAATAACACAAGAGAACTTCATCTAGAGTTGGGCGGTGACATAGTCACCTATGTTAGAGTATATTGACTTAGGAGTCAAGTGAGAACACTTGATCATAGGTCATACTCATCGTTTAAGCTCTAAATGGGGTTACCATTTTTCGTTTAAGCATCTTAATGTATTCTCATCTTGTTGAGTTGTTTGACTCATGTCTTGGAGTAAAGCTTCTCTAAGATGGAATATCATACCTTGGGTGGTGGTGTGGGTCTTTCTCATGTAGTGGAACTTGTGTGGGTGCTCAAGGTTGATGTAGCTCATCAAGAGTTGAGAGCACCACTTGGAATTTGGGTTCATCTACCTACATGGGTTAGTTCTTGCAAGGAAAAGCACTTGTATATCCAAAAATGACAATCATGAAGCTCAACATAGAACTTGTCAAAGGATATGTTTGAATGGTTTCGTGCTTCCTTGTCGTCAACCACCGTTGTGTAGAGACTTGGTGATGTAGAGATTGCTCAAGATGTGAGTAAGTTGCAATCTCATATAATTTGATTCAACCAAGTGCCTACATGGGTTAGATAACATGCAACGTACAAAATATATCCAAGACACAAGATAGTCATCATAAGAGATATATCATGGATTAGTCATAAGCTCATGTGTTGCATGTATCCAATGGAGTTTCTACTCCAAATTTGAAGCATCAATAATGTTCAATTCTCCTCTCAACCTGCAAAACACTTTCTCATCAAGTGGTTTAGTGAATATATCCGCTAATTGCTTATCGGTGTGAACATGCTTAAGATCAATGTCACCCTTAGCAACATGATCTCGAATGAAATGATGATGAACTTCAATATGCTTAGTTCGAGAATGTTGTACAGGATTATGACCAATTTTGATAGAACTTTCATTGTCACAAAGCAGTGGAACATGTTTCACATAGACCCCATAATCTTTAATAGTTTGGGTCATCCAGAGTAATTGAGCACAACATGAACCAACGGCAATGTATTCTGCTTCAGCGGTGGATAAGGATATCGAGTTTTGTTTCTTGGAAGACCAAGACACAAGAGATCTACCAAGAAATTGACAAGTACCCGAAGTGGACTTTCTATCAACCTTGTCTCCGGCATAATCCGAGTCGGTATAGCCAACAAGATCAAAAGAGGACCTCTTAGGATACCAAATGCCAAAATTTGGTGTATGAATTAGGTATCTCACTATCCTTTTCACCGCTTTAAGATGACATTCTTTAGGAGCAGCTTGATATCGTGCACACATGCACACACTTAGCATAATGTCGGGACGTGAAGCACATATGTATAACAATGAACCAATCATAGAGCGATAAACCTTTTGATCAACCGGTTCACCATCTTTGGTCAAATCAAGATGTCCACTAGTAGGCATGGGTGCAGGCATACCTTTGCATTCTTGCATACTGAACTTCTTGAATAAGTCCTTGGTGTACTTCGTTTCAGAGACAAATGTACCTTCCTTAGTTTGCTTGATTTGCAAACCGAGGAAGAATTTGAGTTCACTCATCATAGACATCTCAAATTTCTCCGACATAAGCTTTCCAAACTTTTCACTAAAAAGAGGGTTAGTTGATCCAAATATGATATCATCAACATAAATTTGGCATACAAATAGTTCTCCATTAACCCTTTTAGTAAAAAGTGTGCAATCAATTTTTCCAATTTCAAAACCACTTGCAATAAGGAACTTGGTCAAGCATTTAAACCATGCTCTAGGAGCTTGTTTAAGACCATAAAGGGCTTTGTGAAGTTTGTAAACATTATTTGGTTTCTTAGGATTGACAAATCCGGGAGGTTGTTTGACATAAACTTCCTCCTCTATTTCACCATTTAGAAAAGCACTTTTAATGACCATTTGGTACAAGCTGATATTATGGTGATTAGCATAGGCAAGTAAGATGCGAATGGACTCAAGTCTAGCAACGGGAGCATATGTCTCACCATAGTCCATACCTTAGACTTGTGTGTACCCTTGGGCGACGAGACGTGCCTTGTTGCGAACCACTTGTCCATCTTCATCTTGCTTGTTGCGAAACACCCATTTGGTACCAATGATGTTGTGGTTGTTGTCGGGCTTCTCAACCAATGTCCAAACTTGGTTTCTCTCAAAGTTGTGTAGCTCTTCATGCATAGCGTTTATCCAGTCCGGGTCTTCCAATGCTTCTTCAACCTTCATAGGTTCAATGCTAGAGATGAATGAATAGTTTTCACAAAAGTTAGCTAAACAAGTTTTTGAGCGAGTAATTCTCCCAGTTTGATTATCATTGTAGATTTGCTCGATGGGATGATCTTTGGCAATTCTTGCTCGAACTCGTGAAAGCTTTTGCTTGGGTCTTCGTTGAACATCTTCTTCATGTTGTTCTTCTTCTTGGTATTCTTCATTGTTGACGTTGTCGTTCTCTTGTCGTGGTGGAGAAGGAGGTTGCTGATGTTCGTCTTGATGCATTTCCTCGTTTTCTTCATCTTGGTGTGTCCCACTTGTGGATGCCTCCGTGTCGATTCTTGGTTCACCTTGTCGTGAAGTAGAGGCTTCCACATGGACGGATGAAGTGCTCTCCTTCACCTCCGTTGGACGAACTTTGCCAATGAACAAGTCTTGGATTGCTTTTGAAGGGTCTTTGTCTCCTGCATCAATTGGCAATTGCTCTACTTGCAAGCCGTTAGATTCATCAAACTTCACATCTACCGTCTCTTCAACCTTTCGAGTGAAATTGTTGTAGACACGGTAAGTGTGAGAGTTTGAGCCATAACCAAGTAGGAAACCTTCATGAGACTTAGGAGCAAACTTTGAACGACGATGCTTATCAAGAATGCAGCATTTTGAGCCGAATACTCGAAAGTATCCAACTTGGGGTTTGTTACCGGTGAGGAGCTCGTATGCCGTCTTGCCGAGTAGCTTGTGAAGATACAATCGATTTGTTGCATGGCAAGCTGTCTCAACCGCTTCTGCCCATAAGTGCTTCGGCATCTTGTACTCATCAAGCATTGTTCTCGCCATTTCGATGAGCGTCCGGTTCTTCCTCTCAACAACTCCATTTTGTTGAGGTGTGTACGTAGCCGAGAACTCGTGTGAAATCCCTTCTTCGTCAAGAAAGGTGTCCACATTTGCGTTCTTGAACTCCGTTCCGTTGTCACTCCGAACCTTCTTGATCTTCACGTCAAACAGATTTTGGGCCTTCCTAGCGAAGTTTTTGAAGATCTTTTGGACCTGCGATTTATCATCAAGAAAGAACACCCACGTAAATCTTGAAAAATCATCAACTATAACTATACCAAAAGAATTTCCACCGAGACTCTTGTAGGCATTGGGACCAAAAAGATCCATATGAAGTAGCTCGAGTGGCCTCCTTGTGGTCATGATGTTCTTCACGGGATGCCTTCCTCCAACCTGTTTACCTGCTTGACAAGCACTGCAAAGTCTATCCTTATCAAATATGACATCGTTAACTCCAAGGATATGATTTCCTTTAATAAGCTTGTCAAGGTTTCTCATGCCAACGTGACCTAGTCGTCTATGCCACAACCAACCTTTTGAGGATTTAGCGATAAAGCAAGTTTTAGGTTGTGCATTTTTAGAGAAATCGACAATGTAAAGGTCACCTCTACGTATACCGGTAAAAACCATTTTATGATTGTCTCGACAAAACACTTGGCAATCTACCTCAGTAAATAGGACATTCAAACCGAAATCAGCAAGTCTAGATACTGAAAGTAAATTTTAGCCAAGAGATTCAATGAGCATGACATTTTGAATGGAGCTATCGTGTGAGATGGCCACCTTACCAAGTCCAACCACCTTACCCTTTGAATTATCACCAAAAGTGACATATTTTCGAGGGCCGTCATTTTCAGCAAGCTCACGGAACATCTCTTCGTCTCCGGTCATATGATCAGTACATCCACTGTCGAGAACCCATTCCTTTCCTCCTGACACATATCCCCGAAGATTAGCCATAAGACCAAAGTGTCTCATTGTATCATCAAGATCGAAGTCACTATCATCATTCTCATCGTAGTATCCATGTTCAACATGATCTTGTGACTCATCATTTCCTAGACAGAGTGATTCATTAGATAAATGATCATCAAAGTGGTCACTTTTATGAATTCTTATAGCTTCGGATATAATATCACTAATGATTCCAACATTTCCTTTAGCATGCATGAGATTAATAAGCTCAAATAGACAATCACCAAAACTAGGTTCACTAGAGTTCATTTTACTCAAGGCAATAGATTTATGGAGAATTTCATTCAAATTTTTCAAGGAATAATTGGGGAATCGTTCCTCAAGAAATTTCCATATAGTATAGGCACAATTAAGAGTAGGTAAACTAGCAATCAAGTTTTTGGGCAATCCTCTAATGATGAGCTCAACAGTTCTAAGATTGCGAATCATGTCAACGTCTTCATCTAGGGTAGGATGCAAAGAATCAATATTAGGTGCACAAGGGCTAGCAATGTACTTGTTCAAATGATATTGATTGAAAATTACAAGAATCTCATTTTTCCACTCATGAAAATACTCTCCATCAAGAATAGGCACTCTATGTCTAAGACTCCCTGAAGTAGACACATCCATCTCCCTAAAATGGTGATTAAACCAAGGCAATGGAGACCAAAGCTCTGATACCACTTGTAGAATCTAGAAGTAGGTGTGTCTAGAGGGGGGGTGATTAGACACTTAGTGCTAAAGTTGCAATTTTTTAAACTTTTTCGGTTTGAGTGGAGTTTTAGGCACAATTTCAACATACACAATACATATCAAGCAAGCATGCAAAGAGTATATGAGCAGCGGAATGTAAAGCATGCAACTTGCAAGAATGTAAAGGGAAGAGTTTGGAGAATTCAAACACAATTGGAGACAAGGATGTTTTTTCCGTGGTTCGAATAGGTGGTGCTATCCTACATCCACGTTGATGGAGACTTCAACCCACGAAGGGTAACGGTTGCGCGAGTCCACGGAGGGCTCCACCCACGAAGGGTCCACGAAGAAGCAACCTTGTCTATCCCACCATGGCCATCGCCCACGAAGGACTTGCCTCACTAGCGGTAGATCTTCACGAAGTAGGCGATCTCCTTGCCCTTACAAACTCCTTGGTTCAACTCCACAATCTTGTCGGAGGCTCCCAAGTGACACCTAGCCAATCTAGGAGACACCACTCTTAGAGAAGTAACAAATGGTGTGTTGATGATGAACTCCTTGCTCTTGTGCTTCAAATGATAGTCTCCCCAACACTCAACTCTCTCTCAAAGGATTTGGATTTGGTAGAAAGAAGATTTGAGTGGAAAGCAACTTGGGGAAGGCTAGAGATCAAGATTCATATGGTAGGAATGGAATATCTTGGCCTCAACACATGAGTAGGTGGTTCTCTCTTAGAACATATGAGTTGGAAGTGTAGATGTGTTATGATGGCTCTCTCCACGAGTGAAGAGGAGGTGGAGGGGTATATACAGCCTCCACACAAAATCCAACCGTTACACACAATTTACCAATCTCGGTGGGACCAGATCAACAAACTCGGTCGGACCGAAATAGTAAACCTACTGACTGTTAGAGATTTTCGGTGGGACTGACATGCAACTCGGTAGGACCGATATGGTTAGGGTTAGGGCATAACGTAATCTCGGTGAGACCGATTACACAAGCTCGGTGAGACCGATTTTGGTAATTAGCTAACCAGAGAGTTGGTCAGGCAAACTCGGTGGGACCGATTACTTGACTCGGTTGGACCGATTTTGGTAATAAGTTAACCAGAGAGTTTGCATTGTAATCTCGGTAGTACCGATTGCCTAAATTTGGTGAGACCGATTTTGACAATGGACGTACACAGTGAGATTGCAATCCCATCTCGGTGAGACCGAGATCCCTATCGGTAGAACTGATTTGCTAGGGTTTGGCAGTGGCTTATGACAAGTGAAACTCGGTGGCGCCAGATAGAAAGAATCGGTAGGACCGAGTTTGACTTTGGGTTTAGGTCATATGTGGAAGTGGGAAAGTAGCTGAGGGTTTTTGGAGCATATCATTAAGCACATGAAGCAAGAGGCTCATTAAGCAACACCTCATCCCTCCTTGATAGTATTGGCTTTTCCTATAGACTCAATGTGATCTTGGATCACTAAAATGTAAAATGAAGAGTCTTGAGCTTGAAGCTTTAGCCAATCCTTGGTCCTTAGCATCTTGAAGGAGTTCCCACAACCTTTAGTCCATGCCACTCCATTGTTGAACTTATCTGAAACATGCTAGATAGAAATGTTAGTCCAACAAGAGATATGTTGACATTAATTACCAAAACTACCTGGGGAGCACTTGTGCTTTCACCCTACCTAGCGCGCCAAATGTCGGATTTCGGGTTCCGGCAGACCCTTGAGGTTCGAACTCTGGGGTGCGCGTGGAGATTATGCTTCCTACCTGCCTGCACCCCTCCGCCTCGCAAGGATCTAAATTATGAGAAGAACAACACAAGAGACACAGGGTTTATACTGGTTCGGGCCACCGATGTGGTGTAATACCCTACTCCAGTGTGGTGGTGTGGTGGATTGCCTCTTGGGCTGATGATGATGAACAATACAAAGAAGAACAGACCCTTGCTGGGGGGATGAACTGCTAGGGGGAGTTCGGTCGCCCTTCTCTCTCTCTCTCTCTCTCTCTCTCTCTCTCTCTGGTCTTATTGCCAATCGATCCGTCCTCCGATTTCCGCTCTACCCTGGGGTGGCTAGTCCTATTTATAGGCAAAGGCCCTGGGCCTCTTCCCAAATATTGAGCGGGAAGGGCGCCAACAATTGGCCATTTTGAAGGGGAACATCTGGTACACTTATCCTGACTAAAGTTGGTCCTCGCCTGCCAAAGGCTCTGGTGATGACGCTGGCTTGGGCTCCACAATGACTCCCTCCTTGTCGTGGAGCTGGTCTTGGTCTCGTTGCACTGAAACGGGTGCCTTTGCTTGATACTCCCGCCTGCGCTTTCTCCCTTTGTACCAAAGAGGAAAGGGAGGACACTGCGCGGGCTGGCGCCCGCCTGGCGCCCTTGGTCGTCATGGCATGCGTCATGGACACCTCGTGAGGTACCCCGCCTTGATCTCTCCGCCTCCTCGCAAGCCAGCCTGATGAGGCCACGCCTGAGGAAGCTCCGTGTCATCCGCCCCGCGAGGCTTGGCCCCTCGCGAGGGTCTTGGGTCTGTGTTGATGAAGATGGGCCGTGCTGGGCCCCCTTGAACAACGCCGCAGGCCGCAGGCAGGCAAGTCTGGGGACCCCCATTCCCAGAACGCCGACAGTCAGTCTTCTTATTGAAGATCCATTTATTTTCTATGGCTTGCCGATCATCGGGAAATTCAACCAAAGTCCACACTTTGTTCTCATACATGGATTCCATCTCAGATTTCATGGCCTCAAGCCATTTCGCGGAATCTGGGCTCATCATCGCTTCCTCATAGTTCGTAGGTTTGTCATGGTCTAGTAACATGACTTCCAGAACATGATTACCATACCACTCTAGTGCGGAACATACTCTGGTTGACCTACGAGGTTCGGTAGTAACTTGATCTGAAGTTTCATGATCATCATCATTAACTTCCTCAGTAATTGGTGTAGGCATCACTGGAACTGATTTCTGTGATGAACTACTTCCAATTCGGGAGAAGGTAGAATTACCTCATCAAGTTCTATTTTCCTCCCACCCACTTCTTTCGAGAGAAACTCCTTCTCTAGAAAGGATCCATTCTTAGCAATGAATATCTTGCCTTCGGGTTTGTGATAGAAGGTGTACCCAACAATTTCCATTGGGTATCCTCTGAAGACACATTTCTCCGATTTGGGTTTGAGCTAATCAGGTTGAAGCTTTTTCACATAAGCATCGCAGCCCTAAACTTTAAGAAACGATAGCTTAGGTTTCTTGCTAAACCACAGTTCATATGGTGTCGTCTCAACGGATTTAGATGGTGCCCTATTTAACGTGAATGCGGCCGTCTCTAAAGCATAACCCCAGAACGATAGTGGTAAATCGGTAAGAGACATCATAGATTGCACCATATCTAATAAAGTACGGTTATGATGTTCGGACACACCATTACACTGTGGTGTTCCAGGTGACGTGAGTTGCGAAACTATTCCACATTGTTTCAAATGAAGACCAAACTCGTAACTAAAATATTCACCTCCACGATGATATCATATAAACTTATTCTCTTGTTAAGATGATTTTCCACTTCACTCTGAAATTCTTTGAACTTTTCAAATGTTTTAGACTTATGTTTCATTAAGTAGATATACCCATATCTGCTCAAATCATCTATGAAGGTCAGAAAATAGCGATACCCGCCAGGAGCCTCAATACTCATCAGACCGTATACATAAGTATGTATTATTTCCAATAAGTCAGTGGCTCGCTCCTTTGTTCCAGAGACGGAGTCTTAGTCATCTTGCCCATGAGGCATGGTTCGCAAGCATCAAGTGATTCATAATCAAGTGATACCAACAGCCCATCAGCATGGAGTTTCTTCATGCACTTTACACCAATATGACCTAAACGGCAGTGCCACAAATAAGTTGCACTATAATTATTAACTTTGCATCTTTTGGCTTTAGTATTATGAATTTGTGTATCACTATGATCGAGATTCAACAAAAATAGAACACTCATTAAGGGTGCATGACCATAAGAGATATTACTCGTATAAATAGAACAACCATTATTCTCTGATTTAAATGAATAACTGTCTCGCATCAAACAAGATCCAGATATAATGTTCATGCCCAACGCTGGCACCAAATAACAATTATCCAGATCTAAAACTAATCCTGAAGGTAGGTGTAGAGATAGCGTGCCGACGGCGATCACATCGACCTTGGAACCATTTCCGACGCGCATCGCCATCTCGTCCTTAGCCAATCTTCGTTTAATCCACAACCCCTATTTCGAGTTGCAAATATGAGCAACAGAACCAGTATCAAATACCCATGCGCTACTACGAGCTTTAGTAAGGTACACATCAATAACATGTATATCAAATATACCTTTCACTTTGCCATCCTTCTTATCCGCCAAATACTTGGGGCAGTCCCGCTTCCAGTGACCAGTCCCTTTGCACTAGAAGCACTCGGTTCTAGGCTTAGGTCTAGACTTCGGCTTCTTCCCTTGAGCAACAACTTGCTTGCTATTCTTCTTGAAGTTCCCTTTCCTCCCTTTGCCCTTTTTCTTGAAACTAGTGGTCTTGTTAACCATCAACACTTGATGCTCCTTCTTGATTTCTACCTTCGCAGCCTTTAGCATTGCGAATAGCTCGGGAATTGTCTTTTCCATCCCTTGCATATTATAGTTCATCACGAAGTCTTTATAGCTTGGTGGCAGTGATTGAAGAACTCTGTCAATGACACTATCATCAGGAAGATTAACTCCCAGCCGAGTCAAGTGGTTATGGTACCCAGACATTCTGAGTATGTGTTCACTAACAGAACTATTCTCCTCCATCTTGCAGCTATGGAACTTTGTGGAGACTTCATATATCTGAACTCGGGCATTTGCTTGAAATATTAATTTCAACTCCTGGAACATCTCATATGCTCCATGACGTTCAAAACGTCTTTGAAGTCCCGATTCTAAGCCGTAAAGTATGGCACATTGAACTATCAAGTAGTCATCAGCTTTATCTTGCCAGACATTCATAACATCCGGAGATGCTCCTGCAGCGGGCGTGCTTCCAGGATGTAATTCTTCTATGCAGCAATGAGGATAATCCTCAAGTTATGAACCCAGTCCATGTTGTTGCTACCATCATCTTTCAACTTAGCTTTCTCTAGGAACGCATTAAAATTCAAGGGAACGATAGCATGAGCCATTGGTCTACAATAACATAGATATGCAAAAACTATCAGGACTAAGTTCATGATAAATTCAAGTTCAATTAATCATATTACTTAAGAACTCCCACTTAGATAGGAATCCCTATAGACATCTAAGTGATCATGTGATCCATATCAACTAAAACATGTCCGATCATCACGTGAGATGGAGTAGTTTTCAATGGTGAACATCTATATGTTGATCATATCTACTATATGATTCACGTTCGACCTTTCTGTCTCAGTGTTCTGAGGCCATGTCTGCATATGCTAGGCTCTTCAAGTTTAACCCGAGTATTCTGCACATGCAAAACTGTCTTGCACCTATCGTATGTGAATGTAGAGCTTATCACACCCGATCATCACATGGTGTCTCGGCACGATGAACTGTCGCAATGGTGCATACTCAGGGAGAACACTTATACCTTGAAATTTAGTGAGGGATCATCTTATTATAATGCTATCGCCGTACTAAGCAAAATAAGATGCATAAAAGATAAACATAAAATGCAATCAAAATATGTGACATGATATGGCCATCATCATCTTGTGCCTTTGATCTCCATCTCAAAGCGCCGTCATGATCTCCATCATCACCGGCTTGACACCTTGATCTTGATCGTAGCGTCGTTGTCATCTCGCCAACTATTGCTTCTACGCCTATCGCTATCGCTTAGTGATAAAGTAAAGCAATTACATGGCAATTGCATTTCATACAATAAAGAGACAACCATAAGGCTCCTGCCAGTTGCCGATAACTTTTACAAAACATGATCATCTCAAACAATAACTTATATATCATCACGTCTTGACCATATCACATCACAACATGCCCTGCAAAAACAAGTTAGACGTCCTCTACTTTGTTGTTGCAAGTTTTACGTGGCTGCTACAGGCTTCTAGCAAGAACCGTTCTTACCTACGCATCAAAACCACAATGATTTGTTGTCAAGTGTGCTGTTTTAACCTTCAACAAGGATCGGTCGTAGTCAAATTCGATTCAACTAAAGTTGGAGAAACAGAAACCTGGCGGCCACCATTATGCAAAACAAGTTGCATGTCTGTCGGTGGAACATGTTTCATGAATGTGGTCATGAAAGGTTGGTCTGGGCCGCTTGCTCCAACAATACCACCGAATCAAAATAAGACATTGGTGGTAAGGAGTATGACTATTATCGCCCACAACTCTTTGTGTTCTACTCGTGCATATCATCTACGCATAGGCCCAGCTCGGATGCCACTGTTGGGGAATGTAGCATGCAATTTCAGAAAATTCCCTATGATCATCACGCAAGATCTATCTAGGAGATGCATAGCAACGAGAGGGGGAGAGTGTGTCCACATACCCTCGTAGACCGAAAGCGGAAGCATTAGGTTAACGCAGTTGATGTTGCCGAACGTCTTCATGATCCGACCGATCTAGTACCAAACGTACGGCACCTCCGAGTTCAGCACACATTCAGCTCAATGACGTCCCTCGAACTCTTGATCCAGCAGAGGGTCGAGGGAGAGGTTCGTCGGCACGAAGACATGGTGACGGTGATGGTGATGTGATCCGCGTAGGGCTTCGCCTAAGCACTACGACACTATGACCGGAGGAGTAAACTATGGAGGGGGCACCACACACGGCTAAGAGAAGAACTGTTGTGCTTTGGGGTGCCCCCTGCCCCCGTATATAAAGGAGGGGAGGAGGAAGTGGGCCACCATGGGGGCGCGCCATGGGGGGAGTCCTACTAGGACTCCACTCCTAGTAGGATTCGCCCCCTCCCTTTTCCTTTCTCATCGGAGGGGGAAAAGGAAGGAGATGGAGAGGGAGAGGGAAAGGGGGCCGCCCCCTCCTCCTTGTCCAAGTCAGACTCCCTTGGAGGGGGGCGCCCCCCTTGCAGGCTCCCCTCTCTCTCCCCTAAGGCCCATGCAGGCCCAATACTTTCCCTGGGGGTTCCGGTAACCCCTCGGTACTCCGAAATATACCCGAACGATTCTGAAACCATTCCTGTGTCCGAATATCATTGTACAATGTATCAATCTTTACCTCTCAACCATTTCGAGACTCCTCGTAATGTCCGTGATCTCATCCAGGACTCCGAACAAACTTCGTTCACCGATACACATAACTCATAATACTAATCGTCATCGAAAGTTAAGCGTGCGGACCCTACGGGTTCGAGAACTATTTAGACATGACCGAGACACATCTCTGGTCAATAACCAACAGCGGAACCTGGATGCTCATATTGGTTCCTACATATTCTACAAAGATCTTTTTCGGTCAAACCGCAATAACAACACACGTTATTCCCTTTGTCATCGGTATGTTACTTGCCCAAGATTTGGTCGTCGGTATCATCATACCTAGTTCAATGTCATTACAGGCAAGTGTGTGTACTCGTTCTGTAATGCATCATCCCAGAACTAACTCATTAGTCACATTGCTTGCAAGGCTTATAGTGGTGTGCATTACCGAGAGGGCCCAGAGATACGTCTCCGGTACTCGGAGTGACAAATCCTAATCTTGATCTATGCCAACCCAACAAACACCTTCGGAGACACCTGTAGAGCATCTTTATAATCGCCTAGTTACGTTGTGATGTTGATAGCACGCAAGGTGTTCCTCCGGTATTCGGGAGTTGCATAATCTCATAGTCAGAGGAATATGTATATGTCATGAAGAAAGCAATAGCAATAAACTTAATGATCATTATGCTAAGGTAACGGATGGTTCATGTCCATCACATCATTCTCTAATGATGTGATCCCCTTAATCAAATGACAACACATGTCTATGGCCAGGGAACTTAACCATCTTTGATTAACGAGCTAGTCTAGTAGAGGGATACTAGGCACTACTAGAAAAAGGGCTACTAATGGCGCACCTAATTTGGCCATTAATGGAGCATTAGTGGTGCGCCATTACTAGCACGCCATTAGTAATTTTTACTAATGGCGCACCACTAGTGCGCCATTAGTATCTGGTATACTAATGGCGCACTGCTGGTGCGCCATTAGTGTAGGCCATGGTGCGCCATTAGTATGCCTCCCAGGGGCCATGTATACCTAGGTGCTTTGGCATACTAATGGCGCACGACAGCAGGATGCGCCATTAGTAACTTCGGCATACTAATGGCGCACTGCTTAATGATGCGCCATTAGTATCCTCTGGCATAATAATGGCGCACCGTGATGTGATGCGCCATTAGTATGAATATTAGGTTTTTTTTAATTTTTTAATTTTCTGTTTTTTTGCACAGGTTACAAAATGTATAATTGGACAAAATATAGAAAGCACACATCAACAACAGATTCATCGAATACAATAGAAGATTAGTCTCTGAATACAATTCATCATATTAGTCTCCGAATACAATTCATCATATTAGTCTCTGAATTGAAAAGACACAACAAAGATAGAACATTATATTACAAGTCTCGAGACCTTGAGTAGCGGGTTTGTCTTCACATTACAAGTCGATATCGATCATCTAAACTACCATCACATAGAAGAGAGCTGCGGTCATCACGATGAGCATCATCACGATGAAACTCGTCTTCATCCGGTTCCTCCAACGCTCCCTCCCCTCTCCCGCTAGATAGCGGGCGTATCTAGATTCGGCCTCGGCCCTAGTGGTGTACCCTTTGTAACTCTTACCGCTGAATCGGTGAACCTGTCTCCGACACTCCTCCCAGTCGTCGTAGACTCCGGGAACCTTACCCTTGTACACGACATACGACGACATCGCTATGCACTAGCCAAACGAAACGTTAGTACCAATTCACAGACAATACATAAGCAATACATAAGTATGCAACAGAACGATCGGAAGAGAAAAGCAAGACATTAATAGCATCAATTACATCTAAGTTGAGCGACTCTCGAAACCAAAGAGACATACTACAAGTTCATTAAAGTTTAATTACAACATGAGCCAATCGATGTTTCAGAACTAGACACAGCATCACTGCTTTTGACTCGACTCAAGGGGCCGGAGCGTGGATGAAGCCGCCGTCTATCATGGGAGTCATGAAATTACGGGCGTTGTCAGCCTGCATTTGTAGCATTCCGTCTATCTCACTGTTGGACGGTTGATTTCTGAGGTAGAACTGCCCCGAGGTACGAAGGACATCTTGATGGATGATTTCCGCAAACTCCGACTGCATGCGAAAGAATTCTTGTCTGATGTCCGCGTCCTAGATTGCCGACACGCTCGCGGCCCAATCTTTGAGTTTACTCGGTAGCAGAAGTTGATGATGGTCCCGTACGATCGCCCGCATGTGATCGATGGCGTAGTAGGCACCCTTCTGACCGCCAGGCGGCTGCTTGACACAGCAGAACGTCGTATTGTGGGAGAACACGTGCTTGCCGTACTTACGAATAGGCCTGTTGAAGGTGCCTCCAGATATGGCGTAGCCGGGGAGAACATCATCAAGAACCTTCTTGACATTTGTATAGTCTACGTTCGACTGACGGTCCGGGTCGAAATACGTGGCCATGGAATATTTGGGGCTTAGGAGGATGAGCGTGCAATGTGTGTCTCTGCAGAAAACACGGAATGTTAAAAGAAAAACGATCGAAATCTAAGAATTCGTATGTTACGGGGCGGTTGAGGGGAGGACTTACTCGGGAAAGTAAGGCACGAGGAAGTTATCCTTATCTGGGTTTGCCAGAATGACGCCTTCGAGGTAAGAACTCGCGACTTGCCGGTCCCCAGCGCTGCCCAAGATCTTGGCACACATGTAGAAGGGGTCGACTATCACGATGTCCGGGGTCTTGTCGCGAATGATCCGCATCTCCATACTCAGCGAAAATAGCCGAACGAAGGTGTAGTGCAGCGGATGAAGGTTCAACATAGCATGGATGTCATCAAACCGCAGGACGATCGTACCCCCGATGGAGTTATCCACAAAGCCCTTGCCCTCTGGCACCTTGGCCACGAAAACCGGGTATGCCACATCCTTCTCTCTAAGACGCCGCTTCTCCAAAGAAAGAACACTGTCATGCAGACTCCGCATAGCACCGGCTGCAACATCGAGCATATTTCTTGGTAGCATCGGCCTACCCGCCACATGCACCCTTCTCATTAAATCCTCAGGTGAAGGTGGCCCGTCCTGAGCACGGATCGTACTCGGTGCCGGCTGGCCCGCACCCTTGTTAGTCTTTCTTTTGCGTGCCTTCTTCTTCTCCTGTAATGGGACCGAGTTCTGCTCACAGACCGCCTTCTTGAGTGTGTTGGGGCTGAGAATATTTCGCACCTCGCCTATCTGAGGCTCGGTGAAGTCGGCAGCTGGAGGCGTCTCCTGAGAGCTGAACGACAGACGACGCCTGTTGCAACTTGGCTTCTCTGCGGTACAAGCTAGATCGCGCACGTCTTTTGTTGGGTTGGGTTCTTGAGAAGGAGGCCCCATGAAGTCGCCATCGTACCCAAGATCGGCAAAGTACCAATCGACGTTGGTAAATGTATCGTCGTCGTCTTCGTTCTGATCCTGTTCCATATGCATGTTTGGATCCAGTGGCATAGGGATGTCCGGCACCGTTGCGGCGATCTTGCCATGGGGCCGACTTGGCGCCGGCACGACTGGCGGTGTTGTCTTTGGGGTGGTGTCCCCCGTCCCCAAACGAATCTGGCTCTTCAGCCAAAGCAGGGGCCAGCTCAGGCAGGCGCTGAGGGTCATCACGTCATGATCGTCGGCCCCGACGGGTCGAATCGGAGGTAACAACTTGTCGCAGCCTGGCAGCACCCGAACCGGTTGAACCCTAAACAAGTTGGGTGGCATCTAGGTACCGTGGAACAAGGGGTTGCCCGGTTGAACGATTTTGCCCTTGGCGACGTCGACCAACTCGTTGTTCACGAAGTGCAGGAGAGTGCACGGAACGTCGGCGGCGCCCTGCGAAAACATGTAGGGCGTCAGGGATGCCCAGTCAAAGGCAAGGAGATGAAGTCCTCGGCCGAGAGAGGCTTAATTAGTTACCGTGATGATGGCGTCGAGCTCGGCTAATGTCGAGGCACCGCCAACGGCGGGCGTGCAGTTGACGGAGGGGCCGCTTGCTGCAGAGGTGCCGGCCGGCGTACACCCGGGTGCATTAAGCTCCCATGCCGGCGTCGGAGACACCAATGCTGCCTCCGTCGGAGACACCAATGGCCCCGCCATCGCGTTCTGTGAGTTGCTGGCCGTGAAGCTAGGAATCAGGGGTGGCCCCTGTTGGCCGCCCGCAATCCACGCACTCAACCCCTGGATCAAGGTAGGCACAATGGCGGTGATCGTCGCTCCGAGTTGTTGTTGCACTTGCTCTTGGACAATCTCCGGAATCCGCGCCACCTGTGCCTTGAGTTCTTGAACCTCGCGCGCCTGGCTTTCCGAGCTAGTCTTTTTCTCCTTTCGCCCACCAGTGTTATAGTATGACCCCCATTTTGTCGACAAGCCTTTGCTGGCCACACGACCAGCTGACGTCGGCTTACTGAGCTTATCCTTGTTCTTCATTACATTCAACGCCCTATTTAGAGTGGTGTCCCAAGGGTTGCTCTTAGTCGACCCCGCGCTACTGCTTTCAGTCGCCTGCGGAAGGAATGTGAACCATTTAGAAATTTGGCTTCATTAATTAGAATGCAACCATATGGAGCTAATTACGCGGGGGTGTATTCCTTACCAGAACAAGCTCAAGCGCCCTGGTCTTCGGATCTGTGGTAAGCTCCTTTGTTTTCGGGTCCTTCTTGTACCGGGCCCTGACATAGTTCCTGGTCTGCTTGTCACCGTATTTATCGAAGAGGGGCGGTAGGCCTTGCTCGGCACGGTCCGCCTCCTCCTTGTCCCATATAGGCTCCGCCACTCTGTAACCGCCGGGACCGAGTGTGTGTTCCCCTAAGTTCAGCTCCCGCATTTCTTTCCCCCACCGACTTGATTCGAAGTGTGCGGTGCTCGAGCAATTGATCTTGAAGTCGTTGTAGTCATCTTCGGTGATCGAAGGATTTTTCTCCTTGATCTTCTCATAACTCTCACCTTTCTCGATCATTCTCTTCACATTGCTTTTCCAAGTAGACAGGGCCTTGCTCATCCTCGTGAGGGCAGCATTGTTCACTTTATTCCCTATGAGGCTTGTGTTTTCAAATTCAGCGGGGAACTTGTATCGTTTGTGCAGCTTCGTGAAGAGGAGGTTGCGCAAATTCCCTCGGTCAGGATGCCTCAGGTTCTCGGTGTTGATCGAGACGGTGCTCCGGAGAATGCACCCGAGCTGAAGCGAGTACCCCTTGACTATTCATTCTGGCGCCGTTGGATTCCCGTCGGAGTCCACTTCAGTAACTTCCTCCTTGAGGGTGCGGAGCACGGCCGGGCGCCGGTCCTTCCGTTGCCTCTTCTGGCTGCCATCTATGCGTGCGCCGCCATCATCAGTGGTGGCATCCTCGGCGGCACCATCAGTGGTGGCATCAGTGGGGTCATCCTCGGCGGCACCATCAATGGTCTCAGGATCGGTGGGGAAGGCGGCGTCCTCATACAAGTGAGGTTGTTCCTCCATCTCCTAGGACAGCTCCCAGAATGCCTTGCCGCCCGAACCCCCGGCCTCATCGTTGTGGGCCATGTTTCTCTCTAAATAGAAACAAAGTTTGGTCAAAAAGTTGGTTATTGTCAAGGAACAAGATCATGGTCTCATCATTTAGGGTTTGTCGACACCGAGGCATCCTAAAATCTAAGCTTTTATCATTGAGGGTTTTTCGACGCCGAGGCACCCTAAAAGCCTAAGCTTTCATCATTTTGGTTTTTATCGACACCGAGGCACCCTAAAAGCCATGCATTAGTCACAAGTACGCCGGGGCACTTGATCCTACTTAATTAACTACTAAGATACCCCGGCCCATGCATTAGTCACAAGTACCCCATATGTCCTATTTTTAGCAAAGTCATGCTAAAATTCACGGAAAATTTCAGCATGACCTTTGCTGAAAATAGGACATATGGAGTACCCGAATTTGCCGTAACGGAAGTTAATCGACATTCCGGCAAACTCAAGGGCCTCTCGGGGTACCTGCATGTGACACTTCAAAATTTTTCATTTGGTCTTTAGCAAAAAACTTTGTTGGTTTTGAAAAGAGGGCATTTAAATTTTCTTTCTTTCAGAAACCTTCCTCTTAATTTTTTTATGGGCAAGGATTGTTATTTCTGTTTCCCTCTTCAAACTTTGGGTTTGATCTTTTAAAAACTACTTCTCTGTTGAATCCCTCTCTAATTATTTTTGGAGTTTTATCTTTTTCTTTTTATAAGAAAACTCTATGAGAATTGGGGATTTTCATATATTGAAAACCACCCATGACTTTGTATTTTTGCCCATGTGGTAAAACTCATTCAAAACCTCCCCTCCTCCTTGAAAACAACCTAAGTCCTCTGCCCCTTCTAAACCAAACAAGTTTTGGATTTCATTTTAATTATTTCACCTCTCAAATCTTTTCTGATCTTTACTTTGAGCCTGAGTCATTTTCAAAGCAAGTACCCTATAGCATTTGTATTTGGACCCCAAACCAACTCTACTGGCTAGTCCTTGGTACCCTCAACCTGGAACCATCTTAATCCACTCATCTTATTTTCATATATTTCAACTTTCACTCCTTGCAAGTTTGGACCAGATTTGCCAAATTTGGTGAAATTCATATTTCCACTTACCCAAAAATTCCACCAAAAATCAGGCAGCCTTTTGGAGCAATGAGGAGCTACTCCACCAAAAATCAGCCCAAGGGAAAATCCCTGCATGCCCGGATCATTCTGTCGAACACCTTGCAGGCACTGTTTCAGCCATTTTCAGTTAAATTCAGAATTCAGTGTCGATCTTCGTCAGTTAGTTCAGTCACATGATCACAGTGCCCTTGGCACGTTGCTCGCCGCCTGGCCTGCTTGTCCGGAGCCTCGCACGCGCGCTTGGCACCTTCCTGGCGTCGGTGGCGCCCTGGCCCGCCTGCGCCGACGTGTCTTGCAGCGGCCGAACCACCGTAGCGGCCGACAGGGAGCAGAACGGCGGCATAACGCCGTTCAGCGCCGCCCAAACCCCCTGGTGGCTCCGCGTGGCCATTTCCTTGCCAGCGCACGCATGCAGCACCGCCACCGTGGCCTGGCACGCGCAGAGCGCGTTGTCTGCCGCCGGCGTGCCGTGCGGCCGTTCCGTCGAGGACAGGTCGTAACTCCCCCCCCCCGTGCTGAGTTGGACACTGGGATGGCACCAGTGCTCCACCTAGTCGATAATCAAGCCCGTAAGCCGGCCGTCCACCCACAGCTCCGCCGTAATCGCCCGCCGGACTTATCCGTTCACGGCAACCGCCTCGGACCGCCTATATATAGCCCCCCCGAGCTTGCTCTTGCCCCTGCACAACTCCAACACCTCGCCAAACCCCGCCTAGCCACTGGAGGGGCCTAGAGGGGCCTTTCTTCCTCGACTCCGGCCACCTCCGCCCACCTCGGGCTCCGGCAACGTTCTCTTTGGTGAGGCCGTCCCCGGCGCCCAAACTCCGTCAATCTCCTCCTCTAGCTACCTGAGGCCTGACCCCCACCTCAATTTGATGCTTGCGGCCCTCTCCGACGAGCTCCATCCCCGCCCGAACCGCCGTCCGCCGGAGCAGGAGCCACCGTCGACGTGGTGCTCACCGGCGACCAGCACCACCACCACCCGATGCGGAATGGCGATCTGAGCACGGAGGTACCCTCCGATTCCTCTGCCTCGCCGTGGATCGCTGCCGGCGATCGCCGCGGCCCTCTGGCGCCAAGTCTCTACCTTCATTTTTCAAACCTGACGGGTGGGTCCATCCCGTCAGCGTTTTAATCTTTTTGAAACGTTTTCTGAAAATGCCTTCACGCAAAATACGCTTTCTCCTCTGAGCCGGCATATTCAGGACTGAAGCGTTTTCTGTTTTTATAAAGAGAACCCTGGGAAGTTTTGTTTCATTATAGATGGGTCCCTGGACAAAAACCTTTATAACTTTTTAACAGAAGCACATTTCTGAGTGATTCTTTTTCTGTTCTCTTCAAAATTTTGCCTAGTTTTTTATCAGATTTATTTGAAAAATATTTGGATTAATTTCTGTGCACCTCTTGGTATTTACGATAGTGCATGTATTCTCTTTATACCGTAGATACCGACAGAGGTGACGGGACCGTAAACTTCACCGAGCTAGACTCCGACTACTCTGAACCAGGCAAGCATGTTTGAACTTTTGATATGATGACTGTCTTGGCACTTTTTGCATTTAGCTAGTTGCATGGTATATTGATGAGCATATCGAGGAACGTTATTTCCATGCATTGTTAAAGCAAGTGAGTTCGATGATCCAAACGTTGTTGGATGTGAGTATGCATGGCCATGTGTTGGCATGAGGATGGATAAGACAGCAGTGTTGTAGCATGCCAGTCTTATGCTATACTATTTACTTCAATGTCAGCCCGTATCAGTTTGGTTCCCGTCCGCATTCCCTCCCTGTACTACCACATGTTTTCCGCAAGGAATATGGTTTAGTAAGTTGCAAACCGCTTTCCTGGTACACACCAAAAGGAGAGGCCGGGATGATGGTTCCATGGACCTGGATTAAAGCCAGTCATCCAGTCAGGGGGCATGTGTGTTTCCGGTTGGGACCAAGAGGGGGGCACCCCTTAGAGCGCGCGTATATAAATTTGATCCCATGCTATTCGAGATTGTGATCTCCCCGTCTCAAAAGTTTTTCTTGGATGATGTCTAGGGTGATTCCTGGCATCGAGAGGTTGGATGGGTGTGTACTCGTTAGCTGTGTTTTCTTCCGAAATACCGTAAACGGAACTAGTCCTTCGTGACTACGGAAATCCGTTGGCTGTGGGAAATTTTTGTACAAACTTTGCAGAGTCATAAATTCTTCAAATCATCCTATCCATATCCAAGTTCTGTGCTAACTTATTCTGACAAGTGCCAGTTTTGGTGACAGATACTCCGGTGAATCATAAGCATGCTAAGTCCGGTTAAATGTTTATTCCTGTGGATGGACTAACCCGTATATTGATCTGAGCTGACTAATCTAACATGTGTATTATTTTCATTATGAAGAAAGCCCTTTCTGTGATGTCGCTCAGACGTCCGACTGCGGCAGTGTTGTTATTTATTTTCCTCATAAGCCCTTTCTATGATGTCGCTCAGACGTCTGACTACGGCAGTGCTGTTATTTATTTTCCTCATAAGCCCTTTCTGCGATGTCGCTTAGATGTCCGGCTGTGGCATTTCTTTTAGGCCCTTTATGTGGTGTCGCTTAGACGCCCGACTGCGGCATTTCTTTTTAAGCCCTTTATGTGGTGTCGCTTAGACGCCCGACTGCGGCATTTATTTTTAAGCCCTTTATGTGGTGTCGCTTAGACGCCTGACCGCGGCATTTCTGTTAAGCCCTTTATGTGGTGTCGCTTAGACGCCCGACTGCGGCATTTCTTTTTAAGCCCTTTATGTGGTGTCGCTTAGACGCCCGACCACGGCATTTCTTTTAAGACCTTTATGTGGTGTCGCTTAGACGCCCGACTGCGGCATTTCTTTTAAAGCCCTTTATGTGGTGTCGCTTAGACGCCCGACTGTGGCATGATTCTCCTTTTACTTATATGTTCACCTTTCGTGGCGTCGCTCCAGACACTCGATTGGTTTCCTTTACTTTATTATTGGGATTTCAGGCGGACTACCGCCGATTCCCTTTTTACTTACCATGCCTGCTATTATTTCAATTATGCATTGGTAAATTAATCATGACGCATTCATGCATGCATTTGTTATATCTTACGTCCAAACTGTCTTGCGAGTACTTTCAAAGTACTCACTGGCTTGTTGATTTGGCCAGATGCTGACGAAGGTGATCTCATGGATGAAGAGTTCGATAGCGAGTCCGACGCCTAGAGGAATCCCAGTTAGTCACATGCGACCCTGGATTTGGTCACTACATTATATCCGCTTCTGCAACCCGAATAAAGTACATCGAGCCTCACCTCGACGCTCGATGAGATGCTAGTTTGAGAGCCATGTTATCTCACTCCCCACTCTATTATTCCACCATCGCTTATTCCCCGAGTCAGTAGTATGCCACCACACCATTGTGATATATCTGCCATTATGTATAATTATTGGCGCGCTTGTAATAAATTGTTGAGCACCCTTAGCTCAACCCTGTAATATATCCTGTGCTACTGGCTTATTGTATCAAGAGTTTGTCTACCAGTGAGGAGGATTTTCTCTCATACTGGATCCAAAAGATTGGTTTCTCAATAAGTATTTTTATTGGAAAACCGGTCGTGACAAGCTTGGTACCAGAGCCAGGCTGATTGTAGGAAGCCACTAGGTGCGATCGCTAATTGATTATTAGCATGTTAGAGCTAATTTGTATCTTTGCAATTGTAGTCATTTTTTTCTGACAGTCAGCATATATTTATGATCTAACCATTCAGAATTCTTGCCTACTTTTGTAGATGGCCGACAACAGCTGCGAGTCTCAGTCCTTCGCCAACGTACTCGATGGGTTCGTCAAGCTTCTATCCTTCATCGTTCAGGTCGCGATGGGGCCATCTGTGCGCCCAGTCATCTCTCTCTGCCAGCACAAAGTCAAAGATAGTCTGACCATGCACCAGGCCTCGGTGCAATTCAGGGGAGGGCGTGGTGAGTTACGCCGCTTCCGGTTCGTGGGAAGAGCCATGCCCACGGAGTAGCATGCTATCCAGATGGCAGCCCGCGAGTCGATAGCTCGCCTCAGGGATGTCCTTCCCGTGATGAAGGCTCGTCGTTACCGCTATCTTCCATGCCACGTGCCCTACACCTGTCACTACGCATACTCCTGCCCCAGAGGAGAGCGAGACGAGGCCTTTGAGATGCTTATTGAGTATCTTCGGGCCCTGGAGGCCGCCTTCGATAACTTGGTGGACGACTTCGTGGCCGCCCGCATGGAGTCAGTCCATGGCCGTGCTGCCAACAGGAGGGAGCTCCTGCCCACAGCACCGCCATTGACTTATGCCTCATCATCTGCATCTTATGCGCCTGCTCGTCGCCTGCCTTCTACTGAGGTGTTCAACCAAGTCATTGCGCCCACTCCAGCGCGCACCGCACCGCCACTCACGCCGACTCCTATTCGTGTTATTCCACCCGTGGCTCCCGCTACATCTACTCGGCGCAGCACTACTCATATGGAGCCTATTAGTGAGGAGGAAGTCGAGTCCCCAGCCTCACTACGCCTCACCCTTGGCAGGGCCAAGGACATCATCAACATCTCCGACTAAGTACGCTTAGCCGTCACGCGATGTATCGCCATGTAAGATATGGGAAGTAGCCTGTTTGCGCATCATGTAGGAAGTGGAGGAGTGCACTAGCCTAAATAACATGTCAGGGTTATGTACGCATATCCTGAGTGGTGTATTGTATAATTATCGCCCGCGTGTAAGATACGTAATGAGCAGTCTTTCTCCGTGCGCAAATTAAATTGTTTTTCCCTTAAGCAATCTTGGCTATTTTGATTTATTTGCCAACCTTGTGTTTTCTTATGGAATTAAAATTTTGGCACCCCTTTTCGTTTTTCTTATGGGTTTTACAAAATATATCCCCAGAGTGAAAAAAAAATATCTTGTCCTTGGACTCGCTCAATGCTAGCTCCGCCAGAGGAAAATTATGACACTCAACCAGGCAACAATTTCACTCAAGGTCAATCAAGTCAACAGGGCAGTGAAACGACACTTGCTCAAATGTGCCGCCTTTATGAACAAAGTCAGCAGCAGCATCGGGTAATGATGAACCAAGTCATCAACATGAGAAATCACCATGGGCAGTATCAACAGCATTCCAAGTTATCTGAGCTACAGAAGACGCGTCCTCCAACATTTTCTAATACTGATAAGCCTCTTGAGGCCGAAGACTGGCTTCGAGACGTGGAGAGAAAATTAAATATTGCAGAATGTTCAGACCTTGAAAAGGTACTATATGCTCCGCACTATCTCACAGGAGCAGCCGCATCTTGGTGGGAAAATTTCCTGCACATGCATCCCAACGAAAATAATATAACCTGGGATGATTTCAAGGAAGGCTTCCGTGGCGCGCACATTCCAAAGAGTATTATGAAAATCAAAAAGAGAGAGTTCAATGACCTCAAACAGAGGAACATGACAGTGTCAGATTACAACGGTCAATTTACTTTATTGTCTCGCTACGCCAATGAAGATCGTATGACTGAAAGCAAGAAGATGGAAAAATTCCTTGACGGTCTAGCGCCCGCGCTTAAATGCCAACTGGTCGTACACACTTTTCCAGACTTTAAAACACTGGTGGACAAGGCGATTACTCTGGAAAATGAAAGACGCAGCTTGGAAGATATCCACAAGCGAAAAAGGGACCAGACCAACCATGCTCGCAATCATCGAAGCAAGACAGATTTTTAAAAGGGTGGAACACACAAGTCCAAGTCCAACGTTTCACGCCCAATCAAGAATTTCCATGCAAGGGACAAGGAGTTCACATATCGCCCCGGCATTACTTGCTACGCCTGTGGAGAGGAAGGACACTATGCCAAGCAGTGTCCCAAGCCTAGAAACTCAGCACCAAAGCCGAACAACGGCGGCAATAATACAGCGCCCAAGCAAAACAATTTCAATCCCAACAACAACCACAGGAAGGGTCATCTGAACCACGTAACCAAAGAGGCGGCACAAAATGCTCCGGATATCGTACTCGGTACGTTTCCTGTCAACACAATACCTGCAATGGTTTTGTTTGATTCTGGAGCTTCTCACTCTTTTATTTCGAAAAGTTTTGCTTTGCAAAATAATTTTTCGATGCTTCCTTTGGAGAAATCCATGACCATCAAGTCCCCTGGGATTCAGCAAGTCACTCAGAGTTACTGTTAGGATGTGGTTATTGAGTTCAAAGGATTGAAGTTCCACGCTAATCTCATTGTGTTAGAAAATAAAGGACTGGATGTCATCCTCGGGATGGACTGGCTAACCACCAACAAGGGTTTCATTGACTGTTTCAACCGGACCGTAATTCTCACACACCACCACGGGAAGACAATAAGGGTATCCGCCAAGGAAAGAGAAATACCCCGACAACCAAGATTAAATAAGGTGGACGTTTCTGAGTTATACAAGGTTCCAGTAGTATGTGAATTTCCAGACGTATTCCCCGAAGAGCTACCAGGCATGCCACCAGATTGAGAGATAGATTTCAGCATTGAGCTCGCACCAGGAACCACCCCCATATACAAGAAACCATACAGAATGGCACCATCCGAGTTGGTTGAGTTGAAGAAAACAAATAACGGAATTGCTGGACAAAGGATACATTCGAGCCAGTTCCTCACCTTGGGGATCACCAATTTTATTTGCCAAGAAGAAGGACGGAACACTGCGATTGTGTATTGACTATCGAGCACTTAACATGGTCACAATCAAGAACAAACACCCAATGCCAAGGATAAACGATTTGTTTGATCAACTCGCACAGGCCAAGGTATTCTCAAAAATTGACTTAAGGTCAGGATACCATCAATTGAAGGTGCGAACCGAAGATATCCCCAAGACAGCCTTCACCTCCAGATATGGACTGTATGAGTTCACGGTAATGCCATTTGGATTAACGAACGCCCCCGCATATTTTGTTCACCTCATGAACAAAGTGTTTATGAAATTTATGGACAAATTCGTCATGGTATTCATCGACGATATTCTGGTATACTCCAAGACACCAGAAGAGCACGCGGAACATCTCAGAATGGTACTAGGCGAACTCAGGAAAAATCAATTGTATGCCAAGTTCAGCAAGTGCGAATTTTGGCTAAAACAAGTAGGCTTTCTAGGCCATGTGCTGACCCAAGACGGTATCACAGTAGACCCGGAAAAAGTCAAGGCCGTACTTGGCTGGAAGTCACCAGCCAGTGTAACGGACATACGAAGTTTCTTGGGAATGGCAGGATATTACCGCAGATTTATTGAAGGATTCTCCACCATCGCCAAGCCTATGACACAGTTACTCAAGAAAGACAAGAAGTTTGAATGGACAGAAGCCTGCGAGAAAAGTTTCCAAGAGCTAAAGCGGAAATTAATGACAACACCAGTATTAATTGTGCCGGACATACACAAGAATTTTGAAGTATATTGTGATGCGTCCAGAAAAGGTCTCGGATGTGTATTGATGCAAGAAGGCAAGGTTGTCGCATATGCTTCAAGGCAGCTTCGCAAGCACGAGGAAAATTATCCCACTCATGACTTAGAGATGGCAGCCGTCATTCATGCACTTAAGGAATGGAGGCACTTCCTACTTGGAAATCGATGTGAAATATATACGGACCATAAAAGTCTCAAATATATTTTCACGCAGCCAGAATTGAATTTACGGCAACGACGCTAGCTGGAATTGGTAAAGGATTATGATGTTGGTATCCACGACCATCCAGGTAAAACAAATGTAGTAGCCGATGCCCTTAGTCGAAACCCCGGCTCCGACGAAAGCAGTCTGCAAAGCTTGAGATCCGAGTTCCAACTGGAATTTGCCAAACTCAACTTTTTAATGGTAGCGGAAGGCACCATGATAAACTTGGCAATACAACCCGACCTTGTGGAGAAAATCAAAGGAGCTCAACCTAGTCACCCCAGCATCGAAGGCATCAAAAGAAAGGTGAGTAAGGGCAAAGCCTCGGAATTCGTCGTAGACGATGGAGGAATATTATGGTACGGGGAGAGACTCTGCGTGCCAGACATAGAAGACCTTAAACAACAAATTTTAGCTGAAGCCCACACCGCCCCGTACTCAATCCACCCGGGAGGAACCAAAATGTATAAAGATATTCAGGAAAGATTTTGGTGGCACGGTATGAAGAGAGACATAGCCACTTTCATTGCATGTTGCGACTCATGCCAACGCATTAAAGCTGAGCATCAGAGACCAGCCGGATTACTGCAACCAAACAAAATACCTGAGTGGAAATGGGATGAAATAGGGATGGATTTCATTGTCGGACTACCTCGGTCACGACACGGAAATGATGCCATATGGGTCATCACCGATAGATTAACCAAGGTGGCACACTTTATTCCAGTAAAGACGACCCACACCACTCAGAGGCTTGCCAGGATATATCTCTCTCGTATAGTTTGTTTGCAAGGTGTTCCGAAGACCATAATATCTGATAGAGGCACTCAGTTCGTCTCGAGATTTTGGGATCATTTACAACAGGCTCTGGGAACTCAACTAGCCTTCAGTACAGCATACCACCCCCAGACCGATGGACAGACAGAACGCATAAACCAGATTTTAGAGGACATGCTGAGAGCATGTGTCCTCACATATGGAGCCAGTTGGGAAGAGAGCCTGCCATATGCCGAGTTCGCGTACAACAACAGTTACCAGGCCAGCCTGCAAATGGCACCATTTGAGGCTTTGTATGGACGGAGATGTCGTACCCCATTAAATTGGTCAGAAACTGGAGACAGCCGTATCTTCGGACCAGACATGCTCAGAGAAGCCGAGGAAAAGGTCAAGCTAATCAGAAATAGACTCAAGACCGCTCAAAGCCGACAGAAGAGTTATTACGATCAGAAGCATCGTAGGGTGAACTTCGAACCCGGTGAATTCGTATACCTACGAGTATCCCCTATGAGGGGGTTACAACGATTCAAAATAAAAGGGAAGCTAGCGCCAAGATTCATCGGACCATTCTGTATAGTGGCCCAAAAAGGCACAATAGTGTATCAGCTAGACTTACCTAAGGAACTGTCAGATATGCACAACGTATTCCATGTTTCGCGGTTAAGAAAGTGCGTAAGCAACCCAGAGAAACAAGTATCCCATGAGAGCATTGACGTGTAACAAGACCTCACTTATAGGGAACATCCCGTGAAGATATTAGAGGAGTCTGAAAGGAGGACCCGACAGAAGACCATTAAATTTTTCAGAGTTCAGTGGAGCAATCACACTGACAGCGAAGCAACTTGGGAAAGAGAGGATTTTCTTCGAGCAGAGCATCCGCACTTATTTATGGAACAACTGAAATCTCGGGGACGAGATTTTTCCTAAGGGGGTAGGTGTTATGACACTCCAAATTTTTTCATTTGGTCTTTAGCAAAAAACTTTGTTGGTTTTGAAAAGAGGGCATTTAAATTTTCTTTGTTTCAGAAACATTCCTCTTAATTTTTTTATGGGCAAGGATTGTTATTTCTGTTTCCCTCTTCAAAGTTTGGGTTTGATATTTTAAAAACTACTTCTCTGTTGAACCCTCTCTAATTATTTTTGGAGTTTAATCTTTTTCTTTTTATAAGAAAACTCTATGAGAATTGGGGATTTTCATATATTGAAAACCACCCATGACTTTGTATTTTTGTCCATGTGGTAAAACCCATTCAAAACCTCCCCTCCTCCTTGGAAACAACCTAAGTCCTCTGTCCCTTCTAAACCAAACAAGTTTTGGATTTCATTTTAATTATTTCACCTCTCAAATCTTTTCTGATCTTTACTTTGAGCTTGAGTCATTTTCAAAGCAAGTACCCTATAGCATTTGTATTTGGACCTCAAACCAACTCTACTGGCTAGTCCTTGGTACCCTCAACCTGGAACCATCTTAATCCACTCATCTTCTTTTCATATATTTCAACTTTCACTCCCTGCAAGTTTGGACCAGATTTGCCAAATTTGGTGAAATTCATATTTCCACTTACCCAAAAATTCCACCTAAAATCAGGCAGCCTTCTGGAGCAATGAGGAGCTACTCCACCAAAAATCAGCCCAAGGGAAAATCCCTGCATGCCCGGATCATTCTGTCGAACACCTTGCAGGCACTGTTTCAGCCATTTTCAGTTAAATTCAGAATTCAGTGTCGATCTTCGTCAGTTAGTTCAGTCACATGATCACAGTGCCCTTGGCACGTTGCTCGCCGCCTGGCCTGCTTGTCCGGAGCCTCGCACGCGCGCTTGGCACCTTCCTGGCGTCGGTGGCGCCCTGGCCCGCCTGCGCCGGCGTGTCTTGCGGCGGCCGAACCACCGTAGCGGCCGACAGGTAGCAGAACGGCGGCATAACGCCGTTCAGCGCCGCCCAAACCCCCTGGTGGCTCCGCGTGGCCATTTCCTTGCCAGCGCACGCATGCAGCACCGCCACCGTGGCCTGGCACGCGCAGAGCGCGTTCTCTGCCGCCGGCGTGCCGTGCGGTCGTTCCGTCGAGGACAGGCGGTAACTTCCCCCCCTGTGCTGAGTTGGACACTGGGATGGCACCAGTGCTCCACCTAGTCGATAATCAAGCCCGTAAGCCGGCCATCCACCCATAGCTTCGCCGTAATCGCCCGCCGGACTTATCCGTTCACGGCAACCGCCTCGGACCGCCTATATATAGCCCCCCCGAGCTTGCTCTTGCCCCTGCACAACTCCAACACCTCGCCAGACCCCACCTAGCCACTGGAGGGGCCTCGAGGGGCCTTTCTTCCTCGACTCCGGCCACCTCCGCCCGCCTCGGGCTCCGGCAATGTTCTCTTTGGTGAGGCCGTCCCCGGCGCCCAAACTCCGTCTATCTCCTCCTCTAGCTACCTGAGGCCTGACCCCACCTCAATTTGATACTTGCAGCCCTCTCCGACAAGCTCCATCCCCGCCTGAACCGCCGTCCGCCGGAGCAGGAGCCACCGTCGACGTGGTGCTCACCAGCGACCACCACCACCACCAACCGACGCGGAATGGCGCCCTGAGCACGGAGGTACCCTCCGATCCCTCTGCCTCGCCGTGGATCGCCGCCGGCGATCGCCGCGGCCCTCTGGCGCCAGGTCTCTGCCTTCATTTTTCAAACCTGACGGGTGGGTCCATCCCGTCAGCGTTTTAATCTTTTTGAAACGTTTTCTGAAAACGCCTTCCGGCAAAATACGCTTTCTCCTCTGAGCCGGCGTATTCAGGACTGAAGCGTTTTCTATTTTTATAAAGAGAACCCTGGGAAGTTTCTGTTTCATTACAGATGGGTCCCTGGACCAAAACCTTTATAACTTTTTAACAGAAGCACATTTTTGAGTGATTCTTTTTCTGTTCTCTTCAAAATTTTGCCTAATTTTTTATCAGATTTATTTGAAAAATATTTGGATTAATTTCTGTGCACCTCTTGGTATTTACGATAGTGCGTGTATTCTCTTTATACCGTAGATACCGACGGAGGTGACGGGACCGTAAACTTCACCGAGCTAGACTCCGACTACTCTGAACCAGGCAAGCATGTTTGAACTTTTGATATGATGTGTGTCTTGGCATTTTTTGCATTTAGCTAGTTGCATGGTACATTGATGAGCATATCGAGGAACGTTATTTCCATGCATTGTTAAAGCAAGTGAGTTCGATGATCCAAACATTGTTGGATGTGAGTATGCATGGCCATGTGTTGGCATGAGGATGGATAAGACGGCAGTGTTGTAGCATGCCAGTCTTATGCCATACTATTGACTTCAGTGTCAGCCCGTATCAGTTCGGTTCCCGTCCGCATTCCCTCCCTGTACTACCACATGTTTTCCACAAGGAATATGGTTTAGTAAGTTGCAAACCGCTTTCCTGGTACACACCAAAAGGAGAATCCGGGATGATGGTTCCATGGCCCTGGATTAAAGCCAGTCATCTGGTCAGGGGGCATGTGTGTTTCCGGTTGGGACCGAGAGGGGGGCACCCCTTAGAGCGCGCGTATATAAATTTGATCCCATGCTATTCGAGATTTTGATCTCCCCGTCTCAAAAGTTTTTCTTGGACGATGTCTAGGGTGATTCCTGGCATCGAGAGGTTGGATGGGTGTGTACTGGTTAGCTGTATTTTCTTCCGAAATACCGTAAACGGAACTAGTCCTTCGTGACTATGGAAATCCGTTGGCTGTGGGAAATTTTTGTACAAACTTTGCAGAGTCATAAATTCATCAAATCATCCTATCCATATCCAAGTTCTGTGCTAACTTATTCTGACAAGTGCCAGTTTTGGTGACAGATACTCCGGTGAATCATAAGCATGCTGAGTCCGGTTAAATGTTTATTCCTGTGGATGGACTAACCCGTATATTGATCTGAGCTGACTAATCTAACATGTGTATTATTTTCATTATGAAGAAAGCCCTTTCTGTGATGTTGCTCAGACGTCCGACTGCGGCAGTGCTGTTATTTATTTTCCTCATAAGCCCTTTCTGTGATGTCGCTCAGACGTCCGACTGCGGCAGTGCTGTTATTTATTTTCCTCATAAGCCCTTTCTGCGATGTCGCTTAGACGTCCGGCTGCGGGATTTCTTTTAGGCCCTTTATGTGGTGTCGCTTAGACGCCCGACTGCGGCATTTCTTTTTAAGCCCTTTATGTGGTGTCTCTTAGACGCCCGACTGCGGCATTTCTTTTTAAGCCCTTTATGTGGTGTCGCTTAGACGCCCGACCGCGGCATTTCTGTTAAGCCCTTTATGTGGTGTCGCTTAGACGCCCGACTGCGGCATTTCTTTTTAAGCCCTTTATGTGGTGTCGCTTAAACGCCCGACCGTGGCATTTCTTTTAAGCCCTTTATGTGGTGTCGCTTAGACGCCCGACACGGCATTTCTTTTAAAGCCCTTTATGTGGTGTCGCTTAGACGCCTGACTGTGGCATGATTCTCCTTTTACTTATATGTTCACCTTTCGTGGCGTCGCTCCAGACACTCGATTGGTTTCCTTTACTTTATTTTTGGGATTTCAGGCGGACTACTGCCGATTCCCTTTGTACTTACCATGCCTGCTATTATTTCAATTATGCATTGGTAAATTATTATGCATTGGTAAATTAATCATGACGCATTCATGCATGCATTTGTTATATCTTACATCCGAACTATCTTGCGAGTACTTTCAAAGTACTCACTGGCTTGTTGATTTGGCCAGATGCTGACGAAGGTGATCTCATGGATGAAGAGTTCGATAGCGAGTCCGACGCCTAGAGGAATCCCAGTCAGTCACATGCGACCCTGGATTTGGTCACTATATTATATCCGCTTCCGCAACCCGAATAAAGTACATCGAGCCTCACCTCGACGCTCGATGAGACGCTAGTTTGAGAGCCATGTTATCTCACTCCCCACTGTATTATTCCACCATCGCTTATTCCCCGAGTCAGTAGTATGCCACCACACCATTGTGATATATCCGCCATTATGTATAATTATTGGCGCGCTTGTAATAAATTGTTGAGCACCCTTAGCTCAACCCTGTAATATATCCTGTACTACTGGCTTATTGTATCAAGAGTTTGTCTACCAGTGAGGAGGATTTTCTCTCATACTGGATCCAAAAGATTGGTTTCTCAATAAGTATTTTTATTGGAAAACCGGTCGTGACACTGCAAAATCATTATCCCCGCATAATGAAGTCACGAATGGGTCATTTCAGAAGATCACAAGTAGCATCATCACAAGTAGAGCAGCAGCAGTGAATACAGGTATAACAACAGCAGCATCAGGTTTATTCTTCTTCTTCATAAACACTAATTGTCTAATTGAGCAATACAGCGACAGTGTGAAGAAATAAAAACACAAACTACACCTACATATTTGGGTACCTCTATGGTACTAACATGCCATGCTCTGCCTAGAGCTACTGTAGCACGATGAACCCCTCAAATAATATACTATGAAAACCCAGCGACCATATAAACATCTAAATTTATATATACTGAGCATTCATGGTAGTTCTAGCTACAACATCAAAATCAAGGAGAGATAGGTCAGATTACACAAATAGGTTCCATATTCTAAGAGAAAAGAACAAGTGATAAAATGTATAGCTGGATAACTGTAAGGTAATGATGTTCAGAAGATGGCATATAATGATTCGAACCAAGTGACAAACTGACACCACATGATTGGGGAACACCCAAAATAAATCTAGTCACCAGTACATGGTACATTGGCTGTCTGTCGTTCAACAAAGAGATATCTTCAGAAAAAAATGGATGAGCTAGCTAGTCACTAACAAATTGAATTTCATCAACTTGCAATACAAGGCTCAAGCAATGGGTCAGGCGTCTTCTAACTATACCAGAAACTTGTTTTGGTCCAAAATGTCTTTTATACTACTCTATAAGTAACAAGCAATACTTTCACCACTATTTTAATGATAACATACTAGTAAAAATAAAAAATGGCATTATTCAGGAAAGGTAGTTTTTATAGTAAATCGAGTCATTTTTTATCATGTGTTTTGTACGAAGTATTAAACATCAATAGTGGCCAAAACTGAAGAAAAAACTCCACACAAAGCATACTACGTATAGTTTTGAGCTGCCAAATTATAATAGTGGCTAATAGCCAATTACATATTTACGCAAGTTTGGCAGACACCAACTGACATGCTGGGAATAAAACATGATCTTATCCACTATTGAATAAAATAGAGTTTGTACTGTGAATCTTGTCCACTATTACAAGCAGAATAGCATGCCCTTATGGGTCACAGAACCTAGAAGACAAGTAAGCCTCACTGAAGAATAGTACGTCTGAAAGAAGGCCAAAGACAGAACCTGTATGTTTCTCTCGATGACAACTCAGCATTCTGAGATGAAAGACCAATTAACTAGATAGATTCGGCTAAAGACATTCAACATTCACGCAAAAACTAGCCATCTCCTTAAACCCAACTAACATATTAGTCCACAGATGCGCCTCGAAGCAACCAGACAATAATCGGAGTCCATAAGACTGAACCGAAATTCAGCAATCGACCACAACTAACAGCCAAGGATCAACCTCTAACAGCGGCCTCCGGGTTAAACAAGCCCACACAACTTATAGAGAGACTGCCCAAATCTCCAAACATTGCAACAGTAGGACTACACACATAGTTTAATCTGACTAAGCCGTGACCAAATAACGGATTATCACAGTGTGGTCTGCAGAGTAAATTGGTAATCGCTGCACTAAAATTTCAGGTAAATCACCAACGATGCCAAGCTTGGAGGGCACAATCGAACTTAACAAGATCATTCAGACAGATCAGGAGATGCGTGTACCAACAGAATGAGATCTACTCCGACTGCAGGAGAAAGCAACAGAAGGGGATCGGGTGGGGGGTTAGCTTATAGGGGCGGATGGGGGCGAAGGCGGGGGTGATGCCGATGGCGTTGGCGAGCTTCTCGACACCGGCCTGGAGCGCGGCGCGGGACTTCTGGTCGAAGGCGATTTCCTTGGCGTCCGCGCACACCACCAGCCGCGACGAGCGGCCGTTCTTGGACCTCCTCAGCCTCCCCTGCTCATTACACCCAACAGCACTGATCAGAGAAACGGCGCGGCGAGGCAGAGGAACGACGCGTGAGAGAGGGACAGGGAAGCGGGGGTTACCTAGGAGGAGAAGGAACGGAGGAGGGAGGCGGGGCGTCGAGGCGGCGTCGGGGCGTCGGGGCGGCGGGGCAGCGGCGGGGCGTCGGGGTGTCGGGGCGTCGGGGCGGCGGGGCAGCGGCGTCGGGGCGTCGGGGCGTCGAGGCGGCGGGGCAGCGGCGGGGTAGCGGCGTCGGGAGAGGAGAGGGGAAGGGGATCGAGGGCGAGGGCGACGGAGGGAGAGGGGGCCCGGGAGGAAGTATGGATGGGGGCCTAACAATACTAATGGCGCACCACCCCTCGGTGCGCCATAAGTACATCCATACTAAGGGCACACCTCACCCTGGTGCGCCATTAGTATTTTTTTTATTTCTGCTCGAGCCAATAGGTTTATCTCCCACCTAACCTGATCCACATCAAGTTCCTCTACTAGCTCGACTGGTCAGCAGCCAGTTCTCACACCAGGAGGTCCTGGGTTTGATTCCCAGGCTCCACAAATTTTTTATGCATTTAAAATGCTGTTTGATACTTACTTGTGTTAAAATATGTTCAAACTTGTTCAAATCATAACAGTAATATTTTTTTTATAAGACAGTAATAATTTTTTTAAAAAATATCATCAAACAGTAATGCCGGTGGAGCGGGGGAGGGTGCAGGGGGTCGGCGGCGGCGGTTGAGTAGGGGAGGGGACCGGGGGGTGCTCGGTGGAGAGTGGGACCGGATCTGGCGAGGTGGGATAGCGATCGAGATGGAGGGGGATCGAGATCGAGTGTCCATGAAATTTAAAAATATTCATGATAGTTCAAAAAGTGCCCATGAAATACAATCGAGAAATGAAGGCTACGATTTAAATACAATCGATCTTAGCTAGCTATCTGTTCACAATCTTCCTGCCCTTCTTTTTCGCAAATGGAGTTCTTCTATGGAACGGACGTCCTTAGGTAGGGTGATCCTGCTTCTTCTTGTGGTGTATGCTGCTACTTCATCATCGTCTTCATGTTCGATCCTCGGGTCGCCGTACTTGTCGAAGTCTTGCTCATTGGCTACTCCATCCATTCCGATGATCTTCCTTTTGCCTCTCCTCACGGCAACACGACTGGGCTTTGGCGGGTCGGTAATGAAGAAGCATTGGTCCACTTGGGAAGCCAGTACCCATGGCTCATTTTTCGCGGTGACGTTTGCGCCCGCGGTCTTGGATTTGGCTTCGGGTATAACCATGGTGGTGAAATACCGGTCTTCTTTTATGACGTTCTTGGCCCATCTGACACGAAACATCGGGACCTTCTCTCCAGCGTAGCTCAGCTCCCAGATCTCCTCGATCCTTCCGTAGTATCTGTCCTTGTCGTTACCGGTGTAGGATTCCATCGTTAACCCAGAGTTCTGATAACCATCGCTCTTCATGTCCTTGGCCTCGGTGTAGAATGTGTAGCCGTTGATCTCGTACGCCTCATAGGTCATCAGGTTGTGCTCGGCGCCCTGTGACAAGGCGAATATGAGTTGTTCTTCCGCGGAAGAATCCTCATGTAAAGGGTACGACAGAAGCTTCTGCTTGAACCAACGCGTGAAACATGAGTTGTGCTCTTTGAGTATATCTCCGTCCGTCCTCTGTTGGCCTCGGTCATTGTACGTCTTCTTAATAAAGGTTTTGTGCTCTACCATCTAAGGATCGACCACGTCTATGTGTTGTAGCGTGACTAGGTTTGCTCTTTCAAAGTCGGCGAGTCGACCCTCGAAGTCGACATGCATTTCGCGGCGACCCTCATGGTGACCCCATCCAGCGAGCCTGCCGAGGTGCCTGTTGACGGGCAGACCAACGGGGTTCTCGATGCCTAGATAATTCGTGCAGTAGGAGATGCACTCTTCGGACAGAAAGCCCCTGGCTATGCTTCCCTCTGGATGTGACATGTTGCGAACGTATCCTTTGATGACACCATTCATCCTTTCGAACGGCATCATGCTTTGTAGGAACGTCGGCCCGAGTTGGATGATATCCTCCAATATATGTACCAGCAGATGCACCATAACGTCGAAGAATGCGGGCGGGAAGTACATCTCAAGCTCGCATAGTATCACCACGATCTCTTCCTGTAGCCTTCTGAGTTGCCTCACGCCAATCGACTTCCGAGAGATGACGTCGAAGAAGTTGCATAGGCCAAATAGCGTTTCACGGACGTGCGCGTCCATGATCCCACGGATTGCAACTAGAAGTATCTGCATCATCAGCACGTGACAGTCGTGAGACTTCGTCCCGCTGAACTTCTGCTTCGCTGGGTCTAAGTATCTGCTTATCTTCCCAGCGTAACCGTAAGGAAGTTTTACTCCTAGGAGGCAGGTGAAAAACTGCTCGATCTCCTCCTGACTTAGAGTGAAGCACGCGGTAGGGTAGTCATTTCCGGTCTTCTTGGACTTTTTGCCTTTGCGACGACTTTCTGTGTCCTGCTTCGCCTCATCATCATCATCATCATCATCATCATCATCATCATCATCATCATCATCATCATCATCATCATCATCATCATCATCATCATCATCATCATATATAGCGTGAAGCTCCTGCCTGATGCCCATTGATTTCAAGTCTGCCCTTGCTTTTGGCCCATCTTTGGTCCTCTCTGGCATGTTGAGCAGGGTACCAAGCAGACTCTCACAAACGTTCTTCGTGATATGCATGACATCAAGGCTGTGAGGCACACGGTGGATCTTCCAGTACGGCAAGTCCCAGAAAACAGACCTCGTTTTCCATACCTTCAGCAACGTCTCTGGCGCCTTTCGCTTCTTTCTCGGCTCTGGCGCCTTTTGCATCTTTCCCGGCAGTGGGCAGTCTTTCCAATTTTTCAACAGCTTGTCTATTTCCTTGCCGCTCCTCGTACACGGGCGTTTTCGGGGTTCGGTTTCACCATCGAACAGATCCTTGCGTTTCCTCCACGGGTCATCGTCGCGAAGCCACCTTCGATGTCCCATGAACACGGTTTTCGAAGACCCGGGGTCTCTATCTAGCTGGCGATACGTTGTGTCATCCATGCACCTTACGCATCCAGAAAATCCGTGGACTACCTGCCCCACGAGATATCCGTAACCGAGATAGTCGTGCACCGTCGTGAGCAGTGCGGCTCTCATAGGGAAATATTCTTTCTCTGCGGCGTCCCACGTATTGGCTGGCGTTTTCCACAGCTTGTCTAGCTCCTCCTTCAGCAGCCCCAGATACAGATTGATGTCGTTCCCTGGTTGTTTCGGCCCTTCAATTAGCATACTCATGTGAATGTACTTACTCTTCATGCACAACCAGGGCGGAAGGTTGTACATCCACACAAACATAGGCCAGGTGCTATGTGTGCTTCTCTGGCTGCCAAACGGATTGACTCCATCGGTGCTCGCGCCCAGCACGATGTTCCTTGGATCCTTCCCAAATTCTGGGTATTCAAAGTTCAACGCTTGCCACTTGCTCGCATCCTTAGGGTGACTCAGCATCTTGTCTTTTTTATCTATCTCCAGATCATTTGCGTCATCTTCTTGCTTCTTCTCCTCCCTATCCGCGTGCCAACGCAGTAGCTTTGCTACCTTAGGATCAGCGAAATACCGCTGCAGACGAGGAGTGATCGGAAAGTACCACACCACTTTTCGAGGAGCTTTCTTCCTCTTCTTGTATCGAGTGACGCCGCACACCGGACATATGGTAGACTCCGCGTGCCCGTCCCGATAAATGATGCAATTGTTCATGCACACATGGTATTTCACGTGCGGTAAATCCAGAGGACACACGATTTTCTTCGCCTCCTCCAAACTGGTCGGGCACTTGTTCCCCTTTGGAAGAAGTTCGTGCCAGAATGACATGTTCTCGTCGAAGCATGCATCGGTCATTTTGTGTTTTACCTTCATCTCCAGAGCCATGAGCGTTACTTTCAGGCGGGTATCCTCGGGCCTGCATCCTTCATGCAATGGAGTAACCGCGTCTAACTCAAGTTGATCCACCTTGGCTTTCTCTCGGGCGGCAGCTCTTGCGTTATCCATCCGCTTGAGAAGCAGCTCTTGAATATAAGGGTCCTGCACCCAGCCCATTGATGGTCCACCGTCGTCTGCTCCGCCGGCATCATCATCTTCATGATCATGCCCGTCGTCTGCTCCGGCATCTTCCTCATCATCATGTCCTGCATCTTCTACATGATGACTGTGTACAACATCACCGTCGTGATCATCTCCTGGGGATTCTTCGTCTTCTCGCCCGCCCGAGCCGCGGTGGTTGTCTTGCTGCCCTTCCTCATTTCTTGCCCGGCCCCCATGGACGACTTCGTAGTCATCTTCATCACCTTGCCACCGATAGCCATCCATGAAACCACGCAAGAGCAAGTGGTCCCGCACCTGCCCGGAATCCGGGTCCGCAATAAGGCTCTCCAGCTTGCATCTTCGACACGGACATCTTATCTCTGTCTCGTTCTTTTGAAGCATCTCGGCCTTCGCGGACCTCAAAAACCTATTCACGATGCCTTCGGTCATCGTGCGGACCATGGTCGCCTGCGGGGTAGAGCAAAACGATATTTTAGAACCAAGAAAAAATTTGGCATGACTTTCCCTAAAAATAGGACCGAAAAGAATGCTTAATGCCAAAATTATCGCCGAAACGGAAATGAATCAACATTCCGGCAAAATATTGGCAACTATCGCATTTCAAATACCGGTATACCTCCAAACACAAACACATATGCAACACCACAAACATATGCAACACCACAAACATACATAGATCTAGCTAGGCCATAAAAAGTGCATGTGCACATTGTTGTAGGGAGAACAACATAAATATAGCTTCCCCCCTTACTTACCTATCAAAACAAGGTAATTTAACCACTTAATTTGAATGAATCTATGGTGGAAATGAGGTGAAAAGGAGGAGGCACCCGAGACAAGGAGGAGGTGGAGAGAATGAAGTGGGGAGAAAGTGAGTGTGGGTAGGAGAGGCTGCCCAAAATATCTTGTTGCTGCCCACTTACTAATGTCGCACCAACAATAAATGCGCCATTAGTAATCCAGGTTACTAATGGCGCACCTACATCCGATGCGCCATTAGTAGTTTTGCAAAAAAAAACCCTACTAATGGCGCACTGCTCCACAGTGCGCCATTACTAGTTTGAACTAGTAATGGTGCACGGTGGAAGAGTGCGCCATTAGTAGTTTTGCAACAAAAGGAATAAAAAATATAATTGAAAAAAGAACATTAGTGGCGCATGCTGGGACTGGTGCGCCATTACTAGTTACAACTAGTAATGGCGCACTGTGTCTGGATGCGCCATTAGTATGTTTGGACAGGCGCACTAGTTCAAATTTTTTTTTGATACTAATGGCGCACCCTAGGCTAGGTGCGCCATTAGTAGTTTCAACACTAATGGCGTACCAGAAGGTAGTGCGCCATTAGTATATACTAATGGTGCACCTCTTATCTGGTGCGCCATTAGTGTCAACTTTATCTATAGTCCTTTTTCTAGTAGTGAGGGACACTCTGTTTTGTCTATGTATTCACACATGTACCAAGTTTCTGGTTAATACAATTCTAGCATGAATAAGAAACATTTATCATGATATAAGGAAATATAAATAACAACTTTATTATTGCCTCTAGGGTATATTACCTTCATGTTGCACCGACAAAGTTGATGTTGGACAAGGAAGACAACATAATGGGTTATGTTTTCTTATATCCGAATAGAAGTTATATTGTCATGGATCATCCAACATGTTGAGTTTGCCTTTCCCTCTCATGCTAGCCAAATTATTTGTACCAAGTAGAGATACTACTTGGGCTTCTAAACATCCCTAAACCCAGTTTTGCCATGAGAGTCCACCATACCTACCTATGGATTGATTAAGATCCTTCAAGTAAGTTGTCATCGGTGCAAGCAATAAAAAATGCTCTCTAAATATGCATGATCTATTAGTGTGAAGAAAATAAGCTTTATACAAACATATGATATAGAAGAAATAAAAGCGAAGGACTGCATAATAAAGGTCTTTATCACAAGCGGCAATATAAAGTGATGTCCTTTTGCATTAAGATTTTCTGCATCCAACCATAGAGCGCATGACAACCTCTGCTTCCCTCTGCGAAGGGCCTATCTTTTACTTTTTATCTCCTATTCTTATACAAGAGTCATGGTGATCATCACCTTTCCTTTTTACACTTTTTCCTTTGGCAACATCTATGTGTTGGAGAGATCCGGATATATATGTCCACTCGGATGTAGGTCTTCATAAAGTATTATTGTTGACATTACCCTTGAGGTAAAAGGTTGGGAGGCGAAACTATAAGCCCCTATATATCTTTCTCTGTACCCATAAGTATCGCGTGAGTGTTAGCAATTGTGAAAGATTAAATGATAGTTGAGTATGTGGACTTGCTGAAAAGCTCTTATATTGAATCTTTTCGATGTTATGATAAATTGCAGTTGAGTATGTGGACTTGCTGAAAAGCTCTTATATTGAATCTTTTCGATGTTATGATAAATTGCAATTTCTTGAGTGAGTGAGATCATAGTTTGTTAGTTTTCAATGAAGTTTTTGATTCATACCTTGCCTTGTGAATGAATTGTTACTTTAGCATAAGAAATTATATGGCATTATATGTTGTTGTTCTAAAGATGATCATGATGCCCTCGTGTCCATATTTTATTTTTATCAACACCTCTCTCTGTAAACATGTGGACATATTTATTCATATCGGCTTTCGCTTGAGGACAAGCGAGGTCTAAGATTGGAGGAGTTGATACGTCCATTTCGCATCATGCTTTTATATCAATATTTATTGCATTATGGAATGTTATTACACATTATATTACAATACTTATGCCTTTTCTCTCTTATTTTATAAGGTTTACATGAAGAGCGAGAATGCCGGCAACTGGAATTCTAGACTCACAAAGGAGCAAATATTAGAGACCTATTCTACACAACTCGTAAAGTCCTGAAACTTCACGGAGCATATTTTTGGAAAATATAAAAAAATATTGGGAAAATAAAGTACCAGAGGGGGGCCACCAGCCAGCCACAAGGGTGGGAGGCACGCCCTACCCCCTGGGAGAGCCCCCCGACCTTGTGGGTGCCCTGGCAGGCCTCCAGTGCCCATCTTCAGCTATATGATGTCTTTCACCCTAAAAAATCAGAAGGAAGCTTTCGGGACAAAGCACCGCCGTCTTGAGGAGGAACCTGGGCAGAACAAATCCAGGGCTCAGGCGGAGCTGTTCTGCCGGGGAAACATCCCTCTAGGAGTGGGAAATCATCGCCATCGTCATCACCAACGATCCTCTCGTCGAGAGGGTGTCAATCTCCATCAACATCTTCACCAGCACCATCTCCTCTCAAACCCTAGTTCATCTCTTGTATTCGATCTTGGTCCCAAAGCCTCAGATTGGTACATCTAGGTTTCTAGTAGTGTTGATTACTCCTTGTAGTTGATGCTAGTTGGTTTATTTGGTGGAAGATCATATGTTCAAATCCTTAATAATAATTAATACTCCTCTAATTATGATTATGAATATGCTTTGTGAGTAGTTACGTTTGTTCCCGAGGACATGGGAGAAGTCTTGTTATAAGTAATCACTAGATCATTGATGGCGCGCGTTGCCGCGCCCGTTCGTTTTGAATATTGTGTGATCATGTTAAGAAATGTAAACACGTTCCTAAACAGAACTAAAGTTTTATAATTTTCATTGGGCTGGTTGATGGCGTGTGTCACCGTGTTCATTCATTTATTGGACAGAATAATAGAAATTATGTAACTAATACGGAGAGTAGTGGACAGTATGTAGTATCATCAACTAAGTTTAGACAGCAATGTTGCCAAATGATGGAATAATCTTCATGAGTAGATTGACTAATGAAATAGAACCCACAGACATACAATTTCCTGGATATGCCGTTGAGGGGCTAGTTACAAAAACATTGTTTTGGATGAAGTTAAACTAATGAATTGACTACTTTTGGGTAGTAGCAGGTGGAGAGAGCAACAGGAAATGCTAGTGTGGCTTCAAAAGATTGTCTTCTTCTACAATTCTTTCAGCGGATAATGAGCCCATGAATATATCTGTGTTCTAAAAGTGCCAAGAAATTTTGCCGACAAAGAATGTTAGTTAATTAAGAATGATAGAAACTTAATGCATGCAAAATATAGCTGACAAAGATTGAAAAGTACCATTCATATTAAAGAAATAGGGAACACATACTCCTTAGATACTATTCAATTAAGATGTTTCAGTAAAAGCACAAATTAATCAAAGGTGTATTCATATTAAAGAAGTAGGGAACAAATACTCCTTAGATACTATTCAATTAAGATGTTTCAGTAAAAGCACAAATTAATCGAAGGTGTATCTTAAATAAATGGAAGAAAAGCAGTAACATCCCTAATCCTTCATCACCAAGGCTGAAGTACTACTTGTGTAATGTTGCTGACTAAGGTTAAAAATACCATTATCATTAAATAATTTCACGAGGCTACTCTACAACAGATCATATAACTCTAAGAATGCAACCCTCCGAACAGAGTGGGAAAACCAGTTCACCACATATATATTCTGTAATATACAATCTTATCAAAAGAGAGGATAATTAGCATTCATATATTTTCAAGTTTCCAGCAGCACAACCAACACTACACAGAGTTGCATTACACTGTACTCATAAAAAGGGAAAATACAAAATGGTGGTTCAGGAGTTCAGTGTTGCATAGAGTGCTTTTATTTTTATGGCTACACGCCCAGAAATACCATCGAGCAATGGCTCAGCCCAATTCAAAAGCACACCTCAATTTTTTTGTGAGTGCAACAACCAACATGGTTAGCGATCATTGGTACCGAACAAAGCGACCATACATGGGATCATTGTATAACTTCCAATGATCTGCTGCAATGGAGTGCCTGAGAAGGCAGGGTGGGGCAACGATATAATAAACACCAGAAAGAAAAAGGTGAGGCCAGAAGCTGCACGATCTTCCACTCCTGAAGATCCACTAAAGGAGTGAGGTGGGCAGGCACAAGCCGATGGGAAGGGGCCTTGTAGAGAAGGCGAAGCAAGCGATGCCGCATGAGTCCTCTTCTCTTGCGAGTCGTGACCTCTGCGACGATGTCTTCCCTAGGTCCACGCACTCGCTGCCCTAGGCATATCCCCATATCGGAGGAGTCGCGACGTCTCCTTCCCGTCTGCCTTCTTTTTCTTCTGCAGATTCAGCTGGAAGAACGAAAGAAGTATCTCGAATTCATCCTTGTAGAGAACCTGCAATAATTTGAAATTCTACATTAGATAGAGAACAAAATTGTATATGTACACAACTATTGATAATTGGAAGCAGTGAATCACCTTCTAACCCAACAGAGGAGATGTAGCAAAGAGGGAAAATTGGAATGACTCTAGACCTAAGAATCACCCATCGTCGATCTGCTGGAGAATGGTTTGAGATTGAGCAGTAGAGTGGGAAGCGACCAGCGACAAGGTTGTGATTATATAAGCTTGCATGGATTGAATGAAAAATATGAATCGCCAATAGAAACTGACCTGCCCGGAGCATCGAATCGCATTAATGCCCCATTAACCTCTCAATCAATCACCTTAGCGATTGAACTTCACATCTGACGCGCGCTGTGCAACTGAACGAACAACAGTCTCACTGTCCGTCGCCTCCGTTCAACCTAACAGACCGAGGAGGCGCTGTCTGTCCCAGCGTGGCGTTGCTGGAAACATAGCGCGGCCGGCCCCGCATCGGTCGAGGGGCCGCCACGCGAAGCTGCGAGTGAACGAAAGCAGGGTCTCCACCCGCGAGCGTCCAGTGATCTAGGGTTTCTGTCGGATTTCGGGTTTCGGCAGACCCTTGAGGTTCGAACACTGGGGTGCGCGCGGAGAATTCGTCTTCTAACTACCTGCACCCCACCGCCTCGCTAAGATCTAAGCTATGGAAAGAACAACACAAGAGACACATGGTTTATACTGGTTCGGGCCACCGTTGTGGTGTAATACCCTACTCCAGTTTGTGGTGTGGTGGATTGCCTCTTGGGCTAATAATGATGAGCAATACAAGGAAGAACAGCCTCGCGAGGGTCTGTTCTTGGCTGGGGCGATGAGCTACTAGGAGGAGTTCAGTCACCCTTCTCTTTCTCTCTAGGTTCTCTCTCTTCTCCAATCTGATTTCTGATTTCTCATCCCCCCTACCCTTGGGGTGGCTAGTCCTATTTATAGGCAAAGGCCTTGGGCCTCTTCCCAAATATTGAGCGGGAAGGGCGCCAACAATTGGCTATTTTGAAGGGGAACATCTGGTACACTTATCCTGACTAAAGTTGGTCTTCGCCTGCCAAAGGCTCTGGTGGTGATGCTGGCTTGGGCTCCACAATGACCTCCTCCCTGTCGTTGGGCTGGTCTTGGTCTTGTTGCACCGAAATGGGTGCCTTTGCTTGATGCTCTCGCCTGCGCTTGCTCCCTTTGCACCAAAGAGGAAAGGGGGACACTGCGCGGGCTGGCGCCCGCCTGGCGCCCTTGGTCGTCATGGCTTGCGTCACGGGCACCTCGTGAGGTACCCCGCCTTGATCTCTCCGCCTCCTCGCGAGCTAGCCTGATGAGGCCGTGCCTGAGGAAGCTCCGTGTCGTCCGCCCGCGAGGCTTGGCCCCTCGCGAGGGTCTTGGCTCTGCGCTGATGAAGATGGGCCGTGCTGGGCCCCCTTTTGAGCCACGCCGTGGGCCGCAGGCAGGCAAGTCTGGGGACCCCCGTTCCCAGAACACCGACAGTAGCCCCCGAGCCCAAGGCGCGCCCGGACTTGGTCGTGCAGGGAGGCGAAAGGGCAAGGGCGAAGCGCCGCGGGCCCTAACAGCCTCCGGCCTTGGGCGCCGCATGGCGGTTTATTGGACGTGAGCGCCTCAGCAACCGTGCGAGTTGATAGAGGAGCGGCATGTGCCTAGGCTTTGCTTTTTTCGCTTTCTCCGGTTGCTGCTCAGATCCCCTTTCTTGCGCCTCTCCTTCCTTCCTCCAAAATTTCCAGATCTACTTCGACCGCGTGACCTAGGAAGCCATGGCGCCTCGTCAGTCCCCGGCCAGAGCTTGGTACTCATCTGCCCTAGAGTCGCCGAACGTGTCAGAGTCGAGCCTCGCCCGGTTGCCCCGGATGGCGGCGGCGTAGGGCATCGACGGGGCGAAGGTGTTCAAGGCCGGCTCCGCCACCCTTGAGGGCCAAGGGAGCACCTTCTATCCGCTCTTTGTAAGTGCCATTGCCGCTGGCCTAGTGCCTCCCTTCTCCGAGTTCTTCTTCTCTGTCCTCCGCCATTATAAGCTATAGGCTCTGCACCTCCACCCCAACTCCGTCCTTCTCCTGGCAATCTTCGCCAATTACTGCGAGGCTCACGTAGGGGTGCAGCCCTCAGTGGCCTTGCTGTGCCACTACTTCTACCTCCGGACCTCTCGTGGTCCTGCTTCCGCGTGCGCGAGCTTCATCGCGTACGGTGGCGCCATTGCCATTTCGAGCCCCGGGAAAAGGATTGAGGGCTTCAGGAGCAAGTGGGTCTTGGCAGATGCTGGGCGCATCTACCCTCGGCTGATCTTGCCCATGGAGCAACCCACGAGCTCCAGCGATTGGGGTCGAGCGGAGCTCGCGGACCCCCGCGCGAAGCTGGTGTTGGAGAAGATGGACGCGGATCTGAGGCCGGCCAACATGGCGGCGGCGAAGCTGACCGGCGCGTCGTTGCTGAGGGAATTCCTGGAGCACCAGCTGGCTCCGCTTCGGCAGTACTCATTTCCGATGCCGAGGCCCCGTACGAGCCCCGCGGCCTTGGCCGACGAAGATTTGGCTGCGGTCCTCCAATCTCTGGTCGGGGGCGATGTGGCGAGGTTGGAGGGCGCTCCTGCGCCCTTGTTCCTCCGCGACGACTGGGAGCAGGTAGTGGAGTCCATGCCCGTCTTCAACGGGGACGGGCCCGTGCCTACGGAAGCTCCCGAGGAACCGGTGGACGTGTCCTCCGACGACTCCAGCGAATAGGAGGAAGGAGGGGAGCGAGAAAAAGGGCGTGACTCCGAGGCGACTGACGGAGAGTCGAGGGCTCCCCTCCCCCGGTGCAGGTCTCGCGTTCTCCGCCTCTCTCCAAGCGATGACGACGAGGATGATGACGAGCGGGGCGGCGGGAGCTCGCCCCCGATCCCGAAGAAGGACAGGACCGGGCTGATCTCCCGCGGGCCTGCCCTGGCCCCGAGGCGGACCGCAGACGCGCCTTTCGCTCCTGAGCTTCCCAAGGTTGACCCTTCCAGCCGGCTTTCGGGCTTCAAATTTGGCCGGAGGCTGCTTGAGCTCACTGGCGACGACCCGTAAGCGCTTGATTCTTGTCTTTATTTCTTGTTCTGTTGCTGAGGCTTGACATCTGCATCTCTTGGATAGGCTGGCGCCCGCAGCAAAGAAGCCGAAGGGAGCTCCTGAGGTTCCATCCGGGGCAGTGCCTCTGCCCACGAAGGAAGGTGACCGCGACGCACGAGCCTCTCCTGCCCGGTTGTCCTCGCGAGGCCTGGCTGAGCCGGCGGGGGCGAGCTCAGCCCCCATGGCCCAAGCGACTCCCGAGGCGAACCCACTCCGCGCTGCTCCATGAGGCGAACCCACTCCACGCTGCTCCACCGCCGTCAAGTGATTCCGTTGTGGCTCCTGTCCTGCCTTCAATTCCTGCACATGTATCATGCCTCGGGGAGGCGTTTAATCTTGCGTTTGGCATTGAGATAACAGCGTGGACTGTAATATTTGCTTTTGAATTCCTTGAAATTTACGCTTTTTCTTCCTACTTGCTTATGTTCTACGCCAGCAGAGCCCGGCCCCTCGCATACCTCAGCCGCCGTTAGCCCCGATCGGAAACCAGGACGGGACCAAGGAGTGAGGGGCTACATGACAAGTTAGGCTCCTGAGTCGCGATGCTCAGGAGTCCCCCTTGGCGCACGAACAGCAAGGAGGGAGGTGAGATGTGGGAGGATCTACCGTTCTACGTCTGTAGAGCTCGGCCGCGCGCATACCTCAACCGCCGTTAGCCTTTCGGAACTAAGGAGTGAGGGGCTACGTGACCAGTTAGGCTCTAGAGTCGCGATGCTCAGGAGTCCCCCTTGACGCTCAAACGGCCTTCATACCTTGGCTCCGCTCGGGGAGAGACACGCGACGAACCAGGCCCGGGGGGGCTAGCTGGGTGGTGTGCGTCTGGGCATGACCCAGGCGCAGCCCCCGTGCCCAGCCCCCTCGCGCGACACTCCCTAGGGGAGGCGTTGCGATGAGGCTAGACACTGAGCTCTGGGCTCCCTGAGGTTGATGCGGCCCGGGGGCCACCCTCAGTTGTTTATCACCAGCGTGGAGCATAGCGCTTCCGTATGTGTACGGGCATAGCCGCTCCTCGGCAGTGTCGTCAGCCAGCGCGGAGCATGGTGCTTCCACTGGTACGTGGGAGGGGGCTCCCCTCCGGGAGGAACCCCCGGGGCATGTACAGCCCCGCCCTGACACGTGGCTGGCACGGTAGGGCCTGGCGAGGTGTATTTGGGCACCCGTGAGCCAGCGCGGGACTCACCGGGCCCTACCTCTAGGCGAGTTGCGCCTGGCACTGGGCCTTATCTTGTTATGTGTTCCTGCAAATTTGGTTAGATGTCGGCACTCTACGTCCTCGGGTCCCGGCCCTTGAGCTGGTCTTTGCCGTCGCTGGTATGCCAGGTCGCGATGCCGTGGACAAGGCCAGAGGGTGAGGGCTGGAGAGCCAGTAAGAGCCCTGAGTCGCGATGCTCAGGTACCCCCCCCTTTAACGTGCTAGTGGTCGGCATGGAGAAGAAGAGGTGCTGTGGACCGGCATCAAATAATCAAGCATGGTGGGTCGAATGCATAGCCGGAAATAAACGCAAAAGGGATACATGCCGCTGGGTCTGCCCGAGCGACTTGGGGATGATGCAACCCGAGGGGCGCCCCCATCAAAGTAAGCTAACAACATGAAATAAAAGGGATACATGCCACAGGGACGGACCCACGCGGCCTGGGAATAATGCAGCCCTGGGGGCGCTCCCAGCTGGAAATGAAACTTGAAAGATGTCACCTGATGATGTTGAGGACGAAGGAGTGTTGGTTTAGCAGACTCGGTGGGCTGCGGAAGCCGATCCTCACGAGCCCGCAGGCCCAGGGGCCTCGGGAGGCTCCGGAGGCGTTGGTGGCTCCTCGCGGACCATCTCCATCTCCGCCAAGGCTGCGGAACACCTGGCCTCTTGATCCTCCATGATGCCCCTCATGAGGCGTTGGTACGTGGCAGCCGTGTTCGGCAAGCGGTAAGGCATACGAACGTAGCTGTGGGGTGGACCTTCGCAGCGCTCCACTCGCGAGGGCCAGAGGCGCTCCAGAGAGGCGACCCGATTGAGACCTGGTATGTTGATGCAGACGCGCAGCCCACCATCCTCGCCTGGATGGGGAGCCACAGCTGGTAGGCGGCCGCCGCCTCTCATGACTCTTGACTCCTGTAGCTCCCGAATGGCCTTGCTGACGAACTCCTGAGGGTCTGGCCCTCCTTGCCTTACTCCTTCTTGAGGGAAACGTGCTTCGAAACACGCCTCCATGTGGTGCCCAAGCGGCTCCCTCGTGACCTTAGCCAGGTCGGTGGCCTTCCAGGGGAGAGCCCCCGAGCCCTGCTTGAGGAGGGCGCCGGGCGCACTTTCCTATGCGATGGAAGGAGGTTCCCCCCGGGCAGGCGCGGGCCCTGAGGGGCCTGCCTCCTGAGGGGCCGGGCCGGACGATGTCTTCTTCTTCTTGGGGGTGGTCTTGGGAAGCCTCCTGCTTACGCGATCCGGGTCTTCCAGTGATGCGGCCTGAAAGGCTCGTTCCAGGGAACACACCGCGTCCTTCTCTTCACAGGGCACCGTGATGACTCCGCCACTTCCTGGCATCTTGAGGACGTTGTAGCCGTAGTGAGTTACGGCCATGAACTTGGCCAGCGCTGGGTACCCAAGGATGGCGTTGTACAACAGGCAAATGTGAGCGATGTCGAAGTCGATGAGCTCGGTGCGGTAGTTGCTGCGTGTCCCGAAGGTGACAGGGAGGCGGACCTGCCCAATCGGGACCTTGGAGCCGTCGGTGACTCCGGAGAAAGGCTTGGTTGGCTGAAGCTGGTTGTAGGGCACTTGGAGATTGTTGAATGTTTCCACGGACAGGACGTTAAGCCCTGCCCCGCCATCGATGAGGGTCCTGGTGACCAGCATGTTGCTGATGATTGGGGAACAAAGCATCGGAGGACTCCGGCTGTGGCCGCACACTTGAGCTGATCCGCTGAGCTGAACGTGATGACGCACGCCGACCACCTGAGAGGGCGCGTGGCTTCGAGCTTGGGGAGGACTGCATTTACTTCACGGGCGAACTGCTTGAAGATGCGCTGAGAGGCTGGGGCTTGAGCCCCGCCCAGGATGCAGGCGATCGCGCGCGGCTCCAGGAAGCCCCCAGCCCCCTTGTCCTGATGGCGGTCCTTGTTTCTCTTGGCTGCGGCGGCAGCAGAGGGAGGCCTGCGTAGCCTTGCGGGCGATCCTCACGAGGCTGATCCCTCCAGTTTTCCTCGCGAGGTGGGTCTTGCCAGCGGTCCTCGCGAGGTCGATCGCGCCACCCTTGGCGCAGGCCACGGTCTTCCCAGCGTCCTGCGTTCCTTCCTCCTCCTCGACCGTAGCCCCGATCACCGTGGTCGGGGCGACGGCCGATCCTTCCTTCTCGCACAGCTCGGAGCTCTTGACATTCGTTGGTGTTGTGCGTGTGGAGGTCGTGGTACACACTGTACCGACTGCCCTTGGAGGACTCGAGCTGATCTCCGCTCCGCTTGGTGTCTGGTTCTGCCGCGAGCATGGCAACCCCCTTGCGCTTCACATCCTTGGCCTTGGGATTCTTCTCTTCTGGGTGTGCGGCAGGCAGCTCGAGGAGGGAGAGGCGCCCTTCCTCAGCCCTGGCGCACTTGGTCGCCAAGTTGAAGAGCTCCAAGGAAGTGCACAGGTCTTCATGCATCGCCAGCTCCTCCTTCATCTTGACGTCGCGCACGCCGTCGGAGAAGGCTGAGATGATGGCCTCCTCGGTCACCCTGGGAATCTTGAGGCGTGCGTTGTTGAAGCGCTGGATGTACTTCTGCAGGGTCTCTCCGGGTTGTTGCTTGATGCGACGCATGTCGCTCACGGCGGGTGGTCGGTCGCGAGTACCTTGGAAGTTGGCGATGAAGCGGGTGCGCATCTCGTCCCAAGAGGAGATCGTGCCTGGAGCCAGGTTCAGGAGCCAGGTGCGGGCCCCGTTCTTGAGCGCCATGGGAAACTAGTTCACCATGACCTTCTCATCTCCGTTGGCAGCTTCGATGCCCAACTCATAGAGCTGGAGGAACTCCGCAGGGTCGGCCGTGCCGTCGTAACGAGGAGGCAGGTCTGGCTTGAACTTGCCGGGCCACGTGACGCTGCGTAGCTCGGTGGTGAAGGCACGGCAGCCTGCTGTGGCCACGGGAGGCCTCGGGTGACGGAGAGCTTGGTCTTGCAGGTCCTCATGCGCTGCAGTTGGGAGCAGCGCGGGGTCTTGTCGCGCGGGAGAAGGATCATGGTCGCGACGTGCTCGAGCAGGGAGCGCCCGGGCAGCTTCTTGCGAGCGAGGGACTTCTTGGCAGCTCTGCTCTTGCCGCGCCGGCACCTGACGGAGCGGGTTCCGCCCAGGGGCCACGCGCCTTGGAGCCAGGGCGCCTTCTTGAGGAGGAGGCGGCTGGGGCGCCCCCAGAGCTTTGCCGCCCATGCAGGGCGGGGTGCGGTGCATCGGAAAGGACGGCGCAGGAGAGCCCCCTGCGGCGCGGACGAGCTCGGCGACGCGGTCGAGCCATTCTTCGTAGACGTCGTCGACGGGACGATAGCGCAGGAGCTCGTTCGCCGCGATGAGCGCAGCTCGAGCCTCCATGGGTGCGCGGAGCGCGCGGGACGAAGAACCAACTTGGGAGAGCGAGGGAGTAGCGGTGCGGCCGTCTTGCCGCACGGACGGATGCTGAGACGATGCTTGCTGCTCATTTCCCGCCGGGCCGGTGGCGGCGTTGACGGCAGGTGACGGGGAACGGCGAGGACACCCGCCGACTGGAGCCGTCTGGGCGACGTGGGAAGCGAGAGCGGCTCGGCGCTCGGCGTGGGCCCGACGAGCGTCAGACATGGACGCGATGGTCGGAGGAGAACGGGGCAGTGGAAGACGAATTCCGGCGCACCCCTACCTGGCGCGCCAAATGTCGGATTTCGGGTTCCGGCAGACCCTTGAGGTTCGAACACTGGGGTGCGCGCGGAGATTTCTCCTTCTACCTACCTGCACCCCACCGCCTCGCTAAGATCTAAGCTACGTAAAGAACAACACAAGAGACACAGGGTTTATACTGGTTCGGGCCACCGTTGTGGTGTAATACCCTACTCCAGTTTGTGGTGTGGTGGATTGCCTCTTGGGCTAATAATGATGAGCAATACAAGGAAGAACATCCTCGCGAGGGTCTGTTCTTGGCTGGGGCGATGAACTACTAGGAGGAGTTCAGTCACCCTTCTCTTTCTCTCTAGGTTCTCTCTCTTCTCCGATCTGATTTCTGATTTCTCACCCCCCTACACTGGGGGTGGCTAGTCCTATTTATAGGCAAAGGCCTTGGGCCTCTTCCCAAATATTGAGCGGGAAGGGCGCCAACAATTGGCCATTTTGAAGGGGAACATCTGGTACACTTATCCTGACTAAAGTTGGTCTTCGCCTGCCAAAGGCTCTGGTGGTGATGCTGGCTTGGGCTCCACAATGACCTCCTCCCTGTCGTTGGGCTGATCTTGGTCTCGTTGCACCAAAACGGGTTCCTTTGCTTGATGCTCTCGCCTGCGCTTGCTCCCTTTGCACCAAAGAGGAATGGGGGACACTGCGCGGGCTGGCGCCCGCCTGGCGCCCTTGGTCGTCATTGCTTGCGTCACGGGAACCTCGTGAGGTACCCCGGCTTGATCTCTCCGCCTCCTCGTGAGCAAGCCTGATGAGGCTGTGCCTGAGGAAGCTCCGTGTCGTCCGCCCGTGAGGCTTGGCCCCTCGCGAGGGTCTTGGGTCTGCGCTGATGAAGATGGGCCGTGCTAGGCCCCCTTTTGAGCCACGGCGCGGGCCGCAGGCAGGCCAGTCTGGGGACTCCCGTTCCCAGAACGCCGACAGTTTCCAGTTTTCTGTCACGCAGCCACGCAGGAGCCTGGTACAAGCCCAGTAGTCCCAAATCAGTCTGAGATGCCCAAAAATACCACCGGAGCAGCGGCCTGATAAGGCTAGCCTTCGTTCGGCTGGAAATGAACGTGGTCGTGCGATCGGCGCATGGTTAAGAGACAATTGTATGGCCAGGAAAGTAGATCAAACTAAGATCCAACAGATACAAATGCGAATAGCCTAAGAGGGGAGGAAAAGTGCTCAGTTATAATATATTTAAATGTGAATTTGGTATTCGTTTGATATTTTGATGAGATGTATGTTGTCTTTCCTCTAGTGGTGTTATGTGAACATCGACTACATGACACTTCACCATTATTTGGGCCTAAGGGAAGGCATTGGGCATTAATAAGTAGATGATGGGTTGCTAGAGTAACAGAAGCTTAAACCCTAGTTTGTGTGTTGCTTCGTAAGGGGCTTATTTGGATCCATATGTTTCATACTATGGTTAGGTTTACCTTAATTCTTCTTTCGTAGTTGTGGATGCTTACAAGAGGGGTTAATCATAAGTGGGAGACTTGTCCAAGTAAGGGTAGCACCCAAGCACCGGTCCACCCACATATGAAATTATCAAAGTAACGAACGTGAATCATATGAGCATGATGAAAACTAACTTGACAACAATTCCCATGTGTCCTTGGGAGCACTTTGCTTTATATAAGAGTTCGTCCAGGCTTGTCCTTTTCTACAAAAAGGATTGGGCCACCTTGCTGCACATTGTTTACTTTTATTACTTGTCACTCATTACGATTTGTCTTATCACAAAACTACCTGTTACAGATAATTTTAGTGCTTGCAGAGAATACCTTGCTGAAAACCACTTTTCATTTCCTTCCGCTCCTCGTTGGGTTTGACACTCTTACTTATCCAAAGGACTACGATAGATCCCCTATACTTGTGGGTCATCATCCCTCCTCAGAAGAAACACATTGTCGGTGGAAACAACACCTATGGGATCACGGGGAATCCCTTCTACGGTCGGCGGGCGCGGGGCTGTGGAAAGAGCGGGTTTGAGAGACCAACATGGGAAATTTATCCAGGTTCGGGCTGCAAGTGATGCGTAATACCCTACTCCTGCTGGTTGTGTGTTTATATGGTGTTCTTGGACTAGCTACAAAGCGTGCAGGGCCAAAAAAGTCCGAATCCTCTCTCAGTATGCCACGGGCCTCCTTTTATAGTCAAAGGGGCTGCCATAGTGGCACACAAGAGGTGGAAAGTTGTACAGTTATCAAGTTTATCTCTGGCACCGTAGGACAAAACGCATTAAATGTGCTACTTAGGTGTCCTCTTACTTTATCGGGTACGGTAATGACCCCCATCCCATCCTTTGCCGCTTCGCCTTGCTCCGACATGCGTCCAGGCCAATGAGCCGTGCAACGCCATGTAAGCTGGCAGGCTGCTGAGCTAGCATGGTGGCATGGTCTTCACGAAGATCTGCATTCCACCACGTAGGTGCTTGACTAATTGGCTTAGGAGCCACGTACTGCCACGTGGGTACCTGCTTAGTTGGTGAGTCGGGCGCTGAGCTGGGGCGGCGACGGGGCGGCAAAGCCTTGCCGCGGTCTTGCTGATATTCCAGGCAAGGGTCTTGCCGGGGACTCGTGGGTATCTTCGGAAGGAGCCTTGCCGGGGCCTCGTGGGCATCCTCGGCAAGGAGCCTTGCTATTGTCTTGTTTCCTGGTTCCTATCTTGGCCTTGCGGGCCCTTTGTCTTCACAAAGATTTGCATGCCACTATGGAGGCGCCTCCCGAGCCTTGGTCCCAATGTGGTTGATGGCGTCGGAACCCTTAGACTCAAGGGTGGCAGCCTCGTTGGTGTTGGGCAAGTTGCCCCCGACAAGGCTCTTGCCGGGGCCATGAAGGCCACCCCGCAAGGGCCTTGCCGGGGGGGGGGGGGGGGTCTCAGCTCGCCCCTCTTCTCTTCATGCTTCTGGTCATGAGCATGAATCTGGTAGTATTGTGTCTTTGCTTCCTCTTCTATCACGTTAAGTGTGGCCGTGGGCGCGTGTGGCTGTGATTGCCTGTGCACAAGTAAAGGGGTACAAGAAGGACTCCTAATTTTGTACACCGACACACATCGTTCGTATACACCTGTCACACTGCAGTGGTGTGACTTGTCGTTGACGATAGTCATAGACCTTGACCACCGGGTTATCTGCCATGCCAAAGTTTCATCCTCAAGTAACTCGCCCCGGGTCATATGAGCCAGCTAAGGCAAAGTCCAATCTTGAATAGCATGAAGAGCCTCCACCAACTGCGCCTCCGGGTCAGGAATAGCAAGGTCTTCTTCAGAAGGCAACTTAACAGAAGGATTTTGTAAAACATCGAGGAACACATTAGGAGGCACAGACTTACGTTGAGACCCAAGACGTCTTAAGGAATCAGTCGCCTCATTCTTACTTCGGTAAAGGTGGTCTGCCTAATAACCCTTAAAATGACCAGCAATATTATCAACCGCCCGACGATAAGCCACCATGAGCGGGACTTTGGAGTCCCACTTACCAGCGACTTGCTGAGCCATAAGATCTGAGTCGCCCAGACACTTGGCCCGGCTTAAATTCATCTCTTTATCCATGCGTAGGCCATGAACTAAAGCTTCATACTCAGCGACATTATTAGTACAAGGAAACATTAGCCTTAACACATAACAAAATTTATCACCTCGTGGGGAAGTCAAAATAACTCCTGCCCTCGAGCCTTCTAATTGCCTGGACCCATCAAAGTGGATTGTCCAATACGTGTTGCGGCTTCTCCTCAGGTGTCTGCAACTCGGTCCAGTCATTTATGAAATCCACCAAATCCTGAGATTAGATGGATGTCCTTGGCACATATTTCAAACCATGAGGTCCAAGTTCAATTGCCCACTTGGCGACACATCAAGTAGCTTCCCTATTTTGAATAATATCCCCTAAAGGAGCATAATTTACCACATTAATAGGATGACCAAAAAACAATGCTTCAGCTTACGACTTGCCATGAACACTCCATACACCAATTTTTGCCAATGTGGATATTGTTGCTTGGACTCAATCAACACCTCACTGACATAATAAGTCGGCCGCTAAACAGGGTATTCCTTACCCGCCTCCTTGCGCTCCAAAACTATTGCCACACTAACCGCCTTACTATTAGCCGCCACATATAGGAGCAAGGGCTCTTTCTCAACAGGAGCAACTAGGACGGGCGGCTCAACTAGCTGCTTTTTAGCACCTCAAATGCCTCATTGGCAGCATCACTCCAGACAAAGTGATCGGTCTTCTTAATCATCTGTTATAAAGGGATTGCCTTCTATCCCAGGCGGCTTATAAACCGGCTCAAAGTCGCAATACGACCCGCCAGACGCAGGATGTCATTGACACACGCCGGCTTAGCAAGCGAGGTGATGGCTTTGATCTTCTCCGGGTTAACTTCAATGCCTCTTTCTGAAACCAAAAATCCCAATAGTTTACCTACAGGCACACCAAAGTCATACTTGGCCAGGTTAAGCATCATCTTATAGACCCGGAGATTATCAATTGTTTCCTTCAGATCATCTAGGAGAGTCTCCTTCTTCCTGGACTTAATCACAATGTCATATGGAATCTGACTATGAAAGCAATTATAAACACAGCATTGATAAGTCGCCTGAGCGCTTTTGAGCCCAAAAGGCATAGAAACATAGCAAAAATCCCCAAAAGGTGTAATGAAAGCCATCTTAACTTTGTCTTTAACTGCCATCTTGATCTGATGATAACCAGAATAAGCATCCAGGAAACATATATAAGCTTTCACAACGCGCCGTGGCATCAATAATTTGGTCGATACGAGGGAGAGCAAAAAGATCAGGTGGACAAGCTTTGTTAAGATCTGTGTAATCAACACACATACGCTAGGTGCCATTCTTCTTGAGTACAAGCACCGGGTTAGCCAACCACTTCGGCTGAAAGACTTCAACGATAAACCTAGCTGCTAAGAGTCGGCCACCTCTTCTCCAATTGCCTTACGTCGCTCTTCATTGAAACGACGAAGGAACTGTTTAACTGGCTTAAACTTAGGATCCACATTAAGAGTGTGCTCAGAGAATTCTCTCGGAACACCCAGCATGTCAGAGGGTTTCACTAATGCAGGATGGTCCAAACGCGACAGTCGATCAGTGACACTTCGACAAAACTGTGTGCGATGCATCAATCACAAATGGTGATGTAATAAAACCGTCAAAAAAGATGCAAAACGTTTGCGATGGCGGCGACATCAAACATGGTTCATATTAGATTTGTGTGTGCGATGAGTGGCAAACGGTTAATCCAGAAGAACTGTTTGTGATGATGCAGAACAATAGAAACAGGCAGCCAGATGAGGGTGTGCGCGATATACGGCATACAGTTCACTAGGATGAACTGTGTGCGATTAGGCAACACAATGGAAATGGTTCAACTGAACAAGATGTGTGTGATATGCGGCAAACAGGTTTGTAATCAGAAATGTGTGCGAAGACCAATAATAACACGGAAGATTGCTGCTAATAAGCTGTGTGATTTGCTTTGTCTACAGAAGAATAACATGTATATATATAACTGAAATAAACATCTAATTACATAAGTGACTATACAAATCATTCACACACACCTTAATAAACAATTGGATGCATTCTAAAGTAGGAGAAATGATTGTCTAGTCATTTACTTCTTATGATGCTCCCGCCACTGCTCTATGGCTCGATCCCTCCTCTGGGGCACGAAGAAGACACTTCCTCATGTCAACGATCCGCCTGTACATCTCGTAGCTTGTGTAAGCGTCCTTGGTCGTGTACTTGACGTGTTGTTCATCCAGTTTCTCATACCAAACACTGTGCCAGGCGATCTTGTTCTTCTTGCTCTCATCCTTCATCTTCATGTAGTAGGGTCGATGATGGCCGAGGCGAGGTCAACCGGGGAGTTCAGTTTGTTGTCGTCGCTGCCATATACCTTGTGGTGGTCCTGGATGTTGACAAAATTCCGGCATTTCAAGCCCGAAACCTTGAGCGCTTTTAGATCGTTGGTGGTGTCCACCGTAGCGAAACTCTAGTCGGAGCTCTTGATAATCCTGGAAAACGCTCGCAAGGCCTTGTGGTTAGGTGGTAGTGGTAGACGAGGATGTCATGTCACACGCAGAACTGGGCGACGACAACCTTCTGATCGTGCCCGACACGACCGATGGTTTACTCGAGGTCGAAGCCGACCACCTGGTACTTGTCCTCGACAAGGAACTGCTCCATAGTTTGGATGGATCTCCCCACCAAGACCAGAACGTTCTTGTACACCACCAAGAGGGCCTTCCCCTCACGTGGGTGTACACTACGTGATGCGTGGTGAACTGCCCGCCGTTGTCGTCGTCGGCCGCTGGGAGCGCCATTGGAGCCACGGGGAGCTCCATTGGAACCGTTGGATGTCCTCTATGTATGTGTTGTCGTGGGTGTGCTTATTGTGTCATGTGACGTGAGAGATGAAGGTAAATGGCCGCAGGAATAAAAGGGGGCCAGGTGGCCCGGATTCACGGCGCATCCGCATGGCAGTTTTTGCAGCGGGTAACTGCGTCATCATGCCGTGCCCGGTGCAACCGCATGCACATGAACATGCGTGGTCATGTGCCGGCAACAAACACTGGCAGTCCGCTTGGAGGGATGAGGGCAGAGCACCTGGGGGGACGTGAGAGAAGAGCGCGCGCGGCGGGACGTGAGCAGAGCGTGCCGCGGCCACCTCAACCACAAGCATAAAGCAGTTGAACACGCAGGAAATGGTCGCCTACAAGCCGGCCAACATTTGCGTCGCTGTGTAGAGAGCGTCCGTGTGCTACTACTTCCATCTTAGTCTATAGTCCCCTTTATATTCAGTGCCATAATTTGCCCTTAAATTTAACCAACAAAATGTTAATGCATGTTATAAAAATTATATAATTGGAAACTATGCTCAAATACGAATCCACCTATATATTCTTTGGCGACATGCATTCATATTTATTAGTTAAATCCTACTCATAAACCAGGACGGGGGTATAGTAGGTAATTAAATTGCACACGTTTTTAATTAACCATATGTATATGTGGACTTTCGTCCTCCTCTCGCACGACTAGTCACCCCGTTGCTGCACACGGCTTACCGTGCAAGCTTGCACAGTGTATGGGGGCATTCTTTGGCCAAACGGTGGCTCGAAATGGAGCCAATGAATCGCCGGTGAGCCTGTTCCCGCACAAGCTTCCCGCCCGACTTGGTGAAATCCCCCAAAATCCCAATGCTTACCAGCCTGCTATAAAAACCCTCATGGCTGGCGAGTCATGCGTCACATTTTCCCCTCCCTCCCTCCATGTAGCTTATCTCGTGTGATTATCCCACAATCGCCAATGGCACCGGTCTCGCTCAGTAACTCTGCCGTCATCAGAGGGAAGCTCTAGCTGGGAGGCTACACCGCGGCGGCGGCGCAGTCCCCGGAGAAGTGTAGTGCATGTGGCGTCCCTGTTGGGTGTGCACGGAACACCCACCACATGCTCCGTCGCCGCTGCCCGTCGGCAGCTGTTGTCGACCGCCATTGCCGCCACACCACCATCGAAAGCTAGGGCTATCGCCAGCTCCGCTGTCGCGGCCCGGAGGCGGGAGGTGGTTGTTGTGGCCGCCACCCCACTGCCGGCCACCGTGGCAATTACCCGCTCCGCCACCGCGGGCCGAAGGCGGGATGTGGTGGTCATGGCTGCCACCCCATCGTCGGCCGCCGTGGCCGCCAGCCCACCGTCGACCCATGGGGTCATCGCCCGCTCTGCCACCGGCGCCCGAAGGCGGGAGGCCGAGGTGGAGGCTCGCACGTGCGTCAGCGACCATGCGTGCTACACCGAGTTCCTGTGGGAGGAGGAGGAGCGCCTCATCGAGCACACAAAGAGCCTTACCGCCACCGTGGCCGTGGCACACGCCCCCTCAGAGGCGAGGAATTAGGAGATCTACAAGGAGAACCATCGCTTCAAGAGGGGTCGTCTGGAGCGACAGAGGGCGAGCGAGATGAGCGTCGCTGAAGATGCAGCAGCGGCAAGCACCGTATTGCAGTTGTCCAGCTTGTTGGTAGGCTCCTCCTCCACTTCCTCTTACTGAGCCCGCTCGGCAGAGGAGAGGCTGCCAGAAGTAGTACAAAGCCCCTCCGTAGTAGTAGTAATATTTAGGGGCTATTTTGTTCAGTTCATCTAACTATAGATGTGGTGGAACTTACAACGTACTTAAAATTAGCTAGTATATATAGTTGAACTAGCTATTTCTGTATGTGGTTGGCAACAATTGGGGAAAAGTTTGGTCGGTTCAGTTGTAGAGTTGAACTGTTTGTATAAAGAACGACTGCTTAATCTATGATTGAAATCTATGCTTAATTACTAAATTTTAGTGGAAAAAATTAGATAGTGCTAGTGATTTTTACCTGCATATTTTGAAAAATCGCAGTGTTACAAGGTTGACAAATGTCAATGTTACTAGATCAACAAATGCCAGTCTTTCAAGTTTGACAAATGGAAACATACCCAATATGACAGATGCAAATCTTACCGAATTGCTTGTACGTGGTTGCACACGGGTCATCTAAAACAACCGTTTGCGTTGAAGGGATGCGCAAATCATGCGCTGCAAATTTTCCCTTGGCTTAAGGGGAAGACCATAGCTCTCACTTTGAATACGGGTGTTCTATCTAAAATGTTTGCCATCAAGAGCTGCACAAATCCTGCTCGGCACATTTTCCCTTGGCTTCGTGGGCAAGCTGTTGATTTGCATACGGGTGTTCTAACTAAAACTTTTGCGGTTCTAACTAAAACGTATGCGATGAGTGTTTTATATGTTAAAACCATTGACGTATTTTTTAAAACAAACCATTTGATAAGTTTGTACATTAAGAGAGAAAAACAAAAGTTTTTTCAAACCATATCTTTCATTCAGTCACATTGTGAATTTATATTCATATGATCAAGATACAGTATTAAACCCGAAAAGAAACTATTTTTGGCGGTGGCGGAGGCGGCGTGCTACGCCTTTGTTTTCGTTGTCGTCCTCTGGGACGCCCGTTGTTGAAGTCTTCAAGGCATCACAGAATGTTCTTCACTTCTAAATCAAACATCATGTCGTCGTGCAATGGACGGGCGAGGCCCGGGAGGACGGCGACTGGCGGCGCTGAGAGGTAGCGGTCGACGGCGGTGTCCCATGCCGCTGAGGGGGGCGCGCGCACGGGCACGGGCGTGGTGGGTGCATCCAAACGCATGGGGGGCTATGCTGCGGTGGCTGTAGGGGCGCGCATGGGCACGGGCACGAGTGCTGGCGCTGGCACGTACACAAGCTCACGTGAATCCGCGGTAACCTAGCTGACGACCGCGGCTTCCAGCTCTGCGATAGTGCTCGGCGACCAGCTCGTCAATGCTATGGGGATGGTCGCTGGCGCGGGGGTGGGGATGGGAGCTAGGACGGAAGCGGGGGCAGAAATCGCCGTGGCCAACTCGTTCAGGGCCATGTCCATGAGGCCCCATTTCTTCTTATTTTCTATCTCCTCCGTCTCAGAGTCGATTTCATCAAACTTGAAGACTAGTGGAAGATGATCATTCTACGCCATGGCGTTGGTGGAGGTCTGCGAGAGGGAGGGGAATGGGAGGCGAACAATAAGGTCGCCCATATTAAATAGCGGCTCGGGCTCCATTAATGGAGAGGAAGGCGAGCGACCAAGGAAGTCAAAGGGCTCTGAGGGAGTCCTGGATTAGGGGATATCCGGACAGCCGGACTATAACCTTTGTCCGGACTGTTGGACTATGAAGATACAAGATTAAAGACTTCGCCCCGTGTCCGGATGGGACTCTCCTTGGCATGGAAGGCAAGCTTGGCAATACGAATATGTAGATCTCCTTCCTTGTAACCGACTCTGTGTAACCCTAGCCCCCTACGGTGTCTATATAAACCGGGGGGTTTAGTCCGTAGGACATCATAACAACAACAATCATACCATAGGCTAGCTTCTAGGGTTTAGCCTCTCTGATCTCGTGGTAGATTAACTCTTGTACTACCCATATCATCAATATCAATCAAGCAGGAGTAGGTTGTTACCTCCATCGAGAGGGCCCGAACCTGGGTAAAAACATCGTGTCCCTTGTCTCTCCTGTTACCATCCGCCTAGACGCACAGTTCGGGACCCCCTACCCGAGATCCGTCGGTTTTGACACCGACATTGGTGCTTTCATTGAGAGTTCCTATGTGTCGTCATCATTAGGCTTGATGGCTCCTTTGATCATCGATAGCGATGCAGTCCTGGGTGAGACTTTTCTCCCCGGACAGATCTTCTTGTTCGGCAGCTTCGTACTGCGGGCAAACTCGCTTGGCCATCTGGAGCAGATCGAAAGTTACGCCCCTAGCCACCAGGTTAGGTTTTTTAGTGAAATTTGAGAAGAGAAGATTCAAAACTCTACGTCAGGATGCCTTACCAGAGCGATGAGGAGACTGAGGAGTAAAAAGAATCCTACTCTCCGATATATATAATCCTAAGACTCAAAACATTTTGTTCTAGACTCAACAAAGTCAGCGATTCAATCAAGCAGGGGGCTCCTAAGTCGGGGATGGCTCTGATTACCAACTTGAAACGCCCTCAATGCGGCTATATCTCCCACGTGTCGAAGCACGACTTAGAGGCATAACCGCATCGAAAGCAATGTCGCAAGTGAGGTAATCTTCACACAACCCATGTAATACATAAGGGAAAGAGATACATAGTTGGCTTACAATCGCCACTTCACGCAATACATGAGTAGAGCATTACATCAAACAGATACAATCAAGGTCCGACTATGGAACCAAAATAAAAGAAGACTACCCCAAATGCTACACAGATCCCCGATCGTCCCAACTGGGCTCCACTACTGATCAACTGAAATGAAACAACACAAAGAACAAGATCTTCATCGAGCTCCTCCTTGAGCTCGGGTGCGTCACCTGCACGGTTTCATCGGCACCTGCAAACTGGTTTTGGAAGTATCTGTGAGTCACGGGGACTCAGCAATCTCACACCCGCGAGATCAAGACTATTTAAGCTTATGGGTAGGAGAAGGTAGTGAGGTGGAGCTGCAGCAAACGACTAGCATATCTGGTGTCTAACATACGCAAATGAGAGCGAGAAGAGAAGGCAAAAGCACGGTCGAACAACTATGATAAAGAAGTGATCCTAGAACAACCTACGTCAAACATAACTCCGACACCGTGTTCACTTCCCGGACTCCGCCGAGAAGAGACCATCACGGTTACACACGCGGTTGGTGTATTTTAATTAAGATCAACTTTGGGTTTTCTACAACCGGACATTAACAAATTCCCATCTGCCACATAACCGCGGGCACGGCTTTCGAAAGTTCAAACCCTGCAGGGGTGTCCCAACTTAGCCCATGATAAGCTCTCGCGATCAACGAAGGATATTCCTTCTCCCCGGGAAGACCCGATCAGTCTCGGAATCCCGGCTACAAGACATTTCGACAATAATAAAACAAGACCAGCAAGACCTCCCGATGCGCCGACAATCCCGATAGGAGCTACACATATCTCGTTCTTAGGGCAACACCGGATGAGACAGGCTACGAGTAAAACCAGGCTTCAAGTTTCCCCGAGGTGGCCCCGCAGGCGGCTCGGTTCGAACCAGCACTTAGAGAAGCACTGGCCCGGGGGGGGGGGCTAAATAAAGATGACCCTCGAGAGCGCGACTCCCAAGGGAAAAGTAGGTGGTGGTGAGGCAAATGGTAAAACCAAGGTTGGGCCTTGCTGGAAGAGTCTTATTCAAAGCGAACTGTTAAGGGGGTCCCATAAATCACCCAACCGCATTAGGGACGCAAAATCCGGGAACATAATACCGATATGACGTAAACTAGGGAGGCAAGAGTGGAACAAGACACCAGGCATAAGGCCGACCCTTCCACCCTTTACCAAGTATATAGATGCGTTAATAATATAAAAGGTATTGTGATATCCCAACAAGTAAACATGTTCCAATCAAGGAACAATATCTCCATGTTCCAACAAGGAACAAACTTCATCTTCACCTGCAACTAACAATGCTATAAGAGGGGCTGAGCAAAGCGGTAACATAGCCAAACAACGGTTTGCTAGGAAAGGATGGTTAGAGGTTTGACATGGCAATATGGGTGGCATGATATAGCAAGTGGTAGGTATCGCAGCATAGGCATAGCAAAAGAGCGAGCATCTAGCAAGCAAAGATAGAAGTGATTTCGAGGGTATGGTCATCTTGACTGAGATCCCGCAAGGAAGAAGAACGAGTCCATGAAGAAGACAACCGGACGTAGTCGAATGAATCCTCACAACTCCGGAACGAAACCGAAGCTAACGAGAGAAGCAACCTGGAAACAAACAAACAACATAGTAAACAACCACCACATGCACATGGCATGATGCACAAACAAGTATGATGCATGTCCGATTTAAATTTGCATGGCATGGCAAAGTGCAACAAACAACACTACAAATTAAGTGGAGCTCAATATGCAACGAGTTGCATATTGACGAAACACCACGACAAGTTATTTAGTTCAATCTCGTTTATGTACCCAACAATATTAAGTGTTGATTAACGTGGCAAGGGGGTGAAGCAAATGAATATTACCTATCTAGGCAAGTTTAAATGAGGCCGGAACAACAAAACAACAAGTCCGAAAAATCCTCATGTGCATATTTTAGATTTGGTACTGTTCTGCCTAAAATCATATTTTATTTTATTTAAACAGGAAAATAAAGTGCAACATGTTAATATATGAATTTTCCTACCCCATTTACATATATAATTTATTAAATTCCGAGTTACGGTTAATTAGTTATGAAATAAATCATTTTAGCATGGCATTGAGTAAATTTAATCAAACAACATTTTAAACATTTCAAACATGGATGAAAGTGACATATTGTGAAACTAGACAAAATTCTAAGCATTTTACATGTATAAGTTATTTACAAATGATGCACGGTTCTAGAATTATTATATGCATGAAGTTGAGGGTTTTTGTCTAAAACTGCAGTCTCTGGATTATTAGACAAATTCGCAACAGAGGAAAAAAAACACGCATCGGGCCGAATCTACAGGCTGCAGGGCGCTCACCATGGGCCAGGCCCAGTTCGGCGCAGAGGCTGGAGGAGGCCAGATGGGGGGGGGGGCGCTGGGCCTTGCCAGCAGCAGGCCGGTCAACGCTGGGACGAGGCGAACGAGCTGCTGCTGCTCGTTCTCTGCTCGGAGGAAGATGAGGTAGAAGGCAGGGGCGATGCAGGGGAAGCAGAGGCGCGGCGGTCTCGAGCGGCAACGGGCTCCAGGGAAGGCCGGCGAGGTGCAGACGGGGCGGATCCGTCTGGCCGGCGCCGGATCCGGGCAACGACGGCGCGGGTGGAGCTCAGGGGCGGCGTCAGTTCCTTGTGTAAGAAAGACAGGGAGGGAGCATTCAGAGAGAGAGAGAGAAGGGGAAGGAAGCAAGGTGAGGGCAGGCGCGGCTTCGGTCGACCTGCTGGACTTCGGCCGACGGTGGCGCTGCTCCCGCGAGGCACAAGGAGGAGAAGCAGAGGCGCGCTGGCTCCTAGAGGTCTTGGGCGCTGGCATGGCGACTCCTTCCTCGAGCCGCTGCCTGGGCACGGGCGGCTACAGGCTCAAGCACGAGGAAGCAGGGAGGCGGTGGCGATTGGCTTGGGCGTGAATGACGCCGGGGATGGGGACGGCGCCGAGATGGCGGCAGACGACCGGATCCATGGGCGCGTCCAGAGTCGATGAGGGAGGTGGCCGGACGAGACGACATCGATCGATGGAGGTCCGAACGGTGGCGCCATGGCGCTCCTGTACAGAGAATGAGAGAAAGAGAGATTTGAGAGACCAAGAGAAGAAAATGGGAGGAACCCAAGAGAAGCAACAGAGCACGCAGGGGAGCGGGACAGCCTGTTGGAGGTGGCTCCTGCTCGCCGGAGATGCGGGAACTGCTGCTGCTTGCGGGGCACGAGGGGCTTGGGGCTCGGGCGCGCGAGGCTGCAGACGTGGTGCCTCGGTGGGAGGAGAAAGAGGCTGCGGCGATTGGGCGACGCTGAAAATTAGGAAGGAGGGGGGACTGGCTGTCTGGATCGGGGAAGGGGAAGGTTGCGGCTGGTTGGGCAGATTGGTGGATCGGGAGGGATCCCAAGGAAGGTGGAGGCTGGTCGGGGAAGGATCCCGAGGAACAGGGGAATGTGGTGGCGGCGCAAGGGGGAATAGAGTTAGGTTAGGGTTCAACTGATTTGGTACGAGGTGGTCTATAAATAGCAAAAACGGACTAAGGTTGGACCCTTCGATCGTAATCAGACGATCGAGAATAAATAGTCTAGGGAGTTCAAATGAGAAAACAAAGATGTTTTGTAAATGTTGGGGGATGATCCGGACCCATCGGTAACGGCAGCCCGGTTCGGATTCGAAGCAGTTTTTGGACTAGGTTGCGAAGGTGGTCGGTGGCTGTGCAGAGAGGCTCAAACGGTCGGACAATAAAAGAACGGTTGGTCTCGAAAGAGGCAACAACAAAGGCATCGAGGAGAAGCCGGAACTAGAAACGGATGCAAGTTTAATGAAAACATGCGAATGCAATGCGAATGATGCGATGACGAAATGCAAAAAAAAAACAAGTAAAACACAAGGCGGTCACGCAAAACGTGGAAGGCGGCTGGAGCGTCGGTCTTGGGGCGTTACAACGGGTGGCTGGACCCCGCACCGGAGGTCGCGGTGTCAGCGACGATCGAGCCGAATACCAACCTTACCCTTCACGAAAGGCGTGACTCCAAGTTGCCGAATTCTTCCCCAGCCACGGAATCCGAACTGCCTGTGCCCTTGCCAATCGAATCCGACTGGGCACCGATCATGGAGTTCACCTCCATAGATATCTTTCAACACTCGCTCTTCAGCGACATACTGAACTCTCTAAGGTCTCTCTCCTTGTCAGGAGAGTCCTAGCCGGACTATGACTGGCAGGATTGGGATGTGGATGACGAAGAAATTCACCGCCCACCCACCACCCACTTAGTAGCCACTGTCGATGATTTAACCGACATGCTAGACTTCGACTCCGAAGACATCGACGGTATGGATGATGATGTAGGAGATGAACAGGAACCACGGCCTACAGGGCACTGGACAGCCACCTCATCATATGATATATATATGGTGGACACACCCAAAGAAGGCAATGGCGAGGGAACAACAGGGGATGACCCCTCCAAGAAGCAACCTAAGCGCCGACGTCAGCGGCGCCGCTCTAAGTCTCACCAAAGCAAAAGCGGTGATAAAGACACAGGAGATAATAACACTCCAGACAGTGCCGAAGACAACGACAACCCCCTCCAGCAAGATTCAGCGCAGGAGGATGGAGAAGCCAGCCCTCATGAGAGAGCAGCAGACAGAGAGGTAGAGGATGATAATTACATGCCTCCCTCCAAAGACGAGGAAAGCCTCAACGACGAAGAATTTGTCGTGTGTGAGGATCCCGTCGGCAAGAGCGCTTCAAGCGTCGGCTTATGGCCACGGCAAATAGCCTTAAGAAAAAGCAATAGCAGCTTAGAGTTGATCAAGACTTGCTAACTGACAGATGGACTGAAATCCTTGCAGCTGAGGAATATGAACTCGAACACCCCTCCATGAATTACCCAAAGCGCAGGTTGCTACCCCGTTTAGAGGAGGAAGCATTAAAACCTACATCTCCAGTGTATGATGCGGTTGATCGGCCACCTCGTGGCCGCGACAGAGAGGCATTTCAGCCAAAAGCTCAGCCCGCACCTCGACGCCACTCAAATAAAAATGCCAAGGCACGGGGTAATACTCTAGACCTGCGAGACGTATTGGAGGACAAAGCAAAGCAAGCAAGATCGATCTATGGATCGCGAGGGCGCCCCACTACGAGAGACGATAACCGTCACGCCGGATACAGTAGAAGTAAATCCGGCCGGGCCGAACACAGTAGACAAAACTCGTTCAAGCTGCGTCGTGATATAGCCCAGTACAGAGGCGCCGCACACCCGCTATGCTTCACAGATGAAGTAATGGATCATCAAATCCCAGAGGGTTTCAAACCCGTCAATATCGAATCATATGATGGTACGACAGATCCCGCGGTATGGATTGAGGACTATCTCCTTCATATCCACATGGCCCGTGGCGATGATCTACACGCCATCAAATACCTCCCACTCAAGCTTAAAGGACCAGCTCGGCATTGGCTCAGCAGCTTGCCAGCAGAATCCATTGGCTGTTGGGAAGATCTGGAAGCCGCATTCCTTGACAACTTCCAGGGCACTTATGTGCGACCACCAGATGCATATGACTTGAGCCATATAATTCAGCAGCCAGAAGAATCGGCCAGGCAATTCTGGACATGGTTCCTAACAAAGAAAAATCAAATTGTCGATTGTCCGGATGTAGAGGCCCTAGCAGCTTTTAAGCACAACATCCGCGGCGAGTGGCTTGCCCGACACCTTGGCCAGGAAAAGCCGAAATATATGCCAGCCCTCATGACACTTATGACCCGCTTTTGCGCGAGAGAGGACAGCTGGCTGGCTCGTAGCAATAACATATCAAAGAACCCTGGTACTTCGGATACCAAGGACAACAATGGCAGGTCACGTCGCAACAAACACAAGCGCCGCATAAACAACGATAATACCGAGGATACGACAGTCAATGCCGGATTCAGAGGCTCTAAGCCCGGTCAGCGAAAAAAGGTATTCAAAAGAAGCACTCCGGGCCCGTCCAGTTTTGACGGTATACTCGATCGCTTGTGCCAAATACACGGCACCCCCGACAAGCCAGCCAACCACACCAACTGGGATTGTTGGGTGTTCAAGCAGGTCGGCAAGTTAAATACCGAGCACAAGGACAAGGGGCTACATAGCAATGACGAGGAGGAGCCCCGGCAGCCGAACACCGGAGGATAGAAGAGATTCCCCCCACAAGTGCGGACGGTGAACATGATATACGCAACCCACATCCCCAAGAGAGAGCGAAAGCGTGCGCTAAGGGACGTATATGCGTTGGAGCCAGTCGCCCCAAAGTTCCACCCATGGTCCTCCTGCCTGATCACTTTCCATCACAGGGACCATCCCACTAGTATCCGTCATGGTGGATTCACCGCATTGGTCTTAGACCCAATCATCAACGGATTTCACCTCACTCGGGTCCTTATGGACGGCGGCAGCAGCCTGAACCTGCTTTACCAAGATACAGTGCGCAAAATGGGTATAGATCCCTCAAGGATTAAGCCCACAAAAACGACCTTTAAAGGCGTCATACTAGGTGTAGAGGCCCATTGCACAGGCTCAGTCACACTAGAATTGGTCTTCGGATCCCTGGATAATATCCGAAGCGAGGAGTTAATCTTCGATATAGTCCCGTTCTGCAGTGGCTATCATGCACTGCTCGGGCGAACCGCATTCGCAAAATTCAGTGCGGTGCCGCACTATGCATACCTCAAGCTAAAGATGCCAGGACCTCGGGGGGTCATCATAGTCAATGGAAACACAGAGCGCTCTCTCTGAACGAAGGAGCACACTGCGGACCTTGCAGCGGAAGCACAAAGCAGCCTCTTAAGTCAATTCTCCAGTCAGGCGATGAAACACCCGGACACCGTCAAGCGCGCCTGAAGTAATCTGCAACAAGACCGCCTGGCACGTCCCGAGCAAGCGTAGCAATGCGGCCCCTACCCCAACCTCGTCAAAACGGCAAAATTCGTGCCACGCGTACATAATTACGCATTGAAAATACCATGGGCATAGGGGGAGGGGCACGACTACGGCACGCCCCACAACGCGGCTCAACCGCACTAGGGGCTTCCTACTTTGTCATTTTTTTCTCTCTTTCAGGACTTTACGCTCTGGACCCTGTCCGGCAGTACAATCGCCGAACACACGATACAACAACCAGGGAGGCATAAAGCTACGTCGTACTATCGAACTCCCAGGTGGTCTCTATAACGAGCGAAATATCTGCTTTAAATACCATTCCGCAGCTTGCCCTTGTAGGGGACATGTCAAATTGCCCCATTTTTTGCTTATCGCACTACTTGTATCGTTCTGCTTTAATGCACACTTTTTGAATAAACAATGCATAGCACTAGTCTATTACTGCATTCTCTATTCCTTAATTTTCTTTTTTTGTTCATTCATAACATCCACCACCCGTACACTCTAGTATGGCTAATACGCCAGGGGCTTAAGGACCCCATAATACGGCGTGAGAAGTCCAAACACTTTCAAAAGTGCGGCACACCGAACTTATAGCATTATATGCATCAGCTCCGAGTCATGTCTTTGGTCAAATGTTGGGTTTGCCCGACTCCCATGTTTTGGTGCCTTACGTTCCGCTATATCGGCTAATGTAGCACTGGGAGAACTACTGCGACTGTGCCCCGGTTCAGCTGGGCTAAGCACCTCAGTAGAGAAAGCTAAAACTGACTGTCGTGATAAGGCGAGAGTTGGTCGCTGTTCGAGAGGTCTCGAGTCCTTAAAGACTTATGCCGCTTAGGGCGAGGAGTTGGCTTTGTCCGGCTTAGGCGTGTATGGCGCCCCGAACTCGGTCTTCCGAATACTAGGGGCTTCGCCGAAATTTAAAATTGTAGACTTCTATGGCTAAGTGAGAGTAATAAAGCATTATAGTCTGATTGCCTTGTTCGCTGCGCTGACCACCTCCCTCAAAGGACCCAAGAATGGGAAAAAGAGTGCTCATATTTATCCCGAACACCCCAACACTCGTGGCATGGGGGCAGAAGCCGACGACTAGCCATCTCTCAGATTTAAACTGCCGCACAGAAGGTACTATTTTAAATTCAAACAAGCGTTGCATAGCGCATATGAAACAAGTTTTCATAAATACAGGATCAAACGAGCAAGTTCACTCAAAAATTACATCCTTGGAACACTCATCCGCCATAAGGCGGGCACCCTTCAGGACGCCCTCATAGTACATCTCAGGGCGGCGATGCTCCTTGCCCTACGGTGGTCCATCCTTCACCAGCTTCTCAGCGTCCATCTTGCCCCAGTGTACTTTAACATGGGCAAGCGCCCTGCGGGCACCCTCGATGTAGACGGAGCGCTTGATGACTTCAAGCCAAGGACACGCATCCGCAAGCTGCCTCACCAGCCCGAAATAGCTCCCTAGCATGGCCTCTCCAGGCCATAGCCAGACTATAAGACCCTTCATGGCCTGTTCGGCCGCCTTATGGAGCTCGACCAATTGCTTCAGCTGGTCGCATAAGGGCACCGGCTGTTCGGCCTCAGTATACTGAGCCCAGAACACCTTCTCCGTCGAGCTCCCTTCCTCGGCCCGGTAGTGCTTTGCGGCATCCAATGCGCTGCGGGGCAAATCTGCGAATGCTCCTTGAGAGCTCCGGACTTGGGTAAGTAACAAGTAATTTACTTTCACGTGCTTGCTTTGCATAATGAATGCCTTACCTGCTGCTATCTTCTTCATTGCCTCAATTTCCTGGAGGGCTTTTTGGGCTTCGGCCTTGGCATGCTTGGCACCCTCAAGGGCCGTGGCAAGCTCGGACTCTCGCGTCTTCGAGTTAAGCTCCAAAGTCTCGTGCTTTTTCACGAGAGCCTGGAGCTCTTGCTGCACCTCGCCCACCCGTGCCTCTTGCTTCTCCCGCTCGGTGCGCTCTGTGGCCGCTTTGTTTTTGGCCTCGGACAGCGCTTGCTTCACGGTCGCCACCTCGGTCGTGGCCCCTGGCACATTCATAACGATCGTATAAGTTTTTTCAACTGCATCTTTTTTATATATACACATATAGACAAGGCATTACTTACCTTGGTTCTCCTCGAGCTGCTTCTTGGCAAGGCCGAGCTCTTTCTCGAATCGCTCGAGGTTCTGCTTCAGCGTATCGACCTCCGCAGTCAGTGCGGCAGAGGTCAGCAGCGAGGCCTCCATACGCATATCGACATACTGGTATTAGAATCCTGCTAATGTTATTTTAATCCTCTATTAGGCTTTTCTTTATGAACGCCAAACAGAGCATCAGGGGCTACTGTCTATGCGGTAATACTTTCATATATTTTAAATACGTACCTCAAAGCCTGTTAGAAGGTTGGTACAAGCTTCAGTCAGTCCACTCTTGGCGGACTGAACCTTCTGGATCACCGCACTCATAATAGTGCAGTGCTCCTCGTCGATGGAGGCGCCGTTAAGCACCTCCAGCAAATTATCCGGTGCCTCCGGGTGGACGGAGGTCACCGGCACGGGAGGCTTGCCCCTCTTAGTAGGGGGCCGCCTGCCGGAGTCCGGAACCACTGGAGGTTCCGGTGCGGTATTCGGCCTAGGGCCGAACTTGGAGCCATTGGGAGCCTTGCTCCCTTTGCGCCTGGAGTCCGGAAGGTCGCCTTGAGGCGCCTCCAGGACTACCTCCCCTCGGCTTGGTGCCCTTTGAGACAACACCTCAGCGTTGTCCGTAGGGAGAGGGGTGGAGGCGGTCGGAAGTGATCTTCCGCTGCTCATGGCCGACGGATCCAAAGAACCGCTTGACGAGGATACGTCGATACGGTCCCGGGACGGACTGCATAACCATGTCCGGCGTTAGAAGAAGCTGTGCAATTAAACGGTGCCATGAGTTACTCTGGTGTACGAATACTTACAATCTCGCCAGGGGCTTGGCCCTGGGTGGCCACTCGTCTTCGCTGTCGGCGGCGGTGGCGGAGTAGTCCGGAGGGAGAGTCCTTCCCTTCTTGGACCCTCTGGCCTCTTCCTTTTCATGGGAGGAGTGTGTCTCGGAGTTATCAGACGATGTGTCCAATAACACCTGGCGCCGGGAACTCTTCCGGGTTCCCGTGGCCTTCTTCTTGATCTTCTTCTCCGGCACCTCGTAAGGCGCCGGAGTCAGCATCTCCGTCAGGAGAGCATCGGTGGGGTCTTCGGGCAGAGGGGCCGGACAGTCAATCTGCCCCGATGTCTCCACCCATTCCTGTCAAAGGCGTGGAAGCTTAGATCGCGCACATAGTTAAACTATATGAACACCCTATAGGAGATAAAATAGCTTACCGCGTCGGCTTGGCCCTTCGCGCTGAATCCGCGATCCTATGTAAGGGGAGGGGGAACCTCAACGCCCTTAAATAGCACCTTCCAAGCATCCTCGTGTGTTGTGTCGAAGAGCTCGCTTAGAGTTTGGTGATGGGCCGGGTCGAACTCCCACAAGTTGAACGCCCGTTGTTGACATGGGAGGATCCGGCGGATAAGCATGACCTGGACTATGTTGACAAGCTTGAGCTTCTTGTTCACCATGTTTTGGATACAGGTTTGGAGTCCAGTCGGCTCTCCCGGACTACCCCAGGGCAGGCCCTTCTCTTTCCAGCAGGTGAGTCGCGTGGGGATTCCGGATCGGAACTCGGGGGCCGCTGCCCATTTAGGGTCACGCGGCTCGGTGATGTAGAACCACCCCGATTGCCACCCCTTTATGGTCTCCACGTAGGAGCCCTCGAGCCATGTGACGTTGGGCATCTTGCTCACCATGGCGCCTCCGCACTCCGCCTGCTGGCCGCCCACCACCTTCGGTTTGACATTGAAGGTCTTCAGCCATAGGCCGAAGTGGGGCTTGATGCGGAGGAAGGCCTCACACACGACAATAAATGCCGAAATGTTGAGGATGAAGTTCGGGGCCAGATCGTGGAAATCCAGGCCGTAGTAGAACATGAGTCCCCGGACGAATGGGTGTAGAGGAAATCCCAGTCCGCGAAGAAAATGGGTGAGTAATACTACCCTCTCATTAGGCCTGGGTGTGACACTCCAAAATTTTTCATTTGGTCTTTAGCAAAACCTTGGTAGGTCTTGAAAAGAGGGCATTTAGTTTTTTTTTTGAGAAAAACCTTCCTCTAAAAAACTTCTTATTTTTGGGCAAGGATTTTTATTTCTGTGTCATCTTCAAACTATGGTGTTTGATCTTTTAAAACTTTTTCTCTAATGACTCCCTGCTCAAAACATATTTTGGGATTTATTGTTGTTCTTTTAAAAAGAAACTCTACGAAAATTGGGATTTTTCATATCTTAAAGACCACCCATGATTTTTGTTTTTGCCCATGTGGTAAAACCTCTCCTAAACCTCCCCTCCTCCTTGAAAACAATCTAAGTTCTCTGTCCCAACAAGTCCAAACAAGTTTTGGATTTTATTTCAATTTATTTATCTCTCAAATCTTCTCTGACAATTATTTTGAGCCTGAGTGGTTTTCAAAGCAGGTACCCTATTGCAATTGAGTTTTGACCTCAAACCAACTCTTCTAGATTGTCCTTTGAATCCACAACTCAGAACCATCTTGATCCACTCTCCCGCATTCCAAATTTTTCAAATTTCAGCCTCTGCAAGTTTGGACCAGACTTTCCAAATTTGGTGAAATTCATATTTTCACTTCTCCAAAAATTCTACCAAAAATCAGGCAGCCTACTGGTGCAATGAGAAGCCACTCCACCAAAAACCAGCTCAAGGAAAAATCCCTACATGCCTAGATCATTCTGTCGAACACCTTGCATGCACTGTTTCTGTTCATCTTCAGTTAAGTTCAGAGTTTCAGTGTCGATCTTCGTCAGAAATTCAGTCACATGTCCACATTGCCCTTGGCACGTTGCTCGCAGCCTGGCCTGCTTGTCCGGAGCTCCACACGTGCGCTTGGCGCCTTCCTGGCGTCGGTGGCACCCTGGCCCGCCTGCGCCGGCGTGTCTTGCGGCGGCCGAACCACCGTAGCGGCCGGCAGGGAGCAGAACGGCGGCATAACGCCGTTCAGCGCCGCCCAAACCCCCTGGTGGCTACGCGTGACCATTTCCTTGCCAGCGCACGCATGCAGCACCACCACCGTGGCCTGGCACGCGCAGAGCGCGTTCTTTGCCGCCGGCGTGCCGTGCGGCCGTTCCGTCGAGGACAGGCCGTAACTCTCCCTCCCGTGCCTTGTTGGACACTGGGATGGCACCAGTGCTCCATCTAGTCGATGATCAAGCCCGTAAGCCGGCCGTCCACCCACAGCTCCGCCGTAATCGCCCGCCGGAATCGCCCGCCGGAATTATTCGTTCACGGCAACCGCCTCGGACCGCCTATATATAGCCCCCCCGAGCTTGCTCTTGCCCCCGCACAACACCACCACCTCGCCAGACCCCGCCTAGCCACTTGAGGGGCCTCGAGGGGCCTTTCTTCCTCGACTCCGGCCACCTCCGCCCGCCTCGGGCTCCGGCAACGTTCTCTTCGGCGAGGCCGTCCCCGGCGCCCAAACTCCGTCAATCTCCTCCTCTATCTACCAGAGGCCTGACCCCACCCTCAATTTGATGCTTGCAGCCCTCTCCGACGAGCTCCATCCTCGCCCGAACCGCCGTCCGCCGGAGCAGGAGCCACCGTCGACGTGGTGCTCACCGGTGACCACCACCACCACCACCCAACGCGGAATGGCGCCCTGAGCACGGAGGTACCCTCCGATCCCTCTGCCTCACCATGGATCGCCGCCGGCGATCGCCGCGGCCTTCTGGCGCCAAGTCTGTGCCTTCATTTTCAAACCTGATGGGTGGGTCCACCCCGTCAGCGTTTTAATCTTTTTGAAATGTTTCGTGAAAACGCCTTCGGGCTAAAATATGCTTTCTCCACTGAGCCGGCGTATTCGGGACTGAAGCGTTTTCTGTTTTATAAAAAGAACCCTGGAAAGTTTCTGTTTCATTACAGAAATGTCCCTGGACAAAAAACTTTATAGCTTTTAAACAGAAGCATATTTTTGAGTGATTCTTTTTCTGTTCTCTTTGAAATTTTGTCTAGTTTTTTATCAGGTTTATTTGAAAAATATTTGGAAAAATTTCTGTGCACCTCTCGGTATTCACGATAGCGCGTATATTTTCTTTATACCGTAGATACCGAATGATGTGACGGGACCGCGAACTTCACCGAGCTAGGCTCCGACTACTCTGAACCCGGCAAGCATGTTTGAACTTTTGATATGATGAGTGTCTTGGCATGTTTTGCATTTAGCTAGTTGCATGGCATATTGATGAGCACATCGAGGAACGTTATTTCCATGCATTGTTAAAGCAAGTGAGTTCGATGATCCAAACGTTGTTGGATGTGAGTATGCATGGCCATGTGCTGGCATGAGGATGGATAAGACAACAGTGTTGTAGCATGCCAGTCTTATGCCATACTATTGACTTCAGTGTCAGCCCGTATCGGTTCGGTTCTCGTCCACATTCCCTTCCTGTACTACCACATGTTTTCCGCAAGGAATATGGTTTAGTAAGTTGCAAACCGCTTTCCTGGTACACACCAAAAGGAGAGGCCGGGGTGATGGTTCCATGGCCCTGGATTAATGCCAGTCATCCGGTCAGGGGGCATGGGTGTTTCCGGTTGGGACCGAGAGGGGGGCACCCCTTAGAGCGCGTGTATATAAATTTGATCCCATGCTATTCGACATTGTGATCTCCCCGTCTCAAAAGTTTTTCTTGGACGATGTCTAGGGTGATTCCTGGCATCGAGAGGTTGGATGGGTGTGTACTGGTTAGCTGTGTTTTTTTCCAAAATACCGTAAACGGAACTAGTCCTTCGTGACTACGGAAATCCGTTGGCTGTGGGAAATTTTTGTACAAACTCTGAAGAGTCATAATTCTTCAAATCATCCTATCCATATCCAAGTTCTGTGCTAACTTATTCTGACAAGTGCCAGTTTTGGTGACAGATACTCCGGTGAATCATAAGAATGCTGAGTCAGGTTAAATGTTCATTCCTGTGGATGGACTAACCCGTATATTGCCCTGAGCTGATTAATCTAACATGTGTATTATTTTTCCTTATGAAGAAAGCCCTTTCTGTGATGTCGCTCAGACGTCCGACTGCGGCAGTGCTGTTATTTACTTTCCTCATAAAGCCCTTTATGTGGTGTCGCTAAGACGCCCGACTGTGGCATTTCTTTTAAAGCCCTTTATGTGGTGTCGCTAAGACGCCCGACTGTGGCATTTCTTTTAGAGCCCTTTATGTGGTGTCGCTAAGACGCCCGACTGTGGCATTTCTTTTAAAGCCCTTTATGTGGTGTCGCTAAGATGCCCGACTGTGGCATTTCTTTTAAAGCCCTTTATGTGGTGTCGCTAAGACGCCCGACTGTGGCATTTCTTTTAAAGCCCTTTATGTGGTGTCGCTAAGACGCCCGACTGTGGCAATAATTTTCTTTTATATAGTTGTTCACCTTTCATGGCGTCGCTTCAGACACACGATCGGTTTCCATTTATATTTCTGTTGGGATTTCAGGCGGACTACCGCCGATTCCCATTTCTACTCACCTTGCCTGCTAATATTTGAATGTGCTTTGGTAAATTATTCATGACGCATTCATGCATGCATTTGTTATATCTTACGTCCGAACTATCTTGCGAGTTCTTTCAAAGTACTCACTGGCTTGTTGATTTGGCCAGATGCTGACGAAGGTGATCTCATGGATGAAGAGTTCGATAGCGAGTCCGACGCCTAGAGGAATCCCAGTCAGTCTCATGCGACCCTGGATTTGGTCACTATATTATATCCGCTTCCGCAGCCCGAATAAAGTACATCGAGCCTCACCTCGACGCTCGATGAGATGCTAGGTTGAGAGCCATGTTATCTCACTCCCTACTGTATTATTCCACCATTGCTTATTCCCCGAGTCAGTAGTATGCCACCACACCATTGTGATGTATCCGCCATTATGTATAATTATTGGCGCGCTTGTAATAAAATTGTTGAGCACCCTTAGCTCAACCCTGTAATATATCCTGTGCTACTGGCTTATTGTATCAAGAGTTTGTCTACGTGAGGAGGATTTTCTCTCATACTGGACCCAAAAGATTGGTTTCTCAATAAATATTTTTATTGGAAAACCGGTCGTGACAAGCTTGGTACCAGAGCCAGGCTGACTGTAGGAAGCCACTAGGTGCGACCGCTAATTGGTTATTAGCATAATAGAGCTAATCTGTATTTTTTGCAATTATAGTCATTTTTCTGACAGTCAACATATATTTATGATCTGACCATTCAGAATTTTTGCCTACTTTTGTAGATGGCCGACAACATCTGCGAGTCTCAGACCTTCGCCAACATACCCGATGGATTCGTCAAGCTTCTCTCCTTCATCGTTCAGGTCGCGATGGGGCCATCTGTGCGCCCAGTCGTCTCACTCTGCCAGCACAAACGACAGTCTGACCATGCACCAGGCCTCGGTGCAATTCAGGGGAGGGCGTGGTGAGTTACGCCGCTTCAGTTTCATGGGAAGAGCCATGCCCACGGAGAAGCATGCTATTCAGATGGCAGCCCGCGAGTCGATAGCTCGTCTCAGGGATATCCTTCCCGTGATGAAGGCTCGTCGTTACCTCTATCTTCCATGCCACGTGCCCTACACCTGTCACTACGCATACTCCTGCCCCAGAGGAGAGCGAGACGAGGGCTTTGAGATGCTTATTGAGTATCTTCGGGCCCTGGAGGCCGCCTTCGATAACTTGGTGGACGACTTCGTGGCCGCCCGCATGGACTCAGTCCATGGCTGTGCTGCCAACAGGAGGGAGCTCCTGCCCACCGCACCGCCATTGACTTTTGCCTCATCATCAACATCTTATGCACCTGCTCGTCGCCTGCCTTCTACTGAAGAGTTCAACCAAGTCATTGCGCCCACTCCAGCGCGCACTGCACCACCCTTCACGCCAACTCCTATTCGTGTTATTCCGCCCCTGGCACCCGCTCCATCCACTCGGCGCAGCACTACTCGTATGGAGCCTATTAGCGAGGAGGAAGTCGAGTCCCCAGCCTCGCTACGCCTCACCCTTGGCAGGGACAAGGACATCATCAACATCTCCGACTAAGTACGCTTAGCCGTCGCGCGATGTACCGCCATGTAAGATATGGGAAGTAGCCTGTTTGCGCATCATGTAAGAAGTGGAGAAGTGCACTAGCCTAAATAACATGTCAGGATTATGTACGCATATCCTGAGTGATGTATTGTATAATTATCGCCCGCGTGTAAGATACGTAATGAGCAGTCTTTCTCCATGCGCAAATCGAATATTTTTTTCTTTAAGTGATCTTGGCTATTTTATTTATATGCCAACCTTGTGCATTTATGGATTTGTTTTTGCGACCCTTTTCGTTTTTCTTATGGGTTTTACAAAATATGTCCCCAGAGTGAAAAATGTCTCGTCCTTGGACTCGCTCCATGCCAGCTCCGCCAGAGGAAATTATGGCACTCACCAGACAACAATTTTGCACGAGGGCAGTCAAGTCAATATCATGACACTCAACCAGGCAACAATTTCACTCAAGGTCAGTCAAGTCAGCTGGGCAGAGAAACGGCACTTTCTCAAATGTGCCGCCTTTATGAACAAAGTCAGCAACAACATCGGGAAATGATGAACCAAGTCATCAACATGGGAAATCACCATGGGCAGTATCCGCAGCATTCCAAGCTATCTGAGCTACAGAAGACGCGTCCCCCAACATTTTCTCATACTGACAAGCCTCTTGAGGCCGAAGACTGGCTTCGAGATATGGAGAGAAAATTAATTATTGCAAAATGTTCAGACCCCGAGAAGGTACTTTATGCGCCGCACTATCTCACAGGAGCAGCCGCATCTTGGTGGGAGAATTTCCTGCACATGCATCCCAACGAAAATGATATCACGTGGGATGATTTCAAGGAAGGCTTTCGTGGCGCACACATTCCTAAGAGTATTATGAAAATCAAAAAGAGAGAGTTTGATGACCTCAAACAGAGGAACATGCCAGTGTCAGATTACAACGGTCAATTTACTTTATTGTCTCGCTACGCCAATGAAGATCGTATGACTGAAAGCAAGAAGATGGAAAAAATCCTTGACGGTCTAGCGCCCGTGCTTAAATGCCAACTGGTCGTACACACTTTTCCAGATTTTAAAACACTAGTGGACAAGGCGATTACTCTGGAAAATGAAAGACGCAGCTTGGAAGATATCCGCAAGCGAAAAAGGGACCAGACCAACTATGCTCGCAATCATCGAAGCAAGACAGATTTTCAAAAGGGTGGAACACACAAGTCCGTGACCAACGTTTCACGCCCAAACAAGAATTTCCATGCAAGGGACAAGGAGTTCACATATCACCCCGGCATTACTTGCTACGCCTGTGGAGAGGAAGGACACTATGCCAAGCAGTGTCCCAAGCCTAGAAACTCAGCCCCAAAGCCGAACAACGGCGGCAATAATTCAGCGCCCAAACGAAACAATTTCAATCCCAACAACAACCACAGGAAGGGTCATCTGAACCACGTAACCAAAGAGGAGGCACAAAATGCTCCGGATATCGTACTTGGTACGTTTCCTGTCAACACAATACCTGCAATGGTTTTGTTTGATTCTGGAGCTTCCCACTCTTTTATTTTGAAAAGTTTTGCTTTGCAAAATAATTTTTCGATGCTTCCTGTCGGTGTACTAAAGTAGGGGTACCTTAGTACCCCAGACTTGTGCACGGGCAGTTGTAGCACCCTGCGGCGGGGCCCGCCCAGGAAGCGCCAAGAGAAGACCAAGCATTCAAGACAAGGCCCCCGGCAAGAGGAGCTTGCCGGGCCAAGAAGACAAGGCCCCCGGCAAGAGGAGCTTGCCGGGCCAAGAAGACAAGACCCCGGCAAGAGGAGCTTGCCGGGACGACTGAGCCCGTGTAATACCATCCAAGAACAAAGTATACGAGACAGAAGATCGAGACCCCGACAAGAGGAGCTTGTCGGGAAGGCCGAACCCAGGCACCACAAGAGAAGCCCGCCACGGCGCGCCATGCGCCCCGGCAAGGCCTGATAGCCGACAAGCTATCAGGCACAGGAAGACGACCCCCGCGGCAAGCCACTTGCCGCGGCAAATCGCCACCTCAGGACTGCGCTCCAGCTCGCCCGCCCACGCGTCGCTCCGGGGCTTCCCCCAAGGGCACGTGGCGGGGCACCGCGCAGCCTGGGGTATGCGGTGGCATGCAGCCACCATCGTGGCGAGCGGTGGCGCACCTAACGGTTCGCCTCGGTGCTGTCCGGGCGACCATGACGGGCATTTAATGCCCTTGTCCCCTACCGTCAGAAGTAGGTATGATAACACTGTGCCGCACTGTAGCGCCACTGTTCCCGCACTGTCACAACTTCCACCCCTTTTACACTTTTACCCCTTTCTCTTACGTTGACACCTGTCGGTGACCCCTTTGCGCTATAAAAGGAGGCCCGTGTGCAACGTAGAGGGGGTTCGGAGGTGCGGAATCCAGACAGCCATACGCTCGGTGCAGCTAGCTCTCCAAGCTCCCGAGCTCCCCAGTTCAATACAACCAAGCAGGAGTAGGGTTTTACGCGTCCATCGCGGCCCGAACCTGGGTAAACCGCCCGTGTGCTCGCCTCGATCTGCTCTCCGTGCTCCCTCCGCCCCCCTCACCGGACAACGAAAGGGGCTCCGGCCCCATAGGTGCTCGCGGGGGACGCCGTCCACCCCGACATCTTTGGCGCGCCAGGTAGGGGGTGCGTCGAGATTGTGCGGATCAGATCCGGCGTTCGCGCGAGCGCGCTCTTCGTCAGCTTCTCCGAATTCGCTAGCTTCATCAACACCATGGCCCCGAAGAAGAAGGCTTCGGAGGTCGCGGGCCCGTCCGCGTCTCTTCCACCGCTACCGGAGCCAACGGTGGGCGGGGGAGACGCCGTCGGAGGGGTGGCCACCGGCGAGAACACTCGCGGCGCCACCAAATCCAAGAACAGGGCGGACGACCGAGCCTCGGCCTCCGAGGGCGCGTCGCATCCGACCCGACAAACGACGACCCAGCAGCGCCATGCCACAGGGGGTGGCATCCGCTTGCTGGACCAAGGGCAAACTGGAGGTTCACGGGACGCCCCGGGCCCCCGTCCGGACACGGGCAAGGCGAAGGCGCCGGGGAGGGACCCCGCTCTTTCTAACATTGTTAGGAGCCCGAGCGTATCCCGCTCCTCGCGCCACTCGCCCCCTCTCCCCTCCACTCCGGCAGAAGCGCTCGCGAGAGCGCAACTGCTCCTTGACTACCCTCCAGCGGCTGACAAGGCCGAATGCTGGAGGGCCACCATCCAGAGCCTGATCGCCTTCGCCAACAACGACACGCCGCAGCAGCCGGCGACCTCACGGCCACGGCAGGTCGAGAAGACGAAGGCCGACGGCGACAAGACCGCCGAGGGTGCAACCACCATGCACTCCCCGGCGCAGAAGCAGAAGACGCCGCCTCGCTGGAGCAACGCCGACGACGGCTCTACAGCGTCGTCAGACCCGCGGACCCGCCGGGACCAGCGCCGAGTCCTCGACGAGCGGCAGCAAGAAGACGCTCGAACAAGGATTGAGCGCCGCCGAGAAACTCGGCGGCAATCAGACCAGCGGGCTGGGAACGCTGTCGACGCGCACGCGCCCGGTGAACCAGGTGACTTACCGTACGCGGCAGGTTGCCCTGCGTTCACCCGTGAGCTGCGGCGCGTCCGGTGGCCCAGCACGAAGAACTTCAAGCCCGGCGTACCGGAGAAGTACGACGGCAGGACGCACCCCTCGGAGTTTCTCAGCATCTACACGATCGCTGTACAAGCTGCCGGGGGGCGCGACGAGAGGATATTGGCGAACTACTTCCCGCTCGTGCTTAAGCCGAACGTTCGTTCGTGGCTTATGCACTTGCCGGAAGGCTCCATTTCTTCCTGGGCGGATCTTTGCCATCAGTTTGTTGGCGCCTTCACAGGCGGCCACAAACCTCATGGCCAGGATAGCGACCTCCACATCCTAGCCCAGAAGGAAGGAGAACCCCTGCGCAAGTACATCCAGCGCTTCAGCCGCGTGCATCGCAACATCCCCGACGTTCACCCTGCCGCGGTTATCAGCGCGTTCCACCAGAACGTGCGTAACCGCCGCATGCGTGAAGAGATGGCCATGACCAAGATCCGGGACGTCAGCGAGCTATATGCCCTAGCTGACAAGTGCGCGCGCGCGGAGGAGGGGAGGAAACTCCCCGGGGAGGATGCTGGCGCAGGAGAAAGCGACAGTGACGACACCGCCCCGGCGAAGAGAAGCCAGCGGCGGAATAATAGGAGGAAGAACAGGAAAGAGGTGCTTGCCGTCGAGGAGTCCGGCAAGGAGGCTCCCGCTAAGCAAACGCAGGCTGGCGGCTCCGGCAAGGAGCCTGCCCCCGTGGCGGCAGCCGACAAGCAGGACGGCTCCGACAAGCAATACTGCAAGATCCACCGCACCAAGGGCCACGATCTCTCCAACTGCAAAAGCGTCGAGTACCTCGTCGTGCAGCAGAAGGCTGAGTACGAGAGGCGCGAAAAGGGGAAGGCCCAGGGTGGAGGTGGCGAACCAAGCAAGAAGCGGCCGGAGAAAGCGACAGTGACGACACCGCCCCGGCGAAGAGAAGCCAGCGGCGGAATAATAGGAGGAAGAACAGGAAAGAGGTGCTTGCCGTCGAGGAGTCCGGCAAGGAGGCTCCCGCTAAGCAAACGCAGGCTGGCGGCTCCGGCAAGGAGCCTGCCCCCGTGGCGGCAGCCGACAAGCAGGACGGCTCTGACAAGCAATACTGCAAGATCCACCGCACCAAGGGCCACGATCTCTCCAACTGCAAAAGCGTCGAGTACCTCGTCGTGCAGCAGAAGGCTGAGTACGAGAGGCGCGACAAGGGGAAGGCCCAGGGTGGAGGTGGCGAACCAAGCAAGAAGCGGCCGCCCATCGGCCGGGGAGGACGCCGCAGCAAGGCAAAGCAGCGGCAAGGCGATCGGCCTCCCCGGGGCCGCGACGGGGATGAAGAAGACGACGACGAAGACATGGAAGACGAAGATAACAGCGAGCAGGAGTTCCAGAAGGCCACGGAGGTCCTATGCGTTGATGGCGGCGCCTCTCTGCACACCTCCCACCGCCAGCTTAAGCAGTGGGTGCGAGAGGTGAACGCAGCAGAGCCGCCCGTGGAGTCGCGCAGGCTCCTCAAATGGTCCAGCACGCCCATCATTTTCGATCTTGAGGATCACCCCGACCGCACAACCGCGGTCGGGTGCTTGCCGATGCTGGTCTCACCCACCATCCGCAACCTCAAGGTCACCAAAATGTTGGTAGACGGCGGGGCCGGGCTGAACTTGATCTCCTCCGCTGTGATCAAGAAACTCCAGATCCCAGACGGCGAGCTCGAAGAGACCGGTTCTTTCCAAGGAATCAACCCGGGGAGAAGCAAGCCCAAGGGGAAGATTACTCTGCCTGTGACCTTCGGCGGCGAGCTCAACTTCAGGACTGAGCGCATCACGTTCGACGTCGCTGATATCCCGTTACCATACAATGGGATCCTCGGCCGTCCCGCTCTCGCCAAGTTCATGGCAGCTTCCCACCACGCCTACAACGTACTCAAGATGCCGGGCCGATAAGCGTCATCACTGTCCATGGCGACAAAAAGGACGCGCTTATCTGCGCCGACAAGATCTACCGGGATGTAGCAGCCGCGGCAGAGAAGGACACACTTGCCGCTGAAGCCCCCGGGGGGAAGAAGACAAGGACCAAGTCCGGTAAGTGCTCTGGGGCCCACTCCGGCAACCGCACCTCTTCGGAGTGCTGCGCCGCCGTCGAGGACGTTCCATCGAGCTCCACCGGCAAGTACAAGAAGGGAATGACCGCTCCTCCGGCAACCAAGAAGGTGTCCGCCAAGGAGGACGGCACTAGCGGTACCTTCACCATCAGTGCCACGCTTGACAGCAAATAGGAAAGCGCGCTCGTTGCCTTCCTGCGGGCGAATGTCGACGTGTTTGCATGGCAACCGTCCGACATCCCCGGTGTTCCCAGGAGGGTGATTGAGCACAAGCTCGCTGTCTGTCCTCACGCGCGACCCGTCAAGCAGAAAGTGAGAAAGCAAGCCGTGGAGCGCCAAGAATTCATCAGCGAAGAAATCAAGAAGCTAGAGGCAGCAGGCCTAGTGAGAGGTGTGATCCATCCAACGTGGCTGGCCAATCCGGTCGTCGTGCGCAAAGCCAATGGGAAGTGGAGACTGTGCATAGACTTCACCGATGTGAATAAAGCATGTCCCAAGGATCCATTTCCCTTGCCGCGCATTGACCAGATTGTTGACTCCACTGCCGGATGTGAGCTACTCTCTTTTCTTGATGCATATTCAGGCTACCACCAAGTCTTTATGGCCAAAGAGGATGAAGAGAAGACCGCATTTATCACTCCGTGCGGCACCTATTGCTTCATACGCATGCCGTTTGGACTGAAGAATGCGGGATCAACGTTTGCAAGGGTAGTGCACACTGCTTTCGAGCCACAGATCCATAGGAACGTGGAGGCCTACATGGATGACATCGTGGTGAAGAGCAGGAGCAAGGAAACCCTGATCCAAGATCTGGAAGAGACATTTCAGAACCTGCACAAGATACAGCTCAAGCTGAACCCCGAGAAGTGCGTTTTCGGAGTCCCCTCCGGCAAGCTTCTCGGGTTCTTTGTGTCACAGAGGGGTATTGAAGCTAATCCCGACAAGATCAAAGCCGTCGAGCAGATCGAAGCCCCAGAGCGCGTCAAGGACGTCAGAAAGCTTGCAGGTTGTGTGGCCGCCCTCAGTCGGTTCATTTCAAGGTCTGCAGAACGCGCCCTGCCCTTCTTTAAAATCTTGAAGAAGGCAGGCCCCATGCAGTGGATTCCAGAAGCGGAGGCGGCGCTGCAAGATTTGAAAAGGTACCTATCCTCCACTCCAATACTTGTCGCACCTAGACCACAGGAGAAGTTGTTGCTATACCTAGCGGCAACCAACCAGGTGGTTAGTGCTGCGTTAGTGGCGGAGAGGGAGGCCGACGAGGAGTCTATACCACCTGCAAGCGAATCCAGCGACAAGCGGGGGGCTGCTCCGGCAAGCTCTGGCCCCGACGAGGACAACCCTGCGCAGGAACAGGATGGAGCGCGGAAGAAGATGGTGCAGCGCCCGGTGTATTTTGTGAGTTCCCTCTTGCAGGGGGCTAGATCAAGATACTTTGGGGTGCAGAAGTTGCTTTTCGGCCTCCTCATGGCCTCGAGAAAGCTGCGCCATTACTTCCAAGCACATGAGATAACGGTAGTCACTCGCTTTCCGCTGAAGAGGATATTGCACAATCCCGAGGCAACAGGCAGGATCGTCGAGTGGGCACTGGAGCTGTCGAGCTTTGGACTCAAGTTTGAAAGTACTTCAACCAGACAAAGCCGAGCTTTGGCAGAATTCATAGCTGAGTGGACCCCGACGCCAGATGGAGAAGCCCAAGAAACAAGCGCGCCCGTACAAGAAGCAACAAGCGAGTGGGTAATGTACTTCGATGGTGCCTTCTCGCTGCAAGGCGCCGGTGCTGGCGTGGTACTCATCGCGCCCACCGGAGAGCACCTCAAGTATGTTATCCAGATGCACTTCCCAAGAGAGCAAGCAACCAACAATACTGCTGAGTATGAAGGCTTGCTCGCCGGCCTCAGGATTGCGGCCGAACTTGGGATCAGAAAGCTGATTGTGCGGGGAGATTCTCAACTGGTGGTCCGGCAAGTCAACAAGAGCTACCAGAGCCCTCTGATGGAAGCTTATGTAGATGAAGTGAGGAAGCTGGAAGAACACTTTGAAGGGCTGCAAATGGAGCACGTCCCGAGAGCTCAGAATGAGATAGCAGATGGCCTTTCGAAGTGTGCTTCATTGAAGTTACCTGTGGAACCAGGGACCTTCTTACTCAAGCTGACTCAACCATCCGTTATACCATCAGTTGGGCAGTCCAAGAAAAGGAAGTTGATCTCCGGCGATTACTTGCAGGCGAACCTTCCTGAGACCGCCGCCAAGGTCCCCAAGATCAACAACCAGAACGCCGGGGGACAGCCCGCTCCTGCGGATCCCAGGATCCGTCCAGTCGAAGCAGGTGTCCCCGATAAGCCTTGCTCCGGCAAGCAGATCAGCAGTCTGAACGCTGAGGAACAGTCCGCTCCTGCGGATCCGAGGATCTGTCCAGTTGAAGCGGGGGTTCCCGACAAGCTTTGCCCCGGCAAGCTTGCCGGGGGATCACCGGCTCCGGCGGAACCAGAGGTTCTTGCCGTAGAAGCCGGGGTCCCCGCAGCGGCCTTCATGCCTTTAGTCCTTGCCGTCGAGCCCCGGGCTCTGGCATGGGCGCAGCAGATCGTTCGTTTTCTGCAAACTGGAGAACTTCCCGACGACCCAGAAGAGATGGAGAAGATCACCAGGCAGTCAAGTATGTACCAGTTCGTGGACAACGAGCTGTAAAGGAGACTCAACGGTGTCAGATTGAAGTGCATCTCCAGGGAAGACGGACAGAAGCTGTTGGCAGAGATACACGGAGGCATATGCGGCCATCACATTGGCGCAAGAGCACTTGTCGGGAAAGCCTTCCGGCAAGGGTTCTTCTGGCAAGAAGCCCTCCAAGATGCAACTGCACTAGTAACCAAGTGTGAAGCGTGCCAGTTCCATGCAAAACAGATTCATCAGCCAGCTCAAGCTCTCCAAACAATCCCTTTATCCTGGCCCTTCTCGGTCTGGGGGCTCGATATCCTCGGCCCTTTTCCCCAAGCCGCCGGGTGCTTCGAGTACTTGTACGTTGCAATCGACAAGTTCACGAAGTGGCCAGAAGTGGAGCCAGTGAGGAAGGTGACCGCGCAGTCAGCAGTCAAGTTCTTCCGGTCGATCGTCTGCCGTTTCGGAATCCCCAACAGAATCATCACCGACAACGGGACACAATTCACAAGTCGCACCTTCATGCAATACGCCCAGGATCTCGGCGCCAAGGTCTGTTTCGCTTCGGTTGCTCACCCCAGGAGCAACGGTCAAGCAGAAAGGGCCAACGCTGAAGTGCTGCGCGGACTCAAGACCAGGACCTTCGACAGGCTGCGCAAGTGCGGAAGAAATTGGATTGAGGAGCTGCCAGCGGCTCTTTGGTCAATCAGAACGACACCGAGTCGAGCCACCGGACAGACACCCTTTGCTCTAGTCTATGGAGCGGAAGCAGTTATCCCCACGGAACTCGTATACGGATCTCCTCGGGTGCTCGCTTATGACGAGCTCGAGCAAGAGCAGCTGCGCCAAGATGACGCGCTGCTCCTTGAGGAAGGACGTCTCCAGGCTGCGGTACGAGCTGCTCGATACCAGCAAGCCTTGCGTCGCTACCATAGCCGCAAGGTCAAGGCCAGGAGTCTCGAAGAGGGCGACCTTGTTCTTCGGCGCACTCAGTCGGCCAAGGATTCCAACAAGTTGACGCCAAAGTGGGAAGGACCTTATCGGGTGAGACGAGTCACGAGGCCTGGCGCTGTCCGCCTCGAGACCGAAGAAGGCGTACCAGTGAGCAACTCCTGGAACATAGAGCATCTTCGCAAGTTTCACCCATAAGGTGCGGTTGCCGTAACCCGCTCCGGCAACCATCGGTTTGTACAGGCCTTGCCGCTGTTGCATGTAACCCCTTGTACAAAGCCAGGCGAAGCCCCTGGCACCAGATAAAGTTGCCCTGTTAGGCAACCTTGTTCTTAGGCACGTTCAGTCGGCCAAGAATTATAACAAGTCGACGCCGAAGCAGGAAGGCCCTTATCGGGTGAGACGAGTCGCGAGGCCCGGCGCTGTCCGCCTCAAGACCGAAGAGGGCCTACCAGTGAGCATCTCCTGGGAACATAGAGCATCTTCGCAAGTTTCGCCCATAAGGCGCGGTTGCCGTGATCCGCTCCGGCAACCATCGGTTTGTACAGGCCTTGCCGCTGCTGCATGTAACCCCTTGTACAAAGCTAGGCGAAGCCCCTGGCATCAGATAAAGTTGCCCTGTTAGGCGACCTTGTTCTTAGGCACGTTCAGTCGGCCAAGAATTATAACAAGTCAACGCCGAAGCAGGAAGGCCCTTATCGGGTGAGACGAGTCGCGAGGCCCGGCGCTGTCCGCCTCAAGACCGAAGAGGGCCTACCAGTGAGCAACTCCTGGGAACATAGAGCATCTTCGCAAGTTTCGCCCATAAGGCGCGGTTGCTGTGATCCGCTCCGGCAACCACCGGTTTGTGCAGGCCTTGCCGATGTTGCATGTAACCCCTCGTACAAAGCCAGGCGAAGCCCCTGGCTGAAGATAAAGAAGCGCTGGCGCCCTAGATTTTAGCATGCATGCTGAGTCAGAGTCTCGTCCTTGGTTAGGGTTGTCAGTTCCTAACTGTCGCTAACCCCTAACTTAGAGGTCGAGTCCGCGTCTTTTTCCCGTCCTTTCCCTTTGGCTCGCAGGAATTGAATGTCCTTGCCGGGCCGCTCAAGGACAAGGAAGAGGAGAAGGACGAGCCAACACCTACGCCCCGGCGAGCCAGAGTCGCCGGGGGCTGCAACCTCAGATAAGTTTTTGCATCCCTCATCATGCATTCTCTTATGGACTGTGGAATTCGAAAGCCTCCTTTCCTCCTGAAAAGCTACCGTGCTCTCTTAGCGGCAAGCCCCAGAGCGCGTTCCTGGGGCCCGTTTCGATAGCAGCCGCGGCAGCAAGGGGGGGGGGGAAGCGAGGGGCCGGAACCCGCCTGCTCCCCGCCTCCGCCAAGGGCGTGAGAAAGGTCGAGCAGTGCGGGGGAGCGGCTGGGCCTGTTGCCGGGCGAGAAACTGTCTATCTTAACGATGTAAAGGATTCGTTCCTTACCGCGGTTTCCACCCGCGAGACAAATGATCCGGCAAACATCCCCTTTTCATTAAAAACATTCCACTCAGGTACAGTTCAGAGAGAATGAAGAACATGAAAGGAGGGATTACAAGGCTTAAACGCAACTAAGGCCCGAAGGCTTACAAGCTGAAAAGAGATAAGGTGCCCGTAATCCCTTTCTTGTCTCTCTCCTCAGGAGGTAGGGCAAGTAGGCGAAGAGGGCGAAAGGGGCACCTAGGCGAGCTACGGGTGGCAGAAGGCACCAAGAGAAGATCCGGGGGCTCCGCCCGGGGGTCTCCGGAGGCTGAAGAAGACGGAGGCGCCGGAGGCAGAGCTGGAAGACGAGGCAGGGGCCTTGCCGCCAGCCTCTTCCTCTTCCCCAGCCTCGCCACTCCGGCCGCCCGAGGAGATCAAGCCCCCGGCAAGAGGAGCTTGCCGGGCCGAAGAGAAGACCCCGGTGGTCGTCACCAAGAGCAAGGGTGATGACGGCGTCTGGGGCGCATCTGGAACACGAGGCACCGGAGCGTCAGCCAGCTGTCGAAGTCGGCCCGTACTCCGACTTCGCGGCCTTCGACGTCCGCCCTCTGTCCTCCTCAGCAGCCCCCCTACGCCAGTCGCCCAAAGAGACGACCCCGGGGAGTTCACGGAGCCCAGCGCGGACGATGGGGCCGCCGGTGCCACACGGAGCTGCGACCGACGCCTAGTCGGACCCGTCATCCCGGCGGCTGCTCCCCTCGTCGTCGCTGTCGCTCCCCTCCTCGTCACTCTCGCTCGAGGAGGAGCCTTCGCTGTCGGAGGAGCTATCTTCGCAGCATCGGGCCCGGATGCCGAAGCCCCAGAAGGCCTTGACGGAGAGGAGGTCCTCCCCCACTAGCTTAAAGTGGAGGTTGAACCCCCCCCCCCCGTCAAGCTGTGGATCCGGGCGAACGTCTTCCACCCGCGGCCCAGACACACCACGCCGGGGGCTCGGGACTCGACGTGGACTCGCGTCCCACTGATCCCGCAGCCCCTCATGCGCAGGTTTAGCGTCTCAGGCTGCTCCACCTCCAACACGTTCGCGAATGGAGCGGGAAGCCGGAGGCGGCGACGAGGCGCCCGGCGCAGCCTGATAATGAACTCACGGGGGTCGTCCCCGAGATGGACCGCGGGAAGGAACGGAGCCGCTGGCGGAGGCGAGGACGGCGCACCGATCCGTCCGCCCCGAGCGCCTCGACCCCGTCCACGACCTCGTCCGCGACCTCGCCCTCTCCCTCTTCCCCTGACGACCGGCTCCGCCGCCGCGGGCGCAAGAGGAGGAGGGGCGCGTTGCCTAGCAGACACCCTCGCGGCAACCGAAGAAGAACCAGGTTTCCCCCCCTCCATCGCAGATGGGGGAAGGAAACCAGAAGCAGAAGGAGGAAGGAGATGGAGTGCGGATTTCCGTCGCCCCCTTTCGCTCCTTATAAAGGGGCGGAGTGGGAACGCGGCCGCCTCGCTCCTCCAATAGAAGCGGAGGAAGGGCAGGCGACTGGGGCCGACCCACTACATCGACCCGCGCCGGCCCGACTCCCTGCCTCCGCCGCCGCGACTCCGAGTGCATGAGGACCGCGTGGTGGGCGCGCAGAACCGAGGCGACGGGTAGGTCGACCTCTCCCCATCCCGTGATTATGGGGAACGGACGCCTCGAAAGCCGCGCCTCACCCCCGTTCATTTATCGAGCCGCGCCTCCGCACCTCCCTCCACTTAAAGAGGGAACGGGCGTTTCGCCCCCACGACGCCGCGGTAAGCGCGCGCCGCCTGGGGAAGGTGCGACGGATGCGGAGTTAAGGAGCAGCGCGACCAAGGCCACGCGTGCCCGTGCACTGTTAGGGCCTGGCCCAACGACGCTCGGCACCATGTGTGGCCCAGGCCCGGGGGCTCCTGTCGGTGTACTAAAGTAGGGGTACCTTAGTACCCCAGACTTGTGCACGGGCAGTTGTAGCACCCTGCGGCGGGGCCCGCCCAGGAAGCGCCAAGAGAAGACCAAGCATTCAAGACAAGGCCCCCGGCAAGAGGAGCTTGCCGGGCCAAGAAGACAAGGCCCCCGGCAAGAGGAGCTTGCCGGGCCAAGAAGACAAGACCCCGGCAAGAGGAGCTTGCCGGGACGACTGAGCCCGTGTAATACCATCCAAGAACAAAGTATACGAGACAGAAGATCGAGACCCCGACAAGAGGAGCTTGTCGGGAAGGCCGAACCCAGGCACCACAAGAGAAGCCCGCCACGGCGCGCCATGCGCCCCGGCAAGGCCTGATAGCCGACAAGCTATCAGGCACAGGAAGACGACCCCCGCGGCAAGCCACTTGCCGCGGCAAATCGCCACCTCAGGACTGCGCTCCAGCTCGCCCGCCCACGCGTCGCTCCGGGGCTTCCCCCAAGGGCACGTGGCGGGGCACCGCGCAGCCTGGGGTATGCGGTGGCATGCAGCCACCATCGTGGCGAGCGGTGGCGCACCTAACGGTCCGCCTCGGTGCTGTTCGGGCGACCATGACGGGCATTTAATGCCCTTGTCCCCTACCGTCAGAACTAGGTATGATAACACTATGCCGCACTGTAGCGCCACTGTTCCCGCACTGTCACAACTTCCACCCCTTTTACACTTTTACCCCTTTCTCTTACGTTGACACCTGTCGGTGACCCCTTTGCGCTATAAAAGGAGGCCCGTGTGCAACGTAGAGGGGGTTCGGAGGTGCGGAATCCAGACAGCCATACGCTCGGTGCAGCTAGCTCTCCAAGCTCCCGAGCTCCCTAGTTCAATACAACCAAGCAGGAGTAGGGTTTTACGCGTCCATCGCGGCCCGAACCTGGGTAAACCGCCCGTGTGCTCGCCTCGATCTGCTCTCCGTGCTCCCTCCGCCCCCCTCACCGGACAACGAAAGGGGCTCCGGCCCCATAGGTGCTCGCGGGGGACGCCGTCCACCCCGACACTTCCTTTGGAGAAATCCATGACCATGAAGTCCCCTGGGATTCAGCAAGTCACTCAGAGTTACTGTCAGGATGTGGTTATTGAGTTCAAAGGATTGAAGTTCCACGCCAATCTCATTGTGTTGGAAAATAAAGGACTGGATGTCATCCTCGGGATGGACTGGCTAACCACCAACAAGGGTTTCATTGACTGTTTCAACCGGACCGTAATTCTCACACACCACCACGGGAAGACAATAAGGGTATCCGCCAAGGAAAGATAAATACCCCGGCAACCAAGATTAAATAAGGTGGACGTTTCTGAGTTAAACAAGGTTCCAGTAGTATGTGAATTTCCAGACGTATTCCCCGAAGAGCTACCAGGCATGCCACCAGATCGAGAGATAGAGTTCAGCATTGAGCTCGCACCAGGAACCACCCCCATATACAAGAAACCATACAGAATGGCACCATCCGAGTTGGTTGAGTTGAAAAAACAAAAAAAGGAATTGCTGGACAAAGGATATATTCGAGCCAGTTCCTCACCTTGGGGATCACCAATTTTATTTGCCAAAAAGAAGGAAGGAACACTGCGATTGTGTATTGACTATCGAGCACTTAACATGGTCACAATCAAGAAAAAATACCCAATGCCAAGGATAAATGATTTGTTTGATCAACTCGCACAGGCCAAGGTATTCTAAAAAATTGACTTAAGGTCAGGATACCATCAATTGAAGGTGCGAACCGAAGATATCCCCAAGACAGCCTTCACCTCCAGATATGGACTGTATGAGTTCATGGTAATGCCGTTTGGATTAACGAACGCCCCCGCATATTTTGTTCACCTCATGAACAAAGTATTTATGAAGTTTATGGACAAGTTCGTTGTGGTGTTCATCGACAATATTCTGGTATACTCCAAGACACCAGAAGAGCACGCAGAACATCTCAGAATTGTGCTAGAAGAACTCAGGAAACATCAACTGTATGCCAAATTCAGCAAGAGACAAGTAGGCTTTCTAGGCCATGTACTGACCCAGGACGGTATCGTAGTGGAACCGGAGAAAGTCAAGGCCGTACTTGGCTGGAAGTCCCCAGCCAGCGTAACGGGCATACGGAGTTTCTTGGGAATGGCACGATATTACCGCAGATTTATTGAAGGATTCTCCACCATAGCCAAGCCTATGACACAGTTACTCAAGAAAGACAAGAATTTTGAATGGACAGAAGCCTGCGAGAAAAGTTTCCAAGAGCTAAAGAGGAAGTTAACGACAGCACCAGTATTAATTGTGCCAGACATACACAAGAATTTTGAAGTATATTGTGATGCTTCCAGAAAGTGTCTCGGATGCGTATTGATGCAAGAAGGCAAAGTTGTCGCCTACGCTTCAAGGCAGCTTCGCAAGCATGAGGAAAATTATCCCACTCATGACTTGGAAATGGCAGCTGTCATTCATGCACTTAAGGAATGAAGGCATTTCTTACTTGGAAATCGATGTGAAATATACACGGACCATAAAAGTCTCAAATATATTTTCACACAGCCAGAACTAAACTTACGGCAACGACGCTGGTTGGAATTGGTAAAGGATTACGATGTTGGTATCCACTACCATCCAGGTAAAGCAAATGTAGTGGCCGATGCTCTTAGTCGGAACCCCAGCCCCGACGAGAATAGTCTGCAAAGCTTGAGACCCGAATTCCAACAAGAATTTGCCAAGCTTAACTTATTAATGGTAGCAGCAGGTACCATAACAAACCTGGAGATACAACCCGACCTTGTGGAGAAAATTAAAGGAGCTCAACCTGGTCACCCCAGCATAGAAGGCATAAAAAGAAAGGTGAGTATGGGCAAGGCATCGGAATTCGTCGTAGACGACGGAGGGATATTATGGTACGGAGAAAGACTCTGCGTGCCAAACATAGAAGACCTTAAACAGCAAATTTTAGCTGAAGCCCACACTGCCCCATATTCAATCCACCCTGGAGGAACCAAAATGTATAAAGATATTCAGGAAAGATTTTGGTGGCACGGTATGAAGAGGGACATAGCTACCTTCATTGCATGTTGCGACTCATGTCAACGCATAAAAGCTGAGCATCAGAGACCAGCCGGACTACTGCAACCGAACAAAATGCCTAAGTGGAAATGGGATGAAATAGGGATGGATTTCATTGTTGGACTACCTCGGTCCCGACACGGGAATGATGCCATATGGGTCATCACCGACATGTTAACCAAGGTGGCACATTTTATTCCAGTAAGGACGACCCACACCACTCAAAAGCTTGCCAGGATTTACCTCTCCCGCATAGTCTATCTACACGGTGTCCCGAAGACTATAATATCCGACAGAGGCTGCACTCATTTCGTTTCGAGATTTTGGGATCATTTACAACAAGCTCTGGGAACTCAACTAGCCTTCAGTACAGCTTACCACCCCCAGACAGATGGACAAACAGAACGCGTAAACTAGATTTTAGAGGACATGCTGAGAGCATGTGTCCTCACATATGGAACCAGTTGGGAAGAAAGCCTGCCATACGCCGAGTTCGCCTACAACAATAGTTACCAGGCCAGCCTGCAAATGGCACCATTTGAGGCTTTATACGAACGGAGATGTCGTACCCCGTTAAATTGGTCAGAGACCGGAGACAGCCGCATCTTCGGACCAAACATGCTCAGCGAAGCCGAGGAAAAGGTCAAGCTAATCAGAGATCAACTCTAGACCGCCCAAAGCCGACAGAAGAGTTATTACGATCAGAAACATCGTGGGGTCAACTTCGAACCCGGTGAGTTTGTGTACCTACGAGTATCCCCTATGAGAGGACTGCAATGATTCAAGATTAAAGGGAAGCTAGCACCAAGATTCATCGGACCATTCTGTATAATCGCACGAAGAGGCACGATAGCCTACCAGCTAGACTTACCTGAGGAATTATCCGATGTCCACAATGTGTTCCACGTATCACAATTAAGGAAGTGCGTAAGCAACCCAGAGAAACAAGTATCCCATGAGAACATTGACGTGCAGCCAGACCTCACCTATCGGGAATGACCAGTAAAATTATTAGAGGAGTCTGAAAGGAGGACCCGACCAAAAACCATCTAGATTTTCAAGGTTCAGTGGAGCAATCACACCGAGAGTGAAGCAACCTGGGAAAGAGAGGATTTCCTTCGGACAAAGCATCCACACTTATTTAAGGATCAGCTGAAATCTCGGGGACGAGATTTTTCCTAAGGGGGTAGGTGTTGTGACACTCCAAAAATTTTCATTTGGTCTTTAGCAAAACCTTTGTTGGTTTTGAAAAGAGGGCATTTAAATTATTTTTTTTCAGAAAAACCTTCCTCTCAAAAACTTCTTTTTTTTTGGGCAAGGATTTTTATTTCTGTGTCATCTTCAAACTATGGTGTTTGATCTTTTAAAACTTTTTCTCTAATGACTCCCTGCTCAAAACATATTTTGGGATTTATTGTTGTTCTTTTAAAAAGAAACTCTACGAAAATTGGGATTTTTCATATCTTGAAGACCACCCATGATTTTTGTTTTTGCCCATGTGGTAAAACCTCTCCTAAACCTCCCCTCCTCCTTGAAAAAAATCTAAGTTCTCTGTCCCAACAAGTCCAAACAAGTTTTGGATTTTATTTCAATTTATTTATCTCTCAAATCTTCTCTGACAATTATTTTGAGCCTGAGTGATTTTCAAAGCAAGTACCCTATTGCAATTGAGTTTTGACCTCAAATCAACTCTTCTAGATTGTCCTTTGCATCCACAACTCAGAACCATCTTGATCCACTCTTCTTCTTTCCAAATTTTTCAAATTTTAGCCTCTGCAAGTTTGGACCAGATTTTCCAAATTTGGTGAAATTCATATTTTCACTTCTCCAAAAATGCTACCAAAAATCAGGCAGCCTACTCGTGCAATGAGAAGCCACTCCACCAAAAACCAGCGCAAGGAAAAATCCCTACATGCCTAGATCATTGTGTCGAACACCTTGCATGCACTGTTTCTGTTCTTCTTTAGTTAAGTTCAGAGTTTCAGTGTCGATCTTCGTCCGAAATTCAGTCACATGTCCACTGTGCCCTTGGCACGTTGCTCGCAGCATGGCCTGCTTGTCCGGAGCTCCACACGCGTGCTTGGCACCTTCCTGGCGTTGGTGGCGCCCTGGCTCGCCTGCGCCGGCGTGTCTTGTGGCGGCCGAACCACCGTAGCGGCCGACAGGGAGCAGAACGGCGGCATAACGCCGTTCAGCGCCGCCCAAACCCCCTGGTGGCTCCGCGTGGCCATTTCCTTGCCAGCGCACGCATGCAGCACCGCCACCGTGGCCTGGCACGCGTAGAGTGCGTTCTCTACCGCCGGCGTGTCGTGCGGCCGTTTCGTCGAGGACAGGCCGTAACTGTCCCTCCCGTGCTGAGTTGGACACTGGGATGGCACCAGTGCTCCACCTAGTCGATGATCAAGCCCGAAAGCCGGCCGTCCACCCACAGCTCCGCCGTAATCGCCCACCGGACTTATCCGTTCACGGCAACCGCCTCGGACCGCCTATATATAGCCCCCCCGAGCTTGCTCTTGCCCCTGCACAACACCACCACCTCGCCAGACCCCGCCTAGCCACTTGAGGGGCCTCGAGGGGCCTTTCTTCCTCGACTCCGGCCACCTCCGCCTGCCTCGGGCTCCGGCAACGTTCTCTTCGGCGAGGCCGTCCCCGGCGCCCAAACTCCATCAATCTCCTCCTCTATCTACCAGAGGCCTGACCCCACCCTCAATTTGATGCTTGCAGCCCTCTCCGACGAGCTCCATCCTCGCCCGAACCGCCGTCCGCCGGAGCAGGAGCCACTGTCGACGTGGTGCTCACCGGTGACCACCACCACCACCACCCAACGCGGAATGGCGCCCTGAGCACGGAGGTACCCTCCGATCCCTCTGCCTCACCATGGATCGCCGCCGGCGATCGCCGCGGCCCTCTGGCGCCAAGTCTGTGCCTTCATTTTCAAACCTGATGGGTGGGTCCACCCCGTCAGCGTTTTAATCTTTTTGAAATGTTTCGTGAAAACGCCTTCGGGCAAAAATATGCTTTCTCCACTGAGCCGGCGTATTCGGGACTGAAGCGTTTTCTGTTTTTATAAAAAGAACCCTGGAAAGTTTCTATTTCATTACAGAAAGGTCCCTGGACAGAAAACCTTTATAACTTTTAAACAGAAGCATATTTTTGAGTGATTCTTTTTCTGTTCTCTTTGAAATTTTGTCTAGTTTTTTTATCAGATTTATTTGAAAAATATTTGGAATAATTTGTGTGCACCTCTCGGTATTCACGATAGCGCGTATATTTTCTTTATACCGTAGATACCGAAGGAGGTGACGGGACCGCGAAGTTCACCGAGCTAGGCTCCGACTACTCTGAACCAGGCAAGCATGTTTGAACTTTTGATATGATGAGTGGCTTGGCATGTTTTGCATTTAGCTAGTTGCATGGCATATTGATGAGCATATCGAGGAACGTTATTTCCATGCATTGTTAAAGCAAGTGAGTTCGATGATCCAAATGGTGTTGGATGTGAGTATGCATGGCCATGTGTTGGCATGAGGATGGATAAGACGGTAGTATTGTAGCATGCCAGTCTTATGCCATACTATTGACTTCAGTGTCAGCCCGTATCGGTTCGGTTCCCGTCCACATTCCCTTCCTGTACCACCACATGTTTTCCGCAAGGAATATGGTTTAGTAAGTTGCAAACCGCTTTCCTGGTACACACCAAAAGGAGAGGCCGGGATGATGGTTCCATGGCCCTGGATTAAAGCCAGTCATCTGGTCAGGGAGCATGGGTGTTTCCGGTTGGGACCGAGAGGGGGGCACCCCTTAGAGCGCGCATATATAAATTTGATCCCATGCTATTCGAGATTGTGATCTCCCCGTCTCAAAAGTTTTTCTTGGACGATGTCTAGGGTGATTCCTGGCATCGAGAGGTTGGATGGGTGTGCACTGGTTAGCTGTGTTTTCTTACGAAATACCGTAAATGGAACTAGTCCTTCGTGACTACGGAAATCCGTTGGCTGTGGGAAATTTTTTTACAAACTCTGCAGAGTCATAATTCTTCAAATCATCCTATCCATATCCAAGTTCTGTGCTAACTTATTCTGACAAGTGCCAGTTTTCGTGACAGATACTCCGGTGAATCATAAGAATGCTGAGTCAGGTTAAATGTTTATTCCTGTGGATGGACTAACCCGTATATTGCCCTGAGCTGATTAATCTAACATGTGTATTATTTTTCCTTATGAAGAAAGCCCTTTCTGTGATGTCGCTCAGACGTCCGACTGCGGCAGTGCTGTTATTTACTTTCCTCATAAAGCCCTTTATGTGGTGTCGCTAAGACGCCCGACTGTGGCATTTCTTTTAAAGCCCTTTATGTGGTGTCGCTAAGACGCCCGACTGTGGCATTTCTTTTAGAGCCCTTTATGTGGTGTCGCTAAGACGCCCGACAGTGGAATTTCTTTTAAAGCCCTTTATGTGGTGTCGCTAAGACGCCCGACTGTGGCATTTCTTTTAAAGCCCTTTATGTGGTGTCGCTAAGACGCCCGACTGTGGCATTTCTTTTAAAGCCCTTTATGTGGTGTCGCTAAGACGCCCGACTATGGCATTTATTTTAAAGCCCTTTATGCGGTGTCGCTAAGATGCCCGACTTTGGCATTTCTTTTAAAGCTCTTTATGTGGTGTCGCTAAGACGCCCGACTGCGGCAATAATTTTCTTTTATATAGTTGTTCACCTTTCGTGGCGTCGCTTCAGACACACGATCGGTTTCCATTTATATTTCTGTTGGGATTTCAGGCGGACTACCGCCTATTCCCATTTCTAATCACCTTGCCTGCTAATATTTGAATGTGCTTTGGTAAATTATTCATGACGCATTCATGCATGAATTTGTTATATCTTACGTCCGAACTATCTTGCGAGTACTTTCAAAGTACTCACTGGCTTGTTGATTTGGCCAGATGCTGACGAAGGTGATCTCATGGATGAAGAGTTCGATAGCGAGTCCGACACCTAGAGGAATCCCAGTCAGTCTCATGCGACCCTGGATTTGGTCACTATATTATATCCGCTTCTGCAACGCGAATAAAGTACATCGAGCCTCACCTCGACGCTCGATGAGATGCTAGTTTGAGAGCCATGTTATCTCACTCCCCACTGTATTATTCCACCATCGCTTATTCCCTAAGTCAGTAGTATGCCACCACACCATTGTGATATATCTGCCATTATGTATGATTATTGGCGCGCTTGTAATAAATTGTTGAGCACCCTTAGCTCAACCCTGTAATATATCCTGTGCTACTGGCTTATTGTATCAAGAGTTTGTCTACCAGTGAGGAGGATTTTCTCTCATACTGGACCCAAAAGATTGGTTTCTCAATAAATAATTTTATTGGAAAACCGGTCGTGACACTAGGGGCGGGGATGAACTGCCCCGCATCTGGGAGCCGGTGTGCGATATCCTCGGACAGGTATCCGACTCCCCTCAGTTTCTTGATGTTTCCCTTCGTGACGGAGGAGACCATCCACTTGCCTCGCGCTTCGGACATGGTTGGAGAAGGTTGAGGAAGAGAATGTGGACGTGGGTGCTGGAGCTCGAGTGTGCGAGAATGGATGAGCAAAGGAGGAATAAGGTGTGGGTGGAAAAAGGTGAATCCTTATCCCTTTATATGGGCGGACGAAACTATGCGTCCCCACCAGCCTGGTAAAAGTCGCTTATCCCCAAGCGCCGTAATTGATGGCGTGGTTGGGTTACCCATGTCCGTATTGATGAGAATCCCGTGATAAGGGGACACGATCTCTGCTTCGACAAGACGTGCCAAGGAAACTACCCCGCGAAAAGCGCCGAGGTTGGCTGTAAAAAATGATTCGAATAAAGGCTTGGCTGTGGTGTGGTGTCACATTACGGGATACGTCGGCAGATTAGATTTGTGGAAATGTTATTCTCTCTATGATGGCATGTGGAAATTGTTTTACAGAGCTGGACACAATCCTCGTGTTCAAAATCTTCTATGAAGTATTCGGAGGAGGAACCCGCCTTGCAATGCCGAAGACAATCTGCACGCCGGACTCATCGTCATTGAAGCCTGGTTCAGGGGCTACTGAGGGAGTCCTGGATTAGGGGGTATCCGGATAGCCGGACTATAACCTTTGGGCGGACTGTTGGACTATGAAGATACAAGATTGAAGACTTCGTCCCGTGTCCGGATGGGACTCTCCTTGGCGTGGAAGGAAAGCTTGGCAATACGGATGTGTAGATCTCCTTCCTTGTAACCGACTCTGTGTAACCCTAGCTCCCTCCGCTGTCTATATAAACCGGACGGTTTAGTCCGTAGGACATCATAACAACAACAATCATACCATAGGCTAGCTTCTAGGGTTTAGCCTCTCTGATCTCGTGGTAGATCAACGCTTGTACTACCCATATCATCAATATCAATCAAGCAGGAGTAGGGTTTTACCTCCATCGAGAGGGCCCGAACCTGGGTAAAAACATCGTGTCCCTTGTCTCCTGTTACCATCCGCCTAGACGCATAGTTTGGGACCCCTTACCCGAGATCTTCCGGTTTTGACACCGACAGGCTCGCTTCCCAGTGAGCCTGCACAGTGTATAGCTCGCACGCATCCCGGTGAGCCTGCGCATTGGAGGACAACTTACACGCCTCTCGGTTAACCTGCGAACCAGACTGCGCTCGCACGTCTCCCGTTCAGTCAAGCAGCTGTCCGCACGGCACCTCCCATAGACATTAAAACCAATCCACGTGGCATCACATGAATGGTTAACAGAACACACACGATTTGAATTATACAAACGTTTCAGATATTAAAGTGGCAGCTATTTTTTCAAAATGCCTTTGTTGGCTGTTATGCGTGTGCGCCTTCTCTCAAAATGGACAAAAAAATACCACGGCAAGTCGAGTGCCATTCCATGATATCATGCCAAGTTTCATGAATTCCAGACGAGTTTTGGATTTACTACAATTTAAAAACAAAGTATCTTAACGTTTTGCCGACAATCAACAGTGCCCTGGTGTTTGAAATTCATTCCCATTTCTTGCATGGGATCTAAGCATGCACCCAAGGACACATATTTGTTTCTTCAACCAATTTATATGTCCTTGAGCATGTGCATGTAGTTCAAATTTGAATTATGCACAGAAAATGCCTAGAAAACCCAGTTAATGTATAAAAATGTCCAAACGAACCCCGAAAAATTCCAAAAGTTAACACAACACTCCTGCTGTTCTATGTTGGCACTAGAAAATTTTCGAAAGCAATAAGAGGCAACGGATATCATTTCATCCCCGAAGGTTGCACGTTCCCTACCGAAACCATCAGGCTTGTTGTGAGAAGCTTATACCCAAACATGCCCCCCAAATGGGACAAAAAAATTACCATGGCATGTTGATGCCGCTCCATGATAGCATGCCATGTTTCATGAATTTCAGACGAGTTTTGGATTAGTAGAATTTAAAAATCAGGTATCTCAACCCTTATTGCCGAGTGATGGTGGCAGGGTGATTGACATTCATTCCTATTTTTTCTTGGGACCTAAGCATGCAACCAAGGACACAAATTTGAATTGTCAACCAATCTATATGCATTAGAGCATGTGCCTATAGTTCAAACCTTAATTATGCACATAAAAGCATTGAAAACTCAATTTATGTTTAAAAATGTCCAAACGAACCCCGAAAAATTCTGAAATTTAACACAACACTCGTGTTGTTCAATGTTGACTCTAGAGAAAAAATAGAAATCAAGAAGAGGCAACGGATATCGTTTCGTCCCCAAAGGTGAAACGTTCCCTACCAAAACCATCAGGCTTGTTGTGAGAAGCTCTGGTTTGTGAGAAGCTTATACCCAAACCTGCCCCAAATGGGACAAAACTTTTACCATGGCATGTTGATGCCGCTCCATGATAGCAAGCCAAGTTTAATGAATTTCAGACGAGTTTTGGATTTACTAGAATTTATAAACAAGGTATCTCAATGTTTGCGACCTTGTGACAATGGCAGGGTGTTTGAAATTCATTCCCATTTCTTGCATGGGACCTAAGCATGCACCCAAGGACACATATTTGATTTTTAAACCAATTTAAATGCATTGGAGCATGTGCATGTAGTTCAAATTTGAATTATGCACATAAATACCTACAAAACCCAGGTAATGTATAAAAATGCCCAAACAAACCCCCAAAAATTTTCAAAATTTAACGCAACACTCCTGTTCTTCTATGTTGACACTAGAATTTTTTTAAAGCAATAAGAGGCAACGGATATCGTTTTGTCCTCAAAGGTGGCACGTTCCCTATCGAAACCATCACGCTTGTTGGGAGAAACTTTAGTTTGTGAGAAGCTTATACCCAAACCTGCCCCAAATGGGGCAAACAAATTACCATGGCATGTTGACGCCGCTCCATTATAGCATGCCAAGTTTCATGAATTTCAGACGAGTTCTGGATTTACTAGAATTATAAAACCAGGTATCTCATGGTTTGCGGCCGAGTGAAGGTGGCAGGGTGTTTGAAATACATTCCTATTTCTTGCATGGGACCTAAGAATGCACCCAGGGACACAGATTTGATTTTTGAACCAATTTATATGCACTGGAGCATGCGCATGTAGTTCAAATTTGAATAATGCACATAAAATGCCTAGAAAACCCAGTTAATGTATAAAAATGTCCAAACGAACCCCAAAAATTCTGAAACTTAACACAACACTCTTGTTGATCTATGTTGACACTAGGAATTTTTTAAAAGCAGTAAGAGGCAACGAATATCATTTCGTCCCGAAAGGTGGCACGTTCCCTATCGAAACCATTGGGCTTGTAGCGAGAAGCTCTGGTTTGTGAGAAGCTTATACCCGAACCTGCCCCAAATGGGATAAAAAATTACCATGGCATATTGATACCGCTCCATGATAGCATCCCAAGTTTCATGAATTTCAGACGAGTTTTGGATTTACTAGAATTTAAAAAACAGGTATCTCAATGTTTGCGGCCGAGTGAAGGTGGCAGGGTGTTTGAAATACATTATTATTTCTTGCATGGGACCTAAGAATGCACCCAGGGACACAGATTTGATTTTTGAACCAATTTATATGCACAGGAGCATGTGCATGTAGTTCAAAATTGAATTATGCACATAAAATGCCTAGAAAACACAGTTAAAGTATAAAAATGTCCAAACGAACACCGAAAAATTCTGAAATTTAACACAACACTCTTGTTGTTCTATGTTGACACTAGAAAATTTTTGAAAGCAATAAGAGGCAACGGATATCATTTCGTCCCCAAAGGTGGCATGTTCCCCACCGAAACCATCAGGCTTATTGTGACAAGCTCTGGTTTGTGAGAAGCTTATACCCAAACCTGCCCCAAATGGGACAAAAAAATTACCACGGCATCTTGATGCTGCTTCATGATAGCATGCCAAGTTTCATGAATTCCGGACGAGTTTTGGATTTACTAGAATTTAAAAATCAGGTATCTCAATGTTTGCGGCCGAGTGACGGAGGCAGGGTGTTTGAAATTCATTCCCATTTCTTGCATGGAACATAAGAATGCACCCAAGGACACAAATTTGATATTTCAACCAATTTATATGCACTGGAGCATGTGCATGTAGTTCAAATTTGAATTATGCACATAAAATACCTACAAAACCCAGTTTAATGTATAAAAATGTCCAAACGAACCCCAAAAATTCCGAAATTAAACACAACACTCTTGTTGTTCTATGTTGACACTAGAAAATTTTTGTAAGCAATAAGAGGCAATGTATATCGTTTCGTCCCCAAAGATGGCATGTTCCCTATTGAAACCATCTGGCTTGTTGCGAGAAGCTCTGGTTTGTGAGACGCTTATACACAAACCTGCCCCAAATGGGACAAAAAATTTACCATGACATATTGATGCCGCTCCATGATAGCATGCCAAGTTTCATGAATTTCAGACGAGTTTTGGATTTACTAGAATTTAAAATCTAAGTATCTCAATGTTTGCGGCCGAGTGAAGGTGGCAAGGTGTTTGAAATTCATTCATATTTCTTGCATGGGACCTAAGAATGCACCCAGGGACATATATTTGATTTTTGAGCCAATTTATATGCATTGGAGCATGTGCATGTAGTTCAAATTTGAATTATGCACATAAAATGCCTAGAAAACCCAGTTAATGTATAAAAATGTCCAAACGAACCCCGAAAAATTCTGAAATTTAATACAACACTCTTGTTGTTCTATATTGACACTAGAAATTTTTTTAAAGCAATAAGAGGGAACGGATATCGTTTCGTCCCCAAAGGTGGCATGTTCCCTACCGAAACCATCAGGCTTGTTGTGAGAAGCTTATACCCAAACCGCCCAAATGGGACAAAAAATTTACCACGGCATGTTGATGCTGCTCCATGATAGCATGCCAAGTTTCATGAATTTTAGACGAGGTTTGGATTTACTAGAATTTGAAAACCAGGTATCTTAATGTTTGCGGCTGAGTGACGGCGGCAGGGTGTTTGAAATTCATTCCCATTTCTTGCATGGGACCTAAGTATGCACCCAAGGACACAGAGTAGTTCAAATTTGAATTATGCACATAAAATGCCTAGAAAACTCAGTTAATGTATAAAAATATCCAAAAGAACCCTGAAAAATTCCAAAATTTAACACAACACTCCTGTTTTTCTATGTTGACACTAGAAAATTTCTGAAAGCAATAAGGGGCAACAAATATTATTTCGTCCTGAAAGGTGGCACGTTCCCTACCGAAACCATCAGGCTTGCTGTGTGAAGCTCTGGTTTGTGAGAACCTTATACCCAAACCTACCCCAAATGGGACAAAAACATTTACCACGGCTTGTTGATGCCGCTCCGTGATAGCATGCCAAGTTTCATGAATTTTAGACGAGTTTTGGATTTAGTAGAGTTACAAAAGCAAGTACGTCAATGTTTGTCGTAGAGCCACGATGCTGTGGTGTTCGCAATTCATCCCCATTTCTTGCATGGGACATAAGCATAAACCCATGGACACATATATGCTTTTACAACCCATGTTGGTGTAGCGATGCATGTGCATGCAATTTAATTTTGAATTGTGTAGCTGAAATGGCTAGAAAACCAATTTAATGTATAAAATATCCAATCGAACCCTGAATAATTCCTATTTTTTACGACACACATATAGTTGCATGTTCACTGCAGATAAAAGTTCTAGCAATTCAAACACTGTCTATTGCCACTATGAACCCATTATCTAATTCAAATCAAGATGAAAAATCAAGTAGATCGCACATAGTTTATTATCACCAACCGTGTGAGATGGAGCACAAAATATCCTGGAACACCGTCTATGTATAGTATGCCTATGGCTTACGCGAGAAGGTGCATCGGCTATAGTCCACAGTCGGCATTTCAAGCACACTAGCTCGCTCCCTGTCGGGGGATATCGGCCTCCACGAGCACCTATGGGGACGGAGCCCCTTGTCGGTTCGGCGGGGGGCAGAGGTTGCACAAAGAGCAGATCGAGGCGACACACACACACAACGATTTTACCCAGCTTCGGGCTGCACGGATGCGTAAAACCCTACTGCTGCATGTCTGGTTGATTGGAGTTCTTGCTCTGGAGCGCAAGAAGCTACAGTAAGTTGGAGCTGGACGTAGACGAGGGTCTACTGGGTGTCCTTCTTCTCTCCATCCTCCCCCCTCCTCTAGGGTTCGATCCCACTCTACGTGCGCATGGGCCTCCTTTTATATGCTAAGGGGTTTCCCACAGGTAGCGACGTAGGTGAGGGTAAAAATGGCAAGGAACTGTGCGAACAATGGCTGAACAGCGCTATCGCACCTAACTCTGACGGCGGGGGACAAAGGCATTAAATGCCCGTCTGGATCGCCTGAACAGTGCCGAGGCGGACCGTTAGGGGCGCCTCCGCTTGCCACGGGGGCGACTCTGCCAACGTCGCATGCCACGCGCGCGTCTCAGGCTGCGCGGCGCCCCGCCACGTGTCTCTGGGGAAGCTCCAGAGTGACGCGTGGGCAGGTGAGTTGGAGCGCATGCCTGAGGTGGTGGTTTGCCGCGGCAAGTGGCTTGCCGCGGTGGTTGTCTTGCCGCGCCTGAGAGCTTGCCGCTCGCCAGGCCTTGCCGAGGCGCGCGGAGCGCCGCGGCGGGCTTCTCTTGGGGTGCCTTGGCTTGGCCGTCCCGGCGAGCTCCTCCCACCGGGGCCTTGGTGCTTCGGCTTAGCCGTCCCGGCAAGCTCCTCTTGCCGGGGCCTTGTCGCCTTGGCCCGGCAAGCTCCTCTTGCCGGACCTTGCCTTCTTGGCCCGGCAAGCTCCTCTTGCCGGGGCTTGGTCTTCTTGGCTCGATCACTTGGCCTTCGTCCGGCCCAGAAAGGGCCGTGGAGACTCTTGTCGCTCCCCTGGCAAGCCTTTCCACGGGACGCTACTACTGCCCGTGCACAAGTTCGGGGTACTAAGGTACCCCTACTTTAGTACACCGACAGGAGCCCCCGGGTCTGGGCCATACACGGTGCCGAGCGTTGTTGGGCCAGGCCCTAACAGTGCACGGGCACGCGTGGCCTGGGTTGCGCTGCTCCTTAACTCCGTGCCCGTCGCGCCCTCCCCAAGTGGCGCGCGCTTATCGCGGCGTCGTGGGGGGGGGGGGCGAGGCGTGCGAGACGTGCGTGACGTGGGTGGCCTGCGCGGGGCTTGAGGCCCGCAGGCATGCGTCACGTCGGGCACGACTCCTTTATTTGGAAAGGCGAAACGTCCGCCCCCACTTTCGAGTGGGGGGGGGGGGAAGAGGTCGCCTCATCTGTCGCCTCGGCCCTGCTCGCCCGCCACGCGTCCTCCATGCGCTTGGGGTCGCGGTGGTGGAGGCAGGAAGCCGGGCCGACGCGGGTCGAAGTAGAGGGTCGGCCCCGTCGCCTGCCCTTCCTCTACTTTGATTGGTTGGGCAGGGCGGCCGAGCCCCCACTCCGCCCCTTTATAAGGAGCGGAAGGGGATGACGAGGGTCCGCACTCCTTCCTTCTTTCTTTTCTTCCCTTGTCGCTGCTGAGCATGTCATAGAAACAGCTGATTAGAGCGGCGGCAAGTCATTTCGTAATATAACTTTTATCTTAGGCAGTTCATTGCGCTGTTATCTCCCTCGTTCGACCTTGTGCTTCGTACGTTCACGCCCTACGCTTCCGGGAACTTGTCGGCGCAAGTCTCCGCCTTGCCACGGGTGCCGAGTGCGGGACATCAGCAACCCGCTGACGGAGCCTCCACCGGCAAGAAACCTTGCCGCGGCTGGCGCAACTCACTTAAATGTTGAGCAGGCTCAGGGCGAGGTCAGCGTGGCGACTGCAGTCGCGGCACACTCAAGCTGCCGAGCGAGCTCGAAACAAGTAAGGACGCCACTCGGGATGTAGCACACTTAAGTCGTTGAGCGGACTCGAAACGAAATAAGGGCGCAACCAGCCACGAGCCGGCCCCTCCGCGCACAGGTTTCCCATATGAAGCTCGGTCGTTCGAGGAAGATAACTTAAGGATAAAAAGGAGCTTAATCGCTCAAACTTTGGCGACTTAGCTTCTCTGTCGTTTGCAGTCCGGCAAGGCGCAGCTTCCCCGGGCGACGCCCAGCCTATCCTGTCATCCCCCCTTTTCGAGGTAAGGGAATAACGAAGGCTCGGGGCTTCGCAGCCCGCCATCGCCTGCCGGAGTCGAGTGCTGCACAATCGTGTCGAATAATGCATGCGCCAAGTGGAGAGGCGCGAAATCGACAAGATGTGCGGGGCACATAAGCTATGCTCGGGATCTGCGCCCGTCTCTGTACCAAGGATTACATGCAACTGCGGCAAGACTTGGACAGAGAGGATGGTCGACGGAACGGGTTCCAACTACCGCGCTGGCAAGATCCCTCCCACGGTCGGCGTCGACTCGTTTGGTTCTTGGCGGCCTGGGCGCGCCGAAGAACGAGGTCGCCTTTCCCGCAACTTCCGGCTCTAACTTCTGCGGCTACGGGAGCGGCGCAGAGTTTGCTGGAGGCGAGAAACTCGCTCAGCGGCCGGAAGGCGGTCCTCCTCAAGGAGCAGCTGCTCTTGCCCGGACTCTGCGTGAGTGGGTACTCGAGGAGGGCCGTGCACGGGTCCGTGAGGAGGAATGCCTCCGCTCCACGGGGTGGAGCGGAAAGGTACCTGGCCATACCTGAGCTTGCCTGTGGTCGCCAAATCTGGTTCGCACAACCTCGACGCACCCCCTACCTGGCGCGCCAGAGATGTCGGGGGATATCGGCCTCCACGATCACCTATGGGGACGGAGCCCCTTGTCGGTTCGGCGGGGGGCGGAGGTTGCACAAAGAGCAGATCGAGGCGACACACACACACAACGATTTTACCCAGCTTCGGGCCGCACGGATGCGTAAAACCCTACTGCTGCATGTCTGGTTGATTGGAGTTCTTGCTCTGGAGCGCAAGAAGCTACAGTAAGTTGGAGCTGGACGTAGACGAGGGTCTACTGGGTGTCCTTCTTCTCTCCTTCCTCCCCCCTCCTCTAGGGTTCGATCCCCCTCTACGTGCGCATGGGCCTCCTTTTATATGCTAAGGGGTTTCCCACAGGTAGCGACGTAGGTGAGGGTAAAAATGGCAAGGAACTGTGCGAACAGTGGCTGCACAGTGCTATCGCACCTAACTCTGACGGCGGGGGACAAAGGCATTAAATGCCCATCTGGATCGCCTGAACAGTGCCGAGGCGGACCGTTAGGGGCGCCTTCGCTTGCCACGGGGGCGACTCTGCCAACGTCGCATGCCACGCGCGCGTCTCAGGCTGCGCGGCGCCCCGCCACGTGTCTCTGGGGAAGCTCCAGAGTGACGCGTGGGCAGGTGAGCTGGAGCGCATGCCTGAGGTGGTGGTTTGCCGCGGCAAGTGGCTTGCCGCGGTGGTTGTCTTGCCGCGCCTGAGAGCTTGCCGCTCGCTAGGCCTTGCCGAGGCGCGCGGAGCGCCGCGGCGAGCTTCTCTTGGGGTGCCTTGGCTTGGCCGTCCCGGCGAGCTCCTCCCGCCGGGGCCTTGGTGCTTCGGCTTAGCCGTCCTGGCAAGCTCCTCTTGCCGGGGCCTTGTCGCCTTGGCCTGGCAAGCTCCTCTTGCCGGACCTCGCCTTCTTGGCCTGGCAAGCTCCTCTTGCCGGGGCTTGGTCTTCTTGGCTCGATCACTTGGCCTTCGTCCGGCCCAGAAAGGGCCGTGGAGACTCTTGTCGCTCCCCTGGCAAGCCTTGCCGCGGGACGCTACTACTGCCCGTGCACAAGTTCGGGGTACTAAGGTACCCCTACTTTAGTACACCGACACTCCCCAAATATCATTTCACTATTCAATCATCGCCCGTGAAATATGGGGACGTGGACCCACGTCGTGAGGTTAACTTTGGTGGCCCGCTCCGGCGAGAGTGCGGCCGCAGCCGCCATGCGCGTGCTAACAAGGTGCATGAGCGCGGCCGCAATCTGCGACCGGACTGCAAAGGCAGCCCAAACGGCCGTTGTTGCTTCTCGGGTGGCGGCAGCAACGTATGCCTCAGCGATAGCAACTGGCGAGAGCGGCACAACAGCTGTCTGTTCCACAACGGCGGCCTTAGCCCTGATGGAGGACGCCCACGACCATGTCGAGGCCACCCACGCCCAGCTCGTGGCGGTCACCACACAAATTGAATGAAGCTTCTCCGACAACGGTTGACAACCAATGGCCGAAGAGTTGGCAATCATCGAGAGCGTTCAAGCAGCCATCTGCTTCTCCGCCGCATACCTTGCCACGACGAAGCCCGTCCAAGCCCAGATCGTGGCTGCCCATGCCCAGCTCGTGGCGGCCTTTTCCAAAGAGATGGTGGATGCGGATGGCGAGATGCTTGTCGAATATGGTGCGATGGATGCCATGGAACCCCTTTCCCAGGAGACCGTCGGGCGCGAGCTGGACATGGAGGCGGCGGCGGAGATCGACGAGCACCAGCCATAGTAGTACTCATTGTTTTGTTTAATTAAGAGTACTAGTCTTTAATTTGTTAGAGTAATGTTTAGGTCAACAAGCTTTATTTAATTATTGTACTTGCTCGATTAAGAACTGTGGGTGTGCTGTAGTCTCCTTTTTGTGTACCCAAATTATGCGATGACGTGGATGACCACTGTAACCAGGGAAATTCGAACCAAAATATTTGAGGCTCAAACTCATCACACACTGGTTAAGCTATCTGAATCATTTGTGATATTCGCATATCGTACAAAGTTCTGAATAAGGGACCGTGTCTGATGACACTTTGCGCGCCAGTTTTTTCACTGAACCGATTCAAAATTTCCGACTTCCAAAGAAATATCTACCTCACCGCCCCTCCCCTTACCAAAAGCCACATTTCCCCTGTTTCCTCCTTCCTTTCCAATTGAAACCTTCACTCCGTGCTTGCAGCGCCGCCTCCTCACCAGCGACCCTCCTTCACGTCACTCGTGTTGGAGATGTGCCCTAGAGGCAATCATATATGATGATATTTCCTATGTGTTTATGAATAAAGATAGACCTTGGACATTATCAATGATGTGCATCAACAAGTACGTGACTTGTTTGTGGGACTATGCATTGTATGATGTCTGTCCTAAAAAGTCCCTAGTCGAAAGGGTTGTGTGGACACGCAGCCAACTAGACTAGCATATGACACGGTTGATGGCTTGGTCTCACTAGCCACGAAGCATTGGATACTAACCGGATAATATGGGCTTGGAAAGGTCTGGTCGGATTCGACATAGTCAGATCCGAGTTGAGATAAGGTCCACGTCGGATAGAGCCAACTATGAGACGCAGCGATATGTCATCTGTGAGTCTCTAGTACAACATACGTTCTATGTCCTAAGACCTGAGCTGGCGCATGTACTCGGGATGGTGACAGACTTGCTTTGGGCTGACCAAACGCTACTCCGATACTCGGTAGTTACAAAGGTAGGTTTCAGGATTGTCCATACCAATGCTGCGAGACATGGTCGAGCAAGATGGGATTTGCCCCTCCGACCAGGAGAGATATACTCTGGGCCCCTCGTGTGATCCGACCAGGATAAGCATGGCCATGCGACAAGGATTATGAGATAATCCAGATAGTGGTCGGCATCACTGCAATGAGAAAGAGGTCGGGCTAGCACAAGGATGACAGACTCGCCTTGAGCTCGACAACATATATCGTGTGGCAAAAGGAATGGAAGTGTGATGTACAGGTTTGCTAACCAGCTTCATAGTCTACTTGGCGCTTGGCATGCCTTGCTAGAGGCCGCTACCAACCGTGTAGTTCGGAAGTGATCCGAACTACGACCAAGCCTACTTGAACCTAAGGGGTCGCGCGCTTAAGGGAAGGAACCTACGAGGTCGAATCCGAGGACACTGGTCGGATGTGATCCGAGCTATATTCCGATTGTGGCTGAGTAGACTTGTGGGCTTTAGGGTCTGTGCGAGGCCCAAGTGTTGAGCCCGCGACGGACGCCTAAATAAAGTGGAGGTGTGGCACACTCAGGCGGTTGATTGCTTCGGCGTTGTCACTAGGGTTTGCATGTGTTGCGAATAGAGACCTCCACTGGCCGGCGGTTGTGTGATCAGACCTAGCAGTCCGCCGCACGACGTTCCTCCTGCACGCGCGGATACCATTTGAGGCGGTGCACCTGCGCCGCTCCGGCGAACCTGTACGTGGGAACCGATGACCGGTTGCTCGAGGGAGATCGGACGAGGAGGAGACGATCCATGCAGACGCCCTGCCTCAACTCTTCTTCCGCTGCACGGCACTGCGCGTCTAGTGGTAACAAACTGTGATCCATCTCCCGTAGCATGTTCTTGGTTGTTCTGCGCGTATGAAAATTTTAATTTGCTGTCGACACACCCTACCGTAGAACCCAACAGCTCGGCCTCGTCTATCTAGGAAGGTAGTCCACACCCGACCCCATCCTCCTCTTCCTTCCACCTCCCACATGCCCCGACCGCCGGCACAACACCTTCCACCCAAATCACCGACCCCTCCACCAAATAAGCGCCGCCCTAAGCCATGGTGCATGCAGTGTAGCCAGGAGCTCAAGGAGCATTTGGCAACGGAGAAGCAAATTGCGGCCGCACACGCGGATGAGGTCGCGATGGCTGCCATTCGTGCCAACCCCCAGATCTTGGAGTAGCACCTTGCCATTTTCTAGCTACGCCGGTTAAGCATGCTCGGTTTACCCGTTGCGCGTGCTGCTCCTGCCTTTCCTTAACAAATTCTAGTGAATTGTGCTATCTAATTTTACCATGCAATCTATTGCTCTAGTGTATATTTTCTATATGTCGTGCAGTGTGGTGCTCACTTATTAACTGTTTGGTTAATTAGTTGTCATCTTCAGTTAATTTTTGGTTCAATTCTGCAAATGTGATGTTCAATTCTTCAGGCGGAAATTTTTTATTGTCTTACTTGTGAGAAATAAATCGAATTTTTCTTTACAAAATACACGAGAAACAAATACAATTGCTATATTTCCAAGTTGTCAAGCATGCTTGGTTTGGTTATACATTGTGCAATGTGGTGCTCAGTTAACGTTTGGTTCATTTGTTGTGGTGTTTAGTTAATAGTTTGGTTCAATTCTGCAATGCGATGTTCAATAGTTGTGGCTGCATTCTGTTATTGTATACCATGTGAGAAGAAATCGAATTTGGCTGTACTAAATACATGAGAAACAAATACAATTGCTATATTTCCAAGTTGTTAAGCATGCTTGGTTTGTTTAACTGTCTGATCTTCTATTAGGAGTATGTTATATTGTGCAATGTGGTGCTCAATTAATGTTTGATTCATTTGTTATGGTATTTAGTTAACTGCTTTGTTCAATTCTGCAATGCGACGTCCAATTGTCATGGGTAGAATTTTGTATTGTTGTGCATGTGAGGAATAAATCGAATTTGGCTGCACTTAATACATGAGAAACATATACAAGTGCTATTTTTCCTAGTTCTTAATCATGCTTGGTATGGATAAATGGGTTTTCCATGTGGGTTGAATTGATCTGATGAATCTGCAATGTGGTTATTTTTCATCAACATATTTTACTTATAGCATGCAAACCCTTACTTAACCTAATGACTAACTACCTTATATGTGTTGTAGGGAAACAATGGGAAGCACTGAGGTTTACAATCGAGGTTATCATGTGCGTGGTCCGTTCTCTAATAGCACATTATTGTGCAATTGCAGGATACATTCTAACATTTAGGTTTTTAACAATTTGGTCTTTCACATGTAGGTCCTGCTGTTAGAGGTTTTGACCCACTATTTGACCCTTTTTGCATACGGGGAAATGAAATGTCCATCAATATCAATCAAGTCAAGAAACTCAGAAAGATTTTTACGATAAAGAAATTTGCGACAAAAAGCAACAAGATATTTGTCTGCACAATGAAGAAGACATCAGTTAACTACAATATGGTACTAACTATTATATCTTTCCTTTTTTTATTCCTTTGCCCTATTTCCAATATAGAGAAGATATTTATGCACATCCTTGTTTTTAGGCCTTTCCAAAGAAGTTCCCTAATGATTACCTCTCAAACCACCTCTATGGTTAGGAGGCGAGGAAGGTTTTCATACGACACCCATAGTTCAATATTGAAGTGTTCCTGAAGAGGACGAAGGATGGTCGTTCAATCATCCATAGGCACTGGCCTAAAGTTGCAAAGACCTTCAACATGAATGAAGGCTCAATATTCGCCTTCCGCTTCTATAGTTTTCCAGATGAGATTTATCTGTCTATGTACCGTCTATGATGCTAATTTTAAAAGGTTCTAGATGTTGCATGTGAAACTTGGTGCTGGTGCAGTTGTGTAATGGGTTAGCTGAGTGCTGAAGCTATATCATGTTGTACTCTAATGTATTTCAATTATGAAATCATGCTTCCTTAATATAGAAATGAAATATATTTTGTGCTTAATATGTATGTCAGTTAGATTCATAAATGGATTATTAATAATAGGGCAATTAGCCTGCTAATTGGGTTTTTCTATTGCAAACGGTTATTCAGAAAACACCGTGGGCGATGACCTCACGCAACGCACACAGTTTCTAGGAATAAACAGTGTTGGATCAATGAACAATCACACACGACATTCTCTTGAAAACTATTTGCATTAGGCCACCTTGCGCAAACGTTTACCACATAAAATTATGTGTGATGGACAACCTTTCCCACGTAGTTTCTTCTATGCACCGTGTGTGATGCATTCAATACCGCAAATGATAAAATTGTTAACATCGTTTGCAATGGCAATGCTATCACAAACGATTTAACGGGGAAAATTGTGTGTGATGTACCTGTGAACGAAAACGTTTTCCTTGGAGCGACTGTGTGGGAGGTATAAACGAACGAAAACTTTTAGCGGGGACTAACTGTGTGGGATGTACTTACGGTCGGAAACGATTTTGCCTGTATAATTGTATTTTTTAGCACTACTGTACGTATAAGCATATGTGATCGCTCGCTGGTCGCACACGACCTCATTTTGCCGAGTGTGTGTGTGCCAGGAGGGCATATCCTTGATGGTTTATGGGTCGTGTTGGAAGGACCCCCCTATCACCCATGCTCACTTGGCGACGGTTCCAAATGCCGTCGCGGAAAGGTGTTAATAACCGTTTGTATAGCACCTCGATGTATGAGTGTTTCCATGCAAAGATGTCTCGATTCTCACAGATTAACTCGATGAGAGCGCTTTCCTATTTAGAATCCATATTTGCACCTACTGTGAAATGATGAGATGAGTCGCCAGGACAAAGTCAACATGTTTAGTATCATCAGCCGACTTAAACTTCAACAAAGGGTCTTCCTTAGTGGCGGGCTTCTTCAAGGGAGTCATATTAGTCGGGTCAACATTGTCCTTATAAAATTTAAGCTCCTTAGTGGCACAAGACGACTCTGCATAAGCCGCATCTCCTTCCTCACACTCCAAAGCTATTTTTCTATCACCATGGACTGTAATTGTGCCCTTACGCCCTGGCATTTTAGGCTGTAAATAAACATAACAAGGTCGATCCATGAACTTGGCATAAGCCGGCCGCCCAAATAAGGCATGATACGTACTTTTGATGTTAACCACTTCAATCCATTGTGTCTCTGCCCTGTAATCATAGTCATTACCAAAGGCGACTTCCAAAGCAATCTTTCCGACAGGATACGCCGACTTACCAGGCACCACACCATGGAAAACTATAGAAGATGGCTCAAGATCTTTGTCAGTTAAGTTTATCCGGCGAAAGGTGTCATAATATAAGATGTTGATACTGCTACCACCATCCATAAGCACCTTAGTAAACTTACAACCCCCAACCTGAGAGGCTACCACTAAAGTCAGATGACCCGGATTCTTAACCCGGGGCGGGTGATCCTCCCGACTCCATGTGATTGGATACTCTGACCACCACAAGTATTGAGGCACTGCCAGCTCAATGGTACTAACCGTGAACTTATGAACCTTCTAATATCGCTTGCCAAGACTTTTGGTGAAAACATGGTACTGGCCACCATTGAGCTGCTTTGGATTACTCTGGTACCCTGACTGATTACCCTGTTGCTGGTTGCCCTAACCAGACTGTTGGTTGTAACCGCCCTAATTGCCTTGGCCTTGATAACCAGAACTTGAGCCACCGCCACCAAAGTCGGGCCCTTGTGAAACGGATCCTGACCCGCCGTGCGGCCCGTTGTGATTCTGATTAAAATTGTAATTCCGGTACTCTCGCATGATGAAACAATCCTTCTAGGCACGAGTCGTTGGCTCATTAGGCAGACTATGTTTTGGGCAAGGTTCATTCATCTTGCCTCTAATTGAAGTATTTTCCTCCAAAGGATGGCTTACCATTACCGTTGCGCCCCTGGTTTTTATACCTGGCGTTGGTATTAGCTACTAAATCTGCCCCGCCATCCGGGTGTCTTCGCTTACCCCCAATGCCTTGGTTATTACTATTGCCACTTGGCATATTATGCTACTAACTCTTGCCATTGCCACTCTTCCTGCCCTTGTTGGATTTCTCATCCTCAGATCCAGGATCTTTGGTGGTATCAGAGTTGGCATACTTAATGAGAGCCTCCATAAGCTCACCCATGTCATTACAATGTTGTTTAAGCCGCCAAGCTTTTGCTTAAGAGCGGTAAAGTGATAGTTCTTCTCCAAAACTAGAACTGCCTGACCCGCCACAATACTATCCGACGAGTGAATAATAGCTGAGACCCGCCGGAACCAATGATGGGCCGACTCATCCTCGCGCTGCACGCAATTGTCAAGATGGATAATCGTTATGCTTGCACGTTCCTTTGAAGTTCTGAATGAAACGTGCTTTCAATTCTGCACATGAATTAATGGAGTTAGGAGGCAATCCTTTCAACCAAGTTCGAGCTGGCCCATCCAACATCATAGTGAAGTATTTGACACATACAAGATCATTGAAATCCAGCATCTCCATGTCCAACTCATAGCTCTCGATCCACGCCTCAGGGGGGATCAGCTATGTAACTAGCCACCTTACACGGCCCCTTGAAATCCTTAGGTAGACGCTCATTACGTAGAGTCGGTACTAAACAGGGCACACCAACTGTCTTGGAAGTTGTCCTAGCTTCCAGTGAGGCCAAAGGGTTCAGTGGATGTTGCTGATAAGCTCCCAATTGAGCCGCCACCTCGGCCTCACGACGAGCTCGAGCCTGATCCACAATCGCCTCAACATTGGATAGCAGATTATCATCATGGGGCGGGTCATCATGGCAGGGCGGGTTATGACGTCGTTCGCTGCTGGAAACCGCCGGTGACTCAATACACCAGCTGTAACTTCGACTTGGGCGAGGAGTTGAATGAACACACTCACGACTATATGAATAAGTTGTCTGCTATGCTACAGCCGTTTGAAGAAACTCCACTATGTTCCGGGTCTCCACCGCAACCGGCGACTCACCCTCGATTGTAATAGTAACGGTAACAGTGATAACAATAATTTTGTAGCAAGTGAAACAGTAACAACAGCAGTAGTAACTTAGCAAGAGAAATATGTAGGAAATTCATAGACATTGGATCGGTGAACTTTTGGATGATATTCAACATATAACAGTCATAACCTAGGGCGATACAAAACTAGCTCCAGTTCATAAATATAATGTAGGCATGTATTCCGTAAGTAGTCATACGTGCTTATGGAAAGAACTTGCATGACATCTTTTGTTCTACCCTCCTATGGCAGCGGGGTCCATAAGGAAACTAAGGGATATTAAGGCCTCCTTTTACTAGAGAACTAGAACATAGCATTAACACATAGTGATTACATGAACCCCTCAAACCACGGTCATCACCGGGAAGTGTCCCAACTATTGTCATCCGGAGTTTATGGATCATAACACGTAATAGGTGACTATGACTTGCAAGATCGGATCTAGAACATAGATATAATGGTGAAAACATAATCGGTTTAGATCTGAAATCATGGCACTCGGGCCCAAAGTGACAAGCATTAATGATGCCAAAGTCATAACGACATCAATCTCAGAACATAATTGATACTAGGGATCAAGCTCTAACAAAACTAACTCGATTGCATGATGAATGTCATCCAATGCCTCACCGACCGGCGAGGCTATGAAGGAATTACTCAGTACCCATGTGGAGCATCATGGAATTGGTGATGAAGGAGGGTTGGTGATGACGAAGATCGAAGATCCCCCTCTCTAGAGCCCCGAACGGACTCCAGATCTGGCCTCCCGATGAAGAACAGGAGGTGGCGGCAGCTCGGTATCGTGAAATGAGATAATTCTTACTCCTTGATTTTTCTCTCCAAATATAGGTATTTATGGAGTCGGCGATAGGGTCTGTGGGGCCACCATGTGGGCACAACCCACCTGGGTGCGCCTGGATGGGGGGCGCGCCCTGGTGGGTTGTGATCACCTTGGGGGACCCTCCGGTGGCTCTTGGCTCCAGTATTTTTCTTTTATTCTGAAAAAAATCTCCAAAAAGTTTCGTTCCATTCTGAGAACTTTTATTTCTACACAAAAACAACACCATGGTAGTTCTACTGAATACAACATCAGTCCGGAATTAGTTTCATTTAATTCATGCAAATTAGAGTCCAAAACAAGAGGAAAAGCATTAGGAGAAGTAGATACGATGGAGACGTATCACCCATCTCCAGGTTGTACCCATCTGGGGTCTCGCTATCGTCCACCACCTTGGTGCGCTCTCCGGCGTGGTCAACATGGTCAACGAACATCAGAAGACGGCTGTTCGAGGAGAGGCTGACAGTGGGGACACACCACGTCCATGGACGCACGGATGCAAATGCCTCCTTTTTATGTGGAAAAATAATGTTTCCTCCCCCTGAAAGCTCGGAACCACCAGCTACATCTTCGCACGCAAGGAAGTGCGTCCTTATTATGCGCAAAAAATTGATAACCCACCTAACAACAGGGCTCCACAAGTTACATCTTCCCACGGAGGGAAGTGCCTCCATAACTCCCATGACAGTTGGGACCCACCAGGTCAAAGTGTACGTAGCATTATGTGTCTCGTCTCAAACATGTATGTACATAATGGTGGCTGAGAAAGGAGTGGCGCATATCGTAGTAGATCCTTGACATAGTAGTTCATGCAGTCGTATCTAAATCATGTACACGACCACGCTGCAAGAAAGTAAATACGACCACATATGTACATACGGGTGGGGTCTCGAACACGTACAACAACGATGTCTTGTTCATTTGCAGCCAATCGGCTGGGTCCGAATGGACAAAACAACGTCGTGTACATCAGAATGGGACTGCATGGACTACTATTCATCCACGGTTGAGTTCCTCTAGAGCCTCCACCAGCTATTGTTCTTGTTCATCCACAATGACTTCCTCCAACCTCAGTGGGCTACTGTTCATCCACGGGCTACTGTTCATCCGTCCTCCACCGGCTACTATTCATCATGGCTCCACGGGGTCCTGTTTATCCACCCACAACCGGTTGGGGTGTCTGGCGGCCTCCTGCGGGTCCTGTTCATCCAGCGGCAACCGCCTACTACCACGGGGTCATGTTCATCCAGCGGTAGCCGCTTACACATGGTCAGGGTCCTGTTCATCCAACCCCCACTAGAAACTATTCATCCACAACAAACCAACCGGCTAGGTCGACTCGGTCTACGTATTGTGCACGCGGCAGCAACAGGGACTATTCGTCCAGACGCAACCCAACCGGCTAGCTATGTCTTGCACGGGGGCTCGATCGGGTTTAGTAAGCAGCGAAGGGATCGATCGGGTTCAGTTAGCAGCAAAGGAATCGCTCGGGTTTAGTTAGCAGCGAAGGAATCGATCGAGTTCAGTTAGCAGCGAAGGGATCGATTGCCTTCAGTACATAGTGGGATCGATCGATCACTTGGGTTCAGTAAGTGAACGCTTTGGTTGAGTTAGCATGTGCCTCGCACACACACGGATAGGAGAGAAATGCGCAAACCACACTACATCGCTCGGCCCCGACCACCCATCATAACCAGGAACTCCCAGAAATTTTCCTCGCCCTCACTCCTACCAATTTTTTTACATCATGGACGATCCAAAGAATGTCATGCAGGTGCGTCTCCGGCCCAGCCAAGACAAAAAGCCCAATTTCTTTCATATTTTTTTCATAGAAGTAGGATCCCACCACATCTATGATGATACACGTTTTTGTTAGAATCATCGTCATAGAAGTGTCATAAGCATGACAAAAAAGTTTCCGTTCGGGCCATAATGTCACAGATGTGTCTTTTGTTTTGTAGTGCAACCAGGTGGCCCCCCTCTGGTGGATCTTCATTCCAGTATTTTCTATATATTCAACAGAAAACTCCGTGAAGTTTTAGGCCATTTGGAGCTCCGTAGAATAGCTATCTCTGTTGTAGCTTTTGTAGGTCCAGAATTCCAGCTGCCAGTAATCTCCCCTTTAATGTAGAACTTGCAAATAAAGAGAGAGAAGGCATTAGAATTGCATCAATAAGTGAAATCACGATCTAAAACATTATAAATAACAGTAGGAAAACATGATGCAAAATGGACGTATCATGGAGCCACGTATCCCACGGTAGGGAGTCCATGGCGTACCTGTCGTTGTTGACGAGGTCCGGTGACAAGCGGGTGCGGAGGCGGTTGATGTCCTCATGGCAGGCACGATCGCTCACTAAGATCAGAGGAATGGGCACCAGATCCGCGGAGAGGTGCTAGTTGTCGGGGATGTGGATGTGGCTCCACAGGAATGACGTTGGCGTCTCTCAGCAACATTGGCAGATCTCGTCCTTGACATACACCCGAGAGTGCTGCGGGGCCATCGGTGGTGAGAGGCCAAAAGCAGGCGGCGCGGAGCTGGCAGAGTGGAAGTGACTTACCAGCCTCGTGGTCGTGCATCCCCTTGTGGTCGGGGATCCACTCCCAGACCATGGCGATCGACGACGAGGAGGAGGAGTGATGGCCCACAAGTATAGGGGATCTATCGTAGTCCTTTCGATAAGTAAGAGTGTCGAACCCAACGAGGAGCAGAAGGAAATGATAAGCGGTTTTCAGCAAGGTATTCTTTGCAAGTACTGAAATAAGTGGTAACAGATAGTTTTGTGATGAGATAATTTGTAACGAGCAACAAGTAACGAAAGCAAATAAAGTGCAGCAAGGTGGACCAATCCTTTTTTTACCAAAGGACAATCTTGGACAAACTCTTATATAGAGAAAAGCGCTCCCGAGGACACATGGGAATATCGTCAAGCTAGTTTTCATCACGTTCATATGATTCGCGTTTGGTACTTTGATAATTTGATATGTGGGTGGACCGGTGCTTGGGTGCTGTTCTTACTTGAACAAGCATCCCACTTATGATTAACATCTATTGCAAGAATCCGCAACTACAACAAAAGTATTAAGGTAAACCTAACCATAGGATGAAACATATGGATCCAAATCAGCCCCTTACGAAGCAATGCATAAACTAGGGTTTAATCTTCTGTCACTCTAGCAACCCATCATCTACTTATTACTTCCCAATGCCCGCCTCTAGGCCCAAATAATGGTGAAGTGTTATGTAGTCGACGTTCACATAACACCACTAGAGGATAGACAACATACATCTCATCAAAATATCGAACGAATACCAAATTCACGTGACTACTAATAGAAAGACTTCTCCCATGTCCTCAGGAACAAACATAACTACTCACAAAGCATATTCATGTTCATAATCAGAGGGATATTAATATGCATAAAGGATCTGAACATATGATCTTCCACCAAATAAACCAACTAGCATCAACTACAAGGAGTAATCAACACTACTAGCAACCTACTAGTACCAATCCCAGACTTGGAGACAAGAATTGGATACAAGAGATGAACTAGGGTTTTGAGAGGAGATGATGCTGGTGAAGTTGTTGATGGAGATTGCCCTCTCCCGATGAGAGGAGCGTTGGTGATGACGATGGCGATGATTTCCCCCGCCCGGAGGGAAGTATCCCCGGCAGAACAGCTCTGCGGGAGCCCTAGATTGGTTCCGCCAAGGTTCCGCCTCGTGGCGGCGGAGTCTGGTCCCGAATGGTTGCTTAGGACTTTTCCCTCGATGAAAGACTTCATATAGCAGAAGATGGCCACCGGAGAGCCAACAGGGGGCCCACGAGGCAGGGGGCGCGCCCTGGGGGGTAGGGCGCGCCCCCCACCCTCGTGGGCAGGTGGTGGCCTCCCTAACGTATTTTGTCCGCTCAATATATTTTATATATTCTGAAAATAACTTCTGTGGAGTTTCAGGACTTTTGGAGTTGTGCAGAATAGGTCTCTAATATTTGCTCCTTTTCCAGCCCAGAATTCCAACTGCCGGCATTCTCCCTCCTTATGTAAACCTTGTAAAATAAGAGAGAATAGGCATAAGTATTGTGACATAATGTGTAATAACAGCCCAAAGGGCAATAAATATCGATATAAAAGCATGATGCAAAAAGGAAGTATCAAGGAGGAGCGGCGGTTGGAGCTAGGGTTTTGTGTCGGGGTTCGAGGAGGCATGCGGGGACGGGAGTGGAAGTGTGGGCTGGTTGGTCCATGGTTTCCACATTGAAAAGAACATGCCTGGGGCGGTCATATGGCTGATAGGCGGGTCACCCGCTCGTGCGACTTAAATGGGGTCGGTGGGAAGAACATGGATGGTCGACATGCGGGCCCGAGGGCAGACGAGGAGAGGACGTGCAACATCTTTTTGCTGTCCGGCTGGACGCAAACCAGGAGCAAGTTTGCTCGGCACATGGGTCAAGTCGGACGCCAAACAGACAAGTTTTAAGGTTGCGGTGCCGCATTGGGCCGTCGCTTGTGTTTGTTTGGGCAAAAACAGACATGTCCGGATAGAATGGGGTATAGTGCTGGAGTTGGACCAAAAGGTCAGTGTAAATCTTTAGTATGTCCTAGGAACTCATAATTCCTGCGAGAAATGGTTTTGTTGTTTATGACAAAGGAATGTAGCACTAGAAATTGATAACCAACCAGTATAGCGGATCATTAGTAGCCTTCTTCAATAAATAAGAGTGTCGAACCCAACGAGGAGCTAAAGGTAGAACAAATATTCCATCAAGTTCAGCCAACCACCGATACAACTTACGCACACTTGACGTTTGCTTTACCGAAAACAAGTATGAAACTATTTTGTAGGTGTGATGCTAGAACTACTTTGCAAGTATAAAACTAGAAGTACTTTGCAAAATAATAAAAGTTAGGTATTTAGAAAAAGGGTTTGTGTCAACAAGAAAGTTATTTGTCCATAGGCAATCGATAACAAGTACCGGTAATCATTCTTGCAAATTTATATGAGGGAGAGGCATGAGCTAACATACTTTCTCTACTTGGATCATATGCACTTATGGTTGGACCCCCAGCAAGCATCCGAACTAGTTAAGATCATTAAGGTCATGAAACCCAACCATAGCATTAAGTATCAAGTCCTCTTTACTCCCATACGTCATACCCCAATTACTCGGGTTTCAGCTTCTGTTACTCTCGCAGCCCACCGTAAGTGAACCATGAACATATTGCAACACCTTACAGCGGGGCCCCTCACATTTGCGCGAGAACGGAGGGCACCGTAGGACAACACCACAAATAAAATATACAATCATACCAACCAAGATCACAATTAACCCACTGGACAAAACGGATCTACTCAAACATAATAGGATAACCATAGATCATTGGGAAATAATATATGGAGTTTAGCACCATGTTTAAGTCGAGATTACAGCGGGGAGAAGGGGTGTTACACCACTGCATAGAGGGGGAGAGAGTTGCTGTTGACGGTAGCAAGATTGTTGATATAGATCGTCGTCCCGATCATTGCCCCAGTGGCACTCCGGTGCCACCAGAAGCGAGGGAGAGAGAGCCCCCCTCCGTATTCTTCTTCCCTGGCCTCCCCTAGATGGGAGGAGAGGTCCCCCTCTGGTCAATGGCCTCCATGGCAGCGGAGGGGAGATTGGATCTCCCTCTCTGTTCTCTTTTGTTTCGCGTTCCCTAGATCTGGCCCTTCACCGTTTCTTAAATTCCCGGAGATCCGTAACTCCGATTTCACTTAAATTTTTACATGATTTTTTTTCCATAAATTATCTTTCTTGTGCTAGAAGAAGGGCCCAACTGACTTTCGAGGAGGGCACAAGACACCTGGGCGCACCCAGGGGTGCCTGGCGCACCCTGGTGGGTTGTGGGATCTGTGAGCCCCCGTTTGCGTTGATTCCACCTCCCAAAATTCACAAAATTCCAAAATAAATCTCCGTAAATTTTTATCTCGTTTGGACTTTGTTTGATATGGATTTTCTGCGATACAAAAAACATGCAACAAACAGGAACTGGCACTGGGCACTGGATCTATAGGTTATTCCAATAAATCATATAAAAAGTTGCCAAAAGTATGTAAAACTTGTATAATATTGGCATGAAACAATCAAAAATTATAGATACACCGGAGACGTATCAGCATCCCCAAGCTTAATTCTTGCTCGTCCTCGAGTAGGTCAATGATAAAAAACAATATTTTTTTGATGTGGAATGCTACCTAACATAAACTTGATCATATGTGTAGTCATGGCATGAATATTAAGACATAAGTCATTCAAATAAATAGTCCATAATTTGACATAAAGACATCAATACTCAGGCATCCCATCAAACAATCATGTATTTCAATTTATCAACGCTAAAGAAAGCTATCCCTACAAAATCATATAGTCTTGTCACGCTCTGTCTTCTTAACACAAAGTATTTATCATGCACAACCCCGATGACAAGCCAAGCAATTGGTTCATACTTTTTAACGTGCTTCAGCCTTTTCAACCCTTGTGCAATACATGAGCGCAAGCCATGGATATAGCACCACGGGTGGAATAGAGTATAATGATAGGGGTAAATATAGAGAAGACAAAAAAGTAAGAAAGTCTCACATCGACGCGGCTAACCAACGGGCTATGGAGATGCCCATCAATTGATATCAACGTGAGGAGTAGGGATTGCCATGCAACGAATGCACTAAGAGCTATAAGTGTATGAAAGCTCAATATGAAAACTAAGTGGGTGTGCATCTAATCCTATAATGAAAAATTCCCACTAGTCACTGGTGCACGTCGGGCCTAAACAAACGGTTTTTTACCCCTTTCCGCGACGACATTTGGAACCATCGCCAAGTGAGTGTGGGCGATAGGGGTCGGCAAAATGAGGTCGTGTGCGACCAGCGAGCACTCAAATACAGAAATACGTATAGTAGTGCTAAAAATACAATTATACAGGCAAAATCATTTCCGGTCGTAAGTACATCCCAAACAGTCAATCGCCACTAAACGTTTCCGTTCATATATACATCCGATACAGTCACTACAAGGAAAACGTTTGCGCAAGGTGGCGTAACGCAAACAGTTTTGAAGAGAATGTCGTGTGTGCTTGTTCATTGATCCAACATGGTTTATTCCTAGAAACTGTGTGCGTTGCCTTAGGTCATCGCCCACGGTCTTTTCTCATTAACCGTTTGCAATAAGAAAACCCAATTAGCAAGCTAATTGGCCAGTTAGCGTGCTAATTGGCCTATTATTAATAATCCATTTCTAATCTAATTGACATTCATATTAAGCACATAATATTAAGGAAGCACGATTTCATAATTGAAATACATCAGAGTACAACATGATATAGCTTCAGCACTCAGCTACCCCATTACACAACTGCACCAGCAGCAAGTTTCACATGCAACATCTAGAACCTTTAGAAATTAGCATCATAGACGGTACATAGAGAGATGCATCTCATCTAGAAAACTGCTGAAGCGGAAGGCAAATATTGAGCCTTCATTCATGTTGAAGGTCGTTGCAACTTTAGGCCAGTGCCTGTGGATGATTAACCGTCCATCCTTCGACCTCTTCAGGAACACTTCAATATTGAACCGTGGGTGTTGTATGAAAACATTCCTCACCTCCTGACCACAGAGGTGGTTTGAGAGTACCATCTTGTAAACCTCAGTGCTTCCCATTGTTTCCTTGCAACACATATAAGGTAGTTAGTCATCAGGTTAAGTAAGGGTTCGCATGCTATCAGTAAAATATTTTGATGAAAAATAAGCACATTGCATATTCATCAGATTAATTCAAGCCACATGGAAAACCCATTTATCCAAACCAAGCATGATTAAGAACTAGGAAATATAGCACTTGTATATGTTTCTCATGTATTAAGTGCAGCCAAATTCGATTTATTCCTCACATAGTATACAATAAGAGAATGCAGCCACAACAACTGAACATTGCATTGCAGAATTGAACCAAGAAGTTAACTAAACACCACAACAAATGAGCCAAACGTTAACTGAGCACCACATTGCACAATATAACATACTCCTAATAGAAGATTAGACAGTTAACCAAACCAAGCATGCTTAACAACTTGGAAATATAGCAATTGTATTTGTTTCTCATGTATTTAGTACATCCAAATTCGATATATTCCTCACATGGTATACAATAAGAGAATGCAGCCACAACAATTAAATATTGCATTGCAGAATTGAACCAAGCAGTTGACTAAACACCACAACAAGTGAACCAAGCCACAACAAATGAACCAAGCAGTTAACTAAACACCAATTGAACAATATAACATACTCCTAATAGAAGATCAGACAGTTAACCAAACCAAGCATGCTTAACAACTTGGAAATATTGTACCCTGAAGAATTGAACATCTCATTTGCAGAATTGAACCAAGCAGTTAATTGAACACCACATTGCAAGACATATAGAACATATACACTATAGCATAAGATCGCGTGGTGAAAGTAGATAGCACAATTCACTAGAATTTGTTAAGGAAAGGCAGTAGCTAGCAAACTGAACATGGGTCCTTAGAGTGAGCTAATAAGACAAACTCCTCCTTGTCGGAGATATCGATGACGATTGGCTCCTTGGACATGGAAGAGGACGAGGCCTCCGCATCGCGGGTGCCCTCGTTGTAGTGGTGAGTTCCCTGAGCCGCTCCGAGCACTAACCTGCTGGCTCTCGAGATGAGGTAAGCACGTGCACGCTGAGAAAACACCACGCAGTCTTCATCGAAGGCACCGACGGTGGCCTCGAGAAAACGCCATGTACAGTCGTTTAAAGCAGCCAACCGCGTCGTGGCGTTGGCGTGTGGGGCGTCAACAGTGGCCTCGACGGCGAGGTGCTCCTCCAAGATCTGGGGGTCGGCACGAATGGCAGCCATCGTGACCTCATCCACGCGTGTGGCCGCGATTTGCTTCTCCGCTGCCAAATGCTCCTTGAGGTCATGGCTATACTACATGCACCGTGGCTTAAGCCATCGATTATTTGGTGGAGGGGTCGGTGATTTGGGTGGAAGGTGTCTCGCTCGCACCGGCGGTCGGGGCATGTGGGATGTGGAAGGAGGAGGAGGATGGGGGTCGGGTGTGGATTACCTGCCTGGATAGGTGAGGCCGAGCAGCGCGAAGGAGGGTCACCGGCGAGGAGGCGGCGACACTCAAGCAAGGAGTGAAGGTTTCAACTTGGAAAGGAAGGCGGAAAGGGGGGAAATGTGGATTTTGGTAATGGGGTGGGGCGGGGAGGTAGATAATTTAGTGGAAGCCAAAAATTTGGAATCGTTTCAGCCAAAAACTGGTGCGCAAAGTGTCATCAGACACGCCCTTATTCATACACGGTCCGAAGAAATTTTGTGTTGCATCTCACACGGTTGGTTACAATATACTGTGTGGGATCTACTTGATTTTTTGTATTGCTTTGAATTATATAGTGGGGTCACAACGGCCATGGACGGTGTTTGAATTGCTACACCTTTTATCTGAAGTGATCATAAAAGAATTGGAATTATTCAGGGTAAGTTTGGACATTTTTATGCATTAAGTGAGTTTTCAATGCATTTATGTGCATAATTCAAATTTGAACTACATGCACATGCTCCAGTGCATATAAATTGGTTGAAAAATCAAATCTTTGTCCTTGGGTGCATGCTTAGGTCCCATGCAAGAAATGGGAATGAATGTCAAGCACCCTGCCACCGTCACTCGGCCGCAAACATTGAGATACATGGTTTTTAAATTCTAGTAAATCCAAAACTCGTCTGAAAATCATGAAACTTGGCATGCTATCATGGAGCGGCATCAACATGGAGTGGTAAATTTTTTGTCCCATTTGGGGCAGGTTTGAGTATATGCTTCTCACAAACCAGAGCTTCTCACAACAAGAATGATGGTTTCGGTAGGTAACGCCGCAACTTTGGGGACCAAACGATATCCATTGCCTCTAATTGCTTTCAATTTTTTCTCGTTTCAACATAGAACAATATGAGTGTTGTGTTATTTTTTGTGATTTTTCGGGTTTCGTTTGGACATTTTTATGCATTAAGTGTGTTTTGAATGCATTTATGTACATAATTCAAATTTGAACTACATGCACATGCTCCGATGCATATAAATTGGTTGAAAATCAAATCTTTGTCCTTGGGTGCATGCTTAGGTCCCATGCAAGAAATGGGAACGAATGTCAATCACCCTGCCACCGTCACTCGGCCGCAAACATTGAGATACCTGGTTTTTAAATCCTAGTAAATCCAAAACTCGTCTGAAATTCATGAAACTTGGCATGCTATCATGGAGCGGCATTAACATGGCGTGGTAAAGTTTTTGTCCCATTTGGGGCAGCTCTGGGTACATGCTTCTCACAAACCAGAGCTTCTCACAACAAGCATGATGGTTTCGGTAGGGAACGCCCCAACTTTCGGGACGAAACGATATCCATTGCCTCTAATTGCTTTCATTTTTTTTTCATGTCAACATAGAACAACAGGAGTGTTGTGTTATTTTTTGTGATTTTTTGGGGTTCATTTGGACATTTTTATGCATTATGTGAGTTTCAATGCATTTATGTGCATAATTCAAATTTGAACTACATGCACATGCTCCAGTGCATATAAATTGGTTCAAAAATAAAATCTTTGTCCTTGGGTGCATGCTTAGGTCCCATGCAAGAAATGGGAACGAATGTCAAATACCCTGCCACCGTCACTCGGCTACAAACCTGGTTTTTAAATTCTAGTAAATCCAAAACACTTCTGAAATTCATGAAACTAGGCATGCTATCATGCAGCGGCATCAACATGGCGTGGTAAAGTTTTTGTCCCATTTGGGGCAGGTTTGGGTAAATGCTTCTCACAAACCAGAGCTTCTCACAACAAGCATGATGGTTTCGGTAGGGAATGCCCCAACTTTGGGGACGAAACGATATCCATTGCCTCTAATTGCTTTCAAAAATTTTCTCGTGTCAACACAGAACAACTAGAGTGTTGTATTATTTTTTTGTGATTTTTTGGGGTTCATTTGGACATTTTTATGCATTAAGTGAGTTTTCAATGCATTTATGTGCATAATTCAAATTTGAACTACATGCACATGCTCTGGTGCATATAAATTGGTTCAAAAATAAAATCTTTGTCCTTGGGTGCATGATTAGGTCCCATGCAAGAAATGGGAATGAATGTCAAACGCCCTGCCACCGTCACTCGGCTGCAAACATTGAGATACCTGGTTTTTAAATTCCAGTAAGTCCAAAACTCTTCTGAAATTCATGAAACTTGGCATGCTATCATGGAGCAGCATCAACATGGCGTTGTCGGATGTGGTGTCCGGCAAACCCTTAAGGTTCGAACACTGGGGTGCGTGCGAAGTCTTTCCCTCCTACCGATCTATGCCCTAGCTCGCGAAGATCCCGCGGACGAACTCGATGAACTCACAACACAGAAAGACATGAGCTTTATACTGGTTCGGGCCACCGTTGCGGTGTAATACCCTACTCCAGTTTGCTGGTGGTGGATTGCCTCTTGGGCTGATGATGAACAGTACAAGAGAAGAACAGCCTCCTGAGGTTGAGGTTCTTGTGCTTGTGTAGTTGAGGATGATCTGAATCAGTTCGAGATCAGTTGCCTCCTACTGTGGCGGCTAGTCATATTTATAGAGGCCCTGGTCCTCTTCCCAAATGTTGAGCGGGAAGGGAGCCAACAATGGCGGGCAAATTTGAAGGGGGACAACTAGTACAAGCTATCCTTGCAAAAGTGGTCTTCGCCTGCGAAAAGCTCTGGTGGTGACGCCATCTTGGGCTCCACGATGATCTCCGTCTTGCCGTCCTCCTCGTCTTGGTCTCGTTACACCAATATATCAACCTTTGCCTGATGCCTCGGTACTCTTCGCCTGCGCTGGCCTCCTTAGCACCAAAGAGGAAATAAGGACGATGAGCGCGCTGGCGCCCTCCTAGTGTCGTTCGTCATGGCTCACGTCATGAGAGCCTCGTGAGGTTTGCCCTGCCTTGATATCTCCGCTCCTCGTGAGCCTGTCTGGCTAGGCCACTCCAGAGGAGGTCTTGCGTCGTTCGCCTCGCGAGGCTTGGACCCTCGCGAGGGTCTTGGATCCTTTGTTGATGAAGATGGTTCGTACGGCCTGCTGGCTTAGCCACGCTGTGGGCCGCAGGCAGGCAAGTCTGGGGATCCCCGTTCCCAGAATGCCGACAGTAGCCCGAGGGCCCAAGGTGCGATTGGGCTAGGCTTCGCGATGAAGCCAAGGGTCAAGTTCGGAGCAGCGCGGGCCCCAAAAGCCCGCGGCCTCGGTTGACGCATGACGGTTGATTGGACGTGGGCGTCTCCGCTTCCCCACGCTGCCTCGGCAACTGCTTGACATGACAAAAGGCTGGCGCGGGTAGTTCTCGCCCTCATTGCTTCTTCATCGCCTCACCCAGATCCCCTTTCTCGCTCTTCACCACCGCTACCTCCAGATCTGCTCCATCCTTGCTCTGCATCTGCCGCGCATGGCGCCGCGCAAGGTCAATACTTCCTCAGCACCGGCTTGGTTTGAGTTCTCTCTTGAAGCGCCCACCCTCACGGAGAAGAGCCTTGCCTCCGTGTGCCTACTAATGGCGGGGGAGGGCAATGAGTGGGGGAAGACGGAGCTCCGGCTTGCCTCCAACGAGCCGGAGCCTGAGGGGAGCACCTTCTTCCCCTTCTTCTCGAGCAGCGTCGCCGTTGGGTTGGTCCCTCCTTTCTCCGATTTCTTTTATGAAGTCCTCGACCACTACGGTCTGCAGGCGTTGCATCTCCATCCCAACTATGTCCTCCTCCTGTCCATCTTCGCCTACTACTGTGAGACTTACCTAGGCGTTATGCCGTCCGTGGCGCTCCTGCGCCATTTCTTCTTCCTCCGTGTCAGCAGCGAGCACACCTTCGAATGCGCTAATTTCGTCGCATGCAGCAAGGCCAACTCGATCTCGAGCACCGGGAAGAGGGCCGACAACATTCGATCCAAATGGGTCATGATGGATGCCAAGCTCGCCGACCCGCGTCTGGCATTGCCAATGGCGGCGCCCACTCCGAACGGGGGGTGGCCCAAGGCAGAGCTCGTTCACGAGCGGGCATCATTAGTGTTGGGGCAGATGATGACTGACTTGAGGCCGGGTAACGTGAGGGCGGCCAAGGTAACAGGGGCGATGCTCCTGAGGGAGTTCCTGATGCTGCGGGTTGCCCCACTCCAGGCGCGTGCGTGCCCCCTGTGGGAACTTGAAGAAGGGGGAAACAAGACCCGCCTGGGGCCAGGGGACCTGCTTGGCAATGAATTGGACGCCGTCCTGCGCCTCATAGTTGGGGACAACCAGGAGTACCCGCCTAGCGCCTTCGTTCCCCTCTTCCAACGCAGGGACCGGGAGGAATTCGTCGCCTCCAGGCCGACTTCTGGTGCGCGCGAGCTGGTGCCGCCGGCACTTCCGGGAGCTCCTATGGCACAGAAACTGGTGGAGGTGTCTTCTGGCGAGTCCCGCGGAGAGGGGGAAGAGGAGGTGGACTCGGAGAAGACCCTAGAAGAGGTTGGGGAGACTTCCCCTCTGAGCAAGGCCGAGATTCTCCTCGCCCTTCCTGATGATGCTGAGGCCAATGCCTACCAAGGGGAGAGGGAGCAACCCCTCATCCCGATGAAGGGTAGGTCGTCGCTGGTGGTGCGGTTCTACCTCCGCACCGCCTGGTGCTGTCGGAGCCCGAACGCCTGCCCCTCAGGTCCCGATGTTGTCAGGCTTCAAGCCTTCCAAGCGAAAGGTGGAGTACTTCGCGGTGGACCGGTAGTTGTCTCGAGCTTCACTTTATCCCTGCCGGTACTTGTTATTTCCTGATGCACGCCCTTGGTTGATCAGGCTGAAATCTTTGGCGAAGAAGAGGACGGATGATACGGCGGCCGTGCCTCCCTCCGCAGAGAAAGGAGGTAGCAGTGCCCGCATCTCCCCAGCCCGGTCTCGAGCTTCGCTTTATCCCCCATGGCCCCGCTGGCTCCGGAGGTGCCGGCTCTTGGCGCGTCTGATGAGGTCCCAGCTGCTCCGGAGCCCACGGTCTCCCGAGCCCTGGTGACGGTGTCGGTTCCTCCCACTGCAGCACCTCCATTCCTTAGTTCTTCTGCTCCTGCTGCTGTCTTGGAGCGTGCCCTTTCAGAAATGACCCAGCTGCGGGAGGATCTCCTGAGCGCGGACCCACGCCTAGTGGCCGGGCGTCTGGAGTTGTCCTCTGACTGGCTTCACTCCGACCTAGCGGTTCGCGTGGCGCTGGGCCAAGCTGCTGCGGCTTCCGAGAAGGAGAAGCAAGGAGCCGCCAGCGCTGCAGCCGATCGTGAGGCGGCGCTGAAAGACGCCAAGGCCGCCCGTGACCGCTGCCAAGTGCTGGAGGGTGAGTTGCAGAGCCTGCACGACAAGCACGCCGAAGAGGTACGCTGCCGCCAAGCGAAGGAGGAGGAGATGAAGGCCCGGGAGGAAGCCGTCAAGAACCGCGATGCTGAGCTGGCGGAGCTGTGGAAGAAGTAGGTCGCCGAGCGCAACCAGTTGGAAGAGTTGGAGCGGAAGATGGGGACAAGGGAAGCCGATCTTGATGCCAAGGCGCGAGTCCTGGCCGAAGACCGCGTGGCCTTCGCCGATCTCGAGAAGAGGTCTCGCAAGGCGCTGAAGACACTCTACGAGCACGGCCTGGAGAAGCTGCTGGACACCGACGAGGACGGCCCCGCCCAGCTGCTTCCTCTCGTGGTGACGGCGCTTGAGGCGGTCATTGATGGCCTCGGTCCCATCACAACAAAAAGAGACGCATCTGTGACATTTTGGGCCGAACGAATTTTTTTTGTCATACATATGACACTTCTATGACGATAATTGTGACAAAACCCGGTATCATCATAGATGTGGTGGGCTCCTACTTCTATGACAAAAAATCATGACAAAAAAATGCGCTTTTCGTCCTGGGCGGGCTGGAGACGCAGCTGCATCACATTCTTTGGGCCGTCCATGACAGAAAAAACTATGGTAGAAGCGAGGGGGAGGAAAATTTCGGGGAGTTCCCGGTTACGGTGGGAGGTCGGGGGCCGAGCGATGCGCGTTTCTCTCGTACACGTACGGATGTGTGTGCGAGGCGTTGGCTCTAGCTGAACCCGAGCGAAGCGTTGGGCTCTAACTGAACCCGAGTGATTGCACTGCGGGCTACGTGTTACTGAACCCGAGCGATCGATCGATGGCTGTTAACTGAACCCGATCGAGCGATTCCTTCGCCATTGCCCCTAACTGAAGTTGATCGATGCTGCCGCTAGGATGAACAGTGAGCGTTGCGGGGGGGGGGGGGGGTGGGGTGGGGTTGGATGAACAGTGAGGGGTGGCGTTGCCTCTGGATGAACAGGACCCCATGGTGTGGTGGAGGGCTGGATGAATAGTAGACGGTGGAGGGGTGCCCATGGAGGGGTGGTTGAACAGGACCCCGTGGTGTGGAGGGATGGATGAATAGTAGATGGTGGAGGGGTGCCCGTGGAGGCGTGGTTGAACAGGACCCCGTGGTGTGGAGGGCTGGATGAACAGTAGACGGTGGAGGGGTGGTTGAACAGTAGCCGGTGGAGTAGCGCGCGGTGGAGGCTGGATGAACAGGAGCCCGTGGAGGCTGGAGGAGGTCGACGGTAGCCCGTGGAGGCTGGAGGAGGTCGACGGTGGAGATGAACAGTATCCCGTGGAGTCCCGTTTTGCGGTACGCCACACCCCTCCCGATGAACAGGACCCCTGTTTCGACCGTAGGAGGTACGTTTCGTCCGTTTTGCGGTACGCCACACCCCTCCCGATCAACAGGACCCCTGTTTCGACCATAGGAGATCCGTTTCGTCCATTTTGCGGTACGCCAGGCTCCTCCCGATGAATAGGATCCTGTTTCGAACGTGGCTGGTCGAACACAAGGCCGTTTCCTCCGTTCTGCGGTACACCAGGCCTCATTTCCATCGCCTGTTCCGTCCAAGCCCTCCCAATGAACACGACCACGCATACCGTTCCGACCTAGCCGGTTGGCTCCCACGCGATCTGTTGCCTCCGGATGAACACGACGCATTCCGTTGCCTTCCCATGAACACGACGCATTCCGTTGACTCCCCGTGAACACGACGATGACGCTGTTTCTCTATTCCGACCCAGCCATGTACACGAGCCCTGGCCGTACATATGCGCGAGTAGGCGTTCAAGACCCCGCCCGTATGTACACATACGTGGCCGTATTTTATTTCTTGCACCCTGGCTGCTTTACGTACGTGTACATGCTACGTGCGCGCCTCTACTACGACAAGTGCGCGCCTCTACTACGACACGTGGACGCCTCCACATCGACCAGTATGTACGTACACGTTCGCGACCAGAATGACAATGCTACGTATGCTTTGACCAGGTGGGTCCCGACTATCTAGCACTTCCTTGCGTACGAAGATGTAGCTGGTGGGTCCCAGTAGTCAGGGGGACGAATCATTTTTTTTGCCCGGACGCACTTCCTTGCGTGGGAAGATGTAGCTGGTGGGTCCCAGCAGTCAGGGGGCGAATCGTTTTTTGTTTGCCCAGATGCACTTCCTTGCCTGCGAAGATGTAGCTGGTGGGTCCCAGCAGTCAGGGGGAAACATTTTTTTCGCAAAATACAGTGTCCTGTCCGGTGGGTCCCAGCTGTCAGGTGGAGGAATCATTATTTTCCGCGTAATAAGGAGGCACTTCCTTGCTGCGGGCTGTAGACCCAGCTGTCAGCCTCTCCACGTACAGTCCACGTCCGATGGAAGTCGTTCCTTGACCACGTTGACCATGCCACGCCGAGAGCACCAGGGCGGTGGACGATGGCGAGGACTAGGAAGGGGATGACACGGACCCGGGGAAGACGCGACAGTGGAAGCCCGCGCGGAGAGGAGTACGAGGGTTCACTGGTTCGGCTGCGGTGTGAGGCTGCTGTCGCCGTAGGGCCTGGCCAGCGGTGGGAATAGTAGGGGCGGCGAGGCCTCTGCGGCAGCACATCCGGCCACGGGAGGCAGGAGCATGCGGCACGACCGGCGTTGCTTTGGGCGGCTGGAGCAAGAAGACCAGAGGTTGAAGAAGCACTACGGCCGTTGGATGGACATCGTACGGTCAATGGAGCTAGAATCGTTTATATTGACTAAGTTGACAAAGCCCTCCGTCCCCGTCAACTTAGTAGGCCCACAAGTCAGCCTCCCACCAAGGTGTGTCCCAGCTAACAGTGGGTATTCATTTTTTTGTGCGTAATAAGGAGGCACTTCCGGTGGGTCCGAGCTGACAGCAGGGGGAACGTGGCCCGTCGGGTGGGTCCCAGCATTCAGGGACAAATGTTTTTTCGCGATATACTAGTGGGCATCCGGTGGGTCCCTGCTGTTAGGTGGAGGAATAATTAATTTCCATGTAATAAGGAGGCACTTCCTTGCGGCTGCCGTGGACCCACCTGTCAGCCTCTCCACGTACAGTATTCTTTCGATGGAATTCGGTCGTTGACCACACTGACCACGTCGCGCCGAGAGCACCACGGCGGTGGACGACGGCGAGGCCTAGGAAGGGAACGACGCGGAGCCGGGGAAAACGCGGCAGTGGATGCCCACACGGAGAGGAGTACGAGGATTCACTGGTTCGGCTGCGCTGCCGTCGCCGCAGAATAATAGCGGGTGTGGGTGAGTGGAGTTGAGGGATGGCCTGGCCAGCGGTGGGAGTAGTGTGGGGGCGGTGAGGCCTCCACGGCAGCACAACCGGCCATCGGAGGAAGGAGCAGGCGTCACGACCGGCGCTGCTTTGGGCGGCTGGAGAAAGAAGACCAGAGGTTGAAGAAGCACTACGGCTGTTCGATGGACATCGTACAGTCAGTCGAGCTAGAATCGTGCATATTGACTAAATTGACAAAGCCCTTCGTCCCCGTCAACTTAGTAGGCCCACTATACTGGGTCCCAGCTAGCAGGGGGAGTATTCATTTTTTTGTGCGTAATAAGGAGGCACTTCCTTGCGTGAGAAGATATAGCTGGTGGGTCTGAGCTGTCAGTGGCCGTAACGTTTTTTCGTGAAATACAGAGGCCCTTTCGGTGGGTCCCAGATGTCAGGTGGAGGAATCATTATTTTGTGCGTAATAAGGAGGCATTTCCTTGCGTGCGGCCGTGGACCCAGCTGTCGGCCTCTCCACGTACATTCCACTTCAGATGCATGTCGGTCGTTGACCACATTGGCCACGCCACGCCGAGAGCACCAGGGCGGTGGACGGAGGCAGGGAAGACTCGGCAGTTGTTTTTTTCCCACGCGGAGGGGGGTACGACCGTATGAGGGTTTACTGGTTCTTCTGCCGTCGTCGGAGAATAACAGCAGGTGTGGGTGAGTAGAGGGATGGCTAGGCCAGTGATGGGAGTACGGTGGGGCGGTGAGGCCTGCGCGGCAGCACAGCCGGCCGCGGGGAGGAGGGAGCAGGCAGTCCGGCCGGCGCTTGTTTGAGCGGCTGGAGCAGGAGGAGCAGAGATTGAAGAAGCACGACAGCCGTTGGATGGACATCCAACAGTATACAAGCCATCTGTGGAAAGCCTCAAATCTGTGGAAAACAGCATACAACCCATATGCCATTATTTCAAATAATTTACAGCCCATTTGCTAATTCTTACGGGTTTTTTGGAGCCCATATTTTTTTTGTTAGCATTACAGCCCATATTGTGGCCATGATTGAAAAATTATACGAATTTTTGTATATGTTGGTGCGGTCTGAACTGTTTTTAATCCTGAAATTTCGAGTCACATTCAGACTGATTTTAAAAATAAATGTATATCAATATAAAATCCAATAAATTGTCCACGCATAAAAATCAATGCAATTTAAAATCTCGAAATGAAAAAAAGATATTTGAAACTAATTGACGGTTTGGTGTGTTTTAAAAATGTACATCCCATTTCTCATTACTGATAGGCCATTTTCTCGGCCAGCCGAATGAATCTCTCCTCGTCTTGAAAGATTTGCAGCCCAACAGGCCTGATAAAGCGACTTACTTGACAAATCACAAAAAAACTGGGCTAGCCATTTTCAGAAAGAAAAAAAATACTGGGCTGGTCTGTGGTAAACATAAAAGAAAAGGTTGTCTAGACAGGCCAGAGTGTCCCGCACAGCCCAGTTGACACCCTGCTTCCGTCTCAAAAACAAATTAGATAAATGCCACTCCAATTAAGGCAATTCATAAAAATGCCACTGCAATTTCCAAACTTTGAAAAATGCCACTGGAATTTTTGACAACTTTGAAAAATGCCACTGCAGTTTGCAAACTTTGAAAAACGCCACTCCAGACTTCGAAAAAATGCCACTAGAAATGACATTTTCCAAAGTTTGGAAATTGCAGTGGCATTTCTCGGATACACCAGATTTGGAGTGGCATTTATCAAATTAACCCAAAACAAAAACAACTGGGCGAAGTGCTGGGTCCCTGGTGTCAGCCGCTCGTTGTGCAATTCTCTCGTTTATTGACTACGTTGACAATGGCATGGGACCCAGATGTTAGAAATCCACTGGGAGGATCCATTTTTATTGGCTTGAAATAAGGAGGCACTTGTTTGCGTACTGCCATGACCTTGGCGGGTCCCTGCTGTCATCCTCTCCACGTACAATCATCTCCTGATTGTGTACGTGTCAACTTGCTAGGCCCGCAAGTCAGCCTCTAAACCTGTGGAGGACAAATACAACCCATTTAAAAAAATAACAGCCCATTCCGTACGTTCAAACGGAAAGTTCAATATTCAGAGCAAAGTAACAGGTCTGATCCACATATAGAGTACTGAACTTCCACGTTGACAACCATCATAGCGAAGTTAACTATCTACTCCCACTAATACTCTAGTAGCGTCCAAGTACTAACTTACTCTTAGCTAATTAGACGATGCCGGCCGCCATCTGTGGTACACGCTAAACGCCGGCACCGGCGTCGTGCGCCTCGCCTCAGACTTGCAAGAGGTGCGATAGGGCACGTTGCTCGCACGCGTTGGCCCTTTCCATGCCGGCATGGTCCACCGAAGCTTCGGCTTCCAACCGGGAAACCCACTTAGCGAGCTGGTAGTAAAAATCAGCGTCGCGAATGCTTGCGTGCCCGACAGCCTCCAGGGCTATTTGTCGGGCGCCGGCCTCCATGTAGTTGGCCCAGTTGCGGGCTCTCTGCTCGCAACTCAGAGCGTCGGTGCGCTGCTGCTCCATGTCCCGCTGGCGGCACAAATCGGTGATACGCTGCTCCTCCGCCAGGCGGTCGTGCTCCAACAACTCCTGCTCCTCCGCCATGCGGTCGCGCTCCAACAACTCCTCGATCTCCGCATTGCCATCTAAAGACAGATAGAATGCCTCCTCCCTCCGTCTTCCTTCCGGTGAAAACCCGAACACTAGTTTCGGCGGTGACAGCCTCCGGCGTCTCCTACCCCGGACGAGCGGGGGCATGGCGGACGTGGCGAGCGACGTCGGGCCGGTGGGGGCTTATGAGGATATGGTGAGTTGGGTCACGGTGGCACAAGAGAAGGCCGGGAAACAATACTTATAGGCGGAAGGTAGCGCGCCAGCTTGCCATGGAAAACTAGAGAAACTGAAATTATGACTGTGTCATCCCATCCCGTCTGGGTCGCACGCCAGCATGGCGGTCAAACGAGTGCACTCGAATCATCTCCCTCCTTGTCAATAATGATCCCACGGATTTAAAGCGTATCTTTTTTTGGCATCAGTTAGCTGCCTTAATTACGGCCGGCTGCATGCAGGCACTCAGAATCACTCGTAGGCAGTACACGAAGCAGCATGCAATGAGTCGCAGCCGAGGGCACGCATGCAGCTACTTAAATCGCTGGAATTAATTAGGCTTAAACTTCTGCATGCCGTTAATTATTGCCATGCCTTGGTCTTGTTGCTTTGCTCACGGGACTAATAAACCCGGACGGAGGGAGTACCTTGGTTGGTGAGAGGTTTGAATTAAGCCCTGCAAACCGGAAAGGAGGTACTAGTACGTGCGTGATCCGCTATTTATTCGTGTAGGATCGAGTAGGTCGTTTCTTGAATTGAGCCCTGCAAACCAGAAAGGAGGTAGTACATGCGTGATCTGCTATTTATTCGTGTAGGATCGGTAGTGTATCTTGTCAGTTTCTTCAGAGGTAGGCATTTTTATCCGTGTAGGATCGATAGTGTAGCTTGCCAGTTTCTTCAGAGGTAGGCATTTTTTTCCGTGTAGGATCGATAGTGTAGCTTGTCAGTTTCTTCAGAGGTAGGCATTTTTATTCAAAAAACTGCCACTTCGCATCTTGCGTCGCAAATAAAACTGCCAGGAGCGCATTTGTAGGCTAGCTAGTGATCGATCTGTAACTTGTAAATACCGAGCAAACAGAGATAAGTAACTGTTAATGCATCTCAATGATTCACAGATCATATACAAATATGTAGCTCCAAAAGCAAAGATCAGCCACTTCGGATCTTGCGTCACAACTAAAACTAACTAGTACGATTCCCATACATAAGATCAACATGTTAATGCATCTCAATGATTCACAGATCATATACAAATATGTAGCTCCAAAAGCAAAGATCTAGAAAAAAACATCTATTCTTCCTACTAACATGGATGCTTCTCTTGGCCAACGTTCAGTACAGACTGAAAGACAAATTTGTTTGTGAAGTCTACAATTCCTCTTGCAAACGTAAGTGGTTTCACCAACAACTGGAACCATGTGAATGAACCACACATGATGGAGGAACATCCACTGCAATATGATTTGGTCTTCCCTCGATCACTCTGCGAGACTATTTTCGGAATAAAAACTTTAACTTAGGCAAAATGATGCCCATTGTATAATCAGACCAAAGCAATGAAGCACCTAGTGTTGGCCAATAAATAGCATAGTACTACTTTTCTGCAGTCCATGAAGTGATATCCAATCTTTCTGTGTCTATTTTCAAATGGCACTGCATGAAGTGACTATACTATTCTCTTGTGCAGTTCAACCAAAATTGCGGACACTTTGTTTGTTTGCCAAATAGCAACGGGCAGACATCTCTGTCTGTACAAATATCAACCAGCTAGTAAACATATACCACACCTTGTATTTTCGGTTTAAACATGTCTCTTCCGCTTAGCATATGTCATGTTCAGCACTGGACAATCTGATACAGTTATGTTTTGCCCTGGACAATTTCATATTGAATTGATTTGCTGGTTCAGAGCAGAAATATAGCGCATATTCTTCATCAGACCAAGGATATCCATGTTCGCAGTGATGGAAGAGGTGAAATCGATACAACCGAAATTGAGCATCCAATCATTGAATCATGTCCTGCACCTCCAATGTAGGTCCACCCTGCCAATAAATTCACATGCAAACCACTAGTATTACTATCTAATGACAGTACAAAAAGAGTAGCAAGATAGTAGCAAACCATGTAACTTCGTAATGAACAGCTCATAGTGCCACCAATTGGATATAAAGGTTTGAAAAAAACATGCTCCTAATGTTGAACCAGTTGGACTTTTTGTGCAGTTCCACTAAAATCGAGCATCCCTATTTGCATAGATATTGAAAGTGTGATTACTTTAAAAGTGGCACTAGTTGAAGCATAGACTCACAAATATAAGCATTCCAATTTCTTAATGGGAAAAGGTAGCACGACTGTTTCTAACCACCTGTTTGAAGGAATAAATAAAGCAACAACGGCTGATGTCAGGAAGGCATACATAGTTTTTTTTGGAAAAGTGAGCCATTCCTGTCCTTTCCTCTTCTTTAAGCAAATTTTGTGCAGTTCTACTAAAATAAAATGCCATCACCGCCTTGACAATTCAGTGACACTGTACAAAAGGAAATGACTTAACATTACATCATGATGTCAGCTATGTAGTCGACAGGCATTAGAGACAAACATATAGACCTCCTCCGATAACATAATGAACATTAATTTTAACAAAGGTGTGAGTAGCTTTACCGAGATAATTTGAGTGAACTCTACACCCTTTGTTCCTTAATATAAGATGTTTTCGCGGATCAATAAAGTACCCAAACGTCTAGTATTTAGAAAAAAATGGTAGTAGTTTTCTTTAGCACATATCTGGGAAAGCTTGCCACACTTTATTTATGTCCATACGCTAATGCAACACCATTCGAATACTAAAATATACACTAATCCAGTGGCTAGTGTAACAGTAGAGTAGTTAGTTTATTACAGGGTACAGTACAATGGTTTTACTGAACATATTTCAATAAACTCTAGCACTGGAAGGTTTCTATAAGAATTAACAATACAAAATGTAAAGGTAACAAGTTTCGGCATTGGTATACTAGCTGTGCATGAGCATTAAACCAAATACAAAAGTCTGAAGGTAACTAGCATCATTAACTAATGACAGTATAAAAAATTGCAAACCATGAACCTCCAAGATAAATATCATTCGAACTCGGGGGACCTTAAAAATTGCTATCCCAATCTTGATAATCGATCAAACATGAAAACTTGATCGAACGAATCGAGAGAACAACCGGAGGAGGAGGTGCCCACTCTTGACCTTTCCTCTTGTCTTCATAATTGTCTGTGCAGTTTAACCAAAATAAAATGACATTAGCACCTTGGCATTTTGGTGACACTGGATAAAAAATTAACTTATCTCATGAAAGTGAGGTATGTAATCTATAAGCATTAACAGTGCAAAAATCTGAAGGTAGTAACAAGTTTCATCGTTGGTATACTGGTTGTGCAACAGCATCAGAATGCCTTAGCTAAAAAATCTTTAATACATCCACAATCAACAGCTAACCCTGAAATAATCCAGTGACATTAAATGGCATTGCTTAAATTTATCGGTGGCATTAGACTGAGAGCGGCATTAGTTAAATGTGGCATCACCTTAGCAGTAGCATTGCTTGACTTGACTGTTGGCGTTATACTAACAGCAAAAAAAGTGGCAATAAGAGCATGGGAGGCCCATTCGGACAGTGGGTGCACCAGTACAATGTACCTCCACGGAGGCAGAGTGGTGAGGGAGGTATGGTTGCCCAGAGCAACAAATATCCAGGCAACATATGTGGATTACGTCCCATTTTTGTTCTCTTTAGCCACCTTTTCCCTATGCGAGGACAACAAACCGATCGACCTGGTCATTCTCTATTGCGTTGTCATGCCTGTCTACCCTTCTTTAACCAAGAGACACGAGACTCGTTCCTTAGCTACTGATTTTCCCCTTTTCAACCTAGATGCTGGTTTGATGTCTACTCTCTTGGACAGTACAGTCTCCCTTCCTTTCCTTATTCAACCCAGACATGGATTAGTCTGCATGAAGTAGGGTTTCCTTTAATAGTGCAAATTATGGTTTTCGTCTGCGTGGCCAGCGGAGCAGAGGATAGCAAATTGGGAAGATGGTGGAGTGGAAAAAGATCCACATGCAACGACGTGGCAGATGGGGCAATAGAATAAGGTTATGGTTCGAAAAGAGGTAGCTTATCTGAGGGTCGGCGGGAAGTGGCTTCACTTGTGGTCGTCGTCCTCCGCACACACTACGGCATCGAGCTTGGGGATGGAGGCCATCCCGCGCGGGCGCTAGGTCTGAGAGGACGGCCTTGTCGTCAGTGTGTGACCTCGCTCGCCGACGACGAGTGCGTCAACGCTGCACGTCCTTTTATTCCCCAACAGATCTATGACCAACGGCGAGGAGGGAGAGAGGGGCCGTCTTTTTTAGATTTAGAGAGAGGGTGGTAGTGTGAGAAGAAAGTGGGCAGCCCTTAGTAAGAAAGCGCTGAAGCTCCAGCCTATATATCTTTTTATACTACTAGTACTGGAGGTGGAATAGTGGTAGAGTAGTTTATATTTTCTCTGCGTACAGTACCAGTTAGTCGTGCTTCAAAACTGATCGGCGCGCCATTAAAAAAAATAAAGGTCGATAACTAATGCGGCACCTCGGGCCAACGTGGCCAGATCGCATTTTGCACGAGAAATTACACACCATGTTTCGTTGACATGTGGTCCCGTTCCAACATATCAGTAAGACGACGGCGAGTAGTAGGAGTATTTCCGAACGGACGTGTAGGCCGGAGCGCCTCTTCGTGAACCGTGGCAAACTCGCAACAGTCCACCGACTCTTCGCATTTCCCTCTCGATTTGGAACTGCTGTTGCAGGCTCTTCCTCTCCCTCCTCCATTTTCCTTCAGCCCTTCACCCTTTGTTCTGCCATTGTTCGATCATCTTCTCCATGGAGGGAACAGGCCGAAAACGACCCCGTTATTCTTGCCCCGATCTGAAAGATGACGTTGTGGATGGACTCATTGATCGGTGCCACGTCATCACCTCGGCTAGCATGGCAGGATCATTCAAGCCCTTCTCGACTCAACTAATAACATCATTACAAGGAACCCAAGAGTCAAGGAGCGGTTTGATCTCCCCTATCTTCTTCGCCGTGACCCTGATGACTGGCGCCGGCGCGACGGAGGCCTCGCCCTGTGCAAGTTGATGCCAGTTGATAATGATACGTATGATGTTAAGATGCCATCGCTTGAGGGCAAGGCTTGGGCGGGCGCAAATGGAGATTGGGTTGTTTACATTGGGTCTAACTGCGAGTGGGAACTTGTGAATATGTACACTCGTGACCGGGTTCCACTTTCAAAAATCTCAGCAGACTGCCCAGAGGTTGAGCACACCGGTATTGTACGCATGTTCAAATACGATCACGGTGACTGTCTTCTACGGAAGATAGCAATTTGTCGAGTTCCCGACCGCTCTTGGAATTATAACAACTATGAAGTTGTTGCTATCTTCGACAAGCTTGTTGCCGTCCTTAGTTGTTTGACTCGATGGATATTGCTCAAAAATCAGTTTCTGTACACGGATGAGTACTGTGATGCAATTCAATACGAGGGCCTTGTGTTTGCTGCCACCACTCGTGGCACTATTTTTGCATGGTATCCTCGTAGATTCGGTACGTTTGTCTTCCACAGTAATTATAATTGTTTCATCCACATGCATGCGGGTTAGCAAGTTTCCCTTTACTAATTAACCTTCTTCTTGTGTTTCCAAGGTCCTGCGAACATCCCACCACCTATACTTGAAAAAAATTTATAACCAAGGGGGAGATGACGATGGTGATGATCACGAGCATGAGGACAAGTAGCGCCCATATACTCTGTGGCGCCTGGCAACTAATTCCGATGGATCACCCCTTCTTGTGTGTATACAACCCACTGATGATGTTACTTCTAAGGAAGCAGGTGTCTCCCATGGTCGCACTCTCCGGACCTATTCCAAAACCCGTTGCATGCTATTCGGGATGGATACTAGTGTGCTAGCGCCAACTCCTTCTCCCTGGCACAGAATTGATAGTCTTGGAGAAAACTCGCTCTTCCTTGGACAAAACTATCCGATGATGGTGAAAGGCGATCCAACTGTTGTTGACACAACGTTACTAGTACCATTTATGAGAAGCAATTATGTTTATACCTCAGACATTTGGGTGGTTCCCTACCCTGGTACTGATATAGTAGGCCGCTTCAGCTTGGATGATCAGTCCTGCGTCGGTCTCCAGATCGACAATGGATGGCCCATCCCAGAGAATCACTTGTGGTTCAAAGCAAGCGTTTCCAACGCCGAGGAATGGTTGAGTTGAAGTTCATTTCATTGCTTGTTATTTGTTGTGTGGTGAGAACTTTAGTATTTATAATGTATCCTCATTGTAGATGTGGGTTGATGACCTGTTGTATGTAATTAAATGATATGCCTGTGATAAACTTACTAAATTTATGAATGGCTTTCGAGTCGCTTCTTTGAGTGAGTGGTGCGACGAGGCAAAACATTATTTTCCGAATACGTAATTGTACGTGCATTGCAACAGGTTATCGGATGAGGCCAATCAACAATAGTAGTACACTATTTGTACTAGCTTCACATGGTTCACGCGTCGGGCGGGTGTTTTTACTGTAGCCATATGTTAATGTGTTCACTATACGTAACCAGCACCTCGAATCCTCGATACTAATACTATATAGTAGGAGTAAGTAGTAGGAGTAGTAGGGTGGCATGGGCCAGAACAAGCATTCACGTCCAGGAGTACGGCACATGCCACCACCACGACATCCACCTGACACCATATTATTTCTTGGAGTCCGTGCTAGAGCAATCTCTTCAACCTCGTCGTTTCTCTAACTTCAGCCATCGCGCGGCTGCCGATAGTCATTTTCCTTTACTATGGTCCCACTTGTAAGGCCAACTCCAACGCACGACCCCAAACGGACCTCCGTTTTGCACGAACTCCAATGATAATTTTGACTAGAAAAGCAAGACCAAAGAAAACAAGAACCACAAGAATACATTTTACTACTCCTGTAAGTTGGACTAGTGCCTTCTCGATGCATACATTGTTGATGTGCGGAGGCTCCATCTCGCGTGCTTCTTTCTTCTTCAAGTGTAAAGAAGTAGATGTTGCTTCCTTGCATCTAGTCTCATGTCTAGCCTCTATTCTAGTAGGAGTATCAACAAGTGCACTAATCTCATCTCTAGCCTCTGTGCTACTAGGCTAAAGTGATAGAACATCTACTAAATTGCGCTCTATCAATATATGGATGTACTCTTCTTCCCAATACAAAAACTTGCATCCATTTTACTCCCTCCGTTGCTAAATACATGCCTTCTATTTGTCAAAATATATATGTATCTAGACATGTTTTAGTATATAGGTACATCCATTTTTTGACAAATGGAAGACAAGTATTTTGGAGCAGAGGGAGTACACAATAAAATTTTTAAGTTAGCAAAACTAGTCTAATCCGAGAGCACAACCGAAGATTTGGTCGGGTTCTTCCTCCTTTTGCCGACACATGGGACATCCAGCATCCAGGCCGTGTCATGAAAGAAAATAGAGTGGTTGTCGGTGTTAAAACCGGGGGATCTCGGGTAGGGGGTCCCGAACTGTGCGTCTAGGCGGATGGTAACAGGAGACAAGGGGCACGATGTTTTTACCCAGGTTCGGGCCCTCTTGATGGAGGTAAAACCCTACTCCTGCTTGATTAATATTGATGATATGGGTAGTACAAGAGTGGATCTACCACGAGATCAAGGAGGCTAAACCCTAGAAGCTAGCCTATGGTATGATTGTTGTTCGTCCTATAGACTAAAACCTTCTGGTTTATATAGACGCCGGAGAGGGCTAGGGTTACACAGAGTTGGTTACAATGGTAGGAGATCTACATATCCGTATCGCCAAGCTTGCCTTCCACGCCAAGCAAAGTCCCTACCGGACACGGGACGAGGTCTTCGATCTTGTATCTTCATAGTCCAGGAGTCCGGCCGAAGGTATAGTCCAGCTATCCGAACACCCCCTAATCCAGGACTCCCTAAGTAGCCCCTGAACCAGGCTTCAATGACAACGAGTCCGGCGCGTAGATTGTCTTCGGCATTGCAAGGCTGGTTCCTCCTCCATGTACTTCATAGAAGATTTTGAACACAAGGATAGTGTCCGGCTCTGCAAAATAAGTTTCCACATATTGCCATAGAGAGAATAATATTTACACAAATCTAATCTCCTGACGTATTACGTAGCGTGACATCACACCATGGCCAAGCATTTATTCGAATCGTTTTATTGTCCCACCTCAGCATGTTATGCGAGGCGGTTTCCTTGGCACATCTTGTCAAAGCAGAGATCGTGTCCCCTTATTCTAGGATTCTCGTCAATACGGGCGTGGGTAACCCAGTCGTGCCCTATGGTATGTTTTCCCGATCAAAGGCGAGTCCCTGACGGTCACGGGGAGGGCCCTTGGTATTCAACCTCTTATAAAGAGACCAAGGCCTTACTCCTTTCTTTCAATATCAAATGAGTTCGCCCTTCGCCTCGAGTTCCAACACCTAAGGCTCCAGATTTCAGGCGCTTCCGACCTCCGACAATGTCCGGCTCCGACCTTCAAGGCCGATGGATGCCCTCCTCCGTCACGGAGGAGGACGTGCTGAAGTTAAGAGAGGCCAGGTTCTTGACTGGCCAAATTTCACATAGGCTGCCTACGCAAGGGCAGACCATTCCCACTCCCAATCCATGTGAGAGCGTGGTGTTTGTGTCTCACTTCTGTCTGGGGCTAGGCTTCCAGACGGATCCCTTCGTGAGGGGGCTCATGTTTTATTATGGGCTGGAGTTTCATGACTTAGCTCCGGAGTCCATCCTCCATATTTCCTCATTCATCGTCGTGTGTGAAGCCATCCTCTGTATTACTCCTCACTTCGGACTATGGCTCAAGACCTTCAAAATAGAGCCGAAGATGATCGAGGGACGGCACGCGGAGTGCGGAGGCACTGTTATAAGCAAGAATGCTGATGCTCCATGGCCCGAGGGATCTTTTCAAGAGGAGTCCAGCTTATGGCAACAAGAGTGGTTTTACATTACCGCTCCTAGGGGCACCAAGTGGGTGACGCCACCTGCCTTTCACTCGGGTCCCCACCGCAGCTAGCTGTCGGGGGAAATCTGCCTCCACGAACACCTATGGGGACCGAGCCCCTTTCTGGTTCGGCGGGGGGCGGAGGTCGCGCGAAGAGTGGATCGAGGCGATGCACACAAGGGGATTTACCCAGCTTCGGGCCGCACGGATGCGTAAAACCCTACTGCTGCTTGGTGGTTTGTATTGTGTTCTTGGGAGCGCTGAGTGCTACAGTACACTCAGGCAACTAATCAGACCGAGCGTGAGTGGTCTCCTTCCCCCCTCCCCCCTTTACGTTGCGCATGGGGCCTCCTTTTATATGCGCAAGGGGTTACCCACAGGTGGCAACGTAGGCGGGGGTAAAACTGGAAAACGCTGTGTTGGGTACAACTGTTTGCACAGTGCTATCATACCTAACTCTGACGGCAGGGGACAAGGGCATTAAATGCCCGTCTAGGTCGCCCAAATAGTGCAGAAAAGGGGCCGTCAGGGGCGCCACCGTTTGCCACGACGGCTACCCTGTCAGCGTCACTTTGCCACCGCATGCCCCTGGCTGCGCAGCCTCTCGCCACGTATGCCTGGAACGGCCCCAGAGCGACGCGTGGGTGGATGAGCTGGAACGCAGGCGCGGGGTGGTGACTTGCCGCGGCAAGCGCCTTGCCGCGGTCGATGCCTTGTCGCGCCCGGGAGCTTGTTGCTCACCGGTCCTTGCCGGGACGCGTGGCGCGTCACAGCAAGTCTCTTGTCGTGCCTTGGTCGGCCTTCCCAGCAAGCTCCTCTTGCCGGGGCCTTGTGCTTCGAGCGGTCGTCCCGGCAAGCTCCTCTTGCCGGGGCCCTGCTCTCTTCGGGTGGCCTTCCCGGCAAGCTCCTCCTGCCGGGGCCTTGGCTCAAATACTTTGTTCTTGGATGGCCCAAAAAGGGACCACGGAGAGTTTTGGCGATCGCCTGGCAAGCCTTGCCGCGGGGTGCTACGACTGCCCGTGCACAAGTTCGGGGTACTAAGCTACCCCTATTTTAGTACACCGACAAGAGCCCCCGGGACTGGGCCATACACGGTGCCGAGCGCTGTTGGGCCAGGCCCAAAACAGTGCACGGGCACGCGCGGCCTGGGTCACGCTGCATCTTCTTCTGCATCCACCACGCCCTCCCCGAACGGCACGCATCGAACGCGCCATCGTGGGGAGAGGCGTGCGTGACGTGGGCGGCGTGCGCGGGGCTAAGCCCCGCGGGCATGCGTCATGTCGCAGGTGATTTGTTTATTCGGAAAAGCGAAACGCCCCCTCCCTTCCCCCTTATAAGCAGGGGAAACAGGGGCTGTCCGCCCACCCGCCAGTTGTGACTCCTCGAAAATCTCCGCCACTTCCCAAGAGAAGCAGCGTTCCGCCCCTTCCGTCGCCACCAGTGCTACCGACGCCGTCGACCTCCCTCCCTGCTTCCGCCATGGCCCCGAAGGGCGACAAGGGGAAAGGGAAGGCCGTGAAGTCGGCCGAGGCGCAGCGACTTGAGGCGGTGCAAAAGGAGCAGGCGACCTTCCCCCCTGAGCTCGACGCATTGGTCCTGAGGGAGGAATTCTACCTCTTCTGGTCGACGGGGACGCGAGCGCATCCGCGCACGAGGGTTCTTCCCGCCGCCGCCCAGAAGGAGTATCCGACCGGGTATCCCTTCTTTGCTCTGTTCTTCTATTGCGGGCTCTGCCCGCCCTTCTCTGAATTTTTCTGCGACATCATGAACACCTACGGGTTCCATCTCCTTGATTTCACCTCCAATGCTGTCCTGACCATGGCAATTTTCGCACATCTTTGTGAAAACTTTGTCGGAGTCTATCCAAACATAGCCCTCTTCCGCCACTTCTTCACGCCTCGAGTAGAGAGAGGAGAGCCCCTCTCCGGCGGAATCGCCTGGATCTCGAAGCTCGGCAAGAAGGATGCTTATCTGGAGGGAGAGCTCCGCAGCAAATGGGAGGAATGGAGAGCAGACTGGTGCCTGATCGTCGAGGAGAACCCGCAGCCATTCACTGCCGTGCGCCGAACTCCTGTGGTGCGCGGCAGGGATTGGAGCGACGTGGCCCCGGACGACGACAAGCTGCAGATTGCCGTTATCCGGATCCTTCGGCTTAGGCGTGCCGGGCTCACAGTTGGTGTCGTTGGCGCAGATTTCCTCCGCTGCCGCATCGCTCCCCTGCAGGAGAAAGGGAGACCCGCCTGGGAGTTCCAGAATGCGGCGGACATCATGAGGCTGCGCCCTGGCCTCAACTTCAATTTCACTGTCTTGGAGCTTGACGGGACGCTCAGGGGGTTGTTCAAGCATGACCCCGATCACCCCGAATGGTTCAAGCTGCCGCGAGGCGTCGTCCCGTTGTGCAACAATCCGTCGCTCAGCCGCATCCTTGCAATGATGCCGCTGTGTGACTCGCACGGGATCGACTCCACTTGGCAGGAGCCCACCGGCGATGTCGTGCGGGCGTTCTTCGACGACTTGGTGGAGGTGCCAGTTGACCCCGACGAGAAGAAGGGCCTCACTCGGGACACCACCGATGCGGAGTTGGCGCGCATCGCCTCCAGGATGGAAGAGGCGGCGGCAGCCGCGGCCGCGGGCAAATTTGGATTCACATTAGCGGAGGCGGACGCAGCGGAGGCGGAAAGCCTTGCCGACCGAGCGGAGTTTGCCGGCGAGGAAGAGCCTGCCGGGCACGGCGTCGAGGCGGACAAGCCCACCGAGGACACGAGCGGCTTGCCGGAGACGGACGGCTCTTCCTCCCAACCTTTGGGGAGCTCGTTGCGAGTGGAGCCCCCGGCTCAACCACGGAGGCGTCTCCGCAAGGCCAGAGATGTGGTGGGGCGGCAGACGAGCCAACAGCCGCAGCGCCGCGTGACGCGCTCCGCTATGTCAGCAGGAGCGGGGTCTTCGCATGCCGCTGCTTCTGCTCCTGCCGCCCCTCCCGCCACGGCGGCGGCCGGGGCGAGGCCGTCTTGGGCTAGCGCCACCACTGCCTCCGCCAAGCGGCCTAGGGAGCCTACTCCTCCGCCTCCTCGCGCCAGAAGCGGGCCAGTCTTTGACTTCTCCGCGCTTAGCTCCGACGAGGAAGAGGGAGAGGAGTAAGATCCTCATTGTACTTGTATTTCCTCAATTCTTGTAGTTGCGTCTCGCACCTCATTTGCTTTCCTCTGATTTTACTCCTTTTCAGGACTCTGGCTCAGAGGTCGGCAAAGAGAGCCAAGGTCCCGGTGGTCATCCTTGACGACGAGTCCACCATGACGGCAGGGGGTGCGCCTGAGACGACCTCATCGGACCCAGCAAATAATCCTCAGAGCAGCCCCCAGCGCAGCCCCCAGCGTAAGCATATGATTTTGCTTCCTGCCGTTGGGCACGCATGGGCACTCTCCGTTTTTTTGATATCTGACAGTTGATTTGCGTAGGAGCAGAGCAGCCCCACCAGGAGCGTCCGGAGACCGCCCCCGATGCGCCACCCGCTACAACTACACCGCCAAGGGGGAGTTCCCCGACAAGGGAGGAATCTCCTGCAAGGGAGCAGTCTCCGGCAAGGGGGCAGTCTCCGGCGAGGGAGCGGTCCCCGGCAAGGGACAGCACCGGCGACCCCGTGGCGACGGAGACCGTGACCGCAGACCCTGGCGAAGGTAACCTTCTTGCCTCGAAACTCCCCTAGGGTTCTTCTCTCCTTTTTTTGGGATAGTTGCTTGACTTCTCTCCCTCTTTCGGCCTTCAGACCCGCCCGCCATGGACCTGATGGAGACCGAGGTCGTCGTCGAGGAGGACGCGCGCGGCCATACAGACGACATGGCCGCCACCAGAGAGGCGGACGGTGCTGAGGATCTGGCCGGCGAAGAGGCCGCCAAGGCTGCCGCAGCGGCCGCCGACGAGGGGGTCGACGATCGTACAGACGGCCTTGGGCCCGCAGGGGCGCCAGGCGCTGCGTCGACCGCCGATCCTGCTTCCGCCGGAGCGTCGGGCCCTAAGGATCCCCAGCCAGGCGTGTACCTAAAGGCCGGCGATGGTATCTTCATCAAGCTCCCCTGGGAGTCGACTTCCAGGGCGCCGGTCGAGGGGGAGACCTTGGATGGAGAGGTGCTCGCCTCCGCCGGGCTGACGCTGGTTGATGCGCCAAGCAGCAGCGGCGGCGAGCCTGAGGAGGAGCGGCTGGTCCGGAAGCTGGTGTCACTCTACCGCGCCCGACAAGCCAAGGTGGAGCACCGGGAGGCGCTTATCGCAAAGGCAGGAGTGGACATGGAGAAGCGCGCCGAGGAGCTCCGGGAGCTCAACCAGGAGGCCCTCCGATCCTTGGCGGAGGAGCGGAGGCAACTCGACGAGGCGCGGACGGCCTTCATCCTTGAGAAGGCCGAATCCGAAGAGCAGCAGAGGCTTGCCGCCGAGGGGCTGACCGCGCGGGAGGGCGAGCTGGTGCAGCAGAAAGCCAGCCTCACCAGCCACGAGGAGGAGGTCGCCGCGCGCAAGAAAGCGCTCGGCGGAGCCCTCAAGGAAGCGCAAGATGCTGCCGCGGCCGCCGAGGCCGCCAAGAAGGAGCTGGAGGCGAGGGTGGCGCAACTCGACACTGATCTTAAGGCGAGCGGTGAGGAGCTCGCCGCGCTCAAACAAGAGCGCGAGAAGGGTGCTTATACCCTCGGCGAGCTGCAAGGACGCTTCGCCGATAAGATCAGGGAGCTTGACGCCGCCAAGGACTCCAATGCCGATCTCGAGATGAAGCTGGCCCCTTTGTCCAAGATGCTGGACAGCGCCAAGGAGCAAGAGGCGATCTTGCGGAAGGAGATCGCGTACAACGAGGTGCTGTTGGAGAGCGCCGCAGTTACCTCCATCGACTTCAGGGCGGCGGTGGAGCAATGGATGGAGGGTCTGGTGGACATCGCCGCCTCCATCGACAAGGAGCTGTCGCTGCTGGGGATGGAGGGTCACGAGTATCCCTCCGATGCAGACCTCCCACCCAGCGCCAAGCTTACTTCGTTCTTCAAAGGCGTGGCGGCGGCCCTTCAGCATCTCCGGAACGCGATCCCAGAGCAGCTGGCCGGCGAGACGCGCGATGCCATCGCCGGAGCCCTCGAGAAGGTGCTGGTGAAGATCGCCTTCCGCAACCCAGGCCTCAAGCTCACCAACGTCCTCAGGTCCCTCCCGGCAGACGCTGACCTCGAGGAGATCAGGGCCCTCGTCGCGCCCATTGTGGAAAGGGTGGCCGGGATCAGGAGGATCGAGGGCGATCACGTGGATTATGCCGCCTGCCCTTTCCTTTTCTTGTCGCCGCTGGCCGAGTCAAGCTATCTTGTAATATAACTTTATCTTAGGTAGTGAATGCACTGTTACTTCCTCTATTTGATTCCCTCCTTTGTATGTTATTGCCCTACGCTTTTAGGGAACTTGCCGGCGTAGGCACACTTGCTGAGTGCGGGACATCAGCAGCCCGCTGGCGGTGCCGTTGCCGGCAAGAAACCTTGTCGTGACTAGCCGTGGTTCACTTAAGTTGTTGAGCAGGCTCGAAGCGAAATAAGGGCGCAACTGCAGTTGCGGCACACTCAAGTCGCTGAGCAAGCTCGAAACAAAGTAAGGGCGCGAGTCTGGTCGCAGCATACTTAATTCATTGAGCGGACTCGAAACGAAGTAAGGGCGCAACTAGCCACGAGCTGGTTCCTCCGCGCACAGGTTTTCCATACAAAGTACGGTCGTTCGAGGAAGATAACTTTAGAATTTAAAAACTTGATTGCTCAAACTTTGGCAACATAGCTTTTCCGTGTCTCGCTGCCCGGCAAGGTCGCTTTCTGGCAAGGCGAAACATGGGACTCGCCATCACTTACCGGGGGTCAGTGCTGCACAGAGTGTCAGCTAATGCATGCAAAGAATAAAGAGCATGAGATCGACAAAATGCGCGGAACACATGAACTCAATCTGTGCACAGGGTCTGCGCCTGGCTCTGTACAAAGGATCACATGCAACAGCGGCAAGACTTTGTACAGAAGGGTGGTTGCCGGACGGGGTCCGACAACCGTGCCTTACGGGAGAAACTTACGAAGATGCCCAACGTTCCAGGAGTTGCTCACCGGAGTGGTATCTTCGGTCTTTAGGCGGACCGCGCCAGGCCTAGTGACTTGTTTCACCCGGTAAGGGCCTTCCCACTTCCTCGGAACTTCTGGCACTAATTTTGCGGCTATAAAAGCAGCGCAAAGCTTGTTGGTAGCGAGCAGCTCGCACAGCAGCCTGAAGACGGTCCTCCTCGAGGAGCAGCGCGTCATCTCGTCGCAGCTGCTCTCGCTCGAGCTCAGCGTGAGCGAACACTCGAGGTGGCCCGTATGCGAGATCCGTGGGGCTAACTGTCCCCGCTCCATGGAATAGAGCGAAAGGTTGCCTGGTCATACCAGGGCTTACCTGCGCCGAGAGGTGTCGGCGTATGTTCGGACGCCGTGGCACCATGAGCTCGGTGCATGTTCGGACATCGTGGCACCATGAGCTGGCTCGGTGACGCCCGTTCCGCCGCCGGTGCCGTCCCCACCACCCGTTTGCTCCAGGGGCGGTGGGTTCGACGCGGACGGACCAGCCACCTCCGGAGCCTTCTTCTTCGGTGGCATGTCGATGAAGATGATGGAGATCTAACCCGTGCAGACGCCGGATCAGGTTCGCACAACTTCGACACCCCCTACCTGGCGCGCCAAAGATGTCGGGGGAAATCCGCCTCCACGGACACCTATGGGGACCGAGCCCCTTTCTGGTTCGGCGGGGGGCGGAGGTCGCGCGAAGAGCGGATCGAGGCGATGCACACAAGGGGATTTACCCAGCTTCGGGCCGCACGGATGCGTAAAACCCTACTGCTGCTTTGTGGTTTGTATTGTGTTCTTGGGAGCGCTGAGTGCTACAGTACACTCAGGCAACTAATCAGACTGAGCGTGAGTGTTCTCCTTCCTCCCTCCCCCCTTTACGTTGCGCATGGGGCCTCCTTTTATATGCGCAAGGGGTTACCCACAGGTGGCAACGTAGGCGGGGGTAAAACTGGAAAACGTTGTGTTGGGTACAGCTGTTTGCACAGTGCTATCATATCTAACTCTGACGGCAGGGGACAAGGGCATTAAATGCCCGTCTAGGTCGCCCAAACAATGGAGAAAAGGGGCCGTCAGGGGCGCCACCGTTTGCCACGACGGCTACCCTGTCAGCGTCGGTTTGCCACCGCATGCCCCTGGCTGCGCAGCCTCTCGCCACGTACGCCTGGAACGGCCCCAGAGGGACGCATGGGTGGATGAGCTGGAACGCAGGCGCGGGGTGGTGACTTGCCGCGGTCGATGCCTTGTCGCGCCTGGGAGCTTGTTGCTCACCGGTGCTTGCCGGGACGCGTGGCGCGTCGTAGCAAGTCTCTTGTCGTGCCTTGGTAAGCCTTCCCAGCAAGCTCCTCTTGCCGGGGCCTTGTGCTTCGAGCGGCCGTCCCGGCAAGCTCCTCTTGCCGGGGCCCTGCTCTCTTCGGGTGGCCTTCCCGGCAAGCTCCTCCTGCCGGGGCCTTGGCTCAAATACTTTGTTCTTGGATGGCCCAAAAAGGGACCACGGAGAGTTTTGGCGATCGCCTGACAAGCCTTGCCGCGGGGTGCTACGACTGCCCGTGCACAAGTTCGGGGTACTAAGGTACCCCTATTTTAGTACACCGACACTAGCGTCATGGGTCAACAAAGGACTGGACTGAGGGCCGTCCAAGGACGTGCCCTTGCTGCAGGGCCGCATTCGAGATCTGCTAGAAAGAGATATCAGTCTGGTCGTGGTGACACAGGTTATGTTGATTCGCCGAGCTCTGCCCTGCAAACGCCGCCCCTCCGCCTGTGTGAGTTCAATCCAGAGGGACCACGAGATCTCCAACATTTTATGTGCGCAATGCCCGTGAAGATGTATAGATTATTCTTCGGATCACAAGCAACGTGTCCGGACTTGACCGAGGATGCAGGTCTGAGATGCAATCGCCCGGATACTCAAGCAAGTAGCCTTGTGCCCGGACTCGCTATCCGTATATTTATCATGAAATTGTCCTTAAAAGAACTGTCTCTTAAGCAGGAGTGGATAGCGAAGGCGAAGCTAATCAGGTGTCCGGCCCCCCTCCCAGAGACCACGCAGGATCCCTTGTTAACCAGGATGCTGGAGGTCGCTCCTTTGGAAGAAGGCAAAGGGGGGAACAAGGAAGCTACCTGTCGGGTGGTAGGTGCGACATATGCCAACGGGTGGCTTATCATTGTGGGAGCCAGTAAGACGTCGCCGGTGCCTGGAAGCGGGATGAGGCGAAGACATGCACGCCGGCGAATCTTACCCAGCTTCGGGGCTCTCCGTGGAGATAACACCCCTACTCCTGCTCTGCGGGGTCTCCGCATGATCACTCAATGAACAAGTAGCTACAAGATGCTCCTTGAGCTGTTTGGCGAGAGGAAGAAGAAGGGCAAGGCCAGCTCTACTCTTCTCTCTATGCGGTGTCTAAACTTAGATGAGATCAACCCTTTGCATGGGTGCCCCGAGGGGTTTATATAGGCCTACCCCCTGGGGGTACAATGGTAATTCGGCTGGGAGCAGGCACTAGCCGTCAGTGTCTACGCTTGCCGGCTTCTGCGCCGGCTGGTGGGTCCCGCCGGCTGGTGGGTCCCGCCGGCTAGTGGGTCCTCCCGGCTGCCGGCCTCTTGGTCGACAGGCAGGCCCCACTGCCAAGGGCCCTGTCGGTGGCTGGTTACTGTTGCCTCAATCCTGATGACGAGGGCTTTATCGTGGTAAGCATGGCTACAGTGCCGCCGCCTGGCGGGCGATCGCTGTAGCCTTACGTCGTCTTGTCTCCTTAATGGAGCGCCTCCTTCGAGGGAGGGGGCAAGCCGGCTTGGGGAAGCCGGCCATGTCTTGGGCCGACCGGAGGAGGCCTGGCCGCCTTCGGGTGTCTCTCTGCCCGAAGGGGCCCACCGCCCATGGGCCGCGCTGACAGCCCGCCGTGGATGGCGCCATAGTCAACATGGCAACAGTGCCGCACCGGACGGGTGAGGGCTACCCCGTACGGCGCACTGTGCAAGGCGTGCTCTGGGTTTCGGGGGTGGCAGGCTTTACTGTAGCCACGCCCCGTCCCATCGCCGTTATGTGGACGCAGGCTTCGAGGGTGCGATCTTGACCGCGTAGTGGGAGCCGGCTCCTTGGAGTCGGCCTTCTCGTGGCCGGCTTCCTGGAGCCGGCCCTCCCGCGGCTTTCTTCATGAGGGTTAAGGCCGGGCAGCCTTCCGATAGTCGGCCTGAGAGGCAGCCGGCAGGGGGAAGGCGGCCCCACCTCTTGGATCCTTGGAGGCCGGATCGGCTCGTAATTTTGTCTGAAGTGCCAACGGGAGCCGGCTAGGCTACCCGTGGGGGCGCGTCTGCTGGGGCCCGCCGGCTGGTGGGTCCCGCCGGCTGCCGGCCTCTTGGTCGACAGGCATGGCCCACTACCAAGGGCCCTGTCGGTGGTTGGTTACTGTTGCCTCAATCCTGATGACGAGGGCTTTATCGTGGTAAGCATGGCTACAGTGCCGCCGCCTGGCGGGCGATCGCTGTAGCCTTACGTCGTCTTGTCTCCTTAATGGAGCGCCTCCTTCGAGGGAGGGGGCAAGCCGGCTTGGGGAAGCCGGCCATGTCTTGGGCCGACCGGAGGAGGCCTGGCCGCCTTCGGGTGTCTCTCTGCCCGAAGGGGCCCACCGCCCATGGGCCGCGCTGACAGCCCGCCGTGGATGGCGCCATAGTCAACATGGCAACAGTGCCGCACCGGACGGGTGAGGGCTACCCCGTACGGCGCACTGTGCCAGGCGTGCTCTGGGTTTCGGGGGTGGCAGGCTTTACTGTAGCCACGCCCCGTCCCATCGCCGTTATGTGGACGCAGGCTTCGAGGGTGCGATCTTGACCGCGTAGTGGGAGCCGGCTCCTTGGAGTCGGCCTTCTCGTGGCCGGCTTCCTGGAGCCGGCCCTCCCGCGGCTTTCTTCATGAGGGTTAAGGCCGGGCCGCCTTCCGATAGTCGGCTTGAGAGGCAGCCGGCAGGGGTAAGGCGGCCCCACGTCTTGGATCCTTGGAGGCCGGATCGGCTCCTAATTTTTTCTGAAGTGCCAGGGGGAGCCGGCTAGGCTACCCGTGGTCGTTTACCCCGACACTACCGCCTCCCCGAAGGGGGCTGTCAGAAAAGGAGGAATCGAGAATTCCTCTGCCCAGGGGAAGAAGAGGACGACCTCTGAAGACCCGGAGACCATGGTCTCAAAGCGGGGGAAGAAATCTTCATCAGAGGGTCCTGCGCTGGAGGATGCCTCGTCCGCACTGTGCCCCCAAAGGGATCAGCCCTCCACCGAGCCGTAAGTAAAGAGGGGAGTTTAAAATGAAAGACATCCCTGTTTTATTTCTGAGGAAAATAACCGAAATTTTACCTTGTAGTTCGGATCTCAGCCCTTCTCAGCAGAGCTCATCTTCAGGGGATCTTCTTCCGGAGATGATGGAGAGCGGCACGCCTCCCCCTGCCGTACCGCCTTGTGAGGCGGGCGACCCTGAGGTGTCGTCGTGGAGGGTTTCTCCGAATCCGGCAGGGACGGAAGGCAGCCGTATGGCCCCCCAAAGCCCTCCGTGTCCGGCCTTTGAAAAAGGCCATCGGGCAAGTCCGGCACAGTCTGGTGCACGGGCGGAGGAGCTGAAGGATCTGCTCGGGCGAGCGTCTATCTCGGAAGAACACCGTGCGTTGATGGGTACGGTGATTGAGAGGATTGCATCCGCGGAGAACGGGTTGCATGAGGCTGTCAGGAGTTTGCTGACAGGTTTTGAGGTACGCAAAATGATGTACCTTTTGACAGTTTCGCGTATATAAGATGCGTCCTGTATAGATAGTAGCCCCTGAGACTCTGCGCGTTGTCAAAAATGATGGCGCGCGGAGGATCATAATCCCAGGTATAATATGTCGCCTTTCCTATGCAGGTGGCGAAGTGTGCGGTGGCCAGCCGGACTGATGAATTTGCCGAGCTAAAGCGGCAACTTGATGTGGCAGATGCCGACATCACGCTTGTCAACAAGCGGCTTGACGAGGCACAAGGTATGTTATTTCTCCGGCGGCACTTGGTAAGAGGAGCTTGGTGCTAGTATCTTACAATGTGTGCGCTTGATGCAGATGGTGCTGCTGCCATGGAGAATCTTCGGGCGTAACTTGCCCGAGCCAAGGAGCAAGCCAGGAAAAGTGATGCGGCTGTCGGAAAGGCAATTGAAGAGCTCAAAGCCGAACAGGCTGCTCACTGCCGAAGCAAAAAGGAAATAATCGAGATGGCTGTAAAGTTAAAGAGTGCTGCCGACCGCTACAAGGTTCTTGAAAAAGAAGATCAAACGGAATGGACGGACCTGGAAAAGGCCATTACCGGGGCCAAGGATGCTCGCTCTGCGATGAGAGCTATGAAAGAGGAGCTACGTCAGGCCGGAGATATCGCGGCTGGAAAGCCCTTTGTGCTGCGGAGGAAGTTCGGGGATCCTAAATATGCTTCGCTGGACCGGTTGTGGAGTACGGCGGACACTTATCTAGATTTGGCAGCGAGTGCCGCGGAAGCGGTCGAACACTTCCAAGATAAGGAGGATCACGAAGTAGAAAAGCTTTTTTGGTCGTAGTTCCACAATCCAGAGCGTCCGCTTCCATTAACCGATCGTCTGGGCGAATGGGCTGAGCTGAGTAGGTTATCCGGACTCGCCATGAAGTATGTCGTGAGTCATCCGTGGCTGGAAAGGCCTGAGCCGAAGAGCTATTTTAGCTTGGTGCAGCAGTTCCTTGGTGCGGTGCCGCATATTAATGCAGTGAAGAAGTCAGCATGCATAGAGGGTGCGCGGATGGCTCTTGCCCGTGTCAAGACATACTGGGCAGAGATCAAGGCCACCGCTGTTGCAACCCCGGACTTGGATGAGAGCCGAGTACCTGCCGAGCACTATTTTCAGGAAGTTCTGCAGGGCGCTCGTTTAATAGAGACGCAGTGCTTGAAGGATATTATGTTCGAATAACATGTATTATTGTAAAACAAAGTTTGGAGATAATATATAAAAGCTTTTTATACTTGTGCCTTCAAAAATTCAGATACCTCCTGTGCGGCCGTTAATGTATATGTGTATATAACAGGAAAGATGGTAGTCTTTGGCTTCAGCCCCCATGCATATAATGCGGGGGTGTTCGCAGAAGGCGCATTTTCACACTTGATCCAACGTCTTAGTCCTAGTAAGGAGGTGATAGCGTAGCGAACTAGGCAACCGGACTATAATGCTTTATCACTTTCACTTAGCCATAGGAGTTTGACAATGGGGCTGCTATATAGCCCCTGGTGGAACCGCGCTCACCCGAATTTGGGGCGCGTGTGTGCCTGGCCAGGAAACGGCCCTTCGTTAATGCGGAGGAATCCTAAAGATTCCGGCGGGTCATCGAGTGGTTGACCAGTCTCACACTATATCATGACAGTCAGTTTTCGGCTTTCTCTATTGAGGTGCTCTCCCGGCTGAATCGGGGCACAATCGCAGTAGTTCTCCTGGTGCTTCCTTAGCCGATAGAGCGTAACGTAAGGCAGCAAAACACAGGAGCCAGGCAAACCCAACATTTGACCAAGGACATGATTCGGAGCTGATGCATTGTAACGCCCTCGATGCGGCTATATCTCCTACGTGTCGAAGCACGACTTAGAGGCATAACCGCATTGAAAGAAATGTCGCAAGTGAGGTAATCTTCACAACAACCCATGTAATACATAAGGGAAAGAGATACATAGTTGGCTTACAGTCGCCACTTCACACAATACATAAATAAACATTCATCATCCAGATTACACTCAAGGTCCGACTACGGAACCAAAATGAAAGAAGACTACCCCAAATGCTACACAGATCCCCGATCGTCCCAACTGGGCTCCACTACTGATCATCTAGAAAAGACACATAGTAACGACCACGTTCCTCGTCGAACTCCCACTTGAGCTCGGATGCGTCATCTGCACTGGCATCGTCGGCACCTGCAACTGTTTTGGTAGAATCTGTGAGTCCCGGGGACTCAGCAATCTCGCGCCCGCGAGATCAGGACTATTTGAGCTTAAAGGTAGGATGGGGGTTGTGAGGTGGAGCTGCAGCAAGCGACTAGCATATATGGTGGCTAACAACGCAAAAGAGGGTGAGAAGAGAAGCAAAGCACGGTCGTGAAACTAGAAGTGATCAAGAAGTGATCCTAAAACAACCTACGTCAAACATAACTCCAACACCGTGTTCACTTCCCGGACTCCGCCGAGAAGAGACCATCACGGTTACACACGCGGTTGATGTGTTTTAATTAAGGTCAACTTCGGGTTTTCTACAACCGGACATCAACAAATTCCAATCTGCCTCATAACCGCGGGCACGGCTGTCGAAAGATAATACCCTGCAGGGGTGTCCCAACTTAGCCCATTATAAGCTCTCATGGTCAACGAAGGATATTTGTTCTACCGGGAAGACCCGATCAATCTCGGAATCCCGGACTACAAGACATTTCGACAGTAATAAAACAAGACCAGCAAAGCCGCCCGATTGTGCCGACAAATCCTGATAGGAGCTGCACATATCTCGGTCTCAGGGCATATCCGGATGAGCTGTCCGCACAACTAAAACCAGACCTCAAGTTTCCTTGAGGTGGCGCTGCAACGCGCTCTAGTTTGGATCAGCAATCGAAGGAGAACTGGCCCGGGGGGGGGGGGGGTTAAAATAAAGATGACCCTCGGGCTCGCGAAAACCCGGGGGAAAAAGGCTTAGGTGGCAAATGGTAAAACCAAAGTTGGGCCTTGCTGGAGGAGTCTTATTCAAAGCGAACTGTCAAGGGGGTCCCATAAATCACCCAACCGTGTTAGGAACGCAAAAATCAAGGAACATAACACCGGTATGACGGAAACTAGGGTGGCAAGAGTGGAACAAAACACCAGGCATAAGGCCGAGCCTTCCACCCTTTACCAAGTATATAGATGCATTAACTAAACAAGAGATATTGTGATATCCCAACATAATCATGTTCCAACATGGAACAAACTTCATCTTCACCTGCAACTAGCAACGCTATAAGAGGGGCTGAGCAAAGCGGTAACATAGCCAACCAACGGTTTGCTAGGACATGGATGGTTAGAGGTTTGACATGGCAATATGGGTGGCATGATATAGCAAGTGGTAGGTATCCCAGCATAGGCATAGCAAAAGAGCGAGCTTCTAGCAAGCAAAGATAGAAGTGATTTCGAGGGTATGGTCAACTTGCCTGCAAGGTTCTCAGAGTTGTCGAAAGCTTGATCCTCGTAAGCGTTCTCAACAGGTTCCTCGTTCACGTACTCGTCTCCCGGCCCTACCCAAAACAAGAACACAAGCAAAGGAACAACTATCAACCACGATGCAATGCGCAAGCAACATGATGCAAAACATGGCATGATATGCGAGACGTGGTTTGCAATGGATATGCGTGCTCCGGAAGGATAAAGATGAACAATGCATAATCTTGGCAAACCAAGTATGCCACTGGATAGGTGAATTGATTTCGGTTGAAATCGATATAAAGATCACCGGAATCGGATGCACGGTTGGCAAATGACAAGCAAAACAAGAATGACAAGATTCTGCCATTAACAGCATGATGCCGCTTAGCATGCAACAAGAAATTAAGCTACTGCACCCAAACATATAAGCAAAGCATAGAACAAAAGTCCCTTACTGACCATGATCCAAAAAGGAACAGAGAGTATAATAACACCCATGTCAATTAAGCAAGTTTCGTTACAGTTTTCAGACTTGGCAGAAAACTGGACATGTCAAAAACAGATAACAAGTAGGCATGTTTACGAGCTCGATGCACTCACTACAGAGCATTTAATGGTAAACTAAGCATACACCCACCAAGAAGACATGGCATAGAAGCTAGACATGGCAATAATAACATCATATCATGCAAGTATCAACTACAACAAGCTTGGCAAAATCGAATAACATGTAAACAATCTACCAGTAACATTTTATAGCAAAAGTAGAGCTCGATTGACTCAAGCTATGGCACTCCATAACTAGAAACAAAGACACGGATGGATAGTGCAAATCCATATGCTCAAAACACCATTACTGATCATGCTCATAAGAGGCATAGATCTCTCTGAAACAACATGAACACATGGCATAAAAATAACAGCAGAAATAACTTAGTGAAATTACTAAGTCTCTGAAATCAGCAACATTATGATCCCTAGTTTGAATGCTTGTGCTAGTCACCACAAAGATCACAAAAATACATGGCATACACCCCTGGAAAGATAGCATGGCATATTACAAAACAAATGTAGGACTCAAGTTCATAGGATGCACACATCAATCATGGCAAAAATGACAAAAGTGCATCTACTGAAACAGATCTGAAACTAACATCACATAGCCCTCTTCTAACAGCATTTCGGGCATCAAGATGAGCTCAAATGAAAATGATGCAATGAGATGAAATGATGTACTCATCGAGGCGAACAATTTGACATATTACACGCACGAAATGGAGCAGTATGCAGCAAGTTATGACGCGATGAACGTGCGATGATCATGCACAACATTTCAGGACTTGGAGAAATCGAGGAGAGGAGAAGTCAACCCTGGATCTGCACCTGAACCGAGGCGGGGCCGGAGTGCTCGCCGGAGTCACGGGGAAAGGCGTCGGAGGCGAGGGGAGGCCGGATACGAGGTGGATCCCGGCGGGCGGCGGCGCGCGCAGGCGGCGCAGGACGGCGGCGGCGCGGATCCGAGCGGGCGGCGGCGTGGTCCCGGCGGGCGGCGCGGCGCGGCGCGCGAGAGGAGGCGGCGGCGGCCGGCGGGAGCGGGCGCAGGGCGAGGCGCCCGGGCGGGTGCGGGCGGCGCGCGGGCCGGGAGGGCCCCGCCTGGGCCCCGGCGGGCCGGCGCGCGCAGGTGCGGCGAAGTGGGCGCGGAGGAGGCGCCGGTGACGTGGAGGCGCGGGAGTGGCTGAGGTGGCGGGGATGGTGACGTGGCGGGCGCTGATTGGCCGGAGTGAGGTGGCCGGTGGACGCGTCAGGACGGAGCGGACGTGTCCGGCGGCGCGAGCGGAGCGGGGCTAGGGTTTAGACTACGAAAACGGACGGGGAGGGCACATATTTATAGCTAGGAGGAGGTAGGAGTGTCCAAATTGAGAACGGCGATGGACATAGGAGTGTCTTAGATGGGTTATTGGGCTGTTTTGGAGGGTTTTGGGGCTGCAACCCAAAAGAGACTTTCACGGTTACCCGGTTAACCATTGGAGTATCAAACGACCTCCGAATGACCCGAAACTTGACAGGTGGTCTACCAGTGCTATACCAAGGCTGCTTGACAAACCTCGGTCCATTCCGAGAAAGTTTAATACCCGCTCATGGAAAAAGGTAAAAGGGGACGCCGGGGAGCATAGGAACGCCGGATTGCAAAACGGACAACGGGGAAAATGCTCGGATGCATGAAACGAACACGTATGCGAATGCGATGCACATGATGACATGACATAAAATGCATGACATGAACAAAATGCAAAAAGAAGGAAAATCCAACCACGGAGGGAATATCATATCACATTGCCGAAAATGGCAAGAGTTGGAGTACAAATATGGCAAGTTACATCCGGGGTGTTGCAACACTCCACCACTACGAGTGGATCTCGTCCCGAGATCTAGGACTGAAAGAACTTCGGATATTCGGAACGGAGGTGGTCCTCGCGCTCCCGGGTGGCTTCTCGGTCTGAATGGTGAGACCACTTCACTTTCAGGAATTTGATGGACTTGTTGCGAGTCTTGCGCTCAGTTTCTTCAAGAATAGCAATGGGATGCTCATGATAGGACAAATCTTCTTGAAGATCAATCTCTTCGAAGTTGATGGTGCGCTCAGGCGTCTTGAAGCACTTGCGAAGCTGTGACACGTGGAACACATCGTGCACATTTGCAAAGTTGGGGGGAAGCTCAAGTTGATAGGCGAGATCGCCTCGTTTGCCAATGATCTTGAAAGGACCGACGTATCTAGGGGCAAGTTTTCCTTTGATACCGAAGCGACGAGTGACTTTCATTGGAGAGACGCGGAGGTAGACATGATCTCCGATCTCGAATGCCAAATCACGGTGTTTGCTATCGTAATAGCTCTTCTGGCGCGATTGAGCGGCTTTGAGATTCTCACGAATGACTTTACACATATCTTCAGCCTCTGAGATCAAATCGTTGCCAAGAAGTTGGCGTTCGCCCGTCTTTGACCAATTGAGAGGAGTACGACACTTTCTGCCATAGAGAATCTCGAATGGGGCTTTGCCCGAGCTCGCTTGAAAGCTGTTGTTGTAAGAGAACTCAGCATATGGAAGACAATCCTCCCACTTCATGCCGAAAGAGATGACACAAGCCCTGAGCATATCTTCAAGAATTTGGTTGACACGCTCGACTTGTCCACTAGTTTGACGGTGGAAAGCTGTGCTGAAGCGAATGTTTGTGCCCATGGCCTTCTGAAAAGAATCCCAAAACTTGGAGGTAAAGATGCTGCCACGGTTTGAAGAGATCAATTGTGGAATGCCATGCAAGGAGACAATTCTGGAGGTGTAGAGCTCTGCCAGCTGCGCTGCTGTGATAGACTCTTTGATAGGAAGAAAATGAGCCACTTTAGTGAGCTTGTCGATGACGACGAAGATAGCATCATTTCCACGCTTGGACTTAGGAAAACCAGTCACGAAGTCCATTTCGATATGACCAAACTTCCATTCTGGAATAGCAAGAGGTTGGAGTAGACCAGCTGGTCGTTGATGTTCTGCTTTCACCCTTCGACAGACATCACATTCATTCACGAATTGCGCAATTTCTCGCTTCATTCTAGTCCACCAATACGACTGCTTGAGGTCATGGTACATCTTTGTACTTCCAGGATGAATTTACAAAAGAGAATTGTGCGCCTCGTTCATAATGAATTTACGAAGATCACCCTTTGGAACCACAATCCGGTCCTCGAAGAAAAGAGTATCTCTGTCATCAACGCGATAGCACTTGTATTTGGAAATGCCCTTGTCAATACCATGTTTCACCTTCTTCACCATGGTATCCATCAGTTGTGCCTCACGAATTTGATCTTCCAAAGTAGGAGAGACTATGAGGTTGGCAAGAAAACCTTGAGGAACAATTTGGAGAATCAACTTGCGGAAAGCTTCACAAAGATCCGGTTGAAAGGGCTTGAGGATTAAGCTGTTGCAATAAGCCTTCCTGCTCAAAGCGTCTGCAATCACATTAGCCTTGCCTGGAGTATATTCAATACTCGGATTATACTCTTGAATCATTTCGACCCATCGAGTTTGCCTGAGGTTGAGGTTGGGCTGAGTGAAGATGTACTTGAGACTCTTGTGATCGGTGAATATATCCACTTTCCTTCCCAACAAGAGATGTCTCCATGTTATTAATGCATGGACAACTGCCGCCAACTCAAGATCATGAGTGGGGTAGTTCTTTTCGTTGGGCTTCAACTGACGAGAGGTATAGGCCACAACCTTCTTCTCTTGCATTAACACAGCACCGAGACCTTGAAGAGAAGCATCACAGAAAACTTCATAAGGCTTGGATTCGTCAGGAGGAGTCAAAACTGGAGCAGTGACGAGTTTCTCTTTGATAGTGTTGAAAGCCACGTCACACTCAGGAGACCAGGCATACTTCACATGCTTCTAGAGGAGGTTGGAAAGTGGCTTTGCAATCTTTGAGAAATTCTCAACGAATCTACGACAATAGCTTGCAAGTCCAAGAAAACTGCGAAGCTGCTTGACATTCTGAGGAGGTTCCCAATTCAAAACTGCAGACACCCTCTCGGGATTAATAGCAATGCCCTTGGCAGAGATGATATGCCCAAGGTAAAGAACTTCATCAAGCCAGAATTCACATTTCGAGAACTTCGCATAGAATTTATACTCTCTGAGCTTGTCGAGCACCAATCGCAAATGTTTGGCATGATCCTTCTTATTCTTGGAGAAGACCAATATATCATCGAGATAGACCAAGACGAATTCGTTAGTGTAGGGGTTGAAGACGAAGTTCATCATTCGAGAGAAAGTTGGAGGATTATTGACAAGGCCAAAAGACATGACAGTATATTCATAAGAACCAAAGCTTGTTCTGAATGCTGTCTTGGGAATATCTTCTTCACGAATGCGAATCTGATGATAACCCATACGAAGGTCAAGCTTGGAGAACACTTTAGCACCTTTAAGTTGATCGAATAGCTCATTGATGTTGGGAAGTGGGTACTTGTTCTTGATTGTCTTCTTGTTCAATGGACGGTAATCGATGCAAAGTCGGTCCGTGCCATGCTTCTCTGGACAAAAAGAACACCACAACCCCAAGGAGATGAACTCGGTCTGATCAGACCCAGACGCACTTGTTCATCGAGCTGTTTTTTCAATTCCTTCAACTCTTTTGGCCCAAGCTTGTATGGACGCTTGCAAACGGGTTCCGTGCCAGGCTCAAGATCAATAACGAATTCGACTGGCCGGTGAGGAGGCATACCCGGAAGCTCTTCTGGAAAGACATCTTGGTACTCACAAACGACTGGAATCTGAGAGATAGCATCCAATTCGCCCTTCTCATTGAGAGAAAACAACCGAATGGTATCATCACGAGCGGCATAGATGATCACATCGTCAGAAGAGTGAGTCAATTGAATTTCCCTGGCAGCACAATCAAGCTGAGCCTTGTGCTTAGAAAGCCAGTCCATCCCGAGAATAAGATCAATATCAGAGTCACCAAGAACAATTGGTTTAGCCAGAAATCTATAGTCGCCCATCTTGATGGAAACATCCGGGACACAAATATTAGATGTCATTTGCTTACCCGGGGACACCACTGATAAAGAACTAGGCAAAACTTGATAACCCAACTCATGCTTAGATGCAAAAGGTCTTGAGATGAAACAATGCGAAGCACCAGTATCAAATAAGACTTTTGCAGGAATATCATTAACAGGGAGGTTACCCATGATCACTTCTGAAGAATCCTCCACTTGAGCTGCATTCATAATGTTCACCTTTGCAGACTTGGAATTATGCTTGACCACTGCATTGCTGGAAGATTTCACAGGAGGAGGAGGCGGAAGGCGCCTTTGGTTGAAGCACTAGTTCGCATAGTGACCCTTTTGCTGACATTTGTTGCAAGTCACCTCTGAGAGCGGACGATGATAAGGAGCATTTGGCCTTGGAGCTTGGTTCTGAGACTTGTTCTGATAGCCAGGGTTGGGTGGGTGGGAAGATCCACGACCACCTGAGTTCTTCTGCTGATAAGGCTGATGGAACGGAGGAGGAGGAGGCAACCAGAACTTCTGTTGCTTGGCTGCCACTAGTGAGGAAGAAGAGGACTGAACTGCGTCTCTGACTCTCTTCTTAGATGCCTCACACTTGAGCTGAGCAGCTTCCTATTTCGGTGCCATGTTGTAGAATTCATCATACTTTAATGTCTCAAAAAGCACGAGAGCTAGTTGCAGATCTTCTCTGAGGCCACACCTGAATTGGTAAATCATGCTCTTCTCATCAGGGATGTCTTGCTTAGCAAAACGAGAGAGCTTCTGGAACTGAGTGTTGTATTGATACACAGACATGTTGCCTTGCTTGAGATTGCGGAACTCCTCACGCTTACTCTCAACAACACTTTCTGGAATGTGATGAGCTTTCAAGTCACGGCGGAAATCATCCCAGGTAATCACACGACCTCCTCAGGAATCTTTGTATTGTTGGAACCACTCAGCAGCTTGATCCTTGAGTTGAAAAGAGGCAAACTTGACAAAGTCCTTAGGTCTGACATTGCTACATTCGAAGTGCTTGTTGATGTCCACGAGCCAATCATCAGCGTCTGTGGCCTCGACACAGTAGCTGAAAGTCTTCGGCTGATTTGCAAGGAACTGATTGAGGGTAGCAAAATGCGGCTGATTGTTGCCTTGGCCTTGATTTCCCTGATTACCTTGCCCTTGGTTGCGATCTTGCAAGAGCTGAATCAGAATCTGAACGTTGGCATTGGTGGCTGTCATCAAGGCTTGCCATGCCTCCGGAGGCGGAGGTGGTGGCGGAGGGTTAGCCTGACTTCCTTCATTGCGTTCCGGATTCTGACGCGTTGGCGGAGCCATCCTGAAGAGGGTGACATCCATTAGCATCTTGAAAGACATATATTCAAGCTGAATCAAAGGATCGAAATTGCAACATATAGTCTTCACAATAAACATTCGAACAAGAATGAACGAATGAATTCCAAAGTAAAGCATCACACTTCCATAAGCTGAGAAGCCATTTATATAAAGGAATGGAATCATCATCTGCCTCAAAACAACTCGAATATCACGACTGAAAACAAAACAAAGGATTGGCTTGCAGAATAAGCCGGAACAAACATATGATAGATCCCATATCGTATCATGTGTCTGTTGAAAAGATATTCTAGGAGCTACTTGAATTCCCACTTATAAACTCCCGAAACTTTCTGGTTATGCAATCAGGTGTTGGGGATACAGGGGACACAAAATATATCACCCAAACTAACAATGCCTAGATCCAGCTGTATCCATCCTTCAACACATAACCAAGAAACCCTCGGAAATCGTCTACCTCAACCTTCGAAAAGCATCCGTTATACAAGTTATGGCAATACTCCCGCACTCGCCTCAGTACTGGGCTATCAGGGTTATCTCACCAACAACTGTACAAAAGAGATTTTTGATGTCGGCGTACTAAACTCAGGTATTCCAGAACTGCAACGATAAAATTATGATGAAAACACCTCAGAGCTCAACTCCCCGGGACACCTCCACTAAACCCCTACTGACAGGAGGCACCAAGACAACGGTGTCATCACAAAACCATCGTAAAGATTCTAAGATACCCGCGTGATCCTAAAAAAAAATTAGTGAAATTTGAGAAGAGAAGAGTCAAAACTCTACGTCAGGATGCCTTACCAGAGCGATGAGGAGACTGGGAAGTAAAAAGAATTCCTAAACACTCCGATACATAATTCCTAAATGACACAAAACATTTTTTCTAGACACAACTCGGGCGCTAAAAACGATCAATCAGTGGGGGCTCCTAAGGTCGGGGAAGGCTCTGACACCAACTTGTAACGCCCTCGATCCGGCTATATCTCCTACGTGTCGAAGCACGACTTAGAGGCATAACCGCATTGAAAGCAATATCACAAGTGAGGTAATCTTCCCAACAACACATGTAATACATAAGGGAAAGAGATACATAGTTGGCTTACAGTCGCCACTTCACACAATACATAAATAAACACTCATCATCCAGATTACACTCAAGGTCCGACTACGGAACCAAAATGAAATAAGACTACCCCAAATGCTACACAGATCCCCGATCGTCCCAACTGGGCTCCACTACTGATCATCTGGAAAAGACACATAGTAACGACCACGTTCCTCGTCGAACTCCCACTTGAGCTCGGATGCGTCATCTGTACTGGCATCGTTGGAACCTGCAACTGTTGTGATAATATCTGTGAGTCACGGGGACTCAGCAATCTCACACCCGCGAGATCAAGACTATTTAAGCTTATAGGTAGGAAAAGGGTTGTGAGGTGGAGCTGCAGCAAGCGACTAGCATATGGTGGCTGCAACGCAAAAGAGAGCGAGAAGAGAAGGCAAAGCATGGTCGTGAAGCTAGAAGTGATCAAGAAGTGATCCTGAAACGACCTACGTCAAACATAACTCCAACACCGTGTTCACTTCCCGGACCCCGCCGAGAAGAGACCATCACGGTTACACACGCGGTTGATGTGTTTTAGTTAAGGTCAACTTCGGGTTTTCTACAACCGGACATCAACAAATTCCCATATGCCTCATAACCGCCGGCACGGCTTTCGAAAGATAATACACTGCAGGGGTGTCCCAACTTAGCCCATTATAAGCTCTCACGGTCAACGAAGGATATTCCTTCTACCGGGAAGACCCGATTAATCTCGGAATCTCGGACTACAAGACATTTCGACAGTAATAAAACAAGACCAGCAAAGCCGCCCGATTGTGCCGACAAATCCTGATAGGAGCTGCACATATCTCGGTCTCAGGGCACATCCGGATGAGCTGTCCATACAACTAAAACCAGACCTCAAGTTTCCTTGAGGTGGCGGTGCAAAGCGCTCTAGTTTGGACCAGCAATCGAAGGAGAACTGGCCCGGGGGGGCGTTAAAATAAAGATGACCCTCGGGCTCGCGAAACCCCGGGGGAAAAAGGCTTAGGTGGAAAATGGTAAAACCAAAGTTGGGCCTTGCTGGAGGAGTCTTATTCAAAGCGAACTGTCAAGGGGGTCCCATAAATCACCCAACCGTGTAAGGAACGCAAAAATCAAGGAACATAACACCGGTATGACGGAAACTAGGGTGGCAAGAGTGGAACAAAACACCAGGCATAAGGCCGAGCCTTCCACCCTTTACCAAGTATATAGATGCATTAACTAAACAAGAGATATTGTGATATCCCAACATAATCATGTTCCAACATGGAACAAACTTCATCTTCACCTGCAACTAGCAACGCTATAAGAGGGGTTGAGCAAAGCGGTAACATAGCCAACCAACGGTTTGCTAGGACATGGATGGTTAGAGGTTTGACATGGCAATATGGGTTGCATGATATAGCAAGTGGTAGGTATCGCAGCATAGGCATAGCAAAAGAGCGAGCTTCTAGCAAGCAAAGATAGAAGTGATTTCGAGGGTATGGTCATCTTGCCTGCAAGGTTCTCAGAGTTGTCGAAAGCTTGATCCTCGTAAGCGTTCTCAACAGGTTCCTTGTTCACGTACTCGTCTCCCGGCTCTACCCAAAACAAGAACACAAGCAAAGGAACAACTATCAACCACGATGCAATGCGCAAGCAACATGATGCAAAACATGGCATGATATGCGAGACGTGGTTTGCAATGCATATGCGTGCTCCGGAAGGATAAAGATGAACAAGGCGTAATCTTGGCAAACCAAGTATGCCACTGGATAGGTGAGGTGATTTCGGTTGAAATCGATATAAAGATCACCGGAATCAGATGCACGGTTGGCAAATGACAAGCAAAACAAGAATGACAAGATTCTGCCATTAACAACATGATGCCGCTTAGCATGCAACAAGAAATTAAGCTACTGCACCCAAACATATAAGCAAAGCATACGGAAGAGATCTACTCAAGATGCTTGACAAAATTGGAGCACTGATCTACGGCTAAATCACACCACAACAGGTTCAAACAAGCATGGGAAAAGTGCAAAAGATAATAGGTTCACAGACTTAGTGAAAATACTGTCGTGCCAGAAATTAACATCAGGATGACATATTTAGAGCAAGCAAACAACAAGCTACAGGAACAGGACATAGCAAAATATGGCACGACATGAATCTAATCAAAGCATAGAACAAAAGTCCCTTACTGACCATGAGCCAAAAAGGACCAGAGAGTATAATAGCACCCATGTCAATTAAGCAAGTTTCGTTACAGTTTTCAGACTTGGCAGAAAACTGGACATGTCAAAAACAGATAACAAGTAGGCATGTTTACGAGCTCGATGCACTCACTACAGAGCATTTCATGGTAAAATAAGCATACACCCACCAAGAAGACATGGCATAGAAGCTAGACATGGCAAGAATAACATCATATCATGCAAGGATCAGCTACAACAAGCTTGGCAAAATCGAATAACATATAAAGAATCTGCCAGTAACATTTTGTAGCAAAAGTAGAGCTCGACTGACTCAAGCTATGGCACTCCATAACTAGAAACAAAGGCATGGATGGATAGAGCAAATCCATGCTCAAAACACCATTACTGTCATGCTCAAAAGAGGCATATATCTCTCTGAAACAACATGAACACATGGCATAAATATAACAGCAGAAATAACTTAGTGAAATTACTAAGTCTCTGAAATCAGCAACATTAGATCCCTAGTTTGCATGCTTGTGCTAGTGACCACAAAGATCACAAAAATACATGGAATACACCCCTGGAAAGATAGCATGGCATATTACAAAACACATGTAGGACTCAACTTCATAGGATGCACACATCAATCATGGAAAAAATGACAAAAGTGCATCTACTGAAACAGATGTGAAACTAACATCACATAGCCCTCTTCTAAGAGCATTTCGGGCATCAAGATGAGCTCAAATGAAAATTATGCAATGAGATGAAATGATTTACTCATTGAGGTGAACAATTTGACATATTACATGCATGAAATGGAGCAGCATGCAGCAAGTTACGATGCCATGAACGTGCGATGATCATGCACAACATTTCGGGACTTAGAGAAATCGAGGAGAGAAGTCAACCCTGGATCTGCACGTGAACCGAGGCGGGGCCGGAGTGCTCGCCGGAGTCGCGAGGAAAGGCGTCGGAGGCGAGGGGAGGCCAGATCCGAGGCGGATCCCGGCGGGCGGCGGCGCGCGCAGGCGGCGCGGGACGGCGGCGACGCGGGTCCCGGCGGACGGCGTGGGCGCGCAGGCGGCACGAGACGGCGGCGGCGCGGCACGCGGGAGGAGGCGGCGGCGGCCGGCGGGAGCGGGCGTGGGGCGACGCGCCCGGGCGGGCCGGCGCGCGCAGGTGCTGCGAAGTGGGCGCGGAGGAGGCGCCGGTGACGTGGCGGCGCGGGAGTGGCTGAGGCGGCGGGGATGGTGACGTGGCGGGCGCTGATTGGCCGGAGTGAGGTGGCCGGTGGATGCGTCAGGCCGAAGCGGACGTGTCCGGCGGCGCGAGGGGATCGGGGCTAGGGTTTAGACTGCGAAAACGGACGGGGAGGGCACATATTTATAGCTAGGAGGAGGTAGAAGTGTCCAAATTGAGCACGGTTTTCGGCCACGCGATCGTGATCGAATGGCGATGGACATAGGAGTGTCTTAGATGGGTTATTGGGCTGTTTTGGAGGGGTTTTGGGCTGCAACCCAAAAGAGACTTTCACGGTTACCCGGTTAACCGTTGGAGTATCAAACGACCTCCGAATGACCCGAAACTTGACAGGCGGTCTACCGGTGCTATACCAAGGCAGCTTGACAAACCTCGGTCTATTCCGAGAAAGTTTAATACCCGCTCACGGAAAAAGGTAAAAGGGGACGCCGGGGAGCATAGGAGCGCCGGATTGCAAAACGGACAACGGGGAAAATGCTCGGATGCATGAAACGAACACGTATGCGAATGCGATGCACATGATGACATGACATAAAATGCATGACATGAACAAAATGCAAAAAGAAGTAAAACCCAACCACGGAGGGAATATCATATCACATTGCCGAAAATGGCAAGAGTTGGAGTACAAATATGGCAAGTTACATCCGGGGTGTTACATGCATATAAGGCCAGACTCGCGACGCCGAACACTCCCTAAGGTATTCGGTCTTTTATGAAAACAGGCGGAATAGTGCCCTTGGTTATAAGCCCCTGATGTCCAGGTACGTGCAAAACTCTGACGTGGCCACATGCCAAAACGCCAGCCTCCTCCTTGGCTGTACAGAGAATCCGGGGGATGTGTATCAACAAGAGACAGTAAAAAAGGTTTACGCAGGGTCTTAATCTAAAAAGAATCCTGGAGATGGGTCCCTGCTGCACGTCTGCGCCTGTGTCTCCGTTGTGCCGTGTCCTGGACGAGCGTAGCATGGTGTTCATCTGTAAAAGAGAGGAACTTAGCTGAAAAGAAAAAAAGAATAGTAGTGCGGAATGTACGCTGTACTAGATAAACAATGTATAATTTTAGGACGGGTGAGATGGAGCCTTATTGTCATGTATTTTACATACGCGGAGCCCCTAGTATAGGGGTGTATGGCTACTAAGCCTTTATCCATTATATGTTTCCTTCGGACTCGCCTAGCCGAGCCCGTAGTCTTGACGACCTGACAGATGCTTTCGTTGGTGAAGCTGTTTTAATGCTTGGCTGTCGAGGCAGCCGCATATTCTTTCACGCTCGAGGGACACTTAATATTTCCCTTTAGTGATATGACACCTCGTGGAACGGGCATTTTAAGCATAAGAGATGCATAATGCGGTATTGCGTTAAAGCGGGCGAAAGCCTCTCGTCCCAGTAGTGCTTGATAGCTACTTGAAAATGGGGCGATATGGAAGGTTAGCTTTTCGCGGCGGAAGTTATCGGGGGAGCCGAACATAACTTCTAGCAGAAGAGAACCCATGCAATGGGTATCCGGGCCTGGCGTTACTCCTTGAAAGGAAGTATTGCTATGGCGAATTCTTGTTGGGTCTATTCCCATTTTGCGGATTGTGTCCTAATATAGCAGGTTTAAACCACTGCCGCCATCCATCAGGACATTTGTAAAGTGGAGTCCGTCGATTATTGGATCTAATACCAGGGCAGTCCAGCCTGTGTTCCGCATACCTCTAGAGTAATCCTGGTGGTCGAAGGTGATCGGCTTTAACAACCATGGGCGAGACTCCTTTGGGATAGGCAGTATGGCGCGTATCTCTGTTGGCGCAACTTTGTTCATCACGTGAAGTAAGTTTCCTGGTGCTCTGCTTGTGGGGTTCGTCATCGTCCTCACTTGGTATGTCGAGCACCTGGTGTTCGGCGTTGAGTTTGCCGGATTGCTTGAAAACCCGACAATCTCTGTGGGTATGGTTTGCAGGCTTCCTAGGAGTACTGCGAATTTGACATATCTTGTCCAAGATTTTGTTCAGGTTAGATAACTCGTCCCTGTTATCCTTAAGGGGCAGCATTCTTTGATACTGCCGGGAGCTTTAGAATCCGGCATTGACTGTCGTGCTCTTTGGATTGCTTCCCTTAGTCCGGCGCTGGTCCTTGTTGCGTCGCGATTTCCCATTTCCATCCCTGACTTCAGATGTACTTGGGTCGCTGGTGCTGCATCTTGCCAACCAGCTGTCCTCCCCCACACAAAAGCGGGTCATGCGACTTGTTAATCAGGCCATTGTTCTTGGCTTTTCTTGGCCAAGGTGTCTGGCGAGCCATTCGTCTCGAACGCTGTGTTTGAAAGCTGCTAAGGCTTCGGCGTCCGGACAGTCGACTATCTGATTCTTTTTAGTAAGAAATCTGTTCCAGAGTTTCCGGGCTGACTCTCCGGGCTGTTGAGTTATATGGCTCAAATCGTCCGCATCAGGAGGTCAGACATAGGTCCCTTGAAAATTCGCCCGAAAAGCATCCTCGAGCTCCTCCCAACTTCCAATGGTGTTTTCGGGAAGGCTTTTAAGCCAGTGCCGTGCTGGCCCTTTGAGTTTGAGGGGTAAGTATTTTATGGCGTGGAGGTCATCTCCTCTGGCCATGTGTATATGGAGGATATAATCCTCAATACAGACTCCAGGGTCTGTTGTTCCGTCGTACGCCTCTATGTTTACGGGCTTGAATCCCGCTGGAAATTCATGGTCCAGCACCTCATCGGTGAATCATAGGGGGTTTGCGGCACCCCTGTATTTGGGTGTGCCGTGATGTTTGGATATTTGTTGTGTTACATTGCTTACTAGAGCTTGCTTTCTTGGCCCATAGATGGATCTGGCTGGGCCGTCCTTTTGATGCGAATCCTTGAGTGGATCGCGTGCCGGCTTATGTGCAGCGCCGCTTGCCGTTCCATGCTGGCCATGGGGTCGTCTATCCGACCGGGTGGCTTTCTTATTTTTTGACCGCGGGGGATCCAAGGCCTCCTCGTCAAATTCAGGCAGTAGCTTTCGCTTGGGATAGCTTTTTGTGCGGCGACTGCCGCCATGTTTGTCTGCGGTGTTGAGTACTTTGCTCCATCTGATTCTGAGTGCATCTTCCGCAGTTTTGAGCTTCCGCTTCTGCTTTTTCAGGCTGCGCGCAGTGGCGACGAGCCTTTTGTGTAGGTTCTTCTGCTCCATGAGCGTATTTGGTGTAAGGTCGTCTGGACTGTTGTTTTCGCCGGGGACGGCTTGTTTGGTTTGTTTATCCAAGTTGCCCTGTTCGGACGGTTGCTCGAAGGCATGTTCATCGTCCGCCGACTCATCCTGCTCTATGGCTCGGTCTGTATGGCTGCTGTCTCTGTCGAGGCGGGTCTTGGAGCGGCGCTTACGTCGCCGCTTTGATTGCTTTTCGAGTGAACGATCGCTCGTTCCATCCCTATGTTCCTCGTCGTTGCTTCATTTGGGTGTGTCCACCATGTATACATCATGTGATGAGGCGGCCGTCTATTGCCTTATAGGCGTTGGTTCATGTTCGTCTCCTACATCATCGTCCATATCATCGATGTCTTTGGAGTCGAATTCGAGCACGTCGTTTAAATTATCGACAGTGGCTACGAAGTGGGTGGTGGGTGGGGATCGAACTTCTTCGTTGTCCACATCCCAATCCTGCCGGTCATAGTCCAGCCAGGACTCTCCTGACAAAAAGAGAGACCTGAGTAAATTCAGGATGTCGCCGAAGGGCGAATGCTGAAAGATGTCTGCGGTGGTGAATTCCATAATTGGCACCCAATCGGATTCAATCGGTAGGGGTGCGAAGGGCTCGGAGTCTGGAGAGGAGGCCGGCACCTTGGAGTCACAGGCTTCGCAAAGGACAAGGCTGGTGTTCGGCTTGATCGCCGTAGAGATTGCAGCCCCCGAGGCGGTGTCTAACCACCCATCCTTGATTAGTGTGGTCGGCTCCGAGCTAAGGGTCGGAGCGGACACAGGCGCGGCCTCCAGGAAGTTGTTCGGTGGCAGAGCTAGGTCATGCCCATCGTGACAGTGCGGCGCGCTCGGTTATGGCTCAGATTCGTCGAAGATCGAGTCTCCGCGGTCGTGCACCGTATAGTTTAAACTTCCAAATCTGACCTGATGGCCAGGGGCGTAGCTTTTAATCTGCTACAGATGGACAAGCGAATTGGCCCGTAGTGCAAAGCTGCCGAATACGAAGATCTGTCCGGGGAGAAAAGTCTCACCCTGGACCGCATCGCTGCTGATGATTGGAGGAGCCATCGGGCCTAAAAGTGACGACACAGAGGAACTCTCGATGAAAGCACCAATGTCGGTGTCAAAACCGGCGGATCTCGGGTAGGGGTCCCCAACTGTGTGTCTAGGCGGATGGTAGTAGGAGACAAGGGACATGATGTTTTTACCCAGGTTCGGGCCCTCTCGATGGAGATAAAACCCTACTCCTGCTTGATTAATATTGATGATATGGGTAGTACAAGAGTGGATCTACCATGAGATCAAGGAGGCTAAACCCTAGAAGCTAGCCTATGGTATGATTGTTGTTCGTCCTACGGACTAAAACCTTCCGGTTTATATAGACACCGGAGAGGGCTAGGGTTACACAGAGTCGGTTACAATGGTATGAGATCTACATACCCGTATCGCCAAGCTTGCCTTCCACGCCAAGTAAAGTCCCTACCGGACAGGGGACGAAGTCTTCAATCTTGTATCTTCATAGTCCAGGAGTTCGACCGAATGTATAGTCCGGCTATCCGAACACCCCCTAATCCAGGACTCCCTCAGTTGTAGTTGAAGCCACGAGATGTGCATCTTGGGTTAAACTATAAATAGAATCTTACTTCTCTTGAGTAACTCCAAAAGCGGCCATCGAAGATCTTTATTGGATTTGTTTTTCATCACCAGCACGTCGAGGTGAAAGATGTGCAGGTTCCAGTGGCTCCTCTTGCATTTTCACTGACATGTGGGTCCGCATGTGAGCAAACAGACAAGGGTCTCCGCGCGTCCGCTGGCTGGCTGAGAAGAGAGATAGAGGAGGGCTGAGCACGGACTGCAGGAAATTTGTTCTACGTACCTCGATATAGGCTCGATATAGTGGGGTGGCATGGGCCATAACTAGCATTCATGTCTATCAGTACGGCACACGCCACCCACACGAGTCCCATCCGACACCAATTTTCTTGGAGTTCATGCTACAACCATCTCTTCTCCCTCCTGTTTTCTCAGCCATCGCGTGGTGGGCGGGGTGGGGGTTTGCCGATAGTCGGTTTGCTCAACTGCGGTCCCACTTGTAAGTGAAAATGCAACAGCGCACGCATTCTTGCTTGAGCGGCGTGCCGGACCAACCGTGTGGGAGTGGGACACGAACACGGCAGCCTTTTCCTTTTGAACTCGTAACTTGTAAAATTTGGTTCTGCTCCATGGCGCGACCGTAGATAGAAAATAACAATTTTTTCTAGAGTAATGAGAAGTTTGGTTCCGGCGTCGTTCATGCATGGAGTATGTACGAAAATTATGAAGTTGATGTGAAAGGTAAGATAATTACTGTAGTATCATATACTACTACATGGATTTGATGGAGAGATAAAAATACATATGGATCCATCAACGTTCAATGATATCCTCACACCCTATTGCGCGGGGTCACCAACCGATGTGTGAGGAGCAGCGGCGTTAGCGGCGATCTCAACGTGCTTCTGAACAGTGCCGTCCAAGGTTGCCCTGCGGTCCAAGAAGGCCAACGTCCTATCATCCTCCTCTTGCATGTAGTAGTCCTTGTGGACGATTTGCGCGTAGACGTGGGTGATTATGTCGATGGTGTCTTGCTGCGCCAGGCACTACACGGCGAGCGCGACCTCGAGGTGGACAATCTCCGGCGCGACGACGGGCAGTCGCAGGGCCACCATTGCGTTGAAGAGGTTGTCACCATAGTGGCCGTTGAGGGTGGCGGGCATCGCAGAGCCTGGGAGCGTCGGCTGGAGGCTTACGTCAAAGTCGTCCGCAAGCTTCTTGACGACGGTGAATTTGTCAAGGAAACCGACGAGGACCTCGTGGAACAAGGAGACGAAGTTGTCGTCCAAGCGGCCCCTCGCCCTGGCGGCCTCAAGCAATACTACTTGGAGACGTTCCTCGGTGCTGGGCCGTAGGTCGGCGTCGTGGACCATCTGGCACAGCCTGCTGATGCTCGCGCTCATCGCCTCCATGGGTCTAGCTTAGCTTCTAGTCAACTGATCTTGCGATTCGAGTGATCACTCATGCCCTGGTTAGCGTGCGTAGGTGCGTAGGATTTCGTACTACTCCTCGACCCTCTACTGCACCTGCCTTTGGCTGTATGATAGGTGGGCCAGCCACCCCCTGGGCCCATGTGTCATTCACCCAAAGGCAGTTGTCGTAAGTCAATGAAGCCGCGTCCCTCTCCGCGCCAGTGCAGTATAGTCATCTCACCGGACCTCTAGTTGGGGCCAAACGAGAGAAGTTTGATGTTTACTAGTTTATTGGTCGCCTTTGCATTTTGTGCCAAGTTTTGACCTTTGATTTAACTAATAAAATGTTAATGCATGTAAACAAAAATGTTGTGTAAGTCACCTTACGAAAACTAAATAATCTCGAAATACTTAGGCATGGTGCATTAACTCCCTCCTCGTTTCTTATTTCGTGACATATCAACCAATGAGAGATGTGGGCCGTGCATGCTTTCAATGACTTGAGACTACCAAACATGACATGCAGTGTTTAGTTCATTGTATGTAATCCTATTAGTACTCTAGTTAGCAAAAAAAATTAAGTTTTCTCGCCGATAGGAATAAAACACCATGTATTTATTTACAGAGGGAGTAGTACATTTTTTGTGACATGCAATACTAGATATTGCTAGTCAAATACTAAAATCCAGATGGACGTGGTAGTACTCCTAAATCCAGACGGTGGTGCTACTAGTACTAGTAGTAGTACTAGCAATGTAGTAGTAGGAGTACTAGCACTGTACTACCCGTTGGTCAAATTATTACGTGCTGCTCCTCACAGTGAAGTGACAAGACCCTGCGCCGGAGATGACACCTGAGTATAGGCGCCGTGTTCGACATACCATAGTCAGCCTCACCATCTGCAGTCACTATCATCATGGCTGTAGAGTTAGTCAGCTTACAACTAGCCCTGTTCGACATAATTTCCCGTGCGTAGATGCCCGTGCATTGCACGGAACACCAAGATTGGGGGTGGACGGCTCCGGCAGCGGCCATCGCGCCAGATTTTTCCACGACCTTCTAGATGTGGTGGGGAGGAGATAAGAATGATTGTGAGAGACAAGGAGTTGTTTGTAAATAGGGAACAAGTGTGGGCATCTTTTTGCAAAAATGGAGAAGCTTGGTTTGTATGCGTCGGATCTAGATCCGACGGCTATTGGTGAAAGATGGGAGGCACACCATCATCACCAACTCAGGACCTATTTGATTCGCAGGATTTTGAAAACGCAGGAATAGGACACGACAATATTACAAGTTTCAAACTGATATTACAAATGTTAGGAGTAATTCTGCACCTACGACGAGGGAATTACTAGGAAGTTCACGTAAGAACTTTTGTTACTTTAGGTGGATGCAGCATTATCGTACAAACTAAAATCCACCGCCCAGACAAGTCACTAATGGGCAAATAAGTTTTCGAGTCTCTGGCCACTTGATGTTTCAAAAACAAATTCAGCTTCTGTGGAGACTTTGCCATTTAGGCTTAGACGCTTGCGGTGATCAGCACGCCATTCATTATTGCGCCAGAGAACGCCAAACCTCATTACCTTGAGCACACTTGCCTCCAAAACAAAGAACCTAGCGAATTTAATCTCAGATGTGCTCCCTCGGTAGTTGATCAAATCAATTTCTGTAAGATGGAGATAAAGGCATTCGATGAGATTGTTATAGTGCAGCACATCTTTCACTTTCGGTCTTCTTTTATCTGCAAAAGAAGAGAACATATTAGAGCAGCTGACTGCATAAGATTGCCGTGTCATCAAGAGGTACCAATATCATTCGCTCATACGATAGGGTTGGCTGGCTAGTGATATTTTCTCTCTCTCTCTCTCTCCCTCTCTCTCTCTCTCTCTCTCTCTTTGTTTCCTCTCATTTAACTAGGAGCATGTGAAGAGCTTGGGCATTTGTTGCCTTCCACCATGTGGCCAATGCCATATTTCGCAAAAGTATGCCACATAATACGCATCGATGTCAAATCAAAAGATTTTGGCACTGCTCTCGTGATGTGAGAGAGTTGGCACCGCTGTGCACACAGACCCACATGTATAAACAAATCAATCAAACCAACTACACCAGCCTCTCACTCTCCCAAACAAGTGTTTTTTTATTGCCTCGGTCCTCTCTCTCTCCCGCGCAGTGTTTTTTCATTGCGTGAGTTAATTTGGCACCGGAGCAAAGTAGGTGATCCAGATTGGGGCACCAGGTGAGCAATGGAGGGGCATCGATGCCAAATGCATCACAAGTGAATTTGGCACATGTTTTGGCCTACATAGCCCACTTTTGTACCCCCTTCGTCCCAAAATTCTTGTCTTAAATTTGTCTACATACGGATGTATCTAGTTACATTTCAGTGTTAGATACATCGGTATCTAAACAAATGTAAGACAAGAATTTTGGGACGGAGGGAATACTACCTCATATTTAGTATACAATTTTGACCATAGATTTACCTAAGAAAATGCCAATGCATGTCACTAAAAATTACACCATTTGAAATTATGTTCAAATACGAATCCCACGATATAGTTTTTAGTGACATGCATTAACATTTTGTCAGTTAAATCTATGGTCAAATTTTGATATTACAAAATTGGAAGAGTAAACAAGGACGGAGGTAGTACTTTCTCTTAGGGTGACCATAGAGTTACTGGAGTAGTCTAAGTTACTTTCCACTATGACTAGCCTAGGCTACTATAGTAGTACAGCATAAAAACGATGCAGGTGATAACGTAAGAAAAAATACTAAAAACATTTCTTTCAGTGCAGTGCGTAGATGCAGTTTTGAACACTACACTTGTCATCGTAATTTGGGAAAATTACGAAAAAATTGAGCTACGTTGTGAATACCGTTTACTTATAGGAAAGAAGTTTCACCTCAATGAGTAGCTTCTCCGTGCATGGAAAGCATGTAAGGAATCCAACAACTTGATCCACATTGGGGCCGATAGATTTTAGTGCTAAGATCTTCACTGTGCACATGGACTGTGTCAAGCTTGTGGGAATCATTTTCTGGAAGACGGTCGTAAATACATCAAGAAGAAATTTAAAAATCTGAATTTCAAGAAGATGGAGATGAAGATGAGTGTTGTACCTGAACGATTATGGATCCAATAAAGAGTTCGGAGAATTTGGCAGATGAGTACACCAATGCTGTCAATTTCGGCGTGTCAATGACCCTAATTTTTGTTAGACCTTCTAGACCCGATACAAGCAATCTCTCAAGGAAAGGCACATTCTCAATGACCATAACGTGGAAGAGCTGGAGTGATCTCTTCCCAATTGATGTCTTGTTGCGGGCCAGCAAGACACATAAATCCATCGGAGATTCGTCGAGGCGATGTGGAGGCTAATGAACCCGTGGATCTGCTCAAGACGAAGGTACTCGAGCGCAGTACAGCTGCGGAGCAGGTGCTCCATAGCCTTCTTCGAGATGACAACGTCGAAGAGGTCGAGCTGCTTGAGTTGAGGGAGAAGAAGGGCGGGCGCGGCATCAATCTGGGGAAGATAGCAGGAGCTGAAGCTGGCGCGGTGCAGCGTTGGCGTGAGGCGGAGCGCGGACGGCGGCAGAGAGCGACATCGTCCAGCTTCAAAGTTGAGCCCCTTGAGCTGATCTAGGGCGGGGGATAAGAACCACTCGTCGAACTTGGGTTGGACCTTGCAGTTGGTACTGAACATGCGGATGTCAAGGCGTCTGGCTGGCCCAGGGTGCGATGAAAGGATCTTGGAGATTGCGGCCATGTGTTTGCAATCCCCGTCGCAGAGGCAGCTATCGACGGTGAGGTTGAGGAGGACACAGGGCCAGAGGGGGCGCCACCGCCGGGAGAGTAGGGCGGTCCGCACGTCAGATTTGGTGGGGAGGAGGCCGATGATGACAAGCAGCATGTCGTCGGGGAGGCTGCTGATGAAGTCCAGGCTCGCCGGATGCGGTTTTGTCTCCAGCCGCCTCCGCTTGTTGGCTACCTCGCCGTCCATCTCAACCGGCGGCGACGCCGGTGTACACGTGTGCTGGTGTGTGTTGTGTGCTGGGTGTGCGCGAGTGCGTCCTTCGCGCTCAAGAAATTTGTCCTCAATGCGCCCTCAGTTTACTAGCGTGCGGGCTACTACCCCGAGTGGTTTCAACTTTGTTTACTTCACCGCGTGTCAGATGGGCCTCTAGTTTACTTATTTTCACCCACTGCCACATGGGCCAGCACACGAAGATACAGAACACGAGCTAACAAGGCAGCATGTGGATTGGTTGACCGGTCAACTAAACAATATACGGAGCTATACGCTGACACAGTGAGCGTATAATCCATCGGTATAGAGAGTTCGAGTGAGAGGGGAGGCCCGTGAGAGATAGCAGAGAGAGAGAGAGAGAAAGAGCTACTCCCTCCGTTCGATAATGTAGTTCCAACATTTTTTTTCAGTCAAACTTTTGAAACTTTGACCAAGTTTATAAAGAAATTACTTATATCTACAATACCAAAGATAAATGATAGTATGAAGTAAGTACATGTTGTGATGAATCTAATGATCGTTCTAGATGTAAATGTTTTTCTCCACATATACCTGGTCAAACTTTTCTGAGGTTTGACTTTTCAAAACATCCATATGCTTATGGACGTGACAGAGTCCCTAACTAGAGAGAGAGAGAGAGAGAGAGAGAGAGAGAGTGAAAAAAGTGTGTGTGCGTGTGTGAAAGAGACATGGACAACACACGATAAATGTAGAGAAAAAGCGTGCATGTCTTATGCAAACATATCACACATGCATCTTCGACAACGGAGGCAAGGTGAGGAGATAGTGTGTGGTTGTTTGGAACCGAGAGAGCAAGACCCCTAGCACGTGGCCAAGAGGGGTCTGACAAAAAAGGGAGAGAGGTCGAGAGAGACGCACGGAGAAAATGCAGACATGGGGAGGAGAGAGTGTATGTTTGTCATAGAGAGATCCCCTGGAGATCGTGATGGGACTACATGGGTGGGAGATCGAGTGACAAGGTGTGTGCGCGATAGAAGATGCCCCGAGAGATATCGAGATAGACGTATGGATGGAAGGAGACAATACATGTGTTCCTGATGGCTAGTAAGAGATAATCATACTTAGGACGGGGAGTGCTCGCGCCTATGATGGAGTGAGGGATTATGGTACTTAGGAGGGTGCGTGTCACATGGAGAGAGAACAAGGGCGGAGAGTGTTGGATGGGTCTATATGTATAGCGCGAGCGAGACATGTGTTTGTGTGAACCAGGGAGATATAAGGCCAGTTTGGCTTGCGTCCTGAGCATCTTTTGCCTGGCCTGGGGTTGTGGCCTGATTTCATGCATGGTTGTTTGGTGGCTACCCTATGAAAAAGAAAGCCCGCCTGGCTTGGGTTCCCTTGCACTTTAATTAGCCTGGCTGAACTCCAGACACTGCAAGTAGCCTGGTCCAGGTGACCGATTTCGAACGCCTGGCCGTGCCTGGTCGTGTGGCCACGAGGCTAACAGCAACATGGATGGATATTAGCATTAAATAATTGATGCATGGATTGATTGATGGGACGTTGATGCTATGCCTGGCCCAGGCATGAACCAAATGCTTCAGCACCACACAAGCCTGGCCAGGCAGAAATATTTTACATCTCACGTCCACACCAGGCAGTACCGGCCATCAAGGCATGAACAAAAATGAGCAATAAAGTTTGAGAGATATTGAGGAGCCCTGATAATGCTGAGTGGTGCGTCAGATAGCGGAGAGGGGGAAAGAGATATTCCATCCGCTCGATAATGCAGTGCAAGTACATTTTTTAGAAGTCAAACTTTGGAAACTTTGATCAGGTTTACGCAAATGTTATTTATATCTACAATACCAATGATACATCATACAAAACTACATCTCATAGTGAATCTAATGGTATATGTTTGCCGTACTAGATGTAATTCTTTTTCTCCACGTACATGGTCAAACTTTGTGATGTTTGACTTTTCAATAAATCTATATGCTATGGACCGAGGAGAGTGACTCAGTCAAGACAGATCAAGTGCGTGTGAAGGAGAATGAGTAAGTGTGCAAAAAGAGTATGTGTGTGAAAGAGAAAGTGACAACAAATGATAAATTAGAGAGATAGTGTGTTTTTTCGTTTCTTATGCGAACATATCACGCATGCATCTCCGAGATGGAAAAGCGAGGCGAGGAGATACACCAAGATAGCTAGTGTGTGATTGTTTGCAACGGAGAGAGACACCCCTGTAGCACATGTCCAATAGAGGTCTGGCCAACAAGGAACAAAGGCCGAGAGGGACATATGGATGACATGGACGCATGGGGAGGGAGAGAGGGTGTGTTTGTGGTAGAGAGATCTCGTCTAGATCGTGAGGGGACTATATGGGTGGGAGATCGAGGGAGTGCATGCGCGATAGAAAGATGCCCCGAGAGAAATCGAGATCGACCATGCACATGTTTGTGATGGAGACTAAGATTAGCTAGTCATATACATATAGGGGGGACTGCGTGTGCCTACAATTGAGTGAGAGACCATCATAATTGGCTAGCTGGGCATGAGATTGTGTGAGTGCGTGTGCGAGATGGAGAGAGAACGAGGGGGAGAGATAGAGTTTTAGATGGGCCTATCGAGTGCGAGAGAGATATGCATGTGTATGTGTGACCCAGGTGGATGGAGAGTTTGAGAGAGGGGGGAAGAGCTCCGAGACGACATAGTGGTGCGTGAGTGAGTTACGAGCAAAGATCCAAGGAATTTGTGTGCGTACGATGAGTGCGCCCAAGATATCTAGCTTGGACTAGCTAGAGTATCATACACAGTGTGCGAGAGAGACCTATAGATGGTGTATATATGCATGCGAACTAGAAAGACCCCCCCCCCCCACACACACAAAGAGCGAGCGAGAGAGAGAGCTGTAGAGAAAGGGAGAGGGACCAACAAGGTTTTTGTGTCGGATGTGTGTGACAGAATTGAAGATTGTCGGCGAGAGAGAGAGAGAGAACAGGGGTCCAGGAGAGCGCGTTATATGCATCAAAGACCGATATAAACCATGTTTCGATATAAACTTGCATTCAAATATTTAAATTGGAGAACATGTTGTCTGCAATCCACACATGAATGGACATATGTGTATATCAAACAAGTTCATTGATTTGACTTTCAACATGTGCATGGAGTACTATAATACTGTACAACATGCTACTCGATTGAGGTGTTCAATTTTGGATTTAGTTCACTATTTTGACCTACTGAACGAGCTATTTCATTGAATCGAGATATTTCATTCTGGGTTTGATTCGCGTTTTTGAGTGGGTCAACTATTTGTCATATAGTTAATCGCTAGCAACGAGCATGTAAAAACACATTACTCCCAAGCATCATCTCTCCATCTAAAAAAGAAGTGGCAAGCTAATATTTCAAAATTTGATCCGAATCGACTTGTTAAGGTAGACGTGGATGCTCGTTCTCCCAAAATTTGAACGAACCGTTAAACATCCTCTCTGCTCGGTGGAATTCACCCGAGCAAATAAACGGGAGACGCGAAATTACCGTCCTATGTGGGACACACATCAATTGGCCCGTTGTACATCGAGGGTAGGTTCCTAACTTCATCCAAGCGCGCCTTCTCCTCAGCCAAAATGACATGTGCCGAATAATTCATAAACCATGGTCGGCAAAACACGCTCTCCTCGCCCGAAATAGCTCACGCCCACTATTTCAAAACACGCTCTCCTCGCCCGAAATCGCTCGCGCCCATTATAGTTCAAAACATGCCCTCCTCGCCCAAAATCGCTCCCGCCCACTATTTGGGGAGAAGCAAAGTTACTCTACTATCCCCGACCCTCAGTACACAGACCCAAGCCGAGAAGCCTATAGGCAAGGGTAGAACTGTAACTCCCCCTCACATTTCAGACAAATGCGTCAGTAAGACATGGTTCCACTCCCCTCCCAATCCCCCCCCCCCCCGCCCGCCCCCATTCATACCTCGTGGGCGCCAAATCACCTTCTCCCCGGGAAGCTCCCTTCTCCCGAGCCGCGAAACCTCAGCCCCACCTCCATGGCACCCCCACCGCACCAATTTCACAGCCACCCTCCTCCCTAATGCCGGGAACGCTGTCCATTTGCCGTCGTCCAATGGGCCGTGTGCCTCTTACTCCGTGCTGCTGGTGCAGCCTCGACGACGGCCGCGTGAACCATACCAGAGCCGATTCACCCTCGCCGTTGTTCACTGTCCCGGAGCGGCTCCAACTTCGGATCAGTCCAGAGTCCTGGCGCTGCTTCCGCGTATCCGTCGACCGTCGCGACATCGCTCTTTCCCTGCCGCCGGTCGCCACCGCAACTGCGCCGGCCTCATCGACTCGGCAGCTGGACCTGCCTACTTCACCATGCCGCCAGATAGGTCGCACCCTCATCTCAAATCACTTTATTTAGGTGTCAGTTGTCTGAATTTTTATTCTGGTCCAATCGATTCCCAATGGGAAGCAGCACCCCTCGAGGCGGCGGAGCTCCTAGGCTGCCGGTTGGCTAGTGTCTAACGTAAGGATGCAGGGCCGCAAGTTCACCGCGGAAGCAGCGCTTAGATGGCTATCTTTTTGAGTTGCGTGGGTTGAAGGTACTACCGCCGCCGGATCTGGATGATGGGGAGTCTTTGTGGATTGGCCCGGGGGCGGCGCAGCCACGGCGGTGCGGTGGGGCGGGGAGCGGGGTTTTGGCCCGGGCCACGGACGGCGGAGGTAGGCTGCTCTGCTGTTGGTCGCTGGCTCTTTGGGGAAGATTCCGAACAGCATCAGTCGGGAGGCACAAGACAGCCAGCCATCCAGCGTAGATCGGACAGTACCGAAATAAAATAAAATCGTGTGACCCCAATTTAGTCTTCAGTCAACAGACGTGTGACCACTCTCGTACCTTGCTGTTGATCTCTTAGTGTATTTCTTCAGAGCAAAGAGATATGTCGTTCATAACATTATGCGTTATCTGCATCTTCAGACACACCGTCTTCCGACTCACCTCAGCTGCTCCAACAAGGGAAGCATACACTAGAAGGGAGCTATAGTCCCCAGTCAACAGTCCCCTGCATCGAATGCACGTGCCCGACATGGATAGCCACAACAACTGCAGGGCCATCGACAAGTCAGCACATGATGCTCACTCCTATGGATGGTAGCCAGATAGGTTGTAGCCTCATCTTACTTGTGTGCAACATTTATGGCTTTGTTATTCATTTAAGCATGGAAAACAGATCATCACATTTCACTGTATATTCATGCTGATCTCTTACGGGTCTTGTTCAGGAGGTAACGTTGTTCCATAGTTCAGCTAAGATACTTGTTCTCTAGGTAACGCTGTTCCATAGTTATCATCCATTAGCCAATGCTATCCCACAGGCTGGTAATTATAGGATTATACCACTTCTAGTATTACCTATGTTGTTCTTTAATGCTTTTGTGTGCCATCTAGTTAATCTCGAGTACAAACGATACATGTTCTGTAGCTTTCATCTGTGTTCTCCCTTTAGTTTATGAGACCTGTTGCTGCTAGTTAACCCCAGTCCTACTATTTATGTCGTCTCCTACAGGCACTCATTACATAAATATAACTACTAGTTGTCTTCCATGCATGTCAGATATAATTGCACACACTGAGATATCCACAAGAACCTCACGAACCAATGTAAAGGCCAATAAACTTGATGTCAATGATACCCAATATGATGGAACATGTAAAGGCAGTTCTTCAGAAGACTTGTAGAAAGATGATGAATCCTCTTCACCCCACAAGGTCCTTGCTCTAACTTGGCCTGTGATATGGGTACAACATGCATATAATGTCCTGGAGTGTATCTACTCAGTTGCAATGTCATGTGCTTAGCATGCTGATCATGCATGTAAATATGTCATGCCTTCCTCTTTTTCAGTACCTATTCCATTCATGATAACATGTTTTGAAATTCAAGTACTTTCATTCTACTCTATCGCAATGCCATCTGCTTAATTTGGACATCATGCTTCTGAATATCTTATGCGTTGTTATTCATCAGTATGTACTTCATCTGTCTACCATACCATGTTTTTTACATTGAAGTGTTGTTCTAGTGCTCCGTTGCAATGCCATCTTATTTTCCCAATCATACACGTGTATGTTGCCTTAGTTATTTCTGTACCTATTCCGCTAGCATACAGTTTTACATTCAACTAGTCTTTTTTTATGTGTTGTCCTGTCGTATCCCTAGCTCTTACACCATACTCCCTCCGTCCGGATTACATGTTGCCGAAATGGATAAAAAACGATGTATCTAAAAATGAAATACGCCTAGACCCATCCATTTTTTCCCGGATGGAGGGAATACATGTCAATATGTCATGCCTTTCTATTCTTCAATACTTATTCCATCTCTCTGATGCCGCATGTTTTATAATTAAAGCACCATTCTTCTATACAAGGCATGCAAGGGGAAGACGACTATGTTAGAATTTGAAGGGTTACAAACAAGGCCTTTGCAAAAGATCCAAATGCCAGGAGATAATAAACCAACTCCAGTTCTTATAGATACTGCTCCAGCACAGAGAAAACCAACTCCTACTGATAATAAGCAGATTACAGTGGCCAAAGAACTAGTCCGCTCCAGTCCAGCAAAAAAATGTCTACTCAATTCTAAGAAGCATGTGCGTATCCTTGCATCATGAAGTTTTATAGCATGTTGATCATATTTTCTACATGTTTCTTACCCATCCCTCTTTTAGAAAATAAGCTTAACAGATAGAAGATTTTCTGCAATGGTATCGTTTATGACGAAAGATTCTTGCAGGAATTCTCTGTGCTCCAATGTAGATGTAAGTACCTGTTATATATCACTATATTTTAACATCAGCATGTATTTTGTTAATCGACGTGAATCCAACCTTTATCTAATCTAAATCTAGTTGTAGAAAAATCTATGATTAAAGGCCACAATGTTGATTTTTGCAAGGAAAACTGCCTGGTAGTTTTGCATCCTGAGCTGCATGAGTGTACTATCTCATATCAGTGGGTTTGAATACTTTGGTTCTGCAGTGGTTTTTTTAGTGTTTTTTTACTGTGTTGTCCTGTCGTATCCCTAGCTCTTACATCATACTCCCTCCCTCCATATTAAATGTCGCAGAAATGGATAAAATTGGATGCATCTAGAACTGAAATACGCCTAGACCCATCCATTTATTTCCGGATGGAGGGCATACATGTCAATATGTCATGCCTTTCTATTCTTCAGTACCTATTCCGTTAGAATCCGGGTTTTTCAGTGTTTTTTATAACTGAATCACCATTCTTCTATATAAGGCATGCAAGGGGAAGACAACTATGTTAGAATCTGAAGGGTTACAAACCAGGTCTTTGCAAAAGATCCAAACGCCAGGAGATAACACTACAAAAAAAGACACATCCGTGACATTTTGGGCCGAAAGAATTTTTTTCTGTCATACATATGACACTTCTATGACGATTATTGTGACAAAACCCGGTATCATCATAGATGTGGTGGGGTCCTAATTCTATGACAAAAAATGGGCTTTTCGTCCTGGGCGGGCCGGAGACGCAGCTGCATGACATTCTTTGGGCCGTCCATGACGGAAAAAACCATGGTAGAAGTGAGGGGGAGGAAAATTTCGGGGAGTTCCTGGTTACGGTGGGAGGTCGGGGGCCGAGCGATGCGTGTTTCTCTCGTACACGTACGTGCGTGTGTGCGAGGCGTTGGCTCTAACTGAACCCCAGCGAGGCGTTGGGCTCTAACTGAACCCGAGCGATTGCACTGCAGGCTACGCGTTACTGAACCCGAGCGATTGGTCGATGGCTGTTAACTGAACACGATCGAGCGATTCCTTGGCTACTGCTGCTAACTGAAGCCGATCGATGGGATGAACAGTGAGTGTTGCGGGGGGTTTGGATGAGCAGTGAGCGGTGGCGTTGCCTCTGGATGAACAGGACCCCGTGGTGTGGTGGAGGGCTGGATGAACAGTAGACGATGGAGGGGTGCCCGTGGAGGGGTGGATGAACAGGACCCCGTGGTGTGGTGGAGGGCTGGATGAATAGTAGACGGTGGAGGGGTGCCCATGGAGGGGTGGTTGAACAGGACCCCGTGGTGTGGAGGGCAGGATGAACAGTAGACGGTGGAGGGGTGCCCGTGGAGGGGTGGTTGAACAGGACCCCGTGGTGTGGAGGGCTGGATGAATAGTAGACGATGGAGGGGTGGTTGAACAGTAGACGATGGAGTAGCGCGCGGTGGAGGCTGGATGAACAGGAGCCCGTGGAGGCTGGATGAACAAGAGCCCGTGGAGGCTGGATGAACAAGAGCCCGTGGAGGCTGGAGGAGGTCGACGGTGGAGATGAACAATATCCCGTGGAGTCCCGTTTTGCGGTATGCCACACCCCTCCCGATGAACATGACCCCCGTTTCGACCGTAGGAGGTCCGTTTCCTCCGTTTTGCGATACGCGACACGCCTCCCGATCAACAGGAGCCCCGTTTCGACCGTAGGAGGTCCGTTTCCTCCGTTGTGCGGTACGCCACACCCCTCCCGATCAACAGGACCCCTGTCTCGACCGTAGGAGGTCCGTTTCCTCCGTTGTGCGGTACGCCAGGCCTCGTTTCCATCGCCTCTTCCGTCCAAGCCCTCCCGATGAACACGACCACGCATTCCGTTTCGACGCATGAACACGACGACGATGCTGTTTCTCCGTTCTGACCAAGCCATGTACACGAGCCCTCGCCGTACGTATGCGCGAGTAGGCGTTCGAGACCCCGCCCGTATGTACACATACGTGGCCGTATTTTCTTTCTTGCACCCTGGCCGCCTCTACTACGACACGTGCGCGCCTCGACATCCACCAGTATATATGTGCATACACGTTCGCGACCAGAATGACAACGCTACGTACGCTTCGACTAGGTGGGTCCCGACTGTCAGGCACTTCCTTGCCTGCGAAGATGTAGCTGGTGGGTCCCAGCAGTCAAGGGGGTGAAATACGGTGGCCCGTCTGGTGGGTCCCCGCTGTCAGGTGGAGGAATAATTATTTTGCATGTAATAAGGAGGCACTTCCTTGCTGCGGCCATGGACCCAGCTGTCAGCCTCTCCACGTACAGTCCACGTCTGATGGAAGCCGTTCCTTGACCACGTTGACCACGCCGCGCCGAGAGCACCAGGGCGGTGTATGACGGCGAGGCCTAGGAAGGGGACGACGTGGAGCCGGGGAAGACGCGGCAGTGGATGCCCAAACGTAGAGGAGTACGAGGGCACTGGTTCGCTATGGTGTGAGGCTCCCATCGCCGCAGAGTAACAGGGGGTGTGGGTGAGTAGAGGGATGGCCTGGCCAGCGGTGGGAGTAGTAGGGGGCGGTGAGGCCTTCGCCGCATCACTACCGGCCACGGGAGGCAGGAGCATGAGGCACGACAGCCGTTGGATGGACATCATACGGTCACTGGAGCTAGAATCGTGCATATTGACAAAGTTGACAAAGCCCTCCGTCCCCGTCAACTTAATAGGCCCACAAGTCAGCCTGCCACTATACTGGGTCCCAGCTAACAGGGAGAGTATTCATTTTTTGTGCGTAATAAGGAGGCACTTCCTTGCATGCGAAGATATAGCTGGTGGGTCTGAGCTGTCAGCGGCAGTAACGTTTTTTTCGCGAAATATAGAGGCCCTTTCGATGGGTCCCAGATGTCAGGTGGAGGAATCATTATTTTGCGCGTAATAAGGAGGCATTTCCTTGCGTGCGGCCGTGGACCCAGCTGTCAGCCTCTCCACCTAAAGTCCACTTCAGATGCATGTCGGTCGTTGACCACATTGACCATGCCGCGCCGAGAGCACCAGGAAGAGGGACAACGGCGAGGCCTAGGAAGGGAACGATACGGAGGGAGGGAAGACTCGGTAGTTGTTTCCCACGCGGAGGGGAGTACGACTGTACGAGGCCTCGCCGAGGGATGGCGAGGCCAACGATGGGAGTATAGTGGGGCGGTGAGGCCTGCGCGGCAGCAGAGCCGGCCGCGGGGAGGAGGGAGCAGGCAGTCCCGCCGGCGCCTGATTGAGCGGCTGGAGCAGGAAGAGCAGAGATTGAAGAAGCACGACGGCCATTGGATGGCCATCCAACAGTCACAGCTTGTGCGTCAACCTTTTTTTAGGAAAGCCTCAAATCTGTGGGAAACAGCATACAGCCCATCTGCCATTATTTCTAATAATTTACAACCCATTTGCTAATTATTATGGTTTTTTTGGAGCCCGTATTCTTTTTGTTAGCATTACAACCCATATTGTAGCCACGGTTAAAAAATTATACGAAATTTTGCATATTTCGGTGCGGTCCGAACTGTTTTTAATCCCGAAATTTCGACTGACATTCAAACTGATTTTAAAAATAAATATATATCAATATAAAATCCAACAAATTAATGTAATTTCAAATCTCGAAATTAAAAAAAGACATTTGAAACTAATTGCCGGTTTGATGTGTTTTAAAAATGTACAACCCATTTCTCATTACTGATGGGCCATTTTCTCGGCCAGCCGAATGAAAGCTCTCCTCCTCGTCTTGAAAGATTTGCAGCCCAACAGGCCTTATAAAGCGACGTACTTGGGAAATCAGAAATAAACTGGGCTGTGGCCATGGACCCAGCTGTCAGCCTCTCCACGTACAGTACTCTTCCAATGGAATGTCATTGACTACGTTGACCACGCCGCGCCGAGAGCACCAGGGCGGTGGACGACGGCTAGGCCTAGGAAGGGGATGACGCAGAGCCGGGGAAGACGCGGCAGTGGATGCCCACGCGGAGAGGAGTACGAGGGTTCACTGGTTCGGCTGCGGTGTGAGGTTGCCGTCGCCGCAGGGCCTGGCTAGCGGTGGGAGTAGTAGGGGCGATGAGGCCTCATCGTCAGCATAGCCGGCCACTAGAAGCAGGAGCAGGCGGTCTCCCTGGCACTGGTTTGGGCGGCTGGTGCAAGAAGAGCAGCGATTGAAGAAGCAGCAGGACCGTTCGATTCAAATCCAACGGTTACTGCTGCTAGAATCGTTTGTTGACTAAGTTGACAAGCCCTGCGTACGCGTCAACTTAGTAGGCCCATAGGTCAGCCTCCCAACCGGTGCGCCCCAGTTGTCAATGGGAGGAATCATTTTTTTCGCGTAATAAGGAGGCAGTTGATTGCGTGCGGCCAGGCCAGCGGAGGGAGTAGGGTGGGCCGGGGAAGCCTGCGCGGCATCGCAGCGGGCCAGAAGTGGAGGGAGCAGGCAGTCCCGCCGGCGCTAGTTTAGGCGGCTGGAGCAGGAAGATCAGAGATTAAAGAAGCACGTCGGCCGTTCGATCGACATCCAACACTAACTGCTGCTAGAATCGTGTGTTCATTGACAAAGCCTTGCGTAAACAAGTCAGCCTCGAAATCCGTGGCGTGTACATCCCATTTGCTATTATTTTTATAATTTTTACTCAATTTCTAATTCATATGGAATTTATTGCAGCCCGTTTTCCATTTTTATAATTGCTGGCCATTTTCTGGTCAGTACCAGGGTCAAAAAGTTAACTAAATATGTGGGAAATTTTGAAAATTTCGCAATTTTTTGCTGGGGAACGAAATATTCTTAATCCAAAAATTAATAGCCACAGTAAAACAAATTTAAAAATAAATTAGTACTATGTCATGTTAAATCCAATGAAATACGTATAAGATATCAGTGATGAACAAAAACAAAAAAAGAAACTTATATCCCATTTGCTATAATTTTTTTGGAATTTTCACTCCCTTTTGATATTACTTTTAACAGACATTGACCATACTCTTAAGCTAGGCCGGAATGCATCCCTCCTCGACTTGAAAAATTTGCAGCCCAGTAATTCGGAGAAAACAAATAGGCCTAGCTTGGGTATTCTTCAAAAAGAAATACTGGGCTAGCTATTTTCCCAAAGAACTGGTGCATGAGCATTTAGCTTTATTTATTTATTTATTTATTTATTTACTTAGGGGACCATGTGCATGTACCTGGGCCGGATTCATGTGAGAGCCTCCCTTCCAGTTAATTATGGGCTTCTCTATTGGGCCTTCATCAGTGGGCTGCATGTTATCAACAAGTGGAAAATGTGTTCCGAGTTTCAAAAAAAAATGTGTTCGGTATGATAAATAGTATGCGCTACGTACGGTACGGGGCACTAAAGGATCGAACCGTGCAACGACTTCCAAAACATTGTGTTTGTCGTTCTAACAACACATTTATTCAACCAACAGACGAAATATACTACTGATTGTACATTGAAAACAACAGCAGCAGTAAACAGACGAAATATACTACTGATTGTACATTGGGTCCCAGCTGTCAGGTGGAGGAAACATTTTTTCAGCTTAATAAGGAGGAACTTTCCTTGCGTGTGACCATGGACCTCGTAGGTCCCAACCGTCAGGCTCTCCACGTAAAGTCCTCTTCCGATGACTCTCGTTTGTTGACCAGGCCGCACCGAACGCAGCGAGGCTGTGGACGATGGCGAGGCCTCGAACGGGAACGACTCAGAGATGGGAAAACGCGGTAGTGGAGTCGCAGATTGAGAGGAGGAGAAGGGTTATAACTGGTTCTGTTGCGGCGTGGGGCTGTAGTCTATGGACAATAAAAGGAGGTGTCAAGGGGTGGAGGGATAGACTGGCCGGCGGTGGGGTAGCGCTTCGCAGTGATGCGTGCTAAGTAGAGCCGCTAGCCGCCGGAGGCCAGACCAGGCGGTCCCGGCGACGCTGGAGGAAGAAGACGAGAGATTGAAGGTGCATGCCGGCCGTTGGATATAAATCCAATGGCTGTGGATGACACAATCATTTGTTGACCAAGTTGACAACGCCCTGCGTAGGCTTCGACCTATTGGCCCAACTGTCAGCCTGCAAAAATGTGGCATATATTTAACCCATGTTTTCTAGAATGTACAGTCCATTTGCCGGGTTGGGTGAACAAATAATTTCGCGTCAATCAGGCCCATTTATATTTTCTAAGAAATCCCAACCCATTTGCACTTCCTTGAAATACACGTATTAGGTGGGCTCGTTATATATATGTTTTAATGTTATGTTAGAAGGAGCAATTAATATCAAAGAATAAACCGGAGAGGCACATTTTATATATATATATAATTAAGAAATTAGCGAGTTATTGCTCAAAATAAAAATGAGCGCGTTATTATTAAATTGATCCTTAAAATCTTAGCAATCACCAGGATTTTCCTTGCGTGTGAGTCAAAAGCAACCAGGATTTTCCTTGTCTGTGAGTCAAAAACAACTAGGATTTTCCTTGCCTGCGAGTCAGAAACAACCAGGATTTTCCTTGCATGTAAGTCAGAAACAACCAGGATTTTCCTTGCCAACTTCCGTTAAACATTTACTTTTATAAGTTGGGATGTTTTTATAATGTATATATAAGTCTCTATAAAATATACGATAATAGTAATAATATAAATATATATAATGTGGTTAGAAGGGAAAACATAAATTGGACACGGTATTACTTTTATAAGAGACCTGCGTTTTATACCCCACAGTAGGCATACTAACAAGTTCACACACAAATACAACAGAAAAGGTAAACATTCATAGCAAACTCAAGTTCACAGGACACGTTCATACCCATAGCCAACATTCACAATCAACAACTCAAAAGATTCATATATACACATGCTCAGCATATCTATGCATCTAAATGATTGATAGATCACACGACAATATTCATACATAATTTACAAAAAGATTCAGATATACACATGTTCAGTATGTTTATGCATCCAAATGATTGAGATCACAGCCAATATGATCCATGGACGAACTTTAATTACCTAGGGTACAGACTGGTAAATAGTGTTCAATCGGAGGTACTTCTTGCTAAAATTAGTTCTTGTATGAGTAAAGTTTCGAGTACATAAGAGGCAGCACTGACAATCTGAACTTTGCTTGTAGGTTTATCCTCAAATAGTGGCGTCGTGCCAAGGGAGGTTTGAGCAACTTGGCCAGTACTTTCATCCAACCAGTTTACTGGTTCATCTTGGTCCTATATCTCGCCAAAATTCTACATTGCAGACGAGAAAGGAGGCGGTTGAGAAAATGAACCACCCAAATTTTTTGTGCAGTTCAACAGAAATGGAGCATCCTTGGTGTGCAGACTGAAAGGGTCTGCCAGATTCTTAGCCGTCTGGCTATAATCCAACGCTATTACTCCGGAGTTTCTTGATTTTCTGACAGATTTCAATCTTCTTCTTATGTGCTTTGTGGATTTCATGTTGTCCTTTGAACTCTTAGCCTTGACAATTGGTTAATGCCGGTTGATACTCGAATGAATATAGGCACTTCTTGTCAACATCGATGCTTGTCTGAGTGAACTTTGGAGTACATAGCAACAGCATAAGTACCTGTCCATCTGATCATTTTGTGCGGTTCTACTAAAATCACTCCATGTAATGATTTGCCTGCGAGTTAAGGCTCCAAATTACTCCTCTATGAAATCGGCAAACAATAGCACAATACCAAATTACCAATACAAATGACAGGCACAATAATCAGGATAAAGACCAGTACCAACCTGTGTTTGGTAGCATATCAATTACTATTTCCTTTGACTGGAGGCCGAGATAAGCCAAGCGACTGATAGCAAAGAAAGAAAGCATGCGGAGTTTAACGACTGACAGCAAAGGACAGAAGCTGTCGAGGCAATGAAGCACCCAAAGTTTTTGTGCAGTTCCACCAAAATCGAGCATCCCTGTTGGCACATATATTGAGAGAGTGAGATTACTATAATAGTGGGACTAGTTTATGAAACATACACTAACAAATAGAAGCACCCTCATTATCTTAATGGGTAAAGTTAGCAACATAGTAGTCTTGCTTAAAGAGAGGTATTAGTTTATTTAATCAGTGCCAATTAGCTCAACTCAACACTCAAAGCATTGCCATTTATCATAGGTTGCAAAACTTTAACGTGCAAAGATAAAGGAGTTTCTCATGACAGTAGCACGATACAAATAGAGATGACAGCAAACTAATATGGATGAAGGCCTTAGGCCCGTACCAACCTGAGAAAAAAGCTTATTCATGTAGTCCCATAAGAGATGATAAAGCACTCACTGGAATCACACAATAGTATATATTTTTGTGCACTTCAAATGTATGGTTGAAATCACTCTTGGTTACTAGTGCTGAGATTATATCGAAAGATTATCAAGAACTTCCAGCGGAGTTAAAGCACTGGCTGGGATACAGTTCATTGTATTGTCTTGTGTAGTTCCATTTAATGTATGATTGGCACAACATGATCCCTGTTTACACAAGTAGGAACAAGGTGAAACCTTCATTAGCTTAGTGAGAAAGGATAGGAAGACATTAGCATATTACTCAACCAGTATCATCAAATTCATGATGGACAATACGCAAAACATTGCCTCATTGAACCAATGGCAATAAATTGACATGCAAAACAATAGCACTATTATGTCATGACACTAATAATATTCCCTCCCTGCTCCACCACATGATTCACCTCCATAGACAAAGATATACACGTACATGATTCAGCATAGGGTCCTACTAAAGATTTGTTTAACTCCAACAGGAAAATTAGGCAGTAATAAATTAGTGGTACTTAAGTACTCCTAATTAATTATTTGAGACAACATAAGTGGAAGGGCTCCCTGGAGGATCGTCTCACATGTAAGGTAGTCATCGCCGGAGCCCTTGAATGGCCTTGACTGAGGCCTCTGGCTTCAGCAAGATCGCCTTGGCACTGTTTATTCTTCTTCTTCCTCTTCATGCTCTGTTTCTCTTTCTCCTCACCAGTTGGTGAAACCAAGTACATGATTGGCCTTCTAATTCAGAATTGGTTTTGTCAGGGAGGAAGTACAAGTGTACTAGTAAAAAACAGCATTATTTTGTCATGGCAGTCGAAAAATAGAGATGAACACATGCATTAAATATCATTATGACCTAAAGGAAGGTTATGGCGCCAATATGGATGATGAGGATTGGAACACATATCTCCCTTTGTGAAGTTCCACCAAAATGAACCAACTGTTCCATTCTCACATTCCAGTTAAACAACACAAAAGTCACTCTTTTTAAGAAGAGTTTTGTGCAGTGCACCAAAAGGTCACAACAGCAACCAGGTGAATTGGATACCCCTGTTTGCACAAAAAGGCACAGAGGAAACAGTCAGAGTCTCAAACAATTACAGGCAAAAACATTTGGCTAAACTTGTCATGGCTTATAACAGTGGCATGGCTTCATTTTTACCAGGAACATTAGATTAAGAATAGCTAAGGCTGCGTTCGGTTCACAGGTTTGGTGCAGGATTTTCGTAGGAACACAATTCCTACGGTATTCTTTCCCTTCCAACCGTTCGGAACACAGGAAAGGTGAATAGTGTTTCATAGGAAAGATGGTCTGGTAGTACTGATTCCATAGGATTAGAAACCTCCACACGCTGCTCATTTTTTGGGCGGAAGCCCAAGACAGGCTCGCTGCCATGCGTTAGACAGGTTGCTATGCTGTGTTGCCGGAATAAAAAAATCAACCTATGTGTGGTACGTGAGGTGAGGACAAGAGTAGTCACTGTGCAGCTGAATAAACAAATAGCATCTCATACTGCCAAGCATACTACTCTAAAAAAACAAATCAGTACATTTCGTAGTCCATCCGAACACATTCTCTTGAGAGTTTCCTCCGGTTCGCTGTTCCATAGTTTTATACCTACATTTCTTTCCTATTCCTCTATTTTTATCAAGACCTATGTTTTCTGCCCCTTTATTCCGAATGGAGCCTAAATATTTGGTATAAGGGCATGGGACAGTGGGTGCACCAGCAGTCCAGCACCATGTACGTAAACAGGGGCATAAAGTGGTGATTCATAGTTTGTTGCCCCGAGATACAAACACCCAAGAAACATATCTGGGTTGGTTCCATTTTTGTTCACTCTAGCCACCTACTCCTATGTGTGGATAGCAAATCTAGTCCTCGTCATACCACTGTGTACAGCGTTACCCCTGTATTTCCCTTTTCGACCAAGAGACCGGTTGGATGACCAGCCTGTACTACTTTCACCCCCTTTCCTTCCTGTTTGTACCAAGTCCGATGTACTTACTAAATTCCCCCACCCCCACTTTATTTCTTGTTTGAACCTAGTAGTACAAGATTCAACTCCATGAAGTAGCTTTACCTCTAACAATAGAAGAAAAAAATATGTGACGTTGGACCATCCGATCGAGAGGGGCTGAGAGGTAGAAAATGATGCACATGCAGCGACGTAGCGAGCTGGGGAAGTAGAGCTAAGGCGGTTTTGAACGAAGATATACCTGAAGGTCGTCGGGATGTGGATAGGTGGGCGGCGGGCGGCCGGATCCGCCCACAGGCAACGACGAAGGGATCAGAGGACCTCCCGCGCCGGTGCTCGGCCAGAGATAACGGTGCGGCCGGCAGTGGGTCTCCTCCCTTGCTGTCAACGACGACCTAAATGCTGCCCCTCCTCCCCTTCACCGGCAGAGGGGGATACGTCCGGATCTGTAACCAGCGGTGAGGATAGAAAGCCAGTGTTTTTTAAGGGAGAAAGACAGTGTTACTACCCCTATCTTGTTTAGATCTAGAGAGGATGAGAGTGTGTGAATAGAGCAACCCTAGCAAGCAAGTGCGGAGGCTCCGGCCTATATATACGTAGTGAGCAACCCTAGCAAGCAAGCAACCACTATCTTCATCAACTCGTACAAGACCGAGAAATTTTATTACTACAACGCCCTCTCCCTTGCTGACTGAGCTCCGGTGCCTGAACTGCACCTGCCTTTGGCTGCATGACAGGAGGGCCAACCACCTGTTGGGCCCACCTGTCATAGACGCAAAGGCAGGAGCAGTAAGTAGAAGCTTTCGCTACACGCTATCCCTCCCGCACGAGGTGGACGAACATGCAGCAGTGGATTCGATATTGTAGAAGTAGGAGTAACATCATTGTTCGTCTTCTCGAAGAGGCGAAGAGCCAAGCGCAACTCGAACGTGGCAGTTGCGAGCACTCGCGTGGTGCGGTTCCTTGGAGTACTAGCCAGGCTCTTGCATGAGACAAAATTGCTATTGTTTAACAATTAAACTCCATTATCCATTGGTTGATACTCATTCTACATAGGTCCACGCGCTTAGCACCGTTTCCTCCTGGGGTCACCAATGTTTATTTGCTAATTAATAGCATTGCATGCAATAACTAGCCATTGGAAGTCATCAAAAGCATGCACACCTCTCATCTCTTATTGGTTGATATGTCAAGAAACAAGAAACAAGGTAGAAGTTAATGCACCGCGCCTAAGTGTTTTGGGACTACATATTTGGTTTTATTAAAATGACTTACACACCTAGACGGAGGGAGTAGTATAGCCCTATAAATCGGAAAGGAGTATTTGCCTTTCTAGATATTTCAACAAGTGACTAGACTACACCGTGTGCAGTACTCCCTCCCTTCCGTTTTATAGGGCTCAAATCTCAAATCTCATGAACCAAGGCATTTTGCGATTGGAGAAATGTATCCCGTACTTTACAAAACTACCCTAATTAAACTAACGCATTAATTACGTAGTTCTCTCGTTTTCCTCTCCGCCTTGGTCGCGGTGCACAATATTGAGCACTCCTACTCCCTCCTTTCCGGTTTATAGGGCTTATCTCAAAATCTTAGTTTTTTTCATTTTATAAGGCTCAATTTGGTTGTTCCTCATCACAAGTTCAGATTCCAAGGTGCTTTAAATAATTGCATGCATGTATTAAGAGAAAATTGACCAATGCATGTACTTTATGCATGCATGCATTGCAATTAGTACATTGGTAAACATACATTTTTGAAGAAAACAAGAGCATTAATTGGGTGCTTTTGCAAATTACAAAAAGGATTCCACCACTCACCATCTACCTTGGTTGGTGAAATTTTTGAATTGAGCCCTATAAACCGGAAAGGAGGGAGTATATGACTAGCCGCTCTATCTACATGCGGGACATTTCAAAGCATCCGGGCCCGCGTGCCATCCACCAAATCACAACGAGGTGCTACAGTCGAGACTCACATGTCAACCCGGTGTGGCCGTCATGACCTGTCATATCACAAAACACACACCTTTACCAGCAGCGGTAAGGTGGCCTCCAAGTTGGACGGGACGAAGCAACCGTCATTTCACTGGAACGCTCGTTCAAGCCCTTTCTTCCCTTTCTTGAAGAAAACCTCACTCCAGGCTACTCACTTCTTCCATTTTCTTCTGTACCAACGAAGGAAAGGTGGGCGAATCAGTTATGCTGCTATATTTTCATTCCAAGAATCTTCTTTTTGCGAAGCACCGACTGATTCTCATATCCTATTCTTTTCCCGTTTTCATTGCGATTGTGGTTTCCTTTCGATTGCTTTTTGTTTGTCAGTTCATTGATGGATCCTGGAGCACAAGGCAAAGAGTTGCCGGCGGACAACCCACTGGAGACAGCGTTCTCCAGGAAGCGAGCACCGACCAACGAGTTGACCATGTTGGCGGGCCAACCCATGGAGACGAAGAACTCCAAGAAACAAGCACTGGCCCAAGAGATGAGGACGTTGGCGGACGAACTCCTCAAAGAAAGTTGGAAGAACAGCAATGGCCCTACCGTGCCTACCCCAGGAACTCTGATTGCCACCTATGTGAGGCTCAAGACCGAGTTTGAGGAGATAGTCGCCGTTGAGAAGCAGTATTCCCCTGGCAAGGTGAAGGCCCCCATCAAGGATGAGGAGATGGCCCCCGGAGGGATGAGATCCCCCGGTGAGCTGCATAAGGTAAAAATTAATGGCTTATTACCATAGTTGTGTAGGTGCCGGTGGACGTCCTTGATGATTCCGATGTCGTGGCCCGTCCTGTTGGCATCACCCCGGAGATCAATTCCGATACTGCTGTCCATCCTGTGGACATCGCCCCAGAGATCGATTCCGATGTCGCGGTCAGTCCCGCGGACATCGCCCCAAAAATCGATTCCCACGCCGCTGTCCATGCTGTGGTCATTGCCCGAGAGATCGATGACAAGAAATAGTTGGTCACGCTAATCCTTCAGGGTAGTTTGCATTGCCCTGTGTTTAATTACCAGAACGATGCGTGTTAACAAACCATCTTTGGGCTAGTGCACTGTCTTGTGTGGGAGGATCTTGCTACTTTTGTTTGATAGTGAATCATGCGATACCTCTCCGAGTTATGGAAGCAGATGTATCCTCACCAGCTTTTGATGTAATATATGGCATGATTAGATGTAAGTTTGAACTGTTTATCATATCAGCAGGGCTCGTTTTATGATTCTTGGTGTTAGTACGCTAGCTACTGTGCGAGCTATAGTACTTGCAAAACACTCACCGAAGAGAAACGTTGGGGCTGATGAGCTCGTGGTACGCTTATACTTATCCCTCGTCGATCGACCAATAGCCCTAGCTCCTAAAATTATAGGCTTAGCGATCGATGACCTAGGAGGGCTAGTTTAGTCTAGTGGGTTTCAGTGATATGATGTGCAACACAAAATCATAGCAGTGCAGAGACATACTCCCTCCGTTCCAAAATAGGTGACCTAGGCGGGATAGTATGGCCTAGTGGGTTTCAGTGATATGACGTGGTACAGTGTCGTCCAGTCTTCGCGTCTGGTAGCAGTATTGCGGGTACAGTAAGTTTTCTTGAAGAAGCGGAATTCAACGAAGTCATGATGGTTCCTTCGTCTGAACAACTTACAGTGGGAAAGCTTGGGCCGGCGATACGACCGGGGTAGACCACGATAGTTTTGTGCATGGCAGGTGGACCAGGATGGTCGACGTCCCACATGTCTGTGAATGAAAGTATTCTTTCCGATATAGAGGACGAGCAATGAGTATTCATTGTTTATAGCAGGATGCCCGTGCATTGCACGTAACATCAAGATGCATTTGTATGAGTAGTTTATCTTTTGAGAAAAAATGATGAACGAGGAAATACCTTATTTGGAAATGGAGAAGTGTGTGGGTATCTTTTTGAAAAATAGTCATAATTTCCTTCCTATCCGTCAGATATAAACCGTACGGCCTATATTACAGGATGGCAGGCACACCATCATCACCAACTATGTTTTTTATAAGAGTAGAGATTTTTTATGAAAGCTATTGTCTCCACTGTTACGACGGAGGAGTGTGAAACACGGCAGCCCAGTGAACTTGGCATGTGCACCACTACCTCCTTGCTCACAGCTTTTTCTCACTTTCTCTCTATCTATTTCCTCTCAAATGTTTTTTACCTTTCTTTTTTTAAGACACAATTGTTTTTTATGCCTTTTTTTAGAATTATTTTTTATACCTAGGAGCACGTGTAGAGACGGGTAGGCCCGCGTAGATAGATAAAGATCGATTCCGATGCTGATGTCCATCCTGTGGACATCGCCCCAGAGATTGATTCCGATGTCGCGGTCAGTCCTGCGGACATCGCCCCAGAAATCGATTCCCACGCCGCTATCCGTGCTATGTTCATTGCCCGAGAGATCGATGACAAGAAATAGTTGGTCGCGCTAATCCTTCAGGGTTGTTTGCATTACCCTATGTTTAATTACCAGAACGATGCGTGTTATCAAACCATCTTTGGGCTAGTGCACTGTCTTGTGTGGGCGCATCTTGCTACTTTTGTTTGATAGTGAATCATGCGAACCCTCTCCGAGTTATGGAAACAGACGTATCCTCGCCAGCTTTTGATGTAATATATGGCATGATTAGATGTAAGTTTGGACTGTTTATCATATCAGCATGGCTTGTTTGATGATTCTTGGTGTTAGTAGGCTAGCTACTGTGCAAGCTATAGTACTTGCAAAACACTCACCGAAGAGAAACGTTGGGGCTGATGAGCTCATGGTATGCTTATACTTATCCCTCGTCGATCGACCAATAGCCCTAGCTCCTAAAATTGTAGGCTTAGCAATTGATGACCTAGGAGGGCTAGTTTGGCCTAGTGGGTTTCAGTGATATGACGTGCAACACAAAATCATAGCAGTGCAGAGACGTACTCCCTCCGTTCCAAAATAGATGACCTAGGCAGGATAGTTTGGCCTAGTGGGTTTTAGTGATATGACGTGGTACAGTGCCGTCCAGTCTTCGCGTGTGGTAGCAGTATTGCGGGTACAGTAAGTTTTCTTGAAGAAGCGGAATTCAATGAAGTCATGATGGTTCCTTCGTCCGAACAACTTACAGTGGGAAAGGTTGGGCCTGCGATACGACCGGGGTAGACAAGGATAATTTTGTGCATGGCAGGTGGACCAGGATGGTCAACATCCCACATGTCAGCGAATGAAAGTATTCTTTCCGATATAGAGGACGAGCATTGAGTATTCATTGTTTATAGCAAGATGCCCGTGCATTGCACGTAACATCAACATGCATTTGTATGAGTAGTTTATCTTTTGAGAAAAAATGATGAACGAGGAAATACCTTATTTGGAAATGGAGAAGTGTGTGGGTATCTTTTTGAAAAATTGTCATAATTTCCTTCCTATCCCTCAGATATAAATTGGATGGCCTATATTGCAGGATGGCAGGCACACCATCATCACCAACTCTGTGTTTTATAAGAGTAGAGATTTTTTATGAAACACGGCAGCCCAGTGAACTTGGCATGTGCACCACTCCCTCCTTCCTCATGTAATGCCCAGGTTACAGCTTTTTCTCACTTTCTCTCTATCTATTTCCTCTCAAATGTTTTTTACCTTTCTTTTTTTAAGACACAATTGTTTTTATGCCTTTTTTTTGAATTATTTTTTATACCTAGGAGCACGTGTAGAGACGGGCTCTTGCAGAGCCCACTCCTTGACTTTGTCAATGCCTCTCTCTCCTCCACATAAGGAGTACTACTTGCTATGCATGCATGTGGCAGGCAGCTGGCGTCTTGAGGGGCCAGGGCGGTGAGAGCGGGCTCCGGAAGCGGTCCGGACTCTAGCATAATTTTGGTTTTTACATTATTTCTTTCTCCACTGACAGGTAGGCCCGCGAAGATAGATAAAGAACACAAGCTGATGAGGCGCATGCGGACTGTTTGACTGGTCAACCAGACAAATACGGAGCTATACGCTGAGCCAGTGACCGTATAATCACCATATCTCGTATACAATGATCAAAGTGAGCGACCAAGACAAGTTCGATGACCGCCAATGCATTTTACTTGGTAATAAATGACCAGGATTGAAGGGGAATCCAAGTTTGCTTCGTCTTTTGTCCTTGAGCTCTTGACAAACCAATGCACTATACGGTTGTCCGGCAACTCCACCTCAGAGCTCTCACCAAGCGTCGTTCATGCCACCGCGCGGCACACTAACCGGTAAGGCAGCGATGGCATCCCGCCGCGCCGAGTTCCTCACCGCCCACGACCGCACACAAAATGGTAAGGAAGCGATGGCATCCCGCCGTGCCGAGTTCATCGCCGCTCGCGACCTCACAACTATGTGGGAGCAATTTGAAGACGCCAAGGCCGAATGGGCGGTAGAGGAAGAGGCGGTCAAAGCCACACAGAGGGAGCGGAAAAGTTAGAAAGCACTCAAGAAAAGAAAGGCACGCCACCGCAAGAAAGAAAAGGACGCACGCGCTGCTGCGGAGATATCGGCGGAGATCCAAGCACGGTGGGGTGTCGCCGACAAAACCGGGAAGGAGAACGACGACATCTGGCCAGCATGTGAGAAGTAGTAGTACTAGTAGTTAGTGTGTGTGTGTGTGTGTGTGTGTCTGAGTACGAGCATGTACCAGTACTACTAGTTACTACTGTAGTTTTTAGAGCAAAATACCAGTACATTAGCCTAGACTAAATGGAAAAATTCCTATCCTAAGCATCAAATGGCATCTCTTTCTCTGTAGGAATTGAGATGCATGTCATCTCACTTCCTATGATTTACATATTCCTATCCTATGAACGAAAGGAGGCCTCTGTTGTAGTAACTACTGTAGCTAGCAGTACTGCTGGTACAGTTGTTTTCTTCAAGAAGCGGAATTCAACGAAGTCATGATGGTTCCTTCGTCCAAGCAACTTCAAAGTGGGAAGTTGGCCTGTGAAATGACCGCTCATTAGTCATTGTTACTGCGGCGCGATGACCTGGGTGACTCCCTTGGAGTTCTGCGTGCATGGCAAGTGGACCAGGATGGTCGACATCCCACATGTTGGCGAATGGAGTAGTATTCTTTTCGATATCAAGGTATAGTATCACTGCTGATTGGTTCGCAAAAAAATAGTATCACTGCCGATTTATAATTATTTTTTATTTCTGATGAATGCTAGCGTTTCAACTCTTACGACGAAGGGTGCCAAACATGGCACGTGCTGGATGTCCCACACGTCAGCGAAAGGAGTGGGACATTAACAGCGTGGTAGAGCCCAGCGTAAAAAAGCCAGCATGGTAGAGCGTCTCCACTTCTTCCACTTCTGGGTCGGAGACGACATGTAGTAGTACTTAGTGGTATGAACGATACAAAGTGCGACCTGGAGACAAAGACACGTTTTCCGCAAAAAATATGGAGACAAAGACACGTCTAGTTGGAAGGTCTCGGGGCATACACGTAAACAAATATAAAAGTTAATATGTGCCTCCAACTAATATAGTAGTAGTAGAGTACTTAGGCATGTACTCCATAACATCACCGTGCATTGCACGTACAACATTTAGTGGTAGTACGTAGTAAGAGACAAATGCCGCCCAAGAGTTCCCTTCTCCACCTACTTTTGGGTGTTTGGTAGAGTGTATGGAGGGTGCATGAGTCCACACTAGTTTAGCACAAATACACTAGAAGCATGCATGAAGAGATCATGCATGAAGAGGGGTGTTGAGTTGAGCATGCCTGAAGAGGGAACAACTATGCTGAGGCGAGAACGCAACCAAACACAACCTATATGCCGCGCATGTTCATACGATTTGTGCCTTTCTACTTCACTTACTGCGCTACATTACTCAGGTTCGTACGTCCACTCCTGGGTACATGTTCTTCTCGTAGTTCCAGTCCCACATGTTCTTCATATAGATGGAACGATCCTTGCATTACACGTGCACCTTGATGCTAGATGTCTCGCGTGTTGGCAAAAGGATGAAGAAAGCTCACGTAAAAAAATAGAGTGGAAGAACATAGATTCCGGATGACCGAGAAGGAGCAAGGAACCTCGTGGTGGAGCGTCTGCACTCATAATATTTAATATTATTCAGCGATGTAAAATTAACCAATCATCTCCACAGTGGACTGGAAGAGTACGAAAGACGACAGCCAAGTGTAGTTACATCATACAAGTACATGGCTAACCCATGCTATCACCATATTTCTTGGCTTCCGTGCGACACCTATCTCTAGTAATCCAGCAGCCTGTATCGCTTCTCCCTCCTTGTCTCTATCAAAGTGCGGCGCGCTGGCGTTTCTGCCGTCTATTGAGGTCGGTTAACTATCACATGTTAGCGACATGCTAAGGGCATTCTAAAAAAAATTCCTTTCACGTTCCGTTTTCAAAAAGTAAAAAATCCTTTCACATACGAATTTGCATGTATGCTTTGAGAAACTTGCATGTCCTATACTGCTCCTGTTTGATACTCTAACTTAGCTAGAGATTAGACTAACTCATGACTAACCCTGAACTAACTGTAACCAAAGAGGTGTTTGGGTGACAGGGTTAGATTGACAATAAATGCACTTCATGGAGAGAGAAAATTGATTTTTTTATTGGTCCCAATGAGAACTATCTCCAGTTAGCACCTCTTGGGTGGGATAGTTTTTTTGGTGGGTTCGGTGCAACTTGCTCCAACTTAAACCCTCATGCTTGGATAGTTTAGGGCTATTTGAGCCCCAACTAGCTCAAACTAAGTCTAACCCATGGATCCAAATAGGGCCTATGGCCAGTCTCGACGCGGAGCAGTCGCGTGCACCGGGAAGCGACGCTCTCTCGTCTCGACGCGGAGCAGTCGCGTGCAGCGGGAAGCGGCGCTCTGTCGGCCGTCGCACCACTTCAAAGCCAGCGCCAGTGAAAGGTCGCCTTCGCTCTGGCCGGGCATTAATGCGGCACTGACGCTCCAGGGCGACGCTGACCGTTTCACGCGGGAAGCGCGCGCTGGCAAGGGAGTATAGGTTTTGAACCGTTTCAGGTGTAGTACCGGTAGTTTGCAAAACCACTCAATTATTGCACTTGGTTTCCTAGGAAATTGTGGTAAAAACGTTACTCCATAGCCCGCTTCCCTTTTCCTTCCTCTTCCACTTCCCACGCACGTCCGCGGGAAGCGACTGGTCAACCCTTATATAGGAGTGCTAGCACAAAAAGATGCATGCATGGCCAGTAAAATTTCCATATTAAAGCGCCGCTCCGGTGGGAGTATGGCGTATGTTGTTACCTTCGGCCGTCCCATGGCTACTGGGCGACGGCGACCAGAGAAGAGGCGGCGGGAGCGGAATGAATGCAGCTACTATTTGGGTTTGCCTTCTGGCTTAAATAAATGCGCAGCATCATGTGTACCCGCGGTGCACAAATTGTAACATAGGTGTCTGCTTAAGTGGGCGTCATGTAATTGGTGTGTGTGTGAGAGAGATTCTGAGAGACAGAGTGCGTGTGTGCGACTCTACTCTTCGGACATGTACTCAACCTTTTGCATCCGGATATAAGTATAATGATATTTACTTTAGCTAGTGATTTACGTGGCCATGTTAACGTGGTTGTGTCAAAAAATGTCACTTCCTGCTCGTGATTTGCATTATATAATTACAAGCAAGATTCTCGTGCATTGCATGGAACATCAATATGCATTTTTTTACAGAACACCTATTGTGATTGACCCATGCAGGAGTAATCCCATGTGTAAAAGCTAATGATATCTCGAGAATTTTATCGGAAAACTGGTATCTCGAGAATGTCATCGAAAAAATGAAAGATGAGAGATAAGGCGAGGAGGAGTGGAGCGTGGTGGTGACTGGTAGTCGGAATGGGCGGAGGCATGGGGATGGACGGCGCCGGCAGGCGGCAGCGGCCACCATGCATGCTAGATTGTTCCAGAGACTTACTCCTTTTTTAATTGCTGAGCAATGAGGTTGCGGGAGATAATGATGTGGAGAGAGGTGCGGGTATCTTTTGTAAAATTATCATAGTTTGCTTTCTATCCTTAGATATAGATCATACGGTATGTATTACAAGATGGCAGGCACACCATCACCACCAACTCGTTTTTTTATAAGGGTACAGATGATAAGTTTGCTGACTACTAAAGTAAAGTTGATTTTGTCCATGTTATGCAAGTAAATAAAGCTGATTACTCATCATACGGGTAAGGTTGGATGAAGGGTGGTAGGAACAAGTGCTCCGCCTAGAGCATGTGTGTGTGAGATGGAGTCTTAGTGTGTGTGTGGGGTGTGTGTGTGTGAGAGAGAGATGGAGTCTTAGTTTGTGTGTGTGAGAGAGGGAGAGAGATGGAGTCTTAGTGTGTGTGTGGGGGGGGGGGCGTGCGTGCTTGCGTGTGTGTGTGTGTTTGTGTGTGTGTGTGAGAGAGAGAGAGAGAGAGAGAGAGAGAGATGGAGTCTTAGTGTGTGTGTGTGTGTGTCGGGGGGTGCGTGCGTGCGTGTGTGTGTGTGTGTGTTTCGCGGGGTCCTTTGTGGCGGATGTAATTTAAGTGTCCATGGCTTTCATCATAGAGAGGTGATGTGTATCGCATAGGCCACCAACGATGGGGTGCGAGAGAGAAAATGCCCGTAGAGAGGGAAGATAAGGTGTGTGCGCGTGAGAGGAGTCGACTTAGAGAGAACGTGTTTGTTCGAGAGACACCGAGGAAGACTACTATATATCGATGGTGCATGTAGGCGGGAATTAAACTGATGGATGGTCTTATTGGTTTCAGGGATATATGGGAAGAGTGAGAGGCGGGGGGGTGGTAACTATAAGGAGATTGTTAAGTGTGAGTGTGTGTTTTACCCATCCAGGCGGAAGTTATGTGCACAAAAGGGGTGAATGATTCGATGTGGCGTTAGGATTGAGGGTAATTAACTATGTATGGAGACATAGAGACCTTGAACGTGCATGTGTGAGAGGTATACATGTATACGTGGGATGTGTGTGTGCGCGCGCGCGCATGATCGAGATAAAAGAAAGAAGACATAAGTCATAAGATCAACGACATGGGAGAGACGGATCGGTATGACAATATGCATGCATGTGAGAATGCATGCAAGAAGTCCCGGCAATTGAGCATGTGTTTTTGTCTTTAAGAGATAGTGGCGTGGGCTAGAGCATGCATCTATGGCGAGCAGAGGGAGTGAGGCGCAACGATTGTGCAAAAGAGACCAACCTATAAATGCATATGTATGGAGAGACATATATAGTGTGGGTGATAGGAAGCAAGACTCCGTGCGATAAAGAAATGTTGACGGAGAAACTACAGATAGATACAGAGATGGATATGCTAGCTAGAGGGACATCCGCTAGTTTGGGTGTTGGAGATGACCGTCGGGTGGTTCAAAGGGTGAAGTTATATATGTGTGTGAGAGGGCACTTGACTGCATCTAGAGAGAAACATATGTAGTGTGCGTGATAGGAATCAAGAGTGAGGGTGAGAAAGAAGGATGATGGAGAAACAGATAAATAGAAAGATAAAGATGCTAGCTAGTGTGCGTTAGAGATAGGAGTATAGTGGATTAGAAGGCTGGGTTATGTGTGTGTGGGTGTGAGAGAGATAGAGAGAGGGTGCGTGTGAGTCACATACAAACAGATATTAGAGAGAAATGAGATCCAAAGAGACGGAATTTTGTGTCTGCGAGAGAGAAAGATATTTCACAACGAGAGTGATAGCTAGAGAGACATATGAGGGAACGCAAGATATCTCTAGGGAGAGAGGGTGTGTGTGAGCGACATACAAGAGAACAATGGAGAAATATGAGACCCTGGGAGACAGAGTTTGTGTGTGTGTGTGTGAGAAAGAGATATTGAAGAGGAAGAGTCGTAGGTTCTCATATTTAAGGAGCAAAAGACATCTCTGTATGAGGGGTGCGCGAGTGGCACACATGGTAATAGTAGAGAGAAATGAGACCCCGTGAGACAAAGTTTTGTGTTTGTGTGAGAGAACGAGATTCCACATGGAGAATCATAGTTAGAGACACATAGCAGGGAGTGAGATATCTTAGAGAGAGATAGAGTGATGAAGGTCGAGGGAGAGAGTACCTTCAGTGTGTTACGAAGATAAAAGATCATTGTCGACATACAGGTAGCACGAGAGATACCTGAGAGACGATGAATGCGTATAGGTCCTGAGAGATTCCTATATAAGCATGAGTGATAGCTATATGAGACGAATATCTGGATTAAAGGGGATTCAAATATTTAAACTGGAGATCACGACATCGATAATATCATAATGCAAATTGGTGTATCAAACATCCATATTCATTTGAATTTGGGCACACGTGTAACGTTATATAGTTTATCAATATTGGTGATCCATAGATTCTTCAATTACAAACAATGCATGGTTTATATGCAATTAATGTCTAAACGGGATTACACTATATGTTGCATGTGTGAAACACATTATACATGTTTGAGAAGTAAAAAAACCTGCATGAAACACACATTAATTGGAGACAGTTAGCGAGGAATGCATACATTGGATTTCAACATAAAGTGGTTTCAAATATTTGAAAATCCAAATTGATGGATACAACCTTATGAATCTGAGATCATGCCATTTGTAAACCATATTTATGTATAAATGGTGTTGTGCTTTTGAAAGTATATATAAAAAAATGATGTATATAGAATGTAATTCCAATTGAAAATGGATCCCGCCCGAAAAAAATAGAATACAAACGGGATTCGAATTGAGTTGGCACGGTAAACGTGCACTCTGCAAAATTTGAACGAAGCGGGGAAAGTTGCAGTAACGCCCGAAACCAAAATCTGCGAGATGGAAATCACTACTGCCTATCCCTGCCACGCAAAGCCTATATGCTGGATTTCTATAGGTTTCGATAGGGGTAGGTTTGTAATTTCACCCAAACGTGACGTAACCGCCTCTCACCCGGATTCATACACGATGGGCGCCAAAACACAGTGTGTCCTCAGCCGAAATCGACTCCCTCCCCCATTCATATTCATACACGGTGGGCTCCAAAAACAAACTCTCGTCGGCAAATATTCGGCGTATGTGAGATTACCGTCCTATCCCCAACCGACTAGTGTTGCTGTGATGTAGTATAAATTTGAAACGAGGGCTAAGTTTGTAAATTTCCTCGCATTTGAGACAAGCGCGCCCTGAATACATGGTTCCCCCCTTCCTCTCTACCTCCCTTTTCCCCATTCATACTCCGTGGGCGCCAAAACACCCTCTCCACCCCACCCTCCTCCGTCCGCCGCCGTCCGCCACCCCATCCACCGTCGTCCTCCTCCACCATGCCGGAGCTGATACACCGACGCCGCCATCCATTACGAGAGCTCGACCTCTCTCATCCATGGCTTCAGACCGGGATCCTTGCATCCCGTCCTCTCGCTTCATCCCCGCCGTCGTCCACCTTGCCGGTGCCGCTCCTACGACCGTCTCGTCCACCGCGCCCCGCCGCCAGCGTCTACCCTCCTAGATCTGCTTCCACGCCGCCGACAGCCATCGCTACCGCAGCACTGTCAAATCCTCAGCAGATGCGTACATGGCGCTGCACCAGAGGCGGTACTCTTTCATATCTGCGCAACTTATTTATCGCAGCAAGAAAATAGATCGCCAATGCTTTACTCTGATTTCTTGTCTTGGTTGCGAAGTTGCCTTTGTCCGGTTTGCACCTTCAGATCCGCCATGGCACGCTCAACACCATACTCGCAATGCTCATGCTTTTCCCCTTTTATATTCCACACTAGTTAAATCACAGTAGACTAAATATCAAAATTGGGTCAGTCGATTTTTCAGAGCTTGCCGGAGTTCGCCGGTGCGATCGAAGGGGCTCGGGTGGGGACGGTGGTTTTGGGGGCGGTGGTGGGGCCTCGTCGAACGAAGAAAACTCGATGCGGGTGGGGGCGGGGGTGGGGTGGCAGAGGAACACAGGCGGTGGGGCCGGTGGTTCGGCCGGCGGCCCGTGCACTGTTCTGTATGGGAAGCACAGTATGTTCCTTGTCAGGAAGGGGAGCAGGGACATCTGTAGTCAACAGCTGATATAGCTGGCTTGTACGTGATCGATAGGCTTTCAATTACTAGCGGCAATACAACACGGTAAATTCTAGCCAGTTCCACTTTCCCGATTTATATATCCTGGTTATGGTGTACCCCTATTATGTACACTATGATCTGCCTAGTTGCTGTGAGCTCTTGTTATCATGGTTTCGCAATAAACTCTCTATACAGTATATTATGAACCTATCATCTGCCAGCTATCCTTACTTCTGGAGCCTATTTGTTTGTGTACTTGTGCCAGATTATATAAATGCACGCACCATATTAGAGCACACATGAGCTCTCTCATCAGAATCCAGTGATAGCACACAAGTGTTTACAGGGGCGCCCCTATATTAGAATATCATCTGCATTACAAAGAAAATCTCACAACTATTTATGTTTTCATGGTTCTCAGATATCATACACAATTACAGTGAATATCAGAATACGCGCATCATAAGAATATTGTGGAACACTGCAATGACTTACAAAATTGGCACCAATGCACTAAGTGCTATTCTGGAAGCAATGAAACTCGTACGCTCCCCACCTGTTGATTCTTGTTCAGAATATCATCCTAATGACTATTCTAACCTCGAGGAGTCAAAGGCAGATGGCCTGTCCTGTTCACCCATCAAGGTGCCTGTTCTAATTTGGCAAGGTTTTATTGATTGTGCGTATCTTGCATATGTTGGCTTGCATTTCTTATACTTTGTTGCACCGCCATCTGCTTAGTTTACTCATCATATATGTCGAGATGCCATGCCCATCCATTATCAATACATATTCCATCTGTCATCGTACCATGTTTTTCCACTCAAATGCTGTTCTGGTGCATCAGACATCAAAAAGGAAGAGGGTGATTGCCGAACCTGAAGGAGCACAAGCAAAGTCCTTGAAAAACGTGGTGGTGCCGGAGAAAACAGACAGCACCCCACTTATATTATCTGTACAACCAGTGACACAAAGCGTAGGACCGACTCCAGCAGACTATACCCATACTTCACTGGCCACACCACTAGCCCCACCACACAGGACCTGCACTCCAGCAAAAGGTATACCGATTTCATTTGCCATAGCACCAACTGTACCACAGAAAAATCCCACTCTAGCAAAAAGTACAGCAAGTCCACCGGCCGAAGACCTATCCCAACTGCAGAGACGGCCAATTCCTGTAGATTAGAAGCCCATTTCATTTATTCCCAGTTTAAAAGACAATGCTTTCAATGTTGTTAGGGACTACGTGCATATATTCCCATCATGGGAAGATTATTGTGAGGATAAACACCATTTTCACATCTTCCTGTCCAACTTATGTGTAAGTGCTATTATTCATGGTTATTATTTTCCTGTTTTCTGCTGATTGAGCACATCAATGATTTACATTACATTGTTGTAACTAGGCGAGGGTTAATCTGGATAGTCATGACGAGCAAAGCTTGCTTGTGCTTTTCAAGGAAGCATTGCAGCAATATCGGTGCTACCTGAGGAAATCACACTTTGATGGCAAGTCTATAAACGAATTTCCGGTGAAGTCTCCTGTGCTAAATTCAGAAGACATTGAATGCAAAAACCTTGTTATGCACTGGTCTCGTTCCCAGGATGACGTACTGTCTATGAAATCACATGACAATTTGTACTTGTACTTTTTCGCATGTGCCTTACGGATCTTTTTTGCAGGAAATTTGCTCGAAGAAGAATTCTGGTTTGACAAGAACGACAGGATATCACAAATATGCTGCCCGCTACTTTGCTCTTGTTAGTACATGTTGTCCTGTATCACTGTACTTGCATACATAACTGGTTCATTATGTGACAGCAGTATGCATGATAGCTTGCTTATCAATTGTTCGCTCCAAATTATCTGATCTGTATGAATGGTTACATTAGTGTAGAATATATCCAATGCCAATGTTTTTTTAGCTCTGCATTGCTCTTGTAAGTACATGTTGTCCTTTATCAGTGTACTTATAATGACAGGTAGTTGTTCATGTACCATCACTCTGCAGCTTATTTTCCTTTGCCCTCCATTTTCTATCAGATCTATATTTACTCTTACCATAAGGTTGGTACTGAAGAAGTTAGGTGTGCATTGCTCTTTGCTGTACCTTTTGCCTGTATCGCTACACTTACATTTATAGCTACTTGGTTATGTAGCATCACTCTTCATCTTATCTTAAATATTCTCCATTTTTTCGTATATTATCACATCTATATTTACTCTTAACAAAATGTAGAATAAAGGCAATGCTTTTGAAGAAGATTCTGTGGTAAACTTCTTGAATTACCCCCCCCCCATCAGCATGGACAAGGCCTTTATAGAGCCTGTCTTCACCAATAATGTAAGTTTGTCCATCTCAAGCCTTCAAACTTTGTTGTATATATTTGGTTAGGCATGACTGCAACAACTATTTATTTTTGGTGTTTGCATCAAATTGCTTGTTTAAAGTTTATTATATGCAGTTCATAAACAAAAGTTCATCCTTTCTCAATTTAAGTTTTCGGTTGTACAACCAAGTTCCTTCTTCATACCATGTAAATTAAACTATACAGAGCAAGTGATCTTCTTTTGCACTGCATGTATGCTTCTGTTCTTCATATGTAATCCAGTGGTCTGGTGAACCTACCCACTATAGCACAATGTCATATTCTGCAATGTCTTAACTATGAACAATGTCATATCATTCTACTATTATTTAAACCGTCTCTTTGTTTGCCAATCTGAAATGGTATAAATTGACAGCACACTAACCATTGATACTTATGAGTTCTTGATCTGTAATCCAGTGGTGTCGTGCCAACTCCTTCACAATGTCATTTCCTGCCATGTCTTAAACTGAACAATACCATATTGTGTTAATGCAAATTTAAATTGTGTCACTTTATTCGTCAGTAAGAAATGTGATGAATTGTCAGCACTGATACTTTTATGTGCAAAACCTATCATCTGTCTGCTTGTTTATCTTTCAGAGTGAGGAAGATAGAAGTGTTGAACAAGCGCAGTCTCATCATCTTGCTCAGCTGCTTGCCCTGCAGCTCCCCAGCAGGGCTAACCTTTCTTGAACTCTATTGAAGTGCTGTCGGTTTTGTATATTATTTTGTTTGCGTGTTTATTTGCACTGGTGGCGATCTTTGATGCCTAGTGTATGTAATTTGCTGTCTGCTTGTGCTTTATTATCATAGTGGCGAACTTTGATGCCCAGTGGATGTAATATAATGTAATTTCTTTATTGTATAGTATAGGGTTTTTCTTATTCATGATGCTGCAGTTATTTTACTTTATATATATCCTGTCTTTGCAGTAAACCGGCCAAACTGTAAAATTATGTTACATAATCGGACCGTCTTGCAATCACGATGTAGGTTGGGCCTGAAACGTGTCGATCAGCTCACGGGCCGGCAGCAGCCCGAAATGAACCCCGGCCAATGATTGTGCGAATCAAATCACGGGCTTTTAACAGGCCGAAAAATTGTCTCGGTCCTTGTTTGACCCAATCAGATATCGGCTGCGAGCAGGCCGGATGCAGACCGGGCCGTAGTTAGGCCCAACTATATGACGGGGTTTTAACAGGATGAAATTAATATAGGGCCAAAATGTTAAACAGGCCCTTAACAGGCCAAAACTAATATCGGGTCGAATTACTAAGTGGGCATTTAGCAAGTGGGCCCAAAAGCATATTTTCCAGTTGATGGGCCGAATCTGATATGGGCCATATTTGAGCCCAAAGCCTCTTAAAAGGGCCGGACCTGATCTGGGCCGTAATTTGGCCCAGAACATGGTAGGCCTTTAACGGGCCGGATCTCATATGGGCCACTATTAGGCCCGGAGCGTGGCAGGCCAGTAATGGACCGGATCAAATATGGGCCAGCATTTGGCCCAAAACATGGCAGGCAGTTAATGGGCCGGCCTACTAGGGTCCTCAAAATCTTGTGGACCTACAGCTGGGCCGGCCCATTAATGTCGGCGAAATCTCGTGGGCCTTTAGCTGGGCCGGCCCATTATGATCCGTGTCGGGGGTTGGGTGCGACATATGCCAACGGATGGCTTATCATGGTGGGGGCGAGTAGAACGTCGCCGGTGCCTGGAAGCGGGATGAGGCGTAGACATGCACGCCGGCGAATCTTACCCAGCTTCGGGGCTCTCCGAGGAGATAATACCCCTACTGCTGCTCTGCGGGGTCTCCGCATGATCACTATGGTGATATGTGTACAAAGTTGCTCCTCGAGCTGTGTTCTGGAGGTAGGAGAGGGCAAGGCTAGCTCTCTCCCTTCTATGCTGCTGGTCTAGTGGTAAAAGGATTCAACCCTTTGCATGGGTGCTCCGGGGGATTTATATAGGCCTACCCCCCGGGGGTACAATGGTAATCTGACTGGGCGCGGGTCCCAGCCATTTGTCTCTTAGGCCGCCGTCTTCTCCGCCGACTTTTGGGGCCCGCCTCTGGTGGTCCCCGCCGACTGACCTGGCCACTGTAGCCGCGCCTTTGATGACGTTGGCTTGGTCGTGGGAGCGTGGCAACAGTGCCGCCTCCTGGCGGGCGATCACTGTCGCCACTCCCCGTCTTATCTGATTAATGGCGTGTGGAGCCCGTGGGAGGAACGGGCCGACTCTCGGAGGCCGACTCCCACGGGGTCCGTCTTCGGGTGCTCTCGCCATCTTCGTCCCCCCACTGACTAGTGGGGCCCGCCGTCTCCAGGCCGTAAATCCGGGCCAATGTGGGAACAGTGTTCCGCTGCCAGGGCGGACGTTAGGGCCAGCATGGCAACAGTGTGCCGGGTGGAGATCTCCTCTGGTACGACGTACTGTAGCCATGCCTGCCCTTCGTAATCAACGTAGGGGAGGGCCGTACTTCGGTCATCCCCGGTCTCGTCCCTCTTCTCGAAGGCAGAGAGTGGTGAAGTCGCGGGCCGACTCCCAATAGTCGGCCTCCCTGGAGTCGCCGATTGGGAGTCGCAGCTGTCTCTGGGATTCGGCCGTGAGTTGGTATTGGTGATGCTACGGCCGACTCCCAGAGTCGGCAGATCGTCTTGGGATTCTTTGAGGGGCGAAGCCTGCCCCAATGTCTTGAAAGGTTCTGGGTCCCGGGTTAGCCTACCCGTGGCCCATTACTCCGACAGTAGTCCCCGAAGCTGGTGAGGCGCCGAGGGAGACCTGTCGAGGAGCCTCAACAGTTTCTTCCTCCGAGTGGATCGTGGGGGAGGCGGTCTTATCAAGGCCGCCTCCGACAAGCCGACTATGGGAAGCCGGACTCGTTGAAGGTCATCTTGCTCTTCAAAGAGTTTGAAAGTCGTGGCGGGATTCAGGCGGCGTGCCTGATAAGCCACACGGCCGACGCCCGCCGCGGACCCGCCGAGGGACGCCATGTGGCCGAGCCAGTCTGCCAGCCAACACACGTGACGGGACAGGCCCATGGGGGGGGCCGCCATTACCGCGCCTCGGCCCTCGAACGGATCCATTGCGGCCGCGCGGGCGGTTGAGCTTCTCAGCGTAGTAAATGCGCGTGGTAACTTCCGTGGTAAATCGTGGGGGTCGTGGGGGCGTGGACGCAGTTAATCCCACGACGCCCCCTTGGTTCTTCAGCCCGCAGGCCTATAAGTAGGCGGAGGGAACGGGGCGGCGAAGCACGCGCGCCCGCTCCCCTCTGCTTCTTTCCTCCTCCTTCTTTCTCCCACCGCTGCCACGCCGGACTGCGCCCTGCTTGCAGCGATGAGCTCTACCTCTGCCGCCGCGCCCGCCGCCGTGCGCTCCGGCGTATGGGATGGTTCCGAGATCGACGACGACATGATTGACTTCCTCTGCAAGACGCACCGCATCCCCGGCGCGCACCTTGTGCAGGCCCGCGCTCCGCCGCCGACGGAGGTGACGCCGGCGCCGAAGGAGGGGGAGCGGCTCGTGTTCTGCTCCCACCTCATGCGCCGCCTGGGGCTGCCGGCGAGCGGGTTCTTTCGCTCGTTCCTGGACTTTCATGGCCTCCAGCTGCACCACCTCACTCCAAACACGATGGTGCTGCTGGCGGCCTTCACTGCGTTGTGCGAGGGCTTCCTCGGCGTTCTCCCCACCATCGAGCTGTCGGGAGAGTTCTTTCATTCCAAGCTCGGCACGCACGTCGCCAGCGTGCCAGCTCAGTGCGGTGCCTTCATCGCGCTGCGGAGGTCGACAGCCGACAACCCGTTCCCCGCCATCAAGCTGATCAAATCGGTGAATATGTGGCAGCGCTCTTACTTCTATGTGAAGAACGTCGCCCCAGACGGCGAATGGGTTAACTTGCCGGCTTATGTAGCCGGCGCGCCAGCTGGGAGGCAGCCCAGCTGGTCCTACCGCGCCAAGACACTGACTCCGGCTGGAGCCGCCGCCGTATCGCGATTTCGAGTGCTGACGCAGTCGGCCGGCTTGACTGGGGCCGACTTGCTGGCCGCCTTTGTGGCGCGCCGAGTTCTCCCGCTCCAAGGCCGGTCTCATCTGATCTGTTAGATGAGCGGCCACCGGGACCCCAGTCGGACGTGCACCAAGGACATGCCTCACGTGGAGGTGGCCGACACGGTGAACTACATCGCGAACTGCGGCCTCTCGGAGGATTGGCAGTTCGTCTTGGAGCCATACTCGCGCGCCAACCCCCCGCCGGTGGTAAGTGATTCTTCTTCTTCTTCTTCTTCTTCTTCTTCTTCTTCTTCTTCTTCAGCCGAATCCGACTCCTGATCTCTTTTATTCTTATCTCTTGAACCAGAACCCTCTCCTCCAGCCCGCGGCCGGCGCCGCGGGGCCGCCCCGCCAGTTCGCCCCCGATCGAGCGGAGAGCGATATCGACGACCCCGACCTGGGGGCGGCAGCGATGGAGGCCAACGCCGAAGGGGGCGGCGAAGGAGAAGAAGGCGGCCTCAGGCCCTCGGCCACCTTCGCCGATTGGCCCGCCGGCGAAGATGGAGGAGTCGCCCCGCGCCATCAACCGAGGCAAGACGGCGCGAGGAAGCGCCGGGCCGGGCCGAGTTCCCTCGGAGGCCGGGAAAAGAAGTTTAAGGGGGCGGCCGCCGCGACCAAACGGGAAGAGGCGGTCGCGAGGGCCCATCGCTTCCGTAAGGAAGTGAAGAAGCCGCCGCTATCTTCTGGGTACGTGTTTCTGCTTCTTTGTCTTGTTTTATCTCTTGGTGGGTTTTGTTTGAGTCCTTACGTGTCTTCCCTGTTCCAGCGCTCCCCTCACCCTTGGGAGAGTCGCCGCCGCCTCCATCAAGGGGTCGGTGGATTCGTCCGCCACGACTCGGCGTATCGACCCCGCTGCCGACCTACGGGAAGCAACGGAGCGGAACACGCAGGAGAAGCGGGACGAGGACGAAGCCGCCCGCCGGGAGAAGGCGGAGGCCGAGAAGGCGGCCGCCTCCACCCAGGAGGGGCTGGAAGGAGCAGAAGCTGCCGCCGCAGCCAAAGAGCGGGCCGAAGAAGCCGCGCGCCGCCAGTCGGCGCTGCTCGTTGTCCCATTGCGCTCGGCGCTGCCTCCGGACCACATGCAGCAGTCTGGGGAGGCCGGCGGGGAGTACCCTGTCATGGAGAGGGAGGGCGGTGAGATCCCCGGGCCGGACACGGTGGTGCCACCACCACCGCCCCCGCAGTGATCGGGAAGCGCGAGGGATGAACGGCCGGCGGACCCGCCGGTGCCGCCGACCATGGACGAAGCCGAGGCGAACTTGCTTCTCCAAGTCGCCTCGCCGACGCGCCGCCGTCTGGAGAAGGCGACTTCAGCACCGTGACCTCTGGAGACTGGAGCGGCCAGCTCGGCCGCCCCAGACGTCGAGGTGATGAGCGCCGCGCCCGTCGGGTGGGTGCGAGGAGGTGGCACCGGCCCGCTGAACCAGGCGCTCCTGGACGTCCAGGCGAAGCTGCGAGCCGAGAGCGACGCCCTCCAGAACTGCACCAAGGCGCATCTGGCGTCGCGTGCGGCCGTCCGGGTATGTTTCTTCTGTCTTTGTTTTTCTTGCTCTTCTTTGTGGGGGCGCGCCAGCGCACCCACTGGGTGTAGTCCTCGAGTTCCGAGCCGGCTGCTGAGCAGGCGGGTTGGAACTCTATTGGCGAGTTCCAGACGCTTATTCTTTTTGAAATGCTTATCATAGGACTACCACAACCTCCGAGTCACCGTCTTCAACTGCAATATTGAAGAGCTGGGTAGGTGGACTGCCGACTTGTCGGAGAGCTGGAGTGAGTTTCCTTCTTCGCGGGGGCACGCTGGCGCACCCGCGGGCTGTAGTCCCCGAGATTCGGGCCGACTGCTGCGCAGTCGGGCCGGATCTTCTTGGCGACCTTTTTTGATGACTTGTGTCCTTTTTCTTCTTTCTTCAGAGGCCAACGCCATTCTTCAGCAGTAGCAGCTGCGTGAAGCCAGCACCGCCTTGCGCGCCAAGGAGGTGGAGTGCGGCAAGCTCGTCACGGAGCGCGACCTGCTGGCTGCGCAGCTGGCGGAGCAGAAGGAGCTGCTCAAGAAGGCGCAGGAGGAGGCGAAGGAGAGGGAGACTGGATTGCAAGCCAAGTTCGAAGCCGAACGCTCCTCCTGGACCGGCAAGGAGGCGATGCTGACCTCCGGCTTCCACGAAATTGAGGATATCGTTGATGGTAAGTTTTCTTTACTCGCTTCCTTTGGGCAGCCGACTGTGGGTCGGGCCGACTCTTGCCCTTTCTAACTTGCTTCTTTTTTCGTCTTGGTAGATTTCTTCCCAGGACATGCGCAAGCCGCCGTTCAAGCCATCGAGGCCGATCGCGAGGCGCGGAGGGCGGCCGACGAGGAGGTTGCTGCCAACGCCCCCCGGACTCTTGATGAACAACTTTTGAGCATCGAGGCTCGCCTGCGGCCGGCTCACCGGATGCTGCGCCGGCTTCAACATGCCGGCGCCCAGGCGATTGCTGCCTTGTGGCCGGAGATGCCGATTCTGCGCACTCCCAGCCGGACAGTCGACTGGCTGGAGGTCGCAGCGGGCCGCTTGGAAGCCTGGAAAGGCTCCTCGGCACGCGCCGGAGCGTGTTGTGCCTTGGAGTTCGTCAAGGCGTGGTATTCGGACCTGAGCCTGGACCAGCTGGCCACGCTCCGGGCTGAGGCCCAGCCGGAGCTGGCAGCCATGAACGATGACTTTGTCAAGCGCGCCGCGGCACTCGCCGAGTACGTCGACCCCAATGTCTTTGTTCCTAAGCAGGCTGACAACGGCGAGGAGGCGCCGCCGGAGTGGTTTCGGATGAACCCAAACTACGGCGAGGAGTCGGCGGAGGTGATCGGCTCCAGTGTCAAGGAGGGAGGCGAGGTGGAGGTCGGAGACGAGATGGAGGCGCCAGAAGCGGGAGCGGGCGATCATCCTCAGCTCAACCGTGCCTCCAACAATGAGCCGCGCCCAACTGCGCCGACTGCTGCAGGAGGTGATCAAGCCGAGTCTGCCCAGCCAGCCACCCCAACGTCCGACACCGCCATCTCCTCCAAGCCCCCGAACCCGTTTGCGGCTTCATAGGCCGCTGCCTTGCTTTATTTATCTGCTTAGTAGTTGGTCGAAGAACTTTGTTAATTCGCACAACTCCACCCGCTGGGTGTATTTTGAACTTCTGTTCAAAGATTCGGCCAATGGCCTCTGTGATGTAAATATTTATCTGAGTTCTATCATTTCTTGCTTACTGCCCTTTTGGCTTTTTCATTTTGCCGCCTTCCCTTAGATGCCGTCTTTGCCAGTCGGGCAACCGCTCCGCGAACTGCCGCTGGATCAAACACTTGCCTACTTTGGGAAGGCAAGTACTTAGCCATTCTAGAGTTTCGTTGGCAAGTCGGATAGAAAACAGTAAGCCGACTATTCAGAGTCGGATTTGCGAGGAACTGCTGGAAAGCCGGCTCGAGCTATGTTTGTGCTTTGAGTCCTTAGCCATTTTTCGTGTAGGCACCCATTCTTCCCTACTCCTGCCCGCCGGGCAGTCGCTCTGCGAGCTGCGGCTTCTAACAGGAGACGGCTTAAGCACCACACACTACTTGTCCGACTGCAGGAAGCGTTTTCATAGCGCGAGACGGCAAGTCCCCGGGCCGACTAGTCGAGCCCGTCGCCAAGCGGCATAACAAAGAGTAGCATACTCGAAGGCATAATACTTATTACACAGGTAACAAAAGGGGCAGTCCCCGAGTTCGTCTCGGGGGCCCCAGAGTCTTGGTACTTTTAAATACAAAAGGGTAGCATGGTACATACTGCATCAGCTGTAAAATCTTCGAAGAAGATTCGCGTTCCATGGTCGCTCCGTCTCTTTGCTGGAGTCGTCCCTCTTCTGTCCTCGGGGCTTCTGAGCGTCGATCATGTAGTAGGAGTCGTTGCCTAGCACCTTGCTGATGATGAAGGGGCCTTCCCAAGGTGCCGACAACTTGTGCTGGCCGGCTGTTCGCTGGATCAGCCGGAGCACAAGGTCGCCCTCTTGGAAGGATCTCGGCCTGACCTTCCTGTTGTAGTAGCGATGTAGGCTCTGCTGGTAGATGCTGGACCGGCTGAGTGCCAACAGCCGGCCCTCTTCCAGCAGATCGACGCCATATTGTCATGCTTCTTCTGCTTCCTCCGTAGTGTACATCGTGACTCGCGGGGAGTCGAACTCTATATCGGTTGGGATGACGGCTTCAGCACCGTAGACAAGGAAGAAGGGTGTGAAGCCGGTCGACTTGTTTGGAGTCGTGCGCAGACTCCAGAGGACGGCTGGCAACTCGTCAAGCCAACAGTCGGCCGAACGCTCCAGTGGTTCGACCAACCGAGGATTGATGCCGGACAGGATGAGGCCATTCGCCCGCTCCACCTGCCCGTTCGACTGCGGATGGGCAACGGACGCTAAGTCCAGTCGGATGCCCTGCGTCGCGTAGAAATGGGCCAAGGCGCCTTTGGCAAAGTTGGTGCCGTTGTCGGTGATGATTCTGTGCGGTATGCCATACCGAATTGTGATGTCTGAGATGAAAGTCACGGCAGTCGGACCATTCAATTTCTTGATGGGCTTCACTTCTATCCACTTGGTGAACTTGTCCACCGCGACAAGCAGATGAGTTAGGCCGCCTCGTGCCGTCTTGAAGGGTCCCACCATATCCAGGCCCCAAACTGCAAAGGGCCAGGCGATGGGGATAGTCTTGAGTGCTGAAGCCGGCTGATGCGGCTTGGATCGGAACTTCTGGCACCCCTTGCATTTCTGGACCAACTCTTTGGCCTCTTCGAGGGCAGTTGGCCAGAAGAAACCGTGTCGGAAGGCTTTGGCGATGAGCGCTCTTGAGGCCGCATGGTGGCCGCACTCGCCTTGATGGATGTCTCTAAGAATTGCTTGGCCTTGTTCTGGCTCGACGCAGCGCTAGTAGACGCCAGTGACGCAGCGTCTGACCAGCTCTCTGTTGATTATGGTGTATGCTGCCGCTCGGCGTTGTATTTGCCGAGCCAAGGTTTCATCAGTTGGTAGCTCCTTGTTCACCAAGAATTTGAGGATGGGCTGGGCCCATGAGGGTGCTGTTATCTCTTCAACCGTCAGAACTGCAGCTTGGACGAGGGCGGCTGGGCTGGGAGGCGGCGGGCTGGAGTCCGCGGCCGCTTGCTGGATCAGTGAAGTCCCTGGGCCGACTGGTGCAGTCCCCGGGCCGAGTTCTGGAGTCTTTTCTCTGGTCGCCGCAGTCCCCGGGCTGAGTTCTGAAGTCCCCGGGCCGGCTTTGACTGCGGCGTTCTTGGAGTCATTTGCGAGGGTTTTTGTGTCGTCTGCTTGGGCTTTGGAGTCGGATCCGACTTCTTCTGGGGGAGCCGGCACAAAAATGGAGTCTGACTCTGGCGAAGGCTTGATGGATGGCTTGAGGAGGCGCTGAAGAGCGACGCCATATGGTATTGCTTGGCGAGTGGAGCCGATTCGTGCCAAAGTATCTGCTAGGTTGTTGTCGTTTCTTGGCACGTGGAGGAACTCGCACCCCTCGAAATATCCATTGAGTTGCTGCACGAAGAAGCGGTAGCTTGCCATGTTTGCGTCCTTGGCGTCCCAGTCGCCAGATGATTGTTGGACCACCAAGTCGGAGTCGCCATAACACAGGATCCGGCGAATGCCGAGTTCTATGGCAAGCCGGAGCCCGTGAATGAGCGCCTCGTACTCAGCGACGTTGCTGGATGTGGCGAAATGGATCTGCAGTGCATACTGGAGCCTGTCGCCTTTGGGAGAGGTGAGAACAACGCCGGCTCCCAAGCCGGTGCGCATCTTGGAGCCGTCAAAATGCATCCGCCAATGAGTGGAGTCGGGCGCTGGCGGCAGGTACTGGGTCTCGGCCCAGTCGACGAGGAAATCGGCCAGTGCTTGCGACTTGATGGCGGTGCGGGGTTGATAGTAGATCGTGTAAGGCGCCAACTCTATGGCCCATTTGGCCACTTGGCCAGACGCATCTCGGCTTCCAATGATCTTGGCCAACGGGGCTGTGCAGACCACTGTGATTGGATGTTCTTGGAAGTAAGGCTTCAGCTTCTTGGCGGCGAAGTGCACGCCGTAACACATCTTCTGGTAGTGGGGGTAGTTCTGCTTGGAGGTCGACAGTACTTCACTCAGGTAGTATACCGGTCTCTGGACTGGCAGTGCCTTGCCTTCCTCCTTGCGCTCCACTACAATGACTGTGCTGACTACTCGGCTGGTGGCGGCGATGTACAGGAGCATGGGCTCCTTAGGAGTCGGAGCCGCCAGCACAAGGAGTAACCAACATCTTCTTCAGCTACAGAAAGGCCTCATCCGCCTTGTGGTTCCACTCGCAAAAATTGGTCTTCTTCATGAGCTGGTACAACGGGAGAGCTTTCTCGCCCAGCCGACAGATGAAACGGCTGATGGATGCCAGGCAGCCAGTGAACTTCTACACATCCAACAGTCGACTGGGTACCTCCATCCTCTCGATGGCCTTGATCTTCACAGGGTTGCGCTCTATGCCGCGTTCAGAGACCAGGAAGCCGAGTAGCTGGCCGGCTGGTAGTCCGAAAACGCACTTCTCGGGGTTAAGCTTGATCCGGAATCGGCGCAGGTTCTCAAAGGTCTCCTTGAGGTCTTCCAGCAGAGTTCTGCGCTTTTCCGTCTTCACCACCACGTCATCCACGTAAACATGGGCATTCCGGCCGAGTTGCTTGAGGAGGCACTTCTGCATGCAACGCTGAAAGGTGGCGCCGGCGTTCCTCAAGCCGAACGTCATGGTTAGGTAGCAGAAGGCTCCAAACGGCGTGATGAAGGCGGTCTTTAATCTGTCTGCCGGGTTCAGCTTGATCTGGTGATATCCTGAATAGGCATCTAAGAAGCTCAACAGCTCGCATCCGGCTGTGGAGTCTATCACCTGATCGATTCTCGGCAAGGCAAACGGGTCTTTGGGGCAGGCTTTGTTGAGGCGTGTGTAGTCAATACACATTCGCCACTGCTTGTTCTTCTTTAGTACTAAAACTGGGTTCACTAGCCACTCTGGGAAAAATACTTCCATGATAAAGCCGGCTGCAAGGAGCCGGGCTATCTCTTCACCAACAACTCTTCTCTTCTCTTTTGACAGGCGGCGCAAGGGCTACCTGACGGGCTTCGCATCGGACCGGACATGTAACTTGTGCTCGGCGAATTCCGTCGGCACACCTGGCATGTCTTTGGGGGACCATGCGAAGATGTCCCAATTCTCACGGAGGAAATCGACGAGCTCGCCTTCCTATTTGCTGTCAAGGTTTGCACCTATGACAGCGTACCTCTCCGGGTGCTTTGGATCCAAGGGTATCTTCTTCGTTTCCTTCGCTGGCTTGAACGAGCCCTCAGCTTCCGACTCCTTGGGGTTGGGCGACATCTCAGGCTGCTTGCCGGCCATCGCCACAACCCGATCAAGAAGCCGCTTCTCCGCTGCAATAACCAGGGACTCGGCCAGCCGACTGCTCTCGGCCGCGCAAGCGGACGACTTCCTGTAGTCGCCGGTCACAGTCAGAATTCCCTTGGAACTCGGCATCTTCATCTTGAGGTAGGCATAGTGGGGGACCGCCATGAACTTGGCCAAAGCAGGTCGGCCAAGCAGCGCATGGTACGGGCTTCTGAGGTCCACCACTTCAAACCAGACTGGCTCTCGGCGGAAATGTTCCTTATCCCCGAAGAGGACGTCTATCAGAATCTTGCCGATTGGGGAGCAGGAAAGGCCAGGGACAATCCCATGGAACACGGTCCGGCTGCTCTGGAGTTGTCTTTGCTTGATTCCCAGCTTCTCCATTGTATCCTTATACAGGATGTTGATACTGCTACCTCCATCTATCAGAACTCGCGAGAAGCGAGCTGCCCGCCTATCAGTGGCAAAGGTGGCCTCCAGGACCAGGGCATAGGACCCTGGATTCGGCATCACCTCTGGGTGATCAGCTCTGCTCCAACTGATAGGCTTATCGGACCAGTGCATGAACTCTGGAGTGTCTGATGCTACTGCGTTGACTTCTTGCTGCTGCAGCCGCCTGCTGCGTCCGTCATCTGCCATACTAGTGAACACCACGTAGGCTCCATGCTCTTCTGGGTACTCGTCTTGTACTGCGCCGACTGGCCTGGCAGTCGGCTGCTGGGGCGGAGGCGGAAGTGGCTACCCAGCCGGTGGAGGAGGCGCCAGGCCGTCTCCTTTGGCAATCCGGGTAAGCCAGTGGCACTTCCTGGTGGTGTGGTTCGACGGCTTCGCGCCGCTGTGGAACTTGCAGGGACCATTTAGAGTCTGCTCGTAGGAGAAAGCCGGCAACCAATTGGACTTGTCGCCCTTCTGCCGCTTGGGTGGTGGCTGCTCCTCCAAATGTTGGTCTTCGACTGTTGCGACCTGCCGGCTACTGGAAGCCGGCTGCGGAGCCTTGCGCTTGTGATCGTTCTGCTGTTGCCGCCGACTGGTGTCTCCAGCCGGAGTTCTGGGAGCCTGAGGGGCCATTTTGCCGGTCGCGCTGACTTGGATCTCCGTCTTCATAGAAGAGTCGGCTGTGGAGTACTTGTCTGCTATGATCAGCAGCTCATCCAGGGTCTCTGGCTCGTCGCAGAGGAGCTTATGCTTGAGGAGGGTGCCTTCTCTGCACCCGGCGGTGAAGTACTCGATGGCCTGCACCTCGTGCACGCCCTCGCAGGAGTTTCGGAGCTCGGCCCAACGCGTGAGGTAGACCCCAGTCGATTCGTTGGGGCTTTGCACACACAAGGAGAGCTGGCGAGGCTTGGGAGGTCGCTTGTATGTGATCGTAAAGTTGCGGATGAAAGCCTCGGTGAAGTCGGACCAGCCGTTGATGCTGCGGGGTTTCAGGCTGTTCAGCCATGTCCGGGATGTGCCCTGGAGCATGAGCGGAACATACTTCACGGCAACACGCTTGTTGCCGTTCGCTATGCTGACGGCTGTGGAGTAGTCAACCAGCCAGTCCTCTGGCTTCATGTAGCCGGTGTACTTGGGAGTGTCTCTAGGGAGAGTGAACCCTTTGGGGAAGGGCTCATCTCGGATGCGGGGGCCGAAACACGGTGGTCCTAGCTCGTCTTCTTCTTCCAACGCCACGGATCGGTGGAGTCGGTCGATCTAGTGGCGGGCATCATTCTCTCCGAATCCCTCTCGGCGGCCGAGGCGGCCTCCGAGAGTCGGATGCTCAACAGGCGGCGGGGAGACTCGCCTTTCTCTGCGGGGTGGAGGAGGCACATAGTCGTCCTGCCGCTCTACTGCTCTCGGGCGGCCGTCTTGGTCGCGCTCAATGGTGAGGTGAGTCCGACTGTGGCTCGCAGCCGGCTCCTTGTCTTTTCTTCCGCGAACGCCGCCAGTCGGCATCCGAGGCGTCGCGCCTTGGTCGCGGCGGGGTGGGAGGTCGTCGTTCTGCTGCTGCAGCCCCTCGGTTCGGCAGCCGGCCGCGTTCTATGCGCCAGCCGCGTCGAGGAGTTGCTGGACTCGCTCCGTCATCAGTCGACGCTCTTCGCCTTCGAGTCCGTCCAACTCGTCTGCTGCCGCCTGGACAGCTCGAATGTTCTCGGCGGGCGTGGCGTATATGGGGCGATTGGCCCCGAACATGCTGGCGATGTCCGCGCCGCGTTGCCGGACCGCGCCTAGGCGGCTCGGCCCCGTCGGAGCCGGCGAGCCGCCCACAGCGTGATCCATCTCACGCTGGTAGGCCTCTGACAAGCCTCTCATGCTTGCCAACTTCTTTGCGCCTTCGACGAGCTGGAGGCGGTGTTCCTCCAGTGTCTCGGCGTCAGCATCCTCTGGAATAGGCGCATCCAGGTCTTGCAGCGCCGCATCAAGCGGGTCGCAAGCTCCTCCGTCGGAGCGCTCGCCATGACCGATGACGAGCACTTCTGTGACGGTGCTCCCGCTGCCCTCCGTGCAAGGGAGCGGCTCATCGTAGACCACCACGTTGGTGGGGAAGGCGTCGAGCGACGCGGTGTCAGAGTCGACCAGCATCGGGTCGGTGGATCCTACGGACTCCAGGTCAGCGGCAGGCTCGCCAGCAACATGGAGGTCGTCGAGGAGGCCCGCGAGAAGGCTCTCGGGGCCGCCGGTGCCTGCGTCGGATGCAGGCTCGTCGGAGAGGCTAACCTCGCCGACAAGATTAGCGAGGCAGCTGGCCACGCAGGCGGTCTCAGCGTCGTGCAGCGCGTCGGCGTGAACTCCCTCTGGAGTGCCGGGCTAGCTGCGCTCGCCAGGGAGGAAAAGGGTTCCCGTCCAGAATAGATCTCCGGACGATGGTGCACCTCGCCCCATGGTGGGCGCCAAATGTCGGGGGTTGGGTGCGACATATGCCAAAGGATGGCTTATCATGGTGGGGGCGAGTAGAACGTCACCGGTGCCTGGAAGAGGGATGAGGCGTAGACATGCACGCCGGCTAATCTTACCCAGCTTCGGGGCTCTCCGAGGAGATAATACCCCTACTGCTACTCTGCGGGGTCTTCGCATGATCACTATGGTGATATGTGTACAAAGTTGCTCCTCGAGCTGTGTTCTGGAGGTAGGAGAGGGCAAGGCTAGCTCTCTCCCTTCTATGCTGCTGGTCTAGTGGTAAAAGGATTCAACCCTTTGCATGGGTGCTCCGGGGGGTTTATATAGGCCTACCCCCCGGGGGTACAATGGTAATCTGACTGGGCGCGGGTCCCAGCCGTTTGTCTCTTAGGCCGCCGTCTTCTCCGCCGACTCCTGGAGGTGGGCCCCGCCGACTGACCTGGCCACTGTAGCCGCGCCTTTGATGACGTTGGCTTGGTCGTGGGAGCGTGGCAACAGTGCCGCCGCCTGGCGGGCGATCACTGTTGCCACTCCCCGTCTTATCTGATTAATGGCGTGTGGGGCCCATGGGAGGAACGGGCCGACTCTCGGAGGCCGACTCCCACGGGGTCCGTCTTCGGGAGCTATCGCCGTCTTCGTCCCCCCCACTGACTAGTGGGGCCCGCCGTCTCCAGGCTGTACATGCGGGCCGACGTGGGAACAGTGTTCCGCTGCCAGGGCGGACGTCAGGGCCAGCATGGCAACAGTGTCGCGCCGGGCGGAGATCTCCTCTGGTACGACGTACTGTAGCCATGCCTGCCCTTCGTAATCAACGTAGGGGAGGGCCGTACTCCGGTCATCCCCGGTCCCGTCCCTCTTCTCGAAGGCAGAGAGTGGTGAAGTCGCGGGCCGACTCCCCATAGTCAGCCTCCCTGGAGTCGCCGATTGGGAGCCGCAGCCGTCTCTGGGATTCGGCCGTGAGTGGGTATTGGTGATGCTGCGGCCGACTCCCAGAGTCGGCAGATCGTCTTGGGATTCTTTGAGGGGCGAAGCCTGCCCCGATGTCTTGAAAGGTTATGGGTCCTGGGTTAGCCTACCCATGGCCCATTACTCCGACAATCCGCAAGAATCTTGTGAGCCTTTACCTGGGCCGGCCCATTACGGCACAGAAAAATCTTATGGGCCTTTACCTGGGCCGGCCCATTATGGCCCGCAAAATCTTGTGGGCCTTTAGCTGGGCCAGCCCATTATGGTCCGCAAAATCTCTTGGGCCTTTAGCTGGGCTGGCCCATTATGGTCCCTAAAATCTTGTGGGCCTTTAGTTGGGCCGGCCCATTTAAACTTGATGGGCCGGTCCACATGTCAACATATCATAGGCGCGTCTCTCCCATTGGATGAGTTCACACGTGTCTCCTCCAGCCAATGATGATTTTACACATGGAAAATCCCCATTGGTCGGGGCTGTTAACGGGTTATCGGATCCAAAACCCAACCTGATAGCTTAACGGCATTCCGTTACGGTGGATGCCACGTGTCGGTCACCCTTGACGAAAGCACTTCTATGACGCGCGATTTATTGTCATGGAAGTGGACACTTCTGTGATGATAATTTTGGTAATGTCATGGAACACTTCTACGACAGCATAGGTATGACTATCTTGATTCTGTCATAAATTTGTCATGGATGTACATGCATGACAAAAAAAGCGACCTACTATGACAAACATGTATCATCACGGAAGTGTATTTTTTTTGTAGTGTAATAAACCAACTCCATTTTTCATAGATACTGCTCCAGCACAGAGAAAGCCAACTCCCACTGATAATCAGCAGATTCCAGTGGCCAAATAACTATCCGCTCCACTCCAGCAAAAGAATGTCAACTCCACTCTAAGAAGCGTGTACGTATCCTCACATCATGAAATTTTATAACATTCTGATCATATTTTCTATATGTTTCTTACCCATCTCTCTTTTAGAAAATAAGGTTAAACGATACAAGACTTCCTCCATTGGGATTGTATTCGAGGAAAATATCTTGCGGGAATTCTCTGTGCTCCAATGCTGATGTAAGTACCTGTTGTATATCACTATATTTTTACATCAGCATGTATTTTGTTAATCGGCGTGAATCTAACCTTTATCTGATCTAAAATTAGTTGTAGCAAAATGTTAAAGGCGCCAATGTTGAGTTTTGTAAGGAAAACTGCCTGGTAGTTTTGCATACAGAGCTGCATGAATGTACTATCTCATATCATGCACATTACTGAATTGTAGTGCTTCTCTGGTTGCCCATTCATTCATTGTGTCAATGTTGCTTTCATATTACCTTACCTGGCTGATAGCTGTGCCATATTGTGTTAATTTGTTGTAGGCTAGTTGCCCAAACGTTCGTTGTGTCAACGTTGCTTTCCTATTATCTGACTTGACCAATGATAGCAATGCTAGTGTGTTAATTTTGTGCAGGCTGCTGAAGATAAGAAGAAAAACTCTGAAAACTGCAAGGCAACCCCATTGTTTCTTTCCAGTAAATCTAGGCCACGTAATATGGCAATAAGTCATGATTAATCTGTTTGGTTCCCGTCCTAATTTATGTTATGATGTAGTGGTCGAGACACTCTCCACTATCAATAACACAAGCCTGCCAAAATCGTCATCTGAACCTGTTTAGTATCCTCTGTCTCGAATGCAACGGAATAAATGTATGTTTGTGAACAAATTAAGGCTGAAGCAATGATGGAAATGGTGGATGAATGAGAGGTGCAGAGTCATGCGACACAACAACTGATAAATGTTTTCAGAGATAGTGTAGCAAAGCAGCAAGAACTTGCAAACATGCTTATGGGCGTCATCTGTGCTGAGGTTGCAGATTGTGACGTTGTAGATGGTTAGGTTCTCCTCATTTATTTGCACTGGCATCAATCTTTGATTGCCCAGTGGATGTAATTTCCTGTAATATATGCTGGATGTGCAACGTTATTCCCTGTATGTTGTACCTTTGCTCGTCGTAATGGGCTCAAATTATCTAATTTGGCCTTAAGACATGAACAAACTTTAGTGGGCCCATTAAGTTAATCGGCCATTACTAGGCCGAAAGTTAATGGTCGGCCCTCTTACCTCCCGGGTCATTAACAGGCAGACATCAAAGCGGGCAACAGGTGGCCCCAATTTATTTCACGGGCCATTAATAGGCCGTTACTAAGTTTGGGCTACATATGGCCCAACTATAGTGTAGGCCTTTAGCAGGCCAAAAGAGACAGCGGGCTTGTACTGGACCATGAAGAGCATGGGCTGCTAAGAGGCCGAAAGTCAGGTCGTATTGTAAACGGCCCAACTGTGTTGTGGGCCTATAGCAGGTCGAAAGAGAAACCGGGCTGGTATTGGACCATGAAGGGCATGGGCCGTTAAAAGGACAAAACTAAGGTCCGACTACAAATGGCCCAACCCATTTATGGTCCATTAACAGGCCGAAAGGCACACATGGCCGGGAATTGGCCCAACACTTAAATGGGTCGCTAAAAGGCCAAAACTCAGGTCCGACTACAAATGGCCCAACTGATTTATGGGTCGTCAACAGGCTGAAAGTGACACCGGGCCAGAAATTTGCCCAACACTTAAATGGGCCGCTAAAAGGCCGAAACTCAGGTCCGACTTCAAATGGCCATCAGATTTATGGGTCGTCAACAGGTGAAAGACACACCGGGCCAGAAATTAGCCCAACATTTAAATGGGTCGCTAAAAGGCCGAAAGATGTACATCCTGAAAATTAGCCCATCCATTAAATGGGCCGTTAACAGGCCGAAATCTCATCGGACCGATATTGAGCCCAAATATATAGCGGGCTGTTAACGGGCTCGAACTGACGATGGGCTGCAATGGTGTCAAATCTTTAACGGGCCGTTGACGGGCCAAATTGGCACATCTCGTATGGGCCGTGGGATTAAATGGACCTGAACAAGTGGGCCTTATATGGGCCGGCCTGCTAATTTTTATTTGGCCGGCCTTTTTCACCGGAATGGGCCACTGTTGGATCATGCCAGGTGTTGACCTATCATAGGCGCCTCTCGTCCAATGAGTGGATGACATCTGTCCCAACGGTGAGGCAACACGTGTTTCCTGCGGCCAATGATGATTTTACATGTGGAAAATCCCCATTGGTCCGGGCTGTTAACGGGTTATCGGATCCAAAACCGAACCCGATAGCTTAACGGCGTTCCGTTACGGTGGATGCCACGTGTCGGTCACCCTTGACGAAAGCACTCTGTGACGCGCGATTTATCGTCATGGAAGAGGACACTTCCGTGATGATAATTTTGGTAATGTCATGGAACACTTCTATGACAGCACAGGTTTGACTATCTTGATTCTGTCATAAATTTTTCATGGATGTACATGCATGACAAAAAACGCGACCTACTGTGACAAACACGTATCATCACGGAAGTGTATTTTTTTGTAGTGCATGGCGGAGGCAGAAGCTCGCGTCCTGTCTTCAGCCGCACTGACTCGCGTCTTCAGCCATCTGCACCTCCGCGACCCCAACGCTCGGCTTGATGAGCTGCTGGAGCCTGTGGCTGAAGATCAATGCAAAGCTGCCGCCGCAGCTGTACAAGGTCAAGTGGAGGCCTTGCCAGGGAGGTTCCGCGGCTTTGTCTCCGATCCTATGTCTGGCGACGCCGCGGATCCTGCGGCTGGTGGCGAAGGTGGGAACATCGCTGCCCACAAGGGAGCACCTTCCGCAGGCGGTGGTGATATCAAAGGGTGACCTACGGCTATTCTTCCCGTTTTATTCCTGCAACATGTATCAGGCCTCGTGGAGGCGTTTAGACTTTTCATTTGGTATTGTGAGAACAATATGCTTGTAATATTTGCTTTGGGGTTTTGCGATTTCCTTCCTATTTTCTTTGCATTCTGCATCGGCAGAGCCCGGCCCCGCGCATACCTCAGCCGCCATTGGGCCGAGCGGAGACCAGGACGGACCAAGGAGCGAGGGGCTATGTGACCAGTTAGGCTCCTGAGTCGCGATGCTCAGGAGTCCCCCTTGAAGCGCAAACAACATATAAGGAGAATTCGTGAGGATAGATCAATGTTCTACGTCGGCAGAGCCTGGCCACGCGCATACCTCAACCGCCATTAGGCCGACCGGAAACCAGGACGGACCAAGGAGTGAGGGGCAACGTGACCAGTTAGGCTCCTAAGTCGCGATGCTCAGGTCCCCTTGATGTGCAAACAATTTCCATACCTGCCCTCGCCGAGGCCTCCGGAGGGGCGCACGACGCCCAGGTCCGGGGGACCTGGTTGGGTGTCATACGCTTGGGCGTGACCTGAGCACAGCCCCCGTGCCCAGCCCCCTCCTGCGGCTCTCCCAAGGGGAGGCGTTGTGGTGAGGCTGGGCACTGAGCTCTGGGCTCCCTGAAGTTGGTACGACCATGGGGCCGCCCTCAGTTGTTTATCACCAGCGCAGAGCATAGTGCTTCCGATTGTGCACAGGCATAGCCGCTCCTCGGCAGTGTCAACAGCCAGCGCGGAGCATGGTGCTTCCACTTGGGCGTGGGATGGGGGGGCCTCCGAGAGGAGCCCCCGGGGCGTGTACAACCCCGCCGTGACACATGGCTTGCACGACAGGGCTGCGAGGTGTATCTGGGCACCCGTGAGCCAGCGCGGGACTCACGAGCCCCTACCTCAAGGCGGGTTGCGCCTGGTCTTGAGTCTTGGTTACTGTATGTCCCTGTAAGGCGGTTAGATGCAAGCACTCTACGTCCTCAGGTCCCGGTCCTTGAGCGAGCTCAGCCGCCGCTGGTATGCCAGGTCGCGATGCCGTGGTCAAGGCCAGGGGGTGAGCGCTAGAGAGCCAATAAGAGCTCCTGAGTCGCGATGCTAAGGAGCCCCCCTTTTAATGTGAAAGCGGATTGCATAAGATGATCAGGCCCGTGGTGGGCGGCAATCGAGCAGGTGACAACAGTTGGCAGGTTAAGCATGGAGAGCAGACCAACTTGGATAAATGCAGGAAGATACATGCCACCGGGTCCGGCCCGAGCGGCGTGGGGATGATGCAGCCCACGGGGCGCCCCCAACAAGGTAAGCTAAAGACATAAGTAAAAGGGATACATGCCACGGGGATGGACCCATGCGGCCTGGGAATAATGCAGCCCGAGGGGTGCTCCCAGCTAAACGAGCTTGGAAGATGTCACCTTGTTCTGTAGACGTGGTAGAGTTGGAGCAGCTGAAGGCATGCGTTGAAGAAATGACTCATGAGCCACCGGGACCCTAAGCCTCGGGAGGCTTTGGGGGCTCGGGAGGTTCCCTGAAGACCGTCTCCATCTCCACCAAAACGGCGTGGTACCTGGCTTCTTCAGCCGCCAGGACACGTCGCACACTACAAAAAAAGACACATCCGTGACATTTTGGGCCGAACGATTTTTTTCTATCATACATATGACTCTTCTATGACGATAATTGTGACAAAACCCGGTATCATCATAGATGTGGTGGGCTCCTACTTCTATGACAAAAAATCATGACAGAAAAATGGGCTTTTCGTCCTGGGCGGGCCGGAGACGCAACTGCATGACATTCTTTGGGCCGTCCATGACGGAAAAAACTATGGTAGAAGTGAGGGGGAGGAAAATTTTGGGGTGTTCCCGGTTACGGTGGGAGGTCAAGGGACGAGCGATGTGCGTTTCTCTCGTACACGTACGCGCGTGTGTGCGAGGTGTTGGCTCTAACTGAACCCGAGCGAGGCGTTGGGCTCTAACTAAACCCAAGCGATTGCACTGCAGGCTACGCGTTACTGAACCCGAGCGATCGATCGATGGCTGTTAACTAAACCCGATCGAGCAATTCCTTCGCTACTGTTGCTAACTGAAGCCGATCGATGCTGCCTCTGGATGAACAGTGAGTGTTGCGGGGGGGTTGGATAAACAATTCCCGGTGGGGGTGGATGAACAGGACCCCATGGTGTTGCCTCTGGATGAACAGGACCCCGATCGATCGAACCGGTTGGGGCTGGATGAACAGGACCCCGTGGAGGGTTGGATGAACAGGACCACCCATGGAGGGCAGGATGAACAGTAGACGGTGGAGGGGTGTCCATGGAGGGGTGGTTGAACAGGACCCCGTGGTGTGGAGGGCTGGATGAATAGTAGATAGTGGAGGGGTGATTGAAAAGTAGCCGGTGGAGTAGCGCGCGGTGGAGGCTCGATGAACAGGAGCTCGTGGAGACTGGAGGAGGTCGACGGTGGATGGACAGTAGCTCGTGGAGGCTGTAGGGGGTCGACGGTGGAGATGAAGAGTATCCCGTGGAGTCCCATTTTGCGGTACGCCACACCCCTCCCGATGAACAGGACCCCCGTTTCGACCGTAGCGCTCCAACACAAGTCCATTTCCTCCGTTTTGCGGTACGCCACACCCCTCCCGATCAACAGGACTCCCATTTCGACCGTAGGAGGTCCGTTTCCTCCGTTTTGCGGTACGCCATACCCCTCCCGATCAACAGGACCCCGTTCCGAATGTAGGATGTCCGTTTCCTCCATTGTGCGGTACGTTAGGCCTCGTTTCCATCGCCTGTTCCATCCAAGCCCTCCCGATGAACACGACCACGCATTCTATTCCGACCCAGCCGGTTGGCTCCCACGCGTTCCGTTGCCTGCCGATGAACACGACGCATTCCGTTGCCTCCCCGTGAACACGATGCATTCCGTTGCCTCCCCATGAACACGACGACGACGCTGTTTCTCCGTTCCGACCCAGCCAAGTACACGAGCACTGGCCATACGTATGCGCGAGTAGGCGTTCGAGACCCCGCCCGTATGTACACATACGTGGCCGTATTTTCTTTCTTGCACCCTGGCCGCTGTATGTACGTGTACATGCTAGGTGCGCGCCTCTACTACGACACGTGCGCGCCTCTACATCGACCAGTATGTACGTACACGTTCGCGACCAGAATGACAATGCTACGTTCGCTTCGACCAGGTGGGTCCCGACTGTCAGGCACTTCCTTGCCTGCGAAGATGTAGCTGGTGGGTCCCAGCAGTCAGGGGGGCGAGTCGTTTGGTTTTTTTGCCCGGACGCACTTCCTTGCGTGCGAAGATGTAGCTGGTGGGTCCCAGCAGTCTGGGGGCGAATCGTTTTTTTTTGCCCGGACGCACTTCCTTGCGTGCGAAGGTGTAGCTGGTGGGTCCCAGCAGTCAGGGGGGAAACATTTTTTCGCTAAATACGGTGGCCCGTCTGGTGGGTCCCTGTTGTCAGGTGGAGGAATCATTATTTTCCTCGTAATAAGGAGGCACTTCCTTGTTGCCGCCATGGACCCAGCTGTCAGCCTCTCCACGTACAGTCCACGTCCGATGGAAGTCGTTCCTTGACCATGTTGACCACGCCGCGCCGAGAGCACCAGGGCGGTGGACGACGGTGAGGACTAGAAAGGGGACAACACGGAGGCAGGGATGACTCAGCAGTTGTTTCCCATGCGGAGGGGAGTACGACTGTATGAGGGTTTACTAGTTCGTCTGTCGTCGCTGGAGAATAACAGCAGGTGTGGGTGAGTAGAGGGATGGCTAGGCCAGCGATGGGAGTACGGTCGGGCGGTGAGGCCTGCGCGGCAGCACAATCAGCCGCGAGGCGGAGGGAGCTGTCAGTCCCGTCGGCGCTTGTTTGAGCGGCTGGAGCAGGAAGAGCAGAGATTGAAGAAGCACGACGGCCGTTGGATGGACATCCAACAGTCAGTGCTTGTGCATCAACCTTCTTTTAGGAAAGCCTCAAATCTGTGGAAAATAGCATACAACCCATCTGCCATTATTTCTAATAATTTACAGCCAATTTGCTAATTCTTAAGGTTTTTTTTGGAGCCCATGTTCTTTTTGTTAGCATTGCAACCCATATTGTGGCAACGGTTAAACAAATTATACGAAATTTTGCATATTTCGGTGCGGTCCGAACTGTTTTTAATCCCGAAATTTTGACTCACATTCAAACTGATTTTAAAAATAAATGCATATCAATATAAAATCCAAAAAATTCTCCATGCATAAAAATTCATGTAATTTAAAATCTTGAAATAAAAAAAAGATATTCCAAACTAATTGCCGGTTTGATGTGTTTTAAAAATGTACAACCCATTTCTCATTACTAATGGGCCATTTTCTCGGCCAGCCGAACGAAATCTCTCCTCGTCTTGAAAGATTTGCAGCCCAATAGGCCTGACAAAGCGACTTACTTGGCAAATCAAAAAAACCTAGGCTGTGGACGTGGAACCAGCTGTCAGCCTCTCCACGTACCGTACCCTTCCGACGGCGAGGCCTAGGAAGGGGACGACGTGGCAGTGGAAGCCCGCGCGGAGAGGACTACGAGGGTTCACTGGTTCGGCTGCGGTGTGAGGCTGCCGTCGCCACAGGGCCTGGTCAGCGGTTGGAATAGTAGCGGGCGGTGAGGCCTCTACGGCAGAATAGCCGGCCACGGGAGGCAGGAGCATGCGGCACGACCAGCGTTGCTTTGGGCGGCTGGAGAAAGAAGACCAGAGGTTGAAGAAGGACTACGACCGTTGGATGGACATCGTACGGTCACTGGAGCTAGAATCGTTCATATTGAGTAAGTTGACAAAGCCCTTCATCCCCGTCAACTTAGTAGGCCCACAAGTCAGCCTCCCAGCAAGGTGGGTCCCAGCTAGCCGGGGGAGTATTCATTTTTTTGTGCGTAATAAGGAGGCACTTCCGGTGGGTCCGAGCTGGCAGCGGGGGGAACGTTTTTTTTCACAAAATACGGTGGCCCGTCCGATGGGTCCCAGCAGTCAGGGGGAAATGATTTTTTCGCAAAATACTGGTGGCCCGTCTGGTGGGTCCTTGCTGTCAGGTGGAGGAATAATTATTTTCCACGTAATAAGGAGGCACTTCCTTGCGGGTGCCATGGACCCAGTTGTCAGCCTCTCCACGTACAGTACTCTTCCGATGGAAGTCGGTCGTTGACCAAATTGACCATGCCGCGCCGAGAGCACCATGGCGGTGGACGACGACGAGGCCTAAGAAGGAGACGACGCGGAGCCATGCAAGACGCGGCAGTGGATGCCCATGCGGAGAGGAGTACGAGCGTTCACTGGTTCGGCTGTGGTGTGAGGCTGCCGTCGCCGCAGAATAACAGGGGGTGTGGGTGAGTGGAGGGATGGCCTGGCCAGTGGTGGGAGTAGTATGGGGGCGGTGAGGCCTCCGCGGTAGCACAGCCGGCCACGGGAGGCAGGAGCAGGCGGCATGACCGGTGCTGCATTGGGCGGCTGGAGCAAGAAGACCAGAGGTTGAAGAAGCACTATGGCCGTTGGATGGACATCATACAGTCACTAGAGTATTGACTAAGTTGACAAAGCTCTCCGTCCCTGTCAACTTAGTAGGCACACAAGTCAGCCCAACAATATGGTGGATCCAGCTGGCAGGGGGGTATTCTTTTTTTGGGCGTAATAAGGAGGCACTTCCTTGCATGCGAAGATATAGCTGGTGGGTCTAACCTGTCAACGGGGGGGGGGGGGACGTTTTTTTCATGAAATACAGAGGCCCTTCCTATGGGTCCTAGTTGTCAGGTGGAGGAATCATTATTTTGCGCGTCATAAGGAGGCATTTCCTTGCGTGCGGTCGTGGACCCAGCTATCAGCCTCTCCATGTACAGTCCACTTCTGATGGATGTCGTTCATTGACCACGTTGACCAGGCCGCGCCGAGAGCACCAGGGCGGCGGACGACGGCGTGGCCTAGGAAGGGAATGACATGGAGCCGGGGAATACTCGGCAGTTGTTTCCCACGCGGAGGAGTACGAGGGTTTACTGGTTCGTCTACCGTCGCCGGAGAATAACATCATGTGTGGGTGAGTAGAGGGATGGCTAGGCCAGCGATGGGAGTACGGTGGGGCCATGAGGCCTGCGCGGCAGCATAGCCTGCCGCGGGAGGAGGGAGCAGGCAGTCCCGCCAGCGTTTGTTTGAGCGGCTTGAGCATGAAGAGCATAGATTGAAGAAGCACGACAGCCATTAGATGGACATCCAACAGTCACTGCTCTCGTGTGTTAAGTTGACAGGGCATTGCGTGTGCGTCAACCTTTTTTTATGAAAGCATACGCGTCAACCTGTAGTAGGCGCACAAGTCTGCCTCAAATCTGTGGAAAATAGCATACAACCCATCTACCATTATTTCTAATAATGTAGAGCCCATTTTCTAATTATTAAGAATTTTTTTGGAGCCCGTCTTCTTTTTGTTAGCATCACACCCCATATTGTGGCCATGGTTAAAAAGTATACGAAATTTTGCATATTTCGGTGTGGTCAACTATTTTTAATCCAGAAATATCGATTCACATTCAAACTATTTTGAAAAATAATTTATATAAATATAAAATCCAAATAATTGTCCACGCATAAAAATCAATGGAATTTAAGATCTTGTAATGAAAAAAAGTTGAATCTATTTCCCAGTTTGATGTGTTTTAAAAATGTACAACCCATTTCTGGGCAAACCGAATGAACCTCTCCTCGTCTTGAAAGATTTGCAGCCGAGCAGGGCCGATAAAGCAAGTAGGCCTTGTTTGAGTATTTCTTTAAAAAAATAGAACTAGGCTAGCCATTTTCAGCAAAAAAAAACACAACTGGGCTCATGATGTGGTAAACACAAATTAAACCCTGGCTATACGGGCCATAGCCCCCGCACAGCCCCGTTGTTACCCTGATCCGTTGCTAAAACTAGTATAAATAACAATTGCTTGTTCCTCAAAAAAAACTACGCGACTTGCTGGGTCCCTGGTGTCAGCCGCTCGTAGTGTAATTCTCTCGTTTATTGACTACGTTGACAATGGCGTGAGCCCCAGATATCCAGCCTTTCCTATGAAAATTTACAGCCCATTTGATGTGCTAGTTCGAAATAAGTTTGTGGGTGCTGGCGGGGGCTAATCACTTGGCTTCTGTAATGCACAGTGAGCTCAACCAGCCGGCGAGAGTGATGTTATTTCCCTTGGTTTGGATTTGTTACAATATTTCACTCTAAATTAAACGTATGGCAAGCCATTTGCCTTGTTTCAAAGAAAATATGACAGTCACAGCCGAGTTGAAAAGGGCAGGAACATCTAACTCCAGCTTACAAACTGTACAAAAGCACAAGGGTTAATTGTTCATCAGGTTTACAAAAAAAACCAGATTGACAAGGGCAACAACATCTAACTCCAACACTATTTTCGGCAGTCACAGTCAAATGGATCTGTCAGGTCCATAGAATGAACATCCTGGGTCATAAAATTTACTTGATTATGACCACGATATGTTGTAAATAGAAGTCCGACACATTCAGAAGCTCTTTTGCCCACCTGAAACTCATTTTTTTGCTCCTCGACATACCCATCCGTCAAAACCATGCTGTTGATAAACTTAAGCCTGATGGACAATAGTAACCTCGCATTCAGGAGGAAGAATGTGACAAATCTTGTGTTTGCACGGTTGGCTACATATCATTCTACCGTTATTGTCTTCAATCGAATCTCATGAGAAGTGAGAAAATCCTGATGCTTACGAATCCACCGATTGGTTATAACTTTCTTACCCCGTCCTGTTGCCTAAATAGACATGAAGATTGAAATAGTTAAGGTCTAAAAGAAGAGTGTCGAAAGACCAACAGCTGAACGGTTTATTCTAGTACACTATATGCGGGCTTCCAATGTGCGTGAAATTATCACCTTTATATGCAACTTCTCCAGACATGGAAAGCATTGCAGCAAGCCAATAATCTTGTTCAGATCAAAACTATTCGTTTGGATATATAAGATCTTGACAGAATCCAGCACCATTGATAGGCCATCCATGGAGAAACTCTTCATTGAGCATAGAACATAATATTAGTACAAAATGTGTACTCCAAGATGATATATAAATTATGCGCAGAAATTTAAAATGCAGCTTATGGTTACAAGTGTAGATGATAATATAAAGTACCTGAAGAACTGTGGAGCCAAACACCATATTGAAATGAGCACAAAGATCATGTATTACACCCAAGGTCTCTAGTTTAGGCGCAGAGAGGATGGTTATTTGCAACGGTGAATAACTAGAATCAAGGATCAACCTTTGAAGTGAAGGGGCATCTTGGATTATGTGCTGCCTTCCGTCAAAAGATATTCCAATTCTTACAAGTTTAGGCGGTTTTATTTGGAGAAAACCGATTCTAACTGTGAAAACAAGCACCAAGCACTCCAGCGCAGGGCAACTGGAGTGGATGATGTTGTGCAATGAGGCCTCTGATATACGAACCCGCACAAGTGAAAGTTTCTTGAGAAATGGGAGTCGAAGGTTAAGTACCAGATTGTCTGGTAGGTAGCACTGCGCAAAGGTGGCGGTGTGGAGAGAGGACGAAAACCCTGAGATGGACATCGGTGCTGAGGGCACAAGTTCATGGCGTTCCGTATGTGGTATGTGATTTCCAGGGGAATAGTAGAACTAAACCAGTTGTAGTTCTGTGAATTCAGGGGATTCCAGCCAGGCGTCCACCGTGCAGGGCATGGTATGCTTGCTCAGGTAGGATGACGGGATGCAGAGGCTTTGAACGGAGCCCTGGTGGGAGGAGATGATGGCTCTGGGGATTTCAAAATCATTGAAGAGAGATAGCTGACGACAGTCGAGGTTAAGGGGAACAGGTGCGCCATAGAGGGCGCCACCAAATTGAGAGGACTTGGGTGCGGCAGCAATCCTTGGTGGGGAGAAGCAACATGATCTCCCCAAGGATGGCGTCCGGGAGATCGCTGATGCGGTCCACCCGAGATTCTACGGGTTCCTGGGATCCGGTGGGGGCGGGGTCGCCACTTCTCCCAGCGCTGCTGGGGGCGTGATCTACAACAGGCATCACCGCTGGCGGGAGTCTCATCTTCTTGGCGCTGGGGTCAGCCGACTCCATTTTCCTCGAGGGCGTCGCGTCGCGCTCACGGATTTGAGCAGAGTAACGAACGACGAGCCAAGTTGTAGTGCGAGCGAAGAAGAAGGGGAGCTGGGGTTTTCTGTAGGAGTGAGGAAGAAGGGGAGCTGGGGTTTTCTGTAGGAGTGAGGTGAGGAATTTGGGGGTACGAGTGGAGCAAGCTGACGTGAGGTGGGTGGGAGCGAGGAGGAAGAAGATCACCCAGGTTTTTTTTGCGGGGGGGGGGGGGGGGGGGGGGGCGGTGTGCTGGGTGTGGGTAGCGCCTCTCAGTCAGTAAATATATGGGCTTTTGAATTGATTTTACTATTTACTAGTGTGGATGGGCTGTTTTTTCTTGGGACCCGAGAAACAATTACTACTAGTATAGTGGAGACACTCTACAGCTACCCAGAAAAACAATTACTACTAGTAAAGTGGAGACACTCTATCGCTTCTGGCTCCTCCTAGGTCATTGAAACGTCTCCCTCTACTGAATGCCGTTATACTTTTGTTCACCGACATGCGGGCCATGCAGCGTGCGGGCCCAAATGCCATCCACCAAATTAGAAGGCGGTATGGAGGCAGAGAGTCACCCCGGTCGTAGCGTGGCAGTAACGAGCCGTCGTATCACAAAAACCCACCACCCACAGTCTAAGTTTGACGGACGAAGCAACCATCATTTCACTCTTCGCTGAATCCCCTTCTCCCTCACCGTCTTCAAGAAAGGCAACACTTGCATCTGCCACTGTTCTTCTCTCCGAACGAAGGGAAGGTAAGCGGATCCGTGATGTTGGTATATTTTCGTTCAGAGGAAAAAAATAACTTGTGCAAAGCAGTAACCGATCCTCACTCTCTTTTTTGTTTCATTGTCATTGCGATTGTGTTTTTCTTTTAGTGGTCTCCTAGTATTCGTCAGTTTCATGATGGACCAAGGAAACCAGGCAAAGATCTGCTGATATTAGCAGACGCGGGAGGCTGATCCCCACGAGACAGAGAGCTCCAAGAAGATGGAGGCAACCACCGAGGCGACCCCACATACTGGGATGGTCAACGCCCCGTTTGAGGTTACAGCCCCCGTGGCACTGCAGGAGCAGTTTTCCCCCTTCGAGGATGTGCCCCCCCCCCCCCCCCCCCGCTGAGCTGCCTAAGGTGATTTCCTTCTTTGCCGATCTCGATTGTGGTTTTTCATCTAAGTATGTGGTGCTTTTTTTAGAAAAGGAAGTATCTGGTGATTAATAATGCAAAATTTTATTAGCTTCGAAGCCATGGTATATGTAGTGGTTTAAATAACTTGTGTTTCTTATACTGAAAAGTAATTCAGAAATTGTTTGTTTTTCAATTAGAGCCCTGATGCAGACAAGGATTGTGTGGTTGTACATGTCACTCGCTATGAGGCGGACGACCTGAATATACGCACTGGGAAAACAGAGTTCTTAGGCTATTGGATCCTGGAAGCCATTTGCGGTTATACCAATGAAGAGTTGTATTAAAGCCTCACTGTTGTCAGGCGTGTTATCCAGGGTGTACTGAAGCACAAGAAGTTCAAAGCTACTCCTTCGTTTGTGAGTAATACTGTTCTTGTCAAGCTTACGCAGGAAGATGACTGGCATGCCTCCACAAGCAAGTTTATCAGTGGCAAGGCCACAAGGTTGTCTTCATGAAGGTTCACAGGATTGAGCTGCTGCGGGACGTCCTCGATGATGTTTGTGGCAAGGTCCGTCTTGTGTCCATCCCAAATTAGATCAAGGCATGAAATAGTTGCCCCAGCTAGTGCTTAATAGTAGTTTGGATTGTGTGTAATTATCCAAACCTTGCCTGTTATCGACCCCTCTGGGGCTAGTACTCTGCTTGAATCCGTCTATGGGAACTGCTGCTACTTTTGTGTGCCCGTGAATCATGTGAGAACCATCGTAATTGTTGCCGAAACAGATGCGTCCTCACTAGTTTTTTCATGAATATGGCATGGTAAGACATAAGTTGTCATGGTTTATCATACGAGCAGTGTGTGTTTTGATGAAATAGAGCACTCGTTCGAGAACCGTGCGCCGACGTATACATAAGTACTTGTAAACACTGTTGGTGCTACCCCACTTGTAAGAAGTTGTGCAAAACATGGCACATTGGCTCAGCTCGCTTCAACACTAGGCTATCGACCAGCTAACAATCAACAATCTGCTGTCTGACATATAAGCAACTATGTATCTTATTACAGTGGTTCATGCAGTTAATTGAGGCCACAATGTAATAAATTCCAAACGTTCACACGCTAGTCCAGCGCTCATGTGGAACACTCACATTAAACTCGTCTTCATAAAAAACTTGAAAAGCATAACTTAAGCAATTTTATACATCTCAATGATTCATAGAACATAACAAACATATACTAGTTCACAGCAAAAGACAAAGTTGTGAGAAGGTTTACAAATTAGGAAAAAACAAGCAAGGCTTCTCTCTGAGCAAAGCGCCTCCCGGTAGGCTTAAATTTCCTGGAGTTCACTCTGGTTTTTTCTTGTTGCCACCAATTAGGGTTAGGTTCTCTCATTCTAGAATAACCAATTATAATTGTGGTCTGAGCTAGAATGCTGAACTGAACCATGCAGTGTACTGACCAGCTGAAAGTCTTGTGCATTCCACTAAATCTAAGCACCGCTATTTGCAGAAATAAGTAGACTACAATGCCTCTTGTCCGCGCACCTGTCCAAAAAAGCGTCGTGCACCCGTGTTAGCTAGTCCTTGGTCCATGGATGAACTGGTAGAAAGTGCATTCAGGACTAGGATGCAGTTGTTTTCGCTCGTCCCTGACCGCAATCAGGAAGTAAAACGTACGAATCAGCTTCTTTTAGATTGTGTTGGTCATTCTACCCTAGTTACTACCAATGTAGGGATACCTTGAAGACGGGAGGCTAGACGACGGCAGCGAGGGATAGCCATCTCATTTTGCGCAGTTGTACTAAAACTGAGGTGTGTGCTTTTGATTGCGCGGATAGAAACGATACAGAGACAGACATCCCGAAACGATATGGAGATAGACATCCCTGTTTGCGCAAATAAGAAATACGGTTATTTAAACAGTGATAGATATTAATACTTTCCCCCGTTTCCTCTTAGAACCAAGTCCTAGATTCATGCTACAGCTTTCCCACTTTCTTCCTTGTTTGAACCAACGCTTTGAGTCGACTATATGAAATAGCTTTACTTCTAATAATAGTAGAAGTCTAGGTGGCTTTGGGACAACGGTTGGAAGTAGAAAAGGATCCACACGAAGGGAGCTGGGGCAGTAAAGCAAGGCAGGTTTCGAAGGAATATATACCTGAGGGTCGTCGGCATGTCACAAAGACGGCGTCGGGAGGCCGCATCTTGGCCACAATACCGCAGGGAGGAAGAAGGGGTCGGAGGCCCTCCCGAGTCGGCGCTCTCTTGGAGAGAACGGCACGGCCGCCGATTGGGACGCGCGGGCAGCCGTTGGTCTCCTCCCTCGCCGCCGACGACAGCGTGAACGATGCACCTACACCCCTGCCCCGGTCGAGGTTGTCCGGCCAGATTTGTGACCAGCCATGAGCTGAGAGAGAGTGTGGCCACCTATGTGTTGCTTAGATCTGGAGAGCATGAGAGAATGAACGAGAGGAACCCTATAAAAGCAAGCGCTAAGGCTCCTGCTTTTATATATAGTGGAGTGATTTTGTTGTACCAGCTTCGAAAAAATGCACTCCTACGTGTACCCGCGAGTGGGTGTGAGAGAACTAGTGCGTGCGTGCACCGCTTCTCTTTGCGAGAGTACACTATACTATGCCCAAAGAACGTTTGCCACAAGAGTAATAGTACAAGTGTGTGACGTGTGAGCTAAAATAAAATTTGTGCGTCGTCTTTTGTTTTTTAGAAGTTCTGAGGGTAGGGTGTGAAGAGCAAACATGTGCGTGACGTCTACCTACAGATAGACGGTGGGTGCAACGTGCGAGTCTGCGAGAGGACTCGGGAGAGTCGTGACTCATGAGGGTGCGTGTGCGTGAGAGAGAGGGGGGCACGTATCAATGCAATGCATGTGTCCGCAAATCATTATCCGACAAACGTTCGCCACAAGCTTTTCTTGACGAACGCCGTAAGAACCATTAGACCGGCATCCGACAGTGTCAGTTTTGCCATGTCATTTAACAGAACAGCCACTCCTCCTACACACAAATCTTCTACGTGAGTGTTAGCCACTGTCGTATGCTCCCTCCGTTCCGAAATGCAGTGAACATAGCTTTATTGAAAATTCAAACCTCACAAACTTTTACCGAGTTTTCGTGTACCAAATTGCACATGTAGAATACCATGTATATATCATTTCATTCATCTTCAAGAGGTAAATATAAAGTTGGGTGAGGAGTCTACAAAGAAAGACCACCGTATCACCCGCAGCAATTTCAAGCATCCTTTAGTGTTGAGGAATATCATAGGAACTCTATATGATATGATTTTTATAGGATTTTTTTCCTTTAGAGCCAATTGGTTCATAGGAATAGATTCATATAGTCCACATTTCAAAGGAAATAAACATGATATCATTTATATTGCTTTAGAGCCACTTGATTCATATGAATGGATTCCTATACTCCCTTAATTTCAAAGGAAAATAAACATTAGCGTATATTCAATAGAAAAGTTCCTATGATATGAACCAAATTACATCTCTTTTCTAATCCCTCCTCATAGGACTTGAGATACATGTCATCTCTAGATTCAATAGAAAAGTTCCTATGATGTGAACCAAATGACATCTCTTTTCCAATCCCTACTCATAGGAATTGAGATGCTCCATGTCATCTCTTTCCCTACAACTTCCATGTATACATCTTCTATTCCTAAATAGATAGTACAACCCACTAGTAGATTTTTTTCCAAAACATGCAACTACGGCACAAGAACTATAAAGTGTGCCAATAACTTTGAAAGATGATCGCTGGATGAAGCTAACCCGACAGTGCAGAGATAGCCAAATCCGAGCACTACTGGCCTTTGGATATCATCAACATTCCGCCAGATCTACCACATGTACAATTTAGAAGACTCCACGGTTGAACTTAAGCATAATGCACAAACCTCAGAACACAAGCACTTCTCCTTTGTTCAAGAATCTTTTGTATCATAATTGATTATTTTTTCTAAATGAATTGCCATTATTTGTTTTTTACTTTATGATTTACTCCCTCCGTTCGAAAATAGATGACCCAACTTTGCACAAAGTTAGTGCAAAGTTGGGCCATCTATTTTGGAACGGAGGGAGTACAATGCACAACCCCATGAATCTTAACATTTTTATAAAACTTATTGATTTTGAATGAGATGAACTATAAGAACTAAACGGACATCTACATCATGCATATATGACTCAAAGCTTTACATGCTATAGTGTGTATTTATTCATAATTTGGTTTCGAAATCTCATGCGTTCAATACATGTGTACCTTACTAGTTTTGAGTAGAGTAGCAAATTTCACGCGGCCCCGGGTATATCAAAATGCAGGGCCCATGCATCATTGCCTTTCGGTCGAACCTACATCCACAATTTTTTGTACGTACTATATCTCCACTGGTCCCCGAACCCAAAATGCTGCCTCGTTCCCGTAAAACCAAGCGGCCCCCACATATTTAAGGCGTCGGCTCGAACCCATTTACTACAACATGGCCCCGCACGCCGTAGTACTCCTACAAACCCTACTGCCGCACTCATCATCGGTTTTCTTCAAGAGGATGAGGGAGAAGGCAATTTGTAGTGGAGGCGCTTTCAAAAAAAAGGATCTGTAGTAGAGACCCCTACCCTAGGTGCCCTAGGTAGCTGCCGCACGCATCATTGTTTTCTCTTTTCTTTATGCTCTTGCGCCCTAGAGTGAAATGATGGTTGCTTCGTCCGTCCAGCTTAATGCGGGAAAGGTGGGGCTTTGTGATTTGACCCCTCGTCGCTCATTTTCTACTACTGAGGCGCTACGACCGGGGTGCCTCCAATTCCAACCGCTGCTCCGAACTGTAATTTGGTGCATCGCACATGGAACAAGACGGTGGATGAGCCACATGTCGGCCAAAGGGGTCCTGTTAAGTGTGTCTCCATTTCGTGTGCGGACTGACCCTTCTTGAGTTTCTGCGCCAACACGACAGGAGCAGCCTACCACTTGGTTTTGCTCCTTGGTGAATCCCGACTATATATTGATCTAAAAAGATACATGCTGAACTACCCTCTCCATCTCGTTTTTTTTATTTTTAGGCGTGTCGGTTTGATGGGCCTGCACGTAGTTCTAGGTCATCCATTTGACTAACTAAATATGAGTTACTATGTCACAAAAAGTATATCATTGGGTTCTTAAGCGGATGTATTTGTATTTAAAAGTCGAGGACGGGGCTTTTCCTACACGGTAGGCGGCGGGGCAGTTCCGCCTAGTCAGTTCGACAGAGACGCGAGAAGACGAGGGAGTAGGCTGCTGCAAACGTAGGGCTATGTGATTTGACAGCGAGTTACTGTTGGACAGGTGGGGCCCCATGATTTGACTTGCCATTTTAATTTTAACTGCGGCGCTACGACCGGCGTGAGTCTCCCAGATTCCTGACCACCTCCATACAGGTGCCTCTCCCACTGCTCCACCATGTAGTAGAGGCTAGCTCTTGCATGGGAGCCCACTTCTCCACTTTTTCATTGCCTCTATTTACTCCACATATGCAAAAATGCCATGTAAAGCGCACTATTGTACTTACTTTTACTTGCTCCTACATGTGCTTAAGCTTGCCACATAGGCATAAAGTCTAATGTGGCAAGTTAATCAAGAAGACAGAGAGTAGTTTGGTGACCCAAGGAAGAAACGGTGCTAAGCGCGTGTACCTAGGTGAAAAGACAATTTTCAGTCTATAGCTAATTAAATGAAGCAAACTTAGCAACACCATTTCATTGGAAGAGGTCACTCCTTGGCAAATGCAATAAATACACGGGCTTACTAGCACCGTTTCTTCCTTGAGTACGAATAAAGAGATAGAGAGGAGAAAAAATACACTTATAGCCAACCTTGTTGTAGTATGAGTGACTAAGTGATGACTACGTATGACATGCCAACATCAGATAGCCTAACGCACCGTGTTAAATATCCAAGGGCGCGACTGCGCGGGCGACGCAACGGTCGTGGTAGGCGCGACCATGATACGGGCTGCTGGCAGCCCTTGGATCTGAGATCAAACGGTCGCATGCTAAGTTTCTGAAAATTTGTAGAATAACCCTCCAGGATAGGATATTCACCCATAGGTCTAGAATCAGGCCATGCAACCGTTCGATCTCAGATCCAAGGGCTCTCGGAAGCTCGTATCATGGGAGAATGGAAAGCCACTACCCTGCCGTTCCCACGCTGGCGGTTCTCTCCTACTCGTCCCCGCACGTCCTTCAATACTATGGCGGTTCGCTCCTAGCCGTCCCGTCCATTCACATTACGATAGTTCCACTAATCCTAACCCTCCTCCCAAATCCATGGCGTCCCAAATCTCCATGATCGGCGGTGAGTACAAGGTTAGAACCATCACCAGCGATGATTTCGACGTCATCTACACCCGTTCTTCCGCGACGGTGAAAGGATGCCTTTCCCGCTTCAGACGCATGTTCGAAAACTCAGATGATGAGTGGGTCACTGGGCTAGATGTTGAGTACACCACAGTCCTGGGAGGAGAGAAGGATCTAAAGTACGAAGAGAGGAAGAAGCCCGCAGTGATCCAGGTTTGCGTACATAACGTTTTCTTGGTCTACCACATATGCCATGCCAACGTTGAGTGCCAGGATTTTAAGAACTTCCTCAAGGACAAATCAGTGAAATTCGTTATTGTAGACTTTACGAACGACGAAGAAATCCTGGGTCAGATAGGCCTCGTTGTAGGCAACCCCTTCGACCTCTAGAAGAATCGGCTGGTGCCCTCTCGTCAGCCTTCAATGCTGACCCTGGCTGGAGCCATGGTTCATCCGTTGTACGGTAAACTGGTGAAACCTCCATACACGTTTCATCGTCATGCATGGCGGCGTAATGTACTAGATATAGACCACATCCACTACGCTGCAATGGATGGCTACCTTTGTTTCAATATCTACAAGGGTTGGATGAAGAGCAACAGCCAAGTGCGCGGTTCAAGCAAAGAAGTATCGGCCAAGAGGAATAGGGACAAGGACGAAGTCGAGGACGTTGATGAGGACTCCTAGTATGGTGGCAGTGTCGTTGCTCATGGTGGTTCTAAACTTCTAATGCAGTGTCTACCGGATTAGTTGCATAGTTTAATTTCAGGTATGCTTAGTTTAATTTGAGGGGTGTGTTGTGCTGAGCCCCCAGCAGAACTATGTTATGTTTCTTCTCGTTACTTTAACTCTTCAGTATGTACATACTACTAGTATTTCTTTAATAGAATTTAGCACCCCAATTAAGCACGTACTAGCTTTTTTAATAGTACTATATGCATAATTTGGCGACGAGCACTCTCTATATGTACCACCTTTTTTTAATTTCAATTTTTGCTCCATGGCACAATCCATTGATAGTACTACTATACAAAAGTATACATTTTTTTAAAGGCTAGAATACTGTTCATCACATATATAGCCAGTTAAATTCTCAACCTAGAACGACGTGCATGCCATGTAGTAAACCGATACGGAGGAAGTATAGTAAAAATGAGGTGATTTTACCGAGCGATCGGCAGGGGAGCATGGCCTGTCATGCGGTCCCACGTGTCATGATGTATCAAGGCGATGCGCGTGTCCCTCTTGAGGCAGAAGCAATACTAGTACGTGGTTTGAGATGATGGCGAACTGAAGTGTGAAATAATGGTTGCTTCGTCCTTCTGGGAAAGTGCGGCATTGTGATTTGACGTCTCATTGCTCATTACTACTACTGGGCCGGTACGAGTGGGGTGCGTCCCCCTGCTGTTCTGCACTGTTATTTGGTGCTTGACACGTCGACCCGGTTGCTATATGTCCCACATGTCGGTGACAGGATGTACAGAATTCATGAAAGGGAGCGTCGAAGGAGGAGTATACTACAAAATTCATGAAAGGGAGCGAGTTAGTTTTGGAAAAATCTGTTTTTACGGAGTACGTACCCACTAGGGTTTATAGGGCTCATCTAAAAAACATCCGTTTTTCCGTTTGATAAGTCTCTATTCTACTATACTAGTAGTAGTACCATTACATGTTGGATTTCAAGGTGCGTTAGATCACCCGACGCAAGCAGTGTCAAGAGGAAACTAACCAATGCATGTACGAGTTCATGGAAATTTAGTGGTCATTCATGCATTCGTTCTAATTAATGCCTCGGTAAACATAACTTCTTGAGAAAAACTAGCGTACTAATTACTTGTGCAAACTATGAAATTAATTCGACCACTCACCGTCTACCTTGGTTGGAGAGATTTTGAAATTGAGCCATAAACTGGAAAGGAGGGAGTAGTAACTTTTGTCTCGATTACTATTTGTGGCCTTGTATAGAAGCAAAATGTATTTTTTTATAGTGGACTTGTATAAGTAAATGTAGGGAGTACTAACCAAAGTACGTACTAGTAGGGACGAGGAGTAAACGGAGGGAGTAGTAAAATTTTCTCCTCGTGCTGCGAGCCACCGCGCTCGTGGGCGAAGGAGCGGGCGTAAGGCGTAGTAAGCAAGCTTCACCTCATCCTGCGAGCCATCGCGCCCATGGGCGGGGGAGACGGCGTACAAAGCAAGCTTCTCCTCGTTCTGCGAGTTGACGGGACACATCAAAAGTATACTCCAGTGTATAGAACCTTGCCTCTAAGGTAGGCCCCACATGGTTTGCCTCTTTTTTTGGTTTAACATAACGCATCAAGTCGCAATTTGTTTATTCACCCGTGGTGGACGATCCTCCTTCCACCAAGTGGACAACCAGTACACGTGCCAAATTACCACATGGTCTGCCTTTTTCTTACAGAAATGAGCTCCACCGTGTACCCGCGAAGGTGTGGTTGGGAAAGAGACGGGAGCACGTGCGCCGTGCGTGCACCTCTTCTCTTCATGCACGTCCCCCACCTACGTGGGCGTGTGTGAGAGAGATACAAACCTAGACATAATGCGCCGTCCATTCCCATGCCTCCGCCCAGTCCGACCACCAGTCACCACCACGCCCCACTCCTCCTCACCTTATCTCTCATCTTTCTCCCTCCATTTTTATATACAAGGGGCCACTATCAAAATTACAATTTGCAGATATGCAAGGCCACTAACACTAATCGATGCAATATTAATGGTGTTTGCCTCGTGGTACTAGCAAAGGAGGACATTAATTATCCCTTGCATGCATGCGGGAGTTTGTAAAAAATGCATCTTGATGTTCCGTGCAATGCACGGGCATCTTGCTAGTCCATGAAAACAACACATGGAAAAATTCCACGGAGAACGAGGGATCTGAATCTGTTGGGAGGGCCTATTTGGATCTTGCTCGGGGTAGCAAAAATATTGCTGACTACTTCGCCATGGTCGGCACCTGCTCGAGTTCATCCTAACATTGCCCTCTTATGTGGAGCCCATGCGGGGTCGATGAAGGTCCTCGCAACAAAAGGATCCGGCAAGACACCTGCTGTGTACACCGGCGTCGCCTCCACGGTGGCCTTCATGGGACCCAAGCGGCGGCAGCCTCCCGTGTTTTACTTCTCCTCGATGATGGCGGCGGACGCGGAGGCGCTGGCCACCGACTCGTCGCTCTCCGCGCACCCGGCTTCTGTCGCTGCTTGCATGGCGCGGCAGCCGGCATGGGAGTCTCGTCCATAGAAACGGGAGACGCGGTACGAGGCGGCGGCATGGACGGCAGTAACGACCCCCGTGCGCCGCTACTCGTCGAGCTGGCCTAGAGCGGCGAGTTGCTGAACCGCGCGCCGGCTTGGGGCGGCAACTGGCTCCGTCGGGCTAGGGGAGGGAGGTGGATCAGTGAGCTGCATAGCTTGTATCCGGCGGGCTACCCAACCGGCTTGGATGCAGAATAACTACTCTTCGTAAGCCATTGTAAGAGTGGACAATATGGTGGGGGAGATAGGGGAGCGGCGGAGGTGTGCGATTCTTGGCCGGCGTTTGGCCTCGTTTAAATACGATATTAAATAGATGGCGGAAGGGAGGACCTCGTCCGGCGTTGCATTTAACGCTGGCCCGGTCATGAACGGACGTGTGTCCAAAGTTGGTTTCTCGGCTTCCACACGGGCGGGTTTCATGGAGGTGTTTGAATGCGGCACGGATGCGTGTTCAGCCGGGAGTGCCGCGAGTGGCGCCCTTGACTCTGACCTAGGACACCGCACTGTTCTTCCACTGACATGTGGGCTCTTTGGGTGCAAGGCATGCATGTCAGTGACCCAACGCAGGCAGCGCACAACAGAGGAACCTTTGGTGGGCCAGGGCAGTCAGAAGCGGGCATTTCATAAACCGATGATTGTTCATTGAGTGTGACATCATCTTTTTCATGTAGATAAGGGCATGGTTAATAAGAAAGCCAGCTGCTGGCTATATACCAATGCCAGGTCACTTGGAGCCTTCATAATAGCCAGCTAATATAATAGATGGGCTATAAACTATCTATTGGTATTTAATGCTTGCATGTGAAAGAAGAAAAGAAGGCACATGCTCATTGGTGGAAAGGAGAGGCACACAGGCTCACACGGCTGCATGCGGGCTGCATGCAGGTTTGATTTCTTGTTTCTTGCGCTCGAGCCGGCGATAGCTCAAGCGCCCGCTCCCTCCTTTTCTCTTCATTCTCTCTCTTTCAGCTATGAATTTGATGATGTGGAACTGCTAATAGCCTGCTGACTATGTACTATTGTACCTGCTCTAAGCCTACTATGTTGATAGCCCGTTTGATACATTGTGATTCATAAAGACCACTGCAAACATCAATGTTCTCCTTATCACAGATAAGATTGATTAATACCCGTAACAATCGATGTCTGTCACGACCGGTTTTCCAATAAAAATATTTATTGAGAAACAAATCTTTTGCGTCCAGTATGAGACAAAATCCTCCTCACTGGTAGACAAACTCTTGATACAATAAGCCAGTAGCACAGGATATATTACAGGGTTGAGCTAAGGGTGCTCAACAATTTATTACAAGCGCGCCAATAATTATACATAATGGCGGATATATCACAATGGTGTGGTGGCATACTACTGACTCGGGGAATAAGCGATGGTGGAATAATACAGTAGGGAGTGAGATAACATGGCTCTCAAACTAGCATCTCATTGAGCATCGAGTGAGGCTCGATGTACTTTATTCGGGTTGCGGAAGCGGATATAATATAGTGACCAAATCCAGGGTCGCATGAGACTGACTGGGATTCCTCTAGGCGTCGGACTCGCTATCGAACTCTTCATCCATGAGATCACCTTCGTCAGCATCTGGCCAAATCGACAAGCCAGTGAGTACTTTGAAAGTACTCGCAAGACAGTTCGGACGTAAGATATAACAAATGCATGCATGAATGCATCATGAATAATTTACCAAAGCACATTCAAATATTAGCAGGCAAGGTGAGTAAAAATGGGAATCGGCGGTAGTCTGCCTGAAATCCCAACAGAAATATAAATGGAAACCGATCGTGTGTCTGAAGCGACGCCACGAAAGGTGAACAACTATATAAAAGAAAATTCTTGCCACAGTCGGGCGTCTTAGCGACACCACATAAAGGGCTTTTAAAAGAAATGCCACAGTCGGGCGTCTTAGCGACACCACATAAAGGGCTTTAAAAGAAATGCCACAGTTGGGCGTCTTAGCGACACCACATAAAGGGCTTTAAAAGAAATGCCACAGTCAGGCGTCTTAGCGACACCACATAAAGGGCTTTAAAAGAAATGCCACAGTCGGGCGTCTTAGCGACACCACATAAAGGGCTTATGAGGAAAGTAAATAACAGCACTGCCGCAGTCGGACGTCTGAGCGACATCACAGAAAGGGCTTATGAGGAAAGTAAATAACAGCACTGCTGCAGTCGGACGTCTGAACGACATCACAGAAAGGGCTTTCTTCATAAGGAAAAATAATACACATGTTAGATTAATCAGCTCAGGGCAATATACGGGTTAGTCCATCCACAGGAATAAACATTTAACCAGACTCAACATTCTTATGATTCACCGGAGTATCTGTCACCAAAACTGGCACTTGTCAGAATAAGTTAGCACAGAACTTGGATATGGATAGGATGATTTGAAGAATTATGACTCTGCAGAGTTTGTACAAAAATTTCCCACAGCCAACGGATTTCCGTAGTCACGAAGGACTAGTTCCGTTTACGGTATTTCGGAAGAAAACACAGCTAACCAGTACACACCCATCCAACCTCTCGATGCCAGGAATCACCCTAGACATCGTCCAAGAAAAACTTTTGAGACGGGGAGATCACAATCTCGAATAGCATGGGATCAAATTTATATACGCGCTCTCTAAGGGGTGCCCCCTCTCGGTCCCAACCGGAAACACCCATGCCCCCTGACCGGATGAATGGCTTTAATCCGGGGCCATGGAACCATCATCCCGGCCTCTCCTTTTGGTGTGTACCAGGAAAGCGGTTTGCAACTTACTAAACCATATTCCTTGTGGAAAAACATGTGGTAGTACAGGAAGGGAATGTGTACGGGAACCGAACCGATACGGGCTGACACTGAAGTCAATAGTATGGCATAAGACTGGCATGCTACAACACTGCCGTCTTATCCATCCTCATGCCAACACATGGCCATGTATACTCACATCCAACAACGTTTGGATCATCGAACTCACTTGCCTTAACAATGCATGGAAATAACGTTCCTCGATATGCTTATCAATATGCCATGAAACTAGCTAAATGCAAAACATTCCAAGACACTCATCATATCAAAAGTTCAAACATGCTTGCCTGGTTCAGAGTAGTCGGAGCCTAGCTCGGTGAAGTTCGCGGTCCCGTCACCTCCTTCGGTATCTACGGTATAAAGAAAATATACGCGCTATCGTGAATACCGAGAGGTGCACAGAAATTATTCCAAATATTTTTCAAATAAACCTGATAAAAAACTAGACAAAATTTCAAAGAGAACAGAAAAAGAATCACTCAAAAATATGCTTCTGTTTAAATGTTATAAAGGTTTTTGTCCAGGGACCTTTCTATAATCAAACAGAAACTTTCCAGGGTTCTTTTTATAAAAACAGAAAACGCTTCAGTCCCGAATACGCCGGCTTAGTGGAGAAAGCGTATTTTATCCTGAAGGCGTTTTCAGAAAAAGTTTCAAAAAGATTAAAACGCTGACGGGATGGACCCACCCGTCAGGTTTGAAAATGAACGCAGAGACTTGGCGCCAGAGGGCCGCGGCGATCCACTGCGAGGCAGCGGGATCGGAGGGTACCTCCGTGCTCAGGGCGCCATTCCGCGTCGGGTGGTGGTGGTGGTGGTCGCCGGTGAGCACCACGTCGATGGTGGCTCCTGCTCCGGTGGACGGCGGTTCGGGCGAGGATGGAGCTCGTCGGAGAGGGCTGCAAGCATCAAATTGAGGTGGGGGTCAGGCCTCTGGTAGCTAGAGGAGGAGATTGACGGAGTTTGGGCGCCGGGGATGGCCTCGCCGAAGAGAACGTTGCCGGAGCCCGAGGCGGGCGGAGGTGGCCGCAGTCGAGGAAGAAAGGCCCCTCGAGGCCCCTCTAGTGGCTAGGCGGGGTCTGGCGAGGTGATGGAGTTGTGCGGGGGCAAGAGCAAGCTCGGGGGGGCTATATATAGGCGGTCCGAGGCGGTTGCCGTGAACGGATAAGTCCGGCGGGCGATTACGGCGGAGCTGTGGGTGGACGGCCGGCTTACAGGCTTGATCATCGACTAGGTGGAGCACTGGTGCCATCCCAGTGTCAAACTCAGCACGGGAGGGAGAGTTACGGCCTGTCCTCGACGGAACGGCCGCACGGCACGCCAGCGGCAGAGAATGCGCTCTGCGTGTGCCAGGCCACGGTGGCGGTGCTGCATGCATGCGCTGGCAAGGAAATGGCCACGCGGAGCCACCAGGGGGTTTGGGCGGCGCTGAACGGCGTTATGCCGCCGTTCTGCTCCCTGTCGGCCGCTACGGTGGTTCGGCCGCCGCAAGACACGCCGACGCAGGCGGGCCAGGGCGCCACCGATACCAGGAAGGCGCCAAGCGCGCGTGTGGAGCTTCGGACAAGCAGGCCAGGCTGCGAGCAACGTGCCAAGGGTACTGTGGACATGTGACTGAATTTCTGACGAAGATCGACACTGAAACTCTGAACTTAACTGAAGATGAACAGAAACAGTGCATGCAAGGTGTTCGACAGAATGATCTAGGCATGTAGGGATTTTTCCTTGAGCTGGTTTTTGGTGGAGTGGCTTCTCATTGCACCAGTAGGCTGCCTGATTTTTGGTAGAATTTTTGGAGAAGTGAAAATATGAATTTCACCAAATTTGGAAAATCTGGTCCAAACTTGCAGAGGCTGAAATTTGAAAATTTTGGAAAGAGGAAGAGTGGATCAAGATGGTTCTGAGTTGTGGATGCAAAGGAAAATCTAGAAGAGTTGGTTTGAGGTCAAAACTCAATTGCAATAGGGTACTTTCTTTGAAAATCACTCAGGCTCAAAATAATTGTCAGAGAAGATTTGAGAGATAAATAAATTGAAATAAAATCCAAAACTTGTTTGGACTTGTTGGGACAGAGAACTTAGATTGTTTTCAAGTAGGAGGGGAGGTTTAGGAGAGGTTTTACCACATGGGCAAAAACAAAAATCATGGGTGGTCTTCAAGATATGAAAAATCCCAATTTTCATAGAGTTTCTTTTTAAAAGAACAACAATAAATCCCAAAATATGTTTTGAGCAGGGAGTCATTAGAGAAAAAGTTTTAAAAGAAAAGACACCATAGTTTGAAGATGACACAGAAATAAAAATCCTTGCCCAAAAAAAAAGAAGTTTTTGAGAGGAAGGTTTTTCTGAAAAAAATAATTAAATGCCCTCTTTTCAAAACCAACTAAGGTTTTGCTAAAGACCAAATGAAATTTTTTGGAGTGTCACAATGTCCTTAACAAAGGGTGCATGCACGTATAGGTTGAACGTGTGCCTTGCGTCGTGTGCTGTGTGCATGCAGGCGTGCGAGTGTTGCGTGCGTGCAAGGGTACGTTTCAGTGTTGCATGCATGGGTGCGTACGTGCGTGTGTTCGTGAGTGCATGTGTACGTGTCAGTGTTGCACGCCAGCATGCGTGCGTGTGTACGTGTCAGTGTTGCACGCCTACATGCGTGCGTGTCTTGCATGCGTGCATGTGTACGTGCGGGGTGAGGCTACACATCAGTCGACTGACTTTTTCATCTCTGGTCATTAGATTTTCTTGCCGTTGGATACGAAATCAAGGGCCTCCAGTTTATCATCAAACTCCACCCCCCCCCCCCCTGAGCCGCCAGCCACCACCGGCCGAACCGCCAGCCCCCGCCGCCCGCGGCCGGCCCGCCCTCCCCGAAAGAACTCCTCACCGCCGGTCAGCCGCCTCACCGGCCATCCCTGTAGCCCCCCAACCCACCGCCCGATGAACGCCCCCCAACCGCCGGTGACTGCCAACCAGAGGTCTCACGACTTCGAATACCCACCGACCACTAATTTATTACCATTTCTGTCCTTCATATACGCGCTGACGGGTGGGCCCTATGGTAATGTGCGCTGCTGAATGTGGACCGTTTGACTGGTCAATTGATCGTGTTATCAACAAATTACGGAGCTCAATGGTGAGCCAGTGACCGTATGATCACCCTAAAATGTACTCCTGTTTTATTAACACAGTACAGACTCAAACTACCATTTCTTTCTTTCATATACAGGCTGACAGGTGGGCCCCACAATTACGCGCCCCGATGGTGCAACACTAGTTGCGCCGCGTGGAACGTTTGACTGGTCAATTGATTGTGTCATCAACAAAATATGGAGTTGTACGGATGAGCCAGTGACCGTATAATCATGATATGTATTTGTTTAACACGGTACAGACCCAAGGGCTCATATATACGCGCAAGCACTCACCGCTATAAGCGCACACACGCGAACCCTACCCCTATAAGCAACTTCGAGAGAGTAGGCCAGCATATATGATCTTGATATTTTACGAAGTCACCATAGGTGCCTCGTAGTCGAGTGGAACGTCTCCTCCCACTGAACGTACGTCACCGGAAAATACTGAAATTAACACAAGATAAATGCGAGCACCGGGACTTTAACCTTGGTGGGCTCGAGAAACCACTGTCCTCTAACCATCCAACCACATGTTGGTTAGCACGACAAAATGTATGTGGTGACCGTGATGAGCTTATTCTGAAGTCCAGTCACCATAACGTGCTTTCGCTTCAAATACAATGACCGTAAGTGGCGTTAACAAAATACGGAGCACACATCGAATGCAAAGTCTGTCAGTGTCATCAACAAAATATGGAGACATATCGGGAGCTAGATACCATTGTAATATTGTATATGCTTATTTTCTTAGTGGCCGATTGCGTGTGTGGTGTGGTGGGCACATCATTTCTAGTTGTGGTGGGTCAACATGAAGACTCATGCGTCGGTTCCATCCTGCACCACATATAGGTTGGACCGAGACGTGTTATACAAAGACCCATGTGGACGACTCGGTGTACAACACGAAGCTACCAGAGTCACGGAGGACTGTATCCCCACTGGTGATAAGCCGACTATATATGATTTGTAACCCTAGGCCCTTAGTATGTTATACAAGCTTGGGGGCTAGTTCGTCGATAGTATACACACACGCACAATGCCTGGTATTCACGTGTACTTTGTACACACCCCTATCATTAATATACATTACCAGGAGTAGGCTCTTTCTTCAACTGCAATTGAATTCTAGCGTGTGCATGTGTTTATTTCATATTATCGATCCATAGAGTGAGAGCGGTTTGAAATACAGGCAATGGATGTTTTTGCAATTCATATATAAACATTAATGAGTGCACTCCACGTTGTTAGTGTGAAGCACTTTATACATTTGTCACTTGCATGGATACATTCCAAATTGCTAGCTACGAAATAGAATACATGTCGAATTCAACATAAAGGGGGTTTCGAAGATTCGAATTCATAGGAAGTGCATTCATCTATTTGAACCCGAGATAATGGCATTTGTAAATCAGATGTAAAAGGGGGCATCAATCTTTGTTGTGAGTTTGAACATCCTATATATATTCATGCACATATCTAACTTTTTTTTGCAACCAAGGAGATTATATCTGGAACCATGCATGAACTGAGGTAAGTTGCATATTTTTTAATATATACTCATGTACAATGTATATTCAAATGTACCCCATCCATTCCGAAATAATCATAGCTTTAGGATTTTTAAGAGTAAAGATTTGTGAAGTCTGACAAATCCTGAAAGTTCAATTCAAGAAAACCGAAAACGTTAATGCTTCTGCTCCCAAATATTGAACGAAGCGACAAATAGGCCTCTGGTCACCCGAAACCGCGCGCGACTAATGTTTTGGTGGTAGGAAATTACTGTCTTCACTCTAGCCCGTGTAGCCTATCGGCTCGATGTCCAAAGGTCTAAACCAGGGTAGGTTTGTAACTTCACCAAGACGCCAGAGAAGCATTCATACGCCATGGGCGCCTACCCATGCGCTCGGCTGAAATCTATCCCGCCCACATTTGGGACACTTGACATGACTGTCCTACCCCCAACCCGCAATATGTCCGAAATTTTAGATGGGGGGAAAGTTTGTAACTTTCCCCAAATTTCAAACAAGCGCGTCTCAAACCGAAAAATTGTTCCCCCTTAGTTCCCCGCCTCCCTCCGTTTCCCCATTCATACTCCATGGGCGCGAAAATGCCTTCTCCACCAGCCGCGAAACCCCAGCCTCCTCCGTCCTCCACCCCATAGCGGCCAATCCACCGCCGCCCTCCTCCATCACACCGGAGCCGGCACCCCGACGTCGTCGTCCAACGCAACCGCAACCGCAACGCCCTCAAGGACTTAGCAGCTGAAGCCGAGGCAGAGCTGCGTCCACGACGCCGACGCCGACGTGCGCCGTACCAGAACCACTCCGACCACGCCGTTCTGCGCCTCACTGCTGCGGCTCCACTGTTGCAACCTTCCACCGCACCGGAGCTGTTCCCGCTACACCGTCATTTGCCGCCTCGGATTTGCTTCCCCGCCACCGACAGACGGCCAACGCACCACACTCAACAACTTGGCCATGGGTTCATCCAAGGCTGCATCGTCCTCCACAACTTCTGGTTTCCGGCGAACAACAAGAATATCGTCATAAAAACAGAAGGAGGACACAACACTGCCAGCAGAAAGAGGTACTCCTCTTCCCTTATTCATGCAAATATTATGTCTCCGCTCACACCGTATTCATCCCACGAATGAAACTAGTTGAGCGCTTCTTACTGCATCCTCTCCGTGATACTAAACGCACTAGGTTTCCTCCCTTTTACTATTTCACCTTTGCTAGAGGTCAGTAGCCCGCCTGGATTTCAATTCAGGGTCAGTCGAATCGCAATTAAAAGAAGCTGCACCTGCTTAGGCGCGCGGAGCACCTAGCCCGCCTGTTTGGGGCGCAGGAGCTGCTTGCGCCCGGTCTGGAGGTCGGCGGGGCTTGAATGGATGGCCGGGGGGCGGTGCCAAGCACGGTGGTGCGGTGAGGTCGAAGGGAGGGCGCAGGCAGGGGAGGAATACTAGGCCGGTGGTCACTGGCGTTTCAAGGAAGATCGTCAACACTGACTGGCTGGAGGTAGATGAAGGCGATCTGTCCGTTCTTTGTACATCGGACGGTGCAGTAAAAATGGACTGACCTATTTGCTTTCAGTCGACAGTTATTTTCATAGGATCCTGTAGTAATTTAGTGTGCCATGCATGTTGTAGAGCTATCATATGTCTCCCGTTATTTATTTCTCACCGACCTGCTATCTCCTACCTTTACACTGTACTAATTGTGCACACACTTCACCCATACTCACACTATTGTTGTTTTATCCATGGGTATTTCAGACTCTGACGCAGTGTTGATGAATGCAGAAAAGAAAAGACAGAAGTCGCTCCAGTGTAATTCAAAGATAAGCACTAAGCGTTCCAGCGCTCTAACGGGTGCAGTGTCAGCAGTTGGAGACAGTAAACGTAGCTCTGCAGTTGATGATCTCAATTGCCACACACAACCATCCTAGGTGCTTGCTTTAACTTTGCACTGTCAAATGTGGTTGCATGTTGCATATGGTGTCTAGCTTGTATTGCTTCCAATTTGGTTAAATTGCACCTGCTTACTTTACACATTATACCTTTGATAATGACATGCCTTCCTGTTTTTGATACATACTACATATGTCTATTAACCATGTTCGTACATCAAACTAATGCTCTTTTGTATCCCTGGTCAATCACTTATGATGAGACAGTCACCCGGGTGGGTTACTGTGAGACGCCATACTCGTTTAAAGAGTGCAGTGTCATCCTCCCCACATGATTCTCAAGAAACAGCAAGGCTAAATGAAGATAGTCAATGTAGCTCTCTAGTTGATCACCGCAATTCCCCCACACCACCATCGCATGTGCTTGCTCTTACTTGGCAGTCTGATATGTGGTTGCATGTTGCATATGGTGTCTACCTTGTAATGCTTCTAATTAGGGTAAATTGCATCTGCTTAGTTAACACATTATACCTGTGAATATGGCATGCCTTCCTGTTTTCGGTACATCTTACGTCTTTCTATTAACCATGTTCTTACATCAAACTACTTTTCTTGTGTATCCCTCATCAATGCTCCTAAATTGTTAAATTGCATCCCCTTAGCTTACACATTATACATGTGAATATGACACGCCTTCCTGTTTTTGGTACATACTACGTGTGCCTATCACACCATGTTCTTACATCAAACTACTGTTCTTGTGTATCCAGCGTCTATCGCTTATGATGAGACAGTCACGTGCCTTGGTTAATATGAGACGCAATACTCTTATAAAGAATGCAATTTCATCCTCTCCACATGATTCTCAAGAAACAGCAAGCCTAAATGAAGATATTGAACGTAGCTCTGTACCTGAAGACCGCACTTCCCCTACACCACCATCACAGGTGCTTGCTCTAACTTCGCAGTCTGATATGTTGCATGTTGCAGAAGGTGTCTAGCTTATAATGCTTCTAATTAGGGTAAATTGCATCTTCTTAGTTTACACACTATACCTGTGAATATGACATTCCTTCCTATTTTTGGTACACACTACATCTATGTGTTAACCTTGTTCTTACATGAAACTACCTCTCTTCTGTATCCTACATCAATCACTTACGATGAGTCACCTTTATTCGTTGCATATTGCATATTATTTCTAGCTTGTTGCCATGTATTGCTTCTAATTTGGTCAAATACATTTTCTAGGGCACCCTTTTAATTTGGCAGAGTGATATTGGTTTCATCTTTCATATGGTTTCTAGCTTGCATCAATCCTAACAAGTTCAAGCACCTTGTGCTTAGTTTACACTTTATACATCATACATGTCAATATGTCACGCCGTCCTATTTTTCATACATATTCCATCCTCCTATCATGCGGCTGCCTTACATGAAAGTAGTGTTCGTCAGTATCATGCATCAATGAGTTCTGAAGAGCAAATTTTATTCCTTTTTCTTGTTGGTTTGACTTGACAAGGCAAAATCAAGAAAGAGGAAGGAAAAAAGTAAGGAAGGCGATGATGGTGATCCTCTGCAGCAACGTAAACGGAGCATCTGTACCGATTCTCCTTGTACTGATAGTGCATTACAAGGTCCAAGTCTCCGCTCCCCTACTCCACCATCCAAGGTGCTTGCTCTAACTTGGCAGTGTGATATCTGGTTGCATGTTGCATATGGTGTCTATCTCGTATTGCTCCTAATTAGTGTAAACTGCATCTGCTTAGCTTACACATGATACATGTGAATATGACACGCTTTCCTATTTTTGGTCGATACTATATCTGTCTATCACACCATGTTCTTACATGAAACTACTCTTCTTGTGTATCCTGCATCAGTCACTTATGATGGGACACCTTTAAGTTGGCAGTGTGATATTGGTTTGCGTCTTGAATATGATTTCTAGCATGTATTGCTTCTAGTTTGATGAACGCCACCTATGACGAGACAGTTTTAACTTGGCAGAGTGATATTGATTACACCTTCCATATGGTGTCTTGTAGTGTTTCTAATTCCTTTTTCTTATCGGTTTGACTTCACAATGCAAAATTATTACAACTGAAGGAAATTAGTCCGGCAGTGGATGATGGTGGTCTTTCGGAGCAACTCAAATAGGGGGTCTCTACAGATTCTACTCCGCCATCCTCCCAACAAGATTCGCAAGACAACACAAGGCTGGACAGTCAACGTAGCTGTGTAGATGATGACCACATCTCCCCTACTCCACCATCACAGGTGCTTTCTCTAACTTGACACTATTATATGTGGTTGCATGTTGCGTATGATGTCTAGCTTGTATTGCTTCTAACTTGAATTGCATCTGCTTACTTTACACATAATGCCTGTGAATATGACATGTGTTCCTGTTTCTAGAACATACATGTACATGATGAGCACATCTCCCCAACTCCACCATCACAGGTGTTTGCTCTTACTTGGAACTGTTATACGTGGTTGCATTTTCCGTATGATGTCTAGTTTGTATTGCTTCTGATTATGTTGAATTGCATCTGCGTAGCTTACAACTTATACCTGCAACGACCACTTACCCATAGACACGCTATCGTATGTGTGAATATGAAACTCTACCTTTTTTGTATATATTCCATCCTCCTATCCTGTGCTTGCCTTACATCAAAGTAGTATTCGTCTGTATCGTGCATCAACCAGTTATGAAGAGCTAATTTTATTCATCTTCTTGTGGTTTTGACTTCATAAGGCAATATCAGAAAATAGGAAGGAAAAGAGTAAGTTAGGGCATGTTGGTGGTCCTCCGCACCGAAGCAAACAGAGACTCTCTAGATTTGCCACTGCTACTGCTAATGAAGTTGAAGTCCCAAGTCTACATGATGAGTTCATCTCCCGTACTCCACCATCACAGGTGCTTGCTCTAAGTTGACAGTGTGATAATTGGTTTCATGTTGCATATGTTGTCTAGCCTGTATTTCTTCTATTTTAATTAAATTACACCTGCTGAGTTTATACGTTATACATGTGCATATGACATGGCTTTCTGTGTCTAGAATACACGGCATCTATCTATCACACCATGTTCTTACATCAAAGTACTGTTGTTGTGTATCCCGCATCAGTCACTCATGATTGGATGCTTTTAACATGGCAGTTTGATAGTGGTTGCATCTTGCATTGATTTCTACGTTGTACTGCTTCTAATTTTTCGAATTGCCACTTATGACAAGACACTTTTAACTTGGCAGAGTAATATTGGTTGCATCTTTCATCTGGTGTCTATCTTGCATTACTTCTATTTTCTTGAAAATCCTTCTGCTTAGTTTGCACATCGTAGCTGTGAATATGTCATGCCATCCTGTTTTTCTTACATATTCCATCCTCATACGGTTGTCTTACATCAAAGTATTGCTTGTCTGTATCATGCATCAATGAGTTGTGAAGAGTGATTTTATTATTTTGTGTTGTGGGTACAGCTTGACATGGCAAAGTCAAAAAAGAGCAAGGAAATAATATAGTAGGGAGTGTTGTTACTCGTCGGGTGAAACGGAAAAGGTTCTGCCGTCGAGATTCTGCTGGTACTTATAGTGCAATAGAAGGTCCAAGTCCACCGGCTAAATCTACAAACACAGTATCACCTGCTCCACCAGCTGCAGCATCCGCTTCAACTGTACCAGCATCTCAACTAGTTACTCGTTCGTTTGCTCCGGAACTAGCCAGTTCCCAAGCTGCCTTCACACCTAACACTACTTCCGAAGCACTGCTGACACAACAGGGCTTGGCAAGATCAGATGAACCTCATGAGCATCAACACCAAGACGGTACCTGAGTCAAGTTGTAGTTGCATGCTCCTATATATGTACTCTCACAGTTTCATGTACACTAACACTTTCCATATTTGTTGTTGAACTAGCACCACGGCGCAAGCGGAAGCAGACATCAGGGACAATGCTTGACAGATTAACAAAATCTAAAGGAGGAAGAATGGAGATCCATTTTGAGGCAGGTTTAAAAAGGCCACGTGATGCTACAGAGTCAGCCAAGTTAGTATCAGAGGCAGCCGTTGTCATTAGGTGTCATTTACGTATCCTCCCAACGTGGATCCAGTACTGGAATGAGAAAGATAATACCCAGTTTAACACCTTCCTTGACCATTTATCCATAAGTAATGTTATTCATCGCAATTAGTAATATTGTCTTGCTCTGTCCCATACTTTCTAGCTTCCTCCTAATAAGACTCACATTCTTTTTTCAACAGATGAGGTTCAAGTTGGATCCGAAAGATGATGCAACTAGACAAGCATGCACTCATGTTTTTCAGTCTGCTCTGCGACAGTATCGGTACCACCTTAGAAAATCTCACTTTGAAGGCAAGGCCAACAATGAAATCGCCCAAACATCTCCAGTGGAATATATTACAGATGAAGACTGGACAACCCTCGTTAAACACTGGTCTGATCCAAAGTATCAGGTAGGGTATATGTATTTTATCAGACCACATATTGAACTTGTATTTATGTATGTGCCTTACAAGTGTATCTTCTTCTAGGGTAACTGTTTGAAGAACAAAACCAACCATTCTAAAGTGAAATTCCAACAGACAACAGGATCTCGTAGCTATATTGCACACTGTGAGGCTCTTGTAAATAGCTATTACTTCCTTCTTTTTTTTGTGCCATATTATCGTATCTATATTGACTTGTTCCAAATAAAGAGGAAATCCCGTGCGGACCAAAAAGAACATGAACCAAATGTAGTGCAAATCTTCAAGGATTGCCACACCAGCAAGATGAAGGGCATGAGCACACCAGTTCAAGCCGCTGTTGTAAGTCCTTACTCCCCCTGCCTTGAACTGATTGGTATTGTGATGTGTTCATTTAACTACTTGGTTTGCAGCCAATGTCAGTTACTCTGTTCACTTTTATTCACAGTTGTCTTAATGTATCATTTCATCTTACATGGTTTAAAAGAGATGAAGGATATTCTTTTGGTCTTGATCTGCAGTCTAGTTGTTATGTTCACGTGCGCACACAATGATAAGATAGCCTGTTTGTTTAATATCTGTTTGCCCATGATAGGAATGATGTCATACTATGTTCATCCTACTTTAAACCATGTCTCTTTATCCTTAGATGTCAACGAATGTGAGGAAATAGACAATAAAGTAGGCATGCTACAAGGACATATGTTCCGGAAGTGATTTTATTATGTAGTTGGCACTACAATACATGCTAATGTATTATAGTAGTTCACCGAAATAAGTTATGTATAAACGTTTAACCTACTTTGTTTGTTTTGTCTCATTAGTAACATATCTGGTACACTAATCTACAAGTTCAAACTTTCAGGCAGCTATGGAACAAATGATTGAACAACCACAACCACCTGAAGGTGACGAGGCTAGTACAGGCACAATGTCACCTCTTGCTGAAGTGCGTCAGTATCTCTCCACTAACAGTGCAAAAAGCACCTTCCTACGTAATTTTGGGTTGGTTGTCAAGGTAACCTCGTCCAAATTGCCTACTGAACAAAATCTTCCTGCTAGACAGAGTGATATATCTGTGCTCCAGACACAAGTCCAATCCCTAATGGACGTTGTTTCGGAAATAAGAATAGTGGTTGAGAAATGTCGTCAAGATATGAATGGTTTTGAAACCAGACTATCAGACATTCGCTTCGTTGTTCAAGATCAATGGCGGAAAAAGGTGGATATCATGCTCCTCCATCAGATTCTACAGCCTGAAACTTTAGCACTGAGGTCAAATGATCTGTGCTTCTATACATCTGATGGTGCTTATATCTAGAAGGACTGTAAAATTTATGCCAACAGGCCATTTGTTGTATGGTTGGAATTTATTTTGTTGTGATACAACATTTATGATGCTGCCACAGGCTTCAGTAATTACGACGCTATTTTTGTATAGTGTAGGTTTATCTTAGTAATGTATTCGGCCGAAAGCTTCGTAGGAGCCCAACATGCCAACATTCGTCGGGCCCATTCCAATTGGGCTAAAAACGATTACGGGCCGAAATTGGCATGTAACCCACTAAAAATATCTGGGCCTAAATCAACATAAGCTTTCATATTTTTTTGGTAGGCTTGTGCCCATAGTGGGCCTTTAACAGGCCTAAACATAATTTGGGCCCTCAGTAAAAATAGGCCGTTTACAGGTGTAAATATCTCGAGCCCATAAAATACATGGGCCTTTAATAGACCAAAAGTGAGATTGGGCCCTGATTGTGCCAAATAACACACTGGACTTTAACAGGCCGAAATTCGGACGGGCCGTAAATGCGCCGACCCAATACACGGGCCTTTAATAGGCCGGAACTTCGGTCGGGCTAGATTATCGTCATTTTTATATGGGCCGTTAATGGGCCCGATATGACGTTGGGCCACATATGGCCCATGGTTTACGTCCAGCGTTAACAGGCCAAAAATGACAACAGGCTGAAAGTGGCCCAAAGCTATAGTGGGACTCTAACAGGCCGAATGTCTCACATGGCCGAATATGACCCAAATCCTTCACGGTCGTTTATGGGCCGAAAGTTTTGATGTCCTATAAATGGGCCCAAATGAAGCCGGACCTTTAACAGGCCGGAAATACACTGGTCCGTAATTCGGCCCAATTACTTAGCGGACTGATAACGGGCCAGAAGTGACCATGGGCCGCGTTGATGACAAGTTTAGGACAGGCCGTTGATAGGCCGATTTGACAGAGAATGTTGGTCCTTTAGCTGGGCCAGCCCATTATGGTTAGCAGAATCTTGTGGGCCTTTAGCTGGGCCGGCACATTATGGTCTGCAAAATCTTATGGGCCTTTAGCTGGGCCGGCCCATTATGGTCTGCAAAATCGTGTGGGCCTTTAGCTGGGCCATCCCATTATGGTCCGGTAAATTTTCTAGGCCTTTAGCTGGGCCGGCCCATTATGGTCTACTAAATCTTATGGGCCTTCGGTTGGGCCGGCCCATTTAATCTTTATGGGCCACTTTTGGGCTAATCCACGTGTCTTCATATCATAGGCCCATCTCGACCATTGGATGAGTGACACCTGTGCCAACGCGGAGCTGATGCGTGGATCCGTCAACCAATGAGAATTTTGCACGTGGATAATCGGCATTGGTCGTGGCTGTTAATGGGTTATCGGATCCAAAATCCGACCCAATAGCTTAAAGGCGTTCCATTACCGTCGATGCCACGTGTCGGTCACCCTTGACGAAAGCACTTCTGTGACGTGCGATTTATTGTCATGGAAGCGGACACTTCCGTGATGATAATTTTGACAATGTCATGGAACACTTCTATGACAGCGCAGGTATGACTGTCTTGATTCTGTCATAAATTTGTCATGGATGTACATGCATGATAGAAAATGCGACCTACTGTGACAAACACGTATCTTCACGGAAATGTATTTTTTTGTAGTGGCATGTTGCGCTTGTAGGCCAACGCCACGCTCGGCCAAAGGGAATACGAACACAGCTATGCAGCGGGCCCTCGCAGCGGCCCACACAAGAAGGCCAGAAACGCTCCTGAGATGCGGCCCTGTTGAGCCCTAGGACGTCGATGCAGACACGCAACCCAGCATCCTTGCCAGGATGCGGAGCTGCGCCTCGTGGGCGGCTGTTGCCGCGCATGGCTCTTGCTTCTTGCAGTTCCTGGGTGGTCTTGGTGATGAATTCCTGGATGGTGGGCACTCCTTGCCTTGTGCTCTCCTGAAGGACACGTGCCGCGAAGCACGCCTCCAAGTGGTGCCCAAGTGCCTCCCTCGTGAGGTGGCAAGGTCTGAGGCCCTCCAGAAGAGAGCCCCCGAGCCCAGCCTAAGGAGGGTGCCGGGCGCGCCTTCCTATGCGATGGAGGGAGACGCCCCTAGAGCAGGCGCTGATCCTGATGAGGCTCCTGCCGCGAGCCATCCTCCTGGGGTCTTGCACGGCGCGGCTACTTCTTCTTGGGGATGGTCTCCGGAGGGCCTTCATTTCTGCTGCCGGGGTTGCCGATTGCTACGGCTTGAAAGGCGCGCTCGAGGGAGCACACTGCATCCCTCTCTTCACACGGGACCGTGATGATTCATCCGCTTCCTGGCATCTTGAGAACGTTGTAGCCGTGATAGGTGACTGCCATGAACTTGGCCAGGGCTGGATACCTGAGGATGGCATTGTACGGCAAGCAGATGTGCACAACGTCGAAGTCGATGAGCTCGGTGTAGTAGTTCTTGCGCTGCCCGAAAGTGACAGGCAGGCGGACCTGCCCTATCGGTGTGGTGGAACCGTCGGTCACTCCTGAGAAAGGCTTAGTGGGCTGGAGCTGTTCATATGGCACTTGGAGGTTGTCGAACGTGTCAACGGACACGAGTTGAGCCCTGAGCCGTCGTTGATGAGGGTCTTGGTAACCTGCACATTGCTGATGACTAGGGAACACAGCATAGGGAGAGCGCCAGTGGTGGCTACGCACTTGAGCTGATCTGCCGAGTTGAAAGTGATGGCACATTGGGACCACTTGAGTGGGCGTGTGGCCTCGAGTTTGGGGAGCACCGCGTTCACCTCGCGAGCGAACTGTTTGAAGATGCGCTGAGAGACTGGGGCCTGGGCGCCACCCAAGATGCAGGCGATTGCACACGGCTCCTGGAAGCCCCCAGCCTCCTCGTCCTGGTGGTGGTCTTCATTCCTTATTGGTGGCGGTAGCGGGGGAAGGCCGCGTTGCCCTAGGGGCGGTCCTCATGCGGCGGATCCCTCTAGTGCCCTCGCGAGGTTGGTCCTGCCAGCGGTCCTCACGAGGCCGGTCGCGCCATTCCTGGCGCGGACCACGGTCGTCCTAGCATCCGCCTCCACGTCCTCCTCCGCGGCTGTAGCCCCGGGCGTTGCGCTCGGGGCGTCGACCGAAGCGTCCTTCAGGTATGGCTCTGACCTCTTGACAGTCGCTGGTGTTGTAGGTGTTCAGGTTGTGGAAGGCGTGGAACGGTCGGCCGTTCTTGGATGACTCGGACTGATCTCTGCCCCTCTTGGTGTCGGGCTCTACTGCGAGCACAACTGCCTCCTTGAGCTTCACGTCCTTAGCCTTGGCTTTCTTCTCCTCTGCGCCCACGGCCGGCAGCTCAAGAAGAGAGAGGCGCCCCTCCTCAGCTCTTGCGCACTTGGTCGCCAGGTTGAACAGCTCTTGAGATGTGGAAAGCTCCTCGTGGATGGCGAGCTCTTCCTTCATCTTGACATGACGGACGCCGTCAGAGAATGCGGAGATGATGGCTTCGTCCGTGACCTTGGGGATCTTGAGGCAGGTGTTGTTGAAGCGCTGGATGTACTTCTGAAGGGTCTCTCCTGGTTGTTGCTTGATGCGGCGTAGATCACCCACGACCGGCGAGTGGTCGCGAGTGCCCTGGAAGTTGGCGACGAAGCGGCCGCGCATCTCGTCCCAGGAGGAGATTGAGCCGTGCTGCAGGTTCAGGAGCCAGGAGCGAGCCCAATCCTAGAGAGCCATGGGGAACCAGTTCGCCATGACCTTTTCGTCGCCGTTGGCCGCCTCGATGCTCAGCTCATAGAGCTGCAGGAACTCCGTGGGGTCGGCGGTGCCGTCGTAGCGAGGAGGTAGATCCGGTTTGAACTTACCTGGCCAGGCGACGCTACGCAGCTCGGGGGTGAAGGCGCGGCAGCCGGCCGTGGTTGCCGGGCCCCGCTTCGAAGGTGGAGCTTAGTCTTGACGAGGTCCGCGCTACGCCGCTGCGGGCGGTGCGCGGTCTTGACGAGGTGGCGTGAGGAGCGTAGGTGCAGCTTCTCGCGGCCGCGGGATTTCTTGGCAGCTTCTTTCTTCGCGCACGGGCACCGGGCATGGTGGATCACGCCACGGTGCCGCGCGCGTTGGTGCCAAGGCACCATCTTGAGGCAGAGGTGGTGGAGGCACGCCATGAGCCTCGTCGCCCATGGCTGGTTGAGGGGGAGGTAGAGAAAGGGACGGTGCCGGGGAGCCCCCTGCGGCGCGGACGAGCTCGGCGACGCGGTCGAGCCACTCCTCATATCGGTCGTCGACGGGGCGGTAGCGCAGGAGTTCGTTCGCTGCAAGGAGCGCGGTCCGCGCCTACATGGGAGCGCGGCGTGTGTGAGACGAAGAACCGGCAGGGGTCAGCGATGGAGTGGCGATGCGGCTGTCCTGCCGCACCAAAGGATGCAGTGAGGACGCCTTCTGCTCGTTCCCCACTGGGTCGGTGGCGGCGTTGGCGGTGGGATACGGAGAACGACGAGGTGGCCCGCCGACGGGAGCCGTCTGAGCAACGCGGGCGGTGAGGGCAGCCCGACGCTCAGCCCGAGCACGGCGAACGTCCGCCATGGAGACGACGGAGCGACGAACTGATGGAAGGGAAGCTACGGCGCACCCCTACCTGGCGCGCCAAATGTCAGATGTGGGGTTCCGGCAAACCCTTATTGTTCGAACACTGGGGTGCACGCGAAGTCTTTCCCTCCTACCGATCTACGCCCTAGCTCGCTAAGATCCCGCGGACGAACTCGACGAACTCGCAACACAGAAATACACAAGGTTTATACTGGTTCGGGCCACCGTTGCGGTGTAATACCCTACTCCAGTGTGGTGGTGGTGGATTGCCTCTTGGGCTGATGATGAACAATACAAGGGAAGAACAGCCTCCTGAGATTGAGGTGTTCTTGTGCTTGTGTAGTTGAGGATGATCTGAATCAGTTCAAGATCAGTTGCCTCCTACTGTGGTGGCTAGTCCTATTTATAAAGGCCCTGGTCCTCTTCCCAAATGTTGAGCGGGAAGGGAGCCAACAACGACGGGCAAATTTGAAGGGGGACAGCTAGTACAAGCAATCCTGACAAAAGTGGTCTTCGCCTGTGAAAAGCTTTGGTGGTGACGCCATCTTGGGCTCCACGATGACCTCCGTCTTGCCATCCGCCTGGTCTTGGTCTCGTTGCACCAATATAGCATCCTTTGCCTGATGCCTCGGTACTCTTCGCCTGCGCTAGCCTCCTTAGCACCAAAAAGGAAATAAGGACGCTGAGCGCGCCGGCGCCCGCCTGGTGTCGTTCGTCTTGGCTCACGTCACGAGAGCCTCGTGAGGTTTGCCCCGCCCTGATATCTCCGCTCCTCGTGAGCTTGCCTGGCAAGGCCACTCCAAAGGAGGTCTTGCGTCATCCGCCTCACGAGGCTTGGACCCTCGCGAGGGTCTTGGATGATTTGTTGATGAAGATGGGCCGCACGGCCTGCTGGCTTAGCCACGCTATGGGCCCCAGGCAGGCAAGTCTGGGAACCCATGTTCCCAGAATGCCCACAGGCGTGGTAAAGTTTTTGTCCCATTTGGGGCAGGTTTGGGTATATGCTTCTCACAAACCAGAGCTTCTCACAACAAGCATGATGGTTTCGGTAGGGAACGCCTCAACTTTGGGGACGAAACGATATCCATTGCCTCTAATTGCTTTCAATTTTTTCCCATGTCAACGTAGAATACAAGGAGTGTTGTGTTATTTTTTGTGATTCTTTGGGGTTCGTTTGGACATTTTATGCATTAAGTGAGTTTTCAATGCATTTATGTGCATAATTCAAATTTGAACTACATGCACATGCTCCCGTGCATATAAATTGGTTGAAAAATCAAATCTTTGTATTTGGGTGCAGGATTAGGTCCCATGCAAGAAATGGGAATGAATGTCAAGCACCCTACCACCGTCACTCGGCTGCAAACATTGAGATAACTGGTTTTTAAATTCTAGTAAGTCCAAAACTCGTCTGAAATTCATGAAACTTGGCATGCTATCATGGAGCGGTATCAACATGGCATGGTAAAGTTTTTGTCCCATTTGGGGCAGGTTTGGGTATATGCTTCTCACAAACCAGAGCTTCTCACAACAAGCATGATGGTTTCAGTAGGGAACGCCTCAACTTTGTGGACGAAACGATATCCATTGCCTCTAATTTCTTTCAAAAAAAATTATAGTTTCAACATAGATCAACAGGAGTGTTGTGTTATTTTTTGTGATTTTTCGGGGTTTGTTTGGACATTTTTATGCATTAAGTGAATTTTCAATGCATTTATGTGCGTAATTCAAATTTGAACTACATGCACATGCTCTCGTCCACATAAATTGGTTGAAAAATCAAATATTTGTCCTTGGGTGCATGCTTAGGTCCCATGCAAGAAATGGGAATGAATGTCAAGCACGCTGCCACCGTCACTCGGGCGCAAACATTGAGATACCTAGTTTTTAAATTTTAGTAAATCCAAAACTCGTCTGAAATTCATGAAACTTGGCATGCTATCATGGAGCGGCATCAACATGGCGTGGTAAAGTTTTTGTCCTATCTGGGGCAGGTTTGGTTATATGCTTCTCATAAACCAGAGCTTCTCACAACAAGCATGATGGTTTCGGTAGGGAACGCCCCAACTTTGGGGACTAAATGATATCCATTGACTCTAATTGCTTTCATATTTTTTCTCGTGTTAACATAGAACAACATGACTGTTGTGTTATATTTTGTGATTTTTCGGGGTTCGTTTAGAAATTTTTATGCATTAAGTGAGTTTTCATTCCATTTATGTGCAGAATTCAAATTTGAACTACATGCACATGCTCCCATGCATATAAATTGGTTGAAAAATCAAATCTTTGTCCTTGGTTGCATGCTTAGGTCCCATGCAAGAAATGGGAATGAATGTCAAGAACCATGCCACCGACACTTGGCCGCAAACATTGAGATACCTGGTTTTTAAATTCTAGTAAATCCAAAACTCGTCTGAAATTCATGAAACTTGGCATGCTATCATGGAGCGGCATCAACATAGCATGGTAAAGTTTTTGTCCTATTCGGGGCAGGTTTGGGTATATGCTTCTCACAAACCAGAGCTTCTCACAACAAGCATGATGGTTTCGGTAGGGAATGCCCCAACTTAGGGGACCAACCAATATCCATTGCCTCTAATTGCTTTCAAAAAATTTCTCGTGTCAACATAGAACAACAGGAGTGTTGTGTTATTTTTTTGTGATTTTTCGGGGTTCGTTTGGACATTTTTATGCATATGTGCATCATTCAAATTGGAACTACATGCACATGCTCCGGTGCATATAAATTGGTTGAAAAATCAAATCTCTGGTCCTTGGGTGCATGCTTAGGTCCCGAAAGTGAGAGCAGGATTTGTGCATCTCTTGAACACAAACGGTTCTTTTGGATGACCCGTGTGAATCACTAGCGGGGCGGCAAGTACAATTCGATTTGACAGCGGGTGGCTGTCACGACCGGTTTTTCCAACAAAAATATTTATTGAGAAACCGATCTTTGAGTCCAGTATTAGAGAAAATCCTCCTCACTGGTAGACAAACTCTTGATACAATAAGCCAGTAGTATAAAATATATTACAGGGTGGAGCTAAGGGTGCTCAACAGTTTATTACAAGCGCGCCAATAATTATACATAATGGCGGATATATCACGATGGTGAGGTGGCATACTACTGGCTCGGGGATAAAGCGATGGTGGAATAATACAGTGGGGAGTGAGATAACATGGCTCTCAAACTAGCATCTCATCGAGCGTCGAGGTGAGGCTCGATGTACTTTATTCGGGTTGCGGAAGCGGATATAATACAGTGACCAAATCCAGAGTCGCACGAGACTGACTGGGATTGCTCTAGGCGTCAGACTCGCTATCGAACTCTTCATCCATGAGATCACCTTCGTCAGCATCTGGCCAAATCAACAAGCCAGTGAGTACTTTGAAAGTACTCGCAAGACAGTTCGGACATAAGATATAACAAATGCATGCATAAATGCGTCATGATTAATTTACCAAAGCACATCCAAACATTAGCAGGCAAGGAGAGTAAAAATGGGAATCGACGGTAGTCCGCCAGAAATCCCAACAGAAATATAAATGGGAACCGATCGGGTGTCCGAAGCGGCGCCTCAAAAGGTGTACCACTAAAGAAAATTCATGCCACAGTCGGCCGTCTTAGCGACACCACATAAAGGGCTTTAAAAGAAATGCCACAGTCGGGCGTCTTAGCGACACCACATAAAGGGCTTTTAAAAGAAATGCCACAGTCAGGCGTCTTAGCGACACCACGTAAAGGGCTTTAAAAGAAATGCCACAGTCGGGTGTCTTAGCGACACCACATAAAGGGCTTTAAAAGAAATGCCACAGTCGGGCATCTTAGCGACACCACATAAAGGGATTTAAAAGAAATGCCACAGTCGGGCGTCTTAGCGACACCACATAAAGGGCTTTAAAAGAAATGCCACAGTCGGGCGTCTTAGCGACACCACATAAAGGGCTTTAATAGAAATGCCACAGTCGGGCGTCTTAGCGACACCACATAAAGGGCTTTAAAATAAATGCCACAGTCGGGCGTCTTAGCGACACCACATAAAGGGCTTTCTTCATAAGAAAAAAAAATAATACACATGTTAGATTAATCAGCTCAAGGTAACATACGGGTTAGTCCATCACAGGAATAAACATTTAACTGGACCTAGCACTCTTGTGATTCAACGGAGTATCTGTCACCAACACTGGCACTTGTCAGGATAAGTTAGCGCAGAACTTGGATATAGATAAGATGATTTGAAGATTTATGACTCTGCAGAGTTTGTACAAAAATTTCCCACAGCCAACGGATTTCCGTAGCCACGAAGGACTAGTTCCATTTACGGTATTTTGGAAGAAAACACAGCTAACCAGTACACACCCATCCTACCTCTCGATGTCAGGAATCACCCTAGACATCGTCCAAGAAAAACTTTTGAGACGGGGAGATCACAATATCGAATAGCATGGGATCAAATTTATATACGCGCGCTCTAAGGGGTGCCCCCCTCTCGGTCCCAACCGGAAACACCCATGCCCCCTGACCGGATGACAGGATTTAATCCAGGGCCATGGAACCAACATCACGGCCTCTCCTTTTTGGTGTGTACCAGGAAGCGTTTTGCAACTTACTAAACCATATTCCTTGCGGAAAACATGTGGTAGTACAGAAAGGGAATATGGACGGGAACCGAACCGATATGGGTTGACACTGAAGTCAAGTAGTATGGCATAAGACTGGCATGCTACAACACTGCCGTCTTACCCATCCTCATGCCAACACATGGCCATGCATATACACATCCAACCACGTTTGGATCATCGAACTCACTTGCGTCAACCATGCATGAAAATAACGTTCATCGGTATGCTCATCAACATGCCATGAAACTTGCTAAATGCAAACATGCCAAGACACTCATCATATCTAAAGTTCAAACATGCTTGCCTGGTTCAGAGTAGTCGGAGCCTAGCTCGGTGAAGTTCGCGGTCCCGTCACCTCCTTCGGTATCTACGGTATAAAGAAAATATACGCGCTATCGTGAATACCGAGAGGTGCACAGAAATTATTCCAAATATTTTTCAAATAAATCTGATTAAAAACTAGACAAAATTTCAAAGATAACAGAAAAAGAATCACTCAAAAATATGCTTATGTTTAAAAGTTATAAAGGTTTTGGTCCAGGGACCTTTGTGTAATGAAACAGAAACTTTCCAGGGTTCTTTTTATAAAAATAGAAAACGCTTCAGTCCCGAATACGCCAGTTCAGAGAAGAAAGCGTATTTTGCCCGAAGGCGTTTTCCAGAAAATGGTTCAACAAAGAATAAAACGCTGACGGGGTGGACCTACCCGTCAGGTTCGAAAAAAAGAGGCAGAGCTTTGGCGCCAGAGGGCCGCGGCCATCGCCGGTGGCGATCCACGGCGAGGCAGAGGGATCGGAGGGTACTTCCATGCTCAGGGCGCCATTCCGCGTCAGGTGGTGGTGGTGGTGGTCGCCGGTGAGCCCCACGTCGACTGTGGCTCCTGCTCCGGCGGATAGCGGTTCGGGCGTGGATGGAGCTCGCCGGAGAGGGCTGCAAGCATTGAATTGAGGTGGGGGTCAGGCCTCTGGTAGCTAGAGGAGGTGATTGACGGAGTTTGGGCGCCGGGGACGGCCTCACCGAAGAGAACATTGCCGGAGCCCGAGGCGGGCGGAGGTGGCCGGAGTCGAGGAAGAAAGGCCCCTCGAGGCCCTTCCAGTGGCTAGGCGGCGACTGGCGAGGTGGTGGAGTTGTGCGGGGACAAGAGCAAGCTCGGGGGGCTATAAATAGGCGGTCCGAGGCGGTTGCCGTGAACGGATAAGTCCGGCGGGCGATTACGATGGAGCTATGGGTGGACGGCCGGCTTACGGGCTTGATCATCGACTAGGTGGAGCACTGGTGCCATCCTAGTGTCCAACTCAGCACAGGAGGGAGGGTTACGGCCTACCCTCGACGGAACGGCCGCATGGCATGCCGGCGGTACAGAACACGCTCTGCGCGTGCCATGCCACGGCAGCGGTGCTGCATGCGTGCGCTGGCAAGGAGGTGGCCACGCGGAGACCTCAGGAGGTTTGGGCGGTGCTGAACGGCGTTATGCCGCAGTGCTGCCCCCTGTCGGCCGCTACGATGGCTCTGCCGCCGCGGGACACGCCGGTGCTGGCGGGCCAGGGCGCCACCGACGCCAGGAAGGCACCAAGCGCGCGTGTGGTGCTCCAGACAGGAGGAAGGGGCGGCGAGGACGAGCCAAATGCACAGTTTCCTCGTGACTGAAACTCTGACGAATAAACGACACTAAACTCTGAATTTTACTGAATATGAACAGCAACAGTGCATGCCAGGTGTTCGACAGAATGATTCTGGCATGAAGGGATTTTTCCTTGAGCTGGTTTTTGGTGGAGTGGCTTCTCATTGCACCAGTAGGCTGCCTGATTTTTTGTGGAATTTTTGGAGAAGTGAAAATATGAATTTCACCAAATTTGGCAAATCTGGTCCAGACTTGCAGTGGCTGAAATTTGAAAATTTTGAAAAGAGGAAGAGTGGATCCAGATGGTTCTGAGTTGTGGATGCTAAGGACAATCCAGAGGAATTGGTTTGAGGTCAAATCTCAATTGCAATAGGGTACTTGCTTTGAAAATCACTCAAGCTCAAAAATAATAGTCAGAAAAGAATTGAGAGAAAAACAAATTGAAATAAAATCCAAAAATTGTTTGGACTTGTTGGGGCAGAGAACTTAGATTGTTTTCAAGGAGGAGGGGAGGTTTTGGAGAGGTTTTACCACATGGGCAAAAAAATCATCATGGGTGGTCTTCAAGGTATGAAAAAAAATCCCAATTTTCATAGAGTTTCTTTAAAGGAGAAAATAATGTATTTCCAAAAATATATTTTAAAAAGGGAGTCATCAAAGAAGAGTCTTTTTAAAAGATCAAACACCATAGTTTGATGAAGACATTAAAAATTAAAAATCCTTGCCAAAGAAAAGGAAGTTTTTGAGAGGAAGGTTTTTCTGAAGATTTTTTTTTGAAATGGCCTCTTTTAAAAATCCAACAAAGATTTTGCCGAAAACCAAATAATTTTTTTTGGAGTGTCACAACACCTACCCCCTTAGGAAAAATCTCGTCCCGAGATTTTGGCTGATCCTTAAATAAGTGTGGATGCTCTGTCCGAAGAAAATCCTCTCTTTCCCAAGTTGCTTCACTCTCGGTGTGGTTGCTCCACTGAACTTTGAAAAACCTGATGGTTTTCTGTCGGGTCCTCCTTTCAGACTCCTCTAATATTTTTACTGGTCGTTCCCGATAGGTGAGGTCTGGCTGCACGTCAATGTTCTCATGGGATACTTGTTTCTCTAGGTTGCTCACACACTTCCTTAATTGTGACACGTGGAACACACTGTGGACATCTGATAGTTCCTCAGGTAAGTGTAGCTGGTAGGCTACCGTTCCTCTTCGTGCCACTATACAGAATGGTCCGATGAATCTTAGTGCTAGCTTTCCTCTAATCTTGAATCGTTGCAGCCCTCTCATAGGGGATACTCGTAGGTACACAAACTCACCGGGTTCGAAGTTGACCCCACGATGTTTCTGATCGTAATAACTCTTCTGTCGGCTTTGGGTGGTCTTGAGTTGATCTCTGATTAGCTTGACCTTTTCCTCGGCTTCTCTGAGCATGTCTGGTCCGAAGATGCGGCTGTCTCCGGTCTCTGACCAATTTAACGGGGTACGACATCTCCGTCCGTATAAAGCTTCAAATGGGGCCATTTGCAGGCTGGCCTGGTAACTGTTGTTGTACGCGAACTCGGCGTATGGCAGGCTTTCTTCCCAACTGGTTCCATATGTGAGGACACATGCTCTCAGCATGTCTTCTAAAACTTGGTTTACGCGTTCTGTTTGTCCATTTGTCTGGGGGTGGTAAGCTGTACTGAAGGCTAGTTGAGTTCCCAAAGCCTGTTGTAATTGATCCCAAAATCTCGAAACGAACTGAGTGCCTCTGTCGGATATTATAGTCTTCGGGACACCGTGTAGACAGACTATGCGGGAGAGGTAAATCCTGGCAAGTTTCTGAGTGGTGTGGGTCGTCCTTACTGGAATAAAATGTGCCACCTTGGTTAACCTGTCGGTGATGACCCATATGGCATCATTCCCGTGTCGTGATCGAGGTAGTCCGACAATGAAATCCATCCCTATTTCATCCCATTTCCACTCAGGTATTTTGTTTGGTTGCAGTAGTCCGGCTGGTCTCTGATGCTCAGCTTTTATGCGTTGACATGAGTCACAACATGCAATGAAGGTAGCTATGTCCCTTTTCATACCGTGCCACCAAAATCTTTCCTGAATATCTTTATACATTTTGCTTCCTCCAGGATGGATTGTATATGGGGCGGTGTGGGCTTTAGCTAAAATTTGCTGTTTAAGGTCTTCTATGTTTGGCATGCAGAGTCTTTCTCCATACCATAATATCCCTCCATCGTCTACGACGAATTCCGAGGCCTTGCCCATACTCACCTTTCTTTTCATGCCTTCTATGCTGGGGTGACCAGGCTGAGCTCCTTTAATTTTCTCCACAAGGTCGGGTTGTATCTCCAGGTTTGTTATAGTACCTTCTGCTACTATTAACAAGTTGAGCTTGGCAAATTCTTGTTGGAATTCGGGTCTCAAGCTTTGCAGATTGTTCTCGTCGGGGCTGGGGTTCCGACTAAGAGCATCGGCCACTACATTTGCTTTACCTAGATGGTAGTGGATACCAACATCGTAATCCTTTACCAATTCCAACCAGCGTCTTTGCCGTAAGTTTAGTTCTGGCTGTGTGAAAATATATTTGAGACTTTTATGGTCCGTGTATATTTCACATCGATTTCCAAGTAAGAAATGCCTCCATTCCTTAAGTGCATGAATGACAGCTGCCATTTCTAAGTCATGAGTGGGATAATTTTCCACATGCTTGCGAAGCTGCCTAGAAGCGTAGGCGACAACCTTGCCTTCTTGCACCAATACGCATCCGAGACCCTTTCTGGACGCGTCACAAAATACTTCAAAATTCTTGTGTATGTCTGGCACAATTAATACCGGTGCTGTCATTAACTTCCTCTTTAGCTCTTGGAAACTTTTCTCGCAGGCTTCTGTCCATTCAAACTTCTTGTCTTTCTTGAGTAACTGTGTCATAGGCTTGGCTATGGTGGAGAATCCTTCAATAAATCGGTGGTGATATCCTGCCATTCCCAGAAAACTCCGTATGTCCGTTACGCTGGCTAGTGACTTCCAGCCAAGTACGGCCTTGACTTTCTCCGGGTCCACTGCGATACCGTCTTGGGTCAGTATGTGGCCTAGAAAGCCTACTTGTCTTAGCCAAAATTCGCACTTGCTGAATTTGGCATACAATTGATGTTTCCTGAGTTCTTCTAGCACAATTCTGAGATGTTCCGCGTGCTCTTCTGGTGTCTTGGAGTATACCAGAATATCGTCGATGAATACCACAACGAACTTGTCCATAAACTTCATAAATACTTTGTTCATGAGGTGAACAAAAATATGCGGGGGCGTTTGTCAATCCAAATGGCATTACCGTGAACTCATACAGTCCATATCTGGAGGTGAAGGCTGTCTTGGGGATATCTTCTGTTCGCACCTTCAATTGATGGTATCCTGACCTTAAGTCAATCTTTGAGAATACCTTGGCCTAAGCGAGTTGATCAAACAAGTCGTTTATCCTTGGCATTGGGTATTTGTTCTTGATGGTGACCATGTTAAGTGCTCGATAGTCAATACACAATCTCAGTGTTCCGTCTTTCTTTTTGGCAAATAAAATTGGTGATCCCCAAGGTGAGGAACTGGCTCGGATGTATCCTTTGTCCAGCAATTCCTATATTTGTTTCTTCAACTCAACCAACTCGGATGGTGCCATTCTGTAAGGTTTCTTGTATATGGGGGTGGTTCCTGGTACGAGCTCAATACTGAACTCTATCTCTCGGTCTGGTGGCATGCCTGGTAGCTCTTCGGGGAATACGTCTGGGAATTCACATACTACTAGAACCTTGTTTAACTCAGAAACGTCCACCTTATTTAATCTTGGTTGCTGGGGTATTTTTCTTTCCTTGGCGGAGACCCTTATTGTCTTCCCGTGGTGGTGTGTGAGAATTACGGTCCGGTTGAAACATTCAATGAAACCCTTGTTGGTGGTTAGCCAGTCCATCCCGAGGATGACATCCAGTCCTTCATTTTCCAACACAATAAGGTTGGCGTGAAACTTCAGTCCTTTGAACTCAATATCCACATCCTGACAGTAGCTCTGAGTGACTTGCTGAATCCCAGGGGACTTGATGATCATGATTTCTCCAAAGGAAGCATCGAAAAATTATTTTGCAAAGCAAAACTTTTCGAAATAAAAGAGTGAGAAGCTCCAGAATCGAACAAAACCATTGCAGGTATTGTGTTGACAGGAAACGTACCGAGTACGATATCCCGAGCATTTTGTGCCTCCTCTTTGGTTACGTGGTTCAGATGACCCTTCCTGTGGTTGTTGTTGGGATTGAAATTGTTCCGCTTGGGCGCTGAATTATTGCCGCCGTTGCTCGGCTTTGGGGCTGAGTTTCTAGGCTTGGGACACTGCTTGGCATAGTGTCCTTCCTCTCCACATGCGTAGCAAGTAATGCCGGGGCGATATGTGAACTCCTTGTCCCTTGCATGGAAATTCTTGATTGGGCGTGAGACGTTGGACGCGGACTTGTGTGTCCCACCCTTTTGAAAATCTGTCTTGCTTCGATGATTGCGAGCATGGTTGGTCTGGCCCCTTTTTCGCTTGCGGAAATCTTCCAAACTGCGCCTCTCATTTTCCAGAGTAATGGCTTTGTCCACTAGTGTCTTAAAATCTGGAAAAGTGTGCACGACTAGTTGGCATTTAAGTGCGGGCGCTAGACCGTCAAGGAATTTCTCCATCTTCTTGCTTTCAGTCATACGATCTTAATTGGTGTAGCGAGACAATAGAGTAAATTGACCATTGTAATCTGACACTGTCATGTTCCTCTGTTTGAGGTCATCGAACTCTCTCTTTTTTATTTTCATTATACTCTTAGGAATGTGTGCGCCACGGAAGCCTTCCTTGAAATCATCCCAGGTTATATCATTTTCGTTGGGATGCATGTGCAGGAAATTCTCCCACCAAGATGCGGCTGCTCCTGTGAGATAGTGCGGAGCATAAAGTACCTTTTCGGGGTCTGAACATTTTGCAATAATTAATTTTCTCTCCATACCTTGAAGCCAGTCTTCGGCCTCAAGAGGCTTGTCAGTATGAGAAAATGTTGGGGGACGCGTCTTCTGTAGCTCAGATAACTTGGAATGCTGCTGATACTGCCCATGGTGACTTCCCATGTTGATGACTTGGTCCATCATTTCCCGATGTTGTTGCTGACTCTGTTCGTAAAGGCGGCACATTTGAGAAAGTGCCGTTTCGCTGCCCTGTTGACTTGACTGACCTTGAGTGAAATTGTTGCCTGGTTGAGTGTCATGATATTGACTTGACTGTCCTTGTGCAAAATCTTTGTCCGGTTGAGTGCCATAATTTTCCTCTGGCGGAGCTGGCATGGAGCGAGTCCAAGGACGAGACATTTTTCACTCTGGGGATATATTTTGTAAAACCCATAAGAAAAACGAAAAGGGTCGCAAAAACAAATCCATAAATGCACAAGGTTGGCAAATAAATTAAATAGCCAAGATCACTCAATGAAAAATATTCGATTTGCGCATGGAGTAGGACTGCTCATTACACATCTTACACGAGGGTGATAATTATACAATACATCACTCAGGATATGCGTACATAATCCTGACATGTTATTTAGGCTAGTGCACTTCTCCACTTCCTACATGATGCGCAAACAAGCTACTTCCCATATCTTACATGGCGGCACATCGCATGACGGCTAAGCGTACTTAGTCGGAGATGTTGATGATGTCCTTGGCCCTGCCAAGGGTGAGGTGTAGCGAGGCTGGGGACTCGACTTCCTCCTCGCTAATAGGCTCCATACGAGTAGTGCTGCGCCAAGTAGATGGAGCAGGTGCCAGGGGCGGAATAACACGAACATGAGTTGGCGTGAAGGGCGGTGCAGTGCGCGCTGGAGTGGGCACAATGACTTGGTTGAACTCTTCGGTAGAAGGCAGGCGGCGAGCAGGTGCATAGGATGCTGATGACGAGACAAACGTCAGTGGTGGTGCGGTGGGCAGGAGCTCCCTCCTGTTGGCAGCACAGCCATGGACTGAGTCCATGTGGGCGGCCACGAGGGCGTCCACCAAGTTGTCGAAGGCTGCCTCCAGGGCCCAGAGATACTCAATAAGCATCTCAAAGGCCTCGTCTCGTTCTCCTCTGGGGCATGAGTATGCGTAGTGGCAGGTGTAGGGCACGTGGCATGGGAGATAGCGGTAACGACGAGCCTTCATCACGGGAAGGATATCCCTGAGACGAGCTATCGACTCGCGGGCTGCCATCTGAATAGCACGATTCTCCGTGGGCATGGCTCTTCCCACGAACCGGAAGCGGCGTAACTCACCACGCCCTCCCCTGAATTGCACCGAGGCCTGGTGCATGGTCAGACTGTCGTTGACCCTGTGCTGGCAGAGTGAGACGACTGGGCGCACAGATGACGAGAGAAGCTTGACGAACCCATCAGGTACGTTGGCGAAGGTCTAAGACTCGCAGCTATTGCCGGCCATCTACAAAAGTAGGCAAAAATTCTGAATGGTCAGATCATAAATATATGCTGACTGTCAGAAAAATTACTACAATTGCAAAAGTACAAAATAGCTCTATTATGCTAATAACCAATTAGCGATCGCACCTAGTGGCCTCCTACAGTCAGCCTGGCTCTGGTACCAAGCTTGTCACGACCGGTTTTTCCAACAAAAATATTTATTGAGAAACCGATCTTTGAGTCCACTATGAGAGAAAATCCTCCTCACTGGTAGACAAACTCTTGATACAATAAGCCAGTAGTATAAAATATATTACAGGGTTGAGCTAAGGGTGCTCAACAGTTTATTAAAACCGCGCCAATAATTATACATAATGGCGGATATATCACGATGGTGAGGTGGCATACTACTGGCTCGGGGATAAAGTGATGGTGGAATAATACAGTGGGGAGTGAGATAACATGGCTCTCAAACTAGCATCTCATCGAGCGTCGAGGTGAGGCTCGATGTACTTTATTCGGGTTGCGGAAGCGGATATAATACAGTGACCAAATCCAGGGTCACACGAGACTGACTGGGATTCCTCTAGGCGTCGGACTCGCTATCGAACTCTTCATCCATGAGATCACCTTCGTCACCATCTGGCCAAATCAACAAGCCAGTGAGTACTTTGAAAGTACTCGCAAGACAGTTCGGACGTAAGATATAACAAATGCATGCATAAATGCGTCATGATTAATTTACCAGAGCACATCCAAACATTAGCAGGCAAGGAGAGTAAAAATGGGAATCGGCGGTAGTCCGCCAGAAATCCCACCAGAAATATAAATGGGAACCGATCGGGTGTCTGAAGCGACGCCTCGAAAGGTGAACCACTAAAGAAAATTCATGCCACAGTCGGGCGTCTTAGCGACACCACATAAAGGGCTTTAAAAGAAATGCCACAGTCGGGCGTCTTAGCGACACCACATAAAGGGATTTTAAAAGAAATGCCATAGTCGGGCGTCTTAGCGACACCACATAAAGGGCTTTAAAAGAAATGGCACAGTCGGGCGTCTTAGCGATACCTCATAAAGGGGTTTAAAAGAAATGCCACAGTCGGGCGTCTTAGCGACACAACATAAAGGGCTTTAAAAGAAATTCCACAGTCGGGCGTCTTAGCGACACCACATGAAGGGCTTTAAAAGAAATGCCACAGTCGGGCGTCTTAGCGACACCACATAAAGGGCTTTAAAAGAAATGCCACAGTCGGGCGTCTTAGCGACACCACATAAAGGGCTTTAAAAGAAATGCCACAGTCGGGCGTCTTAGCGACACCACATAAAGAGCTTTCTTCATAAGAAAAATAATAATACACATGTTAGATTAATCAGCTCAAGGTAACATACGGGTTAGTCCATCACAGGAATAAACATTTAACTGGACCTAGCACTCTTGTGATTCACCGGAGTATCTGTCACCAACACTGGCACTTGTCAGGATAAGTTAGCGCAGAACTTGGATATAGATAAGATGATTTGAAGATTTATGACTCTGCAGAGTTTGTACAAAAATTTCCCTCAACCAACGGATTTCCGTAGCCATGAAGGACAAGTTCCGTTTACGGTATTTCGGAAGAAAACACAGCTACCAGTACACACCCATCCTACCTCTCGATGTCAGGAATCACCGTAGGCATCGTCCAAGAAAAACTTTTGAGACGGGGAGATCACAATCTCGAATAGCATGGGATCAAATTTATATACACGCGCTCTAAGGGGTGCCCCCCTCTCGGTCCCAACCGGAAACACCCATGCCCCCTGACCGGATGACTGGCTTTAATCCAGGGCCATGGAACCATCATCATGGCCTCTCCTTTTTGGTGTGTACCAGGAAGCGGTTTGCAACTTACTAAACCATATTCCTTGCGGAAAACATGTGGTACTGCAGAAAGGGAATATGGACGGGAACCGAACAGATATGGGTTGACACTGAAGTCAAGTAGTATGGCATAAGACTGGCATGCTACAACACTGCCGTCTTACCCATCCTCATGCCAACACATGGCCATGCATATACACATCCAACCACGTTTGGATCATCGAACTCACTTGCCTCAACCATGCATGAAAATAACGTTCATCGGTATGCTCATCAACATGCCATGAAACTTGCTAAATGCAAACATGCCAAGACACTCATCATATCAAAAGTCCAAACATGCTTGCTTGGTTCAGAGTAGTCGGAGCCTAGCTCGGTGAAGTTCGCGGTCCCGTCACCTCCTTCGGTATCTACGGTATAAAAAAAATATACGCGCTATCGTGAATACCGAGAGGTGCACAGAAATTATTCCAAATGTTTTTCAAATAAATCTGATAAAAAACTAGAGAAAATTTCAAAGAGAACAGAAAAAGAATCACTCAAAAATATGATTCTATTTGAAAGTTATAAAGGTTTTTGTCCAGGGACCTTTCTGTAATGAAATAGAAACTTTCCAGGGTTCTTTTTATAAAAACAGAAAACGCTTCAGTCCCGAATACGCTGGTTCAGAGAAGAAAGCGTATTTTGCCCGAAGGCATTTTCCAAAAAACGGTTCAAAAAAGAATAAAACGCTGACGGGGTGGACTCACCCGTCAGGTTTGAAAAAAAGAGGCAGAGCTTTGGCGCCAGAGGGCCGCGGCAATCGCCGGCGGCGATCCACGACGAGGCAGAGGGATCGGAGGGTACCTCCGTGCTCAGGGCGCCATTCCGCGTCGGGTGGTGGTGGTGGTGGTCGCCGGTGAGCCCCACGTCGACGGTGGCTCCTGCTCCGGTGGACGGCGGTTCGGGCGTGGATGGAGCTGGCCAGAGAGGGCTGCAAGCATTGAATTGAGGTGGGGTCAGGCCTCTGGTAGCTAGAGGAGGTGATTGAAGGAGTTTGGGCGCCGGGGACGGCTTCACCGAAGAGAACGTTGCCGGAGCCCGAGGCGTGCGGAGGTGGCCGGAGTCAAGGAAGAAAGGCCCCTCGAGGCCCTTCCAGTGGCTAGGCGGGGACTGGCGAGGTGGTGGAGTTGTGCGGGGACAAGAGCAAGCTCGGGGGGGCTATATATAGGCGGTCCGAGGCGGTTGCCGTGAACGGATAAGTCCGGCAGGCGATTACGGCGGAGCTGTGGGTGGACGGCCGGCTTACGGACTTGATCGTCGACTAGGTGGAGCACTGGTGCCATCCCAGTGTCCAACTCAGCACGGGAGGGAGGGTTACGGCCTGCCCTCGACGGAACGGCCGCACGGCACGCCGGCGGCAGAGAACGCACTCTGCGCGTGCCAAGCCACGGCGGCGGTGCTGCATGCGTGCGCTGGCAAGAAGGTGGCCACGCGGAGCCCTGAGGAGGTTTGGGCAGTGCTAAACGGCGTTATGCCGCAGTGCTGCCCCCCTGTCAGACGCTACGGTGGCTCTGCCGCCGTGGGACACGCCGGTGCTGGCGGGCCAGGGCGCCACCGACGCCAGGAAGGCGCCAAGCGCGCGTGTGGTGCTCCAGACAGGAGGAATGGGCGGCGAGCATGAGCCAAATGCACAGTTTCCTCGTGACTGAAACTCTGACGAATAAACGACACTGAACTCTCAATTTTACTGAATATGAGCACCAACAGTGCACGCTAGGTGTTCGACAGAATGATTCTGGCATGAAGAGATTTTTCCTTGAGCTGGTTTTTGGTGGAGTGGCTTCTCATTGCACCAGTAGGCTGCCTGATTTTTGGTGGAATTTTTGGAGAAGTGAAAATATGAATTTCACAAAATTTGGCAAATCTGGTCCAAACATGCAGTGGCTGAAATTTGAAAAATTTGAAAAGAGGAAGAGTGGATCCAGATGGTTCTGAGTTGTGGATGCTAAGGACAATCCAGAGGAATTGGTTTGAGGTCAAATCTCAATTGCAATAGGGTACTTGCTTTGAAAATCACTCAAGCTCAAAAATAATAGTCAGAAAAGAATTGAGAGAAAAACAAATTGAAATAAAATCCAAAACTTGTTTGGACTTGTTGGGGCAGAGAACTTAGATTGTTTTCAAGGAGGAGGGGAGGTTTTGGAGAGGTTTTACCACATGGGCAAAAAAATCATCATGGGTGGCCTTCAAGATATGAAAAAAAATCCCAATTTTCATAGAGTTTCTTTAAAGGAAAAAATAATGTATTTACAAAAATATATTTTAAAAAGGGAGTCATCAGAGAAGAGTCTTTTTAAAAGATCAAACACCATAGTTTGATGAAGACATTAAAAATTAAAAATCCTTGCCAAAGAAAAGGAAGTTTTTGAGAGGAAGGTTTTTCTGAAGATTTTTTTTAAATGGCCTCTTTTAAAAATCCAACAAAGATTTTGCTGAAAACCAAATAAATTTTTTTGGAGTGTCACAGTCGCGCAGTTCCCGATACGGCTTTAATGCAGACGAGGGAGAGGGTAGCGGTTCCCGAAATGTTGAACAGCCAATGATGCATCCTCCTTCAATTAGCATTGTGTGAATGCATGAGGGAAGTAATGGGAGGACTGGGAAAAGAGGCAGCACGATGTGAATGCAACGCACTTTGCACTCATATAGAGGCGCCCCTCCATTCCAATGCATCTACCACATCGTAGGCACCTAAGCACTTGCCTAATCACCTACACTAATAAGCGCAAAAGTGCCCACTCCAGACCCATGGCAACGATGCGCGCGAGCAGCCAGCGGCTGTGCAAGATAGTTCACGACACCGGCCTGCGGCATGGCACCGTGGATCGTCTCCATACGGTGTTCGCGACTGAGTGGATGGCTGCCATCGACGCCAGCTACGACTCTCAGTTGGACTAGACGATCGTTCGGAGCACCAACAGGTTCATCATCGTCAAGAAGCTCGCGGACGACATCGCCCTACTCTTCCAGCCCGCGCGCCCGGGCTCCTCATTCCCTGCTACCCTAATCGGCCTCCATGGTCGGAACCTCTTTGGAGCACTAGTGGCCCTGCGACTTCCCGCCGACTTCACGAAGAATGTCCACCTGGAGGTCACGCTCGCCGCGAGGCGCCTCACCTTGCAAGAAACCATCGACCTACACATCCATGTGTACGAACGAATCATGTACATAGGTATCTACAAGGCCAGTGAGGACGCTATGACATTGTCCTTCTTCAGCCGGCTGGAAGCCTTGGATGCCTTAGTTGAGAAGCACCTTGACTTCGCCACACAAGCCACCGCTCCTTAGCCGCCGGTCGGTGGCCCGGCTGGTACACTGAGTTGAGGAGGAGGAGGTCGTACGTTGATGGATGCATCTTTCTGCTTGCCTCCTGTAACCACCACTGTGATCGCATCATCATGGCCTTAATTCTTGTTTAGCTATTGCATTCTCGTTGCAGTCAATACAGACATGTGCGACCCTTTGCTCAATACAAACATGTCCGTTCCAGTCTTATTTTGATTGGCTTGAATGAAGGTCTATCCCGCCGTTAGGCGCCGCAGCACGTTGTGCTTGCCGTTAGGCGCCGCGGCGCGCTCCGCTCACGTCCGTCGGCGTGCTCGTCTTGTGGATAGCTTTTCCTTGCGTGGTTGAGGCGACCGTGGAGCGCTCTGCTCGCGTCCCTTCGCGCGCGCTCTACCAACGGTTGGGCGTGCGCACGATCACGTCGGGGGCCCCGTATGCATGCGGTTGCGCCGCGCGCGTCGCCACGCGATGCAGTTACGTGCGGCATGCTGGAATTACGCGCTGCAAATTAGAACTGCCATCAGGGCTTGCCGATATTCCTGGCCGCCCGGCTTCCCGTTTAATTCCCGCAGCCATTATAACCTTAATCTCTTCAACCTTTCGATCGCGCCCCACAACACAACAAGCACACCCACGACGACACATAAAGAGGGGATGTCCGCGGCGCTCCAATGGAGTTCGGCGAGCATAGAGTGGAGACCCACGCGAGGGAGACAGATCCCTCGGTGGTGTACACTATTGACCTGGCTGTGGTGGAGGACTACATCAGCAACGTTGAGCAGTTGCTTGCTGGAGACAAGTACAAGGTGGTCGGCATCGACCTCCAGTACACCGCCGGTCGTCCCGACATAGATCAGAAGGTTGCTGTCGTCCAGTTGTGCGTGCGCCATCATGTCCTCACCTACCACTACTGCATGGCCACAGAGCCTTGCGACCGTTTCAACAGGTTTGTCAACAACACCGACTACGTACAAGTTCATCACCAAAGATGATGTAAAAGCGCTCAGTGTTACAGGCTTGTCCTACAAGAACCTTGTTGAAATCCGTGACCACTACAGGGTCTGGGGCAGCACGAAGCAGACTCCCTGGTCGAACTCGCCTCGGCCATCATCGACCCCTACTACGAAAAGACGAAGCAGGATGCCCAGAGAACAAGTCCCGTATCCTGGAACGGGGCCTGGATGCGGCAACTGGATGAACCTCACCTCAGGTTTGTGGCCAAGAGCGTGCACACATGCTACGAGATGCATAGGCGGATCGTTGACATGAGGAAGTGCCTCGTTACCCAAATCAACGAGCCCAGATCAAGCTACAAGCAAAGCAAGTGTCACAAGAAGTAGATGATGATCAGATGATCGTTCATGCTAGTTAATCATGCATGTAATATATAATTTACTTTATTGATGTGTGTGGAAATGTCATGTGTGTAGTAGCCAGCTATGTAATTATGCATGTAATAGTTTACTTTGGTGTGTGCAAATGCCATAGTTGTAGTAGCCACCTATGTAAGTGGGTGTTTAATTTGGTTATGCAAGCATGTCCTTATAAGTATGTGTGTGTATGGAAAATGCATCCTACAATCAGGTGTAGCTACACCCATTTCTTATATACTACCATGTGGTAGTATATACTCTACTTTATTATTTTTATTATGTTCATATACTATATCTAAGACACTCCAAAGTGAGTTATATGAAAAAATTGCAAGTGAGCTCATGATTTTATTGTATTTGTGAAATACGTACATATTTGTACGCGAAATGAAGTATGCATAAAATATGGTATATACTACCAAAAAATAGTATATATAGTACCTAAACATTCTTATATACTACATACTACACGTACATACTCCCTGATATGATAAATACTACCTAGAATGTATGAAACAAAAGTGGGAGTAACTACACCCGGTAATAGGAAAAATTTGTCATATATATATATACAGAGTAACACTATTCTGATCACGGGATCATAATAGTTATTTGGATCACGACGGTACTATATAGGGCCCGATTCAGATGTTCCCGAACTCCCGAAGCCCGCTGGAACAAAAAAAACGTTCGTCCCGTACCTCTCGCACTCCCTCGATCCCCACCTCCCACCCACCGACCCGTCGGCACTAGCCCTTGAAACCGCCACCGCTGACGCATGTAACCCCGTGCGCCACTCTGCCAGATCCCGCCGTCGCTCGACCTCCTGGCACCGCCTCCCCCGCCTCCTCCTGGCACCAGCGCCGCCGACCTACCTCCGCCAGGCGCACCGCCGCCCCCCAAGCCTCCTTCAGGCGCGCGGCCGTTGGCGCCCCTGCCTGCTTCCGGCGGCACGAGGCCACCGCCGCCGCCCCTCCCCACCCCACCTCCTCCTGGCCCGCCGGCGATCCTGCCTCTTCCTGTGCGAGGCCGGCACACCGGGCCCCTGACTACTTCCACTACGAGGCCGCCTCCTCCTCCTGGCATGTCGGCGATCCAAACTATTTGTGGGTCGAGGCCGCCGGCCCTACCTTCCTTCGCCATGAGGCCGTAGCTCTCCTTCTTCCCAGTGCACGGCCCTCCCTGTCCGGTGTGAGGTCGACCCCGTCCTTCAGGGCCCGGTGGGTTTGGACTTCAGCGGTGGTGCTTTAACAAACAACTTGGGAGCACGGGAAGATCTTAGAAAAACTCGCTGGCCCTCGCTCCAGCGAGCTCATATGGTCACGTCGATCCGCTGCACGTCACCGACCACGACGCCACGATGAGGCCGAGATGCGCGTGCACTAAGAGAGAGACCTTCTTTCCCAGGAACAGCACAACTTTGCCCCTAGGTCCAAAAATGGCCTTCTCCCCTCGTGCATACTGACCTTCCTCTCACAGATCACATAGGGAGAGGGATACAGAGCACCGATCTCTCTCTTGTGTATCTGGATGAGTAGCAAAACACTTGGGCAGGATGCTTCATCCGACCAAAGTTCTTTCTTTTTCTTGTGTATCTGGAATTGATGTTCAGAAAGAACAGGCAATTTTTGCACAAAAATGACAAAATGTTGTTCACAAAGTGGTTGACTTCTTAATACAACGTATATGTAGCACCGATACGATGAACCTTTGTGTTCATACTCCGTTTCTCTTCTTATTACTTTGTGCTGAGATTTTGGTTTTGAAGAAAAAGATGCATGCTGACAATCTATACAAAGAAGTTCAAAAAATATATCTACGTACTTCTAGAAAACCAAGAGAAGGAAGGGGTTCATGCTAAGACTACAAAACTAAAAACTAAGAAGTTCAAATTGAAAAAAGGAAGGGGTTCGACTTTTATAAAAATATATATATCAGATTTTTTTACATACTTATAGAAAACCAAGAAATTCCACATTAAAAAAATCGAGAGGTTCACTACATATAATAAAATTTTGAAATGGAGTGGCTCGATGTCTATCAAAAAGTAGGATTTTTTCCGTTACTAAAAGAAATAAAACGAGGAAGTCCAATTTAAAAAGATGGAGAAGTTCGATGATTATAGAAAACTCAGATTTTCCTCGTTATTAAAGAATGAAAACAAGAAGTTCAAAAATAAAAAAACAAGAAGTTCAACTTTTAAAAATAGAGCGCTTCAAAATTTCATTAAAAAAATTAAAAAATAAACTAGGAAGTCCATATTAAAAAGATTGACAAGTTCAATGATTATAGGAAACTCATATTTTTCTCGTTATTAAAGAAAGAAAACAAGAAGTTCAAAAATTAAATAAGAAGAAGTTCAACTTTTAAAAATAGAGAGCTTCAAATTTTCATAAAGAAGATTAAGAAATAAAACCAGGAAGTCCATATTAAAAAGATAAAGAAATTCGATGATTATAAAAAACTCAGTTTTTCCTTGTTATTAAAGAATGGAAATAAAGAAGTTCAAAAATAAAATAACAAGACATTCAACTTTCAAAAATAGAGTGCTTCAAAATTTCATAAAAAAACTAAGAAATAAAACCAGGAAGTCCATATTAAAAAGATGGAGAAGTTCAATGATTATAGAAAACTCAAATTTTCCTCATTATTAAAAAATCAAAACAAGAAGTTCAAAAATAAAATAACAAGAAGTTCAACTATTAAAAATAGAGCGCTTCAAAATTCATAAAAAATGATTAAGAAAATCAGATTAAAAATTTATAAAAAACTCAAAAAAATCGCATAACCGAGAGAAGTTCAGGTTGATAACTAACAGAAGTTCACGTACTACACGGTGTGCATTCTGTATTGAAAAAATAATAAAAAAGCAAATGCTAAAAGTTTGTTGTTACAAGTTCAAGTCCTTCATCGGAGAAAGTTTGAAAAATTATTCTGAGAGAGATTTGTACAAAAGGAATATCATTTGTGTAAAACTGGCGAATGGATGAGAAAATTACAAATGAAAATACGTCACAGAAGTTCAACTGAAAACAGCAGGAAGTTCAACTACTACAGTGGATGAATTTCAGATGAAAAACTTGTAAAATTGTCGTGAGTATGAAAAAATGATCAACACGGAAAAGTTGCGTGTTCACAACAGCTTTCCATTGGTATATCACTTGCTCAATTCCGATCAGTGGATGGAGAGCTACGAGCAGTGGATGGAGAGCTACAAGCAAAAAAATCACGTGAAAAATAGAGTGAAGTTCAGGTACACGCGCCGAGAAGTTCAGGTTCTTCACGTGGTGCATTTCCGAAGAATCTGTTTCGCGATAAAGGCAGAACGAATGATCTTGTCGTTTTCAAAATTACTTGAAAACGGCTAGGAATTACAGAAAACCATCAAGATGAAAAAGTTTTGCATTTTCCGTAGCTTTTCAGTGGTATATTATTTTCCCAATTCCCATAAAGTTTATAGAAATTACGTCGAAAATACGTTTTTATCCATTTTCAACACTGACTTAAAATAGTAAGGAATTGGGAGAAAATATATATACCAAAAAGTTTCGCATTTCCTGAGGCTTTCCAGCGCCATATCATTTGCTACATTCGGACGCACGGTTGAAAAATTAGCTCAAAAATACACACTCGGTGTAACTTGGACCGTTTTACAAATCACTTTTAAACCATTTACAATTAGAAAAAACTTTCAACATGCAAAAGTAGCGCAATTTTTTAAGCTTTCCAACGCCATATTATTTGCCTCAATTGGATTAGCCGTTTAGAAATGACATCGAAAATACGGACACGGCTGTTCGGTTTTTGAAATTTTACTTTTTTCAAATTACTCTTTAACCATAGGGAATTAGAGAAAACTTTTAACATGTGGAAGAAGCGGTTTTGCAGCAGTTTTTCCAACGCCATATTACTTGCCTCATTCCGATAAACAGTTTAGAAATGTGATAGAAATTACGATTCACGTTTTTTGTGTGAAGAAAAAACGGTTTTCAAAACTGCTCTTAAACCGCTTACATTTTGTGAAAAATTTAACTTGGGTCATGATACTCGTGTCCATAGCTTTCCAACGGTATATAGCAAGCCCTATTTGGGCAATGTTGCGGGAAGTTCAACCTAGCACAGGGGGAAGTTCAGGTCGAACAACTCAGGCAGTAAAATCGCAAAAAACGCGAGTTCTTCATGACCCGAGTGCAAAATCCGCCTATGAGCGAGATTCCTATCTAAAACGAGTATTTAGTTGCTAAAAATCGTTTAAAGATTACACTTACATCACATGGAACACGACTAACCAGAAAACCTCGCGGTAGAAGGCATGGTTGCGAAGATAGCCCGAAGGTCGGGTTCGTACAGAGAGAAGTTCAGGCGTGTTACTCAGGCAGTTCAGGTTGCGATCAGAATATTATTCTGATCCCATGATCAGAATAGTGTTTATATATATATATATATATATATATATATATATATATATATATATATATATATATATATATATATATATATATATATATATATATATGTTGTTGTTCTGTATGCAATCCCCTCGCACAACACACACGTCTTGTTGAGTTGAACCATTTCTGTTCTCTTGTGTCGACGCAAACAGTTCGCCCGAGTGAACCGCATGCCGTATATCGCACACACCTTGATCTGGCTGACCGTTTTCTTGTGTTGCCTAATCACAAATAGTTCATCCGAGTGAACCGTATGCTGTACATAGCACACACCTTCATCTGGCTGCCCGTTTCTTTTGTTCCTCCTCATCGAAAACGGTTAACTTACCTGAACCGTAGGCCCTGAATCACACACACAACTAAAATCTGAATCATGTTTGATGCGTCTTCCATCGCAAATGTTTTGCACCTTTTATGACGTTTTTTTACAGCATCGTTTGCGATTATGGCATCGCCCACAGTTTCGTCGAAGGATCTCTGATCGTAGTGTCGCGTTAGCAGCATCCTGCAGTAGTGAGTATATGAAAGTGACAACATAGGAGACTCCCCATGTGAAAAACATGGTGCTACTTTGAAGCACAAGTGTGGTAAAGGATACTAACAATGCCCCTTCTCTCTTTGTTTATTTTTTTTATTTTTTCTCTTTTTTCTCTTTTTTTGTTTTTTTTCTTTTCCTCTCGTTATTCGGAGTCTCATCCCGACTTGTGGGGGAATCAGAGTCTCCATCATCCTTTCCTCACTGGGGCACTGCTCCAAAAATGAATAATGATGATCATCTCCATAACTCAAAAGAAAAAAAATACAACTCGATACCTATGAAAAAATATGACTCTATATGAATGCCTTTGGCAATGTAACAGGATGTGCAATGATCTAGCATAACATGTATGAAAAATGATGAACGGTGGCTGAGCCACAACTACTATGTCAGCTATATGATCATGCAAAGCAATTTGACAATGAATGCTCAAGTCATCAAACGGAGGCGGTGGAAGTTGCACGGCAATATATCTCCGAATGGCCATGGAAAAGCTATAATAGGTAGGTATGGTGGCTGTTTTGAGGAAGATATAATAAGGCTTATGTGTGATAGAGCGTATCATACCACGGGGTTTGGATGCACCTGCGAAGTTTGCACCGACTCTCGAGGTGAGAAAGGGCAATGCACGGTACCGTAGAGGCTAGCAAATTGCGGAAAGGTAAGAGTGCTTATAATCCATGGACTCACATTAGTCATAAAGAACTCATATACTTATTGCAAAAGTTTATTAGTCCTTGAAGCGAAGTACTACTACGCATGCCCCTAGGGGGATAGATTGGTAGGAAAAGACCATCGCTCGTACCTGACCGCCACTCATAAGGAAGACAATCAATAATAAATAATGCTCCAACTTCATAGCATAACGAGAGACTATGCGTGCATGCTTCGGGAATCACAATCCTTAACACCAATATTCTTACTAACTTCCCACATATTCCATCTCTGTATCGCAAAACTATTGCAAGGAATCACACATAGCATATTTAGTGATCCATAAGTTTTATGTAGGATTTTATGAATAACCATGCAATTGACCAATTCCTTTTGACTCTCTAAATAGATATAAGTGAAGCATGAGAGTTTAATTCTTTCTACAAAAGACCTTGCTCTAATAAATATTAGTGAAGCAAAAGAGCATTCTTCAAATAACGGTTTTCTATGTGAAGAGAAAGAGGCAATCCAAACTTCAAATGATATAAGTGAAGCACATGAAGCATTCTATAAATCCATACTCAAAAGATACAAGTGAAGTGCAATGAGCATTCTATAAATAAACCATGGACTATCTCATACCAGCATGGTACATAAAACAAAAGTGAAAACTAAATGCAAAATACGCTCCAAGATTTGCACATATCACATGAACGAAACGAATCTGAAAACATATAGATACTTGTTGAAGAAAGATGGGATGCCTTCCAGGGCATCCCCAATCTTAGGCGCTTGAGTCTCCTTGAATATTTACTTGGGGTGCCTTGGGCATCCCCAACCTTGAGATCTTGCCTCTGTTGGGGAACGTAGTAATTTCAAAAAAATTCCTACGCACACACAAGATCATGGTGATGTATAGCAATGAGAGGGGAGAGTGTTGTCTACGTACCCTCGAAGACCGAAGCGGAAGCGTTGACACAACGTAGGGGAAGTAGTCGTACCTCTTCCCGATCCAACCGATCCAAGCACCGTTACTCCGGCACCTCTGAGTTGTTGGCACACGTTCAGCTCGATGACGCTCCCCGGGCTCCGATCCAGCAAAGCTTCGGGGAGGAGTTCCGTCAGCACAACAGCGTGGTGACGATCTTGATGTTCAACCGTCGCAGGGCTTCGCCTACGCATCGCTACAATATGACCGAGGTGTAATATCGTGGAGGGGGGCACCGCACACGGCTAAGGAACGATCACGAAGATCAACTTGTGTGTCTATGGGGTGCCCCCTGCCCCCGTATATAAAGGAGTGGAGGAGGGGAGGGCCGGCCTTCTCTATGGCGCGCGCTAGGGAGTCCTACTCCAACCGGGAGTATGATTCCCCCTTTCCTAGTCCAACTAGGAGTCCTTCCATGTAGTAGGAGTAGGAGACAAGGAAGAGGAAAGGAGAAGGGAAGGAAGGAGGGGGCGCAGCCCCTCCCCCTAGTCCAATTCGGACTAGGCCTTGGGGGGGCGCGCGGCCTGCCCTAGGCAGCCCCCCTCTCTTTCCCGTATGGCCCAATAAGGCCCAATACTTTTCCCCCGTATTCCCGTAACTCTCCGGTACTCCGAAAAATACCCGAACCACTCAGAACCTTTCCGATGTCCAAATATAGTCGTCCAATATATCAATCTTTACTTCTCGACCATTTCGAGACTCCTCGTCATGTCCCCGATCTCATCCGGGACTCCGAACTCCTTCGGTACATCAAAACTCGTAAACGCATAATATAACTGTCATCGAAACCTTAAGCGTGCGGACCCTATGGTTCGAGAACAATGTAGACATGACCGAGACATGTCTTCGGTCAATAACCAATAGCGGAACCTGGATGCTCATATTGGCTCCTACATATTCTACGAAGATCTTTATCGGTCAGACCGCATAACAACATACGTTGTTCCCTTTGTCATCGGTATGTTACTTGCCCGAGATTCGATCGTCGGTATCTCAATACGTAGTTCAATCTCGTTACCGGCAAGTCTCTTTACTCGTTCCGTAATACATCATCCCGCAACTAACTCATTAGTTGCAATGCTTGCAAGGCTTAAGTGATGTGCATTACCGAGAGGGCCCAGAGATACCTCTACGACATTTGGAGTGACAAATCCTAATCTCAAAATACGCCAACCCAACAAGTACCTTCGGAGACACCTGTAGAGCACCTTTATAATCACCCAGTTACATTGTGACGTTTGGTACCACACAAAGTGTTCCTCCAGTAAACGGGAGTTGCATAATCTCATAGTCATAGGAACCTGTATAAGTCATGAAGAAAGCAATAGCAACATACTAAACGATCGGGTGCTAAGCTAATGGAATGGGTCATGTCAATCAGATCATTCACCTAATGATGTGATCCCGTTAATCAAATAACAACTCTTTGTCCATGGTTAGGAAACATAACCATCTTTGATTAACGAGCTAGTCAAGTAGAGGCATACTAGTGACACTCTGTTTGTCTATGTATTCACACATGTATTATGTTTCCGGTTAATACAATTCTAGCATGAATAATAAACATTTATCATGAAATAAGGAAATAAATAATAACTTTATTATTGCCTCTAGGGCATATTTCCTTCAGTCTCCCACAAGCACTAGAGTCAATAATCTAGTTCACATCGCCATGTGATTTAACAGCAATAGTTCACATCACCATGTGATTAACACCCATAGTTCACATCGATATGTGACCAACAACAAAAGGGTTTACTAGAGTCAGTAATCTAGTTAACATCGCTATGTGATTAACACCCAAAGAGTACTAAGGTGTGATCATGTTTTGCTTGTGAGATAATTTTAGTCAACTGGTCTGTCATATTTAGATCCGTAAGTATTTTGCAAATTTCTATGTCGACAATACTCTGCACAGAGCTACTCTAGCTAATTTCTCCCAATTTCAATATGTATCTAGATCGAGACTTAGAGTCATCTAGATTAGTGTCAAAACTTGCATCGACGTAACCCCTTACGATGAACCTTTTGTCACCTCCATAATCGAGAAACATATCCTTATTCCACTAAGGATAATTTTGACCGCTGTCCAGTGATCTACTCCTAGATCACTATTGTACTCCCTTGCTAAACACAGTGTAGGGTATACAATAGATCTGGTACACAGCATGGCATACTTTATAGAACCTATGGCCAAGGCATAGGGAATGACTTTCATTCTCTTTCTATCTTCTGCCGTGGTCGGGTTTTGAGTCTTACTCAATTTCACACCTTGTAACACAGGCAAGAACTCTTTCTTTGACTGTTCCATTTTGAACTACTTCAAAATCTTGTCAAGGTATGTACTCGTTGAAAACTTATCAAGCGTCTTGATCTATCTCTAAAGATCTTGATGCTTAATATGTAAGCAGCTTCACCGAGGTTCTTCTTCGAAAAACTCCTTTCAAATACTCCTTTATGCTTCGCAGAATAATTCTACATTATTTTCGATCAACAATATGTCATTTACATATACTTATCAGAAAGGTTGTAGTGCTCCCACTCACTTTCTTGTAAATACAGGCTTCAACGCAAGTCTGTATAAAACTATATGCTTTGATCAACTTATCAAAGCGTATATTCCAACTCCGAGATGCTTGCACCAGTCCATAGATGGATCGCTGGAGCTTGCATATTTTGTTAACACCTTTAGGATCGGCAAAACCTTCTAGTTGCATCGTATACAACTCTTCTTTAATAAATCCATTAAGGAATGCAGTTTTGTTTATCCATTTGCCGGATTTCATAAAATGCGGCAATTGCTAACATGATTCGGATAGACTTAAGCATAGATACGAGTGAGAAACTCTCATCGTAGTCAACACCTTGAACTTGTCGAAAACTTTTTGCGACAATTCTAGCTTTGTAGATAGTAACACTACTATCAGCGTCTGTCTTCCTCTTGAAGATCCATTTATTTTCTATGGCTTGCCGATCATCGGGCAAATCCATCAAAGTCCATACTTTGTTCTCATACATGGATCCCATCTCAGATTTCATGGCCTCAAACCATTTTGCGGAATCTGGGCTCATCATCGCTTCCTCATAGTTCGTAGGTTCGTCATGGTCAAGTAACATGACCTCCAGAATAGGATTACCGTACCACTCTGGTGCGGATCTCACTCTGGTTGACCTACGAGGTTCGGTAGTAACTTGATCCGAAGTTACATGATCACCATCATTATCTTCCTCACTTATTGGTGTAGTAGTCAGAGGAACAGATTTCTATGATGAACTACTTTCCAATAAGGGAGTAGGTATAGTTACCTTATCAAGTTCTACTTTCCTCCCACTCACTTCTTTCGAGAGAAACTCCTTCTCTAGAAATGATCCATTCTTAGCAATGAATGTATTGCCTTCGGATCTGTGATAGAAGGTGTACCCAATTGTCTCCTTTGGGTATCCTATGAAGACATATTTCTCCGATTTGGGTTTGAGCTTATCAGGACGAAACTTTTTCATATAAGCATCGCAACCCCAAACTTTAAGAAACGACAACTTTGGTTTCTTGCCAAACCACAGTTCAGATTGTGTCGACTCAACGGACTTAGATGGTGCCCTTTTTTAACGTGAATGCAACTGTCTTTAATGCATAACCCCAAAACGATAGTGGTAAATCGGTAAGAAGCATCATAGATTGCACCATATCTAATAAAGTACGGTTACGATGTTCGGACACACCATTACACTGTGGTGTTCCTGGTGGCATGAGTAGTGAAACTATTTCACATTGTTTTAATTGAAGACCAAACTCGTAACTCAAATATTCGTCTCCGCGATCAGATCGTAGAAACTTTATTTTCTTGTCACGATGATTTTCCACTTCACTCTGAAATTCTTTGAATTTTTCAAATGTTTCATACTTATGTTTCATCAAGTACATATACCCATATATGCTCAAATCATCTGTGAAGTTTAGAAAATAACGATACCCGCCGCGAGCCTTAACACTCATCGGACCGCATACATCAGTATGTATTATTTCCAATAAGTCAGTTGCTCGCTCCATTGTTCCGGAGAACGGAGTTTTAGTCATCTTGCCCATAAGGCATGGTTCGCAAGCATCAAGTGATTCATAATCAAGTGATTCCAAAATCCCATCAGCATGGAGTTTCTTCATGCGCTTTACACCAATATGACCTAAACGGCAGTGCCACAAATGAGTTGCACTATCATTATTAACTTTGCATCTTTTGGTTTCAATATTATGAATATGTGTCACTATGATCGAGATCCAATGAACCATTTTCATTGGGTGTGTAACCATATAAGGTTTTATTCATGTAAACAGAACAACAATTTATTCTCTTACTTAAATGAATAACTATATTACAATAAACATGATCAAATCATATTCATGCTCTACGCAAACTCCAAATAACACTTATTTAGGTTCAACACTAATCCTGAAAGTATAGGGAGTGTGCGATGATGATCATATCAATTTTGGAACCATTTCCAAAACACATCGTCACTTCACCCTTAACTAGTATCTGTTCATTCTGCAACTCCCGATTCAAGTTACTAATCTTAGCAACTGAACTAGTACCAAATACTGAGGGGTTGCTAAGAACACTAGTAAAGTACACATCAATAACATGTATATCAAATATACCTTTGTTTACTTTGCCATCCTTTCTTATCCGCCAAATACTTGGGTATTTCTGCTTCCAGTGACTAGTCCCTTTGCAGTAGAAGCACTTAGTCTCAGGCTTAGGACCAGGCTTGAGCTTCTTCACTTGAGCAGCAACTCACTTGCCGTTCTTCTTGAAGTTCCTCTTCTTCCCTTTGCCCTTTTCTTGAAACTAGTGGTCTCGTCAACCATCAACACTTGATGTTTTTCTTGATTTCTACCTTCGTCGATTTCAGCATCACGAAGAGCTTGGGAATTGTTTCCGTTATCCCTTGCATACTATAGTTCATCACGAAGTTCTACTAACTTGGTGATGGTGACTAGAGAATTCTGTCAATCACTATTTTATCTGGAAGATTAACTCCCACTTGATTCAAGCGATTGTAGTACCCAGACAATCTGAGCACATGCTCACTAGTTGAGCGATTCTCCTCCATCTTTTAGCTATAGAACTTGTTGGAGACTTCATATCTCTCAACTCGGGTATTTGCTTGAAATATTATCTTCAACTCCTGGAACATCTCATATGGTCCATGACGTTCAAAACGTCTTTGAAGTCCCGATTCTAAACCGTTAAGCATGGTGCACTAAACTATCAAGTAGTCATCATATTGAGCTAGCCAAACGTTCATAACGTCTGTATCTGCTCCTGCAATAGGTCTGTCACCTAGCGGTGCATCAAGGACATAATTCTACTGTGCAGCAATGAGGATAAACCTCAGATCACGGATCCAATCCGCATCATTGCTACTAACATCTTTCAACATAGTTTTCTCTAGGAACATATCAAAATTAAACAGGGAGCAACATCGCGAGCTATTGATCTACAACATAGATATGCTAATACTACCAGGACTAAGTTCATGATAAATTTAAAGTTCAATTAATCATATTACTTAAGAACTCCCACTTAGATAGACATCCCTCTAATCCTCTAAGTGATCACGTGATCCATATCAACTAAACCATGTCCGATCATCACGTGAGATGGAGTAGTTTCAACGATGAACATCACTATGTTGATCATATCTACTATATGATTCACGCTCGACATTTCGGTCTCCATGTTCCGAGGCCATATCTGTATATGCTTGGCTCGTCAAGTATAACCTGAGTATTCCGTGTGTGCAACTATTTTGCACCCGTTGTATTTGTACGTAGAGCCTATCACACCCGATCATCACGTGGTGTCTCAGCACGAAGAACTTTCGCAGCGGTGCATACTCAGGGAGAACAGTTCTTGATAATTAGTGAGAGATCATCTTAAAATGCTACCGTCAATCAAAGCAAGATAAGATGCATAAAAGATAAACATCACATGCAATCAATATAAGTGATATGATATGGCCATCATCATCTTGTGCTTGTGATCTCCATCTCCGAAGCACCTTCATGATTGCCATCGTCACCGGCGCGACACCTTGATCTCCATCGTAGTATCGTTGTCGTATCGCCAATCTTATGCTTCTACGACTATCGCTACCGCTTAGTGATAAAGTAAAGCATTACAGGGCGATTGCATTGCATACAATAAAGCGACAACCATATGGCTCCTGCCAGTTGCCGATAACTTGGTTACAAAACATGATCATCTCATACAATAAAATTTAGCATCATGTCTTGACCATATAACATCACAACATGCCCTGCAAAAACAAGTTAGACGTCCTCTACTTTGTTGTTGCAAGTTTTACATGGCTGCTACGGGCTTAAGCAAGAACCAATCTCACCTACGCATCAAAACCACAACGATAGTTTGTCAAGTTGGTGTTGTTTTAACCTTCGCAAGGACCGGGCGTAGTCACACTCGGTTCAACTAAAGTTGGAGAAACTGACACCCGCTAGCCACCTGTGTGCAAAGCATGGCGGTAGAACCAGTCTCGCGTAAGCGTACGCGTAACATCGGTCCGGGCCGCTTCATCCAACAACACCGCCGAACCAAAGTATGACATGCTGGTAAGCAGTATGACTTATATCGCCCACAACTCACTTGTGTTCTACTCGTGCATATAACATCAAACCATAAAAGCTGGCTCGGATGCCACTGTTGGGGAACGTAGTAATTTTAAAAAATTCCTACGCACACGCAAGATCATGGTCATGTATAGCAACGAGAGGGGAGAGTGTTGTCTTACGTACCCTCGTAGACCGAAGCGGAAGCGTTGATGCAACGTAGAGGAAGTAGTCGTACGTCTTCGCGATCCAACCGATCCAAGCACCGTTACTCCGGCACCTCCGAGTTTTTGGCACATGTTCAGCTCGATGACGCTCCCCGGGCTCTGATCCAGCGAAGCTTCGGGGAGGAGTTCCGTCAGCACGACAGCGTGGTGATGATCTTGATGTTCAACCGTCGCAGGGCATCGCCTAAGCACCGGTATAATATGACCGAGGTGTAATATCGTGGAGGGGGGCACCGCACACGGCTAAGGAACGATCACGAAGATCAACTTGTGTGTCTATGGGGTGCCCCCTGCCCCCGTATATAAAGGAGTGGAGGAGGGGAGGGCCGGCCCTCTCTATGGCCCGCCCTAGGGAGTCCTACTCCCACCAGGAGTAGGATTCCCCCTTTCCTAATCCGACTAGGAGTCCTTCCATGTAGTAGGAGTAGGAGACAAGGAAGGGGAAAGGAGAAGGGAAGGAAGGAGGGGGCGCAGCCCCTCCCCCTAGTCCAATTCGGACTAGGCCTTGGGGGGGCGCGCGGCCTGCCCTAGGCAGCCCCCCTCTCTTTCCCGTATGGCCCAATAAGGCCCAATACTTTTCCCCCGTATTCCCGTAACTCTCCGGTACTCCGAAAAATACCCGAACCACTCAGAACCTTTCCGATGTCCAAATATAGTCGTCCAATATATCAATCTTTACTTCTCGACCATTTCGAGACTCCTCGTCATGTCCCCGATCTCATCCGGGACTCCGAACTCCTTCGGTACATCAAAACTCGTAAACGCATAATATAACTGTCATCGAAACCTTAAGCGTGCGGACCCTATGGTTCGAGAACAATGTAGACATGACCGAGACATGTCTTCGGTCAATAACCAATAGCGGAACCTGGATGCTCATATTGGCTCCTACATATTCTACGAAGATCTTTATCGGTCAGACCGCATAACAACATACGTTGTTCCCTTTGTCATCGGTATGTTACTTGCCCGAGATTTGATCGTCGGTATCTCAATACCTAGTCCAATCTCGTTACCGGCAAGTCTCTTTACTCGTTCCGTAATACATCATCCCGCAACTAACTCATTAGTTGCAATGCTTGCAAGGCTTAAGTGATGTGCATTACCGAGCGGGCCCAGAGATACCTCTCCGACATTCGGAGTGACAAATCCTAATTTCGAAATACGCCAACCCAACAAGTACCTTTGGAGACACCTGTAGAGCACCTTTATAATGACCCAGTTACGTTGTGACGTTTGGTAGCACACAAAGTGTTCCTCCGGTAAACGGGAGTTGCATAATCTCATAGTCATAGGAACATGTATAAGTCATGAAGAAAGCAATAGCTACATACTAAACGATTGGGTGCTAAGCTAATGGAATGGGTCATGTAAATCAGATCATTCACCTAATGATGTGATCCCGTTAATCAAATAACAACTCTTTGTCCATGGTTAGGAAACATAACCATCTTTTATTAACGAGCTAGTCAAGTAGAGGCATAGTAGTGACACTTTGTTTGTCTATGTATTCACACATGTATTATGTGTCCGGTTAATACAATTCTAGCATGAATAATAAACATTTATCATGAAATAAGGAAATAAATAATAACTTTATTATTGCCTCTAGGGCATATTTCCTTCAGCCTCTCCTCCTTCTCCTCACATCGAGATCTCCTCGATATTCGAACACTTCATCCACACAAAACTTAACCAAACTTTTGGTGGCGGGGTTAGTGAATATGGCAATGAAATCCCATCATGTACTATTGTAACATTATTGTATAATTATAAACAAACATTACCCACTGTATTCTATCACAATTCTATTGCTCCAAGTCAAGGAGGCTTCAACAAGAATTCAAACATATGCAAATAATTAAGCTATAACAGCAATCTGTGAAAACAGGACAATTTGTAAAGATTTCCACATCCACCATACTTATGTAACTCTAAAAATTCTGAAAATTTAGGAAAGATAAAAAATTTGTATGGAAAGATAGTACAAAAGGTTTCAAAACCGTTTGATATTCCATTAAAAAATGTAAAATCACGCAATATAGCCAAGGTTTCTGTTTTGCACCGCACAAACCAACAAGCAATTTAAACATCCTAAAGGCAAATCTTGGCACATTATTTTTATAATACAATGGATTTGCAGAAGGGGATAATTATTTTTGTTGAAAATTTTCTATAATTAAGATTCACAAAGTTTCCGTGAGCATGAACAAAGTTCAAGGAGCTCCCCCACTTCAACAATGCTTGTCTCTCTCACTTTCACTTTCCTTTTTGAACAGTTTTGTGTTCCCCTCTATATTTTTTTGTTTTTAAACTTTATAAAAGCACTCAAAATAAATAAATTAATCTCTAAAACTTCCGGGTTTGCTACATGCAATTTTTTTTGTTCTTAAACTTTATAAAAGCACTCAAAATAAATAAATGAATCTCTAAAACTTCCGGGTTGGCTACATGCAAACTTCTGGGTTGGCAGCGCTTTCTTTAAAGCCATTAAGCTAGGCATAAAGTGCTCAAGTAATGAATCCACCGGGATCCCAAGGTATATCAAAGCCAATTTCAATTAACAATGATTTGGCATTTAGTAATGAGCACAAAGCAACATATATGATGCAATGACAAAGTCTAACTCTCTTCCTATGCATCGTCATGTCATACAAGAATAATTCATGAACATCAAGTAAAGGCCAATACATAGCATAAGCAGTTTCTTGCAATTTTATCGTGTTGGAAACATAAAGAGGCGGTGATGTAGTTCCTCTCTCATAATAATTGCAAGTAGGAGCAAAAAGCACATGAATATTATATTCATCAAAATCATCATGTGTCGTAGCAAAATGCAACCCATCAACATAATCCTTAAGAAGAGCAAACGTCTCCGATATAGTGTAGTTTGGAGAATTCAAAAAGATAATAGGACTATCATGTGTGGGTGCAATAGCAAGAATTTCATTATTAACATAAGGAACTATAGCAAGTTCATCTCCATAAGCATAATTCATATTGGCATCTTGGCCACAAGCATAGAATGCATCAATCTCACCGAAAAGGGATTTCAAATGAATCAACGGGATCATAGCAATTATCATAGAATTCATCCTTCGGTAAGAATGAAGGGGCATCAAATAATGTACGAGTTGAAGAGTTACTCTCATTAGAAGGTTGGCACGGGTAGCTAATCTTCTCTTCCTCCGTTTGTTCTTCGCTCTCCTCGTCATCTTTTTCATCCAATGGGCTCACAATATCATCAATTTCTTCTTCCATAGACTCCTGCAAAATATTAGTCTCTTCTCGAACAACGAAGATTTTATCAATAAATAAATCAATATCGTAATTGCATTTATAATTATAATAGAAATATTTAAGGATAGCAAAATTTTAGTTCTATAAACTGAATCATCAAAATCTTCAAACTTTTCAAACAAAGATTCAATTTCATAAGCACCATTAAAAGCAACAAATTCTTCTATTCATTCCACATCATAGTAATCATATATGCCATTAGCACAAGAAGCTAAGGTTTCATTATCGTTAAATTTGCTTGAAAAGGGAAGGTGTGGAGCATTCATCCTAGAGCAACAAGTAAAATCATATCTCAAGCATAAATCCCGAGCAAACCAATGCAACATATAAATTTGATCCCATAAAAGTTTCCCTTTTTGTGTCAACCGATAATCCCTGAAGTATTCATGAACGTTACTCCCATTATATAGTTGAATGGGGTTTTCTTAGGATTATCAAAGTAGTCCATAATATCTTTCACATAACAAGCATCGAGGGTTTTAGGAGGTTCCCCATCTCCATGAGTAGCAGGTACACTACAAAAAAAACACTTCCGTGATGATACGTGTTTTTCATAGTAGGTCACGTATCCTGTCATGCATGTACATCCATAACAATTTTATGACAGAATCAAGATAGTCATACCTGTGATGTCGTAGAAGTGTTCCATGACGTTACCAGAATTATCATCACAGAAGTGTCCACTTCCACGACGATAAATCGCGCGTCATAGAAGTGCGTTCGTCAATGGTGACCGACACGTGGCATCCACCGTAACGGGACGCTGTTAAGTTATCGGGTCCGGTTTTGGATCCGATAACCCGCTAACAACAACGACCAATGCGGATTTTCCACGTGTAAAATTCTCATTGGCTAATGGAACCAAATGTCAGCTCCGCGTTGACACAGGTGTCACTCATCCAGTGGACCGGCCCAAAAGTGGCCGATAAAGATTAAATGGGCCGGCCCAACTAAAGTCCCACAAGATTTAGCGAGCCATAATGGGCTGGCCCAGCTAAAGGGCCACAAGATTTTGCAGACCATAATGGGTCGGCCCAGCTAAAGGCCCAACATTCTCAGTTAAGGCCCGTATGGCTAGTGTCAAATTGGCCCGTCAACGGCCCGTCCTAAACTTGTCATCATTGCAGCCCATGGTCACTTCTGGCCTGTTAACAGTCCGCTAAGAATTTTGGCCGAATTACGGCCTGGTGTGTTTCCAGCCTGTTAAAGGTCCTGCTTCATTTGGGCCCATTTATAGACCATTGAAACTTTCGGCCCATAAACGACCGCGAAGGATATCGGTCATATTCGGTCATGTCTGACATTCGTCCTGTTAGAGGCCCACTACAGATTTGGGCCAGTTTCAGCCTGTTAACGTCCGACGAAATCCATGGGCCATATGTGGCCCAATGCCACATCGGGCCTACTAACGGCCCATATAAAAATGACACTAATCAAGCCCGACCGAACTTTCGGCCTGTCAAAGGCCTGTGTAGTAGGTCGGCGCATTTATGGCCCTTGTGAATTTCGGCTTGTGGATGATCCGCATTGTAAATGGGCCACCATTTCGGCCTGCTAAGACCAGTGGGTTATTTGGCACAATCAGGTCCCAATCTTACTTTCAGCCTATTGAAGGCCCATGTTTTTTATGGGCTCGAGATATTTGAACATGTAAACGGCCTATTATTACTGAGGGCCCAAATTATGTTTAGGCCTGTTAAAGGCCAACTATGGGCACAAGCCTACCAGAAAAATATGAAAGCTTATGCTGATTTAGGACCTGATATTTTTAGTGGGCTACATGCAAATTTCGGCCCAAAATTGTTTTTAGCCCAATTGGAATGGGCCCTACGAATGTTGGCATGTTGGGCTCCTACGAAGCTTTTGGCCGAATACATTACTAAGATAAACCTACACTATAAAATAATAGCGTCGTAATTACTGCAGCCTTTGGCAGCATCATAAATTTTGTATCACAACAAAATAAATTCCAAGCATACAGCAAAAGGCATGTTGGCATAAAGTTTACAGTCCTTGCAGATAAAAGCACCATCAGATGTATAGAAGCACAGATCATTTGACCCGAGTGCTTATGTTTCAGGCTGTAGAATCTGACGGAGCAGCACGATCTTCCCCTTTTTTCCGCCATTGTTCTTGAACAACGAAGAAAGTGTCTGATAGTCTGGTTTCAAAACCATTCATATCTTCACGACATTTTTCAACCACTGTTTTGCTTTCCGACACAACGTCCATTAGGGATTGGACTTGTGTTTGGAGCACAGATATATCACTCTGTCTAGCTGGAAGATTTTGTTCAGTAGGCGATTTGGACGAGGTTACCTTAACAACCAACCCAGAATTACACAGGAAGGTGCTTTTTGCACTGTTAGTGGAGAGATACTAACGCACTTCAACAAGAGGTGGCATTGTGCCTACGGTAGCCTCATCACCTTCAGGTGGTTGTGGCCGTTCAATCATTTGTTCCATAGCTTGCTGAAAGTTTGAACTTGTAGATTAGTGTACCAGATAAGTTGCTAATGAGACAAAAACAAAAAAAATAGGTTTCATGTTTATACATAACTTATTTTGGTGAACTACTGTAATACATTAGCATGTATTGTAGTGCCAACTACAGAATAAAATTACTTTCAAAACATATGTCCATGTAGCATGCCTACCGTATTGTCTATTTCCTCACATTCGTTGACATCTAAGGATAAAGAGACATGGTTTAAAGTAGGATGAACATAGTATGACATCATTCATATCATGGGCAAACAGATATAAAACAAACAAGCTATTGTATCATTGTGTGCACACGTGAACATCACAACTAGCTTATAGATCAAGACCAAAAGAATATCCTTCTCTCTTGTAAACCAGGTAAGGTGAAATGATACGTTAAGACAACTTTGTATAAAAGTGAACAGATTAACTGACATTGGCTGCAAACCAAGAAGTTAAATGAACATATCACAGTACCAAACAGTTCAAAGGCAGGAGGAGTAAGGACTTACAACAACGGCCTGAACTGGTGTGCTCATGCCCTTCATCTTGCTGGTGTGGCAATCCTTGAAGATTTGCAGTGCATTCAGTTCAGGTTCTTTTTGGTTTGCACGGGTTTTCCTCTGTATTTGGAACAAGTCAATATAGATACGATAATATGGCACAGAAAAAAGAAGGAAGTAGCAGCTATTTACAAGAGCCTCGCAGTGTGCAATATAGCTACGAGATCCTGTTATCTGTTGGAATTTCACTTTAGAACGGATGGTCTTGTTCTTCAAATAGTTAGCCTAGAAGAAGATACACTTGTAAGGCACATACATGAATACAAGTTCAATATGTGGTCTGATCAAATACATATACCCTACGTGATACTTTGGATCAGACCAGTGTTTAACAAGGGCTATCCAGTCTTCCTCTGTAATATATTCCACTAGAGAAGTTTGGGCGATTTCATTGTTAGCCTTGCCTTCAAAGTGAGACTTTCTAAGGTGGTACCGATACTGTCGCAGAGCAGACTGAAAATAATGAGTGCATGCTTGTTTAGTTGCATCATCTTTTGGATCCAACTTGAACCTCATCTGTTGAAAAAAGAATGTGAGTCTTATTAGGAGGAAGCTAGAATGTCTGGCACAGAGCAAGACAATATTACAAATTGCGATGAATAACATTACTTACGGATAAATGGTCAAGGAAGGTGTTAAACTGGGTATTGTCTTTCTCATTCCTGTACTGGCTCCACGTTGGGAGGATATGTGCATGACACCTAACGGCAATGGTTGCCTCTGATACTAACTTGGCTGACTCTGTAGCATCACGTGGCCTTTTTAATCCTGCCTCAAAATGGATCTCCATTCTTCCTCCTTTAGATTTTGTTAATTTGTCGAGCATTATCCATGATGTCTGTTTCCGCTTGCGTCGTGGTGGTAGTTCAACAACGAATATGGAAAGTGTTAGTGCACCTCAAACTGTGAGAGTACATATAAAGGAGCATGCAACTGCAACTTGACTCGGTCAGGTACCATGTTGGTGTTGATGCTCATGAGGTTCATCCTCTTGCCAAGTCATGTTGTGTCAGCAGTGCTTCGGAAGTAGTGTTAGGTGTGAATGCAGCTTGGGAACTGGCCAGTTCCGGAGCAAACGAACGAGTAACTCATAGAGATGCTGGTACAGTTGAAGCGGATGCTGCAGCTGGTGGAGCAGGTGATACTGTGTTTGTAGATTTAGCCGGTGGACTTGGACCTTCTACTGCATTATAAGTACCAGCAGAATCTCGAGGGCATATCCTTTTGCGTTTCACCCGACGAGTAACACCATTCCCTACTATATTCTTGTCATTGCTCTTTTTTTACTTTGCCATGTCAAGGCATACCCACAACGCAAAATAATAAAATCGCTCTTCAGAACTCATTGATGCATGATACATACAAGCAATACTTTGACGTAAGACAACCGTATGAGGATGGAATATGTAAGAAAAACAGGACGGTGTGACATATTCACAGCTACGATGTGTAAACTAAGCAGAAGGATTTTCAAGAAAATAAAAGTAATGCAAGCTAGACACCATATGAAAGATGCAACCAATATCACTCTGCCTAGTTAAAAGTGTCTTGTCATAAGTGGCATTTCGAAAAATTAGAAGTAGTACAACGTAGAAATCAATGCAAGATGCAACCACTATCAAACTGCCATGTTAAAAGGGTCCAATCATGAATGACTGTTGCGGGATACACAACATCAGTACTTTGATGTAATAACATGGTATGATTGATAGATGAAATGTATTCCAGACACACAAAGGCATGTCATATGCACATGTATAACGTATAAACTCAGCAGGTGCAATTTAATCAAAATAGAAGAAATACAGGCTAGACAACATATGCAACATGAAACCAATTATCACACTGTCAACTTAGAGGAAGCACCTGCGATGGTGGAGTACAGGAGATGAACTCATCATGTAAACTTGGGACTTCAACTTCATTAGTAGTAGCAGTGGCAAATCTAGAGAGTCTTTGTTTGCGTCGGTCTGGAGGACCACCAACATCCCCAAACTTACTCTTTTCCTTCCTATTTTATGATATTGCCTTGTGAAGTCAAAACCAAAAGAAGATGAATAAAATTAGCTCTGCATAACTGGTTGATGCATGATACAGACGAACACTACTTTGATGTAAGGCAAGCGTAGGATAGGAGGATGAAATATATACAAAAAAGACAGCATTGCATATTCAGACGTACGAGAGGAGGATGAAATATATACAAAAAAGACAACATTGCATATTCAGACGTACGATAGGAGGATGGAATATGTATGAAAAACAGTAAGCAGCAGGCATTTCAACAAAATTAGAAGAAATGAAAGCTAGGCACCATATGAACATGCAACCAATATCACTCTATCAGGTAAAAAGTGTCTCGTCGTAAGTGCCATTTCAAGAAATTAGAAGCAGTACAAACTAGAAGACAATGCAAGATGCAACCTACATCACACTCCCAAGTTAAGTGTGTCTTATGGGTAAGTGATCGTTGCAGGTATAAGTTGTAATCTACGTAGATGCAATTCAAAAAATCAGAAGCAATACAAACTAGACATCATATGGAACACGCCACCACATATAACAGTTCCAAGTTAGAGCAAGCACCTGTGATAGTGGAGTAGGGGAGATGTGCTCATCATCTACACGTATGTTCTAGAAACAGGAACATGTGTCACATTCACAGGCATTATGTGTAAAGTAAGCATACGCAATTCAAAAAATTTAGAAGCAATACAAGCTAGACATCATACGCAACATGCAACCACATATAATAGTGCCAAGTTAGAGAAAGCACATGTGATGGCTGAGTAGGTGAGATGTGCTCATCATCTACACAGCTACGTTGACTGTCCAGCCTTGTGTTGTCTTGCGAATCTTGTTGGTAGGATGGCGGAGTAGAATCTGTAGAGAACCTTTGTTTGAGTTGCTCCAAAGGACCACCATCATCCACTGTCGGGCTAATTTCCTTCAGCTGCATTGATTTTGCATTGAGAAGTCAACCCGATAAGAAAAAGGAATAAATTCGCTCTTCAGAACTCATTCATGCATGATACTGACGAACACTACTCGGATGAAAGGCAAACACATGATACGAGGATGGAATATGTACGAAAAACAGGACGCCGTGACATATTCACACCTATGATGTGGTAACAAAGCAGAAGGCATTTCAACAAATTAGAAGCACTGCAAGCTAGACACCATATGAAAGGTGCAACCAATATCACTCTGCCAAGTTCAAACTGTTTGGCGTTTCAACAAGTTAGAAGCAGTACATGCTAGAAATCATATGCAAGACACAACCAATATCACAGTGGCGACTTAAAGGTGATTTATCATAAGTGACTGATGCGGGATATGCAAGAACAGTAGTCTGATGTAAGAACATGGTGTGATCAGATATAGTTTGTTCTAGAAACAGGAACATGTGTCATATTCACAGGCATTATGTGTAAAGTAAGCAGATGCAATTCAACAAAGTTAGAAGAAATACAAGCTTTACATCATACGCAACATGCAACCACATATAATAATGCCAAGTTAGAGCAAGCACCTTGTAACGCCCCGGATCTGATGCGCCAGGTGTCCATCAGTTATTCGCCGTCGTTGCCATGTCTTGTGCTTGAGTGTTGCACTTTGCCTTGTCATCATCTGTATTTCATGTCATGTCATCATGTGCATCGCATTCGCATACGTGTTCGTTTGATGTATGTGAGAATTTTCCCCGTTGTCCGTTTTGCAATCCGGCGCTCCTATGTTCCCCGGCGCCCCCTTTTACCTTTTTCCGTGAGCGGGTATTAAACTTTCTCAGAATGGACCGAGGTTTGCCAAGCGGCCTTCGTATAGCACCGGTAGACCGCCTGTCAAGTTTCGGGTCATTCGGAGGTCGTTTGATACTCCAACGGTTAACCGGGTAACCGCAAAAGCCTTTCCCTCTTTGCAGCCCAACACCCCTTCAAAGTGGCCCAAAACCCATCTAAGTCATCTCCATCCTCTCGGTCGTCGGATCACGATCGCGTGGCTGAAAACCGCACTCCATTTGGAGCTTCCTAGCTCCCTCTGCCTATATATTTGCACCTCCCCCCGAAAATTCGCGGATGAACCCTAGCAATCTTCCTCCTCCCGCCGCCGGACATTTTTCCCCGCGCCGACGGACATGTCCGCCCGTCCCGCGCCGCCGCTCCCAGCCTCTCCCGGGCCACCACGTGGCAAACGCCGCCGCGCGCCGCCGCGGGCCCGCGAGGCCCGAGGCCGGCCCGCCCGAGCCGCGCCGGGCCCGAGCTCCCGCCGGCGCCTCCGCGCGCCCGATGCCCCGCGATCCGCCGCCCGATCCGCCGCGCGCCGCCACCGCCGCAGCTCGCCGCCGACCGCCGCCCGGTCGCGCTTCCCCGCCGCCTCGCCCCGTCTGCCGCGCCGCCCCGCGCCCGCGAGCCCGTGCCCGCCGGATTTCGCCGCGGCTCTGCCCGCCGGCGTCCGCCTCCCGCGCGCCCCCCCGTGGCTCTGCCCGCTGGCGACCCACGCCTCCCGCCGGCACGGCCCGTCCCCGCCGCCCCGCGCCGGCACCTCCTTCTTCCCTAGCGCCGGACCGATCCAGATCTGATCGGAAGGTTGACTTCCACCCCCCCGGTTTTCTCTAAGTCTTTTAAATTTTGCATTCTGGTCCCTTGTTCATCGCATCATAACTTGCTGCACACCGCTCCGTTTGGTGCGTGTAATATGTCGAATTGTTCGCCCCGATGGGTGCATTATTTCATCTCATTTCTTCATTTTCATTTGAGTTCATCTTGATGCCCGAAATGCTGTTATAAGAGGGCTATGTGATGTTAGTTTCAGATCTGTTTCAGAACATGCACTTTTGTCATTTTTGCCATGATTGATGTGTGCATCCTATGAAGTTGAGTCCTACATGTGTTTTGAAATATGCCATGCTGTCTTTCCAGGGGTGTATGCCATGTATTTTGGTGATCTTTGTGGTGACTAGCACAAGCATGCAAACTAGGGTACATAATGTTGCTGATTTCAGAGACTTAGTAATTTCACTAAGTCATTTCCTGCAGTTATTTTTATGCCATGTGTTCATGTTGTTTCAGAGAGATCTATGCCTCTTTTGAGCATGATCATTAAGGATGTTTTGAGCATATGGACTTGCTATATCCATCCACGCCTTTGTTTGTAATTATGGGTTGCCATAGCTTGTGTAAATCGAGCTCTACTTTTGCTATAAAATGTTACTGGCAGATTGTTTACATGTTATTCAATTTTGCCAAGCTTGTTGTAGTTGATCCTTCCTTGCTATGATGTTGTTCGTGCCATGTCTAGCTTCTATGCCATGTCTTATTGATGTATGTATGCTTAGTTTATCATGCAATGCTCTGTAGTGAGCGCATCGTGCTCGTAAGCATGCCTACTTGTTATCTGTTTTTGACATGTCCAGTTTTCTGCTAAGTCTGAAACCTGTAACGAAACTTGCTTAGTTGACATGGGTGTAATTATATTTTCTGTTCCTTTTTGGCTCATGGTCAGTAAGGGACATTTGTTAAGTGCTTTGAGTAGATTCACGCCATGCCTGATTTTGCTATGTCCTGTTCCTGTACATGTTGTTTGCTTGCTCTAAACATGTCATCCTGATGTTAATTTCTGGCATGTTGTTATTTTCACCAAGTCTGTGAACCTGTTATCTTTTGCTCTTTTGCCATGCTTGTTTGAACCTGTTGTGGTGTGATTTAGCCATATCTCAGTGTTCATCCTTTGTCGAGCATCTTGAGTAGATCACTGCCATATGATTTGCTGATATGTTTGCGTGCAGTAGCTTAATTTCTTGTGGCTTGCTAAGTAGTATCATGTTGTTAATGGCAGAATCTTGTCATTCTTGTTTTGCTTGTCATTTGCAAACCGTGCATCCGATTCCGGTGATCTTTATATCGATTTCAACCGAAATCACCTCACCTTTCCAGTGGCATACTTGGTTTGCCAAGATTATTCCTGGTTCATCCTTTTCCTTCCGAAGCATGCATATGCATTGCATACCACATCTCGCATAGCATGCCATGTTTATGTGGTGGTTGTTTACTTTGTTGTTTGCTTCTTTCCGGTGTTGCTTCTTCGGGTTATTTCCGATAACGTTGCGATTGTGAGGATCCATTCGTCTACGTCCGTTTGTCTTCTTCATGGACTCGCTCTTCTTCCTTGCGGGATCTCAGGCAAGATGACCCTACCCTCGAAATCACTTCTATCTTTGCTTGCTAGTTGCTCGCTCTTTTGCCATGCCTTTGCTGCGATACCTACCACTTGCTTATCATGCCTCCCATATTGTTAAACCAAGCCTCTAACCCACCTTGTCCTAGCAAACCGTTGTTTGGCTATGTTACCGCTTTGCTCAGCCCCCTCTTATAGCGTTGTTAGTTGCAGGTGAAGATGAAGTTTGTTCCTTGTTGGAACATGGAGATGTTGTTCCTTGTTGGGACATGCTTACTTGTTGGGATATCACAATATATCTTATTTAATTAATGCATCTATATACTTGGTAAAGGGTGGAAGGCTCGGCCTTATGCCTAGTGTTTTGTTCCACTCTTGCCGCCCTAGTTTCCGTCATATCGGTGTTATGTTCCCGGATTTTGCGTCCCTAACACGTTCGGGTGATTTATGGGACCCCCTTGACAGTTCGCTTTGAATAAGACTTTTCCAGCAAGGCCCAACTTTGGTTTTACCATTTGCCTACCACCTATACCTTTCCCTTGGGAGTAGCTAACCCGAGGGTCATCTTTATTTAGCCCGCCCCGGGCCAATGCTTGTATAAGTGTTGGTCCGAACCGAGCAACCTGCGGGGCCACCTCGTGGAAACTCGAGACTTGGTTTTACTCGTAGCTTGACTTATCCGGTGTTGCCCTGAGAACGAGATATGTGCAGCTCCTATCAGGATGTCGGTGCATCGGGCGGCTTTGCTGGACTTGTTTTACTACTGTCGGAATGTCTTGTAGCCGGGATTCCGAGACTGATCGGGTCTTCCCGGGGAGAAGGAATATCCTTCTTTGATCGCGAGAGCTTATCATGGGCTAAGTTGGGACACCCCTGCAGGGTTTGAACTTTCGAAAGCCGTGCCCGCGGTTATGTGGCAGATGGGAATTTGTTAATGTCCAGTTGTAGAAAACCCGAAGTTGATCTTAATTAAAATACACCAACCGCGTGTGTAACCGTGATGGTCTCTTCTCGGCGGAGTCCGGGAAGTGAACACGGTGTTGGAGTTATGCTTGACGTAAGTAGTTTCAGGATCACTTCTTGATCATAGTTGTTCGACTGTGCTTTTGCCTTCTCTTCTCGCTCTCATTTGCGTATGTTAGCCACCAGATATGCTAGTCGCTTGCTGCAGCTCCACCTCACTGCCCTGTCCTACCTTTAAGCTTAAATAGTCTTGATCTCACGGGTGTGAGAATGCTGAGTCCCCGTGACTCACAGATACTTCCAAAACCAGTTTGCAGGTGCCGATGAAACCGTGCAGGTGCCGCATCCGAGCTCAAGGAGGAGTTCGATGAAGACCTTGTTCATTGTGTTGTTTCGTTTCAGTTGATCAGTAGTGGGGCCCAGTTGGGGTCGATCGGGGATCTGTGTAGCATTTGGGGTAGTCTTCTTTTATTTTGGTTCCGTAGTCGGACCTTGATTGTATCTGCATGATGTAATGATTTACTCATGTATTGTGTGAAGTGGCGATTGTAAGCCAACTATGTATCTCTTTCCCTTATGTATTACATGGGTTGTGTGAAGATTACCTCACTTGCGACATTGCTTTCAATGCGGTTATGCCTCAAAGTCGTGCTTCGACACATGGGAGATATAGCCGCATCGAGAGCGTTACACACCTGTGATGGTGGAGTAGGGGAGATGTGCTCATCATCTACATAGCTACGTCGACTGTCTAGCCTTGCGTTGTCTTGCGAATCTTGTTGGGAGGATGGCCAAGTAGAATCTGTAGAGACCCTCCATTTCGGTTGCTCGGAAGGACCACCATCATCCAATGCTTACCAATTTCCTTCTGATTTATTGATTTTGCATTGTGACATCAAACCGACAAGAAAAAGGAATAAAATTCGCTCTTCAGAACTCATTCATGCATGATACTGACGAACACTACTCTGATGAAAGTCAAAGTCATGATACGAGGATGTAATATGTACGAAAAACTGGACGGCTTGACATATTCACACCTATGATGTGGTAACTAAGCCGAAGGCACTTCAATAAATTAGAAGCACTGCAAGCTAGACACCATATGGAAGGTGCAATCAATATCACTCTGCCAAGTTAAAACTATCTCTTCACAGGTGGCGTTCATCAAACTAGAAGCACTACATGCTAGAAATCATATTCAAGCGCAAACCAACATCACACTGCCAACTTAAAGGTGTCCCATCATATGTGACTGACGCAAGATACACAAGAAGAGTAGTTTCATGTAAGAACATGGTGTGATAGACAGATATAGTGTGTACCAAAAACAGGAAAGCGTGTCATATTCACATGTATCATGTGTAAGCTAAGCAGATGCAGTTTACACTAATTAGGAGCAATACAAGCTAGACACCATATGCAACATGCAACCAGATATCACACTGCCAAGTTAGAGCAAGCACCTTGGATGGTGGAGTAGTGGAGCGGAGACTTGGAACTTGTAATGCACTAGCAGGACAAAGAGAATCCGTACAAATGCTCCGTTTACATTGCTGCAAAGGACCATCATCATCGCCTTTCTTCCTCTTTTTTGATTTGCCTTGTCAAGTCAAACCCAGAATAAAAAGGAATAAAATTTGCTCTTTAGAACTCATTGATGCATCATACTGACGAGCACTACTTTCATGTAAGACAGCAGCATGATAGGAGGATGGAATATGTATGAAAAACAGGAAGGTGTAAACTAAAGTGTAAACTAAGAACATGGTGTTTGAACATGACATATTGACTTGTATGATGTATAAAGTGTAAACTAAGCACAAGGTGTTTGAACTAGTTAGAAGCAATGCAAGCTAGAAACCATATGAAAGATGAAACCAACATCACTGTGCCAAATTAAAAGGGTGACCTAACAAATGTATTTGATAAAATTAGAAGCAATACATTGCAACAGGCTAGAAATAATATGCAATATGCAACGAATAAAGGTGTCACATCGTAAGTGATTGATGTAGGATACAGAAGAGAGGTATTTTCATGTAAGAACATGGTTAACAAAAAGATGTAGTGTGTACCAAAAATAGGAAGGCATGTCATATTAACAGGTATAATGTGTAAATTAAGCAGATGCAATTTACCCTAATTAGAAGCATTACAAGCTAGACACCGTATGCAACATGCAACCACATATCACATTGCGAAGTTAGAGCAAGCACCTGCGATGGTGGTGTAGGGGAAGTGCGGTCTTCAAGTACAGAGCTACGTTCATCTTCATTTAGGCTTGCTGTTTCTTGAGAATCATGTGGAGATGATGAAACTCCACTCTTTATAATAGTAGCACATCTCATACTAACCCACAGGCGTGACTATCTCATCATAGGCGATAGATGCAGGATACACAAGAACAGTAGTTTGATGTAAGAACATGGTGTGATAGGCAGATGTAGTATGTACCAAAAACAAGAAGGCGTGTCATATTCACATGTATGATATGTAAGCTAAGGAGATGCAATTTAACAAGTTAGGAGCAATACAAGCTAGGCACCATATGCAACATGCAACTAGATATCACACTGCCATGTTAGATCAAGCACCTGGGGTTGTGGAGTAGGGGAGATGAGATTTGGAACTTGCACTGCAGTAGCAGTAGCAGGAGAATCTGCAGAGATCATCTGTTACGGTTGCTCCAGAGGACCACCATCATTCCGTGCCTTCGTCCTTTTAGATTTTGCCTTGTCAAGTAAACACACAAGAAAAAGGAATGAAATTTGCACTTCCAAATTCGCTGATGCATGATACTAACGAACACAACTTTTATGTATGGCAACCACATTGTAGGAAGATGGAATATGTACGAAAAACGCTAAGCAGAAGGCATTTTAACAAATTGGAAGCAATGCAATCTAGACACCATATGAAATATCCAACCAAAATTACTCTACCAAGTTAGATGTGTCTCATTATAAGTGGCACTTCAACAAATTAGAGGCAACACATGTTTGAAATGATATGCAAGATGCAACCAATATTACACTGTCAACTTGAAGGTGTCTCGTCAGAAGTGATTGATGAGGGATACACAAGAAAAGTAGTTTGATTAAGAACATGGTTAATAGAAAGACATAATATGTACCAAAAACAGGAACGCATGTCATATTCACAGGTATAATGTGTTAACTAAGCAGATGCAATTTACCCTAATTAGAAGCATTACAAGGTAGACACCATATGCAACATGCAACTGGATATCACACTGCCAAGTAAGAGCAAGCACCTGCGATGGTGGTGTGGGGGAATTGCGGTCATCAACTAGAGAGCTACGTTGACTATCTTCATTTAGTCTTGCTGTTTCTTGAGAATCATGTGGGGAGGTCGACACTACACTCTTTAAACGAGTAGCACGTCTCACATTAACCCACTGGGGTGACTGTCTCGTCATAAGTGATTGATGAGGGATACAAAAGAGCATTAGTTTGATGTACGAACATGGTTAACAGACATATGTAGTATGTATGAAAAATAGGAAGGAATGTCATGATCAAAGGTATAATGTGTAAAGTAAGCTGATGCAATTTAACCAAATTGGAAGCAATACAAGCTAGACACCATATGCAACATGCAACCACATTTGACAGCACGAAGTTAAAGCAAGCACCTGGGATGCTTGTGTGTGGCAATTGAGATCATCAACTGCAGAGCTACGTTTACTGTCTCCATCTGCTAGAACTGCACCCTTTAGAGCATTGAGATGCTTAGTGCTTATCTTCGAATTACACTGGAGCGACTTCTGTCTTTTCTTTTTTGTATTCACCAACACTGCGTCAGAGTCTGAAATACCCATGCATAAAAAAACAATAGTGTGAGTAAGGGTGAAGTGTGTGCACAAGTATTACAGTGTAAAGGTAGCAGATAGCAGGTCGGTGAGAAATAAATGACGGGAGACATATGATAGCTCTACAACATGCATGGCACACGAAATTACTAGATTCTAGGATTTTGAAATATGAGCACAGGGATGGCTGGGAAATGCAGATGCTCCTCCAGCACACCACAAGGTGTGGTCCTATGAAAAAAACAGTCGACTAAAAACAAATAGGTCAGTCCATTTTTTTCTGCACCGTCCAATGTACAAAGAACGGGCAGATCGCCTTCATCTACCTCCAGCCAGTCAGTGTTACGATCTTCCTCGAAACGCCAGCAACCATAGGCCCAGTCCCCTGCCTCCGCCCTCCCCTCGACCTCACCGCACCGTCGTGCTTGGCACCACCCCCGGCCATCCCTTCAAGCCCCGCCGGCCTCCAGATCGGGCGCAAGCAGCTCCTGCGCCCCACATCCCTATGATAGACACCGATGCGCCGCTTCTCCGGCGAACAGGCGGACTAGGTGCTCCACGCGCCTAAGCGGGTGCTGCTTCTTTTAATTGCGATTCGACTGACCCTGAATTGAAATCCAGGCAGGCTATTGACCTCTAGCAAAGGTGAAATAGTAAATGGGAGGAAACCTTGTGCATTTAGTATCATGAAAAAGATGCAGTACGAAGCGCTCAACTAGTTTCTTTCATGGGATGAATACGGTGTGAGCAAAGACATAAGATTTGCACGAATAAGGGAAGAGGAGTACCTCTTTCTGCTGGCAGTGATGTGTCCTCCTTCTATTTTTCCAACGATCTTCTTGTGGTTCGATGGAAATGAGAAGTTGTGTAGGACGGTGGAGCCTTGCACGAACCCATGGCCAAGTTGTTGAGTGTGGTGCGGTGGCCTTCTATCGGCAGCGGGGAACCAGATCTGAGGCGGCGAACAACGGCGTAGCGGGAACAACTCTGGTGTGGTGGACGGTTGCGACAGTGGAGTGGCAGCGGTCAGGCACAGGACGGCGTGGTCAAAGTGGTTCTGGTACGGTGCACGTCGGCATCAGCGTCGTGGAGGCAGCTCTGCCTCGGCTTCAGCGTGATGGAGGAGGACGGTTGTGGATTGGGCTCAATGGGGTGGAGGACGGAGGAGGCTGGGGTTTCGCGGCTGGTGGAGAGGGTATTTTCGCGCCCACGGAGTATGAATGGGGAGATGGGGGACTAAGGGTGAACAATGTTTCGATTTGGGACACGCTTGTTTGAAATTTGGGGAAAGTTACAAACTTTGCCCCCATCTAAAATATCGGACATATTACGGGTTGGGGGAAGGACAGTAATCTCAGGTGTCCCAAATGGTGGGCGGGATAGATTTCGGCCGAGCGCATGGGTGTTTAGGCACCCATGGCGTATGAATGCTTCTCGGAGTCGGTTGAGATTGACGTCCTGGTGAACTTACAAACCTACCCCGGTTTAGACCTTTGGACATCGGGCAGATAGGCCACATGTGCCAGAGTCAGGACAGTAATTTCCTACCACCAAACATTTGTCTCGCGCGGTTTCAGGTTACCAGAGGCTTATTTGGCGCTTTGTTCAATGTTTGGAGCAGAAGCATTAACGTTTTCGGTTCTCTTGAATTGAGCTTTTAGGATTTGTCAAACTTCACAAATCTTTACTCTTGAAAATCCTAAAACTATGATTATTTTGTAATGGAGGGGGTACATTTGAATATACATTGTACACAAATATATATTAAAAAATATGCAACTTACCTCAGTTGATGTATGGTTCGAGATATAATATCCTTGGTTGCAAAAAAATAATTAGACATGCGAATGAATATATAGCATGTTCAAACGCACAACAAATATTGATGCCCCCTTTTAGATCTGATTTACAAATGCCATTATATCGGGTTCAAATAGATGAATGCACTTCCTATGAATTCGAATCTTCAAAACCCCCTTTATGTTGAATTCAACATGTATTCTATTTCGTAACTAGCAATTTTGAATGTATCCCTGTAAGTGACAAATGTATGAAGTGCTTCACACTAACAACATGGAGTGCACTAATTAATGTTTATATATGAATTGCAAAAGCAATGCATTGCCTGTATTTCAAACCGCTCTCACTCTATGGATCGATAATATGAAATAAACACATGTACATGTTAGAATTCAATAGAGTATGGGTGTCTAATAGACCGATTTTTGTTCATACGCAAATTGCAAAATTCATGACCTCAGCCAAAAATAATAATGCCATTTATATTTTAATTTAATGCTTAGAACCGCCTTTTACACGTAGATGCACTATGCCTCGGCCCGCTCTCACAAACGTGCTATATATCTCTCTATGTAACGCATAAGTGCACACACTTTATATACATCGGCATTTCTCTTTCACACATGCTCACAATCTCTCCCGGGGTGTCGGGGTGTCTCACGCAGACACACACTCCCTCTGTATCTCTCTCTCTCTCTCTCTCTCTCTCTCTCTCTCTCTCTCTCTCTTACTACTATGTACCACTCTTTTCACTAATCTCAGTTGGAAAACACTATTTTTCTCACATGTGTATACACACACACACACACACACACACACGGTCTCTACTAGCCCTCTATACGCACATACATGTGTCTATGTGTCCCCCGCACGCACATTATCTTTAGGCCTCTCTCGCACACATTGCCCCCCCCCCCACAGACACACCTCTCTCTTAGTAGTTGGCAGATATGATTCCATCAGATCATTCGATAGGATATCCCTGACTGTTAGGCTGGATGGTAATACGAGGCAAAGTTTTACCCAAGTTCGGACCCTTGCAGTTGAGGAAAAAGCCTACTCCTGGTACTGCATATTAGTGATAGGGGTGTGCACAAAGTACACATGAATACCAGGCATTGTGTGTGTGTATATACTATCGATGAACTAGCCCCCAGGCTTCTATAACATACTCGGGGCCTAGGGTTACAAATCATATGTAGTCTGCTTATCAACAGTGGGGATAGAGTCCTCCACGACTCTGGTAGCTTCGTGTTGTACGCTGAGTCCTTCACATGGGTCTTTGTATAATGCATCTCGGTCCAACCTATGTGGCGCAGGATGGAACCGACCCATGAGTCCTCATGTTGACCCACCACAACTAGAAATGATGTGCCCACCCCAACTAGAAATGATGTGCCCACCACACCACACACGCAATCGGACACTAAGAAAATAAGCATGTACAATAGTACAATGTTATACATGAAAAGTTAATTACATGGTGCATCCAAAAATATTTGTACTGCATTGTGAATGTTTATATTTTATCCTAAAATATTAGTCACGGGAAAGAGAAATGAAGGGCATATCTCCCCTTGTCTCCACCGGACACCCCCTCTTTCTACACCACTTTCACGTACGCACACAAACTATCTCTCGGCCCTCTAAAAGTATGCATTCCCATGACACATTCACGCGTGAAGGTAACTGTATTTCAAGAGAAAGCACTGTATGGTCGGTGGACTTCAGAATATGCTCATTACGGTCACCGAACATATTCTCGTGGTAATCATACGGTATGTAGCTCACGATACATCTCCGTATTTTGTTGATGACGCTGACAGACATTGTATTTGATGCGTGCACCGCATTTTGTTGACGACACTTACGGTCATTGTAGTTGAAGCGAAAGCACGATATGGTCACTGGACTTCATAATAAGCTCATCATGGTCATCACATACATTTTGTGGTGCTAACCAACCTGTGGTTGGATGGTTAGGAGGACAGTGGTTTCTCGAGCCCACTAGGGTTAAAGTCCTGGTGCTCGCATTTATCCTGGGTTAATCTCAGTATTTTTCCGGAGATATGTGTTCAATGGGAGGAGACATTCCACTCGATTATGAGGCACCTATGGTGACTTCGTAAAATCTCAAGATCATATGCTGGCTCGCTCTCTCGAAGGTGCTCATAGGGGTAGGGTCTGCGTGTGTGAGCTTATAGCGGTGAGTGCTTGCGACTATATATGAGCGCTTGCGTCTGTACCGTGTTAAAAAAATACATCTCGTGATTATACGGTCACTAGCTCACCCGTACAACTCCGTATTTTGTTGATGACACAATCAATTGACCAATCAAATGTTCCACGTGGCGCAACTAGTGTTGCACCATCGGGGCGCGTAACCATGGGGCCCACCTGTCAGCGCATATATGAAAGAAAGAAATGGTAGTTTGAGTCTGTACTGTGTTAATAAAATACATTTTAGGGTGATCATACGGTCACTGGCTCACCATACAACTCCGTAATTTGTTGATGACATGATCAATTGACCAGCCAAACGGTCCACATTCAGCAGCGCACATTACCATAGGGCCCACCCATCAGTGCGTATATGAAGGACAGAAATGGTTATAAATTAGTGGTCGGTGGGGATTCGAAGTCGTGAGACCTCTGGTTGGCAGTCGCCGGCGGTGGGGGCGCGGTGATTGGGCGGTGGCATGGGGATCGACGGAGAAAAATCTCGGTGCGGGGGGGGGGGGGGGGGGGCTAGAGGGATGGTCGGGGCAGCGGCGAACAGGCGGTGGGGAGTGGTGTCTGGGCGGCTGGGGCGGCGTGGCCGCACGTGCCGGCCGCGGGCAGCGGCGGCCGGCGGTTTGGCCCGCGGTGGATAGCTGCTCAGGGGGTGGAGGTTGAAGATAAACTGCATGCCCTTGATTTCGTATCCAACGGCTGGAAAATCTACTGACGAGAGATGAAAAAGTCAGTCGACCGACGTGCAGCCTCACCCCACACGTACACATGCACGCACGCAACACTCGCATGAACACACGCACGCATGCAGGTGTGCAACACTGACACGTACACATGACGAACACACGCACGCATGCAGGCGTGCAACACTGACACGTACACATGCACTCACGAACACACGCACGTACGCACACATGCATGCAACACTACAACGTACACATGCACGCACGCAATACTCGCACACATGCATGCACACCGCACACGACACAAGACACACGCTCAACCTATACGTGCATGCACCCTTTGTTAAGGACACGGATTGTTACGAGTATTATTCAATCTTATCTTTTTTTTGCAAGGTTTAATCAATCTTATCTGTGATAAGCAGAACATTGATGTTTGCAGCGGTCTTTATGAATCACAATGTATCGAATGGGCTATCAACGTATATATGAAAATTTTAAAATTCTCTTACATTATATAGTGGGCTTATCTACATGAAATAGATGACGTCACACTCAATGAACAATCATCGGTTTATGAAATTCCCGGTTCTGACTGCTCTGGCCCACCAAAACTTCCTCTGTCATGCGCTGCCTGCGTTGGGTCACTGACATGCAGGCCATGTACCCAAAGATCTCACACGTTAGTGGAAGAACGACGCGGTCTCGTACGTCAGAGTCGAGGGCACCACTCGATGCACGCACGGCTGAACACGCCTCCTTGCCGCATTCAAACGCCTCCATGAAACCCATGTGGAAGCCGATAAACCCACTCTGGACACACGTCCATTCATGACTGGGCCGGCATTAAACACAACGTCAGCCAAGCTCCTCCCGTCCGCCGTCTATTTATTCTCCTATTTAAACAAGGCCAAACGCCGGCCAAGAATGGCACCCCTCCGCCGCTCCCCTATCTCCTCCTTAACCATTTTGTCCACTCTTACAATGGCGTACGAAGAGTAGTTATCCCGCATCCAAGCCGGCTGGGTGGCCCGCCGAGCCTGCTGGATATGAGCTATGCAGCTCGCTGATCCACCTCCCTCCCCTCGCCCGAAGGAGCCAGTTGCCGTCCCAAGCTGGAGTGCGGTTCAGCAACTTGCCGCTCCAGGCCAGCTCGACGAGGAGCGGCGCACGAGCGTCGTCGCTGCCGTCCATGCCGCCACCTTGTACCACACCTCCCTTGTCTGTGACCGCGTCTCCCGTTTCTGTGGCCGAGACTCCCATGTCAGCGGCCGTGCCATGCTAGCAGAGACAGAAGCCAGGTGCGCGGAGAGTGACGAGTCGGTGGCCAGCGCCTCCGCGTCCGCCGCCATCATCGTGGAGAAGTAGAACACGGGAGGCCGCCGCCGCTTGGGTCCCATGAAGGCCACCGCGGAGGCGACGTCGGCGTACACAGCAGTTGTCTTGCCGGATCCTTTTGTTGCGAGAACCTTCGTCGACCCCGCATGGGCTCCACGGAAGCGGAGAAGCCCCCTTCCACCATCATCTTGGGCATCAGCCAACCATATCAGTTGGACAGCGGGGAAGCGAGTCGTCCTTTGCGCTGAAGCATATACCTCCGGGGCTCCCGGCAGTCCGGTGATCGTGTTGCTGGACATGAGGAACACAAATGGATCGGCGGGCGAGGATTTTGGCCAAGTATTGTATACCTGTGTTGTACAAAACTAGCATCGCTTAGTTGATTTGAATGTAATGAAACCTGTCATGTTTGTATGAAAATCCTGTATTTTATATGAATTCCGTCATTGTTTATCAGAAGTATTGCCTTGTTTGCATGAATTTCATCCGGTTGGTTGAGTTGCTGTCAGAATGTGTGCGGCTACGGTTGGATGGCGTAATATGTGGGTCACCGGTCAATCTGCGGCCGGCTCGGGCGGCGTGGTGGGACAAAAAAAGCACACCTCGTGCGAGCTCGTCTCCAACGTGCGCGCTGGAGGATGCATGAGCACCCGAGCCATTACTCGTTCATCGGTGGCAAAGGCACCGGTGGACAAAAGGGTCGCCAACATTTTGTCTACCCCGGGCAAAATCCAAACAACCCCTCCCAGCAGATTCAAATCCCTCGTTCGCCGTGAAATTTTGCCATGTGTTGTCTTCATGGACTAGCAAGATGCTCATGCATTGCACAGAACATCAAGATGCATTTTTTTAGACTAGCCACAGTGGAGAATAACATACACTAGTAACATATCCCTAGACTATGTTACTATCTTCATAGTGGGTAGTAACATAAGTGTGGTAACATGCAAAGCTTCATTTATTAGGTTATAGACTCATATTGCATTGGGACATGTGATGTTATAGTAACTAGCTAAGTTACTACAACTACCTCTCTCCTTGCTAACTTATTGCCACATAAGCAAATTTGTTGACTTGGACTCGATGTTACTGCTGAAGTTACTCCCACTGTGGCTAGTCTTACAAAACACTTGTTGTGATTGACCCATGCAGGAGTAATCCCATGTGTAAAAACTAATGATATCTCGAGAATTTTATCAGAAAAATGGTATCTCAAGAATTTCTTAAAAAAATGATATCTCGAGAAAGATGAGAGATAAGGTGAGGAGGAGTGGGGCGTGGTGGTGACAGGTGGTCGGACTGGGCGGAGGCATGGGGATGGACGGCGCACTATGTATAGGTTTGTATCTCTCTCACACACACCCACGTAGGTGGGGGATGTGCATGAAGAGAAGAGGTGCACGCACGGCGCACGTACTCCAGTCTCTTTCCCAACCACACCCGCGCGGGTACACGGTGGAGCTCATTTCTGTACGAAAAGGCAGTCCACGTGGTAATTTGACACGTGTACTGGTTGTCCACTTGATGGAGGATCGTCTACCATGGGTGAACAAACAAATTGCGACTTGACGCGTCATGTGGGGCCTACCTTAGAGGCAATGTTCTATACACTCGAGATGCTCTGTACGTATTACTTTTGATATGTACCGTCAACTCGCAGAATGAGGAGACGCTTGCTTACCACGCCGTCTCCCCCGCCCACGGGCGCGGTGGCTCGCAGGACGAGGTGAAGCTTGCTTACTACGCCTACACCCGCTCCCTCGCCCACGCGCATGGTGGCTCGCAGGACGAGGAGAAAATTTTACTACTCCCTCTGTTTACTCCCCGTCCCTACCTTGGTTAGAGAGATTATCATATTGTTTGGAATATACGTCTTTTAGTAGTACTCCCTCCTTTCCAGTTTATGGCTCAATTTCCTTGGAGTAGTATATAGGAGTAGTACTACTACAGCAATTTCCTTGGAATTCGTGGTGCAGCAAGCTACCCTAGGCTATGTTACTACTCCCTCCTTTCCAGTTTATGGCTCAATTTCAAAATCTATCCAACCAAGGTAGACGGTGAGCGGTGGAACTAATTTCGTAGTTTGCACAAGTAATGTACGCTCGTCTTTCTCAAGAAGTTATGTTTACCAAGGCATTAATTAGAACGAATGCATGCATGACCACTAAATTTCCATGAACTTCTACATGCATTGGTGAGTTTCTCTTGACAATGCTTGCATCGAGTGATTTAACGCACCTCGAAATCCAACATGTGATGGTACTACTACTACAAGTAGAATTGAGACTAATAAAACGAAAAAATGAATTTTTTAGACGAGCCTTATAAACCGAAAAGGAGGGAGTGGTAAGTAGTATACTACCTCCATAGTGGGTACGTACTCCGTAAAATCATATTTTCCCAAAACTAAGTCGCTCAACCTTTAGTTGCTTGTTTGCCTTCCTGCCTCGTTGCCTCGAATAGACTATGCCAAACTCCCCTGCCTGCCGCGTAGGAAAAGACCCATCCTCGTCTTTTTTTTAGTCCGGGTTTGTATCGATGGATCGCACGAAGCAGCAAAAACCAAGCCGTGTCTTGTACTCCTCCATCGACGCTCTCTTTCATGAATTCTGTACTTCCTCTCGCCTACATGTGGGTATATAGCAACCGGGTCGACGTTTCATGCACCAAATAACAGTGCAGAACAGCAGGGGGACGCACCCTAGTAGTAGTAATGAGCAATGATACGTCAAATCACAATGCCGCACCTTCCCAGAGGGATGAAGCAACCATTATTTCACACTTCGCTTCGCCATCATCTCCTTCAAGAAAACCACGTAGTATTGCTTCTGCCATTATTCTGCCTCAAGAGGGACACGCGCATCGCGTTGGTACATCAGGACACATGGGACCGCATGACAGGCCATGCTCCCCCGCCCATTGCTCGGTAAAATCACCTCATTTTTACTACTTCCTCCGTATTGGTTTACAGGGCATGTACGTCATTCTAGGTTGAGAATTTAACTGCCTATATATGTGATGAACAGTATATGTTTAGAAACTACATCCGCTTAAGAATCGAATGATATACTTTTTGTGACATAGAAACTCATATTTAGTTAGTCAAATGGATGACCGAGAACTACGTGCGCGCCCTATAAACCGAGACGGAGAGGGTAGTACAGTATGTATCTTTTTAGATCAATATAGTCGGGATTCACCAAGGAGCAAAACCAAGTGGTAGGCTGCTCCTGTCGTGTTGGCGTAGCAAGTCAAGCAGGGTCAGTCCACACACGAAATGGTGACACACTTAACATGACCCCTTTGGCCGACATGTAGCTCATCCACCGTATTGTTCCATGTGTGACGCATGAAATTACTGTTCGGAGCAGTGGTTGGACTTGGAGGCACCCCGGTAGTAGCGCCGCCGTAGTAGTAAATGAGCAATGAGGGGCCAAATCACAAAGCCCCACCTTTCCCGCATTAAGCTGGACGTACGAAGGAACCATCATTTCACTCTAGGGCGCAAGAGCATAAAGAAAAGAAAAAACCAATGAAGCGTGCGGCAGCTACCTAGGGCACCCTAGGGTAGGGGCCTCCACTAAAAATCCATTTTTTAAGCACCTCCACTACAAATTCGCTTCTCCCTCGTCCTCTTGAAGAAAACTGATGATGAGCGCGGCGGTAGGGTTTGTATGAGTACTACAGTGTGCGGGGCCATGTCGTAGTAAATGGGAGAGGGATTGAGTTCGAGTCGATGCCTTAATATGTGTGGGCCACTTGGTTTTACGGGAACGAGGCATCATTTTGGGTTCGGGGACCAGTGGAGATATACGTACAAAAAATTGTGGACGTAGGTTCGACCGAAAGGCAATGATGCATGGGCCCTGCATTTTGATATACCCGCGGTCGCGTGAAATTTTCTACTCTACTCAAAACTAGTAGGGTACACATGCATTGAACGCATGATATTTGGAAACCAAATTATGAATGAATACACACTATAGCATGTAAAGCTTTGAGTCATATATGCATGATGTAGATGTTCGTTTAGTTCTTATAGTTAATCTCATTCAAAATCAATTAGTTTTATAAAAAGGTTAAGATTCATGGGATTGTGCATTGTAAAGTATAAAGTCAAAAAAATAATAATGGCAATTCATTTAGAAGAAAAAAAGTTTGGGCAATTATGATACGGAAGATTCTAGAACAAAGGAGAAGTGCTTGTGTTTTGGGAAAGCATGCATGGCCCACATCTCTTATTGGTTGATATGTCACAAAACAAGAAACAAGGAGGGAGTTAATGTACCGTGCCAAAGTGTTTTGGGATTATTTGGTTTTCGGAAGATGACTTACACACCTAGACGGAGGGAGTACAAAGAGAAAAAATGAATTGCAGTTAAAAGAATGGCATTTCTAACAAAAATGTGAGTGTGAACTGCATATGTGTGCACGTGACCAGCACATACATTGTCAATGCAAAATTTAATGCAAGAAATAACTTATGAGTAACATGCATGAATTGATGATGTGGTGCTTGCATGCAAAGAGTAGAAAAAACAATGTGATTTATGACTTGCATGCATGACGTGTTCTTGTGCCATAGTTGCATGTTTAGGAAAAAAATCTACTAGTGGGTTGTACTAGCTATTTAGGAATTGAAGATGTATACATGGAAGTTGTAGGGAAAGAGATGACATGTATCTCAATTCCCATGAGTAGGGATTGGAAAAGAGATGTCATTTGGTTCACATCATAGGAACTTCTCTACTGAATCTAGAGATGACATGTATCTCAATTCCTATGAGGAGGGATTAGAAAAGAGATGTCACTAGTACAGCGAGCTCCTAAACAAACGGTTTTTAACCCCTTTCCGCGACGGCATTTGGAACCGTCGCCAAGTGAGTGTGGGAGATAGGGGGTCCTTCCCACACGACCCAGTAACCGTCGGGGATATGCCCTCCTGGCACACACGTTCGGCAAAATGAGGTCGTGTGCGACCGACGAGCGCTCAAATACGGAAATACGTACAGTAGAGCTAAAAAAATACAATTATACGGCGAAATTGTTTCCGGTCGGAAGTACATCCCTCACAGTCAGTCCCCGCTAAACGTTTCCGTTCGTATGTACATCCCACACAGTCGCTCCAAGGAAAACGTTACCGTTCATAGGTACATCACACACAATTTTTCCCGTTAAATTTTGCGTTATTGAATATATCACACACGGTCCATGGAAGAGACTATGTGGCAAAGGCTGTCCATCACACACAGTTTTCATATGGTAAACGTTTGCGCAAGGTGGCCTAACACAAACAGTTTTCAAGAGAAAGTCATGTGTGATTGTTCATTGATCCAACACGGTTTATTCCTAGAAACTGTGTGCATTGCCTGAGGTCATCGCCAACGGTATTTTTCGACAACTATTTGCAATAGCAAACCCAATTAGCAACCTAATTATCTGATTATTCATAATCCATTTATTAATCTAATTGACAGTTCATATTAAGCACACAATATATTTCATTTTCGTAATTGAAATACATCATAGTACAACATCATATAGCTTCAGCACTCAACTACCCCATTACACAACTACACCAGGACCAAGTTTCACATGCAACACATATAACCTTTAGAAATTAGCATCATAGACGGTACATAGACATATATATCTCATCTGGAAAACTGCTGAAGCAGAAGGCGAGTATTGAGCCTTCATTGATGTTGAAGGTTTTTGTAACTTTAGGCCAGTGCCTGTGGATGATTGACCGTCCATTCTTCGTCCTCTTCAGGAACACTTCAATATTGAACCATGGGTGTTGTATGAATACCTTCCTCGCCTCCTGACCATACAGGTGGTTTGAGAGGTAGTCATCAGTGAACTGATTTGGAAAGGCCTGAAAACAAGGATGTGCATAAATATCTTATCTATATTGGAAATGGGGCAAAGGAATAAAAAAGGCAATGTATAATAGTTAGTACCATCCTTTAGTGAACTGATGTCTTCTTCATTGTGCAGACAAAGATCTTGTTGTTTTTTGTCGCTAATTTCTTTATCCTAACAATCTTTCTGAGTTTCTTGACTTGACTGATATTCATGGACAACTCATTTCCCCATATGCAAAAAGGGTCGAACAGTGGGTCAAAACCTCTGACAGCAGGACCTACATGTGCAAGACCAAATTGTTAAAAACCTAAATATTAGAATGGTTCCTGCAATTGCACAACAATGTGCTATTAGACAATGGACATGCACGTGCTAACCTCGATTGTAAACCTCGGTGCTTCCCATTGTTCCCCTGCAACACATATAAGGTAGTTAGTCATCAGGTTAAGTAAGAGGTAACATGCTATCAGTAAAATATGTTGATGAAAAATAATCACATTGCAGATTCATCAGATTAATTGAAGCCACACGGAAAACCCATTTATCCAATTCAAGCATGGTTAAGAACTAGGAAATATGGCACTTGTATATGTTTCTCATGTATTAAGTGCAGCCAAATTCGATTTATTCGTCACATGCACAACAATACAAAGTTCTACCCACGACAATTGACATCGCATTGCGGAACTGAACCAAGAAGTTAACTGCCCAGCTACCCAACACTAGCCCCAGATCATTTATGTATTATCAATTGATAGTAGGGGCTGGCAGGGGAAACTCTTTATATCAGTTAAGTAAACTACTGATTGTATTGTGGGCCGGGATCCTACTTCTATAGCATGAACCAAACATTAACTGAGCACCACATTGCACAATATAACATACTCCTAATAGAAGATCAGACAGTTAACCAAACCGATAACTACAACCAATTGTAGCAATAGTATTCAATTCTCATGTATTTACTACAGCCAAATTCTATTTATTCCTCACATGGTATACAATAACAGAATGCACCCACAATTTTGTAAAGATAAATTCGATTTATTTCTCCCATGGAAGATAATACAAAATTGCAGCCTGAAGAATTGAACATCACATTTGCAGAATTGAACCAAATAGTTAATTGAAGATGACAACTAATTAACAAAACAGTTAATAAGTGAGCACCACACTGCACGACATATAGAACATATACACTAGAGCAACAGATTGCATGGTAAAATTAGATAGCACAATTCACTAGAATTTGTGAAGGAAAGGCAGGAGCAGCACACGCAACGGGTAAACCGAGCATGCTTAACCAGCGTATCTAGCAAATGGCAAGGTGCTCCTTCAAGATCTGGGGTCGGCACAAATGGCAGCCATCGGGACCTCATCCGCGCATGCGGCCGCGATTTGCTTCTCCGCTGCCAAATGCTCCTTGAGGTCCTCTCTATACTGCATGCACCATGGCTTAGGCCAGCGCTTATTTGGTGGAGGGGTTGGTGATTTGGGTGGAAGGTGTCCCGCTCGCACTGGCGGTCGGGGCATGTGGGATGTGGAAGGAGGAGGAGGATGGGGGTCGGGTGTGGATTGCCTGCCTGGATAGGCGAGGCCGAGGAGCGTGAAGGAGGGTTGCCGGCGAGGAGGCGGCGGCGCTGCAAGCAAGGAGTGAAGGTTTCAACTTGGAAAGGAAGGCGGAAAGAGGGGAAATGTGGCTTTTGGTAAGGGGAGGGGTCGGGGAGGTAGATATTTCCGTGGAAGCCGAAAATTTGGAATCGCTTCAGCCAAAAAACTAGCGCGCAAAGTGTCATTAGACACGGTCCCCTATTCAGAACTGTGTACGATATGTGAACATCACAAACAATTCAGATAGCTTAACCTGTGCGTATTGAGTTTGAACGTCAAAAATTTTGGTTCGAATTTCCCTGGTTACAGTGGTCATCCACGTCATTGCATAATTCAGGTACACAAAGGAGACTAACTGTGTGTGATCTACTTGATTTATAGTACTATACATCGACGGTGCTCCAACATATTTTGTGCTGCATCTCACACGGTTGGCGATAATAAACTGTGTGCGGTCTACTTCATTTAACGTCTTGATCATTTGAATTACGTAATGGGTTCATAGCTACAAAGGATGGTGTTTGAATTGTTAGAACTTTTATTTGCAGTGAACATGCAACTATAGGTGCATCGTCAAAAAAATTGGAATTATTCAGGGTTCGTTTGTACATTTTTATACATTAACTGGGTTTTCCAGGCATTTTATGCGCAAAATTCAAATTTTAACAACATGCACATGCTCCAGTGCATATAAACTTATTGAAAAATCAAATGAGTGTCCTTGGTTGCATGCTTAGGTCCCATGCAAGAAATGGGGATGAATTTCCAACACCCTTCCACCGTCACTCGGCCGCAAACATTGAGATACCTGGTTTTTAAATTCTAGTAAATCCGAAAATTGTCTGAAATCATGAATTTGGCATGCTATCATGTAGTGGCATCAACATGCTGTGGTAAATTTTTTCTCCCTTTTGGGGCAGGTTTGGGTATAAGCTTCCCACAAACTAGAGCTTCTCACAACAAGTGTGATGGTTTCGGTAGGGAACGCACCACCTTTGGGGACGAAACGATATCTTTTGCCTCTTATTGCTTTCAAAAAATTTCGAGTGTCAACATAGAACAATAAGAGTGTTGTGTTCAATTTTGGAATTTTTCGGGGTTCGTTTGGACATTTTTATGCATGAACTGAGTTTTCAATGCATTTATGTGCATAATCAAATTTGAACTACATGCACATGCTCCAGTGCATGTAAATTGGTTGAAAAATCAAATATGTGTCTTTGGGTGCATGCTTAGGTCCCATGCAAGAAATGGGAATGAATTTCAAACACCACGGCACCGTTGATTGCCGGCAAAACATTGAGATGCCTGGTCTTTAAATTCTAGTAAATCCAAAAATCGTCTGAAATTCATGAAACTTGGCATGCTATCATGGAGCGGCATCAACATGCCGTGGTACAAATTTTGTCCCATTTGGGGCAGGTTTGGGTATATGCTTCTCGCAAACCGGAGCTTCTCACAACAAGCATGATGGTTTTCGATGGGGAACGTCCCACCTTTGGTGACGAAACAATATCCATTGCCTCTTATTGCTTTCAAATTTTTTTCTCGTGTCAACATAGAACAACAGGAGGGTTGTGTGAATTTTTGTGATTTTTCGGGGTTCGTTTGGACATTTTTATGCATTAACTGAGTTTTCAATGCATTTATCTGCATAATTCAAATTTGAACTACGTGCACATGCTCCAGTGCATATAAATTGGTTGAAAAATCAAATCTGTGTCTTTGGGTGCATGCTTAGGTCCCATGCAAGAAATGGGAATGAATTTCAAACACTAGGGAACAGCTGATTGCCGGCAAAACATTGAGATGCCTGGTTTTTAAATTCTAGTAAATCCAAAACTCGTATCAAATTCATGAAACTTGGCATGCTATCATGGAGCGGCATCAACATGCCATGGTACAAATTTTGTCCCATTTGGGGCAGGTTTGGGTATATGCTTCTCACAAACCGGAGCTTCTCACAACTAGCATGATGGTTTTCTGTAGGGAACGTCCACCTTTGGGGACGAAACAATATCCATTGCCTCTTATTGCTTTCAAAAAAAATTCTCGTGTCGACATAGAACAACAGGAGTGTTTTGTGCATTTTTGTGATTTTCGGAGTTCGTTTGGACATTTTTATGCATTAACTGAGTTTTCAATGCATTTATGTGCATAATTCTAATTTGAACTACATGCACATGGTCCAGTGCATATAGATTGGTTGAAAAATCAAATATATGTCCTTGGGTGCATGCTTAGGTCCCATGCAAGAGATGCGAATGAATTTCAAACACCAGGGCACCGTTGATTGCCGGCAAAACATTGAGATACCTGGTTTTTAAATTGTAGTAAATCCAAAATTCTGTTAACCATTGACGTGACGCCACGTGTCTTGGTTTTAATGGTTGTAGGAGGTACCTGCGGACAGCTGCTTGACCTTGACTGAACGGGAGGCTTGCGAGCATCGTCCGGTGCGCAGGCTGACCGAGAGGCGTGCAATCTGTCCTCAAGTGCGCAAGCTCACCGGGAAGCGTGCGAGCTGTACGCTGCGCAGGCTCACTGGGAAGCGAGCCCTTTGACTTCCATGGACGCCCGCCTTGCTCGCATCCTCTCCATTAATGGGGCCCAAGCCGCAATTTAATTTTCTTTTCAAATATAAAAGACTCATCATAAACGTTTTAGTTAGAACACCTGTATCCAAACCCACAGCTTCCCCAGGAAGCCAAGAGAAAATGTGCCGAGCAGGATTTCCGCAGCTCTTGATTGCAAATGACTTAGAAAGAACACCCGTATGCAAAGTGAGAGCAGCGCAGGATTTGTTCATCCCTTCAACGCAAACGGTTGTTTTGGATGACCCGTGTGCAACCACATACGAACAATTTGGTAAGATTTGCATCTGTCATATTGGGTATGTTGCCCTTTGTCAAACTGGAAAGATTTACATTTGTTGATCTAGTAACGTTGCCATTTGTCAATCCTTGTAACACTGCGATTTGTCAAAATATGTAGCTAGAAATCATTAGCACTATGTAATTTTTGCAACTAAAATTCAGTAATTAAGCATAGATTTCATTCATAGATTAAGTAGTCGTTCTTAATTTATACAAACAGTTCAACTCGACAGCTGAACCGACCAAACTTCTCCCCAATTGTTGCCAACCACGTACTGAAATAGCTAGTTCAACTATATATACTAGCTAATTTTAAGTACGTCGTACAGTTCGACCACACATCTATAGTCAGATGAACTGAGCAAAATAGCCCCTAAATACTACTACCACGGAGGGGCTTTCTGCTACTTCCGACAGCCTCTCCTCTGCCGAGCGCGCTCAGTAAGAGGAAGAGGAGGAGGAGAAGCCTACCGACGAGCTGGACAAATGCAATAAGGTCCCTGCCACTGCTGCACGTTCAGCGATGCTCGCCTGCTCGAATGCCCACTGCCGCACCAGACGATCTCCTGATTCCTCACCACTGTGTTGGCGTGTGTTGCGGCCACGGCTACATTAAGGCTCTTTGCGTGCTCGACGAGGCGCTCCTCCTCCTCCCGTAGGAACTTGATGTAGCGCGGAAGGTCGCTGACGCACATGCGGGCATCCACCTCCGCATCCCTCCTTCTGGTGGCGGTGGTGGAGCGGGTGACGATCCCGGTGGTCGACGGTGGGCTGGTGGCCATGGTGGCCGATGATGGGGTGGCGGCCACAACCACCACCTCCCGCCTTTGGGCCACGGTGGCGAAGCGGGTGATGGCACCGGTGGCCGGCAGTGGGGTGGCAGCCACGATGGACACCTCCCGCCTTTGGGCCGCGGCGGCGGAGCGGGAGATGGCCCTGATACAGCTCCAAGGTATCTATAATTTTTTATTGTTCCATGCTATTATATTATCTGTTTTGGATGTTTATGGGCTTTATCTTACACTTTTATATTATTTTTGGGACTAACCTATTAACCCAGATCCCAGTGCCAGTTCCTGTTATTTCCCTTGTTTTAGTGTTTCGCAGAAAAGGAATATCAAACGGAGTCCAAACGGAATGAAACCTTCGGGAGCATGATTTTTGGAACGAACGTGATCCAGGAGACTTGGAGTTGAAGTCAAGGAAGCTTCGAGGTGGCCACGAGGCAGGGAGGCGCGCCTGCCCCCTCTAGGCACTCCCCCACCCTCGTGGGCCCCTCGTGGCTCCCCTAACCGACTTCTTTCGCCTATATATGTCCATATACCCTAAAACTTTGGAGAACAGAATATATCGGGAGTCCCACCGCCGCAAGCCTCTGTAGCCACCAAAAACCAATCGGGAGCCTGTTCCGGCACCCTGCTGGAGGGGGGATCCCTCACTGGTGGCCATCTTTATCATCCCGACGCTCTCCATGATGAGGAGGGAGTAGTTCACCCTCGGGGTTGAGGGCATGTACAAGTAGCTATGTGTTTGATCTCTCTCTCTCTCTCTCTCTCTCTCTCTCTCTCTCTCTCTCTCTCTCGTGTTCTTGAGGTGGTACGATCTTGATGTATCGCGAGCTTTGCTATTATAGTTGGATCTTATGATGTTTCACCACCTCTACTATCTTGTAATGGATTGAGTTTTACCTTTGAAGTTATCTTATTGGATTGAGTCTTTCAGGATTTGAGAACATTTTATGTATGTCTTGCATGTCCGTATCTGTGGTGACAATGGGATACCACGTGATTCACTTGATGTATGTTTTGGTGATCAACTTGCGGGTTCCGTGACCTCGTGAACTTATGCATAGGGGTTGGCACACGTTTTCGTCTTGACTCTCCGGTATAAGCTATGGGGCACTCTTTGAAGTACTTTGTGTTTGTTGAATAGATGAATCTGAGATTGTGTGATGCATATCGTATAATCATACCCACGGATACTTGAGGTGACATTGGAGTATCTAGGTGACATTAGGGTTTTGGTTGATTTGTGTCTTAAGGTGTTATTCTAGTACAAACTCTATGATAGATTGAACGGAAAGAATAGCTTCGTGTTATTTTACTACGGACTCTTGAATAGATCGATCCAAAAGAATAACTTTGAGGTGGTTTCGTACCCTACAATAATCTCTTTGTTTGTTCTCCGCTATTAGTGACTTTGGAGTGACTCTTTGTTGCATGTTGAGGGATTGTTATATGTTCCAATTATGTTATTATTATTGCGAGAACTTGCACTAGTGAAAGTATGAACCCTAGGCTTGTTTCCTAGCATTGCAATACCGTTTACGCTCATTTTGACCACTTGCTACCTTGATGTTTTTATATTTTCAGATTACAAAAACCTATATCTACCATCCATATCACATTGTATCACCATCTCTTCGCCGAACTAGTGCACCTATACAATTTACCATTGTATCGGGTGTGTTGGGGACACAAGAGACTCTTTGTTATTTGGTTGCAGGGTTGTTTGAGAGAGACCATCTTCATCCTACACCTCCCACGGATTGATAAACCTTAGGTCACTACTAGGAAAAGGGCTATAGATAGGATTGATACTAATGGCGCACCCGGGAAGCAGTGCGCCACTAGTATATACTAATGGCACACCTGCTGGCGATACGCCATTAGTGTGGAAGACACTAATGGCGCACCAGAAACGGGGTGCGCCACTAGTGTTAAATATATTTTTTTCCATTTTTCCATACACACTAATGGCGCATCAGACAGGCAGCGCGCCATTACTAGTTCCAACTAGTAATGGCGCACCACACAGAAAGTGCGACATTACTATAAATTCCCCCCTCCATCTCGATCTCGATCCCCCTCCATATCTCGATCACTATCCCCCCTCATCTCGATCTCGATCCCACCCGCACCCTCTCCCGCTAGCTCCACCGCCGCCGCCGACCCACCGCACCCTCCCCCGCTCCACCGCCGCCGACGAGCACCCCCGCACCCTCTCCCGCTAGCTCCACCGCCGCCGACGACCCACACCGCACCCTCCCCCGCACCCTCCCCCGCTCCACCACGGCCGACGAGCACCCCCCGCACCCTCCCCCGCTCCACCGCCGCCGACGACCACCCCCGCACCCTCTCCCGCTAGCTCCACCACCGCCGACGACCCACACCGCACCCTCCCCCACTCCACCCCGCACCCTCCCCCCTGCTCCACCACCGCCGACGAGCACCCCCCGCACCCTCCCCCGCTCCACCCGCCGCCGACGACCCAACCGCACCCTCCCCGGCTCCACCGCCGCCGCCGATGATATTTTCAAATAACAAATTTGATGATATTTAATAAAAAATTATTTACTGTTTTTATAAAAAATTATTACTGTTTCATATTCATATTCATTTTCTAAATAATAATAATAATAAAGTGTAGACCACAATTGTTGTTAAACAACACTTATTACTGTTTTTATAAAAAAATATTACTGTTTCATATTCATATTCATATTCATTTTTAAAAAAAAAATCTTACTTATGGCGCACGGGTTGCTGGTGCGCCATTGCTATGAAAAAAACATTCTAATGGCGCACTGCCGAGAGTGCGCCATAAGTAATCTAACCCGCGCCGCACCTTCCCCCTCCCTCTCGCCAGAATTTGATTCGTCCCTCTCCCTCCACCGCGCCGCTCCACCGCGTCGCCGCCGCCCACGCGCCCCCGCCGCCTCCCTTTCCCCTTCCTCCCCCTCGAGCAGTCTCATTCACCCTCCCCCGCTCCGCCGGCCGCCGCCGCCGACCCCCGGCCCGCACCCTCCCCCACTCCACCGTCGCCGATGACCCACCGCACCCTCCACTCCACCTTTTTCATATTCATAAATATTTTCAAATAACAAATTTGAACATATTTTTAAAAAAAATTATTACTGTTTTTATAAAAAAAATATTACTGTTATGATTTAAACAAGTTTGAACATATTTAAACACAAATAAATATCAAACAACATTTTAAATGCATAAAAATAAAAATTGGGGAGCCTGGGAATCGAACCCAGGACCTCCAGTGTGTGTGCTGCGTGCTGACCAGTCGGGCTAGTGGGCGGGTTCTGATGTAGATTGGGTTAGGTGGAATATAACCTGAGGGAACATCCTAATGGCGCACCGCTGCTGGGTGCGCCATTAGTAAGCTTCCCCCCTCCACCTATTCCCCTCCCTCCCTTCCTCCCCACTCGACCTAACCGTACGCCGCCGCCGCGCCTGCACGCCCCCTCCGCCCCCTCTGTCCCCTCCGTCCCCTGCCGCCGCCGCCCCGACCCACGCCCCACGCCCCCTCCGTCCCCTCCGTCCCCTGCCGCCGCCGCCCCGACCCCCGCCCCTGCGCCGCCTGCCCCCGAGCCTCGCCTCCCCCCGAGCCCCGCCGCCCCCAGTCAGCCCCTGCCCCGCCCCCCATCGTCGTCCGCTCCCAATCCACCCCCTCCCTCGCCTTCACCGCACCCACCCACCCCCTCCCTCGCCTTCCCAGCCCTCGAAACCCTAGAAACCCGTGACGCTCCACCGTGCCTTCTCCGCTCGAGCTCCACCGTGCGAGGCGACAGGCAAGGCGGCGGGCAGAATCTGCTTCAACACCGGGCCGGCGAGCCGCGGAACCAGGGCGCGATGGCGCTCGACCCCTCCACCCCTCTCCACCTCTTCTTCCTGGGGTCGCCGCTGTCTTCCTCAACTCCGGCCACCTCTTTTGCTACTAAGTTGTCGCAGGGCCTCCTGCGCCTCCCCGGTGAGCTCCGCCTCCTTTCCCCTCTTCTTTCTCGCAAACACTCTGTTTGTCCTGCAAATCGGCGATGGACAGAAACGGCGGTGGTGCCGGAGTTGAGTTCAGTTAGTAGAGCTAGCGCTAGTTCCTTCCGTGATCCTATAGGCCAAGAGGTGGGTCTCTGGTGAAGCTGGAATTGCAGAAGCTTTCACCCGAGTTAGCCTGAATGTGATGTGGTCGATGTTGAGATGTCTCCTCTATGTTGTCTGTAGGTTGTTCTACTTTTAGGTACCGTGGGCTGTGAAGTGAACTTGCCGGGTTTAACCATCTGACCTCTTATGTATATATTAGTATCTAAGATCAGCAGACATTAGTCAATTTGTGCGCCTGGTTAGTGACTTGTGGAGTTGGCCCGGTTAATACTTTGCTCTATGATGCAAGATGTTAGGCTCTGGCACTTTACAGAGTTTCTTTGTGAAATCCCTAACTGTGAGTCTTGCTAGTGATCTAATTGTGATAATCCTGCTCAGATCCACACATGCAGCAGAGGCAGGCAATGCCTCTATATGCTCTGTTTTACTGCCTAGCTAGAGCACAAACCTAGCCCCAGTTGTGTATTCCCAATTGCTAGTGGTCTAACTGATGTTTCCCTAGTTGGGTGAGACTGACTTGGCTCTTTCTTGGAGGAGACAGATCAAACAAGTGTTGTCAGTTTTTGTTTGAACTTCAAAGAGTGTTGTGACTTGGCTCTTAATCAAAAGAGTGTTGTCAGTTTTTGTTTGAACTTTGTTTGACTGGAGGAAATTACTCTTAAATGCTAGTCCTATTCTGGTGGAGATTTTTCTTGTCCTGAGTTACACTAAAGATATTTTTTTGATAATATTGTAAAAACTGCCTGGTGTGTGTTCAACTTGTATCTTCTAGCTTAAGTTTAACTTGTCCTGAGTTACACTCAAGTTATAATGTGTTTAACTTGTAGCTTCTAGCTTAAGTGAGTAGCCAGTACTGTAGTCAGTAGCTTAACTTGTTTAAGCACTGCTAGTTAGTTGTACTGATATTAAATGATGCCTGAAATGATGTATCATGTATCTTTAGCATGATGTGTTTCAGATAGTAAATGATGCTTGAAATGAATTCTTGTGTAAGTGAAGGCTTGCTATGTTGTTGCAGCCAGCTATTTTCTGTTTCCTCATTTGGATTACTCGGTTATTTAGTTTATTATTACTTGGGAAAAGTACTGTGAGAAAAAAATGATTATCTGCATTGCATTGTTAAATATTGTACTTGGGCACAATACCTTTTCATCCATCTTTTACACTGTGAATCCAATACCAGTTGCCCATGCTGATTATTTCACTTCAAACAGGCCACCAAGTGGCACAAAGCTCCATCAGAAACAGAATCAAAGCAGTGTAGTGGCATGGCCATTGACCTGTGGCTAGCATCTAGACACCACACACATACATACAGAGGCACATTGACTGTTATTATGGCAAGTACTGTGTCAAGTACTCCATGTGTTTTTGTTGGCAGTTTATCATGAAATTGCAAGTATTGTTATCATGCATGTTTTATGATCTGTTGTAAGGGTACTAATTAGTCTCTTCTGCTGCTTATCAGAGATGGCGGGAAGCAGCCACCGCCACTCTGCGACACCGCAGTACGAGTTGGATGCTTCCGAGTTCTTCACTATCATACTTGGGACTTCAGTGTCATCCATGACGCAGGTATATAAAATGAGAGATCTCCCCTAGCTTCACCCATCTTATTATGATATCTGTTGTTTGCCTACATCACTCATTGTCCCAAACTGCAGAGGCTGCCTGACAGTTTTAAGAACATGCTGATGGGTGAAGATCCGCCAAATAATGTGAAGGTGCGACAGGCCGGCAGCGGGTTTCACAGGCTGTGGGATGTGGAGTTGATGATCAAGGAGGGCCACATGTACTTGTCTCGTGGGTGGGAGAAGTTCTACCGTGCCTACGACCTGCGGCTGGGGTACTTCCTTCTCTTCAGGTATGACAACGATGCCACCACGCTCATCGTGAAGGTGTTCAACCCGACTATGTGTCGCATGCGCTACGCTGAAGATTATGATGCCGGTACGTTCTGCCTCTTCTTATTCCTCTACATTTGGCTTTGTCTCACATTGATTGTTAACGGTCATTGTTGCATTTGGACAGCTAATGGGAGCAGCAGCAGCGACAATGGCTACAGCCAAAGCAGCAGCGACCATGGCGGTAGCGAAAGCAGCAGCGACCATGGCGGTAGCGAAAGCAGCAGCGATTCTGGCAGCAGCATAGACAACAAGAATGATCATCCGGACTGGAGTGCGGGAGAAGAGGAGCAAAGTGGGGATGAGGAACTGCAGGATGACCTAGCGCTGGTGGTGGCTGACCAAGGGCAAGAGATGGAGGTGGCTGAGGATGACCTAGCGATGGTCGTGCCTGAAGGTGGCCTCGCGATGGTGGTGGTGCCTAACAATGACCACGCACTGTTGGTGGTGCCGGCGATCCCACAGCTGGGCGACATGACCGCGCCAATTCAGGTAGAAGACTACATCCCACTGCCTCCACCGCCTCCACCGCCTCGCCGCTCTTGCCGCATCAGGCTGAGGAAGGAGAAGGAGAAGAACAATGCATGAGAACTGAACGGTGTTGGATGAACAATGTGAAACTTTTGTAATATGTAACGATGGAACTATGTGTTGGCTATTTATGTATATATGATGGAACTTGTGTGTTGGCTATCTATGTATATATGATGGAACTTGTATGTTGGCTATGATTATTATATGGATGCTTGTTGTATATATATGTGTCGGATATCTCATAGGTGAAATAGTGACCTGAGATTAAGAAAAAAAATTAAAAAAATTGTTACTAATGGCGCATTATAGTATGGTGTGCCATTAGTATAGCAGACACTAGTGGCGCACCGTGGGAAAAACTAATGGCGCACTGCCTGGTGCGCCATTAGTATACCAGATACTAATGGCGCACCAGTGGTGCGCCATTAGTAAAAAATTCTAGTGGCGTGATACTAATGGCGCACCAGTGATGCGCCATTAGTAGGCAAAACTGGTGCGCCATTAGTAGCCCTTTTCCTAGTAGTGGGTCATCCACTTGTGGGAAATATGCTACTGTCCTACAAACCTCTGCACTTGGAGGCCCAACAGCGTCTATAAGAAGAAGGTTGCGTAGTAGACATCAAGTTCTTTTCTGGCACCGTTGCCGGGGAGGTTAGTGCTTTAAGGTATATCTTTAGATCTTGCAATTGAATCTTTTTGTTTCTTGTTTTATAACTAGTTTAGTCTATAAAATAAAACTACAAAAAAATGGAATTAAGTTTGCCTCATACGCTTCATCTTTTTAATGTCTTTCGTGAAAATGATGGGAAGGAAAATTGTGCTCAAGTTCTAGAAGAAGAATGCATTAGAATGTTTGGCACTAAATCTTTGTATGATGAGCATGATTTCAATGTTGTTAGTATGAATTCCTTGAATACCCATGATGCTAATGATATGCAAATCCACAAGCTTGGGGATGATATGTTTGATGAAGATGATATGTTTAGTCCCCCAAGTTTTGATGAGTAAATTTATTATGATGAAAGCATGCCTCCTATTTATGATGATTATTGTGATGACACGTATGCTCTAAAGAATAAAGATAACCATGAAACTTGTCATCATGATTTTAATTTTCAATTGGATTATGCTTCACATGATAGTTATTTTGTTGAATTTGCTCCCACTACTATTGATGAGAACAAATTTGCTTATGTGGAGAGTAGTAAAATTTCTATGCAAGTAGATCATGAAAAGAATGCTTTATGTGCTGGTTATATGGTTGAATTCATTCATGATGCTACTAAAAATTATTATGAGGGAGGAACATATGCTTGTAGGAATTGCAATAATATCAAGTTTCCTCTCTATGTGCTTAAAGTTTTAACGTTATGCTTGTTTTGCCTTCCTATGCTAGTTGACTATTGTTCCCATAAGTTGTCTGCTCACAAAATCCCTATGCATAGGAAGTGGGTTAGACTTAAATGTGCTTGGCATGTGTTTCATGATGCTCTCTTTATGTTTCAATTCTTATCTTTAATGTGAGCATCATTGAAATCATCATGCCTAGCTAGGGGCGTTAAACAATAGCGCTTGTTGGGAGGCAACCCAATTTTATTTTTGTTCTTTACTTTTTGCTCCTGTTTAGTAATAAATAATTCATCTAGCCTCTGGTTATATGTGGTTTTATGTTTTAAAGTGTTTGTGCCAAGTAGAACCTTTGGGAAGACTTGGGTGAAGTCTTTATGATCTTGCTGTAAAAAAAACAGAAACTTTAGCGCTCACGAGATTAGCTAAAAATTTTACTGGAGAGTGATATTTAGTTGATTATTTTTGCATATTATTACTAGACAAATTCCTCAGGTCCAAAAATTTATTTCAGAATTTTTGGAGTTACAGAAGTATTCGAATGATACAGATTACTACCCTCTGTTCTGTTTTTGACAGATCCTGTTTTCTATGTGTTGTTTGCTTATTTTGATGAATCTATGAGTAGTATCGGGGGGTATGAACCATACAGAAGTTGGAATACAGTAGATATTACACCAATATGAATTTATAATGAGTTCACAACAGTACCTAAGTGGTGATTTTTTTTCTTATACTAATGGAGCTTACGAGTTTTCTGTTAAGTTTTGTGTTGTGAAGTTTTCAAGTTTTGGGTAAAGATTCGATGGACTATGGAATAAGGAGTGGCAAGAGCCTAATCTTGGGGATGCCCAAGGAACCCCAAGGTAATATTCAAGGATGACCAAGAGCCTAAGCTGGGGGATGCCCCGGATGGCATCCCCTCTTTCGTCTTCGTTCATCGGTAACTTCACTTGGAGCTATATTTTTATTCACCAGATGATATGTGTTTTGCTTGGAGCATCATTTTATTTTGTTTTGTTTTGCTTGCTGTTTTAATAAAATACCAAGATCTGAAATTCTTAAATGTTAGAGAGTCCTCACATAGTTGCATAATTATTCGACTACTCATTGATCTTCACTTATATCTTTCGGAGTAGTTTGTTGTTTCTCTAGTGCTTCACTTATATCTTTTAGAGCACGGCGGTGGATTTATTTTGTAGAAATAGATGAACTCTCATGCTTCACGTATATTATTTTGAGAGTCCTTAACAGCATGGTAATTTTCTTTGGTTATGAAACTAGTCCCAATATGATGGGCATCCAAGAAGGATATAATAAAAACTTTCACATAAAGTGCATTGAATACTACGAGAAGTTTGATTCTTTATGATTGTTTTGAGATATGAAGATGATGATATTAGAGGCATGCTAGTTGAGTAGTTGTGAATTTTAGAAATACTTGCGTCGAAGTTTGCAAGTGTCGTAGCATCACGTATGGTAAACGTTATGTAACAAATTTGAAACAGCAGGTGTTCTTTGATTGTCATCCTTATGAGTGGCGGTCGGGGATGAGCGATGGTATTTTCCCACCAATCTATCCCCCTGGGAGCATGCGCGTAGTGCTTGGTTTTTGATGACTTGTAGATTTTTGCAATAAGTATGTGAGTTCTTATGACTAATGTTGAGTCCATGGATTATACGCACTCTCAACCTTCCACCATTGCTAGCCTCTTCGGTATCGTGCATTGCCCTTTCTCACCTTGAGAGTTGGTGCAAACTTTGCCAGTGCATCCAAACCCCGTGATATGATATGCTCTATCACACATAAACCTCCTTATATTTTCCTCAAAACAGCCACCATACCTACCTATTATGGCATTTCCATAGCCATTCCAAGATATATTGCCATGCAACTTTCCACCGTTCCGTTTATTATGACACGCTTCATCATTGTCATATTGCCTTGCATGATCACGTAGCTGACATTGTATTTGTGGCAAAGCCACCATGCATAATTTTCATACATGTCACTCTTGAGACATTGCCCATCCCGGTACACCGACGGAGGCACTCATATAGAGTCATATTTTGTTCTAGTATCGAGTTGTAATCATTGAGTTGTAAATAAATAGAAGTGTGATGATCATCATTAATAGAGCATTGTCCCAAAAAAAGGCCAAATAAAAAAGGGGATGCCCAAAAAAGAGAAGGGACAATGCTACTATCCTTTTTCCACACTTGTGCTTGAAAGTAGCACCATGATCTTCATGATAGAGAGTCTCTTGTTTTGTCACTTTCATATACTAGTGGGAATTTTTAATTATAGAACTTGGCTTGTATATTCCAATGATGGGCTTCCTCAAATGCCCTAGGTCTTCATGAGCAAGAAAGTTGGATGCGCACCCACTTAGTTTATTTTGCTGAGCTTTCATACATTTATAGCTCTAGTGCATTCGTTGCATGGCAATCCCTACTCCTTGCATTGACATCAATTGATGGGCATCTCCCTAGCCTGTTGATTAGCCGCGTCAATGTGAAACTTTCTCCTTTTTTGTCTTCTCCACACAACCCCCATTATCATATTCTATTCCTCCCATAGTGCTATATCCATGGCTCATGCTCATGTATTGCGTGAAGGTTGAAAAAATTTGAGATTACTAAAGTATTAAACAATTGTTTGGCTTGTCATCTGGGTTGTGCATGATGAGAGCATTCTTGTGTGACAAAAATGGAGCATGACCAAACTATATGATTTTGCAGGGATGAACTTTCTTTGGCCATGCTGTTTTGAGAAGACATGATTGCTTAGTTAGTATGCTTGAAGTATTATTATTTTTATGTCAATATTAAACTTTTGTCTTGAATCTTATGGATCTGAATATTCTTTCCACAATAAAGAAGATTACATTGATAAATATGTTATGTAGCATTCCACATCAAAAAATCTGTTTTTATCATTTACCTACTCAAGGACGAGCAGGAATTAAGCTTGGGGATGCTGATACGTCTCCAACGTATCGATAATTTTTTATTGTTCCATGCTATTATATTATCTATTTTGGATGTTTATGGGCTTTATCTTACAATTTTATATTATTTTTGGGACTAACATATTTACCCGAGCCCAGTGCCAGTTCCTATTTTTCCCTTGTTTCAGTGTTTCGCAGAAAAGGAATATCAAACGGAGTCCAAGCGGAAAGAAACCTTCGGGAGTGTGATTTTTGGAATGAACGTGATCCAGGAGACTTGGAGTTGAAGTCAAGGAAGCTTCGAGGTGGCCACGAGGTAGGGAGGCGCGTGTGCCCTCCCTGGGCACGCCCCCACCCTCGTGGGCCCCTCGTGGCTCCCCTGACCAACTTATTTCGCCTATATATGTCCATATACCCTAAAAACTTCGGAGAACAGAATAGATCGGGAGTTCCGCTGCCGCAAGCCTTTGTAGCCACCAAAAACCAACCGGGAGCCTGTTCCGGCACCCTGCCGGAGGGGGGATCCCTCACCGGTGGCCATCTACATCATCCCGACGCTCTCCATGACGAGGAGGGAGTAGTTCACCCTCGGGGTTGAGGGTATGTACCAGTAGCTATGTGTTTGGTCTCTCTCTCTCATGTTCTTGAGGTGGTACGATCTAGATGTATCGCGAGCTTTGCTATTATAGTTGGATCTTATGATGTTTCTCCCCCTCTACTCTCTTGTAATGGATTGAGTTTTCCCTTTGAAGTTATCTTATTGGATTGAGTCTTTATGGATTTGAGAACACTTGATGTATGTCTTGCATGTGCGTATTTGTGGTAACAATGGGATATCACGTGATTCAGTTGATGTATGTTTTGGTGATCAACTTGCGGGTTCCGTTACCTCGTGAACTTATGCATAGGGTTTGGCACACGTTTTCGTCTTGACTTTCCGGTAGAAACTTTGGGGCACTCTTTGAAGTACTTTGTGTTGGTTGAATAGATGAATCTAAGATTGTGTGATGCATATCGTATAATCATACCCACAGATACTTGAGGTGACATTGGAGTATCTAGGTGACATTAGGGTTTTGGTCGATTTGTGTCTTAAGGAGTTATTCTAGTACGAACTCTGATAGATTGAACGGAAAGAATAGCTTCGTGTTATTTTACTACGGACTCTTGAATAGATCGATACGAAAGAATAACTTTGAGGTGGTTTCGTACCCTACAATAATCTCTTCGTTTGTTCTCCGCTATTAGTGACTTTGGAGTGACTCTTTGTTGCATGTTGAGGGATTGTTATATGATCCAATTATGTTATTATTTTTTAGAGAACTTGCACTAGTGAAAGTATGAACCCTAGGCCTTGTTTCCTAGCATTGCAATACCGTTTACGCTCACTTTTACCACTTGCTACCTTGCTGTTTTTATATTTTCAGATTACAAAAACCTATATCTACCATCCATATCGCACTTGTATCACCATCTCTTCGCCGAACTAGTGCACCTATACAATTTACCATTGTATCAAGTGTGTTGGCGACACAAGAGTCTCTTTGTTATTTGGTTGCAGGGTTGTTTGAGAGAGACCATCTTCATCCTACACCTCCCACGAATAGATAAACCTTAGGTCATCCACTTGAGGGAAATTTGCTACTGTCCTGCAAACCTCTGCACTTGGAGGCCCAATAACGTCTACGAGAAGAAGGTTGCATGATAGACATCAGGCCCTGGCTTCCGACGGTGGTGTGGCGGCAACAGCGGCCGGCAACAGCGGCCGACGGGCAGCGGCGGCGGAGCGTGTGGTGGGTGTTCCGCGCACACCCAACAGGGATGCCACGCGCACTACACTGCGCCGCCGCCGTGGTGTAGCCTCCCAGCTGGAGCTATCCCCTGATGACGGCGGAGTGGCTGAGTGACCACCACGGACTGGTGCCATTGGCGATTGTGGGAGAAGCAGACGAGGTAAGCTACAGGGAGGGAGGGGAAAATGCGACGCAGGACTCGCCGGCCGTGAGGGTTTTTTTAGCAGGCCGGCAAGCATTGGGATTTTGGGGGATTTCACCGAGTTGTGCGGGAAGCTTGCGCGGGAAGCTTGCGCGGGAACCTGCGAGGTTGCGTGGGAATGGGCTCACGACGATTCATTGGCGCCACCGTTTGGCCAAAAGAGTGCCCTCGCGCGCTGCGCAAGCTTGCGCTATAAGCCGTCTACGGCAGCGGGGTGACAAGATGTGCAAGAGGAGGACGAGAGGACACGTACACATACAGTTAATTAAAAAACGTTTGTGATTTAATTACGTACTATACCCCCTCCTGGTTTATAAGTAGGATTTAACTAATAAAATACGAATGCATGTCGCCATAGATTATATCATTGGAGTCGTATTTGAACATAGTTTCCGGTATATAATTTTTGTAACTTGCATTAACACTTGTTTTGGTTAAATTTAAGGTTATACACCAGCAAGTGTTTGCCCGCAACACACACAGCTTATTCCATCACAAACAGCTCTAATGGATCAACTGTCTGCCACATATCGCACACACAACTCTAATCTGATTCGTGCTTGATGTCTCCGACATCACTCGCACATTTCGCCTTATTTCCCACGTATCATTGTGCCGTCCTCTGCTCGTGTCCCTCGGCAAGCTCTGCTCGCCGTTAGGCACCGCAGTGCGATGTGCTCGCCGTTAGGCGCCACGGCGCGCTCTGTCGAGTCCGTTGCCACGCTCTGCTCAAGTCTGTCGGCGCACTTGGCTTGTGGACAACTTTTCCTTGAGGCGACTGCGGAGCGCTTTGCTCGGGTCCCTCCACGCGTGCTCTGCCAGCGGTTGGGCGTGCGCACGATCACGTCGGGAGCCCCATATGCATGCGGTTGCGGAAGGCACGTTGCCACGCCATGCAGTTTCATGCGGCATGATGGAGTTACGTGCTGCAAATTAGAACTACCATCAGGGCCTGCCGATATTCCTGGCCGTCCAATTTCCCCTTTAATTCCCGCAGCCATTATAACCTTAGTCTCTTCAACTCTTCGATCGTGCCCCACAACACAACAAGCACACCCACGACTACACATAGAGAGGGGATGTCCGAAGGCGCTCCAATGGAGTTTGGTGAGCATAGAGTGGAGACCCACGCGAGGGAGACGGATCTCTCGGTGGTGTACACCATCGACCCGGCCGTGGTGGACGACTACATCAACATCGTTGAGCTGTTGCTTGCTGGAGACAAGTACAAGGTGGTCGGCATCGACCTCCAGTACACTGTCTGTCGTCCCGACATAGATCAAAAGGTTGCCGCCGCCGCCCAGTTGTGCGTGCGCCATCATGTCCTCATCTACCAATACTGCATGGCCACAGAGCCTTACGACCGTTTCAACAGGTTTGTCAACAGCACCGACTACAAATTCGCCACGGTAGATACCACCAATGATATAAAAGTGCTCAGTGTTACGGGCTTGGCCTGCAAGAACCTTGTCGAAATCCGTGACCACTACACGGTCTGGGGTAGCATGAAGAAGGACTCCTGGTTGAACTCGCCTCGGCCATCATCGACCCCTACTACGAAAAGATGAAGCAGGATGCCCAGAGAATAAGTCTCGTATCCTGGCACAGGGCCTAGATGCGGCAACTGGATGAACCTCACCTCAGGTTTGCGGCCAAGAGCGTGTACACATGCTACGAGATGCACAGGCGGATCGTTCACATGAGGAAGTGCCTTGTTACCCAAATGGACGAGCCCGGATCGAGCCACAAGCAGAGCAAGCATCACAAGAAGTAGATGATGATCAGATGATCATTTATGCTAGTTAATCATGCATGTAATATATAGTTTACTTTATTGGAGTGTGTGGAAACGTCATGTGTGTAGTAGAAGCCACCTATGTAATTATGCATGTAATAGTTTACTTTGGTGTGTGCAAATGCCATGGTTGTAGTAGCCACCTATGTAAGTGGATGTTTTATTTGGTTATGCAAGCATGTTCTTATAAGTGTGTGTGTGTGTGTGTGTGTGTGTGTGTGTGTGTGTGTGTGTAAATATATGTGTTGTTGTTTTGTATGCAATCCCATCCCACAACCCACACATCTTATTAGCAGAAACCGCCTGTGTTATTTATCAGTCTTCACATACATTTCTGATTACAGACCTGTTTGCCACGTATCACACACATATTTGTTAAGTTGAACCGTTTCTGTTATCATGTCTCAACGCAAACAGTTCATCCGAGTGAACCGCATGCCGTATATCGCACACACCTTGATCTGGCTGACCGTTTCTTTTGTGTTGCCTAATCACAAACAGTTCATCCGAGTGAACTGTATGATGTGTATCGCACATGCCTTCATCTGGCTGTCCGTTTCTTTTGTTCCTCCTCATCGCAAATAGTTAATTGAACTGAACCGTATGCCCTTCATTGCACACGCAACTAAAACCTGAACCATGTTTGATGCATCCGTCATCGCAAACGTTTTACACATTTCTGACGGTTTTTATAGAGCACCGTTTGCGATTATTGCATCACACACAGTTTCTTGAAGGGTCTATGATCGTAGTGTGGCGTTGGGAGTATCCTGCATTAGTGTGTCATTTGGTTCACATCATATGAACTTTTCTATTGAATATACACTAATGTTTATTTTCCTTTGAAATTATGGGAGTATAGGAATCCATTTATATGAACCAAGTGGCTCTAAAGATATAAAAATGATATCATGCTTATTTCCTTTGAAATGTGGAGTATATGAATCTATTCCTATGAACCAATTGGCTCTAAAGGAAAAAATCCTATAAAAATCATATCATATAGAGTTCCTATGATATTCCCCCACACCAAAGGATGGTTGAAATTGCTGCAGGTGATACGACGGTCTTTCTTTGTAGACTCCTCCCCCATCTTTATAGTTACCTCTCGAAGATGAATGAAATGATATATACTGGGTATTCTATATGTGCATTTTGGTACACGAAAACTCGGTAAAAGTTTGCGATGTTCGAATTTTCAATAATGCTATATGCACTGCATTTTGGAACGGAGGGAGGAGCATACGGTAGTTGCTAACACTCTCGTGGAAGATTTGTGTGTAGGAGGAGTGGTTGCTCTATTGAATGACATGGCAAAACTGACACTGTCGGATGCCGATCTCAACGTTCTTACGGCGTTCGTCAGGAAACGGCTTGTGGCGAACGTTTGTCGGATAATGATTTACGGACACATGCATTGCATTGATACGTGCCCCCTCTCTCTCACGCACACACGCACCCTCACGAGTCACGACTCTCCCGAGTCCTCTCGCACCCGCCGTCTGTCTGCAGGTAGACATCACACACATATGTGCTCTTCACACCCTACCCGTAGAACTTCTAAAAAACAAAAGACGTCGCGCACCTTTTATTTTTTCTCACACGTCACACACTTATACTATTACTCTTGTGGCGAATGTTCTTTGGGCATAGTGTATTGTACTCTCACAAAAAGAAGCGGTGCATGCACGCACTAGTTCTCTCACACCCACTCGCGGGTACATGTAGGAGCGCATTTTTTTGAAGCTGGTACAACAAAATCACTTCACTATATATAAGAAGCAGCCTTAGTGCTTGCTTTACTAGGGTTCCTCTCTTTCACTCTCTCATGCACTCCAGATCTAAGCAAGACATAGGTGGCCACACCCTCTCTTTGCTCACGACTGGTCACAAATCCGGCCGGACCATCTCAACCGGGGAAGGGGTGTAGGTGCATCGTTCATGCTGTCGTCGGCGGCGAGGGAGGAGACCAACGACTGCTCGCGCGTCCCGATCGGCGGCAGTGTCATTCTCTCCGAGAGAGCGCCGGCTCGGGAGGGCCTCCGACCCCTTCTTCCTCCCTGTGGTATTGTGGCCAAGATGCGGCCTCCCGACGCCGTCTTTGCCACATGCCGACAACCCTCAGGTATATATTCCTTCGAAACCTGCCTTGCTCTACTTCCCCAGCTCCCCACGTGGCTGCGTGTGGATCTTTTTCTACTTCCGTCGGTTGTTCTAAAGCCACATAGACTTTTACTATTATTAGAGGTAAAGGTAGTTCATACAGTCGAATATAAGAGTTAGTTCAAACAGGGAAGAAAATGGGAAAGCTGTAACATGAATCTAGGACTTGGTTCTAAGAAGAAACGGGGGAAAGTAGTAGATACTAGATACCCAACCGGTCTATTCGTTGAAAGGTCGAAGAAAGCATGGTGGATGGCGCAGGGTGGGGGAAGTGGACCTGTCTCTTGGTTGAAAAAGGAAAGAAAGTGAGAGGTGTTGGGGGACAAAGCAAATGAGAATGAGCAGGTCTAGATTTCCTATGCTCACATAGGAAAATGTCGCCAAGGAGATAAAAAATGGGACAAATGCAGACATGCTGCCTGAGTGTTTGCCGCTCTCAGCAACCACATCTGTCTCACCACTTTATGCCCATGCAGTTCCTACGCCCATATCGCAACCATTAATGTAAAATCACATGAAGCATTAAGCAATGCCACCTAATGTCACTATAAGTAATGGTCTAGTGTCGTCGATAAATTGAAGAAATGCCACCACCATTTTATGAAGTGCTTCTGTCTTGCTTTATTTCCCATGAATTGTGTTGTTGCAGTTACACTTAAATCTCACACTGCTAACATTGCTTCATCCCAGTGGAACTGCACAAATTTGATTGCACATTTACTGACCATGTGCTACTCTCATGACAGTAATACTAATGCTATTATTCTGCATGTTAATTTAGTGGCAGTGTTGATTTGATGTGATGCTACTTATTTCAGGGCATTTTCATACTGTCAGTCTACACTACTGTAGGATGCTGCTAACGCGACACTACGATCAGACACCCTTCGAGAAACTATGTGTGATGCCATAATCACAAACGGTGCTGTATGAAAACCGTCAAAAAAGGTGAAAACGTTTGTGATGGAGGATGCATTAAACACGGTTCAGATTTTAGTTGCGTGTGCGATCTAGGGCATACAGTTCAGTCCAATGAACTGTTTGCGATGAGGCGGAACAAAAGAAACAGGCAGCCTGATGAAGGTTGTGCAATATAAAGCATACGGTTCACTCGGATGAACTGTTTGTGATTAGGCAACACAAAAGAAATGGGCAGCCAGATGAAGGTATGTGCGATATATAGCATACAGTTCACTCAGATGAACTGTTTGTGATTAGGCAACACAAAACAAACGATCAGCCAGATCAAGGTGTGTGTGATTGAGGGCATACGCTTCAGAAAGATTAACTGTTTGCGATTAGGCAACAGAACAGAAATGGGTAAGCCAAATCAAACTGTATGCGATTGATGGCATACACTTCACATGGATGAACTGTTTGCGATTAGCCACAACAAACTGAAACAGTTAGATAGGTCAACGTGTGTGCGCTACACGGGCACACCCATTCTAATTAAAAGACGTGTGCTGACATTGCCTATTGCGATCCACCCAACGGTGCAAATGCCACGTACACGGCCAAGAAGGCGTACGTGCCCACGTACGCCTTTTGGGAATAGTGCCGCACTTATAACCATCAGTAAATTTTGAGCATGCGTCCCGTCACATTCCAAATTGCAAACATGTTCACACCGATCAAAACTTCAATGGTTTCCCACTTAGGAGCTTATTACTATGCGGTTATTAATAATACTACTCCAAGATGACTGCACATTCCTCCTCAACTCATCATCCACAAAAATTCAAAAACAAACAAGTCATTCATCATCGTTCCCTTGCGTCCGCCATGGCCAGCGTGAGTTCTGGGTCTAGAGATTGCGACCAGGGAGAGGTGAGCCTGGAAGTGGGAGCACAAGAGATGTCCCGCCTCGCCGCGATAGTAGCCAACATGTCCTTCTGCACAGTCGTAGCAGCAGAGAGGTCCCGCCGCTCCGCCGAAGCAGCATGGAGGACCCGCCGCGTCGTCGATGCAGCAAACTGGTCCGGCCGCGCCGCGGAAGTAGAAGAGATGTCCCACCATGCCGCGAATGCAGCAGAGATGTCCTCCGTTGCCGCGGCGGCCTGGGAAAATGCCTTGCGGGAACGCGAGGACTCTTACAGGCGCATGCATGCCCTCGTCCATAGGCAGATGGATCTGATCTCTAGGTGGGCGAGGTTACAGGATGACCTGCAAGCCTCATTTGAACAGTCTACCGACATCATCCAGCAAGTAAATGAGAGCAATGCAAAGCTCCGGGCCGAGCGCGACCTGCTGAGGCCGAAGATCGTTGGAAGTGCGGAGCAGCAGGAGCAGACCACTGCCTTGTTGAAGAGGATCGACGTCATCGTCAAGAAAATAATGGATGAGAATAACAAGCTGCGCATCGAGCGCAGAAGGCTGGTGGAGGAATTTGTGGATGCTCTCAAGCAGCATCTTGAGGACAAGAAAGAGCTCGTCGCCGCTCGCCGTGGAGACTAGTTCCCGCGGCCTGCAGCAACGCATCAAGAAAGTAGAGATCAGCGAGCCAGATCGTTGTCTTCCTTCTTCTTTTGCCCTTGTGTATTTCGGGCATTGCCGCATGTGGCTTTTTGTAATTATGTTTCTAAATATGTAAGACAATTATTATCCATTGGCATCGTCCTTATATTCATCATGCTTGCTATAACTCGCAGTCCATGCTATATAGGTCCGTCAGATCTTACATCAAGATTCGTGCAAAACTTTCTTTTCAGATTTTCATTTTTCTCTCTTAAATCTCAGTCTAGTGAGACATATAGCCACGCCATAGAACAGGTGCTCGGGTGCCATTAAAGGAGACGTTGGGAGGAAGGTGCGCGCGGGTAGCGGTCAAAGGGCTCTCCTCCCGATGAGCACACGCAGGGGTCTGATCGCACGCCTCCCTTACTAAAATAGCTACCCCACACGGAACCTCCTAGCCACTTAAAAAAGGGGACGCGTGGCCGCACGTAATTGGTAAGTCGAACGCCCACAGTTTCAATAATACTTGTGTTTCCGATTTGTAACATGACAACACTTGTTCCAAAATGACTTTGTTGATTGTTAACGTGTGTGTCTTCGCAAATCAGGCAGAAAAATTACCACAACATGTTGGTGCCATGTCATGAGACCATGCCAAGTTTCATGATTTTCAGGCGTGTTTTGGAATTACAGGAATTAAAAAACCAAGTTTCTCAATCTTTCCGGCCGAGCGACGACGCCCAGATGTTTGAATTTCACTCCCATCTCTTGCATGGGACCAAGAAATTCACCCAAGGACACACATGTGATTTTTCAAACAACTTTGGTGCACTGGAGCATGTGCTTGTAGTTCAAATTTGAATTATGCACATTAAATGCCTAGAAACTCAATTAATGTATAAAAAAGGTCAAACGAATTTGGAATAATTCCAAAATTTAGCACGACACTTCTATTTGGTCTAATCTGGCTGTGTAAAAAAATAAGGCGGGAGAAGGTAGTGTACGTATGTTGTTTCGCACATGGAGGTGACATGTTCCCTCTCGGAACCACGAGCCTTCTTGAGGGAATCTCCGGTTTGCAAGAAGCTTACACCAAAGGTTGTCCCAATTTGGCCAAAAATATTACCGTAGCATGTTGGTGCCATGTCATGACTCCATGCCAAGTTTCATAATTTTTAGGCGTGTTTTGGATACAGGAATTAATAAACCAAGTTTCTCAATCTTTCCAGCCGAGCCACGACACCCAGATGTTTGAATTTCACTTCCATCTCTTGCATGGGACCTAGTAATTCACCCAAGGACACACATGTGATTTTTGAAACAACTTTGGTGCACTGGAGCATGTGCTTGTAGTTCAAATTAGAATTATGCACATTACATGCCCAGAAACTCAATTAATGTATAAAAAGGCCAAACGAGCCCGGAATAATTCCAAAATTTAGCACTGTACTTCTATTTGGTCTAATCTGGCTGTGTAAAAAATAAGGCGGGAGAAGGTAGTGTATGTATGTCGTTTCACACACGGAGGTGACACGTTCCCTCTCGGAACCACGAGCCTTCTTGAGGGAAGCTCCAGTTTGCAAGAAGTACACGAAAGCTTGTCCCAATTCTGCCAAAAATATTACCGCGGAATGTTGGTGCCATGTCATGACACCATGCCAAGTTTCATGACTTTGAGGCATGTTTTGGAATTACAGGAATTAAAAAACCAAGTTTATCAATCTTTCCGGCCAAGCCACAATGCCCAGATGTTTGAATTTCACTCCCATCTCTTGCATGGGACCTAGAAATTCACCCAAGGACACACATGTGATTTTTAATACAACTTTGGTGCACTGGAGCATGTTCTTGTACTTCAAATTTGAATTATGCGCATTAAATGCTCGGAAACTCAATTAATGTATAAAAAAGGAGAAACGAAGCAGGTTTAATTCCAAAATTTAGCATGGTACTTCTATTGGGTCTAATCTGGCTGTGTAAAAAAATAAGGTGGGAGAAGGAAGTGTACGTACGTCGTTTCGCACACGGAGGTGACACATTCCCTCTCGGAACCATGAGCCTTCTTGAGGGAAGCTCCGGTTTGCAAGAAGCTTACACCAAAGCTTGTCCCAATTCGGCAAAAAATACTACCGCAGCACGTTCATGACACCATGCCAAGTTTCATGATTTTCGGGCATGTTTTGGAATTACAGGAATTAAAAAACCAAGTTTCTCAATCTTTCTGGCCAAGCCACGATGCCCAGATGTTTGAATTTCACTCCCATCTCTTGCATGGGACCTAGAAATTCACCCAAGGACACACATGTGATTTTTCAAACAACTTTGGTGCACTGGAGCATGTGCTTGTAATTCAAATTTGAATTATGCACAGTAAATGCCCAGAAACTCAATTAATGTATAAAAAAGGCGAAACGAGTCCGGAATAATTCCAAATTTTAGCACGGTACTTCTATTTGGCCTAATCTGGATGTGCAAAAAAATTAAGGCGCAAGAAGGCAGTATACATATGTCATTTCACACACGGAGGTGACACGTTCCCTCTCGGAACCACGAGCCTTCTTGAGGGAAGCTTTAGTTTGCAAGAAGCTTACACCAAAGCTTGTCCCAATTCGGCCAAAAAAAATACCGCAGCATGTTGGTGCCATGTCATGAGACCATGCCAAGTTTCACGATTTTCAGGCGTGTTTTGGAATTACAGGAATTAAAAAACAAAGTTTCTCAATCTTTCCGGCCAAGCCACAACACCCAGATGTTTGAGTTTTACTCCCATCTCTTGCATGGGACCTAGAAATTCACCCAAGGACACACATGTGATTTTTCAAACAACTATGGTGCACTGGAGCACGTGCTTGTAGTTAAAATTTGAATGATGCACATTTAATGCCTACAAACTCAATTAATGTATAAAAAAGGCCAAACGAACACGCAATAATTCCAAAATTTAGCACGATACTTCTATTTGGTCTAATCTGCCTATGTAAAAAAAATAAGGCGGGAGAAGGCAGTGTACGTATGTCGTTTCGCACACAGAGGTGACATGTTCCCTCTCGGAACCAGGAGCCTTCTTGAGGGAAGCTCCGGTTTGCAAGAAGCTTACACCAAAGCTTATCCCAATTCGGCCAAAAAAATTACTACAGCATGTTGGTGCCATGTTATGACACCATGCCAAGTTTCATGATTTTCAGCCGTGTTTTGGATTTACAGGAATTAAAAAACCTAGTTTCTCAATCATTCTGTTTGAGCCACGATACCCAGATGTTTGAATTTTATTCCCATTTCTTGCATGGGACCTATAAATTCACCCAAAGACACACACGTGATTTTTCAGCAAACTATAGCGCATTGGAGCATGTGCTTGTAGTACAAATTTGAGTTATGCACATTAAATACCCAGAAACTCAATTAATGCATAAAAATGCCAAACGAACCCGGAATAATTCCAAATTTAACCACGACACTCATGTACTAGTTGCATGTTCATTGTACGTAAATGTTCTAACAATCCAAACACCATCCTTTCCCTCCGTAACACCATTTTGTCTTTCAAAACATAATGAAAAAATCAGGTATACCACAAACAGTTTACTAGAAAGAATCATGTGGGATGCGATATAAAATATCTTGGCACACCGTCTTCTCTGGCTTATGCAGGAAGCTTGGTCGTCTATAGTCCATCGCCCCCGCTTGAACCACACTTGCGCGCCAGTTTCTCGCGGCACCGAGCGAATTTGTTTTTGCCACCGCGGAAATATCTATCTCCCCGCCCCCTCCCTCCTACCAAAAGCAACATTACCACTATTCCTCCTTGCTTTCCAAGTTCAAACCTTCACTGCTACTTACTGGCAGCTCAGCCTCCTCGCCGGCGACCCTTCTTCTTGCAGCGCCGCCTCCTCGCCGGCTACCCTTCTTCTTGCAGCGCCACCTCCTCGTCGGTGACCCTTCTTCTTGCAGCGCCGCCTCCTCGCCGGCGACCCTTCTTATTGTTGCACGACCTCCTCGCCGTCGACCCTTCTTCTTATTGCGCGGCCTTGTCGATATGGTCAGGTAATCCACACCCCACCCACACCATCCTCCTCATTTCCCGTCCCACATGCCCCGACTGACGGAGCGACACCTTCCACCAAAATCACTGCCCCCTCCTCCAGTTAAGCGCCGCCCACAGCCATTTTACACGCAGTATAACATGGAGCTGAGTAGCATGCACCTGCACGCGCGAACGAGATCGCTATGGCTGACATGCGTGTTGATCGCCAGAGCTTCGAGGAGCACCTCGTCTTCGAGGCCACCGTCGACAGCACCGCGTGGTTGTCTACTTTAAAATAAAGTTCATGATGTTTTCTCGAGGCCACCACCAGTGCCTTCTAGTGATTTGTCCTCTGTAATGTCAATATGCCATCTGATGTTCAGTTAACAGTTTGGTCCTCTGAAATGTAATTTTCAGTTAACACTTTCTTCCAACAATTGCTACATTTTGTAGTACTGTTCTCAAGCATTCTTTGTTTTGTTAACTGTCTTATCTTCTAGTACATGTTTCTATTCTGCAATGTCATGCTCAGTTAACTATTTTGATTCATTTGGTCTGCTGTCCGTTTAACTGTTTGGTTCAGTTCTGCAATTTGATTTTCATTTGTTGTGGGTACAATTTTGTATTGTTATGCATGTCACACCAATCGAATTTGGCAACTCTCAGTTAACCTGATCAAGATCTTCCTTATGTGTGTTGCAGGGAAACAATGGGAGACACTGCGGTTTACCATCGAGGTTTGTTCAAGCAGGGCCCTTTGGCTAATAGCACATTATTGTGCAGTTGCAGGAATCATTCTAATATTTAGGTTTCTTACAATTTGGTCTTGCACATGTAGGTCCTGCTGTCAGAGGCTTAGACCCACTGTTCGACTCGTTTTGCATATGGGGAAATCACATGTCCATGAATATCAATCAAGTCAAGAAACTCAGAAAGATTATTAGGATGAAGAAACTTGCTACGAATAATAGCTAGATCTTTCTTTGCACAATGAAGAAGACATCAGCTAACTATAGGATGGCACCAACTCTTTTACCTTGTTTTTTCCCCTTGCGCCATTTCAAAATTTACAACAGCGATTTATGCATAGCTTTGTTTTTAGTACTTTTCAAAGCAGTTCACCAATGATTACCTCTCAAACCACCTGCATGGTCAAGAGGCGAGGAAGTTGTTCATTCAACACCCACGGTACAATATTGAAGTCTTGCTGAAGAGGACGAAGGTTGGGCGGGCAATTATCCATAGCCACTAACCTAAAGTTGCAAGGACATTCAACATCACTGAAGGCTCAATATTTGCCTTCCGCTTCCGCATTTTCCCATATGAGATTCATCCGTCAATTTAGCTTGTATGATGCTACTTTCCAAAGGTTTTTGATGTTGCATGTGAAACTTGGTGCTGTTGTGTAATGGCGTAACTAAGTGCCGAAGCTATGTGATGTAATTCGATTATGAAATCCTGGTTGCTTTTATACGGATATGAAATATATGGCGTGTTTTACAAGAAATATCGGTTTGATTAGTACATGGATTATCAATAATAGGCTAATTACCCTGCTTATTGGGGTTTTCCATTGCAAACGGTTACTCAGATAGCACCGTGGGCGATGAACTCAACAACCCGCACGGTTTCTAGAAAGTAGGCGTGTTCGATCAAAATCACACACGGCTTCTGGCAACAAACTGTTTGCGTTAGGCCACCTTGCACACACGTTTCCACACAAAGAACTGTGTGGGATGTACATACCTACGGAAATGATTTTCTAGGATTCACTGTGTGGGATGTACATACCTACGGAAATGATTTCTGGGATTCACCGTGTGGGATAAACATACCTACTGAAATGATTTCTGGAATTCACCGGGTGGGATGTACATACTCATGGAAATGATTTCTGGGATTCACCGTGTGGGATGTACATACCTACAGAAATGATTTCTGGGATTCACCATGTTGGATGTACATACCTACGGAAATGATTGGGTTTCCATGCCTCGCCCAATCGCACACGGCCCCAGCCTGGGTCCCACGAGGGCCTATCCCGATGATTTCTGGGTCGTGTGGGAAGGACCCCCCTATCGCCCACACTCACTTGGCGATGGTTCCAAATGCCGTCGCGGAAAGGGGTTTTAAACCGTTTGTTTAGGACGTCGCTATACCAGTGCTAGTGCCAATTATAACACAATAGATGCCGATGTTAATCATACGCCACTTCAAATATCTGTCACTGTTTAAATAAACTTATTTTGTATTTGCGCAAACAGGGATGTCTGTCTCCATATCGTTTCTATCTGCACAATCAAAAGTACACACTTCAGTTTTAGTACAACTGCACAAAATGAGATGGCTATTCCTAGTTGTCGTCCTCTAACCACCAGTGTTCTAGGTATTCCTACATCGGTTCTAACTAGGTAGAATGAACAACGCAATCTAAAAGAAGCTGATTCATATGTTTTACTTCCTGATTGCAGTGCAGGGACGAGCAAAAACACTTGCATCCTAGTCCGGAAGGCACTTTCTTCCAGTTCATCCATGGACCGAGGACTAGCTGGTATGGCTGCACGGAGGTTTTTGGGACAGGTGAGCGGACAAGAGGCATTGTAGTCTGCTTATTTTTGCAAATAGCGGTGCTTAAATTTAGTGGAATGCACAAGACTTTCACTAGTCAGTACACTACATGGTTCAGTTCAGCATTCTAGAGTGAATTGCAGGAAAAACCAGGGTGAACTCCAGGAAATTTAAGCCTGCCTAGGGAGGCCCTTTGCTCAGAGAAGCCTTGCTTGATTTTTCCTAATTTGTAAACCTTCTCACAACTTTGTCTTTTGCTGTGAACTAGTTATATGTTTGTGATGTTCTATGAATCATTGAGATGTATAAAATTGCTTAACTTATGCTTTTTAAGTTTTTTATGAAGCTGAGTTTAATGTGAGTATTCCACATGAAAGCTGGACTAGCGTGTGAACGTTTGGAATTTACATTGTGGCCTCAGTTAACTGCATGAACCACTGTAACAAGATATGTAGTTGCTTATATGTCAGACAACAGATTATTGATTGTTAGTTGGTCGATAGCCTAGTGTTGAAGCAAGCTGAGCCAATGTGCCATGTTTTGCACAACTGTTTACAAGTGGGGTAGCACCAATAGTGTTTACAAGTACTTATGTATACATCGGCACACATTTCTCGAATGAGTACTCTGTTTCATCAAACACACACTGTCGTATGATAAACCCTTACAACTTACGCCTTACCAAGCCATATTCATCAAAAAACTAGTGAGGACGCATCTTTTTCGGTAACAATTACGATGGTTCTCACATGATTCACGGACACACAAAAGTAGCAGCAGTTCCCATAGACGGATTCAAACAGAGTACTAGCCCTAGAGGGCTCGATAATAGGCAAGGTTCGGATAAGTAGACACAATCCAAACTAGTATTAAACACTAGCTGGGGCAACTATTTTCATGACTCGATCTAATTTGGGCTGGACACAAGATGGACCTTGCCATAAATATCATCGAGGATGTCCCGCAGCAGCTCAATCCTGTGAACCTTCATGAAGATAACCTTGTGGCCTGGCCACTCATAAACTTGTTTGTGGAGGCATCCCACGTCATCTTCCTGCATAAGCTTGACAAGAACAGTATGCCTCACAAACGAAGGAGTAGCTTTGAACTTCTTGTGCTTCAGTACACCCTGGACAACACACCTGACAACAGTGAGGCTGGAATACAACTCAACATCGGTATAAGAACAAATGCCTTCCAACAGCCTAAGAACTATGTTTTCCCAGTGTGTATATTCAGGTCATCCACCTCATAGCGAGTGACATGTACAACCACACAATCCTTGTCTGCATTAGGGCTCTAATTGAAACAGAAACAAATTCTAAATTACTTTTGAGTATAAGAAAAACAAGTTATTTAAACCTCTATGTATAGCATGGCATCGAAGCTAATAAAATTTTGCATTATTCATCACCACATACTTAGATGAAAAACCACAATTCGAGATCGGCAAAGAATAAAATCACCTTGGGCAGCTCAGCGGGGGGGGGGGGGGGACACATCCTTGAAGGGGGAAAACTGCTCCTGCAGTGCCACGGGGGCTGTAACCTCAAACGGGGCGTTGACCATCTCAGTACTGGTCGTGAGCGTATCTGGGGTCGGCTCGGCAGCTGCCTCCATCTTCTTGGAGCTCTCTGTCTCGTGGGTATCAACCTCCCGCGTCTACTCCAATATCGACAGATCTTTGCCTGGTTCTCCTTGGTCCATCATGAAACTAACGAATACTAGGAGACCACTGAAAGGAAAACACAATCGCAATGACAATGAAACAAAAAAGAGAGTGAGGATAGGTTACTTCTTTCCAAAAGTTCCTTTTTTTCTCTGAACAAAAATATACCAATATCATGGATCCGCTTACCTTCCCTTCGTTGGGAGAGAAGAACAGTGGTAGATGTGAGTGTTGGCTTTCTTGAAGATGGTGAGGGCGAAGGGGATTCAGCGAAGAGTGAAACGATGGTTGCTTCGTCCGTCAAACTTAGACTGCGGGGAGGTGGGGTTTTGTGATACGATGACTCGTTACTGCGGGGCTATGACCAGGGTGACTCTCTGCCTGCATACTGCCTTCTAATTTGGTGGATGGCATTTGGGACCGCGTGTGGCATGGCCCGCATGTCGGTGAACAAAAGTAAAACAACATTCAGTAGAGGGAGACGTTTCGGTGACCTAGGAGGAGCCAGAAACGGTAGTGTATCCACTGTACTAATAGTAATTGTTTTTCTGGAAGCTGTAGAGTGTCTCCACTGTACTAGTAGTAATTGTTTCTCTGGGCTCAACAAAAAATAGCCCATCCACCCTAGTAAATAATAAAATCAATTCAAAAGCCCATATATTTACTTAATGAGAGGCGCTACCCACACCCAACACACCGCCCCCCCCCCAAAAAACCTGGGTGCTCTTCTTCCTCCTCACTCCCACCCACCTCACATCAGCTCGCTCCACTCGTACCCCCAAATTCCTCACCTCACTCCTACACAAACCCCAGCTCCCCTTCTTCCTCACTACTACAGAAAAACCCCAGGTCCCCTTTTTATTGACTCGCACTACAACTAGGCTCGTCATTCGTTACTCTGCTCAAATCCGTGAGCGCGACACGACGCCCTCGAGGAAAATGGAGTCGGCTGACCCCAGCGCCAAGAAGATGAGGCTCCGGCCAGCGACGACGCCTGTTGTAGATCCCGCACCTAGCAGTGTGGGGTTAAGCGGCGACCCCGCCCCCACCGGATCCCAGGAACCCATAGAATCTCGGGTGGACCGCATCAACGATCTCCCAGACGCCATCCTTTGGGAGATCATCTTGCTTCTCCCCACCAAGGATTGCCGCCGCACCCAAGTCCTCTCAATTCGGTGGCGCCCTCTATGCGCGTTGTTCCCCTTAATCTCGACCGTCATCAGCTATCTCTCTTCAATGATTTTGAAATCCTTAGAGTCGTCATCTCCTCCCACTAGGGCCCCGTTCAAAGCCTCTGCATCCCGTCATGCTACCTTAGCAAGCATATCATGCCCTTCACGGTGGATGCCTGGCTGAAATCCCCTGAATTCATAGAACTAAATTTGCTTGAGTTCTACTATTCCCCTGGAAATCACCTACCAGATACTTAATGCCATCTACCTGTGCCCTCAGCACCGATGTCCATCTCGTGGTTTTCCTCCTCTCTCCACACCGCCACCTTTGCGCTGTGCGACCTACCAGACAATCTGGTATTAAACTTCGACACCCACTACTCAAGAAACTTTCACTTGTGCGGGTTCGTATATTGGAGGACTCATTGCACAGTATCATCCACTCCAGTTGCCCTGCCCTGGAGTGCTTGGTGATTGTTTTCACAGTTAGAATCGGTTATCTCCAAATAAAGTCGCCTAACCTTGTAAGAATTGGAATGTCTTTTGACAGAAGGCAGCTCATCATCCAAGATGCCCCTTCACTTCTAAGGTTGATACTTGATTCTAGTTATTCACCGTCGCAAATAACCGTCCTCTCTGCACCTAAACTGGATACCTTGGGTGTAATACATGATCTCTGTGCTCATTTCAAGATGGTGTTTGGCTCCACAGTTCTTCAGGTACTTTATATTATCATCTACACTTGTAACCATAAGTTATATATCATCTCGGAGTACACATTTTGTACTAATATTATGTTCTATGCTCAATGAAGAGTTTCTCCATGGATAGCCTATCAATGGTGCTGGATTCTGTCAAGATCTTATATATCCAAATGAATAGTTTTGATCTGAACTAGATTATTGTCTTGCTGCAATGCTTTCTATGTCTGGAGAAGTTGTATATAAACGTGATAATTTCATGCACATTGGAAGCCCACATATAGTGTACTAGAATTAAACGTTCAGTTATTGCTCTTTCCACACTCTTTTTTAGACCTTAACTATTTTCAATCTTCATGTCTATTTAGGCAACAGGACGGGGTAATAAAGTTTTAACAAATCGGTGGATTCGTAAGAACAAGGATTTTCTCACTTCTCATGACATTCAATTGAAGACAATAACACTAGAACGATATGTAGCCAACCATCCAAACAATAAATTTGTCACATTCTTCTTGCAGAATGCGAGGTTACTATTGTCCATGAGGCTTAAGTTTATCAGTAGCATGGTTTTGACGGATGGGTATGTCAAAGAGCAAAAAAAGGAGTTTAAGTTGGGCAAAAGAGCTTCTGAACGTGTCGGGCTTCTATTTACAACATATTGTGGTCATAATCCAGCAAATTTTACGACCGAGGATGTTCATTCTATGGACCTGGCTGATCCATTTGACTGTGACTGCCGAAAACAGTGCTAGAGTTAGATGTTGTTGCCCTTTTCAACCTGGGTTTTGTCTAAACCTGATGAACGATTAACCCTCGTGCTTTTGTACAGTTTGTAAGCTGGAGTTAGATGTTCTTGCCCTTTTCAACTCGGCTGTGACTGTCATATTTTCTTTGAAACAAGGCAAATGGCTTTCCATTCATTTAATTTAGAGTGAAATATTGTAACAAATCCCAACCAAGGGAAATAACATCACTCTCGCCGGCTGCTTGATCTCACTGTGCATTACAGAAGCCAAGTGATTAGCCCCCACCAGCACCCACGAACGTATTTCGAACTAGCACACCAAATGGGATGTAAATTTTCATAGGAAAGGCTGCATGACCGTGACAGATTTGGATTCTGACATTTGGGACCCACGAGGAAATAGCCTATCCAAGGTGGTGTCGACTTACTAGCTAGTCAACAAACGATTCTGCCTACCAGCTGTTGGATTGACATCCAACATCTATCATGTATCTTCTAACTTTGGTCTTCTTCCTCCAGCCGCCCAAACCAAACCACCCCGTCGGCACCGCCTGCTCCCGCCTCCCTTCGCTGGCTGCCCTGCTGCCACCCTACCGTACCCTCCAATGTTGGCCAGTCCCTCCCTCAATTCCCCCACACGTCCTGTTATTCTCCGGCAACGTTAGCCCCAACACGCACTCGCACCTGAACTAGTCAACCCTCGTACTCCACTCCGCATGCGACTAGACCGGTGCATCTTCCACGGCTCCTGTCCGTTCCGTCTGAGGCCTCGTCATCGTCCTCGGCCTTAGTTCGCTCGCCGTGCGCGGTGTGCCGCCCTCTTGCGTTGTCAACGCCGTCAACAACCGAGAGGAACAAGGATATGATTGTACATGGAGAGGATGACAGTAGTGACCCACCAGCGTCATTGCAGTACGCAACCAGGTGCCTCATTATTATAAGCCCAAAAAATGGTTCCTCCTAATGGTTGGACATTGGGGGCTCATGCCATTGTCAACATAGTCAATAAACGAGAGAATTACACAATGAGCGGCTGACACCAGGGACCCAGCAGGTCGCGCTGTTGTTATTTACTTTTTTTAGGAACAAGCAGCTGTTATTTATACTAGTTTTAGCAACGGATCAGGGTAACAACAGGGTTGTGGCCCGTCTAGCAAGGGTTTTATTTATGTTTACCACATCATGAGCCCAGTTGTGATTTTTTCTTGTTGAAATGGCTAGCCAGTTCTATTTTTTAAAAAGAAATATCCAAACGAGGCCTACTTGCTTTATTAGCCCAGCTGGGCTGCAAATCTTTCAAGACGAGGAGAGTTTCATTCGGTTTGCCCAAAAATGGGATGTAAATTTTTAAAACACATCAAATCGGGAATTAGTTTCAATTTTTTTCTAATTACAAGATTTTAAATTTCATTGATTTTTATGCATGGACAATTATTTGGATTTTATATTTATATAAATTATTTTCCAATATAGTTTGAATGTGACTCAATATTTGGGGATTAAAAACAGTTGACCCCACTGAAATATGCAAAATTTCGTATAATTTTTAACCGTGGCCACAATATGGGATGTAATGATAACAAAAAGAAGGTGGGCTCCAAACAAAATCTTAAGAATTGGCAAATGGGTTGTAAATTATTAGAAATAATGGCAGATGGGTTGTATGCTGTTTTCCATAGATATGAGGCTGACTTGTGCGCCTACTACAGGTTGATGCGTATGCTTTCCTAAAAAAAATAAGGTTGAAGCACATGCAACGCCGTGTCAACTTAGTCAACACACATGAACAGTGACTGTTGGATTTCCATCCAATGGTCGTCGTGCTTCTTCAATCTCTGCTCTTGATGCTCCAGCCACTCAAACAAGCACCGGCGGGACTACCTGCTCCCTCCTCCTGCAGCCGTCTATGCTGCCGTGCAGGCCTCACCGCCCCATCGTTCTCCCATCATTGGCCTAGCCATCCCTCTACTCATCCACACATGCTGTTTTTCTCCGGTGACGGCAAATGAACCAGAAAACCCTCGCACTCCCCTCCGTGTGGGAAACAACTGCCGAGTTTTCCCTGGCTCCGTGTCGTTTCCCTTCCTAGGCCTCTCTGTCGTCCACCGGCCTTGTGCTCTCGGTGCGGTGTGGTCAACATGGTCAACGAACGACTTGCATCGAAAGTGGACTGTACCTGGAGAGGCTGACAGCTGGGTCCATGGCCGCACGCAAGGAAATGCCTCCTTATTACATGCAAAATAATTATTCCTCCACCTGACATCTAGGACCCACTGGAAGGGCCTCTGTATTTCGTGAAAAAAAAATGTTCCCCCACTGACAGGTTGGACCCACCAGCTATCTCTTCGCACGCAAGGAAGTACCACGTTATTATGCACACAAAAATGAATACTCCCCCTGCTAGCTGGGACCCACCATAGTGGGAGGCTGACTTGTGGGCCTACTAAGATGACGGGGACGGAGGGCTTTGTCAACTTAGTCAATATGAACGATTCTAGCTCCAGTGACCGTACGATGTCCAGCCAAGGGCTGTAGTACTTCTTTAACCTCTGGTCTTCTTGCTCCAGCCGCCCAAACAAGCGTCGGCCGTGCCTCCTGCTCCTGCCTCCCGTGTCCGGCTGTGCTGCCACCGCTGGCCATGCCATCCCTCTATACTCACCCACACCTCATGTTATTCTCCGGCGGCGGCAGCCTCACACAGCAGCCGAAGCAGTCAGCCAACATACTCCCCTCCGCGTGGGCATCCACTGCCGCATCTTCCCCGGCTCCGCGTCGTCCCCTTCCTAGGCCTCGCCATCGTCCACTGCCATGGTGCTCTCGACGCGGCCTGGTCAATGTGGTCAACGAATGACTTCCATCGGAAGAGTACTGTACGTGGAGAGGCTAACAGCTAGGTCCATGGCCGCAGCAAGAAAATGCCTCCTTAATACGCGCAAAATAATGATTCCTCCACCTGACAGGAGGGACCCACCGGATGGGCCACCGTATTTCGTGAAAAAAAAACATTTCCCCCCTGACTGCTGGGACCCACCAGCTACATCTTCACATGCAAGGAAGTTCCTGACAGTCGGGACCCACCAGGTCGAAGCATACGTAGCGCTGTCATTCTGGTCGCGAACGTCTACGTACATACTGGTCGATCGGTCTGTCTGCAGGCTGCAACGATGAACCGTGGCCGTGTAAGGAAGGGCATGTGTCGTAGTAGAGGCGCGCACATAGTATGTACACGTACGTATGATGGCTAGGGTGCAAGAAAGTAAATACGGCCACTTACGTACATACGGGCAGGGTCTCGAACGCCTACTCGTGCATATATATACGGACTGCCAGGGCTTGTGTACATGGAGAGGCAACGGACGGCAGCAATGGTGTCCTGTTCATCGGGCAGTGAACCGGCTGGGTCGGAATGGAGAAACAGCGTGGTGTTCATCGGGAGGCAACGGAATGCATGTTGTTCATCGGGAGCCAACCGACTTGGATGGAACAGCCGATGGAAACGAGGCCTGGCGTACCGCAGAACAGAGGAAACGGCCTTGTGTTCGACCGGCGACGGTCGAAACGGGATCCTCCACATCTGGAGGGGTCTGGCATACCGCAAAACAGAGGAAACGGACCTCCTACGATCGAAACGGGGTCCTGTTGATCGGGAGGGGTGTGGCGTACCACAAAACGGAGGAAACAGGCTTGTGTTGGAGCGCTACGGTCGAAACAGGGGTCCTGTTCATCGGGAGGGGTGTGGCATACCGCAAAGTTGGACTCCACAGGATATTGTTCATCTCCATCGTCGACTGCCTCCACGGGCTACTTTTCATACACCGTCGACTGCCTCCACGGGCTCTTGTTCATCCACCGTCGACCTCCTCTAGCCTTCACCTGCGACTGTTCATCCACGGTCTCTTGTTCATCCAGCCTCCACCGCTCCTCCACCAGCTATAGTTCAACCAGCCCTCTCCATGGGGTCCTGTTCAACCACCCTTCCACGGGCTACTGTTCATCGAGCCCTCCACCGGCTACTATTCAACCAGCCCTCCATCGGCTACTATTCATCCAGCCCTCCACGGGGTCCTGTTTATCCAGACCTCCATGGGGTCCTGTTCATCCACCGGCTCGATCAATCGGGGTACTGTTCATCCAGCGGCAACGGCCTCTACTACCACGGGTTCCTGTTCATCCAACCCCCCACCAGGAACTGTTCATCCAAACTGTCGGTGTCAAAACCGGCGGATCTCGGGTAGGGGGTCCCGAACTGTGCGTCTAGGCGGATGGTAACAGGAGACAAGGGACACGATGTTTTTACCCAGGTTCGGGCCCTCTCGATGGAGGTAAAACCCTACTCCTGCTTGATTAATATTAATGATATGGGTAGTACAAGAGTAGATCTACAACGAGATCAAGGAGGCTAAACCCTAAAAGCTAGCCTATGGTATGATTGTTGTTCTGTTGTTCGTCCTACGGACTAAAACCCTCTGGTTTATATAGACACCGGAGAGGGCTAGGGTTACACAGAGTCGGTTACAATGGTAGGACATCTACATATCCTTATCGCCAAGCTTGCCTTCCACGCCGAGGAAAGTCCCTTCCGGACACGGGACGAAGTCTTCAATCTTGTATCTTCATAGTCCAGGAGTCCGGTTGAAGGTATAGTCCGGCTATCCGAACACCCCCTAATCTAGGACTCCCTCAGTAGCCCCTGAACCAGGCTTCAATGACGACGAGTCCGGCGCGTAGTTTGTCTTCGGTATTGCAAGGCGGGTTCCTCCTCCAAGTATTTCATAGAAGATTTTGAACACAAGGATAGTGTCCGGCTCTGCAACATAAGTTTCCACATATTGCCATAGAGAGAATAATATTTACACAAATCTAATCTGCTGACGTATTCCGTAGCGTGACATCACACCACGACCAAGCCTTTATTCGAATCGTTTTTACTGTCACACCTCAGCGCGTTTTGCGAGGCGATTTCCTTGGCACGTCCTTTCAAAGAAGAGATCGTGTCCCCTTTATTTACGGGATTCTCATCAATACAGACGTGGGTAACCCAATCGTGCCTGTTGGTATGTTTTCTCGATCAAAGGCGAGTCCCAAACGTTCACGGGGAGGGCCCTTGGTATTCAACCTCTTATAAAGAGACCAAGGCCTTACTCCTTTCTTTCAATCTCAAACAAGTTCTCCCTTCGCCTCGAGTCCCAACACCCAAAGCTCCAGATTTCAGGCGCTTCGGACCTCCAGCAATGTCCGGTCCCGACCTTCAAGGCTGATGGATGCCCTCCTCCGTCACGGAGGAGGATGTGCTGAAGTTGAGAGAGGCCAGGTTCTTGACCGGTGAAATTTCACATAGGCTGCCTGTGCAAGGGCAGGCCAATCCCACTCCCAATCCTGGTGAGAGCGTGGTGTTTGTGTCTCACTTCCATCGGGGGCTAGGCTTCCAGACGGATCCCTTCGTGAGGGGGATCATGTTTTATTATGGGCTAGAATTTCACGACTTAGCTCCGGAGTCCATCCTCCATATTTCCTCATTCATCGTCGTGTGTGAAGCCTTCCTCCGTATTACTCCTCACTTCGGACTACGGCTCAAGACCTTCAAAGTAGAGCCGAAGATGATCGAGGGACGGCATGCGGAGTGCGGAGGTGCTGTTATAAGCAAGAATGTTGATGCTCCATGGCCCGAGGGCTCTTTTCAAGAGGAGTCCAGCTTATGGCAACAAGAGTGGTTTTATATTACCGCTCCCAGGGGTACCAAGTGGGTGGCGCCACCTGCTTTTCGCTCGGGTCCCCCACCACAGCTAGCATCGTGGGTCAACAAAGGACTGGACTGGGGGCCGTCCAAGGACGTGCCCTTGCTGCAGGGCCGCATTCGAGATCTCCTAGAAAGAGATATCAGTCTGGTCGTGGTGACACAGGTTATGCTGATTCGCCGAGCTCTGGCCTGCAAACGCTGCCCCCTCCGCCTGTGGGAGTTCAATCCGGAGGGACCACGAGCCCTCCAACATTTTATGGGCGCGACGCCCGTGGAGATGTACAGATTATTCTTTGGATCACAAGCAATGTGTCCGGACTTGACCGAGGATGCAGGTCTGAGCTGCAATCGCCCGGATACTCAAGTAAGTAGCCTTGTGCCCGGACTCGCTATCTGTATATTTATCATAAAATTGCCCTTAAAGGAGCCTTCGGAGGAAAGTGAGGGAGGGGACAAGGAAGCTGCGGCCTCCTCAAAGGAGGTTGTTAACAAGGGAGGAATCGAAAATTCCTCTCCTCAGGGGAAGAAGAGGACCGCCTCTGACGACCCAGAGACCATGGCCTCAAAGCGGGGGAAGAAATCTTCGTCAGAGGGTCCTGCGCCGGGGAATACTTCGGCCGAATTATGCCCTCAAGGGGATCAGCCCTCCACCGAGCCGTAAGTAGAGAGGAGTTTTTCTTTTTAAGAAATGAGAGGAGTCCTTGATTTATATATGAGAAAAGTAACCGAAGATTTACCTTGTAGTTCGGACCTCAGCCCTTCTCAGCAGAGCTTGTCTTTGGGGGATCTTCTTCCGGAGATGATGGAGAGCGGAACGCCTCCCCCTGCCGTACCGCCTTGCGAGGCAGGCGACCCTGAGGTATCATCACGGAGGGTTTCTCCAAATCCGGCAGGGACGAAAGGTAGTCATATGGGCCCCCAAAGCCCCCTGCGTCCGGCCTTCGAGAAGGACCATCGGACGAGTCCGGCACCGTCCGGTGCACGGTCGGAGGGGCTGAAGGATCTGCTAGGGTGAGCATCTATCTCAGAGGAGCACCGTGCATTAATGAGCACGGTGATTGAAAGGATTTCATCCGCGGAGAGCGGATTGCACGAGGCCGTCAGGAGTTTACTGACAGGTTTTGAGGTACGCGAAATAATGTACCCTTTTTGACAGTTGCACATAAATAAGATGCGCCCTGTGTAGATAGGATCCCCTGAGACTCTGTGCGTTGTCAAAAGTGACGGCGCGCAAAGGATCATAATCCCAGTTCTAATATGTCGCCTTCATACGTAGGTGGCGAAGTGTCCGGTGGCCAGCCGGACTGATGAATTTGCCGAGCTAAAGCGGCAACTTGACGTGGCAGATGCCGACGGTGCACAAGGTATGTGATTCCTCTGGCGGCACCTGGTAAGAGGAGCTTTGTGCCAGTATCTTACAATGTGTGCGCTTGATGCAGATGGTGCCGCTGCCATGGAGAATCTTTGGGCGGAACTTGCCCGAGCCAAGGAGCAAGCCAGGAAAAGTGATGCAGCTGCCGGAAAGGCAATTGAAGAGCTGAAAGCCGAACAGGCTGCTCACTGCCTAACCAAGAAGGAAATGGCCGAGATGGCCGTGAAGCTGAAGAGCGCTGCTGACCGTTGCAAGCTTCTAGAAAGAGAAGACCAAGCGGAGCGGACGGACCTGGAAATGGCCATTACCGAGGCCAAGGATGCTCGCTCTGCGATGAGAGCTATGAAGGAGGAGCTATGTCACGCCGGAGATATCGCGGCTGGAAAGCCCTTTGTGCTGCCGAGGAAGTTCGGGGATCCTAAATATGCTTCGCTAGACCGGTTGTGGAGTATGGCGGACACTTATCTGGATTTGGCAGCGAGTGCCGCGGACGCGGCCGAACACTTCCTAGATAAGGAGGATCACGAAGTGGAAAAGCTTTTTTGGTCGCAGTTCCACAATCCAGAGCGTCCGCTTCCATTAACCGATGGTTTGGCCGAATGGGCTGAGCTGAATAGGTTATCCGGACTCGCCATGCGGTATGTCGTGAGTCATCTGTGGCCGGAAAGGCCTGAGCCGAAGAGCTATTTTAGCTTGGTGCAGCAGTTCCTTGGTGCGGTGCCGCATATCAATGCAGTGAAGAAGTCAGCCTGCATAGAGGGTGCGCGGATGGCTCTTGCCCGTGTCAAGACATACTGGGTGGAGATGAAGGCCACTGCTGTTGCAACCCCGGACTCGGATGAGAGCTGAGTACCTGCCGAGCACTATTTTTTAGGAAGTTCTGCAGGGCGCTCGTTTAATAGAGACGCAGTGCTCGAAGGATATTATGTTCGAATAACATGCATTATTGTAAAACAAAGTTTGGATGTAATATATAAAAGCTTTTTATACTTGTGCCTTCAAGAATTGAGATACCTCATGTGTGGCAGTCTTTGGCTTCAGCCCCCACGCATATATTGCGGGGGTGTTCGCAGAAGGCGCATTTTCACACTTGATCCAACGTCTTGGTCCTATTAAGGAGGTGATAGCGCAGCGAACTAGGCAACCGGACTATAATGCTTTATCACTTTCACTTAGCCATAGGAGTTTGACAGTGGGGCTGCTATACAGCCCCTTGTGGCACCGCGCTCACCCGAATTCGGGGCGTGTGTGTGCCTGGCCGGGAAACGGCCCTTCGTTAATACGGAGGAATCCTAAAGATTCTGGCGGGTCATCGAGTGGTTGACCAGTCTCACGCTATATCATGACAGTCAGTTTTTGGCTTTCTCTACTAAGGTGCTCTCCTGGCTAAACCGGGGCACAATCGCAGTAGTTCTCCTGGTGCCGCCTTAGCCGATAGAGCGGAATGTAAGGTAGCAGAACACAAGAGCCGGGCAAACCCAACATTTGACCAAAGACATGATTTGGAGCTGATGCATATAAGGCCAAACTCGCGACGCCGAACACTCCCTAAGGTATTCGGTCTTTTATGAAAACGGGCGGAACAGCGCCCTTGGTTATAAGCCCCTGATGTCCAGGTACATGCAAAACTCTGACGTGGCCACATGCCAAAATGCCAGCCTCCTCCTCGGCTATGCAGAGAATCCGGGGGATGTGTATCAACAAGAGACAGTAAGAAAGGTTTACGCAGGGTCTTAATCTAAAAAGAGTGCTGGGGACGGGTCCCTGCTGCACGTCTGCGCCTGTGTCTCCGTTGTGTCGTGTCCTTGACAGGCGTAGCATGGTGTCCATCTGTAAAAGAGAGGAACTTAGCTAACAAGAAAAACAATAGTAGTCCAGAATGTACGCTATACTAGATAAACAATGTATAATTTTAAGACGGGTAAAATGGAGCCTTATTGTCGTGTATTTTACATGCGCGAAGCCCCTTGTATAGGGGCGTATGGCTACTAAACCTTTAACCGATATATTTTTTCTCCAGACTCGCCTAGCCGAGACCGTGGTCTTGATGACCTGGTAGATGCTTTCGCTGGTGAAGCTGTTTTAATGCATGGCTGTCAAGGCAGCCGCTTATTCTTTCGCGCTCGAGGGACACTTAATATTGCCCTTTAGTGAGATGACGCCTCGTGGACCGGGCATTTTAAGAGTAAGAGATGCATAATGCGGTATTGCATTAAAGCGGGCGAAAGCATCTCGTCCTAGTAGTGCTTGATAGCTACTTGAAAATGGGGTGATATGGAAGGTTAGCTTTTCACGGCGGAAGTTATCGGGGGAGCCGAACATAACTTCTAGCCAAACAGAACCCATGCAATGGGCCTCCGGGCCTGGCGTTACTCCTTGAGAGTAAGTATTGCTATGGCGAATTCTTGTTGGGTCCATTCCCATTTTGCGGATTGTGTCCTGATATAGCAGGTTTAAACCACTGCCGCCATCAATCAGGACATTTGTAAAGTGGAGTCCGTCGATTATTGGATCTAATACCAGGGCAGTCCAGCCTGCGTTCCATATACCTCTAGAGTAATCCTGGTGGTCGAAGGTGATCGGTTTTAACAACCATGGGCGAGGCTCCTTTGGGATAGGCCGTATGGCACGTATCTCTGTTGGTGCCACTCTGTTCCTCACGTGAAGTAAATTTACTGTTTTGACTTCTTGTGGGAAATCCTTTTGTTTCCTGGTGCTCTGCTTGTGGGGTTCGTCATCGTCCTCACTTGGTGTGTCGAGCCCCTTGTGTTCGGCGTTGAGTTTGCCGGATTGCTTGAAAACCCAACAATCTCTGTGGGTATGGTTCACAGGCTTCCCGGGAGTACTGTGAATTTGACATATCTTGTCCAAGATTTTGTTCAGGTTAGATAACTCGTCCCTGTTATCCTTAAGGGGCAACTTTCTTTGATTCTGCCGAGAGCTTTTGAATCCGGCATTGACTGCCGTGCTCTTCGGACTGCTTCCCTTAGTCCGGCGCTGGTCCTTGTTGTGTCGCGGTGTCCCATTTCCATCCCTGACTTCGGATGTACTTGGGTCGCTGGTGCTGCATCTTGCCAACCAGCTGTCCTCTCCTGCACAAAAGCGGGTCATGAGGCTTGTTAATGCGGCCATTGTTCTTGGCTTTTCTTGGCCGACATGTCTGGCGAGCCATTTGTCTCGAACGCTATGTTTGAAAGCTGCTAAGGCTTCGGCATCTGTACAGTCGACTATTTGATTCTTTTTAGTAAGAAATCTATTCCAGAATTTCCGGGCTGACTCTCCGAGCTGTTGAGTTATATGGCTTAAATCGTCTGCATCCGGTGGTCGGACATAGGTCCCTTGAAAATTTGCCTGAAAAGCATCATCGAGTTCCTCCCAACTGCCAATGGTGTTTTCGGGAAGGCTTTTAAGCCAATACCGTGCTGGCCTTTTGAGCTTGAGGGGTAAGTATTTTATGGCGTGGAGGTCATCTCCTCTGGCCATGTGTATATGGAGGATATAATCCTCAATCCAGACTCCAGGGTCTGTTGTTCGGTCGTACGCCTCTATGTTTACGGGCTTGAATCCCACTGGGAATTCATGGTCCAGCACCTCATCGGTGAAACATAGGGGGTGTGCGGCACCCCTGTATTTGGGTGTGCCGTGATGTTCGGATATTTGTTGTGTTGCATTGCTTACTAGAGCTTGCTTTCTTGGCCCATAGATAGATCTGGCTGGGCCGTCCTTTTGATGCGAATCCTTGAGTGGATCACGTGTCGGCTTGCCGCTCCATGCTGGCCATAGGGTCGTCTATCCGACCAGGTGGCTTTCTTATTTTTTGACTGCGGGGGCTCCAAGGCTTCCTCGTCAATTTCAGGCAGTAGCTTTCGCTTCGGATAGCTTTTTGTGCGGCGACTGCCGCCATGTTTGTCTGCGGTGTTGAGTACTTTGCTCCATCTGATTCTGAGTGCATCTTCCGCAGTTTTGAGCTTCCACTTCTGCTTTTTCAGGCTGCGCACAGTGGCGACGAGCCTTTTGTGTAGGTTCTTCTGCTCCATGAGCGTATCTGGCGTAAGGTCGTTTGGACTGTTGTTTTCGCCCGGGACGGGTTGTTCGGTTTGTTTATCCAAATTGCCCTGTTCGGACGGTTGCTCGAAGGCATGTTCGTCGTCCGCCGGCTCATGCTGCTCTATGGCTGGGTCTGTATGGCTGTTGTCTCTGTCGAGGCGGGGCTTGGAGCGACGCTTACCGGTGTTCCTCATCATCGCTTCCTTTGGGTGTGTCCACCATGTATACATCATGAGATGAGGTGGCAGTCCAGTGCCTTATAGGCGTTGGTTCATGTACGTCTCCTACATCGTCGTCCATACCGTCGATGTCTTCGGAGTCGAATTCGAGCACGTCGTCTAAATTATCGACAGTGGCTACGAAGTGGGTGGTGGGTGGGGTTCGAATTTCTTCGTCGTCCACTTCCCAATCCTACCGGTCATAGTCCGGCCAGGATTCTCCTGACAAGGAGAGAGACCTGAGTGAATTCAGGATGTCGCCGAAGGGCGAGTGCTGAAAGATGTCTGCGGTGATGAATTCCATGATCGGCGCCCAATCGGATTCGATCGGTAGGGGCGCGGAGGGCTCGGAGTCCGGAGAGGAGTCCGGCACTTTGGAGTCACGGGCTTCGCAGAGGACAAGGCTGGTGTTCGGCTTGATCGCCGTAGAGATTGCAGCCCCCGAGGCGGTGTCTAACCACCCATCCTTTATTGGTGTGGTCGGCTCCGAGCTAAGGGTCGAAGCGGACACAGGCACAGCCTCCAGGGCACTGTTCGGCGGCAGAGCTAGATCATGCCCATCGAGGCAGTGCGGCGTGCTCTGCTGTGGCTCAGATCCGTCGAAGATCAAGTCTCCGTGGTCGTCCGCCATATAGTTTAAACTTTCAAATTTGACCTGATGGCCAGGGGTGTAGCTTTCAATCTTCTCCAGATGGCCAAGCGAATTGGCCAGCAGTGCAAAGCCGCCGAATACAAAGATCTGTACGGGGAGAAAAGTCTCGCCCTGGAGCGCATCGCTGCTGATGATCGGAGGAGCCATCGGGCCTAAAACTGACGACACAGAGGAACTCTCAATGAAAGCACCAATGTCAGTGTCAAAATCGGCGGATCTCGGGTAGGGGGTCCCGAACTGTGCGTCTAGGCGGATGGTAACAGGAGACAAGGGACACGATGTTTTTACCCAGGTTCGGGCCCTCTCGATGGAGGTAAAACCCTACTCCTGCTTGATTAATTTAATGATATGGGTAGTACAAGAGTAGATCTACCACGAGATCAAGGAGGCTAAACCCTAAAAGCTAGCCTATGGTATGATTGTTGTTCTGTTGTTCGTCCTACGGACTAAAACCCTCTGGTTTATATAGACACCGGAGAGGGCTAGGGTTACACAGAGTCGGTTACAATGGTAGGACATCTACATATTCGTATCGCCAAGCTTGCCTTCCACGCCAAGGAAAGTCCCTTCCGGACACGGGACGAAGTCTTCAATCTTGTATCTTCATAGTCCAGGAGTCCGGCTGAAGGTATAGTCCGGCTATCCGAACACCCCCTAATCTAGGACTCCCTCACAAACCCCCCAACAATGCTCACTGTTCATCAAGGGAGGGAGGCAGCAGTGTTCGATCAGCTTCAGTTAGCAGCAGTAGCGAAGGAATCACTCGGGTTCAGTTAACAGCAAGGAACCGGTCGATCGCTCAGATTCAGTAAAGCGTAGCCTGCAGTGCAATCGCTCGGGTTTAGTTAGAGCCCAACGCCTCACTCAGGTTCTGTTAGAGCCCAACGCCTCGCACACACGCGCGTACGTACAAGAGAAATGCGCATCGCTCGGCCCCCGACCACCCACCGTAACCGGGAACTCCCCCGATATTTTCCTCGCCCTCGCTTCTACCACGATTTTTTCCGTCATGGACGGCCCAAAGAATGTCATGCAGCTGCGTCTCCGGCCCGCCCAGGACGACAAGCCCATTTTTTGTCATGATTTTTTGTCATAAAAGTAGGACCCCACCACATCTATGATGATACCAGGTTTTGTCACAATCATCGTCATAGAAGTGTCATAAGTATGACAGAAAAAATTCGTTCGGCCCAAAATGTCACGGATGTGTCTTTTTTGTAGTGGTAAAACTAATTTTTTTGGTGTTTCTTGTTCCATATCCATAACTAAAGATAGAGAACAACTTAGAACAGGAAATAAAAACTACTAGTGATAAAGCAAACAAGCACACACGAGAATATTCACCCAACGCTATAACTCCCCGGCAACGATGCCAGAAAAAGGTCTTGATAACCCCCAAGTATAGGGGATCGTTAGTATCCTTGTTCGATAAATAAGAGTGTCGAAACCAACGAGCACTATTGCAGGATGGTCCAAATGCGACACTACGATCAGAGACCCTTCGACGAAACTGTGGGTGATGCCATAATCGCAAACGGTGGTGTAAAAACCGTCAAGAAAGGTGCAAAACGTTTGCGATGATGGATGCATCAACACGGTTCAGATTTTAGTTGCGTGTGCGATGCAGGGCATACGGTTCATTTCAATTAACTATTTGGGATGAGGAGGAACAAAAGAAACGGGCAGCCAGATGAAGGCGTGTGCAATATATAGCATACAGTTCACTAGGATGAATTGTGTGTGATTAGGCAACACAGCGGAAATGGTTCAACTGAACTAGATGTGTGTGATACGTGGCAAACAGGTCCGTAATCAGAAATGTGTGCGAAGACCAATAATACCACAAACGATTGCTACTAATAAGCCGTGTGATTTGCTCTGTCTACAGTAGAAGAACATGTATATATATAACTAAAATAAACATCCAATTACATAAGTGACTATACAGATCATTCACACACACCTCAATAAACAATTGCATGCATTCTAAAGTAGGAGAAATGATCATCTAGTCATCTACTTCTTATGACGTTCCCGCCACTGCTATGTGTCTTGATCCCTCATTTGGGTCAGGAAGAAGACAGTTCCTCATGTCAACGATCCGCCTATACATCTCGTAGCTTGTGTACGCGTCCATGGTCGCGTACTTGACATGTTGTCCATCCAGTCTCTCATGCCACACACTGTTCCAGGCGTTCCTGTCCTTATTACTCTCATTCTTCATCTTCATGTAGTAGGGCTCGATGATGGCCGAGGCGAGGTCAACCAGGGAGTTCAGTTTGTTTTTGTCGCTGCCCCAGACCTTGTAGTCGCGCTGGATGTTGACAAGATACGGGCATTTCAAGCCCAAAACCTTGAGCGCTTTTAGATCGTTGGTGTTGTCCACCGCAGCGAAACTGTAGTCGGAGCTATTGATAAACCTGGAGAAACGCTTGCAAGGCATTGTGGCCAGGTGGTAGTAGTAGACGAGGACGTTATGTCGCACGCACAACTGGGCGACGGCAATCTTCTGATCGTGCCCGGCACGACCCATGGTGTACTCCATAGTTTCGAGGAGCTCTTCATCGAGACCGGATCATTCGTGTACACCACCGAGTGAGCCTTCCCCCTCATGTGGGTGTCCATGATGTGTTGCATGGTAAACTGCCCGCCGTTGTCATCGTCGGCCGCTGGGAGCCCCATTGGAGCCACGGGGAGCGCCATTGGAACCGCTGGATGTCCTCTCTGTATGTGTCCTTGTGGGTGTGCTTATTGTATCGTGTGAGACGAGGGATGAAGGTAAATGGCCACAGGAATAAAAGGGGGCCGGGCGGCATGGATCCTCGGCGCGTCCGCATGGAAGTTGTTGCAGCGGGTAACTGCATCTTCGCGCCGCGCCCAGCGCAACCGCATGCACGCGAATGTGCGTGATAGTGCGACGGCACCAAACACTGGCAGCACGCATGGAGGGACAAGGGCAGAGCACCCGGAGGGACGCGACAGCAGAGCGTGCCGCGGCCGCGTGAACCGCAAGCAACCACACGCATAGAGCAGCTGAACACGCAGGAAATGGTCGCCTACAAGACGGCCGACAGTTGCTTCGCCGTAGAGAGTGACCGTGTGCTACCACCTCCGTCTAGTCTATAGTCCCCTTTATATTCTGTGCCATACTTTGCCCTCAAATTAACCAACAAAATGTTAATGCATGTTATAAAAATTATATAATTGGAAACTATGTCCAAATACGAATCCAACTATATAATCTTTGGTGACATGCATTCGTATTTTATTAGTTAAATCATACTTATAAACCAGGACGGGGGTATAGTAAGTAATTAAATCGTAAACGTTTTCTTATTAACCCTATGTGTACGTGGCCTTTCGTCCTCCTCTCGCACGTCTTGTCACCCCGCTGCCGCAGGCGGCTTACAGCGCAAGCTTGCGCAGCGCGCGGGGGCGTTCTTTTGGCCAAACGGTGGCACCAATGAATCATCGGTGAGCCCGTTCCCGCACAACCTCGCAGGTTCTCGTGCAAGCTTCCCTCCCGACTCTGTGAAATCCCCCAAAATCCCAATGCTTACCGGCCTGCTATAAAAACCCTCACGGCCGGCGAGTCATGCGTCACATTTCCCCTCCCTTCCTGTAGCTTATCTCGTCTGCTTCTCCCACAATCGCCAATGGCACCGGTCTGTCGTCATCGCTCAGCCACTCTGCCGTCATCAGAGGAAAACTCCAGCTAGGAGGCTACACCGCGGTGGCGCCGCAGTCCCCGGCATAGTGTAGTACGTGTGGCGCCCCTGTTGGGTGTGCGCGGAACACCCACAACACGCCCCACCGCTGGTGCCCGTCGGCAGCTGTTGTCGGCTGCCGTTGCCGCCACACCACCGTCGAAAGCCAGGGCCATCGCCCGCTCCGCCGCCACAGCCCGAAGGCGGGAAGTGGCCGTCGTGGCCTCCACCCCACTGCCAGCCACCGTGGCCATCACCCGCTCCGCCACCGCGGCCTGAAGGCGGGAGGTGGTGGTCATGGCCGCCACCCCGTCGTCGGCCGCTGTGGACGCCAGCCCACCGTCGACCGCCGGGGTCATCACCCGCTCCGCCACCGCCGCCTGAAGGCGGGAGGCGGAGGTGGATGCCCGCACGTGCGTCAGCAACCTTGCGCGCTACACCGAGTTCCTACGGGAGGAGGAGGAGCGCCTCGTAGAGCATGCAAAGAGCCTTACCGCCGCCATGGCCGCGGCACACGCCGCCTCAAAGGCAAGGAATCAGGAGATCTACGAGGAGTACCTCTGCTTCGAGAGGGGTGGTTTGGAGCGGTAGAGGGCGTTCGAGGTGAGCGTCGCTGAAGCTGCAATAGCGGCAGGCACCGTATTGCGGTTGCCCAGCTCGTTGGTAGGCTCCTCCTCCTCCGCCTCTTACTGACCATGCTCAGCAGAGGAGAGGCAGCCGGAAGTAGTACAAAGCCCCTCCGCAGTAGTAGTAGTAGTATTTAGGGGCTATTTTATTCAGTTCATGTGACTATAGATGTTGTGGAACTGTACAACGTGCTTAAAATTAGCTAGTATATATAGTTGAACTAGCTATTTCACTACATGGTTGGCAACAATTGGGGAAAAGTTTGGTCGGTTCAGCTGTCGAGTTGAACTGTTTGTATAAATTAAGAACGACTGCTTAATCTATGAATGAAATTTATGCTTAATTACTGAATCTTAGTTGCAAAAATTAGATACTGCTAGTGATTTTTAGCTTCATATTTTGACAAATCACAGTGTTACAAGGTTGACAAATGGCAATGTTACTAGATCAACAAATGTCAATCTTTCCAGTTTGACAAATGGTAACATACCCAATATGACAGATGCAAATCGCACAAAATTGTTTGTAAGTGGTTGCACACGGGACATCCAAAAGAACCGTTTGCATTGAAGAGATGCACAAATCCTGCTCTCACTTTGCATCATGTCGTCCTAGGGTCGATGGGCGGGGGGCGCGAGGACGGTGTCTAGCGGTGCTGAGAGCTAGCGTTCGATGGCAGCGTCCCATGCCGCTAAGCGGGGCGCACGCACGGAGAGGAAGGCGGGCGGCCATGGAAGTCAAAGGGCTTTCTTCCCAGTGAGCCTGCACAGCGTACAGCTCGCACGGTTCCCGGTAAGCCTATGCATTCGAGGACAGCGTGCACGCCTCTCGATCAGCCTGGGCACCGGACTGCGCTAACACGCCTCCCGTTCAGTCAAGGTCAAGCAGCTGTCTGCACGGCACCTCCTACAGCCATTAAACCAAGACACGTGGCGTCACGTGAATGGTTAACAGAACGCACACGGTTTGAATTATACAAACGTTTGATATATTAAAGTGGCAGCTATTTTTTCAAAATGCCTTTGTTGGTTGTCAAAATGGACACAAAAAATACCACAGCATGTCGGGTGCCATTCCATGATAGCATGCCAAGTTTCATGAATTTTAGACGAGTTTTGGATTTACTAGAATTTAAAAATATGGTATCTCAATGTTTTGCCGGCAATCAACGGTGCCCTGGTGTTTGAAGTTCATTTCCATTTCTTGCATGGGACCTAAGCATGCACCCAAGGACACATATTTGATTTTTCAACCAATTTATATGCACTAGAGCATGTGCATGTATTTCAAATTTGAATTATGCACATAAATGCATTGAAAACTCAGCTAATGCATAACATGTCCAAACGAACCCCGAAAAATCACAAAAATTGACACAACGCTCCTGTTGTTCTATGTTGACATGAGAAAAAATTTGAAAGCAATAAGAGGCAATGGATATCGCTTCGTCCCCAAAGGTGGGATGTTCCCTACCGATACCATCATGCTTGTTGTGAGAAGCTCTGGTGTGTGAGAAGCATTTACCCAAACCTGCCCCAAATGGGACAAAAAAATTACCATGACATGTTGATGCCGCTCCATGATAGCATGCCAAGTTTCATGAATTTCATACGAGTTTTGGATTTACTAGAATTTAAAAACCAGGCATCTCAATGTTTTGCCGCCAATCAACGGTGCACTGGTGTTTCAAATTCATTCCCATTTCTTGCATGGGACCTAAGCAAGCACCCAAGGACACATATTTGATTTTTCAACCAATTTATATGCACTGGAGCATGTAGTTAAAATTTGAATGAAGCACATAAATGCATTGAAAACTTAGTTAATGCATAAAAATGTCCAAACTAACCCTGAAAAAACACAAAAGTTGACACAACACTCATGTTGTTCTATGTTGACACGAGAAAAAAATTGAAAGTAATAAGAGGCAATGGATATCGCTTCGTCCCCAAAGGTGGGATGTTCCCCACCGATACCATCATGCTTGTTGTGAGAAGCTCTGGTGTGTGAGAAGCATATACCCAAACCTGCCCCAAATGGGACAAAAAAATTACCACGGCATGTTGATGCCGCTCCATGATAGCATGCCAAGTTTCATGAATTTCAGATGAGTTTTGGATTTACTAGAATTTAAAAACCAGGCATCTCAATGTTTTGCCGCCAATCAACGGTGCACTGGTGTTTCAAATTCATTCCCATTTCTTGCATGGGACCTAAGCAAGCACCCAAGGACACAGATTTGATTTTTCAACCAATTTATATGCACTGGAGCATGTGCATGTAGTTAAAATTTGAATTATGCATATAAATGGATTGAAAACTTAGTTAATGCATATAAATGTCCAAACTAACCCTGAAAAAACGCAAAAGTTGACACAACACTCATGTTGTTCTATGTTGACACGAGAAAAAAATTGAAAGCAATAAGAGGCAATGGATATCGCTTCGTCCCCAAAGGTGGGATGTTCCCTACTGATACCATCATGCTTGTTGTGAGAAGCGCTGGTGTGTGAGAAGCATATACCCAAACCTGCCCCCAAATGGGACAAAAAAATTACCACAGCATGTTGATGCCGCTCCATGATAGCATGCCAAGTTTCATGAATTTCAGACGAGTTTTGGATTTACTAGAATTTAAAAACGAGGCATCTCAATGTTTTGCCGCCAATCAACGATGCACTGGTGTTTCAAATTCATTCCCATTTCATGCATGGGACCTAAGCAAGCACCCAAGGACACAGATTTGATTTTTCAACCAATTTATATGCGCTGGAGCATGTGCATGTAGTTAAAATTTGAATTATGCACATAAATGCATTGAAAACTCAGTTAATGCATAAATATGTCCAAACTAACCCTGAAAAAACACAAAAGTTGATCCAACACTCCTGTTGTTCTATGTTGACACGAGAAAAAAATTTGAAATCAATACGAGGCAATGGATATCATTTCGTCCCCAAAGGTGGGACGTTCCCTACCGAAACCATCATACTTGTTGTGAGAAGCTCTGGTTTGTGAGAAGCATATACCCAAACCTGCCCCAAATGGGACAAAACATTTACCATGGCATATTGATGCCGCTCCATGATAGCATGCCAAGTTTCATGAATTTCAGATGAGTTTTGGATTAACTAGAATTTAAAAACCAGGCATCTAAATGTTTTGCCGCCAATCAACGGTGCACTGGTGTTTGAAATCCATTCCCATTTCTTGCATGGGACCTAAGCAAGCACCCAAGGACACAGATTTGATTTTTCAACCAATTTATATGCACTGGAGCATTTTCATGTAGTTCAAATTTGAATTATGCACATAAATGCATTGAAAACTCAGTTAATGCATAAAATTATCCAAACTAACCCCGAAAAATCACAAAAATAGACACAACACTCCTGTTTTTCTATGTTGACATGAGAAAAAATTGAAAGCAATAAGAGGCAATGGATATCGTTTCGTCCCCAAAGGTGGGACGTTCCGTACCGAAACCATCATCATTGTTGTGAGAAGCTCTGGTTTGTGAGAAGCATATACCCAAACCTGCCCCAAATGGGTTAAAAATATTACCACGACATGTTGATGCCGCTCCATGATAGCATGCCAAGTTTTATGAATTTCAGACAAGTTTTGGATTTACTAGAATTTAAAAACCAGGCATCTCAATGTTTTGCCGGTAATCAACGGTGCCCTGGTGTTTGAAATTCATCCCCATTTCTTGCATGGGACCTAAGCATGCACCCAAGGACACAGATTTGATTTTTCAACCAATTTATATGCACTGGAGCATGTGCATGTAGTTAAAATTTGAATTATACAGATTAATGCATTGAAAACTTAGTTAATGCATAAAATTGTCCAAACGAACCCCGAAAAATCACAAAAATTGACACAACACTCCTGTTGTTCTATGTTGACACGAGAAAATTTTGGAAGCAATAAGTGGCAATGGATATCGTTTCGTCCCCAAAGGTGGGACGTTCCCTACCAAAACCATCGTGCTTGTTGTGAGAAGTTCAGTTTTGTGAGAAGCATATACCCAATCCTGCCCCAAATGGGACAAAAAATTTACCACGACATGTTGATGCCGCTCCATGATAGCATGCCAAGTTTCATGAATTTCAGACGAGTTTTGGATTTACTAGAATTAAAAAACTAGGTATCTCAATGTTTGCAGCCGAGTGACGGTGGCAGGGTGTTTGACATTTATTCTCATTTCTTGCATGGGACCTAAGCAGGCAACCAAGGACACAGATTTGAATTTTCAACTAATTTATATGCATTAGGGCATGTGCTTGTAGTTCAAATTTGAATTATGCACATGAATGCATAGAAAAATCAGTTAATGTATAAAAATGTCCAAGCGAACCCCGAAAAATCCCAAAAATTGACACAACACTCCAGTTGTTCTATGTTGACATTAGGAAAAAAATTGAAATTGAGAAGAGGCAACGGATATCATTTTGTCCAGAAAGGTGAAACGTTCCCTACCGAAACCATCAAACTTGTTGTGAGAAGCTCTGGTTTATGAGAAGCTTATACCCAAACCTGCCCCAATTGGGACAAAAAAATTACCACTGCATGTTGATGCCGCTCCATGATAGCATGCCAAGTTTCATGAATTTCGGATGAATTTTGGATTTACTAGAATTACAAAAGCAAGTACGTCGACGTTTGCCAGAGAGCCACGATGCTGTGGTGTTCGAATTTCATCCCATTTCTTGCATGGGAGATAAGCATAAACCCATGGACACATATATGATTTTACAACCCATGTTGGTGCACCGGAGCATATGCATGTAGTTTAATTTTGAATTGTGCACCTGAAATGGCTAGAAACCCAATTTAATGTATAAAATGTTCAAACGAACCCTGAATAATTCCAATTCTTTTATGACACACATATAGTTGCATGTTCACTCCACATAAAACGTCTAGCAATTGAGACACCGTCCATTGCCCCTATGACCCCATTATGTAATTCAAATCAAGACGAAAAATCAAGTAGATCGCACACAGTTTATTATCACCAACCGTGTGAGACGCAACACAAAATATCCTGGAGCACTGTCGGTGTATTGTACGTCTATGGCTTACGCAAGAAGGTGCATCAGCAACAGTCCACAGCCGGCGTCTCAGGCACACTAGCTCGCTCCCCAAATATCATTTCATTGTTCAATCATCATCGGTGAAAGATGGGCACGTGGACCCGCGTCGTGAGGGCAACTTTTGAGGCCCACTCCGGCGAGAGCGCAGCCGCAGCCGCCATGCGCGTGCTAACAAGGTGCATGAGTGTGATACGTCTCCAACGTATCTACTTTTCTAAACACTTTTGCCCTTGTTTTGGACTCTAACTTGTATGATTTGAATGGAACTAACCCGGACTGACGTTGTTTTCGGCAGAATTGCCATGATGTTGTTTTATGTGCAGAAAACAAAAGTTCTCAGAATGACCTGAAACTCCACAGGATGTCTTATAAAAAATAAAAAAAATCCTCGCCAAAGATGAAGGCCAGGGGGCCCACACCCTGTCCACGAGGGTGGCGGCGCCCCCCCCTAGGGCGCGCCCCCTACCTCGTGGGCCCCTGGACACCTTCCGACGCCAACTCCAACTCTATATACTGGCTTTCAGGGAGAAAAAAATAAGAGAGAAGAAATCATCGCGTTTTACGATACGGAGCTGCCGCCAAGCCCTAAAACCTCTCGGGAGGGCTGATCTGGAGTCCGTTCGGGGCTCCGGAGAGGGGGATTCGTCGTCGTCGTCATCATCAACCATCCTCCATCACCAATTTCATGATGCTCACCGCCGTGCGTGAGTAATTCCATCATAGGCTTGTTGTACGGTGATGGGTTGGATGAGATTTATCATGTAATCGAGTTAGTTTTGTTAGGGTTTGATCCCTAGTATCCATTATGTTCTGAGATTGATGTTGCTATGACTTTGCTATGCTTAATGCTTGTCACTAGGGCCCGAGTGCCATGATTTCAGATCTGAACCTATTATGTTTTCATGAATATATGTGAGTTCTTGATCCTATCTTGCAAGTCTATAGTCACCTATTATGTGTTATGATCCGACAACCCCGAAGTGACAATAATCGGGATACTTCTCAGTGATGACCATAGTTTGAGGAGTTCATGTATTCACTATGTGTTAATGCTTTGTTCCGGTTCTCTATTAAAAGGAGGCCTTAATATCCCTTAGTTTCCAATAGGACCCCGCTGCCACGGGAGGGTAGGACAAAAGATGTCATGCAAGTTCTTTTCCATAAGCACGTATGACTATATTCGGAATACATGCCTACATTACATTGATGAATTGGAGCTAGTTCTGTGTCACCCTATGTTATGACTGTTACACGATGAACCGCATCCGGCATAATTATCCATCATTGATCCGGTGCCTACGAGCTTTCCATATAATGGTTCTCGCTTATTTACTTTCCCGTTGCTACTGTTACAATAACTACAAAACACCAAAAACATTACTTTTGCTCGCACTACTCTTTTGTTACCGTTACCACCACTATATATTACTTTGCTACTAAACACTTTGCTGCAGATACTAAGTTTCCAGGTGTGGTTGAATTGACAACTCAGCTGCTAATACTTGAGAATATTCTTTAGCTCCCCTTGTGTCGAATCAATAGATTTGGGTTGAATACTCTACCCTCGAAAGCTGTTGCGATCCCCTATACTTGTGGGTCATCAAGACTAATTTCTGGCACCGTTGCCGGGGAGCATAGCTCTATTCTTTGAGTCACTTGGGATTTATATCTGCTGGACACTATGAAGATCTTGAAAGACGCTAAGACAACAATTTATCCCTCAACTATGAGGGGAGGTAAGGAACTGCCATCTAGCCTTGCACTTGATTCACCTTCTGTTATGAGTAAGCTTGCGACACCTAAACCTGCTTCTGCTATTCGTTCCGATATGTCGCATGTTATTGATGATGCCACTTCTGCTATACATGATACTTATGATGAAACTGCTTCTATGCCTGATACTACTGTTCCCCTTAGTGAATTTCTTGATGAACAAATTGCTAGGGCTAGAGAGAAAGAAATTATTGAATCTGATTATAATGATGAAAGTGATGATGAAGATATGCATGTTATTCCTGAGGGTTATGTTTTTGATATGGAATCTTCTGCCACTATTTTAGCTTGCAAGGATAGATATGATCTCAAGAGGTTATTAGCTAAATGGAACAAAGAATCACTTAGAGATAACATGAAACCTGACCCTGCTTTTGCTACCTCACCTATCTGTGTTCCTGATAAGGATTATGAATTCTCTGTTGATCCTGATATAATTACTTTGGTTGAATCTGATCCTTTCCATGGTTATGAATCTGAAACTATTGTGGCACATCTTACTAAATTAAATGATATAGCCACCCTGTTTACGAATGATGAGAGATCTCGCTACTTTTATATCCTCAAAATATTTTCGTTCTCATTAAAGGGTGATGCTAAGATATGGTTTAATTCTCTTGATCCTGGTTGTGTGCGTAGTCCCCAGGATATGATTTATTATTTCTCTGCTAAATATTTCCCTGCTCATAAGAAACAAGCTGCTTTAAAGGAAATATACAACTTTGTGCAAATTAAAGAAGAGAGTCTCCCACAAGCTTGGGGGAGGCTTCTCCAGTTACTTAATTCTTTGCCTGATCATCCGCTTAAGAAATATGAAATACTTGATATCTGTTAAAATGGACTAACCGGTGCTTCCAGAGATTACCTGGATAGTTGTGCTCGTTCTCTTTTCAGGGAAAGAACACCGGATGAAGCTGAAATTCTATTGAATAATATGTTGACAAATGAAAATAATTGGGCACCTCCTGAGCCAGCTCCTGAGCCAGCTCCTGCTCCAATTAATGATCCTATTCCAAAACCAACTCCGAAGAAGAGAGGTGTTCTATTTCTCAGACCCGAAGATATGCAAGAGGCAGAGAAATATATGAAATAAAAAGGTATTAAAGCTGAAGATGTTAAGAATTTACCTCCTATTGAAGAAATACATGGTCTTAATTTACCGCCTGTTGAAGAAACATCTGATCTCAATCCCTTATTTATTGAAGAACCTCCTGATCCTGATATCCCGACACAGGTAGTAAAGGTAAATTCTCTCTATAGATTTGATGAAGGTGATATTCCTCACTATAAGTCTGCTAGACAATGCTTAGAAGAGTTTGATAACTTTATTGTCAAACAAGAAAATTTTAATGCTTATTTTGGTAGACAATTGAGAAATGATTCTGATATGATTAAATACTTGGGTGATTATATGGCTAATATTAGAGGTGAACTTAAACTTGTTAGAAAACATGCTTCTATGGTTACCACTCAAGTAGAACAAGTACTTAAAGCTCAAAAAGAATTGCTCCATGAAATGAATAGTAAGAAAAATGATTATGTTGTTAGAGTGGCTACTAGAACTGGTAGAATGACTCAGGAACCTTTGTATCCTGAAGGCCACCCTAAGAGAATCGAGCAAGATTCTCATAGAAATAATATTGATGCACCTAGTTCTTCTAAGAAGAAGAAAAAGAAAAATGATAGAACTGTGCAAACTTCTAGTGAACCTATTGTTGAACCACGTGATAATCCAAATGATATATCTATGTCTGATGCTGAAACAAAATCTGGTAATGAACAAGAACCTAGTGAAAATGTTAATGATGATGTTCACGATGATGCTCAACCTAGTAATGATAATGATGTATAAATTGAACCTGCTGTTGATCTTGATAACCCACAATCAAAGAATCAACGTTACGATAAGAGAGACTTTGTTGCTAGGAAACTTGGTAAAGAAAGAGAACCTTGGGTTCATAAACCCATGCCTTTTCCTCACAAACCATCCAAGAAGAAGGATGATGAGGATTTTGAGCGCTTTGCTGAAATGATTAGACCTATCTTTTTGCGTATGCGATTGACTGATATGCTCAAAATGAGTCCTTATGCTAAGTACATGAAAGATATTGTTACTAATAAAAGAAAGATACCGGAAGCTGAAATTTCCACCATGCTTGCTAATTATACTTTTAAGGGTGGAATACCAAAGAAACTAGAAGATCCAGGAGTACCTACTATACCATGCTCCATTAAAAGAAATTATGTTAAAAGTGCTTTATGTGATCTTGGAGCCGGTGTTAGTGTTATGCCTCTCTCTTTATAACGTAGACTTGACTTGAATAAATTGACACCTACTGAAATATCTTTGCAAATGGATGATAAATCAACTACTATACCTGTCGGTATTTGTGAGGATGTGCCTGTTGTGGTTGCAAACGTTACTATTTTAACGGACTTTGTTATTCTTGATATTCCCGAGGATGATAGTATGTCTATTAATCTTGGAAGACCTTTTCTTAATACTGCAGGGGCTGTTATTGATTGCAACAAAGGCAATGTCACTTTTCATGTTAATGGTAATGAGCATACGGTACACTTTCCGAGGAAACAAGCTCAAGTCCACGGTATCAACTCTATTGGAAAAATTCCATCAATTATATTTGGAGGTTTTGAATTTCTTCTTCCTACTGTCAAAAAGAAATATGATATACTTATTATTGGGGATGTGCATATCCCCGTTGAGGTAACCTAGTGTTATTCGAAATTTCTCTGGTTTCATGATTATCGGAATGGGTTTGTTAACAAGACTTGATCAACCTTGTTAGTGGATTCCTTTTGATGAGCATGAGATGGATGAAACTAGAAGCACAACCTTCTGTACCCTCTCTATATTTTCTGTAATTTAGTTGAAATAAAGTAAAAACAGTATTTTTTCTGTCTGTTTCCTGACTTATCCGTGCAATATAAAAATATCCGGAAAATAAAAGTCCTCAGAAGGACATGCCAATTTAATATGATTTTTTTGGGAATATTTGAGGATTTATGGTGCAAAAATTATCGCGGGGGGAGCTGCCACCTGGCCACGAGGGTGGAGGGCGCGCCCTACCCCCCTGGGCGCGCCCCCTGCCTCGTGGGCCCACGGTGGCCCTCCTCCACTTATTCCAGCACCCATCTTCTTCCTCTACCTCACACAAACACGAAAAACCAACTCAAGCACGAGTTCCAGCCTTCTTTGCTGTGATTTTCGATCTCCTTGCTTAAAGCACCTCTCGCAAAACTGCTTAGGGAGATTGTTCCTTGGTATGTGACTCCTCCATTGGTCCAATTAGTTTTTGTTCTAGTGCTTTATTCTTTGCAAATTTGTGCTGCATAGGTGACCATGTTCTTGAGCTTGCACGTCAAATTTATATGGTTCCAAGTAGTTCTAATGCTTGATATAGGCTCTAGGCACTTGTAGGAGTGGTTGCTATCAGTTTTATTGAAGTTGGTTCACTTTTATTTGAAGTTACTAAAAATTTCAGATTATTTCAGAAATAATGAAGAGACTTTTGAGGGGCTCATGGAGCCGAAGCTCAAAGGAGAAACAAAATGAAGAAGCACAGAGGCCCAAATATAATTTGCCTCGTACCGCGGAGATCCGGCCGTGTGAATGGCCTTCTGATAATTTCTTGACACAGGCTGGGATTTATGAGTATTTATATTTGTTGATTGAGAATGCTGGCCTCACCGACTTTGTCCGCGACCAACGTCCATAGTATCTCTTACTCACAAACAATTTTGTGCAAAACTTCTACTTTTACCCTAAAGAAGCACCTCCGTCAGTAGAGTTTCATTTATATGACGTTGTTAAAAAGATGCCATTGTCTGAATTTTGCAAAATATGCAACATACCCCCTGAGGGTATCTTAGAGGAACCACCCCGTAAAGAGGTGGAAGCGTTTATTAACATTATCTCTGTGGGAGAAACCAGGAAGGTTTCTGATGCAAGAATCACTAGCATACATTTCCCTGTTTTACGCTATTTTGCCTTATTTGCTAGTCATTGCTTGATCGGTCGCGGGAACTGTGGGAACTTTAGTATTGCTGATATTACTATTTTGTTGCATGGTTTATACCGCGATAACACTGTTAGCATGGGCGGAATTATTGCTAGACGGTTAAGTATGAACCGTACTAAGGGTCCCATCTTTGGAGGCATTTATGCTTCACGCCTTGCTGCACATTTTAACATAGCCATTAGGCATTATGAGAAAGAAGAAAAATTGCTGCCTAGTGCTTATCTAGATTATAAGAGTATGATAGCACATGATTTTCTTGTTAAGGACAGGGATGGAGAGCTCAAGTATAAATTATTCTTTGATAAACATCATCCTGAAACTATTACGTTGCCTGCTCCTTCTTTGTTTAAGTTTGTAGGACCTTATCTAGTTACGCGGGCTACCGTCCAAGCTTACAAAAATCCTACACCAGCCCCGGAACCGGAACCACAAGAGGAGCCTCCACGACAATCTATTTATTCTTGGGATCCAGAGATGGCTGTTAGCCAGTGGCAGTCCGAGTCTTCTTCGTCACAATATGATCTCGGCTATTCTTCGTCACAGTACGACCCCAGCTACACCTACGGGTATCCGCCAGGCTATCCCTGGCAATAAACTAACTTAGGCCCAAAAGCCTAAGCTTGGGGGAGTACGTATTTCTCACCGACATTACATTTATGTTCACACACACTCATTGCTAGATGTCGGTGCTCATACTCTTTCACTGTAATATCCATGCTAGTTTATTTTCTATTTCCTGCTTTCTTCTTGTGTGTCTGATAAACCTTAAGAAAAACAAAAAAATTAGTAGTAGCTTATTTCTTTGTAGTAGTAATTAAAAAGAAAACCCAAAAATATTTCCCGTTCTTCTTTTGCTTGTTGGGAGCTTTCCCGTGTAAATATTTTTTATTTCTTTTGTTTTCTTTGGGGATCAGTAGGAGAAGACCATGATTTAATTGTTGAAGCGGCTCTTATATGCATTATTGCTGAATTAACTAAGAGCCCATATTGCCTTGTCTTCTCCTGTTTATTGAATGCTCGCAGATTCCAGCTTAGTCCAATGCACGTGCACTCTTATTATTATTCACATCGTTCGGTCATGTGAGTGAAAGGCAATTATGATGATATATGATGAACTGACTGAGAGGAGAAAAGTTGGTATGAACTCGACCTCTTTTGTTTTTGTAAATATGATGAGTTCATCGTTCTTGATTCAGCTTATTATGAAGAAACATGTTTGCAATGACAATTAGAGATCATAGTTGCTTGTGCCATGCTTGATTAGCTATGAGTTATAATGATTTACCTTGCGTGCCAATATGCTATTGAGATGGTTATGATGTGGTATGATGGGGTGGTATCCTCCTTTGAATGATTTAAGTGACTTGACTCGGCACATGTTCACGCATGTAGTTAAAACAAATCAACATAGCCTTCACGATATTTATGTTCATGGTGGATTATATCCTACTCATGCTTGCATCCAATGTTTATTAATTTTAATGCATGTACATGGCTGTTGTCGCTCTCTAGTTGGTCGCTTCCCAGTCTTTTGCTAGCCTTCACCTGTACTAAGCGGGAATACTGCTTGTGCATCAAATCCCTTAAACCCCAAAGTTATTCCAGATGAGTCCACTATACCTTCCTATATGCGCTATCTACCTGCCGTTCTAAGTAAATTTGTATGTGCCAAACTCTAAACCTTCAAATAAACATTTTGTTTTGTATGCTCGAATAGCTCATGTATCAACCAAGGCTGCCCTTATCTTCCATGTTAGGCGGGTTATTCTCAAGAGGAGTGGACTCCGCTCCTCACTCACAAGAAAATGGCTGGTCACCGGGATGCCCATTCCCATGCTTTATGAAAACTAAATCAAAATTAATTGCAAACAAAACTCCCCCTGGGACCTGATGTATGTTGGAGGCACTCATTGTTTCGAGCAAGCCATGGATTGATGCTTGTTGGTGGAGGGGGAGTATAAACTTTACCATTCTATTTGGGAACCGCCTATAATGTGTGTGACATGGAAGATATCGTCATCTCTTAGTTGTTATGTTGACAATGAAACTATACCGCTCAAAATATGATTTATCTCTATTTCAAAACCGAGCTTTGGCACCTCTACAAGTCCCTGCTTCCCTCTGCGAAGGGCCTATCTATTTACTTTTATGTTGAGTCATCACCCTCTTATTAAAAAGCACTAGCTGGAGAGCACAGCTGTCATTTGCATTCATCACTATTAATCTATGTTGGGTGTGACTATGATTGGATCTCTTTTACCATGAATTACAATGTCTAGTCAGTCCTTGATCTTTAAAGGTGCTCTACATTTATGTTTTGCGGACTCAGAAAGGGCTAGCGAGATACCATCTTGTTATATCATATTATGATTGTTTTGAGAAAGTGTTGTCATCCGAGATTTATTATGATGGCTTGCTAGTTGATTGTGCTATTGATATAACTAATTATGAGACCTGAGAATTATTGCAAATGTGGTTAGTTATGATCTTTGCTAAAAACTTGAATGCTGACTTGACATATTTACAACAACAAGAGCAAACAGAGTTTGTAAAAGTTTTTCTTTCTCTTTCAGTTTGTCAACTGAATTGCTTGAGGACAAGCGATGGTTTAAGCTTGGGGGAGTTGATACGTCTCCAACGTATCTACTTTTCCAAACACTTTTGCCCTTGTTTTGGACTCTAACTTGTATGATTTGAATGGAACTAACCCGGACTGACGCTGTTTTCAGCAGAATTGCCATGATGTTGTTTTATGTGCAGAAAACAAAAGTTCTCGGAATGACCTGAAACTCCACGGGATGTCTTATAAAAAATAAAAAAAATCCTCGCCAAAGATGAAGACCAGGGGCCAACACCCTGTCCACGAGGGTGGGCCCCCCCAGGGCACGCCCCCTACCTCGTGGGCCCCCTGGACACCTTCCGACGCCAACTCCAACTCTATATTGGCTTTCGGGGAGAGAAAAATAAGAGAGAAGAAATCATCGCGTTTTACGATACAGAGCCGCCGCCAAGCCCTAAAACCTCTCGGGAGGGCTGATCTGGAGTCCGTTCGGGGCTCCGCAGAGGGGGATTCGTCGCCGTCGTCATCATCAACCATCCTCCATCACCAATTTCATGATGCTCACTGCCGTGCGTGAGTAATTCCATCATAGGCTTGCTGGACGGTGATGGGTTGGATGAGATTTATCATGTAATCGAGTTAGTTTTGTTAGGGTTTTATCCCTAGTATCCATTATGTTCGGAGATTGATGTTGCTATGACTTTGCTATGCTTAATGCTTGTCACTAGGCCCCGAGTGCCATGATTTAAGATCTTAACCTATTATGTTTTCATGAATATATGTGAGTTCTTGATCCTATCTTGCAAGTCTATAGTCACCTATTATGTGTTATGATCCGACAACCCCGAAGTGACAATAATCGGTATACTTCTCAGTGATGACCATAGTTTGAGGAGTTCATGTATTCACTATGTGTTAATGCTTTGTTCCGGTTCTCTATTAAAAGGAGGCCTTAATATCCCTTAGTTTCCAATAGGACCCCGCCGCCACGGGAGGGTAGGACAAAAGATGTCATGCAAGTTCTTTTCCATAAGCACGTATGACTATATTCGGAATACATGCCTACATTACATTGATGAATTGGAGCTAGTTCTGTGTCACCCTATGTTATGACTGTTACATGATGAACCGCATCCGGCATAATTATCCATCATTGATCCGGTGCCTACGAGCTTTCCATATACCGGTTCTCGCTTATTTACTTTCCCGTTGCTACTGTTACAATCACTACAAAACACGAAAAACATTACTTTTGCTCGCACAACTCTTTTGTTACCGTTACATTGACACCCCAAAAAATTTAAATATGTTTTGTTCATTAAAAATCTTGCCAGGAAATGTAACTTTTCATTCTCTGGTTTTCTTGATTTCAGAATCTTTCTTTTCTTGGTTATTATGGAGATTTTACCCCAAGTGAAAGAAACTTCCCAAATGTTTTGTTGGACTTGTGTACCCTCTCAAGAAAACTTTTCTTTTCATCAGAGAAATTAATTATATAATAATTTACCTGATCTTTATTTCTTTAAAAATGGTCCCCCATAGTTTTAGGGTACCATTTTGAATTACAACCCTGTGATAAAATTGTTTAAATTTCCAACCAAAATTTGGAGATGTCATGTGATGTTTTTAAACCACTTTTATGCAAAAATATCTTCTGTCCATTGGAAATTTTGAGCTCTACACCATATTTTCAATTCTGGTCCAACGAGCAGATTTGCACTACAACCTATTTAAATATTTCTTAAAAGCCTTCACCAAAATTATGGGATGTCAGTGGTAGCAGACCATTCAACTTAATGCAAAAACCTAGTAATGTTCTTTGGAAAATTTGAGTGAATCAACCACTTTTGCATTCTGGTCCAGCCTGGTGATTTCTACTACAACCCTAATTATTTTTGCTCTAGAGACCTTGTGCTTTCTCCTACTTGTAGTCAACCCTACCAAACCCCTATGTCCAGGAGCATGCACCCATTGGATCACTTTTGGTTTATGAAGTGATGCCATTTGTCTCCTGTCCAGAATTGTAGTTTTGCAAAACTTGCACTAAAAAGTTTCTGTATTTGGGCAAGTAACCTCACCACCCTCTCTTTCACCTAATGAGACCACCATCTGGAGATTTTGACCACTCCAAGAACTTCCTAGATGCCTCTGGCATTTTGTCAAACACTTAGAGTACATGACCAGTTTTGGCTTAGTCTTCGATTTGTGTTATGAACTTGATCCCCTGACCAGACCAGCATGTCCCATAGTTTGGCCCTAGCCTATAACCCCACCCTGCTAACCCTATTGTGGATTAGAGCCCCCTAGCATGCCTTGGCATATTGCCGAGCACCTTGCGTGCGTGCTCTGGGAGCGCCCAGAGCGCGCGTTTTGCACGTGCGTGCGCTCGAGTAGCCGCGTCGCGACCCGGCCCTTGCTCGCCCGCAGAGCTGCTCCCCGACCTCATCCACTCGCCACAACACGCCAGCCCGCCCTGGCGCCCTACAGCGCCACCGCCAGAGCCCTCTTGGCGGCACGCCGACGGCCACAACGCGCCCTGCCATGGTCGGCGCCGCCCAAACCACAACGCCTCGCCACCTGCCCTCATGCACAGGCCGTCCCTATCCCCCTAGATGGTCCGCAAGCACCCACCGCCGCCACGTCCCCTGATGCTACAAAAAGACGGTCGCCGGCGATCTTATCCACGGTCGCCGCAAACCGACTTGCATGTGCTATAAAAGGAGGACCCCGAGCTCCTCCGAGTACTCAGGCAGCCTCACGCCATCCTTCTCGTGCCCCCTTAGTCATCGATCGAGGAGAGGAGGCCGTCTTCACCATCTCCGGTCAGCTCGGCCGCCGCCTCGTCCCAGTCCGTTCCGACACAGCAAGACCTCCCCTGCCCTCCCAAACGTCATCGTCTGACGCCACTTGAACCCGCGGAGCTGCCTAGCCTCCCAAACGCAGCTAGAAACCACCATGGCCAGAACCCCGAAATCCACCGAAGCCTCCCCTCCGCCGCAGAGCTCGCCGTCGGCGATTCCCTCCACCCCCAGCGACCCTACAACCACCGGGAGGACCGCCTAGGAGTGGCGGATCCATCCCTGCACTCAGATGCCCGCGAAGAACCGCCGTTCGCCGGCGACGATCGCCGGACGTCCCGCCTCTGCTCGGGCAGAGAAGAGGAGGGAATGGGAGACTAGTCAAAACTGACTAGTGGGCCCCCTGGACCCACTGTCAGTGACTCCCCCACGTGGTCCATGCTGGATAATTGGAGGCGTAAAACCTATAGTACATTTTCTCTGCCCGAAAGCCTAATCTCTTTTGAACCGTTTTCTTTTTCTGATTTTATTAAAAACAGATTTTTGACCAAATTTTGACTGGCTATAACTTTTTAAATATGAGTCCAAATGAACTGATTCTTTTTCCTACCTTTCTCAAATTTCATCTAGTTTATTTTAAGATTTATTTCAAAAAAAATTAGAGAACTTTTTGGTGATGTATTAAAACTATGTTATAATTTTAATATTTTCAAAATAGGAATTTTTGGCGGAGAAGAAAACTTTCAAAAAGCTTTAGGATGCACCCTACGTCTACACACCTTGTAGGCAAGCATTCTGAGCCCGGGCACAACATTTCCGTGTGTTGTTTAGTTTGGTGAAAAAACCACCCTGTCTCGAAAAAAATTCCGTTAATTATCGGGTGACATGACCCTTCTCGTTAGTGCATGTTACTAATACCATACTTTCTGAGCATTGATATGTTGTGATAATCGGTCACCTTCATATAGCCTCCATGCATACCGGGAGGAAACCGGGAAAGCTTATGTCTTGGGTAGACACGATGCTTGTCTCCAGTTCCTCGTCGAGATAATTGAGCCCGGTATGGCATGATGTGGTATGATGAGTGGTGATTTTATCTGTTTGACTGAAACAAAACTGTTATGCTAATTATGCAGGGAATACCTAAACCTCCTGAGTCGACCATAGATCGAGTCTTGTTCCGGTAACCCCCATACTTGTTTTGTACTACCACTTGTGCCTGCCACCGGTAGGGTACGGTTCAGTAAGTTGTCAACCCATGGCCTAGCACACACCATACAGAGAGGCCATGGTGGAAGATACCGGCTGCATCCGGTAGTCATGCCACCTGGTCCGGGAACATGGGTGTTTCGGTTGTAGCCGAAGGGGTAGCTCCCCTAGTTTGCGCGCGGTATAAATTTTGTGATCCCATGTTACGCGAGGTTGTAGCCTCCCCACTTAGAGTTTCGCTTAACAGGTGTCAAAGGTGATTCCAGGCATCGATGAGTTAGGCTGGTGTGTGCGGTCAGGTGTGTTTTCAAATGAAAGGCCGTAGACGGAATTAGTCCCAGTGGACTAAAGGAATCTGTTGCCAGTGGGTAAAGAGTACACCCTCTGCAGAGATTAAATCTATTTGAATAGCCGTGTCCATGGTTAAGGACTACAGTCTGGGATGGGTCAAGTGTTGGTCTTAGTGTCGGTCTTCGGAGGAGAAACTACTAAACTGGAATATTGATTATGACCTGTGACATATAATGATTATGATTATTATGTTTGGTGGACTAATCATCTGTGTTGTTGAAATTTAATGAGTATCCCTGGGACGGTCCTACCTCCTGGATACTCGCTATGATTACCATATAAGCCCTTTATGTGGTGTCGCTGAGACGCCCGACTGTGGTATGTCTGTTATTTACTTACCATATAAGCCCTTTATGTGGTGTCGCTGAGACGCCCGACTGTGTCCCGTCTGTTATTTGCTTACCATATAAGCCCTTTATGTGGTGTCGCTGAGACGCCCGACTTGTGGCATGTCTGTTATTTACTTACCATATAAGCCCTTTCTGTGGTGTCGCTCAGACGCCCGACTGAGGCATTCTATCCCTACTCTCTAAATTGCATTATTCATGTGTCATGTGAATAACTTGCTTGCACGCATCATAGGATTTTTTTAGCAGACTTAACATTTGAAAGATTATACCTGAGTTCATAATGTTTGCGAGTACATTCAAAAGTACTCACTGGCTTGTCCCTGGCTATTGTCTTGGACAGATTTCCTGCGTGGAGAGGAGCGTTGCGAAGACAGCCCCAAAACCTATGCAATGGTGTTAGCAGCCCCGCGAAGATAGGAGTTAACCTGGTCAGCTGTTCCTGTGGGGAAATGGAGTCCCATAGCACTGATGATCCACAAACCGCTTCTGCCACCAACCACTAGAAACCATTTGTTGTACTCGTAGGCCACAATGGTCTTGTACGACATATCTTGTAATTTGCTGGGAATTTTTGTATCAAGTTTGTGTCTCGCCGGCTAACAGTAGTCCTGGGGCTGGTGAGCATAGGGGCCATTTTCTGGAAAGTCAATATTCCGAAAATCCGGTCCTGACAAACTTGGTATCAGAGCCAGGTTGACCATTGGCTAATCCTATCTTAGCCAGGTCAATAAACCTAGGTTAACTAACCCACCAAACCTCAACCAAACCCCGGCCAAGCTTCTCGTGTAAGATAGCCACACAGTGACCCGACACCTTTTGGCAGTCGGTGCCCAACCTACCAGCCTAGCCTGTCGATCACGCGCCAGTGACCGGCCCCTAAATAGTCTTTTTCGCAAGCGTGCGAAGGAAGACTCCGTCCCCTTTCCTATAAAAGGGGCACACTAGTCTCAACCCAGCACAGCACAGCCTCTGCCCCAAACCTAGCTACAATGCCTGGACCCATTGTTCACAATGAGACCACAGCAACCAACCTTGGAGGTTTTGTGACCGTACTAGCAAACCTCACCCGCCGTGCCTTTGCATTAGAAGAGCCCCCAGAATATGTGGTGTACCAAGGGCCCATGAGCGTCGAAAGCCGTCAATTCTGGGCCACTGTGCACGTCTATGGTAGGGGTCTATCACCAGAGCGCCCCTACAGGTTCACCGGAAGGACAACTTCCTTTGAGCCACAAGCCATCCAGCTAGCTGCTCGAGAGGCTATAGTTCAACTCTGGCACTTGTCGCCCAGAGTTAACTGTCGCTCCTTCTACTACTACCCCAGCCGAGACGGGTATGGTAGACCACCCCAAGTTGACAACGGAGACCACGAGACGGACCCTGCATTATTGCATCTGGTGCGCTACATAAATGCACTAGAGGGCCTATTCGATCAAATCACCATTGATCTGATCGCAGCTCGCGGAGAACTGGTTCACCGAGCCCCGGCAAGAAGAGAAGATGAGCCGGACACCGACAACCCAGTCGTCCTATTCGGACAACGCATCGAGTCCCTGAGGTCTGCCCCAGCCATCGACCAAGGTGCCTTGATGACCCCGGAAGTGCTTCGTCGCCTTTTGGGAACACGCTCCAACGGGATGGTGGCCAACAATCCCCGCGATGGTCATCATCCCTACCCCGACCCTGCAGTTCTGCAGCCACCTGCAGCTAACCCCGACGATGAAAACTGTGGAGAAGCCTCGACATCCTCGAGGCATGCCCATTTAAACATAAATGAGGTAGACTAAGTCGCTCGAGTAGCGCCGAGTCTCAGTTTGTCCCCAACTTGTAGTTGTGTGACCCCGTATCGCCGCAATGTTGTCTGCCTGTGCGTCCCTATTTTAAATATCTGTGGTATTGATGTACGTTGCATTTTAATTCCGGGCGTAGCTACCAGAGACCACCCCCGACAATGCCCACAGTAACACGAGATATGTGTATCTATGGCATTGACCCCGACCCCATAGAGCAGAACCGATAAACTGGCACCCCTCACCGCGGTAAATAACCCAGCATGGGTGCTATATAAAAGCCCGCCTCATGACCTTGCCAAGTACCCCTCAACTTGTACACCACCCTCGCAACCATTTCTGGCCATGCTGAGCCCTAGCATTTATCTGAAACCCCCAGATGCCACCCCGGGTAGTTTTGTTAAAATATTGTGGGATTTTACTTGCAGTACCATGGGTTCTACCCAGCCACCCCAGTACGAGCTGCTCAAGTCGAGGATCACCTCATCCACCTCGAAATATTGGGCAGTAGTGCACATCCCGCCCGTAAACTCAAACCAAGACCCAACAGAAGTCTCCTTCCTGGGGAAATATATGCTGACTCCGCAGATGGCCATAGAAGCTGCTGCACAAGAAGCGCTCGTCCGCCTTTGATTCGCGGTACCTTATGCCAGCGAACAAGGGTATTACTACTTCCTGAGCCGCGCTACACCCGGAGGAGTAACATCTTTTCCTGGTGGACGGATTGAGAGGGACCCAGTACTGGCCAACCTTGTCCATTATGTCATCGCTCAAGAGTGTTTGACCCAGTGAGTAATGGGTTATCTCCAGAGCCTCCCTGATTTAAACCCTCAGATCACCATCGGCAGGCCACTGAAGCCCGACCAGGAGAGGCGCGTTCATCAACTGGTCAATCCACTTCCCCCGATAGAAGAAGAGTGTGTCCCAGTACCAGAGACGTTCTCTCGGGACCCCGTCCAGTTACCATTTACGTTGTAGGCGTCACTGCTATGTTTATTATTGCAACATGCATTTGTGTGTTGTAACTTATGAGTGGTACCCTAAGTTGTGCGACGAGTCAAATCTTTTTTGTAGTTGCAATTATTATGAGTAGTTTGTTTTGCTGCTGTTAATTTTGATTAACAAATTATTTTTCACTCGCGAAAATCCCAGAGTGAGGTTTCTATTCCCGGAGCTACTGCAACGTATATCTCCTCGCGGCACAGATTTTATTCTCACAACACCACGGCAGCAGACTCAAAGCCACTCGAACACTTGCACCATTTGCAAACCACGTAACTGTGTTGCATCTAGCTGATCACCTCCCTAACACACACCACAGTCTCTGAAAGAGAGATTAGTGGATAATCATCCGAGTACAAGTTACCTCCGGCACACCGACAATAGTTAGCACCCGACACCGCACCTAATCCCCGTGATCACCGCCACCGCAGAGAGCTAACACTCGAGTGGCAACATCACGACGATCGTCAAGGATCATCGCGCACAGGAGCACAGAAAGCCCCAGCAATGCCGCCAGCCCTCGCACATCAGGATCACGAACCAATCCGGCATCACCTCCGCCATTAGAGCTCTGTCTCGAGCTTCTGAAGACTGAAGTGGAGGAAGAAGGAGGAGGAGAAGCAAGGCCAGGTCTGAGGAAGAAGAGAAGAACACCTCGGCCGTTTTATAGCTCGGGTTCGGTGTACGGTGAGCGAAGTCCACTAGCGCCGCTCGTCGCCCGATCGCCGGTGTTCGGAGGCGAATCCGCGAGCAGTGTCGACCGCACGCTGGCCCGCGAGGTGAGAGCACGCTGCACCGGCAGCTAGCACGCCGCGCACTACCACGGTACGGCCTAGATACCCTACGCGTTAAACGTCGCCGGTGGAGAAAGCGCGGGAAAGCGCGCGGGAGAGAGGAAGAAGGGAGAACCGTAGGAAGAAGAAGAGACTAACAGTGGACCCTGGGTCCACCCGTCAGCCAGAGAGAGCACTGTGCTCTCGGGTACGACCAGCGTATTTTTTTTGGAATTTATTCTAAATTTATATCCAGCATAGAAATCCCTCGTTTTTGCCCCTAACCGTAGGTTTTTCCACGCAACGCCAGTGTTCCACACTGTGGTTTTACACCGCTTATTGTCCTCTCACTGTAGCCGCAGTTTAATGCATTTTTTTATTAAAACAGCTTTTAGCAAATCTCGAGGATGAGATTTTTCCTAAGGGGGGTAGTGTTGTGACACCCCAAAAATTTTAAATATGTTTTGTTCATTAAAAATCTTGCCAGGAAATGTAACTTTTCATTCTCTGGTTTTCTTGATTTCAGAATCTTTCTTTTCTTGGTTATTATGGAGTTTTTACCCCAAGTGAAAGAAACTTCCCAAATGTTTTGTTGGACTTGTGTACCCTCTCAAGAAAACTTTTTCTTTTTATCAAAGAAATTAATTATATAATAATTTACCTGATCTTTATTTCTTTAAAAATGGCCCCCCATGGTTTTAGGGTACCATTTTGAATTACAACACTGTGATAAAATTGTTTAAATTTCCAACCAAAATTTGGAGATGGCATGTGATGTTTTTAAACCACTTTTATGCAAAAATATCTTCTGTCAATTGGAAATTTTGAGCTCTACACCATATTTTCAATTCTGGTCCAGTGGGTAGATTTGCACTACAGCCTATTTAAATATTACTTAAAAGCTTTCACCAAAATTATGGGATGTCAGTGGTAGCAGACCATTCAAATTTATGCAAAAACCTAGTAATGTTCTTTGGAAAATTTGAGTGAATCAACCACTTTTCCATTCTAGTCTAGCCTGGTGATTTCTACTACAACCCTAATTATTTTTGCTCTAGAGACCTTGTGCTTTCTCCTACTTGTAGTCAACCATACCGAACCCCTATGTCCAGGAGCATGCACCCATTGGATCACTTTTGGTTCATGAAGTGATGCCATTTGTCTCCTGTCTAGAATTGTAGTTTTGCAAAACTTGCACTAACAAGTTTCTGTATTTGGCCAACTAACCTCACCACCCTCTCTTTCACCTAATGAGACCACCATCTGGAGATTTTGACCACTCCAAGAACTTCCTAGATGCCTCTGGCATTTTGTCAAACACTTAGAGTACATGACCAGTTTTGGCTTAGTCTTTGATTTGTGTTATGAACTTGATCCCCTGACCAGACCAGCATGTCCCATAGTTTGGCCCTAGCCTATAACCCCACCCTGCTAAACCTCTTGTGGATTAGAGCCCCCTAGCATGCCTTGGCATATTGCCGAGCATGTTGCGTGCATGCTCTGGGCGCGCCCAGAGCGCGCGTTTTGCACGTGCGTGCGCTCGAGTAGCCGCAGCGCACCCCGGCCCTTGATCGCCCGCAGAGCTGCTCCCCGACCTCATCCACTCGCCACAATACGCCAGCCCGCCCTGGCGCCCTACAGCGCCACCGCCAGAGCCCTCTTGGTGGCACGCCGACGGCCACAATGCGCCCTGCCATGGTCGGCGCCGCCCAAACCACAACGCCTCGCCACCTGCCCTCGTGCACAGGTCGTCCCTATCCCCCTAGCTGGTCCGCAAGCACCCACCGCCACCACGTCCCCCTGATGCTACAGAAAGACGGTCGCCGGCGAGCTTATCCACGGCCGCTGCGAACCGACTTGGATGTGCTATGAATGGAGGGCCCCGAGCTCCTCCGAGTACTCAGGCAGCCTCACGCCATCCTTCTCGTGCCCCCTTAGTCATCGATTGAGGAGAGGAGGCCGTCTTCACCCTCTCCGGTCAACTCGGCCGCCGCCTTGTCCCGGTCCGTTCCGACGCACCACGACCTCCCTTTCCCTCCCAAACGCCACCGTCCGACGCCACTTGAACCCGCGGAGCTACCTAGCCTCCCAGACGCAGCTAGAAACCACCATGGCCAGAACCCCGAAATCCATCGAAGCCTCCCCTCCGCCGCAAAGCTCGCCGTCGGCGATTCCCTCCACCCCCGGCGACCCTACAACACCGGGAGGACTGCCTAGGAGTGGCGGATCCATCCCTACACTCAGATACCCGCGAAGAACCGCCGTTCGTCGGCGACGATCGCCGGACGTCCCGCCTCTGCTCGGGCAGAGAAGAGGAGGGAATGGGAGACTAGTCAAAACTGACTAGTGGGCCCCTTGGACCCACTGTCAGTGACTCCCCCGCGCGGTCCACACTGGATAAGTGGAGGCGTAAAACCTATAGTACGTTTTCTCTGCCCAAAAGCGTAATCTCTTTTGAACCGTTTTCTTTTTCTGATTTTATTAAAAACAGATTTTTGACCAAATCTTTGACTGGCTATAAGTTTTTAAATATGAGTCCAAATGAACTTATTCTTTTTCCTAACTTTCTCAAATTTCATCTAGTTTATTTTAAGATTTATTTCAAAAAAAATTAGACAACTTTTTGGTACTGTATTAAAACTATGTTATAATTTGAATATATTCAAAATAGGAATTTTTGGAGGAGAAGAAAACTTTCAAAAAGCTTTAGGATGCACCCTGCCTCTACACACCTTGAAGGCAAGCATTCTGAACCCGGGCACAACATTTCCGTGTGTTGTTTAGTTTGGTGACAACACCACCCTGTCTCGAAAAAAAATTCCGTTCATTATCGCGTGACATGACCCTTCTCGTTAGTGCATGTTAATGATACCATACTTTCTGAGCATTGATATGTTGTGATAATCGGTCACCTTCATATAGCCTCCATGCATACCGGGAGGATATCAGGAAAGCTTATGTCTTGGGTAGACACGATGCTTGTCTCCAGTTCCTCGTCGAGATAATTGAGCCCGGTATGGCATGATGTGGTATGATGAGTGGTGATTTTATCTGTTTGATTGAAACAGAATTGTTATGCTAATTATGCAGGGAATACCTAAACCTCCTGAGTCGACCATAGATCGAGTCTTGTTCCGGTAACCCCCATACTTGTTTCGTACTACCACTTGTCCCTGCCACCGGTAGGGTACGGTTCAGTAATTTGTCAACCCCTAGACTAGCACACACCGTACAGAGAGGCCATGGTGGAAGATACCGGCTGCATCCGGTAGGCATGCCACCTGGTCCGGGAACATGGGTGTTTCGGTTGTAGCCGAAGGGGTAGCTCCCCTAGTTTGCGCGCGGTATAAATTTTGTGATCCCATGTTACGCGAGGTTGTAGCCTCCCCACTTAGAGTTTCGCTTAACAGGTGTCAAAGGTGATTCCAGGCACCGGTGAGTTAGGCTGGTGTGTGCGGTCAGGCGTGTTTTCAAATGAAAGGCCGTAGACGGAATTAGTCCCAGTGGACTAAAGGAATCCGTTGCCAGTGGGTAAAGAGTACACCCTCTGAAGAGATTAAATCTATTCGAATGGCCGTGTCCATGGTTAAGGACTACAGTTTGGGATGGGTCAAGTGTCGGTCTTAGTGTCGGTCTTCGGAGGAGAAACTACTAAACCGGAATATTGATTATGACCTGTGACATATAATGATTATGATTATTATGTTATGTGGACTAATCATCTGTGCTGTTGAAATTTAATGAGTATCCCTGGGACGGTCCTACCTCCTGGATACTCGCTATGATTACCATATAAGCCCTTTATGTGGTGTCGCTGAGACGCCCGACTGTGGCATGTCTGTTATTTACTTACCATATAAGCCCTTTATGTGGTGTCGTTGAGACGCCCGACTGTGGCCCGTCTGTTATTTGCTTACCATATAAGCCCTTTATGTGGTGTCGCTGAGACGCCCGACTGTGGCATGTCTGTTATTTACTTACCATATAAGCCCTTTCTGTGGTGTCACTCAGACGCCCGACTGAGGCATTCTATCCCTACTCTCTAAATTGCATTATTCATGTGTCATGTGAATAACTTGCTTGCACGCATCATAGGATTTTTTAGCAGACTTAACATTTGAAAGATTATACCTGAGTTCATAATGTTTGCGAGTACATTCAAAAGTACTCACTGGCTTGTCCCTGGCTATTGTCTTGGCCAGGTTTCCTACATGGAGAGGAGCGTTGCGAAGACAGCCCCAGAACCTACGCAATGGTGTTAGCAGCCCCGCGAAGATAGGAGTTAACCTGGTCAGCTGTTCCTGTGGGGAAATGGAGTCCCATAGCACTGATGATCCACAAACCGCTTCTGCCACCAACCACTAGAAACCATTTGTTGTACTCCTAGGCCACAATGGTCTTGTACGACATATCTTGTAATTTGCTGGGAATTTTTGTATCAAGTTTGTGTCTCGCCAGCTAACAGTAATCCTGGGGCTGGTGAGCATAGGGGCCATTTTCTGGAAAGTCAATATTCCGAAAATCCGGTCCTGACAGTTACCAGCACTATCATATTACTTTGCTACTAAACACTTTGCTGCAGATACTAAGTTTCCAGGTGTGGTTGAATTGACAACTCAGCTGCTAATACTTGAGAATATTCTTTGGCTCCCCTTGTGTCGAATCAATAAATCTGGGTTGAATACTCTACCCTCGAAAGCTGTTGAGATCCCCCATACTTGTGGGTCATCAGAGTACGGCCGCAATCTACGACCGGGCGGCCATGGTAGCCCAAACGGCCCTTGTTGCTTCTCAGGTGGCGGCAGCAACATCTGGCTCGGGGATAACAACTGGCGAGAGATACACAGCAGCTATTCGTTCTGTAGCGGCGGCCTTAGCCCTGATGGAGGCCGCTCACGACCATGTCGAGGCCACCCACGCCCAGCTCCTGGCGATCACCGCACAAATCGAATGAAGCTTCTCCGACAGCGGTCGCCAACCCACGGCCGAGGAGCTGGCAATCGCCGAGAGTGTTCGAGCAGCCATCTGTTCCTCCTCCGCATACCTTGCGACGACGGAGCCCGTCCGAGCCCAGATCGCGTCCGCCCACGCCCAGCTCATGGCGCCCTTTTCCAAAGAGATGGCGGCCACGGATGGCGAGATGCTTGCTGAGTATGGTGCGATGGATGCCATGGAGCCCCTTCCCCAGGAGACCGTCGGGCGCAAGCTGGACATGGAGGCGGCGGCGGAGATCGACGAGCACCAGCCGTAGTAGTACTCTTTGTTTTGTTTAATTAAGAGCGCTGGTCTTTAATTTGTTAGAGTAATGTTTAGGTCAGCTAGCTCTGTTTAAATGTTGAACTTGCTCGATTAAGAAGTGTGGGTGTGATGTAGTCTCCTTTGTGTACCCAAATTATGCAATGACGTGGATGACCACTGTAACCATGGAAATTTGAACCAAAAGTTTTGACGTTCAAACTCATCACACACGGGTTAAGCTATCTGAATCGTTTGTGATGTTCACATATGGTACACAATTGTGAATAAGGGACCGTGTCTGATGACACTTTGCGTGCCAGTTTTTTCACTGAAGCGATTCCAAATTTTCGGCTTCTGTGGAAATATCTACCCCCCCCCCCCCCCCGCCCCCTCCCCCTTACCAAAAGCCACATTTCCCCTATTTCTGCCTTCCTTTCCAAGTTGAAACCTTCACTCCTTGCTTGCAGTGATGCCTCCTCGTCGGCGACCCTCCTTCACGCTGCTCGGCCTCGTCTATCCAGGCATGTAATCCACACCGGACCCCCATCCTCCTCCTCCTTCCACATCCCACATGCCCCGACCGCCGGCGCGAGCACGACACCTTCCACCCAAATCACCGACCCCTCCACCAAATAAGCACGGCCCTAAGCCTTCGTGCACGCAGTATAGCCAGGATCTCAAGGAGAATTTGGCAGCGGAGAAGCAAATCACGACCACACACGCGGATGAGGTCGCGATGGCTGTCATTCGTGCTGACCCCCAAATCTTGGAGGAGCACCTTGCCATTTGCTAGCTACGCTGGTTAAGCATGCTCGATTTACCCGTTGTGTGTGCTACACCTGCCTTTCCTTCATAAATTCTAATGAATTGTGCTATCTAATTTTAGCATGCAATCTGTTGCTCTAGTGTATATGTTCTATATGTCGTGTAGTGTGGTGCTCACTTATTAACTGTTTTGTTAATTAGTTGTCGTCTTCCATTAACTGTTTGGTTCAATTCTGCAAATGTGACGTTCAATTCTTCAGGCTGCAATTTTGTATTGTCTTCCATGTGAGAAATAAATCAAATTTATATTTACAAAATACATGAGAAACGAATACAATTGCTATATTTAGAAGTTGTCAAGAATGCTTGGTTTGGTTATACATTGTGCAACATGGTGGTCAGTTAACGTTTGGTTCATTTGTGTTGTGGTGTTTAGTTAACTGTTTGGTTCAATTCTGCAATACGATGTTCAATAGTTGTGGGTGCATTCTGTTATTGTATACCATGTGAGGAATAAATTGAATTTGGCTCTAGTAAATACATGAGAAACAAATACAATTGCGACAATTGGCTGTAGTTAACTATTTGGTTAACTATCTGATCTTCTATTAGGAGTATGTTATATTGTGCAATGTGGTGCTCAGTTAATGTTGGTTCATTTGTTGTGGTGTTTAGTTAATTAACTGCTTGGTTCAATTCTGCAATGCGATGTCCAATTGTCGTGGGTAGAATTATTTATTGTTGTGCATGTGAGGAATAAATCGAATTTGGCTGCACTTAATACATGAGTAACTCAGAAAGATTCTTAGGATAAAGAAATTAGCAACAAACAACAACAAGATCTTTGTCTGCACAATGAAGAAGACATCAATTCAGTACAAGATGGTACTAACTATTATACCTTGCCTTTTTTTATTCATTTGCCCCATTTCCAATATAGAGAAGATATTTATGCACATCCTTGTTTTCAAGCCTTTCCAAAGCAGTTCACTGATGATTACCTCTCAAACCACCTCTATGGTCAGGAGGCGAGGAAGGTTTTCATAGAACACCCACGGCTCAATATTGAAGTGTTACTGAAGAGGACGAAGGACAGACAGTCAATCGTCCACAAGCACTGGCCTAAAGCTGCAAAGACCTTCAACATGAATGAAGGATCAATATTCGCCTTCCGCTTCAGCAGTTTTCCATATGAGATGCATCTGTCTATATACCGTCTATGATGCTAATTTCGAAAGGTTCTACGTGTTGCATGTGAAACTTGGTGCTAGTGCGGTTGTGTAATGGGGTAGCTGTGTGCTGAAGCTATATCATGTTGTACTCTGATGTATTTCAATTATGAAATTATGCTTCCTTAATATGGAAATGAAATATATTATGTGCTTAATATGAATGTCAATTAGATTAATAAATGGATTATTAATAATAGGGAAATTAGCCTGCTAATGGCGAATTAGCCTGCTAATTGGGCTTTGCTATTGCAAATGGTTGTTGGAAAAATACTATGGGTGATGACCTCAGGCAACACACACATTTTCTAGGAATAAACCATGTTGGATCAATGAACAATCACACACAACTTTCTCTTGAAAACTTTTTGCGTTAGGCCACCTTGTGCAAACGTTACCACATAAAAATGATGTGTGACGGACAGCCTTTGCCACACAGTTTCTTCTATGGACCATGTGTGATACATTTAATGACGCAAACGATTTAACGGGAAAAATTGTGTGTGATGTACCTGTGAACGGAAACTTTTTCCTTGGAGCGACTGTGTGGGATGTACATATGAACGGAAACGTTTAGCGGGGACTGATTGTGTGGGATGTACTTGCGACTGGAAACAATTTCATCGTATTATTGTATTTGTTTTAGCTCTACTATACGTATTTCCGTATTTGAGCGCTCGTCGGTCGCACACGACCACATTTTGCCGAGCGTGTGTGCCAGGAGGGCATATCCCCGACGGTTTCTGGGTCGTGTGGGAAGGACCCCCCTATCGCCCACACTCACTAGGCGACGGTTCCAAATGCCATCGCGGAAAGGGGTTAAAAACCATTTGTATAGGACCGACGCATACCAGTGGAGGAGCTAAAGGCAGAACAAATATTCCCTCAAGTTCAATCGACCACCAATACAACTCTATGCACACTTGACGTTTGCTTTACCGAAAACAAGTATGAAACTATTTTGTAGGTCTGATGCTAGAACTATCAAGAATAAAACTAGAATTACTTTGCAAAATAATAAAAGTTAGGTGTTTAGAGAAAGGGTTTGTGTCAACAAGAAAGTTATTTGTCCCTAGGCAACCAATAACAAGTACCAATAATCATTCTTGCAATTTTATATGAGGGAGAGGCATGAGCTAACATACTTTCTCTACTTGGATCATATGCACTTATGATTGGACCCCTAGCAAGCATCTTCAACTACTAAAGATCATTAAGGTCGTGAAACCCAACCATAACATTAAGTATCAAGTCCTCTTTACTCCCATACGTCGTACCCCACTTACTCGTGTTTAAGCTTCTGTCACTCTCGCAACCCACCATAAGCGAACCATGAACATATTGCAACACCCTACAGCGGGGGGCCCTCACGTTTGTGCGAGAACGGAGGGCACCGTAGGATAGCACCATAAATAAAATATACAATCATACCAACCAAGATCGCAATTAACCCACAGGACAAGAAGGATCTACTCAAACATCATAGGATAACCATAGATCATTGGGAAATAATATATGGAGTTAAGCACCATGTTTAAGTAGATATTACAGCGGGGAGAAGGGGTGTTACACCACTACATAGAGGGGGGAGAGTTGGTGTTGACGGTAGCACGATTGTTGTTGTAGATCGTCGTCTCGATCGTTGCCCCGGCGGCACTCCGGCGCCACCGGAAGCGAGGGGGAGAGAGCCCCCCTCCTTCTTCTTCTTCTTCCTTGGCCTCCCCCTAGATGGGAGGAGAGTTCCCCCTCTGTTCCATGGCCTCCATGCCGGTGGAGGGACGGGAGCCCCTCCGAGATTGGATCTCCCTCTCTGTTCTCTTCTGTTTCGCGTTCCCCAGATCTGGCCCTTCACCGTTTCTTACATTCCTGGAGATCCGTAACTCCGATTGCATTGAAATTTTACACGAGTTTTTTCCATAAATTATCTTTCTTGCACCTGAAGAAGGGCCCCAACCGACCTTCGAGGAGGGAACAAGACACCTGGGCATGCCAGGGGGTGCCTTGCGTGCCCTTGTGGGTTGTGGGCTCTGTGGGCCCCCATTTGCGTTGAATCCACCTCCCAAAAATCACATAAATTCCAAAGTAAATCTCCATAAATTTTTATCGCATTTGGACTTTGTTTGATATGGATTTTCTGCAATACAAAAAACATGCAACAAACAGGAACTGGCACTGGGCACTGGATCAATAGGTTAGTCCAATAAATCATATAAAAAGTTGCCAAAAGTATGTAAAACTTGTATAATATTGGCATGAAACAATCAAAAATTATAAATACGACGGAGACGTATCAGAAATCGATTTTCCCGAAAAGGAGGATAATCCCCTGATACGTCCATTTTGCACCATGTTTTCCTATTGTTATATATAGTGTTTTTATTCATTATAACACTTTGTGGAGTAATTCTAATGCCTTTTGTTTCGTAATATGCAAGGTTCACATAAAGAGGGAGAATGACAACAGTTAGAATTCTAGACCTGAAAAAGCTACGTCAGAGATACCTATTCTACACATCTCCAAATGAACTGAAATTTTACGGAGAATTATTTTGGAATACATAAAAAATACTGGAGAAAGGAAAAACCGATGGGGGCCAACCAGGTTCCCACTAGGCACCAGGGCGCGCCACCCCCTTCAAGCATACCCTGGTGGGTAGTGGGATACCTGGCTCACCTCCGGTGCCCATCTTCTGGTACATAAGATCTTTTGACCTATAAAAAATAAGGGGAGGACTTCCGGGACGGAGCACTGCCGTCTCGAGGGGGAACTTGGGCACGAGCACTTTTGCCCTTCGGTGGAGCGATTCCACCGGGAGGGGGAAACCGAAGCCATCGTCATCACCAACAACCCTCTCGTCTTAGGGAGGTAAATCTTCATCAACATCTTCAACAGCACCATCTCACCTCAAAACCCTAGTTCATCTCTTGTGTTCAATCTTTGTACCGGAACCTCAGATTGGTACCTGTGTATGACTAGTGGTGTTGATTACATCTTGTAGTTGATGCTAGCCGGTTTATTTGGTGGAAGATTATATGTTCAGATCCATTATGTTATTTATTACTCCTCTAATCTTGAGCATGAATATGTTGTGTGAGTAGTTACTTTTGTTCTTGAGGACACGAGAGAAGTCATGTTTCAAGTAATCATGTGAATTTAATATATTCATTCGATATTTGACGATATGAATGTTGTGATTCTCTTAAGAGATAATTCCTTATTTGGCCCTTCCTTAAAATTTGGTTCCCTTTTTGGCCCTAATAAAAAATTCTTCCTTTTTTCACACTCGAATTTCATTTTGTTCCCTTTATGACATTTCCGTCAATTTTGACAACTAACACAGTTAAATGTGACATGAGAAGTCCATTTTACCCTTGGTGTATCTTGTGACCAAAACTATTAACTGGAAGTAAAAAAGAAAAAGATGTCAATGTGATCTATTTGGCACATCTTCATTTTTAATTGGAAAATTGGACAGAGCCTCCCTTGTATTTTGATGAAATATACCATGTGCAAGCCAAGCCGATGTAGTGCCCTGCACAACACTGCCTCGCCCCTCTTCCACGTCTTGGCCGCCCTCCGCCTCCCCACAATGGCCGCAGGATGCAGCGTCGTCGCCCTTCTTCGGTGATGGAAGGCCACCCTTCTGCGGCTCGCCTTGACCGCACAAGGCCGCGACCTCCGAATGTCCGTGGCCCTCCGGCGTCGCGGGTTTGCCCTGCACAGCACAACCTCCTCCTTCATCCACTGTTTGACCACCCGCCGCCTCCCCACCATGGCCGCCCGGTGCCGCGTCGTGGCCCTCCTCCATGGTGCTCTCCCAACCTGGCGCCCCGCCGCCGTTGTGTGCCTCGCGCCGCGCAACTAGGGTTAGGACTCGGGGAGAAAGAGGAATCGGGAGGGAAACTCAATCGGGAGAGATTGTGGACTGTTCGGTCAAACAAGACTTTTCTGATTTTTTTCTAGCGTGCTAATGCAAGGGTACAAAGGACTTTCCAAGTGGAAGTTAATGGTGTTAACAGCAAAAATTGATGGAAATGCCATGGAAGGAATAAAACGAACTTGTGGTGTCAAAAAGGGACGGAAATGCCATGGAAGGAATTCTCTCTTCTCTTAATGGTGATATATGAACGTCGACTACATGACACTTCACCATATTTGGGCCTAAGGGGTTGCATTGTGGAGTAGTTATTAGATGATGGGTTGCTAGAGTGACAGAAACTTAAACCATGGGTTGTGCGCTATTCCGTAAGGGGCTGATTTGGATCGATACGTTTAATGTTATGGTTAGATTTTGTCTTAATTCTTCTTTCGTAGTTGCGGATGCTTGCGAGGGGGGTTAATCATAAGTGGGAGGCTTGTTCAAGTAAGAACAGCACCCAAGCACCGGTCCACCCACATATCAAATTATCAAAGTAGCGAACAAAAACCAAACCAACATGATGAAAGTGACTAGATGAAATTCCTGTGTACCCTCAAAAACGCTTTACTTGCTATAAGAGATTGTTTTGGCTTGTCCTTTGCTACAAAAAGGATTGGGCTACCTTGCTGCACTTTTATTACCGTTACCGTCACTTGCTCGTTATAAATTATCTTGTTATCAAACTACCTGTTATCGACAATTTCAGTGCTTGCATAAATTACCTTGCTAAAAAGCGCTTGCCATTTCCTTCTGCTCCTCATTGGGTTCGACACTCTTACTTATCGAAAGGACTATGATTGATCCCCTATACTTGTCGGTCATCACCCCAGTCTCTGCATCAAACGATTTGCACATCCATCTTTATTTTATTATTCAACAAAGCCTTACAAAACAAATACATTAATCAACCCAAAGCCACCTTCCTGGACAACATTGTCGTTATACCTACAAGCTTGATGACGTGCTCTAACCTCATGGAAACACACACCATGTAATCCAGTGGCCTCATCAAGCCGCCCACCGACTAGCCGGGAGCACCAACCAGTCTAGCAGACCCTGAGCGAGTACCACATGCGCACGCTCTATAATCCGATGTCGTCTTCCCATCTTCAGGAGTGATCAATGCATTGACCATGCCAGACCCTTCTGTCGTCGACGCCACCCTTCTGTCGTCGACGCCACCATGATGCCAGACAGCGCCACCCTTCTACGCGCCCATCAACACGCATCCAACACCAAGACCCCACTGCATCCACGTTGCTGAGACCCGTCGTTGTTGATGCTCAAGATGCTACGGTGCTCCACCTCTTGTCCCCTCTCACCAGCACCGAAATATCGTAATCGTCCAGTTCGGGAGCTCCAGATTTAGGGTTTCCCCCGTAGCAGCCTGAGCGAAGTGAACATCCAGGGCCCCACCAGGACCTAACCGAGGTTGCCACGCACCCCCCTCCCCACCCAGTGCCCAAGACGACGCGTCCAAGGAGGTGATGATATCGTAGCACCACTACCTCCCATTCACACTAGGGTTTTCACCCGGACACATAGGACATCGGGAGCAGGGGGAGTTATACCTCGTCGTCGCCACCAAGGAGGTAGCGTCATCGGTGTCGTGGCCGCGGCCGTTTGCCTGGGGTTTCCCGGGACAAGATCCCATCCCCACATCCTTCGGGCTAACCGCCAATACCTCTGAGCATGGACGCCGGAGATCATGGTTGGCCGTAGGAGGTGAGCCATGCGCAAGGAAATGGAGCACGGGGACCGCCTTAGATCAGATCCGACGAAGGGAGGACGGCGACACTCCCCGCGCACGGGATCCAACCTCCGAGGCCCCGCTGCTCGTGCGGCCTAGGGGCCTAGCCGCCTGCACCGGCGAGCGCCACCGCCGCCGGTGGGACGCCGCAACACCATGAAGGCCACCACCTCGGATCCAGGCCCTCCATCAACAGCAGGCAAGATGAGCACGTCCTCGCCGCCCCTTCACCGACGTCGAGCCGGCTGCTGGCTACGGGGGCGACGAGGGAGAGAAGAGTCGGCGCCGCCTGAGTCGGCCCTGTGGAAACCATAAATGGACGGGCAGCGAGGATGTGCCCGTCTCACCTGGACTTGTGTGAGATGGCAAATTGGTGTGATGGATTGGGTCACTATATTGTTCTAGGAGGAAACCATAAATGGATGTGAGCAAATATTCGGTACCCAAGGCTCATCTGCACCTGCAATGAAAAAAATCAAAACAAATACTAGAAAAAATCAAAATTTCCAATTTTCTTTTGCATAGTAGATAACTTGATGCGTAAGGTGCGCTCCTAATTTCGGATCATTTGGACATCTGAGTAGCTCTCGACAAAAAAAAAGGAAATTGGGGGCTTGTAAAAAGGTTTACTGTTCATGTAATGTTCTGACTCGTTTTTTTTTCCCCGAGAGCTACTCATATGTCTCAATTATCTGAAATTTGGAGCGCGCCTCACGCAACAAATTATCAATCATGGAAAAAACTTTTGGATTTTTTGTTGCTTTTTGTATTTTTTGTGATTTTTTTTTCATCGGGTGCAGATGAGCCTGTGCTCAGAAATGGATATTGGATAAATGGGGGGCTAATCTCTTGACTATCGATTTCCAGGTCACACGCTCACCTTGCAATTGAAACGCCAACCAGCTTTTGCAGGCTCCACGTCAGCGGAACAGACAGTACCCATTGGCCTCCATGCGGCATTATCGTCAAGCTGATGAAGGAAACTTCCACAAAGATAAATTCTAGTGGCAGCTTTTGAGTCATTTTTCTTCGAGTCTTGAAGCTTTTGAATCTTTCGCGGTTAAAATACTATACGGGACATAATACACCGAAAAAGAAAACCATGGGCTTAGCTGTTCTCTTTTGGGAAAGAAAATGGATCGCTTTGGCCTTTGGGAAAAGAAACGTGGAGCTAAAGAGAGTCTTAGCTAATACGGTCAGGGTTAGAGGGGCCTGCGACGGACATCTGAGCTGCCACTGTCAGTCTACAAGGCCCTGAAAAGCTCAGTCCTCCGTGTGACAATACTTGTATACTGATGAAGTATATATAAGTGTGAGAAGGACGAAGAGTACGGCGCGGGCAAGGTGAGAAGGAGGGGAAAAGAAAACCAGCCGGTCGTCAGTGATGGCTGGCGCTGGTGGCGCGACTCTGGAGGACACCCCGACATGGATCGTCGCGTCGGTGTGCTCCGTCGTCGTCCTCATCTCCATCATCTTCGAGCGCTCCCTGCATTATCTCGGCAAGGTGATCATATCGACAACCTTACAGCCAGCCAGATTCGTTCGATCTTGTCGCAAATTATGTTCCCGGGTGTCACTAATTCACGAGGGAGTGCAGGCGCTGGTTCACCGGAGAGAGACCTTGTACGAGGCGTTGCTCAAGTTCAAAGAAGGTCAGTCGTCTCCCCGTCCATTGGCCTTCGTTCACTCATGCTGCTTGCTTGTCACTGACGCGTGGTTTTGCTTGCGTGCGCATGGCGGCAGAGCTGATGCTGCTGGGGTTCATCTCGCTGATGCTCGTGGTGTCGCAAGACTTGATACAGAAGATCTGCATCGACGAGAGCCTCATGGGCCACTGGCTGCCCTGCGTCCCAGGCGCCAGCTCCACGACGGCGCATTACGGCGTCTCAGCCTCCTCCTCCGCCTCCGGCGTGGGCGTGGGCGCGAGGAGGCTGCTCAAGGGAGAGCGTGCAGCAGCAACGGGGTACTGCTCGAGCAAGCAGGTTTGGAAATGTTATTATATTACTACTCGACATATAGTGGCCGGTTTGGACATGTGTCAGAGTCGGCGCATCGTAGGTTTAGAAAACTGCGTTAGACAAGTCGACTTTGTCCGGAAACAAGGTTTAGTCTGATCGAGGTCTTGATACACTGCACTATCTTTTTTTATTGGCGTGCAGAACCCGACGTGGTAATGGTAAAACTTGCACTATCTTTTTTTATTGGCGTGCAGAACCCGACGTACTTGCTCAGTGTACTTAGTGTAACGCATCGCTACATCTGCCTACTTGTATTTTAGGAGTAACTTTGAGAACATCTTGTTGTATACGTACGTTTCAGGGAAAAGTCCCGTTGCTCTCGCTGCACGCCCTGGAACAGATACACATCTTCATCTTCGTCCTAGCTGTGACGCATGTCGTTCTCAGCGCCTTCACCGTGCTCCTGGGGCTTCTACAGGTAGTAACGCCTAAACTACTGCTGGTCCGTGCTTAGCATTCCTGAACTTCCAACGTTGACCCGACAATAAACCGTGCGCAGATGCGGAAATGGAAGCAGTGGGAGAAGAGTATCAAGTCTGACGGCGACAGTGGTAGGGCAAAGGCGACTCTTAACTCTTGAATGAAATGATTACTTTAGCCTGAACGAAGAAAATGTTTACGGAAAATTGGCAACTGATGGGGTAACCAATACTAATCGAGGTGTGCATGCTTCCTTACCAACAGCTGCAGGTCCTGAGATGATGATGAAGATGCAGCAGCGCAAGTTCATCCAGGACCGGTACAAGGGGTACGGCAAAGCCACCATGATCCTACTGTGGATGGTATGCAATCAGCGGCGCAGCAGCAAACTTGATTGAGATTTCTATTGGTAATTGCTGTACCAGTGAACTCTGAACTTGGGGTGACCCGCGGTATCTTCCCTTCCAGCGTTCTTTCTTGAAGCAGTTCTACGGATCAGTAACCAGGGACGATTACATCGCCATGAGGCTTGGTTTCCTGATGGTACGTGTGGATTCCGTCTTGTTGTTTCTGATTTCTGGTTGGTTTTGCACACCACTACTATTATATTTTTGGTTGATGTACAGGAGCACTTCAGGGGGAACCGAGAATACAATTTCTACGACTACATGATCAAGGCCCTCGAGAAGGATTACAAGAGAGTCGTTGGGATAAAGTAAGCTCCTCTTCTTTTTCGAACCTCACCAGGTATTTGTAGTAGTACTAACTTGAGTTTGTTCATTGTAGATGGTACTATTGGATATTTGTAATGTTCTTCCTGCTAATTAACGTCACCGGTATGCTTCATTTCTCTTACTACTTCGGTATACTTGTCCATGACTGTCTGCATGCGTAACAAAGTTGACAATGACGACTGAAAACTCGTGATGCAGGGTGGCACTCATACTTCTGGATCTCACTTGTCCCGTTGACTGTAAGTGCCTCTCATCTGATCTGATCTGATCCACGAGTCACGAGCCTAATTGCTTTACTGTTGTCATCATTCAAACGTGTGCTTTGGTGTGCATGCATGCATGCAGCTGCTGCTTGTGATCGGGACGAAGCTGGAGCACATCATAACCCGGATGGCGTACGAGGTGAACCTGAAGCGCGCCGCCGTGGAGGCCGGGGACATCGCCGTCGACCCGTCGGACGACCTCTTCTGGTTCCGCAGTCCCCGGATGCTGATCATCCTCATCCACTTCATCCTCTTCCAGAACGCCTACGAGTTCGCCTACTTGTTCTGGACGCTAGTAAGCGTGCACGTGCACACCGGAATAAACACATCGCATCGTCCCATCACATGTTGAAATTCTGAGCTCCTCTTGTGGGTGCAGGCGATGTTCGGCTTCAACTCCTGCATCATGGACAAGCTCGGATACAGCGTGTCAAGAATCACCATATGGTACGTACGTAGCTGCTCTCCCCTCTTGGATCAATCGAATCACACATGTTTGTCTGTCGGATGATAGATGCATAGCTGACCGCTTGGTTTGATCCTCGTCAGCGTGGTCGTCCAGGTCCTATGCAGCTACAGCACGCTCCCCCTCTACGCCATCGTCTCTCATGTGAGTGCAGTAGTCAGGAACCAGACATGATTCTCAACCTTGACTAACAGAGCCTTGACAAATCGGTAAATTCATTGATGCAGATGGGGAGTTCGTTCAAGAGCGCCGTATTCGCGGACGACGTTGTAGAGCATCTCAGGACCTGGGCCAGCGACGCTCGGGAGCGCGGACGAGGAACCGACGGCGCTGGCTGCCTGGGCGCGGGTGCGGCGGCGACGGGGTCGAGTAGGGAAGGGGTCCGATCGCAGGACAAGGCAGAGGAGCCAGCTGCTCAACTTTCATCATGATGTACTTAGCATTTTTTATTTTTATTTTTTAAAACGGAAGCAAAAAATTACCTTATCCATTAATTAAAAAGAAGAGTTTGGAGTATTACAGACAGCACGATTACAACAGATTCTGTTCACTCTCTCAAAATGATTTCCCCAAAGTGTTTTGCACCCGCGATAGACTAAAGTGTGGATTCCTACAAATGGAAAATTGAGCTGTTCCGGCATGTGCCGGTAGATCTGAAGCCGCTCATTGCAATCTAAAGATTAGTGCAGCACTGTGGAGTATAAAAAGCAACGCATTTTGCTTCGGCAATACATAGCTATACAACCTACAAACAGTATACACGGGTCCTGCCAATGTTTGTTTTTGGCCAAATAACACATGGTCTTGCATGCATGTGCTGCCCATTCTCTCTCTTCTCTCTCTCAAACTAATGCGTCCATTTATTTCACCTTTGCTACTACCTCCGTCCCGGTGTATAAGTCATTCACGTAGTTCTAGGTCGATAATTTAACTATCTAAATATGTATTATATGTGACAAAAAATATATATTTAGAAACTACATCCGTGTGAAAATTTAGTGGTATACTTTTCATGACATATAGCACATATTTAGTTTCTCAAATCGATGACCAAGAACTACGCGAATGACTTATATACCCGGACGGAGGGAGTACTCCCTTTTTCCATCTATATATGGACTAATGCGTTTTTCGAGGCTAACTTTGACCAAATATTAAAGAAATAATGTATATGACATGCAACTTACACAAAACACACCGTTAAATTCGTGTGTGAAAGGAGTTTTCAATGATATAATTTTCACATTGTGCATGTAATGTACTATTAATCTTGTCAATAGTCAAAGGCGGTCTTAAAAGACGCATTAGGCCCTATATAGAGTAACTTAAAACCATTCATATCTCTTAAATCAAACTTTTGATTTTAAAACTTTTTATATATTTAAACTCATATCGCAAAGACCTTTAAGACAAGACCGACTTTGGATACATTTTAAATGAGTTTAAAATTCATGAAAGATATTCCACATATTTCACCCGCTTGAAATCTTATGAATAAAATGATTTCAATCAGTTTCACGGGTTCAAATTTCATTTTTATGTTGTTTCTCACTTTCAGAACTTACATTTCACTTTTCACTTGCTTGTTTCAGATAATTCATATCTACTTCAATTGCACATACTTGGAAGATAATATTTAATTATTTTAAAATAAACCGTTTCACATTTGTAAACGACCGCTTTCACAAGTTGACATTTCAGTTCATATTGTTTTTCACTTTCAGAACGTACATTTCACTTTTCACTAGCTTGTTTCACAAAAAAACACATATATTACAATTGCACATTTTCTAAATAAAATGTTTCACACTCTTGAAATAAACTGTTACACATTTTGAAATAAATGGTTTAACAAGTTGACTTTTCACTTCATACCGTTTTACTTGCAAAACCTACATTTCACTTTGCACTTGCTTGTTTCACAAAAAGAAAACATATATTTCAATTGCACATGTTTGAAATAACATGTTTCACTTTTTTGAAATAAACTGGTACACATTTGGAAATAATCAGTTTCACAAGTTAACATTTCAGTTTCATATTATCTTTCACTTTCAAACCTACATTTCACTTTCCATTGACTTGTTTCATAAAAACACATATATTTCTATTGCACATTTTTTAAATAAGATGATGTTTCACTTTTTTGAAATAAACTCTTACACAATTAAAAAAAACAGTTTCACAAGTTGAGATTTCAGTTCATATTGTTTTTCACTTTCAGAACCTACATTTCACTTTGCACTGGCTTGGTTCACAAAAAAATACATCTATTTCAATTTCACATAATTGAAAAAGCATATCTCGCTCTTTTGAAGTAAACTGTTACACATTTCATAATTTTCAAATACACAAGTTGGGATTTTCACAAAAAAAATTCACTTCCAGTAGATGGATTTTACTTTTCACCGGCTAGTCACAAAAATCACATCTATTTCAATTGCACAGTTTTGAAATAACATATTTTACTCTTTTGAAATAAAATGTTACACACCTCCGAAATAATTAGTTTCACAAGTTGATATTTGAGTTGCATATTTGGGTTAAATAGGTTTATGTGAAAAATGTTATTTTCACATATTTCTAGTGAAATGGGTTTATTTCTCATATGAAATATGAAACACCAAAAATTAAATGTGTTTGAAATGTATCCAAAATTGGTCTAGTTTTAAAGTCCTTGATGCTAGGAGTCCAAATATATAAAAACTTTCAAAACTAGTCTATAGTTTAAAAGATATTGTTGATTTAAATTGTCTAAGAGGAAATAAAGTCTATGGATTTGTTCTGCAGGTAGAGTGAGAGGCGAGACATGCATGCGTACTTTGCCTGACAAAAGTTGTACTTTGGGGTTCATTATGCTGCCATTGATTTGACTAAAAAGAAAGATACAAAAAATATACTAATGCTATACGTCTAGATGTGCCATATAGTCTCATGAATCTTAGAAAAAATGAAATGCCTCAGATCGGTACGTGACCTAACCGCACAAAACGACTTAGCGGTGGATTCCTCCTTGATGCTAGCAAGAAGCAAACGTGGGGGTGCCGGGTTATGACGAAAACCTCGCACATTACGCTTGTTCCAGATCGTCCAACGTGATAGCATGGTGAAAGAAGTCATGGCCTTCTTCCCTGCAAAAAAAAAAGAAGAAGAAAGAAGTCATGACCTTCTGACGTGCGTGCTTCAAACATGCCAGACCACCACAGTGTTTACAAATTTATATTACGTTCTTAAAATTTTAAAATATTCATGAATTTGAAAAATATTACTAAATTGAAGAAAGGAAAGTAAATATAAAAATGAATAGGAAAATGAAAATGAAAAAAAGAATTAAAACTGGTAGAAAGAAAAAGGAAAAATCTGAATGGAACCTTCCCAAAACCGGAAGGGTCTTCCTACATGGTCAACCCAATAGCGGGGTCCACATTCATTGCACTGCTTCCACAATATGTGCGGAATATGAATTGCCATAATTGCCCTTTGAAGAGAAATGGAATTAATTCCATAACTAAAGAATGGTGTGGCAAAAAGTGTGTGTTACTTCTAGTGTGATCGATGAGCAGACAGACGGGATGAGCAACATATCCTCATGACACACATGTCGCACACTTACCTTGCTCCCCATTGCGTAGAATTGTCGGTAAGCGGAACACGGAGTAGCATGCAGGACGACATGGACGCGTATGCTTTTCACTAGAGAGACCTGCGCTGAAATCATTGTTTTAACCCTTGATGACAAGAGCAACACGTGTTTGTTAATGATGGAGGTGTACAGAGTACAATGGTGATCGTAGGTGTATCGACGGGGTGAAAACCTATGAGGTGTAACGTCTCTGTCGACTAACCCAACTACTTGTGAAGTATAACGATGCCTCGGGTTACAATTTCCTAGTCGTCTAAGGTAGTTGAAGAGTCATCCGCGTCTTCGGGTAGGCATGCCTTGTAAGCCAAGTTGTCTCCTTGGTCTTGGAGGCACATAGGCGGGGTAGCGAGTCCCGACTATAGGGTGGCCTGGTGGGCCAACTTTCGGCGCCCTTGGATACCACTAGTACAGGGCACCGTTATCAACTATGTGACAATTTGTCGGGGGGGGGGGGGCTGACCCCCGGGTAGGCAACGCAATCCGGATCCCTTTTCAAAACATCAGGGCGGCTGACGCCCCTCAGTACGGCTGGTATTTTGCCAGCTCGCCAAGCACAAGTCGGCTAGGCACGGCAACCCGGCCCGGCCGGCTGGCCACAGGTTAGCAACCGATCCCTCCGGACGTATGACAAGACGATTCTCCACAACGGTGTTGAGGAACGTAGCATGCAATTTCTTAAATTTTCCTACGATCACGCAAGATCTATCTAGGAGATGCATAGCAATGAGAAGGGGAGAGTGTGTCCAAGTACCTTCGTAGACCGAAAGCGGAAGCGTTAGTTTAACGTGGTTGATGTAGTCGAACATCTTCACGATCCAACCGATCTTGGTACCGAACGTTCGGCACCTCCGTGTTCAGCACACGTTCAGCTCGATGATGTCCCTCAAACTATTAATCCAGCAGAGGGTCGAGGGAGTGTTTCGTCAGCACGACGGCGTGGTGACGGTGATGGTGATGTGATCCGCGCAGGGCTTCGCCTAAGCACTACGACGCTATGACCGGAGGAATAAACTGTGGAGGGGGGCACCGCACACGGCTAAGAGAACAATTGATGAGCTATGGGGTGCCCCCCTGCCCCCATATACAAAGGAGGGCAGGAGGTGGCAGCCGGCCAGGAGGTGCGCGCCATGGGCGGAGTTCTACTAGGACTCCACTCGTAGTAGGATCCCCCCTTTCCTTTCTTCACCAGAGGGAAAAGGAAGGAGAGGGAGAGGGAGAGGGAAAAGGGGGCGCCGCCCCCTCCCCCTAGTGCAACTCGGACTGCCATGGGGGGGCGCGCGGCCACCCCTTGCGGCCCTCCTCTCTCTCCACTAAGGCCCATGTAGGCCCAATACTTCCCCGGGGGGTTCCGGTAACCCCTCGGTACTCCGGTAAAACACCCGAACCACTCGAAACCATTCCGATGTCTGAATACTACCTTCCAATATATGTATCTTTACCTCTCGACCATTTCAAGACTCTTCGTCATGTCCGTGATCTCATCTGGGACTCCGATCAAACTTCGGTCACCAAAACACATAACTCATAATACAAATCGTCATCAAACGTTAAGCATGCGGACCCTATGGGTTCGAGAACTATGTAGACATGACCGAGACACATCTCCGGTCAATAACCAATAGCGGAACCTGGATGCTCATATTGGCTCCTACATATTCTATGAAGATCTTTATCGGTCAAACCGCAATAACAACATATGTTATTCCCTTTGTCATCGGTATGTTACTTGCCCGAGATTCGATCGTCGGTATCATCATACCTAGTTCAATCTCGTTACCGACAAGTATCTTTACTCGTTTCGTAATGCATCATCCCGCAACTAACTCATTAATCACATTGCTTGCAAGGCTTATAGTGATGTGCATTACCGAGAGGGCCCAGAGATACCTCTCCGATACTCGGAGTGAAAAATCCTAATCTCGATCTATGCCAACCCAACAAACACCTTCGGAGACACCTGTAGACCATCTTTATAATCACCCAGTTACGTTGTGACATTTGATAGCACACAAGGTGTTCCTACGGTATTCGGGAGTTGCATAATCTCATAGTCATAGGAATATGTATAAGTCATGAAGAAAGCAATAGGAATAAAACTTAACGATCATTATGCTAAGCTAATGGATGGGTATTTGTCCATAACATCATTCTCTAATGATGTGACCCCGTTCATCAAATGACAACACATGTCTATGGTCAGGAAACTTAACCATCTTTGATTAACGAGCTAGTCAAGTAGAGGCATACTAGGGACACTCTGTTTGTCTATGTATTCACACGTGTACTAAGTTTCCGGTTAATACAATTCCAGCATGAATAATAAACATTTGTCATGATATAAGGAAATATAAATAAAAACTTTATTATTGCCTCTACGGCATATTTCCTTCCGTCTCCCACTTGCACTAGAGTCAATAATATAGATTACATAGTAATGATTCTAACACCCATGGAGTCTTGGTGTTAATCATGTTTTGCTTGTGGAAGAGGCTTAGTCAACGGATCTGCAACATTCGGGTCCATATGTATTTTGAAAATCTCTATGTCTCCCTGCTTGACTTGATCGCGGATGGATTTGAAGCGTCTCTTGATGTGTTTGGTTCTCTTGTGAAATCTGGATTCCTTCGCCAAGGCTATTGCTACAGTATTGTCACAAAAGATTTTCATTAGACCCGATGCACTAGGTATTACACCTAGATCGGTGAACTCCTACATTTGCTGCTTTCGAAGTAGATATATACTCCGCTTCACACGTAGATCCTGTCACGACGCTCTGCTTGGAACTGCACCAACTTACAGCTCCACCATCCAATATAGACACGTATCCGGTTTGCGACTTTGAGTCATCCGGATCAGTGTCAAAGCTTGCATCGACGTAACCATTTATGACAAGCTCTTTGTCACCTCCATAAACGAGAAACATATCCTTAGTCCTTTTCAGGTATTTCAGGATGTTCTTGACCGTTGTCCAGTGATCCACTCTTGGATTACTTTGGTACCTCCCTGCTAAACTTATAGCAAGGCACACATCAAGTCTAGTACACAGCATTGCATACATGATAGAACCTATGGCTGAGGCATAGGGAATGACTTTCATTTTATCCGTATCTTCTAAAGTGATCGGGCATTGAGTCTGACTCAACTTCACACCTTGTAACACAGGCAAAAGAACCCTTTCTTTGACTGATCCATTTTGAACTTCTTCAAGACTTCATCAAGGTATCTGCTTTGTGAAAGTCCAATTAAGCGTCTTGATCTATCTCTATAGATCTTGCTGCTCAATATATAAGCAGCTTCACCAAGGTCTTTCATTGAAAAATTCTTATTCAAGTATCTTTTTATGCTATCCAGAAATTATGTATTATTTCCAATCAACAATATGCCATCCACATATAATATTAGAAATGCTACAGAGCTCCCACTCACTTTCTTGTAAATACAGGCTTCTCCAAAAATCTGTATAAAACCATATGCTTTGATCACACTATAAAAGCATATATTCCAACTCCGAGATGCTTGCACTAGTCCATAAATGGATCGCTGGAGCTTGCACACTTTGTTAGCACCTTTAGGATCGACAAAACCTTCTGGTTGCATCATATACAACTCTTCTTTAAGATATCCATTAAGGAACACAGTTTTGACATCCATTTGCCAAATTTCAAAATCATAAAATGCGGCAATTGCTAACATGATTCGGACAGACTTCAGCATCGCTACGGGTGAGAAGGTCTCATCGTAGTAAACCCCTTGAACTTGTCAAAAACCTTTCGCAACAAGTCGAGCTTTGTAGACGGTAACATTACCGTGAGCGTCAGTCTTCTTCTTGAAGATCCATTTATTCTCTATGGCTTGCCGATCATCGGGCAAGTCAACCAAAGTCCACTCTTTGTTCTCATACATGGATCCCATCTCAGATATCATGGCCTCAAGCCATTTCGCGGAATCTGGGCTCATCATCGCTTCCTCATAGTTCGTAGGTTCGTCATGGTCTAGTAACATGACTTCCAGAACAGGATTACCGTACCACTCTAGTGCGGACCGTACTCTGGTTGACCTATGAGGTTCGGTAGTAACTTGATCTGAAGTTTCATAATCATCATCATTAACTTCCTCACTAATTGGTGTAGGCATCACTGGAACTGATTTCTGTGAAGAACCATTTTCCAATTTGAGAGAAGGTGCATGTGACGTCCGGATAATTAAGCTACAATGAACCTCCGCTAATGATGCCACGTCACCTCGGTTACCGTTGATAAACTCGCGTCAGTTCAAAACCCAGTTCAAATTTTAAAATAAAAAAAACAAAAGTTTTCCAACATTAAAACTAAAATGTTCGGAATGTGGCAAATAATGCATAGTAATTATTGGTGGAGAAACCACACTTCTCTAGAGTATTCAATTGCACTATAAACATTAAATTAGCGGTAATACTATTATTTAAATGCTCTTAAAAATGATGATAAAAAATACAAACTACTGCATTAAATGTGTCAAAATGTTTGTGGCGGTGGCATACTCACATCTACTAAATTTGCTACAACTTTTATCTTTTACTAAAACTAAAATAAATAAAAACTAAGTTAGAAAGGAAAAATAGATAAAATGAAAAAGGCCAAAACAAAAAAGCACATAAAAACAGAACCCTCCTGGCCAACTGGGCCACGACCCAGCTGGCCGGCCCACCGGCCCAACTGCGCCCCTGGCCTATATGGCCTGCCGAAGCTAGAACCCTAGCCTCTCCCCTCCCAGATCCCCTCCACTCCCCCTTGCCCCCTGGATCTGGACGGCGCCCATCCCCGTCGCCCCGCACGATCCTCCCACTCCTGCCGCACGCCCCCCACTCCTCCCGACTGAGATCCCCACTCCCTCTCGTTCTCTAGCGTCGCCGAGCACACCGTGCCTGATCCCTTGCCGCTTCGGAGCCCCACCTCGCCGGCGCACCAGCGCCCGAGGAACCGCCGCCTACCGCCGTCCGCAGCGCCCGAGGACGACCCCGCCGTCGCTTCTCGCGACCGCTCGGAGCTCCTCCGCCTCGACTTTGTCGGAGCCGCCGTCCATGTCTCCTCCCCAAAGGCTTCATCAAGCCTCGCCGCTTGTTCCCCTGCAACATGGGGTGAGGAAATCCCCCCTTCCCTCTCACCTTCCTATCGCCGCTTGGCCCCTGCTCTGGTTCGCCCGTCGCATCGCTGCAGCACGTGCCAACCACGGCATGGTCTCCCTACCGCTCCCCGTGCCTACGCCCCACAAGCCCCGCTGCATCGACCCACAGGGCTCGTGCCCACCTGCGCCCGCATAGGCCTCCGTCGCACTGCTTGCCCTACTGCTGCCCTCCCCTCGCACTGCACGACCGCTCTGCTCCCCGCGCCTTCCCTGCCGCGCATCACCTTGCTGCATGCTTCTTCCCTGCTGCCTCGCCGACAACGACACGCTCGCCCCGAGCCATTGCTGCTCCGGCGCCGCCCGCGCTCGCCTCGCCGAGCTAGCTGGAGATACCCTGCTGCCCCACCTCCGCCCTCTCCTGACGTCCCCCGTGTGAGCCACTGGCTCTGGCCGCCGGCATCCGTGTGCGTCGTGCGTGCCCAGCGCCCCCTCGGGCACGCGCCCGTTCGGGCGCCCGCACCGCTGCCCGCTAGCACCGGCGCCCGCTAGGCCCCCCTGGCCAATGACATGCGGGGCCGGCCCCTCTGAAACGTTAAAATGAATAATAATGATGATAAAAAAAGTAAAAATTTAATTAATTAATTAGGATAATTAATTAACTTAATTAACTTTGTTTCGTTAACTATAATTAAATCTAATTAACCTGCTAATTAAAATCTTAGTTGATAACTAGTGGACAACCTATGACATGTGGGACCCATCTGTCAGATTGAGTGGTCAACGGTGAGTTGGCCGCTGACGTCTTGCTGATGCAATATATTTTTTTGAATTAAGATAACTTAGAAAATGGATAAAAACTTAAAATTTTAATATAAAATAATCCGTAGCTTGGATGAAAATACTTTGTACATGAAAGTTGCTCAGAACGACGAGATAAATCTGAATACGTAGCCCGTTTGTCTGCCACACATCCCTAGCATAGCGAACACACAACTTTTCCCCTCCGGTCCGCCTGTCTGAAAACGCGAAACACCAGGAATACTTTCCCGGATGTTTTCCCGCTTCACCGGTATCACCTATCCCTGTGTTAGATCACCCCTGGCACCGCGTATTGCCTTGTTATATTTTGTGATGCTTTGTTTGCTCCGTATTTACTGTTTCTTCCCCCTCTTCTTCTTCGGTAGACCCTAAGACTGCCGGCGACCCCCAGTTCTACTACGGTGTTGACGACCCTTCCTTCTTGCCAGAGCAACCAGGAAAGCCCCCCCCCCCCCTGATCACCAGATATCGCCTATTCCTTCTCTCTACTGCTTGCATTAGAGTAGTGTAGCATGTTACTACTTTCGGTTAATCCTATTCTGCTGCATAGCCTGTCATTGTTGCTATAGTTGTTACCCTTACCTGCGATCCTAAATGCTTATTATAGGATGCTGGTATTCCATCGGTGGCCCTACATTCTTGTCCGTCTGCCATGCTATACTACCCGGCCGCGATCACTCGGGAGGTGATCACGGGCATATGTTATACACTTTATACTATTACATTACTTATGATACTGTTCGGAGATGGGGGCTAAAGGGGCAGGTGGCTCCATCCCGGTAGAGGTGGGCCTGGGTTCCCGAAGGCCCCCGACTGTCACTTTGTGGCAGAGCGACACGGCAGGTTGAGACCACCTAGGAGAGAGGTGGGCCTAGCCCTGGTCAGCGTTCGTGGTTACTTTAAAATAACACGCTTAACAAGTTCCTGGTATTTGATCTGTGTCTAGCCACTAGCCTATATGCACTAACCAACTACGCGGGAACAGTTATGGGCACTCGACGTCGTGGTTTCCAAGGTTGTCAGAATCGTGATTTTGAATCAGATCGGAGCTCCGATGGTAGGATCGCAAATCATAGAATCTTCACTATCAGGATCGTAGAAACTTAGATTCTATGAAGTAAAATCATAGAATCAGAGGGGTCAGTTTGGATAGTAAAGTCGTAGAATCGTATAACAGAATCGCGATTCTGACAACCTTGGTGGTATCAGCCGAAGCCTTCATGACATCAGCGACTGAGCGGCGCACGCCGGGTTGGACCGCGTAACGCAACTTCCTTTGTAATGGAGGTTGCTAGGTCTGCTCTCCGGCTGCCCACGCAACATGCAGGTGTGCAATGGGCGATGGGCCCAGACCCGTGCGCGCATAGGATTTAGACCGGCGTGCTGACCTCTCTGTTGTGCCTAGGTGGGGCTGTGACATGTTGATCTCCCGAGGCTGGGCATGACCCAGGAAAGTGTGTCCGGCCAAATGGGATCGAGCGTGTTGGGTCATGTGGTGCACCCCTGCAGGGAAGTTTATCTATTCGAATAGCCGTGATCTTCGGTAACAGGACAACTTGGAGTTGTACCTTGACCTTATGACAACTAGAACCGGATACTTAATAAAACACACCCTTCCAAGTGCCAGATATAACCCGGTGATCGCTCTCACACAGGGCGACGAGGGGAGGATCGTCGGGTAGGATTATGCTATACAATACTACTTGGTGAACTTACCATCTACTCTCTTCTACATGCTGCAAGATGGGGGCTGCCAGAAGCGTAGTCTTCGACAAGACGAGCTATCCCCCTTTTATTTTGGCATTCTATAGTTCAGTCCACTGATATTGCCCCTTATATACCCATGCATATGTAGTGTAGATCCTTGCTTGCGAGGTACTTTGGATGAGTACTCATGGTTGCTTTTGTCCCTCTTTCCCCCCTTTCCTTTCTTCGTGGTTGTCACAACCAGATGCTGGAGCCCAGGAGCCAGACGCCACCATCAACGACGACTCCTACTACACTGGAGGTGCCTACTACTATGTGCAGGCCGCCGCCGACAACCAGGAGTAGTTTAGGAGGATCCCAGGCAGGAGTCCTGCGCCTCTTTCGATATGTATACCAGTTTGTGCTAGCCATCTTATGGCAAATTTGTTTAACTCATGTCTGTACTCAGATATTGTTGCTGTCGCTGACTCGTCTATGATCGAGCACTTGTATTCGAGCCCTCGAGGCCCCTGGCTTGTATTATGATGCTTGTATGACTTATTTATGTTTTTAGAGTTGTGTTGTGATATCTTCCCGTGAGTCCCATATCTTGATCGTACACGTTTGCGTGCATGATTAGTGTACGATTGAATTGGAGGCATCACAGTACAACTACCTCATCAAGTTCTACTTTCCTCCCACTCACTTCTTTCGAGAGGAACTCCTTATCTTCAAAGGATCCATTCTTAGCAACACATATCTTGCCTTTGGATCTTTGATAGAAGGTGTGCCCAACAGTTTCCTTTGGGTATCCTATGAAGACACATTTCTCCGATTTGGGTTCGAGCTTATCAGGTTGAAGCTTTTTCACATAAGCATCGCAGCCCCAAACTTTAAGAAACGACAACTTAGGTTTCTTGCCAAACCGCAGTTCATATGGTGTCGTCTCAACGGATTTAGATGGTGCCCTATTTAATGTGAATGCAGCCGTCTCTAAAGTATAACCCCAAAATGATAGCGGTAAATCGGTGAGAGACATCATAGATCGCAGCATATCTAACAAAGTACGTTTACGACGTTCGGACACACCATTACGCTGTGGTGTTCCAGGTGGCGTGAGTTGCGAAACTATTCCACATTGTTTCTAATGAAGACCAAACTCGTAACTCAAATATTCACCTCCACGATCAGATCGTAAAAAATTAGTTTCATGTTACTATGATTTTCCACTTCACTTTGAAATTCTTTGAACTTTTCAAATGTTTCAGACTTATGTTTCATAAAGTAGATATATCCATATATGCTCAAATCATCTATGAAGGTCAGAAAATAATGATACCCACCACGAGCCTCAACACTCATCGGACCGCATACATCAGTATGTATTATTTCTAATAAGTCAATTGCTCGCTCCATTGTTCCAGAGAACGGAGTCTTAGTCATCTTGCCCATGAGGCATGGTTCGCAAGCATCAAGTGATTCAGAATCAAGTGATTCCAAAAGCCCATCAACATAGAGTTTCTTCATGCGCTTTACACCAATATGACGTAAATAGCAGTGCCACAAATAAGTTGCACTATCATTATTTACTTTGCATCTTTTGGCTTCAATATTATGAATATGTGTATCACTACGATCAAGATTCAACAAAAATTAGACCACTCATCAAGGGTGCATGATCATAAAAGATATTACTCATATAAATAGAACAACCATTATTCTCTGATTTAAATGAATAACCGTCTCGCATCAAACAAGATCCAGATATAATGTTCATGCTCAACGCTGCCACCAAATAACAATTATTCAGGTCTAAAACTAATCCTGAAGGTAGATGTAGAGGTAGCGTGCCGACGGCGATCACATCGACCTAGGAACCATTTCCAACGCACATCGTCACCTCGTCCTTAGCCAATCTTCGTTTAATCCGTAGCCCCTGTTTTGAGTTGCAAATATGAGCAACAGAACCAGTATCAAATACACAGGCGCTACTACGAGCATTACTAAGGTACACATCAATAACATGTATATCAAATATACCTTTCACTTTGCCATCCTTCTTATCCGCCAAATACTTGGGGCAGTTCCCAGACTTGGGCTTCTTCCCAAGAGCAACAACTTGCTTGCTATTCTTCTTAAAGTTCCCCTTCTTACCTTTGCCCTTTTTCTTGAAACTAGTGGTCTTGTTAGCCATCAACACTTGATGCTTCTTCTTGATTTCTACCTTTGCGGCCTTTAGCATCGAGAAGAGCTCATGAATTGTATTTTTCAGCCCTTGCATGTTATAATTCATCACGAAGCCTTTATAGCTTGCTAGCAGTGATTAAAGAACTCTGTCAATGACACTATCACCAGGAAGATTAACTCCCAACTGAGTCAAGTGGTTATGGTACCCAGACATTTTGAGTATATGTTCACTGACAGAACTGTTCTCCTCCATCTTGCAGCTATAGAACTTGTTGGAGACTTCATATCTCTCAACTCGGGCATTTTCTTGAAGCTTTAACTGCTGGAACATCTCATATGCTCCATGACGTTCAAAACGTCTTTGAAGTCCTGATTCTAAACCGTAAAGCATGGCACACTAAACTATCGAGTAATCATCAACTTTAGTCTGCCATACGTTCATAACGTCCGGAGTTGCTCCTGCAACGGGCCTTGCACCTAGCAGTGCTTCCAGGACGTAATTCTTCTATGCAGCAATGAGGATAATCCTCAAGTTACGGACCCAGTTCGTGTTGTTGCTACCATCATTTTTCAACTTAACTTTCTCTAGGGACGTGATACGTCTCTGACGTATCTACTTTTCCAAACACTTTTGCCCTTGTTTTGGACTCTAACTTGTATGATTTGAATGGAACTAACCCAGACTGACGCTGTTGTCAGCAGAATTGCCATGATGTTGTTTTATGTGCAGAAAACAAAAGTTCTCGGAATGACCTGAAACTCCACGAAACATCAAGTTAAAAATAATAAAAAATCCTCGCCAAAGATGAAGACCAGGGGGCCCACACCCTATCCACGAGGGTGGGCCCCCCCTAGCGCCTCCCTACCTCGTGGGCCCCCTGGAGCTCCTCCGACGCCAACTCCAGCTCTATATATTTGCTTTCGGGGAGAAAAAATCAAGGAGAAGAAATCATCGTGTTTTACGATACGGAGCCGCCGCCAAGCCCTAAAACCTCTCGGGAGGGCTGATCTGGAGTCCGTTTGGGGCTCAGGAGAGGGGGATTCGTCGCCATCGTCATCATCAACCATCCTTCATCACCAATTTCATGATGCTCACCGCTGTGTGTGAGTAATTCCATCGTAGGCTTGCTGGATGGTGATGGGTTGGATGGGATATATCATGTAATCGAGTTAGTTTTGTTAGGGTTTGATCCCTAGTATCCACTATGTTCTGAGATTGATGTTGCTATGACTTTGCTATGCTTAATGCTTGTCACTAGGGCTTGAGTGCCATGATTTCAGATCTGAACCTATTATGTTTTCATGAATATATGTGTGTTCTTGATCCTATCTTGCAAGTCTATATGTGTTATGATCCGGCAACCCCGAAGTGACAATAATCGGGACCACTCCCGGTGATGACCTTAGTTTGAGGAGTTCATGTATTCACTATGTGCTAATGCTTTGTTCTGGTTCTCTATTAAAAGGAGGCCTTAATATCCCTTAGTTTCCATTAGGACCCCGCTGCCACGAGAGAGTAGGACAAAAGATGTCATGCAAGTTCTTTTCCATAAGCACGTATGAGTATATTCGGAATACATGCCTACATTACATTGATGAATTGGAGCTAGTTCTGTGTCACCCTATGTTATGACTATTACATGATGAACCGCATCCGGCATAATTATCCATCACCGGTCCAATGCCTACGAGCTTTCCATCTACTGGTTTACACTTATTTACTTTCCTGTTGCTACTATTACAATCATTACAAAACACCAAAAATATTACTTTTGCTTTCTTTACTTTTGTTACTGTTACCACCACAATCATATTACTTTGCTACTAAACACTGTGTTGCAGATATTAAGTTTCCAGGTGTGGTTGAATTGACAACTCAGCTGCTAATACTTGAGAATATTCTTTGGCTCCCCTTGTGTCGAATCAATAAATTTGGGTTGAATACTCTACCCTCGAAAGCTGTTGCGATCCCCTATACTTGTGGGTTATCAAGACTAATTTCTGGCGCTGTTGCCGGGGAGCATAGCTCTATTCTTTGAGTCACTTGGGATTTATATCTGCTGGACACTATGAAGAACTTGAAAGACGCTAAGACAACAATTTATCCCTCAATTACGAGGGGAGGTAAGGAACTGCCATCTAGCTCTGCACTTGATTCACCTTCTATTATGAGTAAGCTTGCGACACCTAAACCTGCTTCTGCTATTCGTTCTGATATGTCGCATGTTATTGATGATGCCACTTCTGCTCTGCATGATACTTATGATGAAACTACTTCTATGCCTGATAATGTTGTGCCCCTTAGTGAATTTCTTGATGAACAAATTGCTAGGGCTAGAGAGAAAGAAATTATTGAATCTAATTATATTGATGAAAGTGATGATGAAGATAGGCCTGTTATTCCTAAGGGTTATGTTTTTGTTATGGAATCCTCTGCCGTTATTTTAGCTTGCAGAGATAGTCGTGAACTTAAGAGGCTATCAATTAAATGGAACAAGGAATCTCTCAGAGATAGAATGAGGCCTGACCCTGCTTTCGCCACTTCACCTATTTGTGTTCCCGATAAGGATTATGAATTCTCTGTTGATCCTGATATAATTACTTTGGTTGAATGTAATCCTTTTCATGGCTATGAATCTGAAACTGTTGTGGCACATCTTACTAAATTAAATTATATAGCCACCCTGTTCACGAATGATGAGAGATCTCGCTACTTTTATATCCTTCAAATATTTCCGTTCTCATTAAAGGGTGATGCTAAGATATGGTTTAATTCTCTTGATCCTGATTGTGTGTGTAGTCCCCAGGATATGATTTATTACTTCTCTGCTAAATATTTCCCTGCTCATAAGAAACAAGCTGCTTTAAAGGAAATATACAACTTTGTGCAAATTGAAGAAGAGAGTCTCCCAAAAGCTTGGGGGAGGCTTCTCAAGTTACTTAATGCTTTGCCTGATCATCCTCTTAAGAAAAATGAAACACTTGATATCTTTTATAATGGACTAACCGATGCTTCCAGAGATTACCTGGATAGTTGTGTTGGTTCTCTTTTCAAGGAAAGAACACCGGATGAAGCTGAAATTCTATTGAATAATATGTTGGGAAATGAAAATAATTGGGCACCTCCTGAGCCAGCTGCCGCTCCAATTACTGAGCATATTCCTACACCAACTCCGAAGAAGAGAGGTGTTCTATTTCTCAGTCCCGAGGATATGCAAGAGGCAAAGAAATCTATTAAAGAAAAAGGTATTAAAGCTGAAGATGTTAAGAATTTACCTCCTATTGAAGAAATACATGGTCTTAATTTACTGCCTGTTGAAGAAACATATGATCTTGATCCATTACCTATTGAAGAACCTCCTGATCTTGATAACCCGACACAGGTAGTAAAGGTAAATTCTCTCTATAGATTTGATGAAGGTGATATTCCTCACTATAAGTCTGCTAAACAATGCTTAGATGAGTTTGATAACTTTACGTTTAAGCAAGAAGACTTCAATGCTTATTTTGGTAGACAGTTAAAACAAAATGCTTATATGATCAAACACTTGGGTGATTATATGGCTAATATTAGAGGTGAACTTAAACTTGTTAGCAAACATGCTTCTATGGTTACCACTCAAGTAGAACAAGTACTTAAGGCTCAAAAAGAATTGCTCGATGAAATGAATAGTAAGAAAAATGATTATGCTGTTAGAGTGGCTAGTAGAACTGGTAGAATGACTCAGGAACCTTTGTATCCTGAAGTCCACCCTAAGAGAATTGAACAAGATTCTCATAGAAATAATATTGATGCACCTAGTCCTTCTAAAAGGAAGAAGAAGAAAAATGATAGGACTTTGCAAACTTCTAGTGAACGTATTGCTGAACCACCTGATAATCCAAATGATATCTCTATGTCTGATGCTGAAACACAATCTGGTAATGAACATGAACCTAGTGAAAATGTTAATGATGATATTCATGATGATGCTCAACCTAGTAATGATAATGATGTAGAAATTGAATCTGCTGTTGATCTTGATAACCCACAATCAAAGAATCAATGTTATGATAAGAGAGACTTTGTTGCTAGGAAACATGGTAAAGAAAGAGAACCTTGTGTTCAGAAACCCATGCCTTTTCCTCCAAAACCATCCAAGAAAAAGGATGATGAGTCTTTTGAGCGCTTTGCTAAAACGATTAGACCTATCTTTTTGCGTATGCGATTGACTGATATGCTCAAAATAAATCCTTATGCTAAATAAATGAAAGATATTGTCACTAATAAAAGAAAGATACCGGAAGCTGAAATTTCCACCATGCTTGCTAATTATACTTTTAAGGGTGGAATACCAAAGAAACTTGGAGATCCAGGAGTACCTACTATACCATGCTCCATTAAAAGAAAATATGTTAAAACTGCTTTATGTGATCTTGGAGCCGGTGTTAGTGTTATGCCTCTCTCTTTATATCGTAGACTTGACTTGAATAAGTTGACACCTACTGAAATACCTTTGCAAATGGCTGAGAAATCAACTGCGATACCTGTCGGTATTTGTGAGGATGTGCCTGTTGTAGTTGCAAACGTTACTATTTTAACAGACTTTGTTATTTTTGATATTCCCGAGGACGATACTATGTCTATTATTCTTGGAAGACCTTTTCTGAATACTGCAGGGGTTGTTATAGATTGCAATAAAGGCAATGTCACTTTTCATGTTAATGGTAATGAACATACGGTACAATTTCCGAGGAAACAACCTCAAGTTCATAGTATCAACTCTATTGGAAAAAGTCCATCGATTATATTTGGAGGTTTTGAATTTCCTCTTCCTACTGTCAAAAAGAAATATGATATTCTTATTATTGGGGATGTGCATATACCCGTTGAGGTAATATAGTGTTATTCGAAATTTCTCCGGTTTCATGCTATTCGGAATGAGTTCATTAACAAGACTTGATCAACCTTGTTAGTGGATTCCTTTTGATGAGCATGAGATGGATGAAACTAGAAGCACAACCTTTTGTACCCTCTTTAGACTTTCTGTTGTTTAGTTGAAATAAAGTAAAAATAGTAATTTTCTATCTGTTTCCTGGTTTATCCGTGCAATATAAAAATACCCCGAAAATAAAAGTCCTCCAAATGCCATGCCAATTTAATATGATTTTTTCGGGAATATTTGAGGATTTATAGTACTGAAAGCACCACGGGGGGAGCTGCCACCTGGCCACGAGGGTGGAGGGCGTGCCCTACCCCCAGGGCGCGCCCCCTACCTCGTGGGTCCACGGTGGCCCTCCTCCTCTTATTCCTGCACCCATCCTCTTCTTCTTCCTCCCACAAACACGAATATCTGGTTCAAGCACGAGTTCTAGCTCACCTTGCTGTGATTTTTGATCTCCTTGCTCAAAGCAGCTCTCGCAAAACTGCTTGGGGAGATTGTTCCTTGATATGCGACTGCTCCATTGGTCCAATTAGTTTTTGTTCTAGTGCTTTATTCTTTGCAAATTTGTGTTGCATAGGTGACCATGTTCTTGAGCTTGCATGTCAAATTTATATGGTTCCAAGTAGTTCTAATGCTTGATATAAGCTCTAGGCACTTGTAGGAATTGTTGCTATCAATTTTGTTGAGCTTGGTTCACTTTTGTTTGAAGTTACTAAAAATTTGAGAAATTTTTCAGAGAAAAGCAATATGCTTAGGAAGATGTTCCAAGACGGTTCTTCAAGGAAGCAAGGCCCCAGGTTTGCAATGCATGATGCTGATGAGGAGCCCCCAAAGGACGCTCCAGTGCGGCCCTGTGAATGGCCTTCGGAAAATTTTATGGATCGAGCAGGAATCAAAGAAGAATTTAACGCATATTTGCGTAACGCCGATCTTGTCGACTTTGAGGCAAACAAATGCTCACAGTATCATGATCTCACTAGTTCATTTGTGAGGAGGTTTGAGTTTTCATCTTCTCGTAATTCTCCTTCAGTCATGTTTGATCTTTATGATAAATCTTATACCATGGACTTAGAGGATTTTACTTTTCCCTGCAAACTTCCACAATGGGGTAGTACTATTGATCCCTGCAAATCTGAATTTAGAAACTTTCTTGCTAGTATAACTGTAAGGGAATCTAGGGATATAACGCAAGCCACCATAGGGAGCATTCACTTTCCTGCTACACATTATTTTGCTCTCTTCTTAGGTAGGTGTATAAATGCTAAGGATGAAGCATGTCACATGTGTGTCCCTGACCTTAGCATTCTCAGGAGTGCTGTGTTAGGAGACCAATCTTATCATATGGGAGAAATTGTAGCACGTAGGTTGCATCATATTAGATATAATGGAGATTTCTTTGGAGGAATTTATGCAACCCGCTTAGCTAATTTTCTTGAGATAGACGTTCGCGAGGGAGATATGGAGTTGCCTCCTGCTTATTTAGATTTTGATTCTATGGCCTCCCACCAGTTTGTCGAGAGGACTGAATCACCTCTCCAGTATCGACTAATCTTTAACAAACGACATGTTGTCCATATTACTCTCCCTGCTCCTGCCTTCTTTGATTCCCAGACAAAAGGAAGATATACCATTACCAAAGAGGAGGCGGATGAGTACGAAAGGGAAGCAGAGGCAGCTCGCCGCCACGCTGCAACAAAGGAGGCGATAGCCGCTGCATCACAGTACGACCCCAGCTACACCTACGGGTATCCGCCAGGCTATCCCTGGCAATAAACCAACTTAGGGCAAAAGCCTAAGCTTGGGGGAGTATGTATTTATCATCAACATTACATTTATGTTTACACACACTCATTGCTAGATGTCGGTGCTCATACTCTTTCACTGTAATATCCATCCTAGTTTATTTTCTTTTTCTTGCTTTCTTCTTGTGTGTTTGTTAAACCTTAAGAAAAAACCAAAAAATAGTAGTAGTTTACTTTTGTGCTGTAGTAGTAATAGTTAATTAAAAAGAAAAACCCAAAAATATTTTCCATTCTTCTTTTGCTTGTTGGGAGCTTTCCCGTGTAAATAGTTTTATTTCTTTTCTTTTCTTTGGGGTCGACAGGAGAAGACCATGATTAAATTGTTGAAGTGGCTCTTATATGCATTATTGTTGATTTAACCAAGAGCCCATATTTGCTTTGTCTTCTCCTGTTTATTGAATGCTCGCATATTCCAGCTTAGTCCGATGTGTTGGATTTCGGGTTCCTGCAGACCATTGAGGTTCGAACTCTGGGGTGCGCGCGGAAATCTCTCCCCTACTGTTCTACATCCAATCTCCCGAGTGATCTAAGCTGGAAAAACGATGAACAACACAAGGGACACGAGATTTATACTGGTTCGGGCCACCGTTGTGGTGTAATACCCTACTCCAGTGTGTGGTGTGGTGGATTGCCTCAGGGGCTGATGATGAATAGTACAAGGGAAGAACAGCCTCGTGAGAGGTGTTCTTGAGCTGGTGCAATGAACTGTTTGAGTGAGTTCAGTCGCCTCCCTCTCTCTACTTGGGCTCTACCAGATTTCTCTACCCTAGACCTGATTGCCCTTACTCTATGGTGGCTAGCTCTATTTATGGAGGCCCTGGGCCTCTCCCCAAATAATGAGCGGGAAGGGCGCCAACAATTGGCCATTTTGAAGGGGAACATCTAGTACAAGTTATCCTTACCAAAGGTGGTCTTCGGCTGCCAAAAGCACCGGTGGTGACGCCGTCTTGGGCTCCACAGTGACCTCCGTCTTGCCGTCCGGCTGGTCTTGGTCTCGTTGCACCAGAATGGTAACCTTTTCCTGATGCCTTGGCCTGTGCTTGCCTCCTTTGCACCGAAAGGGAAACAAGGAATTCTACGCAGGCTGGCACCTTCCTGGTCTTGATTCGTCATGGCTTGCGTCATGGGCTCCTCGCGAGGTACCCCTGCCTTGATCTCTCCGCCTTCTCGCGAGCCTATCTGACGAGGCTGCCTCTGAGGAAGCTTCCTGTTGTCCGCCCCGCAAGGCTTGGCCCCTCGTGAGGGTCTTGAGCTTGAGCTGATGAAGATCGGCCGCGCTGGGCCCCCACTTGAGCCACGCCGCAGGCCGCAGGCAGGCAAGTTTGGGGACCCCCGTTCCCAGAACGCCGACAGTAGCCCCCAGGCCCAAGGCGCGCGTGGGCTTGGCCTAGCAGGGAAGCGAAGGGGCAAGTGAGAAGCGCCGCGGGCCCTAAAAGCCTGCGGGCTTGGACGCCGCGTGGCGGTTGATTGGACGTGGGCGACTGCGCTTCCCCACGACGCATCGGCAACCGCACGACTTGACAAGTCCCTGCATGCAGAGGAACGAGTCATGATTACCTGCGATCGTTGTGCTTGACAGTTGGCCTCCTCCGGCTATAAGTACGGGGCTGCGTGAGCTGCTTCAGTCCATTCCATCCTGCTACTCCTCTTTTCTTCTTCCTCGTCCTTGCTCCTTCATACACCAATGGCACCAATCCGCCGGTTCTCTGCAGAAGAGAAAGGGAAGGCCCCCCGTGAGGGTCCAGACCCCCTTCCGCCGAAGAAACGGCCGGTCCTATGCCACCAAGATGAGGGTGCCCCGCATGAGGTGTCGAGGCCGTGGTACGAGCGGCCGCCGCCTGGGTTTCCGCTGCCCTTGTATGCCCGCGTCGTGGGTCCTGGGGGAGAGGGTGCCAAACCACACCGACAGCGCCGCCGCCGATGTCGGCGGGTCACGGTGGTGCGCATCGTCCCCCCTGGAGTCCACGCCGAGCGCTCCTCTCGCGAGCTCGTGCTCCACGCCACCATGCCTCTGAGCTCTTGGATCCGCCTTCCCCCTTCCTTCGCCTTCGAGATGCTGCGGAGCAGGGCTCTAGAGCTCTAGCTGCAGAACGCCGGCTGCAGCACCCCGGCGACCGAAGCGGAGATCGCGGTCGTTGCTCCGGGCAAGGTCTTCATGACCCGGGGCTGGGGCGAAATCGCCCGGGTCTGCTGCCCGGTAGGGGCCCTCGTAATTCATCTTGAATACGACGGCGCCTCCCTGATGTTCTTCAAGGTCTTCGATGCTGAAGGACGCCGGCTGGAGTGCTGCCCCAAAGGGGGCGGCGAACCGGCGAGGACTTGGCTCGCCCGTCGGCCCTCCAGCAGCTCTTCAGGCAGCAGCGGAGGAACTAGGGAATCCAGGGGCTCCCCCGAGCTTCTCGTGACTCCGGAGACGAGTGACGACAGCTATGAGCCTCCGAGCTCGCGCCGTGCTCGGAGCGGGGTAACTACGTCCAGCCGCCATCGGCACTGATCTGGATGGGGTTGGCGCCGGTGGCGGGCAGCCCTTCTGTTGATAAGGTCGTCCCCTGGGTGATTAGCGTTCTTTAGGATTAGCACCTTTTGTTTTCTGCAAGGAATCGGAGCAACACCCTGTGGGGGGCATGTAAGGCATTTGTCGTGTCTTTTGTGAATATTATATCCTTGATATGAAATGATGCGGGGTGCTTGTCCTGTTCTGGCTAGGCTCCCCCTTTCTATCCTCACAAGGGCCTTGCACTCTACCCCGACAGGTCCCAGTCCCCAGGCGGACTTCAGTCGTCGCTGGTATGCCAGGTCGCGATGCCGTGGTCAAGGCCAGGAGGTGAGCGGCCCGAGGTCTGGTAAGAGCCCCTGAGTCGCGATGCTCGGGAGGTCCCCTTTAGCGCCCAAGCAGTGCCCGCTAGGTGAGAAAGGAAGGCAGCGTCGCCGCAACAGAACCGCACTGGGCGAGGGTGTGGCGCTGCGTTAGTCCAACTTCTGTAAGGGCGTGACTTATCTTTTGAATCGGTGTAGCTCCCTAACGAAGCGCCCGGCCCGAGCGATGGCAGCCGAGGCGCCGCTGGGTTGGGTCCTCGCGAGCTTCTCCCCGCTCCCCCGCACTTTCCTTAATGCTCTACATCCTCAGGTCCCGGCCCTCGAGCGAGCTCAGCCGCCGCTAGTATGACAGGTCGCGATGCCGTGGGTCAAGGCCAAGGGATGAGGGCTGGAGAGCCAGTAGGAGCCCATGAGTCGCGATGCTCAGGCGCCCCCCTTTTAACGCGCAAGCGGTCCGTGCCGGAGAGAGGAAGAGAAAACCCGCGACGTTCCCGTTGTTGTTTTTGGAGCAGGTCCTGCACATCAATCATGTGGAGAAAGAAGATTTGTGGTTACGGTTGCCAGCCAACCTTGGGTCGCTTCGAAGAGGTGATCGGGGCACTGAGGGCCTGGTGAGGTGGCGCCTTGCGGGGCTGCCGTGGCCAGAGCTCGGCCTCTCAGATTTATCAGTGTTGCACGGACGGACCCGTGCGCAAATGCCGTGCCATTAGCGAGTGGCTCCGCAGGTGGACGTCAATTGAGCAGGCGATTAGGTCGGGGATGTTAATCACGTAGGAGGAAACTCATTTCAAGTAGATGCAGGAAAAGCAAACGCCGCTGGGACAGGCCCGAGCAGCTTGGGGATGATGCAGCCCGAGGGGCGCCCCCAATAAGGCAAGTAAAGAGCGTAAGCAAAACGGATACGTGCCGCAGGGACGGACCCACGCAGCCTGGGAATGATGCGGCCCTCTGAGCGCTCCCAGCTAAAAACGGAACTTAGGAAGATGTCACCTAGTGTTGTTTGAAGATGAAGTGATGCTGAAGAAGCGAGCGATGTGTAGTGAAGACGTCGACCCTCACGAGCCCCCAGGCCCAGGAGCCTCGGGAGGCTCTGGGGTACAGGCGGGTCCTCGAGGGCCGTCTCCATCTCCGCCAGGACCGCCCAATGCCTAACCTCCTGAGCCTCCAGAATGCTCCTCAGCAGGCGCTGATGAGCGGCGACCGCATTTGGCAGGCCGAAAGGCATGCAGACGTAGATGTGAGGTGGACCCTCGCAACGCCCCGCGCACGAAGACCAGAGGCGCTCCTGAGATGCGGCTCGGTTGAGCCCCGGTACGTCGATGCAGACGTGCAGCCCCCCGTCCTCGCCTGGTTGTGGGGGCATGGTGGGCAAGCGGCGGCTACCGCGCATGACTCTTGACTCCTGTAGTTCCTGGGCGTTTCTTGCGATGAACTCCTGAGGGTTCGATCTCCCTTGCCTTGTGCCTTCCTGAAGGAAACATGCCCGAAAGCACCCTTCCAAGTGGTGCCCGAGCGCATCCCTCGCAATCTTGGCAAGGTCGGTGGCTCTGCATGAAAGAGCCCCCGAGCCCTGCCTGCGGAGGGCGCCGGGCGCGCCTTCCTATGCGCGAGAGTGGGGCGCCCCCTAATTGGGCGCAGACCCTGACGCAGCACCTCCGGAGGCGCCTTCCTCCGTATGGCTTGGGTCAGGCGAAACTTTCTTCTTCTTGAGGGTTGCCTCGGGAGGTGCTCCGCTCCCGCGATCTGGGTCTTCGATTGCTGCGGCTTGGAACGCACGCTGAAGTGAACACCCTACGTCTCTTTCTTCACAAGGTACGGTGATGACTCCACCGCTTCCCGGCATCTTGACGACATTGTAGCCATGGCGCGTCACTGCCATGAACTAGGCCAGGGCTGGGTACCCGAGGATGGTGTTGTACGGCAGACGAATGTGGGCGACGTCAAAGTCGATGATCTCGGTGCGGTAGTTGTTGCGCTGCCCGAAGGTGACCGGAAGGCGAACTTGCCCTATTGGAACAGTGGAACCATCAGTGACTCCTGAGAAGGGCTTGGTTGGCTGAATCTGATCGTACGGCACTTGGAGATCGTCAAACGTTTCGACGGACAGGACATTGAGCCCTGCCCCGCCGTCAATGAGGGTCCTGGTGACCTGCACGTTGCTGATAACTAGGGAGCAGAGCATAGGGAGGACTCCGGCCGTTGCCGTGCACTTGAGCTGATCTGCTGAGCTGAACGTGATAGCGCACGCAGACCACCTGAGAGGGCACGTGGCCTCGAGCCAAGGGAGGACTGCATTCACGTCACGAGCAAACTGCTTGAAGATGCGCTGTGAGGCTGGGGCCTGCGCGCCTCCCAAGATGCATGCGATTGCGCGCGGCTCCTGGAAGCCCCCAGCCCCCTCGTCCTGATGCTGGTCTTCTTGCCTCCTTGGTGGTGGCGGCAGAGGAGGAAGGCCTGCATTGCCGCGTGGTCGATCCTCGCGAGGTTGATCCCTCCAACCTCCCTCGCGAGGCTGGTCCTGCCAGTGATTCTCGCGAGGTCGGTCACGCCACCCTTGGCGAGGGCCACGGTCTTCCCATCGTCCTCCACCTCTTTCTCCTCCTCGGCCATAGCCCATGTTGTTGCGCTCGGGGCGGCGGCCGATTCGCCCATCTCGCACGGCTCTGAGTTCTTGACATTCGTTGGTGTTGTGGGTGTGGAGGTCGTGGTACACGCAGTACCGGCTTCCCTTGGATGACTCAGGCTTATCCTTTCCTCGCTTGGTGTCCGGCTCTGCTGCAAGCATGGCAGCCCCCTTGCGCTTCACGTACTTGGCCTTGGGCTTCTTTTCTTCTGGTCGGCCGCTGGGAGTTCGAGGAGGGAAAGATGCCCTTCCTCGGCCCTGGCGCACTTGGTCGCCAGGTTGAACAGCTCCAGGGATGTGCATAGGTTTTCATGGATTGCGAGCTCCTCCTTCATCTTGATGTCGCGTACGCCGTCGGAGAAGGCCGAGATGATAGCTTCTTCAGTCACCTTGGGGATCTTGAGGCGGGCGCTGTTGAAGCACTGGGTGTATTTCTGCAGGGTCTCGCCTTGCTGTTGCTTGATGCGGCGCAGGTCGCTCACGGCCGGGGGCCGGTCGCGAGTGCCCTGGAAGTTGGTGATGAAGCGAGTGGGCATCTCGTCCCATGAGGAGATCGTACCAGGAGCCAGATTCAGGAGCCAGGTGCGGGCCCCATCCTTGAGCGCCATGGGAAACCAGTTCACCATGACCCTTTCGTCTCCGTTGGCGGCTTCGATCCACAGCTCATAGAGCTATAGGAACTCCGCTGGGTCCGCCGTGCCATCATAGCGAGGGGGAAGGTCAGGCTTGAACTTGCCTGGACATGCGATGCCGCGCAGCTCGGGGGTGAGGACGCGGCAACCTGCTGTGGCCACCGGCGCCTTTTGCTGGTGCTGGGCTTGCTGCTGGGGATCACCGTGCACCGCCGCTTGGAGCAGCACAGGGTCTTGGCGTAGGGGTGCAGGGATGCAATATTGGCGCGCCGGTGCTGGGAGCGCGCGAGCACCTTCTTGGGGACGAGGGATCTCTTGGCAGCTCCTTTCTTGCTGCGCTGGCGCAGGGTGCCAGGGGCCCCGCCCCGGGGCTGCACGCCTTGGAGCCAGGGCGCCTTCTTGGGGAGGATATGGTGGAGGCACCTCCTGATCCCCTCCCCCTGCACGGAACGGAGGGCGAGGCAGCGGGAGGGACCGCAAGGGGGAGCCCCCTGCGATGCTGACGAGCTCAGTGATGCGGGTGAGCCAGTCCTCCTAGAGGTCGTCGACCGGGCGGTAGTGCAGGAGCTCTCTTGCCAGGAGCAGCGAGGAGTGCGCATCCATGGGAGCGCGATGGGCGTGGGACGACGAGCCGGCTGGAGCCAGCGACGGGGAGGCGGTGCGGCCATCCTGCCGCACCGAAGGATGTTGGGACGAGGCCTGCTGCTCGTTCCCCACCGGGCCGGTCGCGGCGTTGGCGACAGGCGACGGGGAACGACGAGGTCGGCCGCCGACTGGCACCGTCTGGGCGACGGGGTGGTGAGAGCAGCCTGGTGCTCGGCGCGAGCTCGATGAGCGTCAGCCATGGACACAACGGCAGATCACACGCGAACAACGGAAGAAAGATCCAGGCGCACCCCTACCTGGCGCGCCAAATGTCGGATTTCGGGTTCCGGCAGACCCTTGAGGTTTGAACTTTGGGGTGCGCGCGGAAATATCTCCCCTACCATTCTACGTCCAATCTCCCGAGCGATCTAAGCTGGAAAAACGATGAACAACACAAGGGACACGAGATTTATACTGGTTCGGGCCACCGTTGTGGTGTAATACCCTACTCCAGTGTGTGGTGTGGTGGATTGCCTCAGGGGCTGATGATGAATAGTACAAGGGAAGAACAGCCTCGTGAGAGGTGTTCTTGAGCTGGTGCGATGAACTGTTTGAGTGAGTTCAGTCGCCTCTCCCTCTCTCTCTCTCCCTCTCTCTCTCTCTCTTTCTCTACTTGGGCTCTACCAGATTTATGTACGCTAGACCTGATTGCCCTTACTTTGTGGTGGCTAGCTCTATTTATAGAGGCCCTGGGCCTCTCCCCAAATAATGAGCGGGAAGGGCGCGAACAATTGGCCATTTTGAAGGGAACATCTAGTACAAGTTATCTTGACCAAAAGTGGTCTCCGGCTGCCAAAAGCACCGGTGGTGACGCCGTCTTGGGCTCCACAGTGACCTCCGTCTTGCCGTCTGGCTGGTCTTGGTCTCGTTGCACCAGAATGGTAACCTTTGCCTGATGCCTTGGTATGTGCTTGCCTCCTTTGCATCAAAAAGGAAACAAGGACTCTGCGCAGGCTGGCGCCCGCCTGGTCTTGATTCGTCATGGCTTCATCACGGGCTCCTCGCGAGGTACCCCTGCCTTGATCTCTCCGCCTTCTCGCGAGCCTGCCTGACGAGGCTGCCTTTGAGGAAGCTTCCTGTTGTCCGCCCCGCGAGGCTTGGCCCCTCGCGAGGGTCTTGAGCTTGAGCTGATGAAGATCGGCCGTGCTGGGCCCCCACTTGAGCCACCTCGCAGGCCGCAGGCTGGCAAGTCTGGGGACCCCCGTTCCCAGAACGCCGACACGATGCACGTGCACTCTTATTATTATTCACTTCATTCGGTCGTGCAAGTGAAAGGCAATTATGATGATATATGATGGGCTGAACTGAGATGAGAAAAGTTGGTATGAACTCGACCTCTCTTGTTTTTGTAAATATGATGAGTTCATCATTCTTGATTCAGCTTATTATGAATAAACATGTTTGCAATGACAATTAGAGATCATAGTTGCTTATGCCATGCTTGATTAGCTATGAGTTATAATGGTTACCCTTGTGTGCCAACATGCTATCGAAATGGTTGTGATGTGGTATGATGGGATGGTATCCTCCTTTGGATGATTTATGTGACTTGACTTGGCACATGTTCACGCATGTAGTTGAAACAAAATTAACATAGCCTTCACGATATTTATGTTCATGGTGGATTATATACTACTCATGCTTGCATCCAGTGTTTATTAATTTTAATGCATGTTCATGGCTGTTGTCGCTCTCTAGTTGGTCGCTTCCCAGTCTTTTGCTAGCCTCCACTTGTATTAAGCGGGAACACTGTTTGTGCATCCAATCCCTTAAACCCCAAAGTTATTCCAGATGAGTCCACTATATCTTAATATATGTGGTATCTACCTGCCGTTCCAAGTAAATTTGTATGTGCCAAACTCTAAACCTTCAAATAAACATTCTGTTTTGTATGCTCGAATAGCTCATATATCAACTAGGACTGCCCATATCTTCCATGTTAGGCGGGTTATTCTCAAGAGGAGTGGACTCCGCTCCTCACGCACGAGAAAATGGCTGGTCACCGGGATGCCCAGTCCCATGCTTTATGCAAACTAAATCAAAATTAATTGCAAACAAAACTCCCCCCGGGACCTGATGTTAGTGGGAGGCACTCATTGTTTCGAGCAAGCCTTGGATCAATGCTTGTTGGTGGAGGGGGAGTATAAACTTTACCATTCTGTTTGGGAACCGCCTATAATGTGTGTGGCATGGAAGATATCGCCATCTCTTAGTTGCTATGTTGACAATGAAAGTATGCCACTCAAAATATTATTTATCTCTATTTCAAAACCGAGCTCTGGCACCTCTACAAATCCTTGCTTCCCTCGGCGAAGGGCCTATCTATTTACTTTTATGTTGAGTCATCACCCTCTTATTAAAAAGCACTAGCTGGAGAGCACAGCTGTCATTTGCATTCATTACTATTAATTTATATTGGGTATGACTATGATTGGATCTCTCTTACCATGAATTACAATGTCTAGTCAGTCCTTGATCTTTAAAGGTGCTCTGCATTTATGTTTTCCGGTCTCAGAAAGGGCTAGCGAGATACCATCCTGTTATATCATATTATGATTGTTTTGAGAAAGTGTTGTCATCCGAGATTTATTATTATGGCTCGCTAGTTGATTATGCTATTGATATGAGTAATCATGAGACCTGAGAATTATTGCAAATGTGGTTAGTTATGATCTTTGCTGAAAACTTGAATGTTGGCTTGATATATTTCCAACAACAAGAGCAAACAGAGTTTGTAAAAGTTTTTCTTTATCTTTCAGTTTGTCAACTGAATTGCTTGAGGACAAGCAATGGTTTAAGCTTCGGGGAGTTGATACGTCTCCGATGTATCTACTTTTTCAAACACTTTTGCCCTTGTTTTGGACTCTAACTTGTGTGATTTGAATGGAACTAACCCGGACTGATGTTGTTTTCAGCAGAATTGCCATGATGTTGTTTTATGTGCAGAAAACAAAAGTTCTCGGAATGACCTGAAACTCCACGGAACGTCAAGTTAAAAATAATAAAAATCCTCGCCAAAGATGAAGACCAGGGGGCCCACACCCTCTCCACGAGGATGGGGGCGCCCCCCTAGGGCGCGCCCCCTACCTCATGGCCCCCTTGGAGCTCCTCAGACGCCAACTCCAACTCTATATATTTGCTTTCGGGGAGAAAAAAATCAAGGAGAAGAAATCATCACGTTTTACGATAAGGAGCCGCCGCCAAGCCCTAAAACCTCTCGGGAGGGCTGATCTGGAGTCCGTTCGGGGCTCCGGAGAGGGGGATTCGTCTCCGTCGTCATCATCAACCATCCTCCATCACCAATTTCATGATGCTCACCGCCGTGTGTGAGTAATTCCATCGTAGGCTTGCTGGACGGTGATGGGTTGGATGGGATCTATCATGTAATCGAGTTAGTTTTTTAGGGTTTGATCCCTAGTATCCACTATGTTCTGAGATTGATGTTGCTATGACTTTGCTATGCTTAATGCTTGTCACTAGGGCCCGAGTGCCATGATTTCAGATCTGAACCTATTATGTTTTCATGAATATATGTGTGTTCTTGATCCTATCTTGCAAGTCTATAGTCACCTACTATGTGTTATGATCCGGCAACCCCGAAGTGACAATAATCAGGACCACTCCCGGTGATGACCTTAGTTTGAGGAGTTCATGTATTCACTATGCGCTAAAGCTTTGTTTCGGTTCTCTATTAAAAGGAGGCCTTAATATCCCTTAGTTTCCATTAGGACCCCGCTGCCACGGGAGGGTAGGACAAATGATGTCATGCAAGTTCTTTTCCATAAGCACGTATGACTACATTCGGAATACATGCCTACATTACATTGATGAATTGGAGCTAGTTCTGTGTCACCCTATGTTATGACTGTTACATGATGAACCGCATCCGGCATAATTATCCATCACCGGTCCAATGCCTACAAGCTTTCCATCTACTGGTTTACGCTTATTTACTTTCCTGTTGCTACTATTACAATCATTACAAAACACCAAAAATATTACTTTTGCTTTCTTTACTTTTGTTACCGTTACCACCACTATCATATTACTTTTCTACTAAACACTTTGTTGCAGATATTAAGTTTCCAGGTGTGGTTGAATTGACAACTCAGCTGCTAATACTTGAGAATATTCTTTGGCTCCCCTTGTGTCGAATCAATAAATTTGGGTTGAATACTCTACCCTCAAAAGCTGTTGTGATCCCCTATACTTGTGGGTTATCAGGACGCATTAAAATTCAAGAGAACGGTAGCACGGGCCATTGATCTACAACGACATAGATATGCAAAAACTGACTAAGTTCATGATAAACTAAAGTTCAATTAATCATATTACTTAAGAACTCCCACTTAGGTAGACATCCCTCAAGTCATCTAAATGATCATGTGATCCATATCAACTAAACCATGTCCGATCGTCACGTGAGATGGAGTAGTTTTCAATGGTGAACATCACTATGTTGATCGTATATACTATATGATTCACGTCCGACCTTTCGGTCTCAGTGTTCCGAGGCCATATCTGTATCTGCTAGGCTTGTCAAGCTTAACCCGAGTATTCCTCACATGTAAAACTGGCTTGCACCCATTGTATGTGAACGTAGATCTTATCACCCCCGGTCACCGCGTGGTGTTTCGGCACGACGAACTATAGCAATGGTGCATACTCAGGGAGAACACTTATACCTTGAAATTTAGTGAGGGATCATCTTATAATGCTACCGTCGTACTAAGCAAAATAAGATGAATAAAAATAAACATCACATGCAATCAAAATATGTGACATGATATGGTCATCATCATCGTGTGCCTTTGATCTCCATCTCCAAAGAACCGTCATGATCTCCATTGTCACCGGCTTGACATCTTGATCTCCATCGTAGCGTCGTTGTCGTCTCGCCAACTATTGCTTCTACGACTATCGCTACCGCTTAGAGATAAAGTAAAGCAATTACATGGCGATTGCATTTCATACAATAAAGCGACAACCATAAGGCTCATGCCGGTTGCCGATAACTTTTACAAAACATGATCATCTCATACAACAATTTATATCTCATCACGTCTTGACCATATCACATCACAACTTGCCCTGCAAAAACAAGTTAGACGTCGTCTACTTTGTTGTTGCAAATTTTACGTGGCTGCTACGGGCTTCTAGCAAGAAATGTTCTTACCTACGCATAAAAACGACAACGATTTTTCATCAAGTGTGCTATTTTAAATTTCAACAAGGATCGGCCGTAGTCAAATTCGATTCAACTAAAGTTGGAGAAACAGACAACCGCCAGCCACCTGTGTGCAAAAGCACGTCGGTAGAACCGATCTCATGAACGTGGTCATGTAATGTTGGTCCGGGCCGCTTCATCCAACAATACCGCCGAATTAGAATAAGACATTGGTGGTAACCAGTATGGCTATTATCGCCCACAACTCTTTGTTTTCTACTCGTGCATATCATCTACGCATAGACCTGGCTCGGATGCCACTGTTGGGGAATGTAGCATGCAATTTCAAAAAAAAATCCTACGATCACGCAAGATCTATCTAGGAGATGCATAGCAACGAGAAGAGGAGAGTGTGTCCACGTACCCTCGTAGACCGAGAGCGGAAGCGTTAGTTTAACGCGGTTGATGTAGTTGAACGTCTTCACGATCCAACCAATCTTAGTACCGAACGTACGGCACATCCGTATTCAGCACATGTTCAGCTCGATGACGTCCCTCGAACTCTTGATCCAGCAGAGGGTCGAGGGAGAGTTCCGTCAGCATGACAGCATGGTGACGGTGATGGTGATGTGATCTGCGCAGGGCTTCGTCTAAGAACTATGACGCTATATGACTGGAGGAGTAAACTGTGGCGGGGGGCACCGCACACGGCTAAGAGAACAATTGATGTGTTATGGGGTGCCCCCTGCCCCCGTATATAAAGGAGGGGAGGAGGAGGCAGCCGGCCAGGAGGCGCGCGCTATGGGGGAAGTCCTACTAGGACTCCACTCCTAGTAGGATTCCCCCCCTTTTTCCTTTCTTCAACGGAGGGAAAAGGAAGGAGAGGGAGAGGGAAAGGGGGGCGCTGCCCCTCCCCCTAGTCCAATTCGGACTGCCATGGGGGGTGCGCAGCCACCCCTTGCGTCCCTCCTCTCTCTCTCCACTAAGGCCCATGTAGGCCCAATACTTCCCCGGGGGGTTCCGGTAACCCCTCGGTACTCCGGTAAAATACCCGAACCACTCGAAACCATTCCGATGTCCGAATACTACCTTCCAATATATGAATCTTTACCTCTCAACTATTTCGAGACACCTCGTCATGTCTGTGATCTCATCCGGGACTCCAAACAAACTTCGGTCACCAAAACACATAAGTCATAATACAAATCGTCATCGAACGTTAAGCGTGCGGACCCTACGGGCTCGAGAACTATGTAGACCTGATCGAGACACATCTCCGTTCAATAACCAATAGCGGAACCTAGATGCTCATATTGGTTCCTACATATTCTACGAAGATATTTATCGGTCAAACCGCAATAACAACATACCTTATTATTCCCTTTGTCAACGGTATGTTACTTGCCCAAGATCCGATCGCCGGTATCATCATACCTAGTTTAATCTCGTTACCGGCAAGTCTCTTTACTCGTTCTGTAATGCATCATCCCGCAACTAACTCATTAGTCACAATGCTTGCAAGGCTTATAGTGATGTTCATTACCGAGAGGGCCCAGAGATACCTCTCCGATATTCGGAGTGACAAATCCTAATCTCGATCTATGCCAACCCAACAAACACCTTCGGAGACACCTGTGTAGCATCTTTATAATCACCTAGTTACATTGTGACGTTTGATAACACATAAGGTGTTTCTCCGGTATTCAGGAGTTGCATAATCTCATAGTCAGAGGAATATGTATAAGTCATGAAGAAAGCAATAGCAATAAAACATAATGATCATTATGCTAAGCTAATGGATGGGTCTTTGTCCATCACATCATTCTTGTAAGTGCATCTAGTGCCACTTAGTGATTTTGGTGTATTGAAGACTTATAGGTTCAGGGACTGATGCGTTTGTGAGTGTACACAGGTATATAAGTCTATGAGGAGTTTGATATTTACAGAGATAGTCGACCCCTAAAAATGAATGTCTTCGACTCAAGACTTTGGATTTCTGAAGACTTTCTGAAGACTTTGAAAGTGAAGAAATTGGTGTGACCTTGAAGACTTGGATTTCATACGAGGAACGTGAAGCGTGAAGACTTTTGTTTTCGTAGTTTCATTTTCTCTTTCTTGAGTCATAGGAAACACCGTACTGTTAAAGGGGGTCGAGGAAATACTAAGGAAAAATTTCCAAGTGATGCTCAACTCAAAATCCTACACCTACCAATCCTTTAAGTGAAGCCATTGGAAATCTCATGCAGTTCAGTCAATTTCTTCAGTGATAGAGACGAAGTTCTTCTGGTCCCTAAGGAATTTGTTCTGACTGAGGAGTTAGGAATTCGCCAGTGCGGATTGCCTACAAGTGAGGAACATGATAGCCCTGAGGAATTTGATGGCCAAATTTCTGACCATTGCTGTGCTACGCGCCAGCTGTCCCAAAATATCTTCCCACCTAACGGCCATATCATTAAAGGGTATTTATGTCTTATCATGTTAGGATTCTCTCTAGTCTATAAATAGCCGCCCCCTTCAACCACTAGCTGGTTGGCTGCTCCGAGAGAAACTGACACATGTCAATTGAGAGCATCCCATCCTCCGAGGACTTTGAGCGAAAATCATCGAGTGAGGAAAACCAAACCCAAACACCTACAAACCCAAAGTGATTGAGCATCACTGAAAGATTGATCCTGCGTGGATCCGACGCTTGTTACCTTTAAAGACTGTGCATCTTCCAGACGGTTAGGCATCATGGTCTAGAGCATCCAAGATGAAATTGTGGATCATCGAGTGACCGAGTTTGTGAAGGTTTGGAAGTCACTGGAGACTTATCACGAGTGATTGGGCGAGGTCTGTGTGACCTTAGCTCAAGGAGAATACGGTGAGGACTGTGTCCTCAGGTTTAACTTAACAACAGTTGGAACTGGTCTACCAAATCATTGTCTTCACCAAGCCTACTGGTTCTATTTCCTCAACTCTTCCATTTCCTCATTATTGTGTTGTGTTCTTGTTCATATCTGTTTGAAGACTTTGACTAAAGACTTTCTCAATTTCCTCAGTCCAATTTCTTCAGTCTGTTTGTCTTCATCCTGTTTTATCGTGTGCTTACGCTTCCTGTACTCTGTGTCTGTTTTCATTTCATCATGATGACCATGCTTATGTTTTGTTATGATAGCATCTGAGTACTTATTCCGCTGCAAGTAGTTCTTCGCTCAGGAATTTGCTCACCCTGAAATTCCTTAGTGAAGAATTCATAAAAATCACATATTCACCCCCTCTAGTCGATATAACGCACTTTCAATTGGTATCATAGCAAGGTACTCCCTTGTTCTATGTGATTTTGGTTTAACCGCCTGGAGTTTTAGTTATGTCGACCGCAGGAATGAAGACCATGTCATGCCCCATCTTTGACGGTCACGATTATCCCAAGTGGAAAGCCATGATGAAGAAGTGCCTCATGGCGATGAACAGCGAGTTGTGGACCATCACTGAGATTGGTCTTACCGATCTGTGCAAGATGGCGGAAGCTGATGACATTCACAAGTACACTCTTCTCAACCTCATGACGGAGGACATCATTTGCTCCTGTCTGTCTCAAAATCAGTTCAGGAATATCATGCATCTTAATCATGTGAAGCTTATTTGGGACCATCTCTCTGAGGTCTATGAAGGTCATCGAACCCGTCATGATCCTTGGTTTGAGGATTTCAAGGGATCACTCAAAGCGATGACATTCGAACCAGAATCATCATCCTCTACACCATGCCTTATGGCAAAAGGTGCTAAGGTAACTGAATGCTACCTATCCGAGTCCGATGATGATGAATCTGGTGATGAATTTGGACCCAATTATGTCAAACTTGCTTCCCTTGCCACTAAACAACAAAGAGCTTTGGAAAAAGTTCAATACATGCTGGGTAAGAGTGATGATGTGTTGGGTGAAGAAATGGATCAGTCGAAAGCTTTGGCTGATAGTCTTCAGAGACTTTAGTCTAAGTTTGACACCCTTCAAATTCATCATAACACTCTCTTATCTGATCATGAGAACATTTCTTGTGAATTTCTTCAAAGAAAGCAAGATCTTGAAAAGTTAAGGGAGAGTTATGAAGATATTCAGAAGGAGTGTGATTCATTACTAGCTCAACAAATCAACGCTACTCAGGAATAATTTGCTCCTCCATATTTGAAGTGCATTGAACGAGAATCTGCTAATTCTTCACCTGAATTTTCAAATGCTTCTAATGTTACAAATTCTTCTCCTGCCTCTGCTATCACTAATTCCTCATCTAAGGACACTGCTAGTATCATTAATGATGCAGGGCTGAAGGAATTTTATATGCAGGCATGTATAAAAGCCTAAAAGGGCATCAGGCTCTTTGTGATGTGCTTAAAAAACAGATCCTCAACAGGAACCCTAGGAAAGAGGTTATTGCCTTTGAGAGGAAACTCAATGCTGATGGGACATACTCGAAGACTGAGCAGTATCCCAAAACCTCATGGGTTGCTGCAAAGGGACCTCCAGTAGATCTATCTACTTTATCTGGCTTTGCATGTGAATCTCCTCATTCTTTTGATGAGTCATTTGACTCAAACTATAAATTGTTCAAAAATCAGAATGGTGAAGTATTTGCTAGATATGTTGGCACTAATTGCAGGAACGAATGCCCTATGAAGAAAATTTGGGTTGCCAAAAGGTGCCTTGAAAGTCTTCAGGTGAATGTCCTCATGACACCACCTGTGAAGAATAGGAACCCCAGATCAAATTCTTCATATGGACCAAATTCTTCATATGGATCCAAGTCCTCATATGGACCAATATCCTTACATGGATCAAAATCCTCAAAAGGATCAAAGTCCTCATATGAACATCATCGTGCTAACACTTTTGTTTTGCATGGAAGATCTAAGGGCTATGAATATGAGCATTATTCTTCTAACCATTATGTTCATAAGTCCTCGAAGAATTTCTCTGATTATTCATATGCTTACCCTAACTCCTCCTATGTGAAACGGAGTGGACTGGCTTCTATGCCACCTTTCTCTTATGGAGCTCACAGAATGATGAACTCTTTGCCACCCCATCAGATGTGGGTGGTGAAGAAAAATAATTAATCTCTTATGCAGGGTCAGGTCTCCAGACGTACTTAAACGTCTGAAAAATTTGCTGGAGACCTGAATATTCCTGAAAGGATGCAAGCTAATCATGAAGAAATGAATCCTCATTTCTCACGTCCTCATACTCCTTTATCTGTTCTATTGCTTGATGAAATTGATCTGATGAAATTGATGTCATATTCTTCACTGATGAAGTATATGAGTTCGTAAGTTGCACTAATTCATCTGCAGGATGATCTACCCAAAGCCACTGAGTGGGTCCTCGATAGTGGATGTACGAATCACATGACTGGTGACAATAATCTATTGATGGATGTTCCCTTATCTCCATCGCATTTGAAGCATATCATCTTTGCCAAAAAAGGCAAAAGCAAGGTGTTGGGTCTAGGTAAGGTTGTGATCTCAAAGGATCGACAGATGGACAAAGTCATGCTTGTCGAGTCCTTAGGATACAACCTCATGTCAGTCTCAATGCTTTGTGATCTTTATATGGTTGTTATCTTTGGCAAGTATTGTTGTGTTGTGATCATGGAAGCTGACAATTCCAAAGTCTTTGAAGGCTTTAGGAGATGAGATCTGTATATTGTTGATTTCTCTACAGGATAACAACCAGCTATATGTCTACTTGCAAAAGCTTCAGAAGGTTGGCTATGGCATCGATGACTAGGTCATGCTGGCATGAAGAACTTGCACACGCTCGCGAAGAAGAAGCATGTCATTGGCATTGAGAATGTCAAATTCCTCAAGGATCACTTGTGCGGAGCCTGTGAAGCTGGAAAGACGACCAAGGCCAAACATCCATTGAAGACTATCATGACTACCACTCGACCATTTGAGTTGCTTCACATGGATCTCTTTGGTCCTAACCATTACTCTGCATTCACTAATGAAGCATCTCTATATGTCTTTGTTATTGTTGATGATTACTCTCGTTACACATGGGTGCATATTGTCACTTACAAACATGAACTGCAGGAAGTCTTCAAACGATTTTCCTCGAGGGCTTCAAACAATTTTAGTGTGAAGATCAAGCACATCAAAAGTGACAATGGAACTGAGTTCAAGAATTCTGGTCTTGATGACTATCTTGATGAACTTGGTATTACTCATGAGTTATCTGCTCCTTATACTCCTCAGCAGAATGGCGTCTTGGAGCGCAAGAACAAGACTCTTGTTGAGATGGCTTGCACTATGCCTGATGAATACAAGACGCCTCATCGTTTCTGGATTGAGGCAATTGACACTGCGTGCCACATCATCAACAGGGTATATCTTCACAAATTCTTCAAGAAGACTGCATATGAACTCCTCACTGACAAGAAACCCAATGTGAGTTATTTCAAAGTCTTCGGTGCTAAATGTTGGATTAGAGATCCTCATCACAGTTCTAAATTTGCACCGAAAGCACATGAAGGTTTTATGCTTGGTTACGGAAAGGACTCGCACACCTGCAGAGTCTTCAACAACGTTCACCACAAGGTTGTTGAAACTGTAGATGTGCGGTTCGATGAAACTAATGGCTCGCAAAGAGAGCACCTACCTCCTGTGCTAGATGAAAAATCACCTGAGGAATCCATCAAGTTCAAAGCCATTGAGGATGCCATTCCTATCGAAGAATCTGCTGAAGAAGTCATTCCAGAATGTGAAGAATGTCATGCTGATGCATCTGAGGAAAATGGTGCTGAAGAAAATGCTAATCAAATTCCTAAACGACAACCCTCTCATCCTCGCGTTGCAAATGAGTGCAGATTGAGAAAATCATCAGCAACATCAACATTCCAGGTCCTCTCACACGCTCAAAAGCTTCACATTTGTCTAACTTTTGTGGGCACTTTGCCTTCGTCTCTATCACAGAGCCCACTAAGGTAGATGAAGCATTTCTGAAGCCTGAGTGGATTCAAGCTATGCAAGAGGAATTACATCAATTCAAGCTCAACAACATCTGGGAACTGGTCAAATGTCCAGATCCTTGAAAGCAAAATATCATTGGCACAAAAAGGATCTACCGCAACAAGCAAGATGAAAATGGCCTTGTGGTGAGGAATAAGGCACGACTTGTAGCTCAAGGCTACACACAGGTTGAAGGAATTGATTTCAATGGAACTTTTGCACCTGTTGCTAGACTTGAGGCTATTCGCATATTACTTGCTTATGCTAACCATCATGATATCATCTTATATCAAATGGATGTGAAAAGTGCATTCCACAATGGTAAGCTTGAGGAAGAAGTATATGTTGCTCAACCCCCAGGTTTTGAAAATCCAAAGCATCCTGACAAAGTCTTCAGACTCAATAAGGCCCTCTATGGCCTCAAGCAGGCCCCTTGGGTGTGGTATGATACTTTGAAGGAATTCCTCATGAAGAAAGGCTTCAAAACCGAATCACTTGACCCAACTCTATTCACTAAATCTTATGATGGTGAATTGTTTGTGTGCCAAATATATGTTGATGATATCATTTTTGGCTGATGTTACAGTGATGAATTTTCCTATATGATGAGTGAAGAATATCAAATCTCTATGATGGGAGAATTGAAATTCTTCTTAGGTCTTCAAATTCGTCAATAGCGGAATGGCATATTCATATCTCAGGAGAAATACCTCAAGGATGTACTGAGGAAATTCAGCATGCAATATTGCAAAGGAGTGAAAATCCCTATGCCCACAAATGGCCATCTATGCACTGATGAAAATAGTATTGACTTCGATCAAAAGGTATATCGCTCCATGATTGGCTCTTTATTGTATTTATGTGCATCTAGGCCAGATATTATGCTTAGTGTTTGCATGTGTGCCCGATTTCAAGCTACACCGAAGGAATCACACCATAAGGCTGTGAAGCATATTCTTCGATATCTAGCTCACACACCAACACTTGTATTATGGTATCCCAAGGGCTCAACTTTTGATCTCATTGGATATTCAGACTCTGACTATGCTGGTGATCGTGTGGACCGCAAGTCAACATCAGGCACATGCCATTTCCTTGGACGATCTTTGGGCTGTTGGTCCTTGAAGAAACGGAACTGTGTATCACTGTCTACTGCTGAAGCTGAGTACATTGTTGCTGGTTCTTGTTGTGCTCAATTGCTGTGGATGAAGCAAACCCTCAAGGACTACGGCGTCAACATGAAGAATGTGCCTCTCTACTGTGACAATGAGAGCTCCATCAAGATTGCTCATAACCCAGTTCAGCACTCGAAGACAAAGCACATACAGATTCGTCATCATTTTCTTCGTGATCATGTGTGGAAGGGCGACATTTCTATTGAGCATGTAAGGACTGAAGCACAGCTAGTCGATATCTTCACAAAGCCCTTAGATGAGAAGAGATTTAGCAAGTTGAGTTGTGAGCTAAATATCCTAGAATCTTCGAATGTCCTTTGAAAAGGACACACATCCTAACACTTATGCAAAATTGATGACTTAGATGTGCAACACGCAAGGAAACGTTTTTCTTCAATCAATGAAGACTAACACTCTAAGTGTGAAGAAATTAACGAAGAATTTGATTCTCAGAGCCCTATGACAATTGTACGCGATGTCTGAAATCATCATTCTTATACGGTGGGTCACGCCACCACCAAAAAGTTGAAAATCTTCAATTTGAGTTTTTCCTCATTTTTGAAATTCCTTAGTTGTTCATTTTGTTCAATTTTTTGATGTCTTCACCCTTTCCGTTGTAGTTCTTCATTGGCTATTTATGTGTATGAGTTTATGTCCTCTACATCATTCACTTATTGCTATTTTTTCAAGTTGACTTTTCTGCTAAGTGAATGTGATCAGACCCTTTCCCCTCTATGCTAAACTCAACCCAGTCTATTCACAAATTCTTCATGTGCGTTCTATTTGAAACTCGTTCAAAATCTTCACTGTGCCCTTGTCAGCTGAAGAAATTGCGAATGAAACTTTAAAACATATCTTATCTGAATTTTCGGTTTTGCCGCTCAAACCGTTCCACATTCCACGATATATTCTCCTATTCACCCACGATCTCGCATGGTCGCCACCTCTCAGTACGTGGGTGACACATGTCACGCGAATAAAAAGGGTCAGGGGCACGTTCATCCAATTTCCACGGGTGAGCAGTTTTTCTCTTCGGCTATAAATACCCTTCTCCCTTCCTCACTTTGTTTTTACTCCGCTCGACCCCACTCCCTCGCTCGAGCTCTCAAACCCTAGCGCCACTGTTACTTCCACGTCGTCGGTGAGGAAGAGCTTCACTGCCTCGACCTCGTCGCGGTCGTACTCGCGTCGGTTGCGAATTTCTTCACTCTGCCGCCGCCATAGCTGTTTTGCTCTACCGAGTTAGGGCGTGGAAGATCCGAACTGACGAGCTTCTAAATCTACACTTCATAGTCCGTCGTGTTCTTCATCAAGGGTAATTAAAAGTTACTTCTACTGCCCTTGTTGATTCTGATGTTTCCTACAAAATCTTCAAAAAAGTGTTTTATTCTTCAAATCTTCACACTGAACACTTCACATATCATCTATTCTTGATCTGTTTCCCTAAGCCTCATTTTCTTCAAGATTCCTCAATTGTGTGGAATTTTAATCTGTACAACTCTGGAACCTAATTAAACGAACGCTTAGTGAAATTCCTCAACACTCATCTGGTCAAATTCCTCAAACTTGTTATTTTTGCAAAAACTTCTGAGAAGGCATATGACCTCTCCAAATTCTTCTCAACTATATTCTGTTCACAGGTACACATGTCTGCTGCTGAATCTCTAGGTTCTCATCAACTTAACTCATTTGCAGCGTTCCTCAAAGAAAAGTTGCATACCTTCAGAGAACTCAATAGTTCAAAATCCTCAGCTGAAGAAAATGGCTGACGGAAAGAAACCAAAGAAGGGAGGGAAGAAACCTGAAGTCAATATTGCGTTTGAAATTACTGACGGAAACAAAGAATGAGCGCAAGGTGCGCATACAGAAGATAGAGAGGAGATGGGCACGAGAATGCAGAGAATATCAATGCATTACACCCAAGTACATGAAGAAATTCGCTGTACACCCTCCATGCCCAAGACCTTCATTGGCTCCTGGCCAAGAAGTTGACCCCTATAGCATCAGAAGAGGTGAAGAATTTCCCAAGGAGTGGGCTAAGCGTCAAGCTAAGCTAGCCAAAGTGGCAAAAGAAGCAGTGAAGAAATTCAATGAAGATTTTGTTGTTGCGGCTGTTGAGGCCTCTACAAGCAAGCCAAAGAAGGATATGCCTAAGAAGCCTGCACACAAGCCCATGGCTTCTGCATCAAAATCCTCACAGCCAAGCTCATCTACAATGACCTTGCGGCTCAGCTCCTTAGCAAAGCCCTCACGGCAAATTCCTCAAGCTGCTCCATCTCCTCCAAAGTCCCGAGCTCCTCCGTCCAAATCCCCAACAGATGCGCATCTCGCCTCATGCCGAAGGACAACAGGAATCTCTATTGCCTCAGGAGCCTCTGCTAGTTCTTCAGCTCCTCCAAATTCCTCAATAGGCCCCACACTGCTGAAGACTAAGGCCACTGCTGGACGAGGTTCTCGACCAAGTCCTCACAAGAAGCAGGTCGCCTTCCAAGTACCGTCTGACAATGACAAAGCTGATGATGAAGAACTTGCTGAAATCATCAGAGACAGGCAGCACAGGTCCGCTAGAGCCGAAGGCAGTAATGTGCCATTGATGCTGGATCCAAAATTGATCCTTGACATCATCGACTTATGGCACAAGGACCGCAACACACCTCTTCCTGAGATGAACCTCACTCCCGGTCAAAGTCATGTGTTGACTGCCTTCATTGAAGAGGAGAAATGGAAATATGAACAAGGGAGGAGGGTGAAGAAAGCGCAGTACAAGAAAGAGCGCTTTATGAAGCAAAACGTCTTGAAGCTTTCACCTGAAGAACTTGTAACTCTGCAATCAGAGATCAAGAATCTGAGTGATGAATTTGATCGCTACTATGCTGACTGGCTTGGAGCCAAGGTCAGATCTGTGAAGATTACTGAGAAGTTTACTACCAATGTTGCAGCCCCAACGCAACAAGAAATTCCTCAGGCTGAGGCATCTGCTCAGCCTACAGAACAACATGCTAGCACCGCTAATGAAAATCAGGCTGCTGATGAAACTGCAAGCACCAGGGCTGATGACTGCATTCCAGCCGCTGATGACTCTGCCAGGGCAACCACTAGTGTTGCGCTAAAGAAATAGTCAGGCCAGCTGAAGCTTCAACCGTTGTGCCTGAAGAAACTGACAATGCCAGGGCAACTGCATCAGTTGTGCCTGAAGAATCTGAACAAATTTCCTCTACACCCCCTGCACCTACACCAATTACAACTCTTCACTCTGCATCAGATGTGAAGAAGACTAAGGCTACGGAGCGTGCAGCTGTGAAGAAAAGGAAAGCATCGACTTCATCAGAATCTTCAGCTCCGAAGAAGATGAAGAAATTGACCAGCTCTTTTGAGAATCTGATTGATGTTGTTCCAGTCTCAAGCATGCCATCAAAGGAACTCGTTCCTTTTGATGATGAATATGTGATCCCAAGCGGATCCGATGAAGATATTCCTTCTGTTGCTTCTTCAGAGCAGTTGGATGAAGAAATTGAAGAGGATGCGATCCCTTCAACCCCAGTTGTCTCATCGCCCATGCCTCAGTTCACTGCTAAAGAGGCCGACATTGAAGAAATGAGTGAAGAAGATGAGGATGTGGGCATTGGGTGCACAACGCGTGTGATAAACGACGACTTTTGGAAAAGTCAGCACCCCAATTCTCCTTTGTTCACTCCCCTGCAACAAATTCCTCAGTCCTCAGTGCGAACTGAAGTTCAAATGGCTCTGAAGAACCTTACCCCACTCCATCTATCCATGACGAGATCCCAACCACTAGAGCTGATGTTAATGTTGCTGAACTGCTCAACTTCTGCACTGACATTGTTGATTGGAATGAAGAGCTAATTCTTTAGTTCTATGCAACGCTGCACATCATAGGAGATGCTTCTGATGTGAACTCTTGGGTATTGGACTGGATGATAGAGAATACTCACTTCAAAGCACCGGCCTCTGAATTACTTCATGCCCTGCCTGTCAGTCCTCCCCTTGAAGGCGCTCGTTGCTTATACCATGAACCTGAACTTACAGCTCACTACATGCAAGTGTTGATGAAGCCGCTGAAGCCTGGTCAAGCCCCAAGGACTAAATTCCTCATGAAGGAATTGTTGTATGTGCCTAGAACTGTCTATCGCATTCTGTCGAATACATTGAGTCCAATCAAAGGCCACGACTCGAATGATGAAGAAGTCGCTGGCATCATGAAGAATCTGCTATTCAACATCATGCATGGCATTCCTGTCAACTACCATGATTTCCTCATGAGGACTCTGGAAAATGTTGCACTCTTTCCGTTTGAGTTGAAGCCTTGCGCTCCTTGGATTATGAGATTCCTCAGAACAAGGTCTTCACTCAACTACATGGCCAACTTTCAGAATCATCTTAGCTATTTGCCCCCCATTGAAGTCCTCAAACGGACATTTTCCTCAGCTGATGAAAAGGGCAAGGCCAGTGCTGTTATTGATGAAGGCATTCGTCCGTTAGATTGTCAGTTCCGCAAAGCTACATCTTACTCCACCAATGATGACTCTTCCACTCATGACTCTGCCGCCAATGCTTCGAAGAAAAATCCTCAACGCACAGTGATACGTCTCCAACGTATCTATAATTTTTTATTGATCCAAGTTATATTATCTATTGTTTTGGACTATATTGGGCTTTATTTTCCACTTTTATATTATTTTTGGGACTAACCTATTAACCGGAGGCCCAACCCAGAATTCTTGTTTTTTGCTTATTTCAGAGTTTCGGAGGAACATAATATCAAACGGAGTCCAAAAGGAATGAAACCTTCGGGAACATGATTTTCTCACCGAACGTGATCCAGGAGACTTGGACCCTACTCCAAGTAACAAAAGAGGCGGTCACGAGGGTGGGGGGCGCGCCCACCCCCCTAGGGCGCCCCCTACATCATGGGCCCCCTGTTGCTCCACCGACATACTTCTTCCTCCTATATATACCTACGTACCCCCAAACGATCAGAGGGCCGTCGTCACGGAGGGCTTCTACATCATCCTAGCCCCTCTGATGAAGTGTGAGTAGTTCACCTGAGACCTACGGGTCCATAGTTATTAGCTAGATGGCTTCTTCTCTCTTTTTGGATCTCAATACAATGTTCTCCCCCTCTCTTGTGGAGATCTATTCGATGTAATCTTCTTTTTGCGGTGTGTTTGTTGAGATTGATGAATTGTGGGCTTATGATCAAGTCTATCTATGAATAATATTTGATTCTTCTCTGAATTCTTTTATGTATGATTGGTTATCTTTGCAAGTCTCTTCGAATTATCAATTTGGTTTGGCCTACTAGATTGGTCTTTCTTGCCATGGGAGAAGTGCTTAGCTTTGGGTTCAATCTTGCGGTGTCCTTTCCCAGTGACAGAAGGGGCAGCAAGGCACGTATAGTATTGTTCCCATCGAGGATAAAAAGATGGGGTTTTTATCATATTGCACGAAACTATCCCTCTACATCATGTCATCTTGCTTAAGGTGTTACTCTGTTTTTAACTTAATACTCTAGATGCATGCTGGATAGCGGTCGATGAGTGGAGTAATAGTAGTAGATGCAGGCAGGAGTCGGTCTACTTGTCTCGTATGTGATGCCTATATACATGATCATACCTAAATATTCTCATAACTATGCTCCATTCTGTCAATTGCTCAACAGTAATTTGTTCACCCACCGTAGAATACTTATGCTCTTGAAAGAAGCCACTAGTGAAACCTATGGCCCCCGGGTCTATGTTCCTCATATTAATCTCCATCACTTTAATATTGCTTGCTTTTTACTTTGCCTTTTTACTTTTCAGTTTGCATCTCTATACCAAAAATACCAAAAATATTATCGATCATCTCTATCAGATCTCACCCCCATAAGTAACCGTGAAGGGATTGACAACCCCTAATCGTGTTGGTTGCGTGGAGCTATTGTTTTTGTGTAGGTACGAGGGACTTGAGAGTGGCCTCCTACTAGATTGATACCTTGGTTGTAAAAAACTGAGGGAAATACATACACTACTTTGCTGCATCATGCTCTCCTCTTCGGGGAAATCCAACGCAGTGATCAATAGGTAGCAAGAAGAATTTCTGGTGCCGTTGCCGGGGAGTCTAAGCAAAAGTCAACATACCAAGTACTCATCACAATCCCTATCTCCCGCATTACATTAGTTGCCATTTGCCTCTCGTTTTCCTCTCCCCCACTTCACCCTTGTCGTTTTATTCGCCCTCTCTTCTCCGTTTTCCTTTCTCCCCTTCGTCTTTTGCTTGCTCGTGTGTTGGATTGCTTGTTTGTCGTGATGGCTCAAGATACTACGAAATTGTGTGACTTCACCAATACCAACAATAATGATTTCCTTATCACTCCGATTGCTCCTCTTGCCAATACTGAATCTTGTGAAATCAATACTGCTTTGTTGAATCTTGTTATGAAAGATCTATTCGCCGGCCTTCCTAGTGAAGATGCCGCTACTCATCTGAATAGGTTCGTTGATTTATGTGATATGCAAAAGAAGAAAGATGTCGATAATGATATTGTTAAATTTAAGCTATTTCCTTTTTCACTTAGAGATCGTGCTAAAGCTTGGTTTTTGTCTTTGCCTAAAAATAATATTGATTCTTGGAACAAGTGCAAAGTTGCTTTTATCTCTAATTATTTTCCTCCCGCTAAGATCATCTCTCTTAGAAACGACATTATGAATTTTAAGCAACTTGATCATGAACATGTTGCACAAGCTTGGGAGAGAATGAAATTAATGTTATGTAATTGTCCTACTCATGGTTTGAACTTGTGGATGATTATACAAAAGTTTTATGCCAGATTGAATTTTGCTTCTAGTAATCTTTTAGATTCGGCCGTGGGAGCCACTTTTATGGAAATCACTTTAGGAGATGCTACTAAACTCCTAGATAATATTATGGTTAATTATTCTCAATGGCACACTGAAAGATCTACTAATAAAAAAGTGCATGTGATAGAAGAAATCAATGTTTTGAGTGGAAAGATGGATGAACTTATGAAATTATTTGCTACTAAGAGTGTTTCTTCTGATCCTAATGATATGCCTTTGTCTACTTTGATTGATAATAATAATGAATCTATGGATGTGAATTTTGTTGGTAGGAATAATTTTGGTAACAACGCGTATAGAGGGAATTTTAATCCTATACCTTATCCTAGTAATCCTTCTAATAATTATGGAAATTCCTACAACAACTCTTATGGAAATTTTAATAAGATGCCTTCTGAATTTGAGAATAGTTTTAAAGATTTTATGAATTCACAAAAGAATTTTAATGCTTTGCTTGAAGAGAAATTGCTTAAAGTTGATGATTTGGCTAGGAACATTGATAGAATTTCTCTTGAGGTTGATTCTTTAAAGCTTATATCTATTCCTCCTAAGCATGATATCAATGAGTCTCTCAAAGCCATGAGAATTTCCATTGATGAGTGCAAAGAAAGAACCGCTAGGATGCTTGCTTCCAAAGATGCTTTTATTAAAGCGTGTATTTCCAATTCCTATGAAAATCAAGATGAAGATCTAAAAGTTATTGATGTGTCCCCTATTAAATCTTTTTTTGCAATATCAATCTTGATGAAACTGAATATGATCTTCCTTTACCTATAAGGCGTTCCAAAAATTCGGAGTATTTAGATCTTGATGATGAAATTGATAAACGTGGGATTGAAAGAAATAAAAATCTAGATGTTGCTAAACCCACTATATTGGATCTCAAGGAATTTAATTATGAAAGTTGCTCTTTAATTGATTGTATTTCCTTGTTGCAATCCATGCTAAATTCTCCTCATGCTTATAGTCAAAATAAAGCCTTTACCAAACATATCGTTGATGCCTTGATGCAATCCTATGAAGAAAAACTTGAGTTGAAAGTTTCTATCCCTAGAAAACTTTATGATGAGTGGGAACCTACTATTAAAATCAAAATTAAAGATTATGAGTTTTATGCTTTGTGTGATTTGGGTGCTAGTGTCTCCACTATTCCCAAAACTTTGTGTGATTTGCTAGATTTCCATGATTTTCATGATTGCTCTCTAAACTTGCATCTTGCGGATTCCACTATTAAGAAACCTATGGGAAGAATTAATGATGTTATTATTGTTGCAAATAGGAATTATGTGCCCGTAGATTTTATCGTTCTTGATATAGATTGCAATCCTTCTTGCCCTATTATTCTTGGTAGACCTTTCCTTAGAACGGTTGGTGCAATTATTGATATGAAGGAAGGGAATATTAGATTTTAATTTCCATTAAAGAAGGGCATGGAACACTTTCCTAGAAAGAAAATAAAATTTCCATATGAATCTATCATGAGAGCCACTAATGGATTGCCTACCAAAGATGGCAATACCTAGATCTATCCTTGCTTTTATGCCTAGCTAGGGGCATTAAACGATAGCGCTTATTGAGAGGCAACCCAATTTTATTTTAGTTTTTTTGTTTTTGCTTCTGTTTAGGAATAAATAATCCATCTACCTTCTGTTTATATGTGTTTTTGTGTTTTAATTAGTGTTTGTGCCAAGTTAGACCTATAGGATCTTCTTGGATGATAGTTATTTGATCTTGCTGTAACTTCCAGAATCTTTCTGTTCACGAAAACAATTGTTAAAAATCACCCAAACGTGATAAAATACTGATTCCAATTTCTTCTGATCAATAAACAAATTTTCTAGGTCTTCCTATTTTTGTAGATTTTTTGGAGTTCCATAAGTTTGTTTTAGTTACAGATTACTACAGACTGTTCTGTTTTTGACAGATTCTGTTTTTCGTGTGTTGTTTGCTTATTTTGATGAATCTATGGCTAGTAAAATAGTTTATAATCCATAGAGAAGTTGGAATACAGTAGGTTTAACACTAATATAAATAAATAATGAGTTCATTGCAGTACCTTGAAGTGGTCTTTTGTTTTCTTTCGCTAACGGAGCTCACGAGATTTCTATTTAGTTTTGTGTTGTGAAGTTTTCAAGTTTTGGGTAAATTCTTTTGATGGATTATGGAACAAGGAGTGGCAAGAGACTAAGCTTGGGGATGCCCATGGCTTTCCCAAGATAATCCAAGGACACCAAAAAGTCAAAGCTTGGGGATGCCCCGGAAGGCATCCCCTCTTTCGTCTACTTCCATCGGTAATTTTACTTGGAGCTATATTTTTATTCACCACATGATATGTGTTTTGCTTGGAGCGTCTTGTATTATTTGTGTCTTTGTTTGTTAGTGTTCCACAATCATCCTTGCTGTACACACCTTTTCAGAGAGCCATACATGAATTGAAATTTGATAGAATACTCTATGTGCTTCACTTATATCTTTTGAGCTTTATAGTTTTGCTCTAGTGCTTCACTTACATCTTGTAGAGCACGGTGGTGGATTTGTTTTAAAGAAACTATTGATCTCTCATGCTTCACTTAGATCATTTTGAGAGTCTCCAATAGCATGGTAATTTGCTTAATAGTAATAATAAGCTTGGTACTCAAGATTTGTAAAACTTTCTTTTGAGTGCGTTGAATACTAAGAAAAGTTTGATGATTGATAATTGTTTTGAGATATGGAGGTGATAATATCAAAGTCACGCTAGTAGAGTAATTGTGAATTTGAGAAGTGCTTGAATTGAAGTTTGCAAGTCCCGTAGCATGCACGTATGGTAAACGTTATTTAGCAAATTTGAAACATGAGGTGTTATTTGATTGTCCTCCTTATGAGTGGCGGTCAGGGACGAGCGATGGTCTTTTCCTACCAATCTATCCCCCTAGGAGCATGCGCGTAGTGCTTTGGTTTTTGATAGCTTGTAGATTTTTGCAATAAGTATATGAGTTCTTTCTGACTAATGTTGAATCCATGGATTATACGCATTCTCACCCTTCTATCATTGCGAGCCTCTTCTATACCGTGCATTGCCCTTTCTCACATTGAGAGTTGGTGCAAACTTCGCCGGTGCATCCAAACCCCGTGATATGATACGCTCTTTCACACATAAACCTCCTTATATCTTCCTCAAAACAGCCACCATACCTACCTATTATGGAATTTCCATAGCCATTCTGAGATATATTGCCATGCAACTTTCCACCATTCCGTTTGTCATGACACATACATCATTGTCATATTGCTTAGCATGATCATGTAGTTGACATGGTATTTGTGGCAAAGCCACCATTCATAATTTTTCATACATGTCACTCTTGATTCATTGCATATCCCGGTACACCGCCGGAGGCATTCATATAGAGTCATACTTTGTTCTAGTATCGAATTGTAATCATTGAGTTGTAAATAAATAGAAGTGTGATGATCATCATTTTCTAGAGCATTGTCCCAAGTGAGAAATAAATAAATAAATAAATAAATAATGAGAGAAAAATAGAGAAGGGACAATGTTACTATCCTTTGCCACACTTGTGCTTCAAAGTAGCACCATGTTCTTCATATAGAGAGTCTCTTGTTTTGTCACTTTCATATACTAGTGGGAATTTTTCATTATAGAACTTGGCTTGTATATTCCAACGATGGGCTTCCTCAAATGCCCTAGGTCTTCATGAGCAAGCAAGTTGGATGCACACCCACTTAGTTTCTTTTGTTGAGCTTTCATACATTTATAGCTCTAGTGCATCCGGTGCATGGCAATCCCTACTCCTTGCATTAACATCAATCGATGGGCATCTCCATAGCCCGTTGATTATCCTCGTTGATGTGAGACTTTCTCCTTTTTGTCTTCTCCACATAACCCCTATCATCATATTCTATTCCACCCATAGTGCTATACCCATGGCTCGCGCTCATGTATTGTGTGAAGGTTTATGAGTTTAAGATTATTAAAGTATGAAACAATTGCTTGGCTTGTCATCGGGGTTGTGCATTATGAGAGCATTCTTGTGTGACGAAAATGGAGCATGACTAAACTATATGATTTTGTAGGGTTAAGCTTTCTTTGGCCATGTTACTTTGTGCCGGGGGATTCTGGCTCCTCGAGCACCTATGGGGACGAAGCCCCTTCTCGGTTCGGCGGGGGGCGGAGGTCGCGCGAAGAGCGGATCGAGGCGAGGCACACGAGGGGTTTTTACCCAGCTTCGGAGCTCTCCGGAGAGATAACACTCCTACTGCTGCTTTGTGGATTGTATTGAGTTCTTGCTCGGGAGCGCTGAGTGCTACAGTACACTCAAGCAGCTAACGAGACCGAGCCTTCTTCTGTTCGTCCTCTGAGAGATCGCTCTCCCAGGACCGATCTTCGATCCCCCTCTACATTGTGCATGGGCCTCCTTTTATATGTTCAAGGGGTCTCCAACAGGTGGCAACGTAGATAAGGGCAAAAATGGAAAGATGCTGTGGTAGGTACAACTACCTACACAGTGTATCATACCTAACCCTGACGGCAGGGGACAAAGGCATTAAATGCCTATCTACGTCGCCCAGACGATGCAGAAAAGGGACCGTCAGGTGCGCCACCGTTCGCCACGATGGAGATCTTGTCAGCGCCGCATGCCATAGTGTACCTCTAGTTGCACAGCCTACCGCCACGTATGCCTGGAAGGGTCCCAGAGCGACACGTGGGTGGGTGTGCTGGAGCGCAGGTACAGAGTAGTTGCTTGCCGCGGCAAGCGCCTTGCCGTGGTAGTTGTCTTGTCGCGTCCGGAAGCTTGTCGCTCGCCGGGTCCTGCCGGGACACGTGGCGCATCGCGGCAAGTTCCTTGAGATGCCTTGGTTGGCCTTCCCGGCAAGCTCCTCTTGCCGGGGTCTTGTGCCCTTGGTTTGAATACTTTGTTCTTGAATGGCTTCAAAGGATCCACGGAGGACCTTGGCGGTCACCCGGCAAGCCTTGCCGCGGGACGCTGCGACTGCCCGTGCACAAGTTCGGGATACTGGGGTACCCCTACTCTAGTACACCGACAGGAGCCCCCGGGCCTGGGCCATACACGGTGCCGAGCGCTGTTGGGCCAGGCCCAAAATAGGTCACGGGCACGCGCGGCCTGGGTCACGTCACACCTTGCTCCGTATCCACCGCGCCCTACCCAAACGGCACACCTCGATTGCGGCGTCGTGGGAGAGGTCGTGGGTGGTTCCTTTATTCGGAAAGGCGAAACGTCCGCCCCCTCCCTCCTTATAAGCAGGGGGAACAGGGGCAGTTCGCCCATCTGCCCGTTGCTATTCCTTCCTCGAGAATCTCCGCCACTCCCCTTCTTCCCCAAAGCCGAAGGAGAGCAGTGCCCCGCCCCCATCGCCACCAGCACCACCAACGCCGCCGTCCTCCCTCTCCATTTCCGCTATGGCTCCGAAAGCCGAGAAGGCGAAGTCGGCCGAGGCGCAGCGGCTTGCGGCGCTGCGAAAGGAGCGGGCAATCTTGCCTCCGAGGCTTGAGGCGGCAGAGCTGAAGGAGGACTTCTACCTCTTCTGGTCGACGGGGACGCGAGCGCATCCGCGCACGAAGGTACTCCCAGCCACTGCTTGGGATAAGTATCCCACTGGGTATCCCTTCTTCGCCTTGTTCTTCTACTGCGGGCTCTGCCCGCCCTTTTCTGAATTATTTTGCGACATCATGAACACCTATGGGCTCTACCTTCTTGACTTCACCCCCAATGTTGTCCTGACCATGGCAGTTTTCGCACATCTCTGCGAAAACTTTGTCGGGATCCATCCAAACGTAGCTCTTTTCCGCCATTTCTTTTCGCCTCGGGTTGAGAAAGGAGAGCCTTTATCCGGCGGAATCGCCTGGATCTCGAAGGCTGGCAAGAAGGATGCTTATCTAGAGGGAGAGTTCCGTAGCAAGTGGGAGGAGTGGAGGGCGGACTGGTGTTTGATTGTCGAGGAGAACCCGCAGCCGTTTACTGCTCTGCGCGAAACCCCAGTAGTGCGCGGCAGTGATTGGAGTAGCCTGGCCCCGAAAGACGACAGACTGAAGATTGCCGTCACCCGGATCCTACGCCTCAGGCTTGCCGGGCTTACTGTAGGAGCGGTTGGTGCAGATTTCCTCCGCCGCCGCATCGCCCCCCTGCAAGAGAGGAGGAGACCCGCCTGGGAGTTCCAGAATGCAGCGGATATCATGAGATTGCGGCCGGGCCTCAACTTTAACTTTACTGTCATGGAGCTCAACGCGATGCTCCAGGAGCTGTTCAAGCACGACCCACAACATCCCGAAGTGTTCAGGTTGCCGAGGGGCGTCGTTCCGCTGTGCAACAACTCCGCGCTCGACCGCATCCGTGCAATAATGCCGCTGTGCGACTCGCATGGAATTGATCTAGCCTAGATAGAGCCTGCGGATGATGTCGTGCGGGCGTTCTTCGACAACTTGATAGAAGTGCCGGTCGACGCCGACGAGAAAAGGGGCCTCACCCGGGACACCACCTATGATGAGCTCAAGCGCATCGCCACCAGGATGGAAGAGGCGGCGGCAGCCGCCGCTGCGGGCGAGTTTGGGTTCACCGTGGAGGAGGCAGAGGCAGCAGAGGCGGCAAGCCTTGCCGACCAAGAGGAGCTTGCCGACGAGAAGGGGTCCGCCGAGCATGACGTCGGGCCGAGCGGGCCCGCCGAGGATACGAGGGGCTCGTTGGAGATCGGCTCCTCTTCCTCTTCGTCTTCGGACAGCTTGCCGCAAGCGGAGCCTCTGACTCCACAAACAGAGCCCCCGGCTCCACAAGCAGAGCCCCCGGCTCTACCAAGAAGGCGTCTTCGCAAGGCCGGGGACGTAGCGGAGCGACGGGCGAGTCAACCCCCGCCGCGCCGCACGACACGCTCCAGCGCGGCAAGTTCTGTTGCCGCGGAAACACCTCACGCTACAGCGGCAACTGGGGCGGGATCCTCTAGGCCTGCCGCTCCAGCTCCCGCCAAGCGGCCGAGGGATCCTACCCCTCCGCCTCCTCGCGCCGGAGGTGGGCCAGGCTTTGACTTCTCCGCGCTCAGCTCCGTCGAGGAAGAAGAAGAGTAAGATTCTTGTTGTACTTGCATGTCTTGTCTTGTATCTCATTTGCTTTACTCTGAACTTACTTTTTAGGACGCTGGCCCAGAGAATGGCAAAGAGAGCCAAGGTCCCGGTGATTGTCATCGAGGATGATCCCACCGTGGCAGCAGGGGGTGCGCCCGAGACAAACTTGCCGGACCCGACAGCTGTTCTTCAGAGCAGCCCCCAGCGCAGCCCCCAGCGTAAGTATATGGTTTACTTCCAGCTGTTAGGCGCGCATGGATACTCTTTGCTTGCTAATGTCTGACCGTTGGCTTGTGTAGGAGCAGAGCAGCCCCACCAGGAGCGCCCGGAGGCCACCCCCGATGTGCCACCTGCTTCGACTACGCCGCCAAGGGAGAGTTCTCCAGCAAGGGAGAATCCTCCGACAAGGGAGAGCTCCCCGGCAAGGGAGAAGTCTCCGACGAGGGAGAGCTCCCCGGCAAGGGACAGTACCATCGACCCCCCGGCAGCGGAGATCCCAACTACCGAGCCTGGTACAGGTAATCCTTGCTTCTAAACTTCCCTTGGGTTCTTCTTTTTGGATATTTGCTTGACTTTTCTTCCTTTTTCGGCCGTCAGATCCATCCACTTTGGAGCCGATGGAGACCGAGGTTGTTATTGATGGCGCCGCTGCCACCGAAGAAACGGCCGGTCCTGATGATCCCGCCGGCGAAGAGGCCGCCAAGGCTGCCACCGCAGCAGCTGACGGGGGGTCCACCGATCGTACTGACGACCCCGGGGTCACAGGAGCGACAGGCGCTACACCGACCGCTGATCCTCCCGCCGCTGCCGCAGCGTCAGGCTCCGAAGAACCCCAGCTAGGCGTCTACTTGAAGGCTGGCGCTGGCATCTTTATCAACCTCCCCTTGGCGTCAACGTCCAGGGCGCCCGTCGAAGGAGAAAGCTTCGACGTGGAGGTGCTTGCCTCCGCTGGGCTGACGCTGGTCGACGCACCAAGCAGCAGCAACGACGAGCCCGAAGAGGAGCGACTGCTGCGGAAGCTGGTGTCGCTCTACCGCGCCCGCCAGGCCAAACTGGAGTCCCGCGAAGCGCTTTTCGCGAAGGCGGGGGTGGACGTGGAGAAGCGCGCGGAGGAGCTCCGAGGCCTCAACCAGGCAGCTCTCCAGTCGCTGGCGCCGGAGCGGGTGCAGCTCGATGAGGCGCAGAAGGCTTTCATCCTCAAGAAGGCAGAGGTTGCAGAGCAACAGCGGCTTGCCGCCGAGGAGTTATCTGCGCGGGACGGTGAGTTGGTGCAGCTGAAGGCCAGCCTAGACAGCCACGAAGAGGAGCTTGCTGCGCGCGAGCAAGCACTCAGCGGATCCCTCAAGGAAGCAAAGGACGCTGCCGCAGCTGCCGAGGCCGCCAAGAAGGAGCTGGAGGCGAAAGTGGCGCAGCTGGATACTGATCTCAAGGCGAGCGGTGAAGCACTTGCCGCGCTCAAGCATGAGCGCGAGAAGGACGCCTACACCTTTGGCGAACTGCAGGGTCGTCTCGCCGAGAAGGTCAAGGAGCTTGACGCCGCCAAGGACTCCAACGTTGATCTTGAGCTGAAGCTGGCTGCTTTGACCAAGACGCTGGACGGCGCCAGGGAGCAGGAGGCGGCCTTGAGGAAGGAGATCAAGGCCGACAAGGCGCTGCTGGAGAACATCGCTGCCACCCAGAACGAGTTCAGGGGAACTGTGGAGCGGTGGACGGAGGGCCTTGTGAATGCTGCCGCAGACATCGACAAGGAGTTGGTGCTGCTGGGGGTGGAGGATCTCGGGTATTCCTCTGACGAGAGCCTCCCATCTAGCGCCAAGCTCACCTTGTTCTTCAAAGGCGTGGCGACGGCCCTCCAGCAACTCCGGGAGAGGATCCCAAAGCAGCTGGCCGACGAGTCGCGCGAGATCTGCGCGTGAGCTCTCAAAAAGGTGCTGATGAAGGTGGCCTTCTGCAACCCGGGCCTCCGCCTCACTAACATCCTCAGGTCCCTGCCGCCGGAAGCTGATCTGGAGGAGCTCGAGACCCTCGTCGCACCCATTATGGACAAGGTGAGCGGTATCAAGAGGGTTGAGGGCGACCGCGCGGACTAGGCCGCCTATTTCCTTCTTTTCTTGTCGCCGCTGGTCATGTTACGAAAACAGTCTATTAGAGCCGCGGCAAGCTATCTTGTAATATAACTCTATTTCAGGTCGTAATTGCAATGTTATTCCCTTTACTTGATTCCTTCCTTTGTATGTTTTTGCCCTACGCTTTTAGGGAACTTGCCGGCGTAGGCACCTTTCCCGCGAGCGCTGAGTGTGGGACGTCAGCAGCCTGCTGGCGGTGTCGTTACCGACAAGAAACCTTGTCGCGACTAGTCGCAGCTCGCTTAAGTCGCTGAGCGAACTCAAAACAAAGTAAGGGCGCGACTCTAGTCGCAGCACACTTAAACTGTTGAGCGAACTCGAAACAAAGTAAGGGCGCAACTAGCCACGAGCTGGTTCCTCTGCGCACAGGTTTTCCATACAAAGCATGGCCATTCAAGGGAGATAACTTAAAAAAATCTGATTGCTCAAACTTTGGCAACTTAGCTTTTTTGTTGTTTGCTCTCCGGCAAGACGAAACTTTCTTGAACTCGCCTGGATCACACCCTTATCTTCTCCTCCCCCCCCCCCCGGCAAACTTGTGGGCGAGAGGAACCTTCTTTTCCTTGAGAAAAGAGAGAAGAGAAAACAACGGTATGGAGCCTTATGGCTCGTTATTGCTTACCGGGGTTTGGCGCTGCACAAAGTGTCAGATAACTCATGCAAACAATAAAAAGCATAAAATCGACAAGGTGTGCGGAGCATATGAGCTTTATTTATGCACGGGGTCTGCGCCTGGCTTTGTACAAAGGATCACATGCAACAGCGGCAAGACTTGTACAAAAGGGTGGTTGCTGGACAGGGTCCAACAACCGCGCCTCATGGGTAAAACTTACGAAGATACTCGATGTTCCAGGAGTTGCTCACCGGAAATCCATCTTCGGTCTCCAGGCGGACAGTGCCGGGCCTAGCGACTCGTTTCACCCGTTAAGGGCCTTCCCACTTCGGCGTCAACTTGTTGGAATTCTTGTCGGAATGAACACGCCGAAGAACAAGGTCGCCTTCCTCGAGACTTCTGGCCTTAACTTTGCGGCTATGGTAGCGGCGCAAAGCTTGCTGGTATCGAGCAACTCGTACAGCAGCCTGAAGACGGTCTTCCTCAAGGAGCAGCGCATCATCTTGTCGCAGCTGCTCTTGCTCAAGCTCATCATAAGCGAGCACTCGAGGTGACCCGTATACGAGTTCTGTGGCGATAACTGCCTCTGCTCCATAGACTAGAGCGAAAGGTGTCTGGCCAGTGGCTCGATTTGGCGTCGTCCTGATCGACCAAAGAACCACCGGCAGCTCCTCGATCCAGTTTCTTCCGCATTTGTGCAGCCTGTCGAAAGTCCTGGTCTTGATTCCATGCAGCAGTTCAGCATTTGCCCTCTCCGCTTGACCGTTGCTCCTGGGGTGAGCGACAGAAGCGAAGCAGACCTTGGCGCCAAGGTCTTGGACGTACTGCATGAAGGTGCGACTCGTGAATTGTGTACCGTCGTCGGTGATGATCCTGTTAGGGATCCCGAAGCGGCAAACAATCGACCTGAAGAACTTGACTGCTGACTGTGCTGTCACCTTCCTCACTGGTTCCACTTCCGGCCACTTTGTGAACTTGTTGATTGCGACGTACAAGTACTCAAAGCTCCCGACTGCTCGGGGGAAGGGGCCGAGGATGTCGAGCCCCCAGACCGAAAATGGCCAGGATAAAGGGATCGTCTAGAGAGCTTGAGCTGGCTGGTGTATCTGCTTGGAATGGAACTGGCACGCTTCACACTTGGTTACTTGTGCAGTTGCATCCTGGAGGGCTGTCGGCCAATAGAAGCCTTGTCGCAATGCTTTGCCGGCAAGTGCTCTTGCGCCAATGTGGTGACCACAAATGCCTCCATGTATCTCTGCCAATAGCTTCTGTCCATCTTCCCGGGGAATACACTTCAATTTCACTCCGTTGAGTCTTCTTATGTATAGTGCGTTATCAACGAACTGGTACATACTAGACTGCCGGGCTACTCTTTCCTCTTTTTCTTGCTCTTCGGGAAGTTCTCCTGTCTGGAGGAAACGGACGATCTGTTGCGCCCAGGTTGGAGCTTGCGGCTCGACAACAAGGACCAAAGGCATGTCTGCTGCTGCGGGAACATCCGCTTCTACGGCGAGAACCTGCGGCTCAGCCGGAGCTTGACGTTCCCCGGCAAGCTTGCCGGAGCAAAACTTGTCGGGAGTGTCTGCTTCAACGAAACAAACCCTGGGGCTTGTTGGAGCAGACCGCTCCTCAGCATTCTTGGCGTTGATCTTGGGGACCTTCTTGGCGGCGGCCTCGGGAAGCTCTGCCGGAACATAGTTACCAGAAATCAACTTCCTCTTATTGCTCTGTCCAGTTGATGGCGTCACGGATGGTTGAGTCAGCTTGAGCACAAAGATCCCTGGTTCCACAGGTAACTTAAGTGACGCGCACTTTGACAGGCCGTCAGCGATGTCGTTCTGAGTTCTTGGAACATGTTCCATCTGTAGGCCGACAAAGCGCTCTTCCAGCTTCCTCACTTCATCAACGTAAGCTTCCATCAACGGACGGACGACAAGCTGCGAGTCACCCCTGACAATGAGTTGCTTGATCCCAAGGTCTGCCGCGATCCTGAGACCGGCAAGCAAACCTTCATACTCTGCAGTATTGTTTGTTGCTTGCTCCTTGGGAAAGTGCATCTGGACTACGTACATGAGGTGCTCTTCGGTGGGTGCGACAAGCAGCACGCCAGCACCGGCGCCTTGCAGCGAGAAAGCACCATCAAAGTACATCAGCCACTCTTTGCTTGCTTCCTCAGCGGGGATGCTCGTCTCTGGAATTTCTTCATCTGGTGTTGGCGTCCACTCTCCTATGAACTCTGCCAATGCCCTGCTTTGGATAGTTGAAGTGCTCTCAAACTTGAGGCCAAAGCCTGACAGTTCCAGTGCCCACTCAACGATCCTGCATGTTGCTTCTGGATTCTGCAGTATCCTCTTCAGCGGAAAGCGAGTGACAACTGTGATCTCATGTGCTTGGAAGTAATGGCGCAGCTTTCTCGAGGCCATGAGAAGGCCGAAAAGGAGTTTCTGCACACCAGAGTACCTTGACCTAGCCCCTTGCAGAAGGGAACTAACAAAGTAAACTGGGCGCTGCACCATTTTCTTCTGCTGTATCCCTTCGCACATCTGCGTAGATCCATCTTTGTCGGGACCAGAGCTTGTCGGAGAAGCCCCCTGCTTGTCGCTGGACGTGCTTGTCGTGGTTGCTAGCTCATCATCAGCCTCCCTCTCCGCTACTAACGCAGCACTAACCACTTGATTGGTTGCCGCCAGATATAGCAGCAACTTCTCTTACGGCTTAGGTGCGACAAGTATTGGAGTGGAGGACAGGTATCTCTTCAAGTCCTGCAGCGCAGCCTCCGCTTCCGGAGTCCATTTCATTGGACCCGCCTTTTTCAGAATTTTGAAAAATGGCAGGGCGCGCTCAGCCGACTTAGAGATAAACCTGCTGAGAGCAGCCACGCAGCCGGCAAGTCTTCGTACATCCTTGACGCGCTTTGGTGCTTCAATCTGCTCAATGGCCTTGATCTTGTCGGGGTTGGCTTCAATTCCCCTCTGAGACACGAAGAACCCGAGAAGCTTGCCGGAAGGGACTCCAAACACGCACTTCTCGGGGTTGAGCTTGAGGCTGATCTTGCGCAGATTTGCAAAAGTCTCTTCTAGATCTTGAATCAGAGTTGACCTGTCCCTGCTCTTGACCACTATATCATCCATGTAGGCTTCCACATTTCTGTGTATTTGCGGCTCAAAAACAGTATGGACGACCCTTGCAAATGTTGAACCAGCATTCTTCAAACCGAAAGGCATCCGTACGAAACAGTACGTGCCACATGGAGTGATGAATGCGGTTTTCTCTTCATCCTCTTCTGCCATGAAGATCTGATGATATCCTGAGTAGGCGTCAAGAAATGAAAGCAGATCACATCCGGCCGTGGAGTCAACAATCTGGTCAATGCGCGGCAGGGGAAATGGGTCTTTGGGACAAGCTTTATTGACATCGATGAAGTCGATACAAAGCCTCCGTTTCCCGTTCGCCTTGCGCACGACTACAGGATTGGCCAACCACGTGGGATGGAGTACTCCTCTGACGAGGCCCGCTGCTTCCAATTTCTTGATCTCTTCTGCAATGAACTCTTGCCGCTCCACTGCTTGTTTCCTGACTTTCTGCTTGACGGGCAGCGCATGAGGACAGACGGCGAGGTGGTGCTCAATTACTTTCCTGGGAACACCGGGGATGTCAGACGGTTGCCATGCAAACACATCGACATTCGCCCACAGGAAAGCAACGAGTGCGCTTTCCTATTTAGGGTCGAGAGTGGCACTCGTCGTGAAAGTACCACCAGTGCCGTCCTCCTTGGCGGACACCTTCTTGGTCGTTGGCAGAGCTGCCATCGTCTTCTTACACTTGCCGGTGGAGCTCGATGGTGCGTCCTCGACGGTAGCGCAGCACTCCGAAGAGGTGCGCTTGCCGGAGTGGGCATCAGAACTCTTGCCGGACTTGGTCTTCTTCTTCCCCCCGGGAGCTTCAGCGGCAAGTGTCTTGCGATCTGTGGCGGCTGCTGCTTCCCAGTAGATCTTGTCGGCACAGATAACAGCATCTTTCTTGTCGCCAGAGACAGCGATGACACTTATCGGTCCTGGCATCTTCAGCATGTTGTATGCATAGTGAGAGACTGCCATGAACTTGGCGAGCGCTGGATGGCCGATAATTCCATTATAAGGCAATGGAAAATCGGCAACGTCGAAAGTGATCCTCTTAGTCCTGAAATTCAGCTCGCTACCAAATGTCATCGGCAGCGTGATCTTCCCCTTCGGCTTGCTCCTCCCCGGGTTGATTCCTTGGAATGTGCCGGTCTCTTCGAGCTCGCTGTCAGGGACTTGGAGTCTCCAAAGCACAGCGGAGGAGATGAGGTTCAAGCCGGCCCCGCCGTCAACTAGCATCTTAGTAAACTTGAGGTTGCAGATAGTTGGTGAGACCAACATCGGCAAACACCCGATAACGGTTGTGCGGTCAGGGTGGTCCTCAATATCAAAGACGATAGGCGTGCTGGACCATTTCAGAAGCTTGCGTGCCTCAACGGGTGGTTCTGCTGCATTGACTTCTCGCACCCACTGCTTGCGTTGGCGGTGTGAAGTATGCAGAGAAGCACCACCGTCAACGCACAAAACTTCTGTGGCTTTCTGGAACTCCTGCTCGCTGGTCTCGGCGTCATCCATGTCTTCGTCATCGTCGTCATCTTCATCCTTGTCGCGGCCGTGGGGAGGTCTGTCGTCTTGCCGCTGCTTGGCGTTGCCGCGGCGTCCCCCCGGCCGGTGCACTTCGCACCGGATCCTCCAGCACCTCCTTGGGCCTTCTCCTTGTCGCGTCGCTCGTATTCGGCCTTTTGCAGCTCGACGAGCTGCTCGACTTTCTTGCAGCTCTAGAGGTCATGGCCCTTGGTGCGGTGAATCTTGCAGTACTGCTTGTTGGTGTCGTCCTGCTTGTCGGCGTCCGCCACAGCCTGGCAGTTGGCGCATGCGGCAACCTCCTTGCCGGAGCTACCTGTCTTGGCTGTCTTGGCGCCACCTTCGTTGCCGGACTGCTCGACAACTAGCACATCTTTGCCTTTCCTTTTCCTGTTGTTCCGCCGCCGGTTTTTGTTTGCCGGGGCGGCATCATCGCTGTCAGATCCTCCTGTTCCTGTATTCTCTCCGGGGAGTTTCCTCCCTTCCTCAGCACGTGCACATCTGTCGGCCAGGGCGTATAGCTCACTGACGTCTCTGATCTTGCACATCGCCATCTCCTCCCGCATCCTGCGATTACGCACGTTCTGGTGGAACGCACTGATGACCGCGGCAGGGTGGACGACTGGGATGTTGCGTTGCACTTGGCTGAATCTCTGAATGTACTTGCGCAGGGGCTCTCCTTCCTTCTGAGCAAGCAGGTGAAGATCACTCTCCTGGCCATGAGGTTTGTGGCCGCCTATAAAGGCATCGACAAACTGATGGCATAAGTCTGCCCAGGAAGATATGGAGTTTTCCGGCAAGTGCATGAGCTAGGACCTGACGTTGGGCTTGAGCACCAGCGGGAAGTAGTTGGCAAGGATCTTGTCGTCGTGCCCCCAGCAGCTTGCACCACAATGGTGTAGATGCTGAGGAACTCCGACGGATGCAACTTGCCGTCGTACTTCTCGGGTACGTCGGGCTTGAAGCTCTTCGTGCTGGGCCACTGGACTTGCCGCCGCTCACGGGTGAACGCAGGGCAACCTACCGCGTACGGCAGGTCGCCTGGTTCCTCTAGCGCATGCATGTCGAAAGTGGGCCCAACGCGCTTGTCTGACTGACGCCGCGCTTCTCTTCGGCGCTCGATGCGAGTACGAGCGTCTTCTTGCTATCATTCGTGAAGATCCTGGCGTTGATCGCGGCAAGCTCGCGGATCTGATGAAGTAGTGGAGTCGCCGTCGTGGCGGACCCGGCGAGTCGACGATCTTGGCCTTCGGGGCAGAGAGTGCACGGTGGTTGCACCCCCACCGGTTTTGTCGCCATCGGCTCGCACCTGGCTGGCCTGCCGCGCCTGCGATGTGGTCGCCTGCCGTGGATTGTCGCCGTTGGCGAAGCCGATGAGACTCTGAATGGTGGCCCTCCAGTCGTAGATCTTGTCTCGCGTTGCAGGGAAGTCTAGGAGCAGTTGAGCTCGCGCCAAAGCTTCTGCTGGAGTGGCGGGTAGCGGTGGCGAATGGTGCGATGAGCGGGATATGCTCGGACTTCCAACGATGTTAGAAGGAGAAGTATTCCGTCCAGGCGACCGTGCCTCGCTCGCGCCAGCACGTTGGCGTGTATGTTGGCCTTGAGCATCCCGGGATCCACCAGCTCGATTTGGGTCCAGCGAGCGTATGGTACCGTGAGTACCACGACGCTGCCGGTCCTGCGCCTCTTGAGAGGAGCGCGGTGCGCCTACGGACGCCCGGTCGTCGTGGGAGCCGGCTACACCGCCGACGGGCAGCGCAGTCTTGTCCTTCGACTTGGTGACACCATGGGCTCCCTCGTCGACGCCCGTTCTTCCGCCGGCGCCTTCCCCACCAGCCGTTTGCTCCGGCGGCGGTGGATTCGACGCGGACGGAGCAGCCGCTTCCGAAGGCTTCTTCTTCGGCGGCATGTCGATGAAGTCGATGAAGATTTAGCTCGCGTGAACACCGGATCGGGTTCACACAACCTCGACGCCCCCTACCCGGCGCGCCAAAGATGCCGGGGGATTCTGGCTCCTTGAGCACCTACGGGGACGGAGCCCCTTCTCGGTTCGGCGGGGGGCGGAGGTCGCGCGAAGAGCGGACCGAGGCGAGGCACACGAGGGGTTTTTACCCAGCTTCGAAGCTCTCCGGAGAGATAACACTCCTACTGCTGCTTTGTGGATTGTATTGAGTTCTTGCTCGGGAGCGCTAAGTGCTACAGTACACTCAAGCAGCTAACGAGACCGAGCGTTCTTCTGTTCATCCTCTAAGAGATCGCTCTCCCGGGTCCGATCTTCGATCCCCCTCTACGTTGTGCATGGGCCTCCTTTTATATGTTCAAGGGGTCTCCAACAGGTGGCAACGTAGATAAGGGCAAAAATGGAAAGATGTTGTGGTATGTACAGCTACCTATATAGTGTATCATACCTAACCCTGACGGCAGGGGACAAAGGCATTACATGCCTATCTACGTCACCCAGACAGTGCAGAAAAGGGACCGTCAGGTGCGCCACCGTTCGCCATGACGGCGATCTTGTCAGCGTCGCATGCCACAGTGTACCTCTGGCTGCACAGCCTCCCGCCACGTATGCCTGGAAGGGTCCCAGAGCGACACATGGGTGGGTGTGCTGGAGCGCAGGTACAGAGTAGTTGCTTGCCGCGGCAAGCGCCTTGCCGCGGTAGTTGTCTTGTCGCGTCCGGAAGCTTGTCGCTCGCCGGATCCTGCCGGGACGCGTGGCGCGTCGCAGCAAGTTCCTTGAGATGCCTTGGTTGGCCTTCCCGGCAAGCTCCTCTTGTCGGGGTCTTGTGCCCTTGGTTTGAATACTTTGTTCTTGAATGGCTTCAAAGGATCCACGGAGGACCTTGGCGGTCACCCGGCAAGCCTTGCCGCGGGACGCTGCGACTGCTCGTGCACAAGTTCGGGATACTGGGGTACCCCTACTCTAGTACACTGACACTTTGAGATGACATAATTGCTTTGTTAGTATGCTTGAAGTATTATTATTTTTATGTCAATATGAACATTTGTCTTGAATCTTTCGGATCTGAATATTCATACCACAATTGAGAAGATTTACATTGAAATTATGCCAAGTAGCACTACGCACCAAAAATTCTCTTTTTATCATTTACCTACTCGAGGACGAGCAGGAATTAAGCTTGGGGATGCCTGATACTCTCCAACGTATCTATAATTTTTGATTGCTCCATGCTATATTATCTACTGTTTTGGACTATATTGGGCTTTATTTTCCACTTTTATATTATTTTTGGGACTAACCTATTAACCAGAGGCCCAGCCCAGAATTGCTGTTTTTTTCCTATTTCAGAGTTTCGGAGAAACAGAATATCAAACGGAGTCCAAACGGAATGAAACCTTCGGGATCGTGATTTTCTCACCGATTGTGATCCAGGAGACTTGGACCCTACTCCAAGGAACAAAAGAGGCGGTTACGAGGGTGGGGGGCGCGCCCACGCCCCCGGGCGTGCCCCCTGCCTCGTGGGCCCCTTGTTGCTCCACCGACGTACTTCTTCCTCCTATATATACCTACGTACCCCCAAACAATTAGAGACGAAGCCAAAAACCAAATTCCACCACCGCAACCTTCTGTACCCATGAGACCCCATCTTGGGGCCTGTTCCGGAGCTCCGCCGGAGAGGGCCATCATCACGGAGGGCTTCAACATCATCCTAGCCCCTCCGATGAAGTGTAAGTAGTTCACCTCAGACCTACGGGTCCATAGTTATTAGCTAGATGGCTTCTTCTCTCTATTTGGATCTCAATACAATGTTCTCCCCCTCTCTTGTGGATATCTATTCGATGTAATCTTCTTTTTACGGTGTGTTTGTTGAGACCGATGAATTGTGGGTTTATGATCAAGCCTATCTATGAATAATATTTGATTTTTCTCTGAATTCTTTTATGTATGATTGGTTATCTTTGCAACTCTCTTCGAATTATCAATTTGGTTTGGCCTACTAGATTGGTATTTCTTGCCATGGGAGAAGTTCTTAGCTTTGGGTTCAATCTTGCGGTGTCCTTTCCTAGTGACAGAAGGGGCAGCAAGGAACGTATAGTATTGTTGCCATCGAGGATGACAAGATGGGTTTTTATCATATTGCATGAAACTATCCCTCTACATCTTGTCATCTTGCTTAAGGCGTTACTCTGTTTTTAACTTAATACTCTAGATGCATGCTGGATAGCGGTCGATGAGTGGAGTAATAGTAGTAAATGCAGGCAGGAGTCGGTCTACTTGTCTTGGACGTGATGCCTATATACATGATCATACCTAGATATTCTCATAACTATGCTCAATTCTGTCAATTGCTCAACAGTAATTTGTTCACCCACAGTAGAATACTTATGCTCTTGAGAGAAGCCACTAGTGAAACCTATGGCCCCCGGGTCTATTTTCCTCATATTAATCTCCATCACTTTAATCTTGCTTGCTTTTTTACTTTGCTTTTTTACTTTGCCTTTTTACTTTTCACTTTTCATCTCTATGCCAAAAATACAAAAAATATTATCTATCATCTCTATCAGATCTCACCCCCGTAAGTAACCGTGAAGGGATTGACAACCCCTAATGGCATTGGTTGCGTGGAGCTATTGTTTTTGTGTAGGTAGGAGGGACTTGAGCGTGGCCTCCTACCGGATTGATACCTTGGTTCTCAAAAACTGAGGGAAATACTTACGCTACTTTGCTGCATCATCCTCTCCTCTTCACGGAAATCCAACGCAGTGCTCAAGAGGTAGCACACAGCTCAAAGGGTGATGATTGATCGTGAGCTTCTCCTCAGTCTTCACCAGAAGGTCGATCGCAACCACAAATGGGTTAAGCGTTAGTTTGGTTCTATTCTTCACAACATGACTACTACACACAATGAAGTGAAGAAAAACCATTACTACCTCCATGAAGTCTTCGGTCGCACCTGGGCTGTTCTGTCACATCTGTATGGTGAAGAAGATCTGAAGCAAATGGGTCTCCAGCAGGACTTTGACTGGTCTCAGCCACAAGTGAAGAAATACAAGAAGGTCAAAGTTCCTTCCTTGGTGGCCAGCTCATACTCTTCATCACGCGACACGGACGATCATGAAGATTTGGACGACACTACGGCAGGCCCTACTACAACAACCGACCCCAACAACGCTGGCGCTCCTTCATCATCATGATATTCTTCAGGGGCGTTAGTCCTCATTTTTGATCCTTTTGGTCATTCGATGACAAAGGGGGAGAAATTTGAGTTAGTCTTCAAGCGGGTTTACATATATGGGCGTTTTTTGCTAAGTTGCAGCTTTCGTTCTTTTGAAGACTTTGTTGGATCGAGTTGTAAACTTAAACCCGATGGTGGTCTACTTTTGCTGTGTTCTTCTGCATGCTTATTCCTCATATATGTTAGTGCATGCATGTTGAATTACATCAGTCACCATATTTCATCATGCATTTCAAATTCTTTATATTATATGTCAAATGCGTGTATGAATTACAAGATATAGGAGGAGATCTCCATGATTCTACTCTTCAAGTGTGCATTGCTTCAAAAGCAAATTCCTCACTATGCACTTCTTCAGGGGGAGTTCTTCTATATCTTGCAATCAAATTCCCCAACTTCTTTATTTACACTTAGTATGTTTATCCCCTTTGAAAACTTAACATATATTATCATCAATCATGAAAAAGGGGGAGATTGTAAGTGCATCTAGTGCCCCTTAGTGATTTTGATGTATTGAAGACTTATAGGTTAAGGGACTGATGCATTTGTGAGTGTACACGGGTCTATAAGTCTATGAGGAGTTTGATATTTACATAGGAAGTCGACCCCTAAAAATGAATGTCTTCGACTGAAGACTTTGGATTTCTGAAGACTTTGAAAGTGAAGAAATTGGTGTGACCTTGAAGACTTGGATTTCATACGAGAAACATGAAGCGTGAAGACTTTTGTTTTCTTACTTTCATTTTCTCTATCTTGAGTCATAGGAAACATTGTACTGTTAAAGGGGGTCGAGGAAATACTAAGGAAAAATTTCCAAGTGATGCTCAACTCAAAATCCTACACCTACCAATCCTTTCGAGTGAAGCCATTGGAAATCTCACACAGTTCAGTCAATTCCTTCAGTGACAGAGATGAAGTTCTTCTGGTCCCTGAGGAATTTGTTCTGACTGAGGAGTTAGGAATTCGCCAATGTGGATTGCCTACAAGTGAGGAACATGATAGCCCTGAGGAATTTGATAGCCAAATTTCTGACCGTTGTTGTGCTACGCGCCAGCTGTCCCAAAATATCTTCCCACCTAATGGTCATATCATTGAAGGAAATTTATGTCTTATCATGTCGGGCTGCTCCCTCGGCTGTAAATAGCCGCCCCCTTCAACCACTAGCTGGTTGGCTGCTCCGAGAGAAACTGACACTTGTCAATTGAGAGCATCCCATCCTCCGAGGACTTTGAGCGAAAATCATCGAGTGAGGAAAACCCAAACCCAAGCACCTACAAACCCAAAGTGATTGAGCATCACTGAAGACATTGATCATGCGTGGATCCGATTCTTGTTACATTTGAAGGCTGTACATCTTCGAAATGGTTAGGCGTCATGGTCTAGAGCATCCAAGAGGAAATTGTGGATCACCGAGTGACCGAGTTTGTGAAGGTTTGGAAGTCACCTGAAGACTTACCACGAGTGATTGGGCGAGGTATGTGTGACCTTAGCTAAAGAAGAATATGGTGAGGACTGTGTGTCCTCAGGTTTAAATACCTAGCCGCTCCAACCAGACGTACAATTGTCACAGCAGTTGGAACTGGTCTACCAAATCATTGTATTCACCAAGCCTACTAGTTCTATTTCCTCAACTCTTCCATTTCCTCATTATTGTGTTGTGTGCTTGTTCATATCTGTTTGAAGACTTTGACTGAAGACTTTCTCAATTTCCTCAGTTCAATTTCTTCAGTCTGTTTGTCTTGATCATGTTTTATCCTATGCTTACGCTTCCTGTACTTTGTGTCTGTTTTCATTTCATCATGATGACCATGCTTATGTTTTGTTATGATAGCATATGAGTACTTATTCCGCTACAAGTAGTTCTTCACTTAGGAATTTCCTCACCCTGAAATTCCTCAGTGAAGAATTAATAAAAATCGCCTATTCACCCCCCTCTAGTCGATATAACGCACTTTCAATTCTCTAATGATGTGATCCCGTTCGTCAAATGACAACACATGTCTATGGTCAGGAAACTTAAGCATCTTTGATTAACAAGCTAGTCAAGTAGAGGCATACTAGGGACACTCTGTTTGTCTATGTATTCACACATGTACTAAGTTTTCGGTTAATACAATTCTAGCATGAATAATAAACGTTTATCATGATATAAGGAAATATAAATAACAACTTTATTATTGCCTCTAGAGCATATTTCCTTCAGACGGGGCTAGCGTGGATGCAACGCTCCCCCTTTGCGCCGGCCGAAGCGGGCTTGGCTACAGTGTGCCCTACACCGCTAATCGAGGCTAGCGGCGCTCGGGTGGCGCGGCACTGTAGCTGGGTTGTGCCTACCACCCTGTGGCGTGGGACGGGATGGGCCACAGTGTCGTGCAGCCGGCAGGACCCGCACCCGGCAGCCCCGGCATGGCCCGTGCCTAGTGGACCCGGCAGGACCCGCCCCCAGCGGACCCGGCGGCCCCCACCGTCGGCTCCCAGACGATGACACCATGGGCCCGCGCCCATGCATATTTACCCTTGTATCCCTGCCGGGCAGCCTATTAGACCCACTAGGAGCCCTCCATGCAGAGGGTAATGAACCAACTAGCAGTACGCCCACTACACACACTCACAGGAGAGGCAAGAATTGAGGCCTAGCCCTTTCTTCCTCCTCCGCCCAAATAGCTCCAGGAGCATCATTGTAACCATAGTGCATATCATCCCATTTCGGCTGGAGTAGGGGTATTACCTCCCACGAGGGGGGCGAACCTGGTACGCCTTGCGTCCTACGCTCACGTGTGCCAACCTCGCTTCTGGAACCCACCGGCGTCCTCACGTAGCCCCCCACTTTTAGCCATCTTATGGCATCTACAATGAGATCACCACGACATAATTGGACTAGAAACTAGAACGATTTAAAGAATTTGCGGATGTTTCATTGCCAAGCTTAATTCACTTTCTGAATTTGATAAATCCTATGTCTCTTGGGAACAGATTTATATCTACATCCAAAATAGAGCAAATTGCCAAAAAACCACAATTGCGTCATACCATGCGAAAAACCACCATTTTCATAAAAGTTTGCCGAAAACACCGATTTTGAGTAATTGTTGCCGAACCCACTAAAAACGATGCTTGGCCACGTTTGACAAGAAAACTGACAGTGTTTCCCACTATAAGTGATGACGTGGCACAAATAAGTCACACTGTTTGAGCCAGCTGTTAGGATGGCATAGGGCTCACCTGTCATCCTCTCTCTCATCCATCTTCTTCCTTCACCTTCTTCCTTTATCTTCTTCCTCCTTGCTCCTGTACTGCTAGTCTGCTACCCATCAACACCACCTCCTTCCTGTCTACTTCACTCTCCACATAGGTTTTGGTAATGTTCTAGAACCTTCCCAAAACCGGTTTTTCTGTTTTTCTTTCTCTTTTCTATTTCCTTTTTCCTTTTTCCCCCCGGGAGCTTCAGCGGCAAGTGTCTCGCGATCTGTGGTGGCTGCTGCTTCCCAGTAGATCTTGTCGGCACAGATAAGAGCATCTTTCTTGTCGCCAGAGACAGCGATGACACTTATCGGGCCTGTCATCTTCAGCATGTTGTATGCATAGTGAGAGACTGCCATGAACTTGGCGAGCGATGGACGGTCAATAATTCCATTGTAAGGCAATGGAAAATCAGCAACGCCGAAAGTGATCCTCTCAGTCCTGAAATTCAGCTCGCTACCAAATGTCACCGGCAGCGTGATCTTCCCCTTCGGCTTGCTCCTCCCCGGGTTGATTCCTTTGAATGTGCCGGTCTCTTCGAGCTCGCTGTCAGGGACTTGGAGTCTCTGGAGCACAGCGGAGGAGATCAGGTTCAAGCCGGCCCCGCCGTCAACTAGCATCTTAGTAACCTTGAGGTTGCAGATAGTTGGTTAGACCAACATCGGCAAACACCCGACAATGGTTGTGCGGTCAGGGTGGTCCTCAATATCAAAGACGATAGGCGTGCTGGACCATTTCAGAAGCTTGCGTGCCTCAACGGGTGGTTCTGCTGCATTGACTTCTCGCACCCACTGCTTGAGTTGGCGGTGTGAAGTATGCAGAGAAGCACCACCGTCAACGCACAAAATTTCTGTGGCTTTCTGGAACTCCTGCTCGCTGGTCTCGGCGTCATCCATGTCTTCGTCGTCGTCGTCATCTTCATCCTTGTCGCGGCCGCGGGGAGGTCTGTCATCTTGCCGCTGCTTGGCGTTGCCGCGGCGTCCCCCCCGGCCGGTGCACTTCGCACCGGATCCTCCAGCACCTCCTTGGGCCTTCTCCTTGTCACGTCGCTCGTATTCGGCCTTTTGCAGCTCGACGAGCTGCTCGACTTTCTTGCAGCACTGGAGGTCATGGCCCTTGGTGCGGTGAATCTTGCAGTACTGCATGTTGGTGCCGTCCTGCTTGTCGGCGGCCGCCACAGCCTCGCAGTTGGCGCATGCGGCAACCTCCTTGCCGGAGCTACCAGTCTTGGCTGTCTTGGCGCCACCTTCGTTGCCGGGCTGCTCGACAACTAGCACATCTTTGCCTTTCCTTTTCCTGTTGTTCCGCCGCCGGTTTTTGTTTGCCGGGGCGGCATCATCGCTGTCAGATCCTCCTGTTCCTGTATTCTCTCCGGGGAGTTTCCTCCCTTCCTCAGCACGTGCACATCTGTCGGCCAGGGCGTATAGCTCACTGATGTCTATGATCTTGCACATCGCCATCTCCTCCCGCATCCTGTGATTACGCACGTTCTGGTGGAACGCACTGATGTCCGCGGCAGGGTGGACGTCTGGGATGTTGCGTTGCACTTGGCTGAATCTCTGAATGTACTTGCGCAGGGGCGCTCCTTCCTTCTGAGCAAGTAGGTGAAGATCACTCTCCTGGCCATGAGGTTTGTGGCCGCCTGTAAAGGCGCCGACAAACTGATGGCATAAGTCTGCCCAGAAAGATATGGAGTTCTCCGGCAAGTGCATGAGCCAGGACCTGACGTTGGGCTTGAGCACCAGCGGGAAGTAGTTGGCAAGGATCTTGTCGTCGCGCCCCCAGCAGCTTGCACGGCAATGGTGTAGATGCTGAGGAACTCCGACGGATGCAACTTGCCGTCGTACTTCTCGGGTACGTCGGGCTTGAAGTTCTTCGTGCTGGGCCACTGGACTTGCCGCAGCTCACGGGTGAACGCAGGGCAACCTACCGCGTACGGCAGGTCGCCTGGTTCCCCTGGCGCATGCATGTCGAAAGTGGGCCCAGCGCGCTTGTCTGACTGACGCCGCGCTTCTCTTCGGCGCTCGATGCGAGTACGAGCGTCTTCTTGCTGTCGTTCATGAAGAACCTGGCGCTGATCGCGGCAAGCTCGCGGATCTGATGAAGTAGTGGAGTCGCCGTCGTGGCGGACCCGACGAGTCGACGATCTTGGCCTTCGGGGCGGAGAGTGCACGGTGGTTGCACCCCCACCGGTTTTGTCGCCATCGGCTCGCACCTGGCTGGCCTGCCGCGGCTGTGATGTGGTCGCCTGCCGTGGAGTGTCGCCGTTGGCGAAGCCGATGAGACTCTGAATGGTGGCCCTCCAGTCGTCGATCTTGTATGGCGTTGGAGGGAAGTCTAGGAGCAGTTGAGCTCGCGAAAAAGCTTCTGCTGGAGTGGCGGGTAGCGGTGGCGAACGGTGCGAGGAGCGGGATATGCTCGGACTTCCAACGATGTTAGAAGGAGCAGTATTCCGTCCAGGCGACCGTGCCTCGCTCACGCCAGCATGTTGGCGTGTATGTTGGCCTTGAGCATCCCGGGATCCGCCACCTCGATTTGGGTCCAGCGAGCGTATGGTACCGTGAGTACCACGACGCTGCCGGTCCTGCGCCTCTTGAGAGGGGCGCGGTGCGTCTACAGACGCCCGGTCATCGTGGGAGCCGGCTATGCCGCCGACGGGCAGCGCAGTCTTGTCCTTGGACTTGGTGACACCGTGGGCTCACTCGTCGACGCCCGTTCTTCCGCCGGCGCCTTCCCCACCAGCCGTTTGCTCCGGCGGCGGTGGATTCGACGCGGACGGAGCAGCCGCTTCCGAAGCCTTCTTCTTCGGCGGCATGTCGATGAAGTCGATGAAGATTTAGCTCGCGTGAACGCCGGATCGGGTTCACACAACCTCGACGCCCCCTACCCGGCGTGCCAAAGATGCCGGGGGATTCTGGCTCCTCGAGCACCTATGGGGACGGAGCCCCTTCTCGGTTCGGCGGGGGGCGGAGGTCGCGCGAAGAGCGGATCGAGGCGAGGCACACGAGGGGTTTTTACCCAGCTTCGAAGCTCTCCGGAGAGATAACACTCCTACTGCTGCTTTGTGGATTGTATTGAGTTCTTGCTCGGGAGCGTTGAGTGCTACAGTACACTCAAGCAGCTAACGAGACCGAGTGTTCTTCTGTTCGCCCTATGATAGATCGCTCTCCCGGGTCCGATCTTCGATCCCCCTCTACGTTGTGCATGGGCCTCCTTTTCTATGTTCAAGGGGTCTCCAACAGGTGGCAACGTAGATAAGGGCAAAAATGGAAAGATGTTGTGGTAGGTACAACTACCTACACAGTGTATCATACCTAACCCTGACGGCAGGGGACAAAGGCATTAAATGCCTATCTACGTTGCCCAGACGGTGCAGAAAAGGGACGGTGAGGTGCGCCACCGTTCGCCACGACGGCGATCTTGTCAGCGCCGCATGCCACAGTGTACCTCTGGCTGCACAGCCTCCCGCCACGTATGCCTGGAAGGGTCCTAGAGCGACACATGGGTGGGTGTGCTGGAGCGCAGGTACAGAGTAGTTGCTTGCCGCGGCAAGCGCCTTGCCGCGGTAGTTGTCTTGTCACGTCCGGAAGCTTGTCGCTCGCTGGATCCTGCCGGGACGCGTGGCGCGTCGCAGCAAGTTCCTTGAGATGCCTTGGTTGGCCTTCCCGGCAAGCTCCTCTTGTCGGGGTCTTGTGCCCTTGGTTTGAATACTTTGTTCTTGAATGGCTTCAAAGGATCCATGGAGGACCTTGGCGGTCACCCGGCAAGCCTTGCCGCGGGACGCTGCGACTGCCCGTGCACAAGTTCGGGATACTGGGGTACCCCTACTCTAGTACACCGACACTTTGAGATGACATAATTGCTTTGTTAGTATGCTTGAAGTATTATTATTTTTATGTCAATATGAACATTTTTCTTGAATCTTTCGGATCTGAATATTCATACAACAATTGAGAACATTTACATTGAAATTATGCCAAGTAGCACTCCGCATCAAAAATTCTCTTTTTATCATTTACCTACTCGAGGACAAGCAGGAATTAAGCTTGGGGATGCCTGATACGTCTCCAACGTATCTATAATTTTTGATTGCTCCATGCTATATTATCTACTGTTTTGGACTATATTGGGCTTTATTTTCCACTTTTATATTATTTTTGGGACTAACCTATTAACCAGAGGCCCAGGCCAGAATTGCTGTTTTTTTTTCCTATTTCAGAGTTTCGGAGAAACAGAATATCAAACGGAGTCCAAACGGAATGAAACCTTCGGGAACGTGATTTTCTCACCGAATGTGATCCAGGAGACTTGGACCCTACTCCAAGGAACAAAAGAGGCGGTTACGAGGGTGGGGGCGCGCCCACCCCCCCGGGCGCGCCCCCTGCCTCGTGGGCCCCTTGTTGCTCCACCGACGTACTTCTTCCTCCTATATATACCTACGTACCCCCAAACAATCAGAGGCGGAGCCAAAAACCAAATTCCACCACCGCAACCTTCTGTACCCATGAGACCCCATCTTGGGGCCTGTTCCGGAGCTCTGCCGGAGAGGGCCGTCATCACGGAGGGCTTCTACATCATCCTAGCCCCTCCGATGAAGTGTGAGTAGTTCACCTCAGACCTACGGGTCCATAGTTATTAGCTAGATGGCTTCTTGTCTCTTTTTCGATCTCAATACAATGTTCTCCCCTCTCTTGTGGAGATCTATTCGATGTAATCTTCTTTTTGCTGTGTGTTTGTTGAGACCGATGAAATGTGGGTTTATGATCAAGCCTATCTATGAATAATATTTGATTCTTCTCTGAATTCTTTTATGTATGATTGGTTATCTTTGCAACTCTCTTCGAATTATCAATTTGGTTTGGCCTACTAGATTGGTATTTCTTGCCATGGGAGAAGTTCTTAGCTTTGGGTTCAATCTTGCGGTGTCCTTTCCTAGTGACAGAAGGGGCAGCAAGGCACGTATAGTATTGTTGCCATCGAGGATGACAAGATGGGTTTTTATCATATTGCATGAAACTATCCCTCTACATCTTGTCATCTTGCTTAAGGCGTTACTCTGTTTTTAACTTAATACTCTAGATGCATGCTGGATAGCGGTCGATGAGTGGAGTAATAGTAGTAAATGCAGGCAGGAGTCGGTCTACTTGTCTTGGACGTGATGCCTATATACATGATCATACCTAGATATTCTCATAACTATGCTCAATTCTGTCAATTGCTCAACAGTAATTTGTTCACCCACAGTAGAATACTTATGTTCTTGAGAGAAGCCACTAGTGAAACCTATGGCCCCCGGGTCTATTTTCCTCATATTAATCTCCTTCACTTTAATCTTGCTTGCTTTTTTTACTTTGCCTTTTTACTTTTCACTTTGCATCTCTATGCCAAAAATACAAAAAAATATTATCTATCATCTCTATCAGATCTCACCCCCGTAAGTAACCGTGAAGGGATTGACAACCCCTAATGGCATTGGTTGCGTGGAGCTATTGTTTTTGTGTAGGTAGGAGGGAATTGAGTGTGGCCTCCTACCGGATTGATACCTTGGTTCTCAAAAACTGAGGGAAATACTTACGCTACTTTGCTGCATCATCCTCTCCTCTTCACGGAAATCCAACGCAGTGCTCAAGAGGTAGCACACAGCTCCAAGGGTGATGATTGATCGTGAGCTTCTCCTCAGTCTTCACCAGAAGGTCGATCGCAACCACAAATGGGTTAAGCGTTAGTTTGGTTCTATTCTTCACAACATGACTACTACACACAATGAAGTGAAGAAAAACCATTACTACCTCCATGAAGTCTTCGGTCGCACCTGGGCTGTTCTGTCACATCTGTATGGTGAAGAAGATCTGAAGCAAATGGGTCTCAAGAAGGACTTTGACTGGTCTCAGCCACCAGTGAAGAAATACAAGAAGGTCAAAGTTCCTTCCTTGGTGGCCAGCTCATACTCTTCATCACGCGACACGGACGAGCATGAAGATTTGGACGACACTAAGGCGGGCCCTACTACAACAACCGACCCCAACAACGCTGGCGCTCCTTCATCATCATGATATTCTTCAGGGGCGTTAGTCCTCATTTTTGATCCTTTTGGTCATTCGATGACAAAGGGGGAGAAATTTGAGTTAGTCTTCAAGCGGGTTTACATATATGGGCGTTTTTTGCTAAGTTGCAGCTTTCGTTCTTTTGAAGACTTTGTTGGATCGAGTTGTAAACTTAAACCCGATGGTGGTCTACTTTTGCTGTGTTTTTCTGCATGCTTATTCCTCATATATGTTAGTGCATGCATGTTGAATTACATCAGTCACCATATTTCATCATGCATTTCAAATTCTTTATATTATATGTCAAATGCGTGTATGAATTACAAGATATAGGAGGAGATCTCCATGATTCTACTCTTCAAGTGTGCATTGCTTCAAAAGAAAATTCCTCACTATGCACATCTTCAGGGGGAGTTCTTCTATATCTTGCAATCAAATTCCCCAACTTCTTTATTTACACTTAGTATGTTTATCCCCGTTGAAAACTTAACCTATATTATCATCAATCATGAAATAGGGCAGATTGTAAGTGCATCTAGTGCCCCTTAGTGATTTCAATGTATTGAAGACTTATAGGTTAAGGGACTGATGCATTTGTGAGTGTACACAGGTCTATAAGTCTATGAGGAGTTTGATATTTACATAGGAAGTCGACCCCTAAAAATGAATGTCTTCGACTAAAGACTTTGGATTTTTGAAGACTTTGAAAGTGAAGAAATTGGTGTGACCTTGAAGACTTGGATTTCATAAGAGAAACATGAAGCATGAAGACTATTGTTTTCTTACTTTCATTTTCTCTATCTTGAGTCATAGGAAACACCGTACTGTTAAAGGGGGTCGAGGAAATACTAAGGAAAAAATTCCAAGTGATGCTCAACTCAAAATCCTACACCTACCAATCCTTTCGAGTGAAGCCATTGGAAATCTCACACAGTTCAGTCAATTTCTTCAGTGACAGAGATGAAGTTCTTCTGGTCCCTGAGGAATTTGTTCTGACTGAGGAGTTAGGAATTCGCCAATGCGGATTGCCTACAAGTGAGGAACATGATAGCCCTGAGGAATTTGATAGCCAAATTTCTGACCGTTGTTGTGCTACGCGCCAGCTGTCCCAAAATATCTTCCCACCTAATGGTCATATCATTGGAGGACATTTATGTCTTATCATGTCGGGATGCTCCCCCGGCTGTAAATAGCCGCCCCCTTCAACCACTAGCTGGTTGGCTGCTCCGAGTGAAACTGACACTTGTCAATTGAGAGCATCCCATCCTCCGAGGACTTTGAGCGAAAATCATCGAGTGAGGAAAACCCAAACCCAAACACCTACAAACCCAAAGTGATTGAGCATCACTGAAGACATTGATCATGCGTGGATCCGATGCTTGTTACATTTGAAGGTTGTACATCTTCCAAATGGTTAGGCGTCATGGTCTAGAGCATCCAAGAGGAAATTATGGATCACCGAGTGACCGAGTTTGTGAAGGTTTGGAAGTCACCTGAAGACTTACCACGAGTGATTGGGCGAGGTATGTGTGACCTTAGCTGAAGATGAATATGGTGAGGACTGTGTGTCCGAGACTGTGTGTCCTCAGGTTTAAATACCTAGCCGCTCCAACCAGACGTACAATTGTCACAGCAGTTGGAACTGGTCTACCAAATCATTGTATTCACCAAGCCTACTAGTTCTATTTCTCTACTCTTCCATTTCCTCATTATTGTGTTGTGTGCTTGTTCATATCTGTTTGAAGACTTTGACTGAAGACTTTCTCAATTTCCTTAGTTCAATTTCTTCAGTCTGTTTGTCTTGATCATGTTTTATTCTATGCTTACGCTTCCTGTACTTTGTGTCTGTTTTCATTTCCTCATGATGACCATGCTTATGTTTTGTTATGATAGCATATGAGTACTTATTCCGCTACAAGTAGTTCTTCAATTAGGAATTTCCTCACCCTGAAATTCCTCAGTGAAGAATTCATAAAAATCTCCTATTCACCCCCCTCTAGTCGATATAACGCACTTTCAATTCTCTAATGATGTGATCCCGTTCGTCAAATGACAACACATGTCTATGGTCAGGAAACTTAACCATCTTTGATTAACAAGCTAGTCAAGTAGAGGCATACTAGGGACACTCTGTTTGTCTATGTATTCACACATGAACTAAGTTTCCGGTTAATACAATTCTAGCATGAATAATAAACGTTTATCATGATATAAGGAAATATAAATAACAACTTTATTATTGCCTCTAGGGCATATTTCCTTCTGACGGGGCTAGCGTGGATACAACGCTCCCCCTTTGCGCCGGCCGAAGTGGGCTTGGCTACAGTGTGCCCTACACCGCTAATCGAGGCTAGCGGCGCTCGGGTGGCGCGGCACTGTAGCTGGGCTGTGCCTACCACCCTGTGGCGTGGGACGGGATGGGCCACAGTGTCGTGCAGCCGGCAGGACCCGCGCCCGGCAGCCCCGGCACGGCCCGTGCCTAGTGGACCCGGCAGGACCCGCCCCCAGCGGACCCGGCGGCCCCCACCGCCGGCTCCCAGACGATGACACCATGGGCCCGCGCCCATGCATATTTACCCTTGTATCCCTGGGGGGCAGCCTATTAGACCCACTAGGAGCCCTCCATGCAGAGGGTAATGAACCAACTAGCAGTACGCCCACTACACACACTCACAGGAGAGGCAAGAATTGAGGCCTAGCCCTTTCTTCCTCCTCCGCCCAAATAGCTCCAGGAGCATCATTGTAACCATAGTGCATATCATCCCATTTCGGCTGGAGTAGGGGTATTACCTCCCACGAGGGGGGCGAACCTGGTACGCCTTGCGTCCTACGCTCGCGTGTGCCAACCTCGCTTCTGGAACCCACCAGCGTCCTCACGTAGCCCCCCACTTTTAGCCATCTTATGGCATCTACAGTGAGATCACCACGACATAATTGGACTAGAAACTAGAACGATTTAAAGAATTTGCGGATGTTTCATTGCCAAGCTTAATTCACTTTCTGAATTTGATAAATCCTATGTCTCTTGGGAACAGATTTATATCTACATCCAAAACAGAGCAAATTGCCAAAAAAACCACAATTGCGTCATACCATGCGAAAAACCACCATTTTCATAAAAGTTTGCCGAAAACACCGATTTTGAGTAATTGTTGCCGAACGCACTAAAAACGATGCTTGGCCACGTTTGACAAGAAAACTGACAGTGTTTCCCACTATAAGTGATGACGTGGCACAAATAACTCACACTGTTTGAGCTAGCTGTTAGGATGGCATAGGGCTCACCAGTCATCCTCTCTCTCATCCATCTTCTTCCTTCATCTTCTTCCTTTATCTTCTTCCTCCTTGCTCCTGTACTGCTAGTCTGCTACCCATTAACACCACCTCCTTCCTGTCTACTTCACTCTCCACATAGGTACTGGTAATGTTCTAGAACCTTCCCAAAACCGGTTTTTCTGTTTTTCTTTCTCTTTTCCATTTCCTTTTTCCTTTTTCCTTTTTGTTCCTTTTCCTGTTTTCCTTTCGTTCTTTTCTTTTATTTTTTGTTATCCTTTTTCATTTTTATTCTTGTTTTTTTAATTTGCAAAAATCTTTTAAATTCGTGATTTTTTGTTTTCTTTTTCGTTTTCGTCTTCAATTTGCGAACATGTTTCTTTAAAACTCGTGAACATTTTTTGTAACAGTTTTTTAAATACATAATCATTTTTTTTGAAATTGCGTACTTTTTTACTTTCCACTTTTTACGTATTTTCCTTTTAAACTCATGAATAGTTTTTCGTTGATCCAATTCAAAAAATGTTCATTAATGTTAAAAATCCAAAATTTTCAAAAAATGTTCATCGAATTCAGTTTATGTTCATCGGATTTAAAAATGTTCATCGGAAGTCAAATTTTGTTCATCGAATTGCGAAAATGTTCATCAAATTACAAATTTGTTCATAGATTTTCAGAAAATGTTCATTTAAATAAAAATATGCATCCAGTTGTTTCAAAAAATGTTTTCTGGATACGAATTTTGTTCATAAATTTCAAATTTTGCTCATGAATTATAAAAAATATTCATCATTATTAAAAAAGTGTTCATTAAAATTCAAAATATGTTCATTCTTTTAATTGGAAATATTTCTTGAATTAAAAAACTTTTTTTGACAGTTCACAATTCAAAATAATTTGAAATTTTAAAATAAAACCTGAATTATTTTAATATAGAATAAATACAGAAAATAAAAAGGAAATGTAAAAAATGAAAATAAAAAAAATCGGGCGGCCCCGCCCTGCCTGCGCATGGGCCAGCCCAATAGGGCACGAGGGTGCGCGCTGCCGCGACTGGGAGTGCCCCACGCGCAGTGTAGGAGCTCCCCGTCCGAGGACCTCCAGAACCCTCTTGAACCTTCTCTTGACTTCCGGGTACAATACCGAAAAACTAAAGTTTTTGCCGAAACCCCGACAACAACTTTCCATATGTAAATCTTTACCTCTGGACCATTCTGGAGCTCCTTGTGATGTCCTGGATCCCATTTGAGACTCGGAACAACCTTCAGACTTTCCAATATTAATATTTCAATACTACCATAACGCTACCGAACATTAAGCGTGCAACCCTACGGGTTCGAGAATCATGTAGACATGATCGAGACTCCTCTCCTGTCAATAACCAATAGCGGGACCTAGATGCCCATATTGGTTCCCACATATTCCACGAAGATCTTTATCGGTCGAACCACGATGTCAAGGATTCAGTTAATCCTATATATAATTCCCTTTGTCTCGTGATAAGTTACTTGCACAGGATTCGATAGTCGGTATCTCCATACCTAGTTCAATATCATTACCGGCAATTCTCTTAAATCGTTCCATAATACAAGATCTTGTGACAAAACCCGTTAGTCACATGAAGCTTCTTATGATGTTGTATTACCGAGAGGGCCCAGAGACATCTCTCTGTCACACGGAGTGACATATCCTTGTCTCGATCCATGCAACCCAACAGACACCTTCAGAAATACCTGTAGAGCACCTGTATGATCACCCAGTTATGAAGTGGCATTTGATAGCACACAAAGTATTCCTACGGTGTTCGGGAGTGGCATGATCTCATGGTCTAAACTATCTGATGTTAAGATTACAGTTGGGTCTGTCCACCACATCATTCTCCTAATAATCTGATCCCGTTATCAAATGACAACTCATGTCTATGGTTAGGAAACCTTAACCATCTTTGATCAACGAGCTAGTATAGTAGAGGCTTACTAGGGACATAGTGTAGTTTATGTATTCACACATGTATTTAAGTTTCCGGTCAATACAATTCTAGCATGAATAATAAACATTTATCATGAGCAGGAAATATGATAATAACAAATTTATTATTGCCTCTAGGGTATATTTCCAACAAGAGTTGATACATCAATTTTGCATCTTGTTTTCCTATTGTTATTATAATATTTTGGGTCAATATTTCACTTCATGAGGCGATTCTAATGACTTATCTCTCTTATTTTGCAGGTTTCACATGAAGAGGGAAATTGCCTCTAGCTAGAATTCTGGACTTGAAAAGATCTACAGTAGAAATAGCTATTCTACGGGGTTTCAAATGGCCTGAAAACTTATGGAGATTTATCTTAGAATTAATAAAAAACAAAAGAAGAATCACCAAGAGGGGCCCCACAAGTGAGCCATAAGCTCAGGTGGTGCCCCCCCGGGTGCGCCATGTGAGCCTATGGGCCCACCAGCAGGCCTCTATGGCCCTCCTTCTCCTATATGATGCCATTTGTCCTAGAAAAAATAAGGACAAGAATTTCGGGATGAAGCGCCGCCATATCCAGTCGAAACCTGGGAAGAAGCACTTTTGCTCTCCGCTAGAGCAATTCCGCTGGGGATACTTCCCTGCGGGAGGGGGAAATCGAAGCCATCGACATCACCAACAATCCTCTCATCAAGGGAGGACCAATCTTCATAAACATCTTCACCAGCACCATCTCCTCTCAAACCCTAGTTCATCTCTTGTATTCAATATTTGTCTCAAAACCTCATATTGGTACTTATGGGTTGCTAGTAGTGTTGATTAAATCTTGTAGTTGATGTTAGTTGGTTTATTTGGTGGAATATTATATGTTTAGATCCTTAGTCATATACAACAGCCCTATGATCTTGAACATGAATATGATTTGTGAGTAGTTTCGTTTGTTCTTGAGTACATGGGAGAAGTCTTGTTATAAGTAATTATATGTAGTTGGTATTCGTTCAATATTTTGATGATATGTTTGTTGTTCTTCCTCTAGTGATGTCGTATGAACATGGACTACATGACACTTCACCATGTTTGGACCTAGATGTAGGCATTGGAGAGTATTGAGTAAATGATGGGTTGCGAGAGTGACAGGAGGTTAAACCCTATTTTATGAGTTATTCCGTAAGGGGCTGATTTGGATCCATATGTTTCATACTATGGTTAGATTTATCTTAATTCTTCTTTCGTAATTGTGGATGCTTGAGAGAGGGGGTAATCATAAGAGGGTTGCTTGTTCAAGTAAGAACATCATCCTAGCACTAGGCCATCCACATATCAAACTATCAAATAATGAACGCGATCAACTAAACATAATGAATGTGATTAGACGAGAATTCCCACGTCTCCTCGAGAATGTTTTGCTCACTATAAGAAGTACTTCCGGCTTGTCCTTTGATATAAAAATGATTGGGCTATCTTGTTGCAATCTTATTACTATTGTCACTTGTTAAAAATTATCTTACTACCAAACTACTTAGTTACCGTTGCTTTCAGTACTTACAGAGAATACCTGGCTGAAAACCGCTTATCATTTCCTTCTGCTCCTCGTTGGGTTCGACACTCTTACTTATTGAGAGGACTACGATCGATCCCCTATACCTGTGGGTCATCAATTATGACTATTCCGTGACCTCCATTTTGTCTAGGAGACGCGCGCGAGTGAGGACTTCCTCTTGGAGCCCTCCGGCGTCCTCCCCGTGACATGTGGGACACTCGCTCATGGATGGACACGGTTGTTGATACGTCCATTTTGCATCATGCTTTTATATTGATATTTATTGCATTATGGGCTATTATTACACATTATGGCACAATACTTATGCCTTTTCTCTCTTATTTTACAAGGTTTACATGAAGAGGGAGAATGCCGGTAGTTGGAATTCTGGGCTGGAAAAGGAGCAAATATTAGAGACCTATTCTGCACAACTCCTAAAGTCCTGAAACACCACGGAAGTCAGTTTCAGAATATATAAAAAATATTGGGTGAAGAAACTACCAGAGGGGAGCCACCCACCATCCACGAGGGTGGGGGCACGCCCTACCCCCTGGGCGCGCCCCCTTGCCTCGTGGGCCCCTTGGCAGGCCTCCGGTGCTTATCTTCTGCTATATGAAGTCTTTCGCCCTGGAAAAAATCACAAGCAAGCTTTCGGGAAGAAACGCCGCCACCACAAGGCGAAACCTGGCGAAACCAATCTAGGGCTCCAGCGGAGCTGTTTTTTTTTTTGACTATTTACTGTAGAGCAACAGCCCCACAGACCTTTTTATTCCAGAAATTTTTGCCCGGGCCTGTTTAAATCCGCTCCCACCGGGAGTCGAACCCAGGACCAAGGGTGCTACTAAGGTCGCTGCAACCACTAGGCTACAAGCCTGTTTTGCCGCGTAAACATCCCTCCGGGAGGGGGAAATCATCACCATCGATCCTCTCATCGGGAGGGGGTCAATCTCCATCAACATCTTCACCAGCACCATCTCCTCTCAAACCCTAGTTCATCTCTTGTATCCAATCTTTATCTCAAAACCTCAAATTGGTACATGTGGGTTGCTAGTAGTGTTGATTACTCCTTGTAGTTGATGCTAGTTAGTTTATTTGGTGGAAGATCATATGTTCAGATCCTTTATGCATATTAATACCCCTCTGATTATGAACATGAATATGATTTGTGAGTAGTTACGTTTGTTCCTGAGGACATGGGAGAAGTCTTGCTATAAGTAGTCATGTGAATTTGGTATTCGTTCGATATTTTGATGAGATGTATGTTGTCTTTCCTCTAGTGGTGTTATGTGAGCGTCGACTACATGAAACTTCACCATTGTTTGGGCCTAGAGGAAGGCATTGGGAAGTAATAAGTAGATGATGAGTTGCTAGAGTGACAGAAGCTTAAACCCTAGTTTATGTGTTGCTTCGTAAGGGGCTGATTTGGATCCATATGTTTCATGCTATGGTTAGGTTTACCTTAATACTTCTTTTGTAGTTGCGGATGCTTGTAATAGGGGTTAATCATAAATGGGATGCTTGTCCAAGGAAGGGCAGTACCCAATCACCGGTCCACCCACATATCAGATCATCAAAGTAACGAACGCGAATCATATGAGCGTGATGAAAACTAGCTTGACGATAATTCCCATGTGTCCTTGGGAGCGTTTTCCTTTATATAAGAGTTCGTCCGGGCTTTTCCTTTGCTAAAAAAAGGATTGGGCCATCTTGCTGCACCTTATTTACTTTTATTACTTGTTACTCGTTACAAATTACCTTATCACAAAACTATCTGTTACCGATAATTTCAGTGCTTACAGAGAATACCTTACTGAAAACCGCTTGTCATTTCCTTCTGCTCCTCGTTGGGTTCGACACTCTTACTTATCGAAAGGACTACGATAGATCGCCTATACTCGTGGTTCATCAAGACTCTTTTCCGGCGCCGTTGCCGGGGAGTGAAGCGCCTTTGGTAGGTGGAATTTGGTAAGGAAAAATTTATATAGTGTGCTGAAATTTACTGCCACTTGTTACTATGAAGCATAATCCTTTGAGGGGCTTGTTCGGGGTATCTTCACCCCAACTAGTAGAGCAAAGAGTTTCTCCTCAACCTACTGAACCTACTGAAAATGTTTACTTTGAAATTCCCTCGGGTATGATAGAGAAACTGCTAGCTAATCCTTTTACACGAGATGGAACATTGCATCCCGATTTGCACCTAATCTATGTGGATGAAGTTTGTGGAATATTTAAGCTTGCAGGTATGCCCGAGGATGTTATCAAGAAAAAGGTCTTCCCTTTATCTTTGAAGGGAAAGTCATTGCCATGTTTTAGGCTATGTGATGATATTGGATCATGGAACTATAAACGACTGAAATTGGAATTTCATCAGAAGTTTTATCCTATGCATCTGGTTCATCGTGATCATAATTATATATAAAAAATTTGGCTTCACGAAGAAGAAAGCATCGCTCAAGCTTGGGGGAGGCTTAATTCAATGTTATATTCATGCCCCAATCATGAGCTCTCAAGAGAAATTATTATTCAAAAAATTTATGCTCGGCTTTCTCTCAATAATCGCTCCATGCTCGATACTTCTTGTACTGGTTCTTTTATGATGAAGACTATTGAATTCAAATGGGATTTATTGGAAAGAATTAAATGCAACTCTAAAGATTGGGAACTCGATGAAGGTAAGGAATCAGGTATAACACCTAAGTTTGATTGTGTTAAATCTTTTATGGATACCGATGTTTTCCGTGAACTTAGCAGTAAATATGGACTTGTCTCTGAGATAGTAGCTTCTTTCTGTGAATTATTTGCTACTCATCTTGATCTTCCTAGGGAGAAGTGGTTTAAATATCATCTTTGCATTGTAGTAAAATTAGTTGAACCTATTAAGGTTAAAGAAAAGACTAACACTAATAATGTTGATCCTATTGTTCCTACCGATTATATTGAGAAACCACCTTTCCCTGTTAGAATAAAGGATCGTGCTAAAACTTCAATTGTGGTTCGTAAGAGAAACAGTTGAACACCTACACCCCCTGAGCAAATTAAAGTTGAACCTAGTATTGCTATGGTTAAAGATCTCTTGGTCGATAATATTGATGGACATGTTATTTACTTCTGTGATGAAGCTGCTAGAGTTGCTAGACCCGATACTAAAAATAAACATGGACCTGTTGTAGTCATGCCTGTTATTTCTGTTAAAATAGGAGATCATTGCTATCATGGCTTATGTGATATGGGTGCTAGTGTGAGTGCAATACCTCACTCTTTATACGAAGAAATTATGCATGATATTGCACCTGCTGAGATACAAGATATTGATGTTACTATTAAGCTTGCCAATAGAGATACTATCTCACTAGTTGGGATTGTTAGAGATGTTGAAGTCTTGTGTGGGAAAATTAAATATCCTACTAATTTTCTTGTTCTTACATCCCCACAAGATAACTTTTGTCCCATTATATTCGGTAGACCCTTCTTGAATACTGTTAATGTTAGGATAGACATCAAAAAGGATGTTGTTACTACTGGATTAGGGGATATGTATCATGATTTTAATTTTGCTAAATTTCGTAGACAACCCCATGATAAAGAATTGCCTAGTAAAGATGAAATTATTGGTCTTGCTTCTATTGCCGTGCCTCCTAATGATCCTTTAGAACAATATTTGCTAGACCATGAAAATGATATGTTTATGAATGAAAGAAGGGAAATAGATGAAGTATTCTTTAAACAGGGACCTATTTTGAAACACAACCTGCCTGATGAAATTCTAGGGGATCCTCCTCCACCCAAGGGTGATCCCGTGTTTGAGCTTAAACAGTTACCTGATACTCTTAAATATGCTTATCTTGATGAAAAGAAGATATATCCTATTATTATTAGTGCTAACCTTTTAGAGCAAGAAGAAGATAAATTATTGAAAACTCTGAAGAAGCACCGTGCTGCTATTAGATATACTCTTGATGATCTTAAGGGCATTAGTCCCACTCTATGCCAGCACAAAATAAAATTGGAGAAAGACGCTAAACCGGTTGTTGATCACCAACGACAGCTAAATCCTAAGATGAAAGAAGTGGTCAGAAAATAAATACTAAAGCTTCTGGAGGAAGGTATAATTTATCCCGTTGCTGATAGTCAGTGGGTAAGTCATGTCCATTGTGTCCCTAAGAAGGGAGGTATTACTGTTGTTCCTAATGATAAAGATGAATTGATCCCGCAAAGAATTGTTACAGGTTATAGAATGGTAATTGATTTCCACAAACTAAATAAAGCTACTAAAAAGGATCATTACCCTTTACCTTTTATTGATCAAATGCTAGAAAGGTTATCCAAACATTCACATTTTTGCTTTGTAGATGGTTATTCTGGTTTCTCCCAAATACCTGTGTCAAAAGAGGATCAAGAAAAGAACACTTGTACTTGCCCTTTCGGTACCTTTGCTTACAGACGTATGCCTTTTGGTTTATATAATGCACCTGCTACCTTTCAAAGATGTATGACTGCTATATTCTCTGACTTTTGTGAAAAGATTGTTGAGGTTTTCATGGATGATTTCTCCATTTATGGAACTTCTTTTGATGATTGCTTAAGCAACCTTGATCGAGTTTTGCAGAGATGTGAAGAAACTAATCTTGTCTTGAATTGGGAGAAGTGCCACTTTATGGTTAATGAAGGTATTGTCTTGGGGCATAAAATTTCTGAAAGAGGTATTGAAGTTGATAAAGTTAAAGTTGATGCTATTGAAAAGATGTCGTGTCCTAAGGACATTAAAGGTATACGAAGTTTCCTTGGTCATGTCGGTTTTTATAGGAGGTTCACTAAAGACTTCTCAAGAATTTCTAGGCCTTTGACTAATCTCTTGCAAAAATATGTTCCTTTTGTATTTGATGATGGTTGTGTAGAAGCTTTTGAAATACTTAAGAAAGCCTTGATTTCTGCACCTATTGTTCAGCCACCTGATTGGAATTTACCGTTTGAAATTATGTGTGATGCTAGTGATTATGCTGTAGGTGCTGTTCTAGGACAAAGAGTTGATAAGAAATTAAATGTTATCCAATATGCTAGTAAAACTCTAGACAGTGCCTAGAGAAATTATGCTACTACTGAAAAAGAATTTTTAGCAGTTGTATTTGCTTGTGATAAGCTCAGACCTTATATTGTTGATTCTAAAGTAACTGTTCACACTGATCATGCTGCTATTAAATATCTTATGGAAAAGAAAGATGTTAAACCTAGACTTATTAGATAGGTTCTCTTGCTACAAGAATTTGATTTGCATATTATTGATAGGAAGGGAGCTGAGAACCCCGTTGTAGACAACTTATCCAGGTTAGATAATGTTCTTGATGACCCACTACCTATTGATGATAGCTTTCCTGATGAACAATTAGCTGTCATAAATACTTCTCCATGGTACGCTAATTATGCTCATTACATTGTTGCTAAATTTATACCACCTAGTTTCACATACCAGCAAAAGAAAAAGTTTTTCTATGATTTAAGACATTACTTCTGGGATGACCCACACCTTTATAAAGAAGGAGTAGATGGCGTTATTAGACGTTGTGTACCTGAGCATGAACAGGAACAGATCCTACGCAAGTGTCACTCCGAGGCTTATGGAGGACACCATGCTGGAGATAGAACTGCGCATAAGGTATTGCAGTCCGGTTTTTATTGGCCTACTCTTTTTAAAGATGGCCGTAAGTTTTTCTTATCTTGTGATGAATGTCAAAGAATTGGTAATATTAGTAGACGTCAAGAAATGCCTATGAACTATTCACTTGTTATTGAACCATTTGATGTTTGGGGCTTTGATTACAAGGGACCGTTTCCTTCCTCTAACTGGTATACACATATTTTAGTTGCTGTTGATTACGTTACTAAGTGGGTAGAAGATATTCCAACTAGTAGTGTTGATCATAACACCTCTATTAAGATGCTTAAAGAAGTTATTTTTCCAAGGTTTGGAGTCCCGGGATATTTAATGACTGATGGTGGTTCACATTTTATTCATGGTGCTTTTCGTAGAATGCTTGCTAAGTATGATGTTAATCATAGAATTGCATCTCCATACCATCCACAGTCTAGTGGTCAAGTAGAATTGAGCAATAGAGAGATTAAATTAATTTTGCAAAAGACTGTTAATAGATCTAGAAAGAATTGGTCTAAGAAACTTGATGATGCATTATGGGCCTATAGAACTGCATATAAAAATCCTATGGGTATGTCTCCGAATAAAATGGTCTATGGAAAAGCATGTCACTTACCTCTCGAACTAGAACATAAGGCATATTGGGACATTAAAGAGTTCAATTATGATTTAAAACTTGCTAGTGAAAAGAGGTTATTTGAGATTAGCTCACTTGATGAATGGAGAACCCAAGCCTATGAGAATGCCAAACTGTTTAAGGAAAAAGTTAAAAGATGGCATGACAAAAGGATACAAAAGCGTGAGTTTAACATAGGTGATTATGTTTTGCTATACAACTCTCATTTAAGACTTTTTGCAGGAAAAATTCTCTTTAAATGGGAAGGTCCTTACGTTATCGAGGAGGTCTACTGATATGGTGCCATAAAAATCAACAACTTCGAAGGCACAAATCCAAAGGTGGTGAACGGTCAAAGAATCAAACATTATATCTCAGGTAATCCAATAAATGTTGAAACTAATGTTATTGAAACTGTAACCCTGGAGGAATACATAAGGGACACTTTCCAGAATGCCTCAGACTACGAAAAGGAATAGGTATGTGGTACGGTAAGTAAACCGACTCCAAAACAATTCTAATGGCATTTTTTTCTCTGTTTTGTAATATTTAAGAAAATAGGAAAATAAGAAGTAGCCCGAGAGGGTCACGAGGCATCCACGAGGGTGGAGGCCGCGCCCTACCCCCCTGGGCGCGGCCCCCTGCCTTGTGGGCACCTCGTGTGCCCTCTAGACTCCGTTTTCTTGCACGATACTTCTTTTGGTCGGTGAAAATTCATTATATGATCTCCCGAAGGTTTTGACCACCGTACCACGCAAATATCCTCTGTTTTTGTTTTGAGCTATTTTCTGCCAGAGTTGTCAATGTCGGGCATCATGTCGTCCCCCTCCTCCAATAATGAGGACAACGATGCTTGGCTAATGAAGATAGAGCTGAAGAGAGAAGAAACCGGGGAGATCAACAAGGATTATAGGATCAAGAAGGCCACGAAGGATCAAGCTCCGGCAGCAGAAGAAGAAGAAGACATCCTTCAACCTCATTACAATCTTCTTACCCCAACTGAGATTGAAGCTTTCAAGATGATTGAGTTAGCTCACATACAAAACAAGTATCTCACACGTGAGAATATTTTGTTGAAGGAGCATATCACCGCACTCAAGGGCATTATCCGCAAATTGGAGGACCTCCTACGCTCGATGTGTGACACTACATCATCAACAACTCCTTCATCACCACCTCCGAGGAAAGAGACATAATCACATAGGTATGGGCACTCCCCTTGGCAACTGCCAAGCTTGGGGGAGGTGCCCCGGTATCATATCACCATCACACTCCTATCATTACCGTTTTTCTTAGTTCGATCCTTTTGGTAATATCTTGATCTAGTAGAATAAAGTTTTAGTATGATTTAGTTTTGATTTTTGCTTTATGATCCTTCTATGTAATCGAGTCTGTGATGCTATATATAATAAAGATTAGTTTTGATTCAAGGGCTTGATTATCTTGCTATTATCTTAAGGGAATAAAAATAAAATAGAAAAGAAAGAATAAAAAGAATTAAAGAGATCATATTGATCTTATGGAGAGTAATGACTTCACATATAAAGAGTATGATGCATAAAAGTTGTTGAGAGTTGACAAACATAGTTTTGGTCATCGTGGCAATTAATAGGAAGTAATAAAGAAAGAGAAGTTTTCACATATAAATATACTATCTTGGACATCTTTTATGATTGTGAGCACTCATTAAAATATGACATGCTAACAAGTTGATGTTGGACAAGGAAGACAATGTAATGGGTTATGCTTTCTTATATCCAAAATAAAGTATATTGTCATGGATCATCCAACATGTTGAGCTTTCCTTTCCCCCTCATGCTAGCCAAATTCCTTGCACCAAGTAGAGATACTACTTGTGCTTCCAAATATCCTTAAACCCGGTTTTGCCATGAGTGTCCACCATATCTACCTATGGGTTGAGTAAGATCCTTCAAGTAAGTTGTCATTGTTGCATGCAATAAAAATTGCTCTCTAAATATGTACGATTTATTATTGTGGAGAAAATAAGGTTTATACGATCTTGTGACATGGAAGCTACAAAAGCGATGGACTGCATAATAAAGGTCCATATCACAAGTGGCAATATAAAGTGATGTTCTTTCGCATTAAGATTTCATGCATCCAACCATCAAAGCACATGACAACCTCTTCTTCCCTCTGTGAAGGGCCTATCTTTTACTTTTGTCTTATGCCTTATGCAAGAGTCATGGTGATCTTCACCTTTCCGTTTTATATTTTATCCTTTGGAAAGCACATTGTGTTGGAAAGATCCTGATATATATATCCAATTGGATGTAAGTTATCATCAAATATTATTGTTGACATTACCCTTGAGGTAAAAGGTTGGGAGGCGACATTATAAGCCCCTATCTTTCTCTGTGTCTGATTAAAACTCCATACCCATAAGTATTGCGTGAGTGTTAGCAATTATGAAAGACTAAATGATAGTTGAGTATGTGAACTTGCTGAAAAGCTCTTATTTATTGACTCTTTTCGATGTTATGATAAATTGCAATTGCTTCAATGACTGGGACATTAAAGAGGGAGAATACCAGCAACTGGAATTCTGGACCTAGAAAAGCTACGTCAGAGTTACCTATTCTCCACATCTCCAAATAAGCTGAAACTTTACGGAGAATTTGTTTTGGAATAAAAGAAAACTACTGGAGCAAATAACTACCGGAGGAGGCCCACCATGTTGGCACAACCCACCTGGGTGCGCGAAGCCCCCCTGGCGCGCCTTGGTGGGTTGTGCCCTCCTCGGCCCACCTCCGGTGCCCCTCTTCTGGTATATAAGTCATTTTGACCTAGAAAAAAATAAGGAGAGGACTTTCGGGATGAAGCGTCGCCGTCTCGAGGTGGAACTTGGGCAGGAGCATTTTTACCCTCCAGCGGAGTGATTCCACCGGGGAAACTTCCCTCCCGGAGGGGGAAATCGTCATCATCGTCATCACCAACAACCCTCTCATCTTGGGGAGGGAAATCTCCATCAACATATTCAACATCACCATCTCCTCTCAAACCCTAGTTCATCTCTTATGTTCAATCTTTGTACCGGAACCTCGGATTGGTACATGTGGGTGACTAGTAGTGTTGATTACATCTTGTAGTTGATTACTATATGGTTTATTTGGTGGAAGATTATATGTTCAGATCCATTATGCCATTTAATACTTCTCTGATCTTGAGCATGATTATCATTTGTGAGTAGTTACCTTTGTTCTTGAGGTCACGGGAGAAATCTTGTTGCAAGTAATCATGTGAACTTGATATGTGTTCGATATTTTGATGATATGTGTGTTGTGATTCCCTTTGTGGTGTCATGTGAACGTTGACTACATGACACTTCACCATATTTGGGCCTAAGGGGATGCATAGTGGAGTAGTTATTAGATGATGGGTTGCTAGAGTGACAGAAGCTTAAACTCTAGTTTATGCGCTACTTCGTAAGGATCCAAAAGTTTAATGCTATGGTTAGATTTTATCTTAATACTTTTCTCGTGGTTGCGGACGCTTGTGAGGGGGTTAATCATAAGTAGGAGGTTTGTTCAAGTAAGAACAACACCTAAGCACCGGCCCGCCCACATATCAAATTATCAAAGTAGCGAACATGAATCGAACCAACATGATGAAAGTGACAACATGAAAGTCCCGTGTACCCTCAAGAATTGCCTATTATAAGAAACTGTTTTGTCATGTCCTTTGTCACAAAAGGATTGGGCTACCTTGCTGCACTTTACTTACCGTTACCGTTACTTGCTTGTTACAAATTATCTTGCTGTCAAACTATCTGTTATCGACAATTCCAGTGCTTGCAGAAATTACCTTGCTGAAAACCACTTGTCATTTCCTTCTGTTTCTCATTGGGTTCGACACTCTTACTTATCGAAAGGACTACGATTGATCCCCTATACTTGTGGGTCATCACTCCTCCACGCGTGCACATGCTCCAACTACAAGCAGGCACCATGCGCCCCTCAGCTATCCTGGTCATGCAACCACGGGCTGCTGCGCGTGCAAGCTCTGCTTGTCGTCGCTGTGTTGCACCGCCACCGCGTGCCCTGCCACACGGTGCAAGTCGCCATGTCCCGCACGTGCCTAGCTATGAGCGTTGCGTGGCCGGCAGGAGTCAGCACCAGCACGAGTAGCAGCTTGAGCAGCTACGACCAGCCGGCGCTCATACCAAGTCACCGATGGTGGCATCTGGCGATGCACGCAAGATGCTGGATGAAATGCATGAGAGAGAGGAAGGCGGCTATAGATGCTAACAGGTGGACCCCGCGTCAACCGGACGGTTGATTCAAATGGTCCAACGTCCCTCTCGGATGGTTGTTACCCCATGCCACATGGCACTGACAAATGGGCCCCGCTGTCAGTTTTCGTGTCAAACGTGGTCAACCATCGTTTTTAGTAAAGGTAATCAACCCTTTTCTTGCCGCCATTGCCGGGGAGGGGGATATTTTGCTATCCTGGTAAGGTTACTAGAGTCATTTTTATTTATTTTTGTTTTAATTTTTAGTTTACTTTTGTTGTTAATTTACTTTTTGCAAGTTAAGAAAACCCAAAATATAGTATTTTGGCTACCACGAAACTTGGGAAGTTCGCCACGCTCAATGATGATTATATGCATACACCTATTGCACAATCTGATGTTGCAGCTGAGCAATATGAGATAAAAACCGAACCTACTTACTATGGTTCAGCTAAACCAGTTTGAAGGATCTGCTTCAGAAGACGCGAGTATGCATCTACATACTTTTACTGAGCTTTCTGACACAGCTCAAATAAAAGATATTGATTTCGATGCAGTTAAATTTATACTTAATCATTTTTAATTAAGAGGAAAGGCTAAAGAACGGCGGTTAACATTACCTATTTTCTGCTTACAAAACCATGCATCTACATGCTAATATTACATGGTTCAAGCAGGAAGACCGCAAGCCACTAGCGCTTATGTGGGAACGTATCAAAGAAGTTGTTAAGAATTGTACTAACCATGACATGAAAGAGTGGTTAATTATTCGTGTTTTTATAAAACTTTAAATCTTTTTTTATCAAAGAACATGCTTGACACTGTCACAGGAGGAACTATCATGGGAAAACAAGTTGCTAAAGCAAAGAAATTCCTAGATGATATGCAAGAAAATCACGATCTGTGGCATGTTGAAATCTATGCATGTCATCAAGTGGGTGCATGTTTTATGTAGCAGCTGTAAACACCTAAACTATTGCCTGGTATCACAAGAAACAAGTGAAAATAAGGTCTATTGATATTAAAAAAAACAGAAATTTCGCAATCAGGTGCTGGAAGCCTCGAACCATAGTGAGCCCTGTGTAGTCAAGAAATTAAATGGCTTTTGGAAATGACAACATCAATTATCATGGTAAAATATGTAAATTCATCTCCTTGTACGTACTACAATGTTTCGTGTTAATATAGCAAAGCATAGTTAATAAAGAAGGCGCAAATTAGTCACGGCGCTGTTCTGACCAAAGGCCTCATTTAGCTGGACAAATCCCATGATAAGTTCTCATTTAGTATTACCGAGAAAAGCAGCAGGTACCTTCAAGGCTTCAGTTGATGGGCATAAACTTGATTCCATGACTACCCTATCACAAAATCCAAAAGAAAAAAAACAAGACAAGGACGTACTAGTTATCTACAAGTAAGCAGTCGGGCCCGTCGCACCGCGGCCGCCTGACGTCGGCATGAACGCCAGCACCAGGAGCATCACCAGCATTGCCACTGGCACCAGCATCAGCATCGACGGAGGCGGAGGCAGCGGTGGCAGGACGAGCGGGAGGATCACCAGCGACGCGGTGACGAACATGAGCAGGAGGAATGAAAAGTACTTGCCGAAGAAGCTATCGCTGCAGCTGGAACGACTGGTATCCTCCTCCGTGCTGTACCGTGCTTTCTGTTCGGACGGCAGAACCATGGGCGGGGGCGATGACGACGACGTGCTTCCGGCGGCTCGTGCCCCGCCTCTGCCGCTCTCCATGTCGTCGGCTGGCGTAGATGCGTTGCACTTGAGGCCACTGTTGATCAGTTCTTGGATGTCCTCCGACTCCGAAGACTCATTTCTTGCGCTCAAGAACATGAGGAGCTACCATGGAATTTGATACCTCTCTCTGCTCTTTCCGTGACGATCGAGTCTTCTTAAAGTGCAAGATAGGGCAGTGCTAGAGCTTTGAGTCGAAGCAGGTTTGGTAGCTCAGAATTCTCGCTGAATCAGATCAGATCTGGCAATCTACAAATCCTGTGGATTGTTGCGAAAAAGGATATCTTATCAGCATGTGAAGCAATCGAGCTACTCCTCAGTAACCAGTCTTTTCCTTGCGTGAGCTTTACGTGTATACCTAGCTAGAGGTTCCGTTTTACTACATTTCAAGAAGAAAAGTCTGTAAAGCCGTAGAAAAAGGGAGGACAACATCATAAAGTAGACAAAATGGCATTCCTTGTTCTTTCAGAAAAGGGACCCGGCCAGCTCCTAAATTTTCCTACGAGTAAACAGGGCGAAATGATTACCCCAAAAACCAGTTCCCAACTAACACAACCATTACTAATTACATCTAGTATCTGGGAAAGAATCCCTAAATATATAGGTAGGACAAAAATAGCAATCAAATATACTCATTACCCCCGAGTAGTACAATCCAAGCATGCAATTACTGGTTACGAGCTTTCGCCCACATGTGTGTGTGTGTGTGTGTGTGTGTGTAAGCAAGGTACGTACACACCGACAAAAATAGATAGACGATCACATGCATAACCTAGCCAGATGTCAACGTAAAAATCGAAGCATATGTATGTCTACCTGGTGAAACCGATGGCACATCAGCTAGCATCTTTTCCTGGGCATCAAGCTTGGCATACACCAGCAGCAGTAATCCAGCACCGACCGAGGCTTTTACAATCGCTCGTTCATGGACCGAGAGATGCAGACAGGCAGACGGGAGAAGGAAGAAAACGAAAGAAGGCGGAGAAAGGGAGGGATGGCAGGGGGGCTGGATGCAGTGCATCCAGCCAGAGGCCAAGGGGTGGCATTAGTCATCGCGTCCCATGCAAGTTGTGGCGATGGTGGGGGAGTATTATAAGCAGGAGGGGATGGAAAGGAAGGGGGGTTCGTCTCCCCTGGCCGTCTCGTACGTGTTTCTTGCTGCCCTGCTTTTCAATTTCTATGCAGCTGCCCCCACCCCGCTCGCGGCCTCGGTCGGGGAGCTCGTACGATCCACTCAGGTGCCAGCAGCGCGGCATTGTTAATCGCAGCGGAAATCTAGGGCCGTCGATCGATCGGTAGTGATGCCACTTTGTTTATGGTTTTAGCGGAATCTTGACTGTGTGGGCGCGTCCCACTTTGCGGAAAATACTTCTCACTTTTTTCTTTGGTTGGTCCTACGTGTCACTCTGATTTGCAGCTTAGATTTTTCTTGGGGATGTGCTATTTGTACAACGCACGTTAATATTTACGTAATATATTAATTGCATGTAGATATTACGTATGCTATTATTTGTATGTTAATTATGTGATTACTGCAGTATTTGGTATGATATTAAATGCACGTTAAACATGTTTAACGTTCGCCATTGGAGCAATCTAGGTCGTTGGATTGACTTAGTTCAATGGTCGAGATCAGTTAGATCTGCCCTTTGGGTCTTTTTATATTGACTAGTAAATGCACACGTGCAACACACGTTAATATTTAGGCAATATATTAATTGCACGTGGATATTAGGTATGCTATTATTTATGTGTTAATTCTGTGATTAGTGCAATATTTGGTATGATATTAATTGCATGTTAAACACTTTAAACGGTCGCCATTGAAGCAATCTAAGTCGTTGAATTGACTTAGTTTGATGGCCGAGATCAGTTAGATTTGCCCCTTTGGGTCTTTTTATATTGATATAGACTAGTCAATGTGTACGTGCAATGCACGTTAATTTGGAAGTATATTAAGTGCATGCGGATATTAAGTGGGATATTATTTGTGTGTTATTATGTGATTAGCACTATATTTGGCATGAAATTAACTACACCCTAAACGTGTTGAGCGCTTAACATTGAAGCAGTCTAGATCGTTGGATTGACATGATTTGATGGCCGAGATTAATTGGATCTGCCATTTGGGTCTTTTTATATTGGTATAGATATAGATATAAAAATTAACAAAGTAGTACCGTCTAACTCCTATGCCATTTGATTTTATGTGAAACTTTGCAGATTTTTCTTTCTTTTTTCTTTTTTCTTTGCGGAGTAGTATCTAATTAATTCTTATCTTTAGATGAGAGCTGGTCGCATCCAAATTCTTTTCACGGTTGCATGATCGGATGGTGTAAGAGTGCAACAGGGTCGGTAATTGCAGGCTATGTGTCTCATATTAATTTTGGAACAATAATGTTGCTGCCAAAGAAGGAAGCTATTCACATTGAGCAGTTTAGACCAATCTATCTTTTCAATGTAAGATTTAAGAATTTTACAAAGGTTGGCACGAATAGGTTGACACGGATAGCCCATTCGGTTGTGCAACCAACTCAAACTGCCTTCATGCCAGGACACCAAATCCTATAATGGATTGTAGTCCTACATGAAACGTTGCACGAAATCCATTCGAAGAAACTAATGGTGTTATCTTCAAAGCGGATTTTGAAAAAGTGTATGATAAGGTCAAACGGCCCTTCCTCCAGCAAGCCTTACGTATGAAGGGGTTCAATGAAGCTTGGAGATCACAGGTGGATTCATTCATACAAAAAGGCAGTGTCACGATAAAGGTCAATGATGACACGGGTCATTATTTCCAAACACGTCAGGGGTTACGACAGGGGGACTCCATGTCTCCTGTGTTGTAACATTGTAGCGGATATGTTGGCAGTACCTATTAGTCGGGCTAAAGAGAGTGGCCAAGTTGGAGGACTCGTCCCCCATCTTGTAGAGGGGGGCGTCTCCGTTCTAAAATAAGCGGATGATACTATTATATTCATGGAACACGATCTTGCAAAAGCTAGGAATATGAAGCTTATTTTTTGCCTTTTTGAGCAACTGTATGGGCTAAAAATCAACTTCAATAAAAGCGAAATGTTCTGCTTTGGGAGAGCCAAAGAAGAACAGGACGACTACATAAACTTGTTCGGTTGTGAAATGGGATCCTTACCATTTAGTTATCTAGGGATCCCAATTCATCATAGACGTTTAACGAACAAAGAATGGAAATGTATAGAAGATAGATTTGAAAAAAAAAAACTAAGTTGCTGGAGGGGCAAGCTAATGTCTTACGGAGGTCGGCTAGTTTTGATTAACTCGGTTTTGACAAGTTTGCCGATGTTCCTCTTATCTTTCTTTGAAGTACCGGTAGGGGTACGGAAATGACTAGATTTCCGCAGATACCGATTCTTTTGGCAAAGCTATGAAGCCAAGAAAAAATACAGACTGGCTAGATGGGATATCATGTGTAGACCAAAAGACCAGGATGGGTTAGGGATAAAAAGTTTAGAGGTAAAGAATAGATGTCTGCTTAGCAAATGGCTATACAGACTATATATTGAGATCGAGGGCATGTGGGTAAAATCTTGCGGAATAAATACCTACACTCTAAGACTTTGGCCCAGGTGAATGCAAGGCCAACGGACTCACCCTTTTGGAAGGGGTTAATGAGGACAAAAGTAACTTTCTTTCAACGGGTGAAGTTCCTAATTGGTAATGGTACCACTACTAGATTCCGGGAGGATACCTGGCTAGGGGAGACGCCTTTGGCTCTGCAATACCTTTCCTTATATAATATTGTGAAACATAAGGAGGATTATGTCGCCACAGTATTAAACTCGGTACCACTTGATATCCAATTTAGGAGATCCCTTGTAGGGGAACGTCGAAATGCTTGGCTGCACCTGGTCCATAGGTTGATGGATGTTCAACTTTCAAACTAGGCAGATACAATTAGCTGGGAGTTAACCACGAATGGAATTTTCTCTTTGAAATCCATGTATTTGAACTTAATTGACTCTGGGCAAATGTCGAGGTCTTTGCACATATGGAAGATTAAAATTCCGCTTCGCATCAAAATCTTTATGTGGTTTGTCCGCAAAGGAGTCGTTTTGACCAAAGATAATTTGATGAAAAGGAATTGGGTTCGTCACTACAGGTGTTGTTTTTGTGATCAAAATGAGTCGATTAAACACCTCTTTCTCGAGTGTGCACTTGCAAAATTGTTATGGAGATCAATTCATATATCTTTTAACGTTCATCCCCAATGAGCATAAACACGATATTTAGGACGTGGCTTAATGGAGGGGACATACACATAGCTAAACATATTCGGATAGGGATATGTGTATTATTTGAAGGAAATATGCCCTAGAGGCAATAATAACGTTATTATTTATATTTCCTTATATCATGATAAATTTTTATTATTCATGCTAGAATTGTATTAACCGGAAACTTAGTACATGTGTGAATACATAGACAAACAGAGTGTCCCTAGTATGCCTCTACTAGACTAGCTCGTTAATCAAAGATGGTTAAGTTTCCTGACCATAGACATGTGTTGTCATTTGACGAACGTGATCACATTATTAGAGAATGATGTGATGGACAAGACCCATCAGTTATCTAAGCATTAATGATCATTTAGTATTATTGCTATTGCTTTCGTCATGACTTATACATGTTCCTCTGATTATGAGATTATGCAACTCCCGAATACCGGAGGAACACCTTGTGTGCTATCAAACGTCACAACGTAAATGGGTGATTATAAAGATGCTCTGTAGATGTCTCCGATGGTGTTCGTTGAGTTGGCATAGATTGATATTAGGATTTGTCACTCCGTGTTTTGGAGAGGTATCTCTGAGCCCACTCGGTAATGCTCATCACTATAAGCCTTGCAAGAAATGTGACTAATGAGTAAGTTGCGGGATGATGCATTACGGAACGAGTAAAGAGACTTTCCAGTAACGAGATTGAACTAGGTATGGTGATACCAACGATCGAATCTCGGGCAAGTAACATACCGATGACAAAGGGAACAACGTATGTTGTTATGCGGTTTGACTGATAAAGATCTTCGTAGAATATGTAGGAGCCAATATGAGAATCCAGGTTCCTCTATTGGTATTTGGCAGGAGATGGGTCTCGGTCATGTCTACATGTTTCTCAAACCCGTAGGGTCCACACGCTTAACGTTCAATGACGATTTGTATTATGAGTTATGTGATTTGATGTACCGAAATTTGTTTGGAGTCTCAGATGAGATCATAGACATGACGAGGAGTCTCGAAATGGGCGAGACATAAAGATCGATATATTGGAAGGTTATATTCGGACACCGGAATGGTTCCGAAGTGTTTCGGGTATTTTCCGGAGTACCTGGAAGTTACCGAAGCCCCTCGGGGGTGTAATGGGCTTTGGGGGGAAGGAGAGAGGGGCCTCAAGGGGTGGCCGCTCTCCCCCCATGGGCTGGTTCGAATTGTACTAGGAGGGGGCGGCGCCCCCTCCTTCCTCCTTCCCTCCTTCCCCTTCCTGCCTTCTCCTAGTTGGAATAGGAAAGGGGGGGGGGGCGAATCCTACTTGGACCGAGAGTCCAAGTAGACTCCTCCCTATGGTGTGCCCCCCCTATGGCCGGCCTCCTCTCCTCCCCCCTTTATATATGTGGGAGGGGCACTCCAAAGACACACAAGTTTCTCTTAGCCGTGTGCGGCCCCCTCCACAGTTACACACCTCGGTCATATCGTCGGAGTGCTTAGGCGAAACCCTGCGCCGGTAACTTCATCATCACCTTCACCACGCCGTCGCGCTGCGGAACTCTCCCTCGGCCTCAACTGGATCAAGAGCTCGAGGGACGTTATCGAGCTGGACGTGTGCTGAACGTGGAGGTGCCGTACGTTCGGTACTAGGATCGGTTGGATCGCGAAGACATTCGACTACATCTACCGCGTTACTAAACGCTTCCGCTTTCGTTCTATGAGGGTACATGGACACACTCTCCCTGCTCGTTGATATGCATCTCCTAGATAGATCTTGCGTGATTGTAGGTAAAAAATTTGAAATACTGCGTTCCACAATAGTGGCATCCGAGCCAGGTCTATGCGTAGATGTTATATGCACGAGTAGAACACAAATAGTTGTGGGCGATAATAGTCATACTGCTTACCAGCAATGTCTTACTTTGATTCGGCGGTATTGTTGGATGAAGCGGCCCGGACCGACATTACATGACCGCGTTCATGAGACTGGTTCTACCGACGTGCTTCGCACACAGGTGGCTGGCGGGTGTCTGTTCTCCAACTTTAGTTGAATCGAGTTTGACTACGCCCGGTCCTTATTGAAGGTTAAAACAACACACTTGATGAAAAATCGTTGTGGTTTTGATGCGTAGGTAAGAACGGTTCTTGCTAGAAGCCCATAGCAGCCACGCAAAACTTGCAACAACAAAGTAGAGGACGTATAACTTGTTTTTGCAGGGCTTGCTGTGATGTGATATGGTCAAGACGTGATGATATATAAATTGTTGTATGAGATGATCATGTTTTGTAAAAGTTATCGGCAACTGGCAGGAGCCTTATGGTTGTCGCTTTATTGTATGAAATGCAATCGCCATGTAATTGTTTTACATTATCACTAAGCAGTAGCGATAGTCGTAGAAGCAATACTTGGCGAGACGACAACGATGCTTCGATGGAGATCAAGGTGTCAAGCCGGTGACAATGGTGATCATGACGGTGCTTTGGAGATGGAGATCAAAGGCACAAGATGATGATGGCCATATCATATCACTTATTTTGATTGCATGTGATGTTTAACTTTTATGCATCTTATTTTGCTTAGTACGGCGGTAGCATTATAAGATGATCTCTCACTAAATTCTGAGTATGCACCGTTGCTACAGTTCGTCGTGCCGAGACACCACGTGATTATCGGGTGTGATAAGCTCTACGTTCACATACAACGGGTGCAAGCCAGTTTTGCACACGCAGAATACTCGGGTTAAACTTGACGAGCCTAGCATATGCAGATATGGCCTCGGAACACTGAGAACGAAAGGTCGAGCGTGAATCATATATTAGATATGATCAACATAGTGATGTTCACCATTGAAAGCTACTCCATCTGACGTGATGGTCGGACATGGTTTAGTTGATTTGGATCACGTGATCATTTAGATGACTAGAGGGATGTCTATCTAAGTCGGAGTTCTTAAGTAATATGATTAATTGAACTTTAATTTATCATGAACCTAGTGCCTGATAGTATTTTGCATGTCTATGTTGTTGTAGATCAATGGCCCGTGCTACCGTTCCTTTAAATTTTAATGCATTCCTAGAGAAAGCTAAGTTGAAAGATGATGGTAGCAACTACACTGACTGGGTCCGTAACTTGAGGATTATCCTCATTGCTGCACAGAAGAATTACGTCCTTGAAGCACTGCTAGGTGCAAGACCCGCTGCAGGAGCAACTCCAGATGTTATGAACGTCTAGCAGAGCAAAGCTGATGACTACTCGATAGTTCATTGTGAAGAAAATATACCCTAGAGGCAATAATAAAGTTGTTATTTATATTTCCTTATATCATGATAAATGTTTATTATTCATGCTAGAATTGTATTAACCGGAAACTTAGTACATGTGTGAATACATAGACAAACAGAGTGTCCCTAGTATGCCACTACTTGACTAGCTCGTTAATCAAAGATGGTTAAGTTTCCTAGCCATAGACATGTGTTGTCATTTGATGAATGGGATCACATCATTAGAGAATGACGTGATGGACAAGACCCATCCGTTAGCTTAGCACTATGATCGTTTAGTTTATTGCTATTGCTTTCATCATGACTTATACATGTTCCTATGAATATGAGATGATGCAACTCTCGAATACCGGAGGAACACTTAGTGTGCTATCAAATGTCACAGCGTAACTGGGTGATTATAAAGATGCTCTACAGGTATCTCCGATGGTGTTTGTTGATTTTGCATAGATCGAGATTAGGATTTTTCACTCCGATTGCCAGAGAGGTATCTCTGGGCCCTCTCGGTAATGCTCATCACTATAATCCTTGCAAGCAATGTGACTAATGAGTTAGTTGCAGGATGATGCATTACGAAACGAGTAAAGAGACTTGCCGGTAACGAAGGTGTAACATCCCAATTTTCCTAAATTAGGATGTTAATAGATCATTCATATGCATATCATATTTTTATTGCATTATTTGCTTTTCTGGAATATTCTCTTCATTATGCAACTAAAGGCAATTTATTTGGAGTGGAGATAACGTGACTTCTCCCCTATTTTAAAAATGTTCATAATGTGCAGAATATTATTTCCAGTTACGCTGATATGTTCTGGTATTTTTCTTATTGTCCAAAATATTTTATTTGACTGTTTTATTGCTGTTTGATTGAATAAAGCTAGGCAAGTGCTATGCAGATTGTTTTATTTTATATATTCTGGATCATACATTGTAATAAATGATGCACTTGCTATTCTGGTATTCATCTATACTGTGTGTGCTAGCGAGTTCGATCCAGGGACTAGCACGGTAAGCACAGAGACTCAAATCCTTCGAGGTTTGGTCGTTACAGAAGGTAGTTTGAAGTCCCGGATGTGATCACAGACATGACGAGGAGTCTCGAAATTGTCAAGACATGAAGATCGATATATTGGAAGGTTATATTTGGACACCGGAAGGGTTTCGGATGAGTTCGGGCATTTACTGGAGTACCGTGGGGTTACCGGAACTCCCCGGGGAGTTAATGGGCCTTAATGGGGCATGGTGGAAGAGAGGAGGAGGCGGCCAAGGTGGGCCCCCCCCCAAGCCCAATCCGAATTGGGAGGGGGGCTGGGCCCCCTTTCCTTCTCTCCCTCTCCCTCTTCCTTCTTCTCCTACTCCAACTAGGGAAGGGGGAAACCTACTCCTACTGGGAGTAGGACTCCTCCCTTGGCACGCCATGAGAGGGCCGGCCCTCCCCTCCTCCTCTTCTTTATATACGGGGGAGGGGGGCACCCCAAAGGCACTCAAGATTTGTCTTAGCCGTGTGCGGTGCCCCCCTCCACAGTTACACACCTCGGTCATATCGTCGTAGTGCACAGGCGAAGCCCTGCGCCGGTAACTTCATCATCACCGTCGCCACACCGTCCTGCTGACGGAACTCTCCCTTAGCCTCAACTGGATCAAGAGTACGAGGGACGTCGTCGAGCTGAACGTGTGCTAAACACGGAGGTGCCAAATGTTCGGTGCTAGGATCGGTCGGATCGTGAAGACGTACGACTACATCAACTGCGTTGATATAACGCTTCCGCTTTCGGTCTACGAGGGTACGCGGACACACTCTCCCGCTCGTTGCTATGCATCACGTAGATAGATCTTGCATGATCGTAGGATTTTTTTTAAAATTATTGCGTTCCCCAACAATGGTATCCGAGCCAGGTCTATGCGTAGATGTTATATGCACGAGTAGAACACAAAGAGTTGTGGGTGATAATAGTCATACTGCTTACTAGCATGTCATACTTTGATTCAGCGGTATTGTTGGATGAAGCAGCCCAGACCGACATTACGCGTACGCTTACGCGAGACTGGTTCTACCGACGTGCTTCGCACATAGGTGGCTAGTGGGTGCCTGTTTCTCCAGCTTTAGTTGAATCAAGTGTGGCTACGCCCGGTCCTTATTGAAGGTTAAAACAACACACTTGACAAAAAAATTTTGTGGTTTTTTATGAGTAGGTAAGAATGGTTCTTGCTAAGGCCGTAGCAGCCACATAAAACTTGCAACAACAAAGTAGACGACATCTAACTTGTTTTTGCAGGGCTTTGCTGTGATGTGATATGGTCAAGACGTGATGATATATAAGTTATAGTATGAGATGATCATGTTTTGTAACAGTTATCGGCAACTAGCAGGAGCCATATGGTTGTCGCTTTATTGTATGAAATGCAATCGCCATGTAATTGCTTTACTTTATCACTAAGCGGTAGCGATAGTCGTAGTAGCAATAGTTGGCGAGACGACAACAATTGCTTCGATGGAGATCAAGGTGTCAAGCCGGTGACGATGGTGATCATGACGGTGCTTTGGATATGGAGATCAAAGGCACAAGATGATTATCGCCATATCATATCACTTATATTGATTGCATGTGATGTTTACCCTTTATGCATCTTATTTTGCTTAGTACTACAGTAGCATTATAACATGATCTCTCGCTAAATTTTCAAGGTATAAGTGTTCTCCCTGAGTATGCACCGTTGCGACAGTTCGTCGTACCGAGGCACCATGTGATGATCGGGTGGGATGAGTTGTATGTGCACATACAACGGGTGCAAGCCAGTTTTGCACACGCAGAATACTCGGGTTAAACTTGACGAGCCTAGCATATGCAGATATGGCCTGGGAACACTAGAGACCGAAAGGTCGAGCGTGAATCATATAGTAGATATGATCAACATAGTGATGTTCACCATTGAAAACTAATCCATCTCATGTGATGATCGGACATGGTTTAGTTGATTTGGATCACGTGGTCATTTAGATGACTAGAGGGATGTCTATCTAAGTGGGAGTTCTTAAGTAATATGATTAATTGAACTTTAATTTATCATGAACTTAGTCCTGATAGTATTTGCATATCTATGTTGCAGATCAATAGCTTGCGATGTAGCTCCTCGTTTATTTATGATATGTTCCTAGAGAAAACTAAGTTGAAAGATGATAGTAGCAATGATGCGGACTTGGTCCGTGATCTGAGAATTATCCTCATTGCTGCACAAAAGAATTATGTCCTTGATGCACCGCTAGGTGATAGACCTATTGCAGGAGCAGATGCAGACGTTATGAACGTTTGAACAATGCTCGGTATGATGACTACTTGATAGTTAAGTGCACCATGCTTTACGGCTTAGAATTGGGACTTCAAAAACGTTTTGAACGCCACGGAGCATATGAGATGTTCCAAGAGTTGAAATTGGTATTTCAGACTCATGCCCATGTCGAGAAGGTATATGAGACCTCTGACGGTACTTTGCCTACAAGATGGAGGAGAATAGCTCAACCAGTGAGCATGTGCTCAGATTGTCTGGGTACTACAATTGCTTGAATCAAGTGGGAGTTTATCTTCCAGATAAGATAGTAATTGACAAAGTTCTCTAGTCACTATCACCAAGTTACTAGAACTTAGTGATGAACTATAATATGCAAGGGATAACGAAAGTAATTCCCAAGCTCTTCACGATGCTGAAATCGGTGAAGGCAGAAATCAAGAAATAGCATCAAGTGTTGATGGTTAACAAGACCACTAGTTTCAATGAAAAGGGCAAAGGGAAAGAAAGAGGAACTTCAAAGCAGAATAGCAAGCAAGTGGCTGCTCCCATGAAGAAGCTCAAAGCTAGACCCAAGCCTAGAACTGAGTGCTTCTACTACAAAGGAAATGGTCACTGGAAGTGGAACTGCCCTAGATACTTGGCAAATAAGAAGGATGGCAAAGTGAACAAAAGTATATTTGATATACACGTTATTGATGTGTACTTTACTAGTGTTTATAGCAACCCCTCAGTATTTGATACTGGTTTAGTTGCTAAGAGTAGTAACTAAAAACTGGAGTTGCAGAATGAACACAGACTAGTTATGGGCAAAGTGACGATGTGTGTTGGAAATGATTCCAAGGTTGATAAGATCACCATCGTACACTCCCTCTACCTTCAAGATTAGTTATTTGGTGTTTGCGTTGAGCATGAATATGATTGGATCATGTTTATTGCAATACGGTTATTCATTTAGGTCAAAGAATAATTGTTGTTCCGTTTACATGAATAAAATATTCTATGGTCATAAACTTAATATAAATGGTTTATTGAATCTCGATCGTAATGATACACATATTCATAATATTGATGCCAAAAGATGCAAAGTTGATAATGATAGTGCAACATATTTGTGGCAGTGCCGTTTAGGTCATATTGGTGTAAAGCGCATGAGGAAACTCCATGTTGATGGGCTTTTGGAATCACTTGATTATTAATCACTTGATGCCTGCGAACCATGCCTCATGGGAAAGATGACTAAGATTCCACTCTCCGGAACAATGGAGCGAGCAACAAACTTGTTGGAAATAATACATACTGATGTATGCGGTCCGATGAGTGTTGAGGATTGCGGCGGGTATCATTATTTTATAACCTTCATAGATGATTTGAGCAGATATGGGCATATGTACTTGATGAAACATAAGTCTGAAACATTTGAAAAGTTCAAAGAATTTCAGAGTGAAGTGGAAAATCATCGTAACAAGAAAAAAAGTTTATAAGATCTGATCGTGGAGGCAAATATTTGAGTTACGAGTTTGGTCTTCATTTGAAACAATGTGAAATAGTTTCGCAACTCAGGCCACCTGGAACACCACAGCATAATGGTGTGTCCGAACATCATAACCATACTTTATTGGATATAGTGCAATCTATGATGTCTCTTACCGATTTATCACTATCGTTTGGGGTTATGCATTAGAGACAACTACATTCACGTTAAATAGGGCACCGTCTAGTCCGTTGAGACGACACCATATGAACTATGGTTTGGCTAGAAACCTAAGTTGTCGTTTCTTAAAGTTTGGGGTTGCGATGCTTATGTGAAAAAGTTTCAACCTGATAAGCTCGAACCCAAATCGGAGAAGTGCATCTTCATAGGATACCCAAAAGAAAATGTTGGGTACACCTTCTATCACAGATCCGAAGGAAAGATCTTTGTTGCTAAGAATGGATTCTTTCTAGAGAAGAAGTTTCTCTCAAAAGAAGTGAGTGGGGGGAAAGTAGAACTTGATGAGGTAATTGTACCTTCTCCCGAATTGGAAAGTAATTCATCACATAAATCAGTTCCAGTGATGCCTACACCAATTAGTGAGGAAGTTAATGATGATGATCATGAAACTTTAGATCAATTTACTACTGAACCTCGTAGGTCAACCAGAGTGGTAGGTAATCCGGTTTTGGAAGTCATGTTACTAGACCATGACGAACCTACGAACTATGAGGAAGCGATGATGAGCCCAGTTTCCACAAAATGGTTTAAGGCCATGAAATCTGATATAGGATCCATGCATGAAAACAAAGTATGGCCTTTGGTGGAATTGCCCGATGATCGACAAGCCATTGAGAATAAATGGATCTTCAAGAGGAAGACGGATGCTGGTGGTAGTGTTACTATCTACAAAGCTCAACTTGTCGCGAAAGGATTTCGACAAGTTCAAGGTGTTGACTACGATGAGTTTTTCTCACTCGTAGCGATGCTTAAGTTTGTCCGTATCATGTTAGCAATTGCCGCTTTTTATGAAATCTGGCAAATGGATAAACAAAACTGCATTCCTTAATGGATTTATTAAAGAAGAGTTGTATATGATGCAACAAGAAGGTTTTGTCAATCCTAAAGGTGCTAAGAAAGTGTGCAAGCTCCAGCGATCCATCTATGGACTGGTGCAAGCATCTCAGAGTTGGAATATACGCTTTGATGAGTTGATCAAAGCATATATAGTTTTATACAGACTTGCGGTGAAGTCTATATTTACAAGTGAGTGGGAGCACTGCAGAATTTCTGATAAGTATATGTGAATGACATATTGCTGATCGGAAATAATGTAGAATTTTCTGGAAAGCATAAAGGAGTGTTTGAAAGGAGTTTTTCAAAGAAAGACCTTGGTAAAGCTGCTTACATATTGAGCATCAAGATCTATAGAGATATATCAAGACACTTAATAAATTTTTTCAATGACTACATACCTTAACAGGTTTTTGAAGTAGTTCAAAATGGAACAGTCAAAGAAGGAGTTCTTACCTGTGTTGCAAGGTGTGAAGTTGAGTAAAGACTCAAAACCCAACCACGGCAGAAAATAGAAAGAGAATGAAAAGTCATTCCCTGTGCCTTAGTCATAGGTTCTATAAAGTATGCTATGATGTGTACCAGACCTATTGTGTAGCGAACGCTCGTTCGATAGGATTTTTCTATTTATTTTAGTTTTCGGCCAGACCGTGAATATTAAATTTGCATATTAGTCCCTGTACTTCAAACGATCACTACTTTTTACTCGTTTGTACAAATCCAACGAAACCAACGCCCACTTCTTTGTCATGACCCCCTCTATCCAGTAAAAGAACTTAAACATGTTTTTGAAAGTTTTAAAATTCGATTTCAAATAGATTTAGATTCAAACTTCATTTGATCATAACTTGAGTTTTATAACTCCATTTGAGTTGATTCTTTTTTTGCAAATCGTAGCTCTTGACCTAAATTTTCTGATAAGGCCAAATATACATAATTTTGGTACTGTTAGAAATTGTTTTCTGTTGCAAGAATTGATTGCTTGTTTTCAAAGTTTTCCGAGATCATTTCTTCGATTCTTTTGTATGAGTGCTTATGTATGCAATTGCTTGCTCACGATAGATTGACCGGAGTGTGACGAGTAGAACTATCAAGAGTTTCGAGTACGAATCATCTTCATCAACACTGCAGGCAAGTTCACACTTTGATCATATCCCTTTCATACCCAGTTTTTATGCATTAGTTTCACCCTCAAACATTGCATGAGTAGGATTGATAACATGTGGGTATTGGAAAGTAGTTGATGAGGTAGGAACCTATTGCCTTGCATTCAAACCTTGGGAGTTACTGTTACGTTATGCTTATATTGCCATGCTATGCTCGTAGACGTGGATTGGGTTTGAGTGTATTCATGACAGATGTGAGTATTCTTAATTAATGGTTAACTTAAGGTGGCAACTTTAATACACATCTGGGTGGATTAAGGCGCCTGGGGTATCCAGTGATTGCCTGTACTTTTTTGGAAATCCCGGGGTACCGTGCGATTCTCCTATGGACTGCCACCCAGGCTCAAAGGGATCATGAGATTATTCATGCTAGAAACTTCCATGTGCAGCCACAAACTATTATGGGCTCTAGCATAGTTGATTAAGTTGTGTGAACTCTTATAGTGGTAGACTAGCAGATGTAGGAGATGTAGGTGGTACTGTCTACCCATCGTAAGGTGCTAACACTTCTAAAAGACTGTGTCTCGGTCATCCGTTTCTCAAACACCATGTAGTGCGAGAAATCCAACGGAGGTGATCGAGTCTTGTGGGGAAAAGTGCGCAAACCTCTACAGAGTGTACAAACTAATCATGGTTAGACGTGTCCCCGGTTATGGACATCTTGAGTATCTGGTTCTTGGATTATCATGTTGATCTCATCACTCTATATAATTAATTTGTTGGGTTGTTAACTTTTAATTGGGATTGAGATGGGGTTTACCATTCTCAATGTTTTCAACCAACTTTGTAGTTAAATAAAATATATTCCTTTGCAGTAGGGAAAATTGGCTTTTCGCATAAACTTGATAACCATAGAGCTTTTCCACCAGCCAAATATGCATGTAGTGATAGCCATATTTCAGCATGCTCTACAGTGTGAATTTGCCAGTACATTCAATGTACTGACCCTTTGTGGCTGCAACGTCTCATGTTGCAAGAATCTTACGATGAGTAAGTGATATGTTAGGGTTACAATTTCTACACTCAACTTCGTCGTTGGTGTTGATGGGAATCCACAACCTTGTTACTTCTTCTATTTGGATTGAGGTGATAGTATTTACGTTATTTATACATGTGATTTACCTCTGTTATAAATCCTCGAGTACTGTGTGTGTCGGCATACCGATCCAGGGATGACACTTAAGCACAGAGACTTGCCTGTCTGAGGTCGGGTTGCTACAAGATGGTATCAGAGCACATGTTGACGGTAGGACGTGACCCCTAGAAACTGGCATGCCCATAGGAAAAGATTTTTCTCTACAACTTTCTTTTCAAAAGGATCTTTTACCTCTTTTCTCTTCTAAGCTTATTCAAATATTCCCTTTTAGTGAGACTATACCCCTTTCCCCTTTAACCACGCGAAGATTCAACTTACGAGACCCCTTCAAGAAGTACATGATATCCGACAACTAAGGCCACTTCGAAATGAAGAGGGATTTACCATGCATTATGATAATGGAAACTACAACGGTTGAAGACTGCGAATACTAGGAGAAATTGAAGGCTCTGAAGAATTTCCAGATTTGTATGACCTAGGAAGGCTACCCGGAATTTGGCAGACTATGGAAGCTATCAATACCCGAGATCATGGTGTGTTGGAGAAAGACTGGAACATGGAGCATTAGAACTCAAAGATTTTGTCAAGAGAACCCCAAGGCAGGAGATGTCAATTATGGAATAATAGCTCATGGTAATAACAAGAGCAGAAACACAGCTATCTATGGTGTTATCGCCTGCTTATGCTATTGTCACCATGCTGAGTTAAGCATGCATTTTCTTCGGAAGGATTGGATGACAAGAAGGCTGACGGAGCACCTATCAGCAAGATGAAGTTTTAACCTTAGCTGGTGTATCACCAGGATCTAGAGTGTTACATCAAGAAGTTAAGATGGACCTGCAGGAAGCAGTATTTGATAAGGAAGCGTTTCGTGAAGAACTTAGGACCCAGAAGCTGAAAGTAGCCAAGCTAGAGGAGCAAAAACTTGAGACATCAAAGATTCATCAGGAACTGAAGGACAGTAGGATCATGGTTGATGTCGAGGTTGTTGAAAACCCAGAAGTTTGGAACGCAACTCCAAAATATTAAAGGATCACTACACCATGACACTCAAAGCAGCGTCAAACAATCTGTCGGCATAGGTCACCTAAGGTGACACATTTTGTGTCGGCAAAGAAATTTGCCAACAGAAAGGAGCTGTCGCCTATAGGCCTGCTAGGAAAGGTCTTTACCGATAGATAAATCTATGCCGACAGACAGTTTGATGGGGTTGGCAAGGTCTACGGCGACAGACATTTCTATATCGACAGACTATTCTACGCCGACAGATAATCTAACAGTGTGCTATGCCGACACATAGTGCGACGTCCATTGGTACGCCGACAGTTTGTCTGCCAGCATGCTATGCCGACAGTTCATGCAACGTCCAATACTTATGCCGACACTTTTGCTGTCTGGGTTCTACATTTCAGAACAAATGCAAATGCACCATACTTTGAGTGAAATTACATCCATAAAATTCAATTCATGTTCAGTACACAATACATATACAAACAATTACTCTTCTATTCATCACAACATACCATTGACCAATACATTTATTCAACATAAATTGAAGATTCATTAGTTTTCTTCACTTAAGGTAGCTACATCCATTAAGGAAATACATAGGTCTTACATACAAGACGTGACCTGCTCCAAAATATGAGGGGCAAGCTTCTAAGAGAGCAGTTATGAAAGAGATCAATCCTTCAATCACCAAGCCAGCATCAACTTCCTTATATGAAAAAGACCAATCCATCGATCACCAAGCCGACATCAACTTCCATACGAATAAGTTGTGTCGACCATGTAATGAACAAAAGCGATCACCGGAACATCTTAGATCAACTTGTGGACTTCCTACTTTCTGCCATATGTCCCTGCAAAAGAAATTATATGTTTGAGCAATTATAGAAACTGGGTGATACCCCGCGCGTTGCGGCTGGGATTTGTTGTGAAAATTTTGAGTACTCCCTCCGTCCGGGAATAAGTGTACTTTTAGGTTTTGTCTTAAGTCAAAGTTTTAAATCTTTGACCAACTTTATAAGAAAAAGTAGCAGCATTTATGGCACTAAATTAGTGTCACTAGATCCATTTTAAAATGTACTTTCATAATATATCAATTTGATGTTATATATGTTACTACTCTTTTGTATATAGTTGGTCAAAATTTTAAAACTTTGACTTAGACAAAAGCTAGAAGTACACTTATTCACGGACGGAGGGAGTAACACCCACATAGCAAAGAAGATAACAATATGAATCAATAATATGGTAGACCGTATACTTCATATAGATGGTGATAATAATTAACAATGTGATACATTCCACATATAAGTGATTCAAAATTATTCATGGTATACATATATATTATATGGTAAAATTATAGCAGTTTGTAGCATCAACCATAAGTGAACCATATTCTTAGCAGTTGTTTGTGGGTGTCGTCTTTGTAGTCAACAATGTATAAAAATATGGATGGTCACCATACAATATGTTAGCAGTGTGTTAAGGCGCGGGCTCACATATGAAAGTAAAAAAAAACTGGTTCTTTTGTGTTCTTCAAAGTTGTAGTTGCATCTCTGTATTTCTTCTGAGCTTCCGTAAGCAAAAGAACATGGCATATCATTTTTTGAAGAATTAGGAAGAATCCTGCAGAAGGCATGTGTTGTCAATTAGGGTACATGCACGAAGGTAAAAGGCAAATATATATATATATATATATATATATATATATATATATATATATATATATATATATATATATATATATATATATATATATATAGCCGACTGATTATGTTATTAAAAGATTCTTTTTAGATGAGAAAGGGAGCAACACATTTCTTGTTTTTCATTGCTACATTTAGCTAATGCCTAATACAGTACGAAACAAAGTTGAGAATCCACAGGAAAAATATAAGCAAGTAGGGGCATAAAAAAATGAAATAATAAAGTACAATAGGAACTGAGTCTTGTGGTTATATGTGGATTTCTCACCGGCTGGATCCTGTTGTCCATGAACAGTAGCATCGGTCATAATTTCTACACACCTCAAGAAGGAAACCATAACTGAACCAATCAATCACTGCATTTGAAGCAAACAACCAGAGACGTAAAAAGCTTCATGTGCTAGCCAAGAAGAAACGCCCCATCAACAAACGGGAGATCCCCTATACCCAAGCTGTCATGACATGGAAGCGGACGGCGGAAGGGATCAACTAAATTATATTTGGAAGGAGATCGTATGTACAAATCAGATGGATTGTGTCACTCACCATGATGATCTTTGACCTTTTGACTCTTGGCCTTGGAGATGGCCGTTGAAGAGCAAAGGAAGAGTAGCTTCTTTTCTTTTTCTATCCATAACGTATGAGCTAGTTCACAATCAGATGGCGTTCGACGGAACACGATTAGCGATGGCGGCAGCATAGCCATTGGAGGATAGCGAGAATGGGGACGGGATGGGATGCGTTGGTGGAGGAGACCATGAGTCGGAGAAGGCACGTACAGTGCGTTGTGGAGATTAATAGAACACGATTTGGTGCAGAAGATGAGAGGATGAGAGAAATCAACCGATTCTACTGAGAAGCTGATAAGACGGATCTGGGGAAGTTTCTTTTATAAGAATTGGATCTGGGGAAGATGATAGGGCTGTAGCGCATAACATGGTCGGTCGCCCCTGGTTCCTCGCATCTGGACCGAAGTTCCCGCCTGGACCAAAAGCAGCCAACTATCTAGCCCACAACCTGGCTGCGTCAGCCCAAGTTCGAAACTGAGGCGTACTTGTATAGCCCAAGTAAAACAAATCAACCCGCTCAAAAGAAAAACTGAAACAAATCGAGATGGAGGCAGGCAGCGAGCGGGACAGCTGGAATGAACGAACCGGTATCTTCCACTTAGCGGTGGCAGGTCTAAGTAATTTTGTGAACTTTAGATCTGATGGTTGGAAACTCCTCAGCTATACTGCATCAATGGCTATAACAATTTGAGTGATGTGGCTTCATGAGAATGCAGGAAAATCATCTATTGGGGTGCCCCGAGTTGCCCTTGACCCAAAGATCTAAACAAGATCTCAAAAATAGAAGATGTATTGCAAACAGTCTGGTTACATAAGATATCCTTATTAGAAAATCAAATTATGTACTCATTGTTAAACAATCATATTTGTTCAAATTATGCACACATTGTTAAACAATCATATTTGTTCAAAGGCATTAGGAACAAGATTTTTACTATAACTTCAAAGATTTGTAGGAGAAGACCAGAGAAAATGAAGCGCAAGAGCAGGGATGGCTGATGCACAAATATAGTAATGGGAAAAGACTACGACAAGGGGGTGATAAATAGTGGCAAAAGAAGAGGGGTGCAATCAAGCACCACCAGAAGCAGAACAAGAAATACATTGACAAATAGGTTCAAATTTGAACATATAGTGTGTTTAAGTACATTTGATATGGAATTTTCTCTGTATAGTGGATGCTAAATTTTCTCTTATTATTGCACATCCTGTGACGTTGAAGCCATTCTTTACAACATGAATACAATAGAAATTACAGGTTCAAATTTGAACATATAGTGTGTTTAAGTACATTTGATATGGAATTTTCTCTGTACAATGGATGCTGAATTTTCTCTTATTATTGCACATCTTGTGATGTTGAAGCCATACTTTACAACATGAATACAATAGAAATTACATTAACCTAGTGCCAATATTATACGTAGATGTCTATAGGGAAAAGATAATTAAAGAATGAGTGCAAGATCATCTCATTCTCACCTATGCTTCCTGAGTGCCACGCATTCGTCTCGGAACTCTCGGTCGTTGGACAACAAGATCAGACCGGTGATTTGATGTGCGAGGTCAGGAATGTAATCAGGAATCTATGTTGCAAAAAAGGAGTCAGGTGTAATCCTAATATGTGGATTGAACTAAATATGCTTCCGTGAAAATAACGGTCAAGTATTTTTTTTGTCTGATCTTCAAAAGACAGCAGGCTTCAGTTTAGCTACTAGGAATTGCACACTGACGGACAACTGTACCACTCACCATATTTGAACAAATATGCAAGCAAACATTCAGAGCTTGCCTACTAAATCACACATTTCTGCTAGCTTCCATGATCAAGCCTCATAACTTGATACAGTTTGCATGATAATGGGGGTTGCACTACACACATATAAACATAGAAACCGAAAATTCTATGTTCTTCTATAACCCAGATTTAGTATCACCTTATCATGCCCTCAATTCTTATCTATTTCCGATAGAAACTAGATATCTAGTAGCCTGATGCATTGTCTATTTATAATGACACTACAAACTGAAATGTATGTGTTTAGTTATGAAGCATGAAACCTTCAAGAAAAATACAAAGATCTCCCAAAAGAAAAATAATAGTGTTTAGTTCAAACAGAGGACCCTTTTCCCAATTCTGAACCTGTCTTCCTGACCCAAGCATCAAACAAAACATAGCAGTGTCATCTCATGGAAAAAAGTTGACAAGAATAATACCTGGTATTTTGACATTTCCAATTCCTTAGAAAAGAGAACTTGATGCATCTCTCCAATTTTTCGTTGCATTTGTTCCGTGAGCTCTAGTAGAGTAGAAACATGTTCATCTTGTCGACGAAATTGAATTTCAATTGCAAGTGTTGTTGGCGGTATAGCTGCTTCTTCAGGTTGTTCTAAAAAAATACAGCAAATGAGGTACCTAATTTAGTTCTACAATTAAGTCAGTGCAGTCTATACTTCTCATCAATTGATATGCAGTCACGTGCATGGCTGTACTAAAGAAAAACACATGGTGTGTATGTGTGACTAACAATTAGTGTCTGCTTGTGCGGTAGGAACTCCAATTTTATGTGTATGTGCTCTGACAAATATTTCATCTCTCTGTGGGTCATAGCCAAGTTCTTCAGCTTGCAACAAATTTATTTTCCCTAGTAATTAGAAAACTAACTAATCGGATGCATCACTTTCAAAGAGAGGTGCTCGAGTTTACCAATTCAGTATGCTACAAGTGTAACTCTTGATTGTTCATATGAAGGGAGCTCACTTCCACCTCTTGTTCCTTCCATCTTTTCTCCTGCAAATAGCACATATTAGACCATGATGCTTAATAAAAAATAGTGGAAAATATGCATACTCGGCAAATTATGTGATGAGTTAAATACATGGCGGCAACTTTTATCAAGAAGCAGCGAGTAAAAACTGCACTATCCACCAAGCAACTTCGTGTAAGTAGTATAATTAAGAAACATAGTTATGAAAATATAGATAGGATAATTGGGCATCCACTACAAATATACATACCAAATAGACAAAACGTAAATAGTAGGGCGCCAAGGAAGAATAAACTGAGACTAGAGAAATGCAATTTTCCATTACACCTTTTATACCTACAATTTTGTCCTTTTGATTTCCGAAGTTTACGGAGCTCTCCATTTGAACATACTAAAACATAAGTTAAAATATGATATGACACAAACAAACTTGAGCAGACAGTAAATGGAGGTTATGTTAACAGATTCACAAGATTTCTTGATTCAATAATCATTAAACTTGTGATCCATGAGACAACAAACAAGTAGAAATAATGAGCACCTAGATAATGAGAAGTCTAATGATTAGGATTTAGGAGTGAAAGAACAAGAAGATATCCAGTACAAGAAAGAAAATTCAGGGACATGAGATACATCGAAGGCACTAATATGGATCACACACAACCGTAAGGCTAACCCTTGGTCCCTGTTTATGCGGCATTGTAACACCCCGGATGTTACTTGCCATATTTGTAATCCAACTCTTGCCATTTTCGGCATTGTGATATAATATTTCCTCCGTGGTTGGGTTTTCCTTCTTTTTGCATTTTGGTCATGTCATGCATTTCATATCATGTCATCTTGTGCATTGCATTTGCATACGTGTTCGTCTCATAAATCCGAGCATTTTCCCCGTTGTCCGTTTTGCAATCCGCCGCTCCTATGTTCCCCGGCATCCCCTTTTACCTTTTTCCGTGAGCGGGTATTAAACCTTCTCGGAATGGACCGAGGTTTGTCAAGCGGCCTTGTTATAGCACCGGTAGACCGCTTGTCAAGTTTCGGGTCAATCGGAGGTCGTTTGATACTCCAACGGTTAACCGGGTAACCGTAAAGGCCTCGTGTGTGTTGCAGCCCAAAACCCCTCCAAACAGCCCAATAACCCATCTAAGACGCTCCCATGTCCATCGCTGTTCGATCACGATCGCGTGGCCGAAAACCGCACTCCATTTGGAGCTCCCTAGCTCCTTCTACCTATAAATATACCTCCCCCTCCAAAATCCCGGATCAATTCACCCTAACCCTAGCTTCCCGCACCTCCGCCGCCACCGGACGTGTCCGGGCCGCGCCGGACACCGTCCGCGCCACCACCCCGGGCCAACCAGTGTGCGCCACGTGGCCCCGGCGCCCGCGCGTCGCCGCCGGCCCGCCAGGCCCGCGCGGGGCCCCTGCGGCCCGTTCCGCCCCACCGCCGCCCGCGCGAAGCCGCCGCCTCGCCCGCCCGCCTGCTCCAGCCTGCGTCGCCGCCTCGCCCCGCCTCGCCAGCCGGCGCCGCCCGCGCCGCCGCCGCCGACCGCGGCCGGAGCCGCCTCCTCGCCGCCCCGGTCCTCCTCCGCCCTCCACCGCCGTCGCCGGCGCCGGATCCGGCCAGATCCGGCCCGGATCCGCCTCGCCGCCGCCTCCCCGCGCCTCCTCAACTCCATCTCCGGCGAGCCGCGCCGGCCATCCTCGAATCGCGCGCCGCGGTTGACTTCTTCCCCCTCTCAATTTCTCTAAGTCTTTTATATTTTACAGTTTTGTCTCATGTTCATCGCGTCCTATCTCCGCATCCGTAGCTCCGTTTCATGCGTATAATATGTCAAATTGTTCGCCTCGATGAGTACATAATTTCGTTCCATTACATCATCTTCATTTGTGTTCATCTTGATGCCCGAAATGCTGTTAGAAGAGGGCTATGTGATGTTAGTTTCTGATTCTCAGCAGAACTTGTACTTTTGTCATTTTTGCCATGATTGATGTGTGCACCCTATGAAGTTGAGTCCTACATGTGTTTTGAAATATGCCATGCTATCTTTCCAGAGAATTATGCCATGTATTTTTGTGGTCTTTGTGGTGACTAGCACAAGCATGTCAACTAGGGTACATAATGTTGCTGTTTTCAGAGACTTAGTAATGTTACTAAGTCCCTGCCTGCTGTTATTTTTATGCCATGTGTTCATGTTGTTTCAGAGAGATCTATGCCTCTTTTGAGCATGATCAGTAAGAGTGTTTTGAACATATGGATTTGCTCTATCCATCCTTGCCTTTGTATTTATGGAGTGCCATAGCTCGAGTCAATCGAGCTCTACTTTTGCTATAAAATGTTGCTGGCAGATTACTTACATGTTATTCGATTTTGCCAAGCTTGGTGTAGTTGATCCTTGCATGCTATGATGTTATTCTTGCCATGTATACTACTATACTTCTTACAGACTCAATTATTTAACACTAGCCTCCTTCTCTTTGGGACAATCCCTGGCAAAGTGCCCTGCTTCATTACAGCGAAAACCTATTACTTCTGACAAGTCTCGTAGTTTCCTTATGACTATATAGCCTCCTTGGGTCCTTGGCTTCCTGTTTGGGCAACTGCTGAAGCAGTGCACCGACTCCTTGCACCTGAAACAGGTGATATGACTCAGGTCCTTCCTGGAATCCAATCTATTTCTCTCCCTGGACTTTTCCGTTCCAATCAGGGTTTCTATTTCCCATGGGTCATACTCTACTTCCTCTGTCGGGAATTATACTAGATCCCCATTCAAACAATTCTGGGAGATGTGTCCTTCTTCTCCACATGAATAGCATCACTTAGTGCAGGGTTTAATTGGTTCTTCTTGGGGTGTGTCCTCCACCTGTTCGTTCATCACTGGTTCTTCTCGAATTTCCATGAGGGCTCCTTTCATTACTTCTTTCTTCCGGTGGATGGTTCTTTGTACCATGGGGTAAATTTGACACTGAGCAGGGTAGTGGGTAGTCCCTTCACATAAGAAACAAGTAATCTGCCTAGTTCGACATTCTTCAGCTGGGTGACTTCCTTCACAAATAGGGCATTCATCCTTGTGTTCCTTATGGTTGTGTCCTATTTGTCCACAAAGCTTGCATGAACAGGGTTTCTTCATATCCTTTCCAGAAGGCTTCAATTGCTAGGACACAAACCGAGACTTTAGCAGAGTCAACTTAAATTCTTTCCAAGTGTTTACTCTTTGCCATCCATTGATGTTTTGGAACATCCTCCACCAAATAGCAGCACCTCTTTTAAAGCATTGAATAGCATGCTGGGCCATGTCCTTTCCGGCTATAGGGTTATTCTCCATGTGACTCTCCATGTTCTGAATCCATCGATCCATCTCTAATTGAATCATCGGTCCAGAAAATATAAGCTCATCTCCATTCATCCTGTATTGGTTCCATGGGTTTTGGGGTGGGATAAGAGAGATCGAGAGGGATGCACACAATACAAAAAAAGTTTTGAAAAGACGGATTTTATCTTGTGGCTGTCGAAAAAACATCAAACAAAAAGACAGCTCACAATCGTCGCATCTAACGTAGGTATTTAACAGGGGTTTGGTCTTCTAAAGGGTCAATAAATCTTCAACGTCGCCAAACTCTTCAAGTCTTGTTCATGTCTCTGATGGCTTCTTCCGATCATGCTTGTCATTCTCAAGTTCTTTTGCCAGATCATCTGTGTTGACGCGAAGTCTCTCATGACATCCACTACACCACGACACCACAACACCGACATGCATTTGTTAGTATATGTGTGAATTTCCGACACATTATTTGTTCGGAACAACATCGACACAAAGAACGTGAGGGTTGCTCAACATTTTTGATGTTTAGTCTGTCGGTAGTGTTTAGTAGTTCACCAACGTATTGTGTGTCGGCAATTGTTTTGACTGCCGTTGGATTAAGTGTCGCTGAAACTTTGCCACAGGAAAAGTGTCGGTGTAGTTCTAGCCTGGCCCATTTATTTTCAGCCGCGCGGCACAACCCAAAGTATCGAGCGGCAAGCGGCGCGTCAAAGCCCAAAAGTATTTCCGTATGTCTCCTAGTCCCACCATCCCCACCTCTCTCGCAACACACACTCAACATAAACCTAAATCGCCGCCACTACCCCCGCCCCCGACCTACCCATAGATTTGCTCGTATCGCCGCCACCGCCGCCCCCGACCTACCCATAGATTTGCTCGCATCGCCGCCTCTCCTAACACGGCATCCCACCCATGCCCGTCCTCTAGTCCTGCATGCTGCCCCGTCATCCACGGCCGAGGACCTGCTGCCCCGTCTGCAGCCAAGGTGCCGCCGCCTAGTCCACTGCCTAGGAGCTGGCGAGGAGGCAACTGCAGTTCTGGAGTCGCCCCACCGTTCTTCTTCCTCCACCAGCGACCCCTGTCCAGATCGACACCCTTGTCCTGCCCCGACTCCATGCCACTGCAGGTAAACTGCGTAGGAGTTTTGTCATCTGCATCTCGGTGGATGTTAGTTCCCATAAGTTCCAGGCTCTGCTCTTGTTCTGTCTTCTTTAATCTCGTCTCCTCATGCATCTTGTCTTTTCACTTATCCAGTGGTGGCCATGCTCATGTGTGAATGTTTATCAGTAACTTCTATACATATTAATTTTGAAAGACCAGATTTTAACTACTCGAGGGTACAGTCATACATATTTAGAAAGAGAAATGTAGCAGAGTTGTGGCACACCTTTTGGGTTAACATTGTTGTTTGAGGATGCTCAAGTGCAGAGCTCCCTAAATTTCAGAGATCTGATTCACCATATTCTGCAATTTGACACAGAACCTCAGTTACTGTCAACAGAAAAAGGATAATGTGCAAGCATGTGTTACTTCCTAGAGAGAAAAAACATGTTTCACTTCATTTTATACATATGAACCTAGCACCAAAGATTCATATTTCTTGTATGTTGGGTAGGATTGTAAATCTGCCTATGATCCTTTTGTTTTATCTGTTTATGCCTGTAACGCCCTCGATGCGGCTATATCTCCCACGTGTCGAGGCACGACTTAGAGGCATAACCGCATTGAAAGCAATGTCGCAAGTGAGGTAATCTTCACACAACCCATGTAATACATAAGGTAAAGATACATAGTTGGCTTACAGTCGCCACTTCACACAATACATAAATAAACATCCATCATCCAAGTTACACTCAAGGTCCGACTACGGTACCAAAATGAAAGAAGACTACCCCAAAAGCTACACAGATCCCCGATCACCCCAACTGGGCTCCACTGCTGATCATCAGGAAAAGACACATAGTAACGGCCACGTTCCTCGTCGAACTCCCACGTGAGCTCGGTCGCATCATCTGCACTGGCATCGTTGGTACCTGCAACTGTTGTGGTAGAATCTGTGAGTCACGGGGACTCAGCAATCTCACACCCGTGAGATCAAGACTATTTAAGCTCATAGGTAGGATAGGGTTGTGAGGTGGAGCTGCAGCAAGCGACTGGCATATATGGTGGCTACAACGCAAAAGAGAGCGAGAAGAGAAGCAAAGCACGGTCGTGGAGCTAGAAGTGATCAAGAAGTGATCCTAGAACAACCTACGTCAAACATAACTCCAACACCGTGTTCACTTCCCGGACCCCGCCGAGAAGAGACCATCACGGTTACACACGCGGTTGATGTGTTTTAATTAAGGTCAACTTCGGGTTTTCTACAACCAGACATCAACAAATTCCCATCTGCCTCATAACCGCGGGCACGGCTTTCGAAAGATAAAACCCTGCAGGGGTGTCCCAACTTTGCCCATTATAAGCTCTCACGGTCAACGAAGGATATTCCTTCTACCGGGAAGACCCGATCCGTCTCGGAATCCCGGACTACAAGACATCTCGACAGTAATAAAACAAGTCCAGCAAAGCCGCCCGATTGTGCCGACAAATCCTGATAGGAGCTGCACATATCTCGGTCTCAGGGCACATCCGGATGAGACTAGCTACGAGTAAAACCAAGCCTCGAGTTTCCACAAGGTGGCCCCGCAGGCAGCTCAGTTTGGGCCAGCACTTAGAGAAGCACTGGTCCGGGGGGGCTAAAATAAAGATGACCCTCGGGCTCGCGAAAACCCGGGGGAAAAAGGAGTAGGTGGTAGGCAAATGGTAAAACCAAGGTTGGGCCTTGCTGGAAGAGTCTTATTCAAAGCGAACTGTCAAGGGGGTCCCATAAATCACCCAACCGTGTAAGGAACGCAACATCAAGGAACATAACACCGGTATGACGGAAACTAGGGTGGCAAGAGTGGAACAAAACACCAGGCATAAGGCCGAGCCTTCCACCCTTTACCAAGTATATAGATTCATTAATTAAATAAGAGGTATTGTGATATCCCAACAAGTAAGCATGTTCCAACAAGGAACAACAAGTCCATGTACCAACAAGGAACAAACTTCATCTTCACCTGCAACTAGCAACGCTATAAGAGGGGCTGAGCAAAGCGGTAACATAGCCAAACAACGGTTTGCTAGGACATGGATGGTTAGAGGATGACATGGCAATATGGGTGGCATGATATAGCAAGTGGTAGGTATCGCAGCATAGGCATAGCAAAAGAGCGAGCATCTAGCAAGCAAAGATAGAAGTGATTTCGAGGGTATGGTCATCTTGCCTGCAAGGTTCTCAGAGTTGTCGGAAGCTTGGTCCTCGTAAGCGTTCTCAACAGGTTCCTCGTTCACGTACTCGTCTCCCGGCTCTACCCAAAGCAAGAACACAAGCAAAGGGGACAACATCAATCACGATGCAATGCGCAAGCAACAAGATGCAAAACATGGCAGGATATGCGAGATGGGATATGCACTTCATATGCGTGCTTCGGAAGGAAAAAGATGAACAAGGCATAATCTTGGCAAACCAAGTATGCCACTGGATAGGTGAGGTTATTTCGGTTGAAATCGATATAAAGATCACCGGAATCGGATGCACGGTTTGCAAATGACAAGCAAAACAAGAATGACAATAATCTGCCATTAACAGCATGGTGCTACTTAGCAAACAACAAGTAATTAAGCTACTGCACCCAAACATATCAACAAAGCATATGACAGTAATCTACTCAAGATGCTTGACAAAAGATGAACACTGAGCTACGGCTAAATCACAACATAACAGGTTCAAAAAAGCATGGCAAAAGTGCAAAAGATAACAGGTTCACAGACTTTGTGAAAATAACAACCATGTTATCTTTTGCACTTTTGCCATGCTTGTTTGAACCTGTTATGGTGTGATTTAGCCGTAGCTCAGTGTTCATCTTTTGTCAAGCATCTTGAGTAGATTACTGTCATATGCTTTGTTGATATGTTTGGGTGAAGTAGCTTAATTACTTGTTGTTTGCTAAGTAGCATCATGCTGTTAATGGCAGATTATTGTCATTCTTGTTTTGCTTGTCATTTGCAAACCGTGCATCCGATTCCGGTGATCTTTATATCGATTTCAACCGAAATAACCTCACCTATCCAGTGGCATACTTGGTTTGCCAAGATTATGCCTTGTTCATCTTTTTCCTTCCAAAGCACGCATATGAAGTGCATATCCCATCTCGCATATCCTGCCATGTTTTGCATCATGTTGCTTGCGCATTGCATCGTGATTGATGTTGTCCCCTTTGCTTGTGTTCTTGCTTTGGGTAGAACCGGGAGACGAGTACGTGAACGAGGAACCTGTTGAGAACGCTTACGAGGACCAAGCTTCCGACAACTCTGAGAACCTTGCAGGCAAGATGACCATACCCTCGAAATCACTTCTATCTTTGCTTGCTAGATGCTCGCTCTTTTGCTATGCCTATGCTGCGATACCTACCACTTGCTATATCATTCCACCCATATGGCCATGTCATCCTCTAACCATCCATGTCCTAGCAAACCGTTGTTTGGCTATGTTACCGCTTTGCTCAGCCCCTCTTATAGCGTTGCTAGTTGCAGGTGAAGATGAAGTTTGTTCCTTGTTGGTACATGGACTTGTTGTTCCTTGTTGGAACATGCTTACTTGTTGGGATATCACAATACCTCTTATTTAATTAATGAATCTATATACTTGGTAAAGGGTGGAAGGCTCGGCCTTATGCCTGGTGTTTTGTTCCACTCTTGCCACCCTAGTTTCCGTCATACCGGTGTTATGTTCCTTGATGTTGCGTTCCTTACACGGTTGGGTGATTTATGGGACCCCCTTGACAGTTCGCTTTGAATAAGACTCTTCCAGCAAGGCCCAACCTTGGTTTTACCATTTGCCTACCACCTACTCCTTTTTCCCCCGGGTTTTCGCGAGCCCTAGGGTCATCTTTATTTTAGCCCCCCCGGACCAGTGCTTCTCTAAGTGCTGGCCCAAACTGAGCTGCCTGCGGGGCCACCTTGTGGAAACTCGAGGCTTGGTTTTACTCGTAGCTAGTCTCATCCGGATGTGCCCTGAGACCGAGATATGTGCAGCTCCTATCAGGATTTGTCGGCACAATCGGGCGGCTTTGCTGGACTTGTTTTATTACTGTCGAGATGTCTTGTAGTCCGGGATTCCGAGACGGATCGGGTCTTCCCGGTAGAAGGAATATCCTTCGTTGACCGTGAGAGCTTATAATGGGCTAAGTTGGGACACCCCTGCAGGGTTTTATCTTTCGAAAGCCATGCCCGCGGGTATGAGGCAGATGGGAATTTGTTGATGTCTGGTTGTAGAAAACCCGAAGTTGACCTTAATTAAAACACATCAACCGCGTGTGTAACCGTGATGGTCTCTTCTCGGCGGGGTCCGGGAAGTGAACACGGTGTTGGAGTTATGTTTGACGTAGGTTGTTCTAGGATCACTTCTTGATCACTTCTAGCTCCACGACCGTGCTTTGCTTCTCTTCTCGCTCTCTTTTGCGTTGTAGCCACCATATATGCCAGTCGCTTGCTGCAGCTCCACCTCACAACCCTATCCTACCTATGAGCTTAAATAGTCTTGATCTCGCGGGTGTGAGATTGCTGAGTCCCCGTGACTCACAGATTCTACCACAACAGTTGCAGGTACCAACGATGCCAGTGCAGATGATGCGACCGAGCTCACGTGGGAGTTCGACGAGGAACGTGGCCGTTACTATGTGTCTTTTCCTGATGATCAGTAGTGGAGCCCAGTTGGGGTGATCGGGGATCTGTGTAGCTTTTGGGGTAGTCTTCTTTCATTTTGGTACCGTAGTCGGACCTTGAGTGTAACTTGGATGATGGATGTTTATTTATGTATTGTGTGAAGTGGCGACTGTAAGCCAACTATGTATCTTTCCCTTATGTATTACATGGGTTGTGTGAAGACTACCTCACTTGCGACATTGCTTTCAATGCGGTTATGCCTCTAAGTCGTGCCTCGACACGTGGGAGATATAGCCGCATCAAGGGCGTTACAGGCATAAACAGATAAAACAAAAGGATCATAGGCAGATTTACAAGCCTACCCAACATACAAGAAATCTGAATCTTTGGTGCTAGGTTCATATGTAGAAAATGAAGTGAAACATGTGTTTTCTCTCTAGGAAGTAACACATGCTTGCACGTTATCCTTTTTCTGTCGACAGTAACTGAGGTTCTGTGTCAAATTGCAGAATATGGTGAATCAGATCTCTGAAATTTAGGGAGCTCTGCACTTGAGCGTCCTCAAACAACAATGTTAACCCAAAAGGTGTGCCACAACTCTGCTACATTTCTCTTTCTAAATATGTATGACTGTACCCTCGAGTAGTTAAAATCTGGTCTTTGAAAATTAATATGTATAGAAGTTACTGATAAACATTCACACATGAGCATGGCCACCACTGGATAAGTGAAAAGACAAGATGCATGAGGAGACGAGATTAAAGAAGACAGAACAAGAGCAGAGCCTGGAACATATGGGAACTAACATCCACCGAGATGCAGATGACAAAACTCCTACGCAGTTTACCTGCAGTGGCATGGAGTCGGGGCAGGACAAGGGTGTCGATCTGGACAGGGGTCGCTGGTGGAGGAAGAAGAACGGTGGGGCGACTCCAGAACTGCAGTTGCCTCCTCGCCAGCTCCTAGGCAGTGGACTAGGCGGCGGCACCTTGGCTGCAGACGGGGCAGCAGGTCCTCGGCCGTGGATGACGGGCCAGCACGCAGGACTAGAGGACGGGCATGGGTGGGATGCCGTGTTAGGAGAGGCGGCGATGCGAGCAAATCTATGGGTAGGTCGGGGGCGGCGGTGGCTGTGATACGAGCAAATCTATGGGTAGGTCGGGGGCCGGGGCAGTGGCGGCGATTTAGGTTTATGTTGAGTGTGTGTTGCGAGAGAGGTGGGGATGGTGGGACTAGGAGACATACGGAAATACTTTTGGGCTTTGACGCGCCGCTTTCCGCTCGATACTTTGGGTTGTGCCGCACGGCTGAAAATAAATGGGCCAGGCTAGAACTACACCGACACTTTTCCTGTGGCAAAGTTTCAGTGACACTTAATCCAACGACAGTCAAAACAATTGCCGACACACAATACGTTGGTGAACTACTAAACACTACCGACAGACTAAACATCAAAAATGTTGAGCAACCCTCACGTTCTTTGTGTCGATGTTGTTCCGAACAAATAATGTGTCGGAAATTCACACATATACTAACAAATGCATGTCGGTGTTGTGGTGTCGTGGTGTAGTGGATGTCACGAGAGACTTCGCGTCAACACAGATGATCTGGCAAAAGAACTTGAGAATGACAAGCATGATCGGAAGAAGCCATCAGAGACATGAACAAGACTTGAAGAGTTTGGCGACGTTGAAGATTTATTGACCCTTTAGAAGACCAAACCCCTGTTAAATACCTACGTTAGATGCGACGATTGTGAGCTGTCTTTTTGTTTGATGTTTTTTCGACAGCCACAAGATAAAATCCGTCTTTTCAAAACTTTTGTTTGTATTATGTGCATCCCTATCGATCTCTCTTATCCCACCCCAAAACCCATGGAACCAATACAGGATGAATGGAGGTGAGCTTATATTTTCTGGACCGATGATTCAATTAGAGATGGATCGATGGATTCAGAACATGGAGAGTCACATGGAGAATAACCCTATAGCCGGAAAGGACATGGCCCAGCATGCTATTCAATGCTTTAAAAGAGGTGCTGCTATTTGGTGGAGGATGTTCCAAAACATCAATGGATGGCAAAGAGTAAACACTTGGGAAGAATTTAAGTTGACTCTGCTAAAGTCTCGGTTTGTGTCCTAGCAATTGAAGCCTTCTGGAAAGGATATGAAGAAACCCTGTTCATGCAAGCTTTGTGGACAAATAGGACACAACCATAAGGAACACAAGGATGAATGCCCTATTTTTGAAGGAAGTCACCCAGCTGAAGAATGCCGAACTAGGCAGATTACTTGTTTCTTATGTGAAGGGACTACCCAATACCCTGCTCAGTGTCAAATTTACCCCATGGTACAAAGAACCATCCACCGGAAGAAAGAAGTAATGAAAGGATCCCTCATGGAAATTCGAGAAGAACCAGTGATGAACGAACAGGTGGAGGACACACCCCAAGAAGAACCAATTAAACCCTGCACCAAGTGATGCTATTCATGTGGAGAAGAAGGACACATCTCCCAGAATTGTTTGAATGGGGATCTAGTATAATTCCCGACAGAGGAAGTAGAGTATGACCCACAGGAAATAGAAGCCCTGATTGGAACGGAAAAGTCCAGGGAGAGAAATAGATTGGATTCCAGGAAGGACCTGAGTCATATCACCTGTTTCAGGTGCAAGGAGTCGGTGCACTGCTTCAGCAGTTGCCCAAACAGGAAGCCAAGGACCCAAGGAGGCTATATAGTCATAAGGAAACTACGAGACTTGTCAGAAGTAATAGGTTTTCGCTGTAATGAAGCAGGGCACTTTGCCAGGGATTGTCCCAAAGAGAAGGAGGTTAGTGTTAAATAATTGAGTCTGTAAGAAGTATAGTAGTATACATGGCAAGAATAACATCATAGCATGCAAGGATCAACTACACCAAGCTTGGCAAAATCGAATAACATGTAAGTAATCTGCCAGCAACATTTTATAGCAAAAGTAGAGCTCGATTGACTCGAGCTATGGCACTCCATAAATACAAAGGCAAGGATGGATAGAGCAAATCCATATGTTCAAAACACTCTTACTGATCATGCTCAAAAGAGGCATAGATCTCTCTGAAACAACATGAACACATGGCATAAAAATAACAGCAGGCAGGGACTTAGTAACATTACTAAGTCTCTGAAAACAGCAACATTATGTACCCTAGTTGACATGCTTGTGCTAGTCACCACAAAGACCACAAAAATACATGGCATAATTCTCTGGAAAGATAGCATGGCATATTTCAAAACACATGTAGGACTCAACTTCATAGGGTGCACCTAGCTCCCAGCCGCCACACGACTCGTCGGCCACCGCCGTGGCCGAGTCGGCCTCTTCGTGCCGCCATTGCCCCTGCCGCATGCCTCCCGAGGCCCCTCCTCCTATAAATCCGCCCCGGCTCTCTCCCTCTCCTCGTTTCGTTGCCGCCGCCGCACATCTAGCCCCGCGTCGCCGTCCGCATCTCGTCGCCGGATCTCGCCGCTGCCGCCTTGACCCGCCGCCTGCAGCGCCGCTCCTCGCCGCGTGGAGCCGCCGCCCACCGCTCCCCGCATCGCCGCTAGCCCCGCGTCGCCGCTGCCCACACTTCGATGCTGCTTCGCTACCTCGCCACCGTTGCCGCAGACGCCGGAGACGCCGTCCCGCCGCCGGAGTTGACTGAACCGGCCAAACCGGTAAAACCACCGAACCCTAGATGGTTTTTTTGGTTTTCTTTTAAAACCCGGTTTTCTATTTTAGTTAGGTTATTTAGTGAGCGTTCATTAGTTTAGCTTCTCTAGTGAACAGTTTTCGGCCGTTAGCGTTCGGTAGCGAACGCTCGTTCGATAGGTCTTTTTATTTTAGTTTTCGTCCAGGGACCCATCCATGAATATTAAATTTGCAGATTAGTCCCTGTACTTCAAACGATCACTACTTTTTACTCGTTTGTCCAAATCCAACGAAACCAACGCCCACTTCTTTGTTATGATCCCCTCTATCTAGTAAAACAACTTAAACATGTTTTTGAAAGTTTTAAAATTTGATTTCAAACAGATTTAGATTCAAACTTCGTTTGATCATAACTTGAGTTTTATAACTCCGTTTGAGTTGATTCTTTTTTCCAAATCGAAGCTCTTGACCTAAATTTTTCTGATAAGGCCAAATACACATAATTTTGGTACTGTTAGAAATTTTTTTCTGTTGCAAGAGTTGATTGCTTGTTTTTGAAGTTTTCCGAGATCTTTTCTTCGATTCTTTTGTATGAGTGCTTATGTATGCAATTGCTTGCTCATGATAGATTGACCGGAGTGTGACGAGTAGAACTATCAAGAGTTTTGAGTATGAATCATCTTCATCAACATTGCATGCAATTTCACACTTTGATCATATCCCTTTCATACCCAGTTTTTATGCATTCGTTTCACCCTCAAACATTGCATGAGTAGGATTGATAACATGTGGGTATTGGGAAGTAGTTGATGAGGTAGGAACCTATTGCCCTGCATTCAAACCTTGGGAGTTACTGTTACGTTATGCTTATATTGCCATGCTATGCTCGTAGACGTGGATTGGGTTTGAGTGTATTCATGACAGATGTGAGTATTATTAATTAATGGTTAACTTAAGGTGGCAAGTTTAATACACATCTGGGTGGATTGAGGCACCTAGGGTATCCAGTGATTGCCTGTATTTTTTTGGAAATCCCGGGGTACCGTGTGATTCTCCTGTGGACTACCACCAGGGCTCAAAGGGATCATGAGATTATTCATGCTAGAAACTTCCATGTGCAGCCACAATCTATTATGGGCTCTAGCATAGTAGATTAATTCGTGTGAACTCTTACAGTGGTAGACTAGCAGATGTAGGGGATGTAGGTGGTACTGTCTACCCATCGTAAGGTGCTAATGCTTCTGAAAGACTGTGTCTCGGTCATCCGTTTCTCAAACACCATGTAGTGCGAGAAATCCAACGGAGGCGATCGAGTCTTGTGGGGAAAAGTGTGCAAACCTCTGCAGAGTGTACAAACTAATCATGGTTAGCCGTGTCCCCGGTTATGGACATCTTGAGTATCTGGTTCTTGGATTATCATGTTGATCTCATCACTCTATATAATTAATTTTTTGGGTTGTTAACTTTTAATTGGGATTGAGATGGGGTTTACCATTCTCAATGTTTTCAACCAACTTTGTAGTTAAATAAAATATATTCCTTTGCAGTAGGGACAATTGGCATTTCACAGAAACTTGATAACCATAGAGCTTTTCCACCACCCAAATATGCATGTAGTGATAGCCATATTTCAGGATTGCTCTACAGTGTGAATTTGCCAGTACATTCAATGTACTGACCCTTTGTGGCTGCAACGTCTGATGTTGCAGGAATCTTACGATGAGTAAGTGATACATTAGGGTTACGATTTCTACACTCAACTTTGCCGTTGGTGTTGATGGGAATCCACAACATTGTTACTTCCACTATTTGGATTGAGGTAATAGTATTTACGTTATTTATACGTGTGATTTACCTCTGTTATAAATCCTCGAGTACTGTGTGTGTCAGCATACCGATCCAGGGATGACACTTAAGCATAGAGACTTGACCGTCTGAGGTCGGGTCGCTACAAGATGGTATTAGAGCACATGTTGACTGTAGGACATGACCCCTAGAAACTGGCAAGCCCATAGGAAAAGATTTTTCCCTACAACTTTCTTTTCAAAAGGATCTTTTACCTCTTTTCTCTTCTAAGCTTATTCAAATATTCCCTTTTATTGAGACTATACCCCTTTCCCCTTTGACCACGCGAAGATTTGACTTACGAGACCCTTCAAGAAGTACAGAATATCCGACAACTGAGACCCCTTCGAAATGAAGAGGATTTTACCATGCATTATGATAATGGAAACTACAACGGTTGAAGACTCCGAAGACTAAGATAAGTTGAAGGATCTGAAGAATTTCCCGATTTGTATGACCTAGGAAGGCTACCCTTATTAAACTTGGCAAACTATGGAAGCTATCAATACCCGAGATCTTGGTGTGTTGGAGAAAGACCGAACATGGAGCATTAGAACTCAAAGATTTTGTCAAGAGAACCCCAAGGCAGGAGATGTCAATTATGGAATAATAGCTCATGGTAATGAAAAGAGCAGAAACACGGCTATCTATGGTGTTATTGCCTGCTTATGCTATTGTCACCATGCTGAGTTAAGCATGCATTTTCTTCGGAAGGATTGGATGACAAGAAGGCTGATGGAGCACCTATCAGCAAGACGAAGTTTTAACCTTAGCTGGTGTATCGCCAGGATCTGGAGTGTTACATCAAGAAGTTAAGATGGACCTGCAGGAAGCAGTATTTGATAAGGAAGCGTTTCGTGAAGAACTTAACATCACACAATCTCAGATTCATCAATTCAAACCAACACAAAGTACTTCAAAGAGTGGCCCAAAGTTTCTACCGGAGAGTCAAGACGAAAACGTGTGCCAACCCCTATGCATAAGTTCATGAGGTCATGGAACCCGCAAGTTGATCACCACAACATACATCAAGTGAATCACGTGATATCCCATTATCACGACAGATAAGCACATGCAAGACATACATAAATTGTTCTGAAATCCTTAAAGACTCAATCCAATAAGATAACTTCAAAGGGAAAACTCAATCCTTTACAAGAGAGTAGAGGGGGAGAAACATCATGAGATCCAACTATAATAGCAAAGCTCGCGATACATCAAGATCGTATCACCTCAGGAACACGAGAGAGAGAGAGAGAGAGAGAGAGAGAGAGATCAAACACATAGCTACTGGTACATACCCTCAGCCCCGAGGGTGAACTACTCCCTCCTCGTCATGGAGATCGCCGGGATGATGAAGATGGCCATCGGAGAAGGATCCCCCCCCTTCGGCAGGGTGCCGGAACGGGTCTAGATTGGTTTTCGGTGGCTACAGAGGCTTGCGGCGGCAGAACTCCCAATCTAGGTTTCTTTCTGGAAGTTTGGGGTTATATAAGAGGTGTTGGAGTCGGGAACAAGTCAGGGGGGTCCCGAGGCGGCCACGAGGCAGGGGGGCGCGCCTAGGAGGTAGGGTGCGCCCCCACCCTCGTTGTGGCCTCGGGACTCTTCTAGCCCACTTTCGGTAATCCGTGGGCTTCTTCTGGTCCAAAAATGATCTCCGTCAAATTTCAGCTCAATTGGACTCCATTTGGTTTTCCTTTCCTGCGATACTCAAAAACAAGGAAAAAACGGAAACTAGCACTGGGCTCTAGGTTAATAGGTTAGTCCCAAAAATCATATAAAATAGCATATAAATGCATACAAAACATCCAAGGTTGATAATATAATAGCATGGAACAATAAAAAATTATAGATACGTTGGAGACGTATAACATTGCAATACAACATATGCATGATATGAGTAATATAACCCTGCCAAGTTTGAGCATACACCTCAGGGGGATAATAGGACTGGTCATCTGCCTCTGAATCCTCCTCTGAAGAGCTATCTGTAACCAGCAACATATCTGCTTCACCAGGTAGCATTGTCTGCTCTCAAGACCTTGTTTTCACTCCAGATTTCTCCATCACCAATTCAAATGGCTGATGCACAGGAAGAGCTGTTGAATATACAAATATTGTCGACAAAAGCAATGACAAATACAAAAAAACAGACGGCATGATATAATTCACATATATGAAGCTTGGCTAAACAACATGGCATTGCATAATTCACATATATAATGCCTTGCAACAAGATAGCATTGCATAATTCACATATATAATGTCTTGCAAAAATATGGCATTGCATAATTCACATATATGGTAATTAGAACTAAACATGTGGCATTCACACAAATCATGTCTAAACTAAGAAAATGACATAGCAATGCAAGATACCATACGCACGATATGAGCAACATAACCCTGCCAAGTTAGAGCATGCACCTTGGGGGGAATAGGACTGGTCATCTGTCTCTGAATCCTCCTCTGAGGAGCTATCTGTAACCAGGAAGACATGCGCTTCGTCAGATAGCATTGTCTGCTTTGAAGACCTTGTTTCCACTCTAGATTTTTCCATGACCGTGCCGAATGGCTGATGCACACGAAGAGTAATTGAATGTACTAAAATAGTTGACAAATTTAACACGTAATAGAAAAATTATGTCATGATATAATTCACATATAAGATGACTGTCTAACCAGGGTGGCAGTGAAAAATTCACATATATGTTGCCTGGCTAAACAAGATGGCATTGCATGATTCACATATACGATAAATAAACTAAACATATGGCATTGACACAAATCATGTCTAAACTAAGCAGATGACATCTTTGATGTATACAATAAGCAATGCAAGGCACCATATGCATGATATTACCAATATCAGCATGCCAAGTTAGAGCGAGGACCTCATGGGATATATAGGAGTGGTCTTATGCTTCTGAATCCCCCTCAGAATAGTTATCTTACTCTTGATTATGATCCGAAATGGGTGGAGGGGGCTGCCTTTGCGCCCACCATGGAGCGATGTCTGCATGAAATTTTATTGCCACGCAAGGCTCGTCTCTTTTGTTCTACATGTTCAGTTCCATTGTGTACAATAACTGACATGCATAGGAATAAAACATAGTGAGATTATGTAAGGAGTGCATGCACAAATCCAGAGTGAAGGTAGCAAACTGTGGATAGACCCAAAACCAATGATAGCAGGCAAATAATAGATTTAGTTAAAAAATACAGATAATGGCTCCTTTAATGTTTGTTTGCACCCAACATGAAACTCATAGTAGACACCCGAGATTAACCAGATAGTAGACAAATAGTACTGATTGCTGCCCCAGTATGTACCCCACAACCATTTAAAAACTCAAGTTTCGGTATAAGTTTGGACCTGAGTCGGAGTCTAATAGGTGAACACGACGATAAAGTAGCATGTCATCATATTAAGCAATGCATAACGTAAGCAGACACGGAAGAGTGCCACCTCTCTTGCGGACCCATGTAGTCCTCGAGGCCATCTGCTCAGTTGATGATGGTAATGCAATTGTCGTGGTTGCCGGCGGCGGGGAAGAAGATTTGAGGCGGCGAAAGACAGTCTGGAGAGCGGATCCCTGCTGTGGTCAACCCTTCCGTCGTTGGAGCAGCTGAGCTGGGGTGGAACAGGCACCGCAGGAGCAGGACAAACCACACAAGGTTTTCTTTGACACATATCTATAACAGAAGTAATTGTGTAAGGTCTTGTTTGAATTTGACGATTCTAACAATGCAGGGATAGGAAATAGACATGAATTGGATATGAATGCACGTGCAAAACAAAGAATTTAAAAACACAGTATTTCTGCCAATCTGGTTGTTTGGTTCACAAGAATTGGAAGATCACAGGATGCAAAGAAGCATGGTGATATTAAGTCAAACCACAAGAAGTGTACAACCTCTTTGGCGAAGCCATGTCGATCTCATCGTGATTGGGTTGGCCGGTGAGGATGCTCCGGCTGACTTGGCTGTCGGAGGAGGGGAAGAAGATCTTAGGCGTCTGGAGATGGAGCCCGAGGTACTTCTCCATTGTGATGGAGGGTTTCGTCGTTGGAGCAGCTCCGATGAGTTGTATGATGCCGAGGCTGAAGCAGGACAAGAGAGACAACGCTAACCTGAGTGGAATTCTAATAGCGTCTCCAATAGATGACGTAAAATACATAACCAAAAAGTGCTAGATGTACACATCAGCCGCTCATCTCTGAACTTAACTGTCGAAACTGAATTTAACTATCAAAACTGAACTTAACTATCGAAACTGAATTTTGCTGTCGAAACTGAATTTTATTGTCGAAACTGAACGCACTAGAGGTGAGGCGACACGTCAGTCGACAGACTTTTTCATCTCTGGTCAGTCGATTTTGTAGTCGTTGGATACGAAATCAAGGGCATGCAGTTGATCTTCAACCTCCACCCCCTGAGCCGCCAGCCACCACCGGCCAAACAGCCGCCCCCCGCCGCCCGCGGCCAACGGTGTGTCGCCCCGCCCGCCTCGAAAACACTCTCCACCGCCGGTCCGCCGCCGCCCCGGCCATCCCTGTAGGCCCCCCCGTGCCAAGCTTTTTCTCCGGCGATCCCCACGCCACCGCCCCACCAGCGCCGACGACCACCGCCCCCACCCTGAACCCTAAGATAGATAGTGGGGTGCCTCTCCGGCGAGCCCCTCTCCCCGCTGCGGCTGGTTCTTCCTTAACTCCGGCGAGCCCCCCACCCCCTGAAAATCGACTGACCCAAAAGTAGTTTCAGTCGACTAAAGTGTAGCTAAATCGGAGCAGCATCGCAAGCAAGAGCAAGAGCGAGAGCAGCAGCGCGAGCAAGAGCAAGAGCGAGAGCAGCAGCGCGAGCAAGAGCAAGAGCAAGAGCAGACCAGGCAGGGGACCGAGAGCAGGAGTAGAGCAGCAGCGCAAGCAAGAGCTAAAGAAGAAGAAGCTCCTACTGATGTGGACGTCGCCGTCGAGGGAGCGACACCATGGAGGAAGTGGCCGGCGACGCCACCGTGGATGGAGCCGTGCCGTGTCGGCTCGGGAGCGAGCGCCGGCAGCACCGTGAGATCGAATCAAGAAGAAAATGCGGCGATTAGTGTACAACCTCTTTGGTGACGCCAATTAGGCCGCAGCTTCATCCGAGGAAACGGTGATGATGATGTTCTTCCGATGGTGCAGGTGAAGACGGTGGTGTGGGAATGGAGGTGGCGCGAAAGACGAGGCGAACATTGGGGCAGCTCCTTGGAGGTGGAGGATGGGGTGGCTGAACCGGCGGGACGACCAGATCGATGACGGATCCTCATCCGGTACGGAGGATAAGGGACGTCGAGTTGTTGCTGTGGACGACCTCGTCGGGGAAGAGGCTCCAGCTGGGTGGCGGATGGAGGATGGTGTGGGGCTTCGCGGGTTTTGCCGGCCTCAATGTACGAATGGGTGGGCGGATGGGATGGGAGTGGGCAACCATGGCTTAGGGACACGCTTGTCCGAAATGTGGGGTAAGTTATGAAAGTACCCCCACCGATTTGAGGCAGTTCTTTCGGTTCAGGGGTATCACGGGCATTTCGCGTGTCGGGATTTCATAGGAGGTGGGAGTTTTCGCGCGCATTGTAATTTTGGGATAGCAAGGCGCGGGTTGTGATGGAGGGAGTTGTCGGAGCAAAATGAGACAAAGGTATATCTTAAATATTTCAGGCTAACAAGGCGCGGGTTGAAATTTCCGGACAAGCCTAACGTGTACTGTACCAAATCAATTCGCACTACAAATGTCATTCAAAACTTTGAATTCATGTTATGTTCAATTAAAATATTTCGCTACGTGTATAATGCATGCAACCTAGTACTCAAATGAAAGTTTTAGTGCATTCCAAACGTATATACTACCGCTTCAATATGAACTAAATTTGAATTCATTTCTCTACTTGGATCATATGCACTTATGATTGGAACCCTAGCAAGCATCCCCAACTACTAAAGATCATTAAGGTAAAACCCAACCATAGCATTAAAGCATCAAGTCCTGTTTATTCCCATACGCAACAACCCCCTTACTCGGGTTTGTGTTTCAGTCACTCACCAACCTGATACGTCTCCAACGTATCTATAATTTTTTATTGTTCCATGCTATATTATATTCTGTTTTGGACATTATAGGGCTTTATTATACACTTTTATATTATTTTTGGGACTAACCTATTAACCGGAGGCCCAGCCCAGAATTGCTGTTTTTTGCCTATTTCAGAGTGTCGCAGAAAAAGAATATCAAACAGAGTCCAAACGGAATGAAACCTTCGGGAACGTGATTTTCGGAACAAACGTGATCCAGAGGACTTGGACCATACATCAAGACATCAACCAGGAGGGCACGAGGTAGGAGGCGTGCCTACCACCAGCACCCCAGGGCGCTCCCTCCACCCTCGTGGGCCCCTTGTTGCTCCACCAACGTACTCCTTCCTCCTATATATACCTACGTACCCCAAACTACCAGATACGGAGCCAAAAACCTAATTCCACCGCCGCAACCTTCTGTACCCGTGAGATCCCATCTTGGGGCCTGTTCCGGAGCTCCGCTGGAGGGGGCATCAATCACGGAGGGCTTCTACATCAACACCGTAGCCTCTCCGATGATGTGTGAGTAGTTTACGTCAGACCTTCGGGTCCATAGTTATTAGCTAGATGGCTTCTTCTCTCTTTTTGGATCTTAATACAATGTTCTACCCTCTCTCGTGGAGATCTATTCGATGTAATCTTATTTTGCGGTGTGTTTGTTGAGACCGATGAATTGTGGGTTTATGATCAAGTTTATCTATGAACAATATTTAAATCTTTTCTGAATTCTTTTATGTATGATTGGTTATCTTTGCAAGTATCTTCGAATTATCAGTTTGGTTTGGCCTACTAGATTGATCTTTCTTGCAATGGTAGAAGTGCTTAGCTTTGGGTTCAATCTTGCGGTGTCCTTTCCCAGTGACAGTAGGGGCAGCAAGGCACGTATTGTATTGTTGCCATCGAGGATAACAATATGGGGTTTATATCATATTGCATGAGTTTATCCCTCTACATCATGTCATCTTGCTTAAGGCGTTACTCTGTTCTTATGAACTTAATACTCTAGATGCATGCCGGATGGCAGTCGATGTGTGGAGTAATATTAGTAGATGCAGGCAGGAGTCCGTCTACTTGTCTCGGACGTGATACCTATATACATGATCATACCTAGATATTCTCATAACTATGCTCAATTATGTCAATTGCTCAACAGTAATTTGGTCACCCACCGTAATATTTATGCTCATGAGAGAAGCCACTAGTGAAACCTATGGCCCCCGGGTCTATTTTCCATCATATTAATTTCCCGACAACAAGCTATTTCTGACTCTGTTTTTATTTTACTTTCTTTACTCTGCATCTTTATCATAAAAATACCAAAAATATTATCTTATCATATCTATCAGATCTCACTCCCGTAAGTGACCGTGTAGGGATTGACAACCCCTTATCGTGTTGGTTGCGAGGATTTATTTGTTAGTGTAGGTGCGAGGGACTCGTGCGTGGCCTCCTACTGGATTGATACCTTGGTTCTCAAAAACTGAGGGAAATCCTTACGCTACTTTGCTGCATCACCCTTTCCTATTCAAGGGAAAACCAACGCAGTGCTCAAGAGGTAGCAAGAAGGATTTCTGGTGCCGTTGCCAGGGAGGCTTTCGCAAAGTCAAGATTTGGACTCCCGACAACGAGCCATTTCTGGCGCCGTTGCCGGGGAGTCTACGCAAAAGTCAACATACCAAGTACCCCTCACAAACCCTTATCTCCCGCATTACATTATTTGCCATTTGCCTCTCGTTTTCCTCTCCCCACTTCACCCTTGCCGTTTTATTTGCCCTCTCTTTTCCATTTGCCTCTTTTTGCCCGTCTTTTGTTTGCTCGTGTGTTGGATTGCTTGCTTGCCATGATGGCTCAAGATAACACTAAATTGTGTGATTTCACCAATACCAACAACAATGATTTCCTTAGCACTCCGATTGCTCCTCTTACCGATACTGAATCTTGTGAAATCAATGCTGCTTTGTTGAATCTTGTCATGAAAGATCAATTTGCTGGCCTTCCCACTGAAGATGCCGCTACCCATCTAAATAGCTTCGTTGATTTGTGTGATATGCAAAAGAAGAAAGATGTGGACAATGATATTGTTAAATTGAAGCTATTTCCTTTTTTGCTTAGAGATCGTGCTAAAGCTTGGTTTTCGTCTTTGCCTAAAAATAGTATTGATTCTTGGAATAAGTGAAAAGATGCTTTTATGTCTAAGTATTTTCCTCCCGCTAAGATTATCTCTCTTAGAAACGATATTACGAATTTTAAGCAACTTGATCATGAACATGTTGCACAAGCTTGGGAGAGGATGAAATTAATGATACGTACTTGCCCTACGCATGGTTTGAATTTGTGGATGATTATACAAAAAATTTATGCCAGATTGAAATTTTCTTCTAGAAATCTTTTAGATTCGGCCGTAGGAGGCACTTTTAAGGAAATCACTTTAGGAGAAGCTACTAATCTCCTAGATAATATTATGGTTAATTATTCTCAATGGCACACTAAAAGATCTACTAATAAAAAAGTGCATGCGATAGAAGAAATCAATGTTTTGAGTGGAAAGACGGATGAACTTATGAAATGATTTGCTGCTAAGAGTGTTTCTTCTGATCCTAATGATATGCCTTTGTCTACTTTGATTGAGAATAATAATGAATCTATGGATGTGAATTTGGTTGGTAGGAATAATTTTGGTAACAACGCGTATAGAGGAAACTTTAATCCTAGGCCGTATCCTAGTAATTACTCTAATAATTATGGTAATTCCTACAACAATTCTTATGGAAATTTTAATAAGATGCCTTCTGAATTTGAGACTAGTGTTAAGGAGTTTATGAATTCGCAAAAGAATTTCAATGCTTTGCTTGAAGAAAAAATGCTTAAAGTTGATGAATTGGCTAGGAACGTTGATAGAATTTCTCTTGATGTTGATTCTTTAAAACTTAGATATATTCCACCTAAGCATGATATCAATGAGTCTCGCAAAGCCATGAGAATTTCCATTGATGAGTGCAAAGAAAGAGCCGCTAGGATGCGTGCTAAGAAAGATAGCTTTGTGAAAGCGTGTTCTTCAAATTTCTATGAAAATAAAGATGAAGATATAAAGATTATTGATGTGTCCCCTATTAAATCTTTGTTTTGCAATATGAATCTTGATAATGATGGGACTGAATATGAACCACCTTTACCTAGAAGGCATTCCAAAAATTCGAAGTTTTTATATCTTGATGCTAAAATTGATAAAAGTGGGATTGAAGAGATCAAAACATTAGATATTAATGAACCCACTATTTTGGATTTCAAGGAATTTAATTATGATAATTGCTCTTTGATAGATTGTATTTCCTTATTGCAATCCGTGCTAAATTCTCCTCATGCTTATAGTCAAAATAAAGCCTTTACCAAACATATCGTTGATGCTTTGATGCAATCTTATAAAGAAAAACTTGAGTTGGAAGTTTCTATCCTTAGAAAACTTTATGATGAATGGGAAACTAATATTAAAATTAAAATTAAAGATCATGAATGCTATGCTTTGTGTGATTTGGGTGCTAGTGTTTCCATGATTCCAAAGACTTTGTGCAATTTGCTAGGTTTCCGTGATTTTGATGATTGCTCTCTAAACTTGCACCTTGCGGATTCCACTATTAAGAAACATATGGGAAGAATTAATTATGTTCTTATTGTTGCCAATAGGAACTATGTGCCCGTAGATTTTATCGTTCTTGATATAGATTGCAATCCTTCATGTCTTATTATTCTTGGTAGACCTTTCCTTAGAACGATTGGTGCAATTATTGATATGAAGGAAGGGAATATTAGATTCCAATTTCCGTTAAGGAAAGGCATGGAACACTTCCCTAGAAATAAAATAAAATTACCATATGAATCTATCATGAGAGCCACTTATGGATTGCCTACCAAAGATGGCAATACCTAGATCTATCCTTGCTTTTATGCCTAGCTAGGGGCGTTAAACGATAGCGCTTGTTGGGAGGCAACCCAATTTTATTTTTAGTTTTTGCTTTTAGGTTCCATTAGGAATAAATCGTTGATCTAGCCTCTGGTTAGATGTATTTTTATGTTTTAATTAGTGTTTGTGCCAAGCTAAACCTATAGGATCTTCTTGGATGATAGTTATTTGATCTTGCTGTAAATTCCAGAAACTTTCTGTTCACAAAAATAATTGTTAAAAATCACCAGAACGTGATAAAATATTGATTCCAATTGCTGCTGATCAATAAACAATTTTTTTAGGTCGTCCTATTTTTTCTGAATTTTTGGAGTTCCATAAGTTTGCATTAGTTACAGATTACTACAGACTGTTCTGTTTTTTACAGATTCTGTTTTTTGTGTGTTGTTTGCTTATTTTGATGAATCTATGTCTAGTAAAATAGTTTATAAACCATAGAGAAGTTGGAATATAGTAGGTTTAACACCAATATAAATAAATAATGAGTTCATTACATTACCTTGAAGTGGTCTTTTGTTTTCTTTCGCTAACGGAGCTCACGAGATTTTCTGTTAAGTTTTGCATTGTGAAGTTTTCAAGTTTTGGGTAAAAGATTTGACGGATTATGGAGCAAGGAGTGGCAATAGCCTAAGCTTGGGGATGCCCATGGAACCCCTAGATAATCTAAGGACACCTAAAATCCAAAGCTTGGGGATGCCCCGGAAGGCATCCCCTCTTTCGTCTACTTCCTTCGGTAACTTTACTTGGAGCTATATTTTTATTCACCACATGATATGTGTTTTGCTTGGAGCGTCTTGTATGATTTGAGTCTTTGCTTTTTAGTTTACCACAATCATCCTTGCTGTACACACCTTTTGAGCGAGACACACATGATTCAGAAATTATTAGAATACTCTATGTGCTTCACTTATATCTTTTGAGTTATATAGTTTTTGCTCTAGTGCTTCACTTATATCTTTTAGAGCACGGTGGTGGATTTGTTTTATAGAAAATATTGTTGTCTCATGCTTCACTTAGATTATTTTGAGAGTCCTACAAAACAGCATGGTAGTTTGCTTTAACAATAATAGGCATTCGAGATTAGTAAAGAAAAAATATTCTTATGAGTGTGTTGAATACTATGAGAAGTTTGATGCTTGATAATTGTTTTGAGATATGAAGATGGTGATATTAGAGTCATGCTAGTTTAGTAGTTTTGAATTTTATAAATACTTGTGTTAAAGTTTGTGATTCCCGTAGCATGCACGTATGGTGAACCGTTATGTGATGAAGTCGGAGCATGGTTTATTTATTGATTGTCTTCCTTATGAGTGGCGGTCGGGGACGAGTGATGGTCTTTTCCTACCAATCTATCCCCCTAGGAGCATGCGCGTAATACTTTTCTCTGATAACTTGTAGATTTTTGCAATAAGTATATGATTTATTTATGACTAGTGTTGAGTCCATGGATTATACACACTTTTCTTCCTTCCACCATTGCTAGCCTCTCTAATACCACGCACTTTTCACCGGTATCATATACCCACCATATACCTTCCTCAAAACAGCCACCATACCTACCTATTATGGCATTTCCATAGCCATTCTGAGATATATTGCCATGCAACTTACCACCATTCCGTTTACTATGACACGCTCCATCATTGTCATATTGCTTCGCATGATCATGTAGTTGACATTATATTTGTGGCAAAGCCACCGTTCATAATTCTTTCATACATGTCACTATTGATTCATTGCATATCCCGGTACACCGCCGGAGGCATTCACATAGATTCATATTTTGTTGTAAGTATTGAGTTGTAATTGTTGACACTAGTAGAAAAAGGGTCAAACGTGAAGCACATTAGTGCCGGTTTGAATTAGAGCCAGCACTAATGTGTATATTAGTGCCGGTTCGTGGCGGCGATCAATAGTACCGGTTCGTGGAGAACCTTTAGTACCGGTTCGTCCCAAGAACCGGTACTAGAGAGGCTGTGTCAGCCTGTGGTCAGGCTATGGCCCCACCATCACCATTTAGTGCCGGTTCGAACCACGAATCGGTACTAATGACGTTGTGGCAGGCTGTTTTTAGTCCCACCTTGCTCCCCTAACAAGCCTTTTACCACCTTAAATATGTTATTTCTCAAACTATCACAAGCACTTTGTCTTCATTGAACTCTATGTGTAGAATTTGTGGCCGCAATATGAGTCTTCATCGGTTTATAAATCGTTGATGACTCATATTGACAATTTAGATTGTACACACAAAGATCATTGATGATCAAAGTATTTTTTATGTTATAAGATCATATTGACAATTTAGACTGTAAAGAAATATAAGATCATGATGTAAATGCTCTTATATTTTTTGCGTTCAGTATGCACCATTCAAAGCGACGCCATCAACTTTCAACCATTTCTGCCTTCATTTGCTATTTTTCATGCATTCAATGATTTGTTCTGAGAACTAAATGACCTAGAAATTGAAAAGAACTACAAATGAACTCTGAAAAAGTTGAAACTTGGCATGGTATCATCATTTCACCCACATAGCATGTGCAAGAAAGTAGAGAGGCTTACGACTAAAACTGGATGCACTTCGTTTACAAACTGGACAATCTCTTTTGAAGTATTCAGGTTTCTGACGAAATTAAACTCATCTGTTACAAAGGCATTTCATTTTTTAAACTTATTACAACTCCAGAATTTTTGTGCATTCAGTATGCACCATTCAAAGCGACGCCATCAACTTTCAACCATTTCTGCCTTCATTTGCTATTTTTCATGCATTCAATGATTTGTTTTGAGCACTAAATGACCTGGAAATTGAAAAGCACTACAAATGAACTCTGGAAAAGTTGAAACTTGGCATGGTATCATCATTTCACCCACATAGCATGTGCAAGAAAGTAGAGAGGCTTACGGCTAAAACTGGATGCACTTCATTTACAAACTGGACAATCTCTTTCGAAGTATTCAGGTTTCTGACGAAATTAAACTCATCTGTTACAAAGGCATTTCATTTTTTAAAACTTATTACAACTCCGGAATTTTTGTGCATTCAGTATGCACCATTCAAAGCGACACCATCAACTTTCAACCATTTCTGTCTTCATTTGCTATTTTTCATGCATTCAATGATTTGTTTTGAACTAAATGACCCTAAATTTTGTGCAGGCATAGCACCACCTTTAGTACCGGTTGGTGGCTCCAACCTGTACTAAAGGGTGACCAGTACTACAGTTTCTTAGTAAGCTGTTTTTTAGTCCCACCTCGCCAAGAGAGAGGGACTAGGAGCGGTTTATAAGCCCTGAGTGCAGAGACGATGAAGAAGAGGCTCAATGCTCACGTTGCTTAGCTTCAAGCCTTAAGGAATATGGTAGATTGCACGGAGCTACGCGCAGTGCAGTTTACACTATTCCGAAACGCTTGAAGCAAATTAACGAAGCATTGCACCTCTTTTTTAATTTTAATAACTTATTACAACTCCGGACTTATTACACTACACGTCGACATTTCTTTTTTTAAAACTTTGGTTATAACTCTAGACTTTGACCATCAAGTTTTGCAGAAAAGAAAAAATAGCAGAAAAGCAAAAAAATTATATAAAAAAACTACTCAGAAATAAATAGAAGAAAATAAATATAGCACAAAAGAAAAAACTACTCAGAAATAAATAGAAGAAAAAATAAAGCAGAAAATAAAAAAAATATTTGCTATTTTTCAATCGTTCACAAAATGACCATGAAATTGAAAATCACTACAAAATGAACTCTGAAAATGTTGAATTTTGGCAAACTAGATGAAAAACTACTCACAAATAAATATAACAGAAAAGAAAAAACTATACAAAAAACTACGCAGAAATAAATAGAAGAAAATAAAGCAGAAAAGAAAAACAAATAAAAAATTGGGGCGCTACCCTGTGGGCCTGCTAGGCCACGGGCGTGCAATTACAGGCCTTAAAGGCCCAGCAGACTCACAGGGCAGCGCGCAGAGTTTAAGCCCACAAGCCTGCTATACAGAGGAGTTCGAAAGGGCAGCCGCGGATGGGTTTATAAACCAGTGCGGTTGCCCTTCGCCCAGCGAGGTGGGACTAAACTTTGTGCAGGCAACGCGAGGCCTTTAGTACCGGTTGGTGGCTCCAACCGGTACTAAAGACCACCCTTTAGTACCGGTTGGAGCCACCAACCGGTACTAAAGGCCTTGTCTTCCCGCCTCCTGACGTGGCCAAAGTTGGCCTTTAGTACCGGTTGGTGGCTCTGAGTTAACTTACAAGGAGAAAACTCATCTGGTTGGATTTTGTAATGATATTGAGAATTACAATATCTATAATCGAACTCCTCAACATTATGGTCAATACGTGCCACTAGTGCATGTGTTGAACTACGGTAACTACCATGGAGATACCCTGGTAAGTTTTTTTACTATTACGACATCCGTGCATCTTTTTGCATACTTCTAAAACTAGTACATCATTGCTAACTACGAAGTTATTACTATGTTTTTCAACAGCTTATCCCAGAGGATTGTGCGCCTCATTTGATGTATTAGAATGGCGGCAGCCTTCGTGTTTTGAACATATATCCAGGTCATCCTACGAATCTCAACTGTCCATACCGGATTTCTAAAAGAAGTGGAGACATGACAATCAAAGGATGGAAAAAATGTATGGACAGTCGTAAGGAGCTTCTTGGAAGCAAAAGGAAGCGAGGCGCAAGAATTGGAGACAGGATGATATCCATTCTTCATAATGGAGAGTCCGGGTCTATATTGTTTTATGCTATTTTACCTTAAGTGTGTTTAGGTCCGATCCTACCTGATACTTGATGATCATGTGCTAAGAACAATTATGTAGGGTTGGGTTCGATGACTATGAGGATGATGATCGTATGACTTATTATTAATAACGAGTAGAAGTTGTATGATGATGCTTGATTAATTAGCTAGTAGGACTTGTTATTATATATGATGATGTATGATGCGAGCATGCATGAGTTATTATATATATATATGCGGGTGAAACGAAAAAGAATTAAAATGGAAAACACAAAATTAAATGAAAAAGAAATCATAAAACCAAACCCCCCCCCCCAAACATTTTAGTACCGGTTGGTGTTACCAACCGGTACTAAAGGGCTCCCGGCCCCCGGAGCTGGCTCGTGCCACGTGGTTGCCCTTTAGCACCGGTTCGTGCTGAACCGGTACTAAAGGGGGGGGCTTTAGTGCCCACACTTTAGTGTCGGTTCCTAAACCGGCACTAAAGGGCCTTACGAACCGGTGCTATTGCCCGGTTCTGCACTAGTGTGAGTTGTAAGTAAATAAAAGTGTGATGATCATTATTTTTAGAGCATTGTCCCAAGTGAGGAAAGGATGATGGAGACTATGATTCCCCCACAAGTAGGGATGAGACTCCGGACAAAAAAAAGAGGCCATAAAAAAGAGAAGAAAAGGCCCAAATAAAAAATTGGGTAAGAGAAAACAAGAGAAGGGACACTGTTACTATCCTTTTACCACACTTGTGCTTCAAAGTAGCACCATGATCTTCATGATAGAGAGTCTCCTATGATATCACTTTCATATACTAGTGGGAATTTTTCATTATAGAACTTGGCTTGTATATTCCAATGATGGGCTTCCTCAAAATGCCCTAGGTCTTCGTGAGCAAGCGAGTTGGATGCACACCCACTTAGTTTCTTTTGTTGAGCTTTCATATACTTATAGCTCTAGTGCATCCCTTGCATGGTAATCCCTACTCCCTCACATTGATATCTATTGATGGGCATCTCCATAGCCCGTTGATACGCCTAGTTGATGTGAGACTATCTTCTCCTTTTTGTCTTCTCCACAACCACCATTCTATTCCACATATAGTGCTACGTCCATGGCTCACACTCATGTATTGCGTTAAGATTGAAAAAGTTTGAGAACGTCAAAAATATGAAACAATTGCTTGGCTTGTCATCGGGGTTGTGCATGATTTAAATACTTTGTGTGGTGAAGATAGAGCATAGCCAGACTATATGATTTTGTAGGGATAACTTTCTTTGGCCATGTTATTTTGAGAAGACATAATTGCTTAGTTAGTATGCTTGAAGTATTATTATTTTTATGTCAATATTAAAATTTTGTCTTGAATTTTTCGGATCTGAATATTCATACCACAATTAAGAAGAATTACATTGAAATTATGCCAAGTAGCATTCCACATCAAAACTTCTGTTTTTATCATTTACCTACTCGAGGACGAGCATGAATTAAGCTTGGGGATGCTTGATACGTCTCCAACGTATCTATAATTTTTATTGTTCCATGCTATATTATATTCTATTTTGGACATTATTGGGCTTTTTTATACACTTTTATATTATTTTTGGGACTAACCTATTAACTGGAGGCCCAACCCAGAATTGTTGTTTTTTTGCCTATTTCAGAGTTTTGTAGAAAAAAGAATATAAAACGGAGTCCAAACGGAATGAAACCTTCGGGAACGTGATTTTCGGTACGAACGTGATCCAGAGGACTTGGAACCTACGTAAAGACATCAACCAGGAGGGCACGAGGTAGGGGGGCACGCCCTCCACCCTCGTGGGCCCCCTGTTGCTCCACCGACGTACTCCTTCCTCCTATATATACCTACGTACCCTCAAACTACCTGATACGGAGCCAAAAACCCAATTCCAGCGCCGCAACCTTCTATACCCGTGAGATCCCTTCTTGGCTCCTGTTCCGGAGCTCCTCCGGAGAAGGCATCAATCACGGAGGGCTTCTACATCAACACCATAGCCTCTCCGATGATGTGTGAGTAGTTTACCTCAGACCTTTGGGTCCATAGTTATTAACTAGATGGCTTCTTCTCTCTTTTTGGATCTCAATACAATGTTCTCACTACAAAAAAAGGACACATCCGTGACATTTTGGGCCGAACGAAAAAAATTCTGTCATACATATGACACTTCTATGACGATAATTGTGACAAAACCCGGTATCATCATAGATGTGATGGGCTCCTACTTCTATGACAAAAAATAATGACAGAAAATGGGCTTTTCGTCCTGGGCAGGCCGGAGAGGCAGCTGCATGACATTCTTTGGGCCGTCCATGACGGAAAAAACCATGGTAGAAGCGAGGGAGAGGAAAATTTCGGGGAGTTCCCGGTTACGGTGGGAGGTCGGGGGCCGAGCGACGCACGTTTCTCTCGTACACGAACGCGCGTGTGTGCGAGGCGTTGGCTCTACCTGAACCCGAGCGAGGCATTGGGCTCTAACTGAACCCGAGCGATTGCACTGCAGGCTACGTGTTACTGAACCCGAGTGATCGATCGATGGCCGTTAACCGAACCAGATCGAGCGATTCCTTCGCTACTGCTGCTAACTGAAGCCGATCGATGCTGCCTCTGGATGAACAGTTCCCAGTGGGGGTGGATGAACAGGACCCAGTGGTGTTGCCTCTGGATGAACAGGACCCCGTGGAGGGCTGGATGAACAGGACCACCCCGTGGAGGGCTGGATGAACAGTAGACGGTGGAGGGCTGGATGAACAGTAGCCCGTGGAGGGGTGGTTGAACAGGAGCCCGTGGAGAGGGCTAGTTGAACATTAGCCGATGGAGTAGCGCGCGGTGGAGGCTGGATGAACAGGAGCCCGTGGATGAACAGTCGCGGGTGGAGGCTGGAGCAGGTTGACGGTGGATGAACAGTAACTCGTGGAGGCTGGGGGGTCGACGGTGGAGATGAACAGTATCCCGTGGAGTCCCGTTGTGCGGTACGCCACACCCCTCCCGATGAACAGGACCCCCATTTCGACCGTAGGAGGTCCGTTTCGTCTGTTTTGTGGTACGCCACACCCCTCCCGATCAACAGGACCCCCGTTTCGACCATAGGAGGTCCGTTTCATCCGTTTGCAGTACGCCGCACCCCTCCCGATCAACAGGACCCCCGTTTCGACCGTAGGAGGTCCGTTTCCTCCGTTTTGCGGTACGCCAGGCCTCGTTTCCATCGCCTGTTCCGTCCAAGCCCTCCCGATGAACACGACAACGCATTTCGTTCCGACCCAGCCGGTTGGCTCCCACGCGTTCCGTTGCCTCCCGATGAACACGACGCATTCCATTGCCTCCCCATGAACACGACGCATTCCGTTGCCTCCCCATGAACACGATGCATTCCGTTGCCTCCCCATGAAAAAGACGACGACGCTATTTCTCCATTCTGACCCAGCCATGTCAACGAGCCCTCGCCGTACGTATGCGCGAGTAGGCATTTGAGGCCCTGCTCGTATGTACGTACGTGGCCGTATTTTCTTTCTTGCACCCTGGCCACTGTACGTACGTGTACATGCTACATGCGCGCTTCTACTATGACACGTGCGCACCTCTACATCCACCAGTATATTTGTATGTACACATTCGCGACCAGAATGACAACGCTACATACGCTTCGACCAGGTGGGTCCCGACTGTCAGGCACTTCCTGTCCTGCGAGGATGTAGCTGGTGGATTCCAGCAGTCAGGGGGGCGGATCGTTTTTTTTTTGCCCGGACGCACTTCCTTGCGTGTGAAGGTGTAGCTAGTGGGTCCCAGCAGTCAGGGGGGAAACGTTTTTTTTGCGAAATACGGTGGCCCATCCGGTGGGTCCCCGCTGTCAGGTGGAGGAATAATTATTTTGCGCGTAATAAGGAGGCACTTCCTTGTTGTGGCCGTGGACCCAGCTGTCAGCGTCTCCACGCATAGTACCCTTCCGATGGAAGTCGGTCGTTGACCACAATGACCACGCCGCGCCGAGAGCACCATGGCGGTGGACGACGACGAGGGCTAGGAAGGGGACGACGCGGAGCCGGGGAAGACGCGGCAGCGGAAGCCCGCGCGGAGAGGAGTACGAGGGTTCACTGGTTCGGTTGCGGTGTGAGGCTGTCGTCACCGTAGGGCCTGGCCAGCGGTGGGAATAGTACGGGGCGGTGAGACCTCCGCGGCAGCACAGCCGGCCACGGGAGGCAGGAGCATGCGGCACGACCGGCGCGGCTTTGGGCGGCTTGAGCAAGAAGACCAGAGGTTGAAGAAGCACTACGGTCGTTGGATGGACATCGTACGGTCACTTGAGCTAGAATCGTTCATATTGACTAAGTTGACAAAGACCTTCATCCCCGTCAACTTAGTGGGCCCACAAGTCAGCCTTCCACAAAGGTGGGTCCCAGCTAGCCGGCGGAGTATTCATTTTTTTTGTGCGTAATAAGGAGGCACTTCCGGTGGGTCCGAGCTGACAACGGGGGGAACGTTTTTTTCATGAAATACGGTGGCCCGTCCGGTGGGTCCCAGCAGTTAGGGGGAAATGATTTTTTTTCACAAAATACTGGTGGCCCATCCGGTGGGTCCCCGCTGTCGGGGGATTCTGGCTCCTCGAGCACCTATGGGGACGGAGCCCCTTCTCGGTTCGGCGGGGGGCGGAGGTCGCGCGAAGAGCGGTTCGAGGCGAGGCACACGAGGGGTTTTTACCCAGCTTCGGAGCTCTCCGGAGAGATAATACTCCTACTGCTCCTTTGTGGATTGTATTGAGTCCTTGCTCGGGAGCGCTGGGTGCTACAGTACACACCAGCAGCTAACGAGACCGAGCGTGAGTGTTCTACTGTTCGTCCTCTCGAGCGCCCCCTACGTTGTGCATGGGCCTCCTTTTATATGTTCAAGGGGTCTCCAACAGGTGGCAACATAGGCAAGGGTAAAAATGGAAAGGTGCTGCGGTAGGTACAACTACCTACACAGTGTATCATACCTAACCCTGACGGCAGGGGACAAAGGCATTAAATGCCTATCTACATCGCCCAAAGGGTGCAGAAAAGGGACCGTCCGGGGCGCCACCGCTTGCCACGATGGCGATCTTGTCAGCACCGCATGCCACAGTGTACCCCTGGCTGCACAGCCTCCCGCCACATACGCCAGGAAGGGTCCCAGAGCGACACGTAGGTGGGTGTGCTGGAGCGCAGGTACAGAGTGGTTGCTTGCCGCGGCCAGCGCCTTGCCGCGGCCGTTGTCTTGTCGCGTCCGGAAGCTTGTCGCTCACCGGACCCCGCCGGGACGCGTGGCGCGTCACGGCAAGTTTCTTGAGATGCCTTGGTTGGCCTTCCCGGCAAGCTCCTCTTGCCGGGGTCTTGTGCCTCGGGGTGTTGTGCCTTGAGTGGCCTTCCCGGCAAGCTCCTCTTGCCGGGGACTTGTCTCCTTGGCTTAAATACTTTGTTCTTCAATGGTTCCAAAGGAACCACAAAGGTCCTAGGCGGTCACCCAGCAAGCCTTGCCGTGGGGCGCTGCGACTGCCCGTGCACAAGTTCGGGATGCTAGGGTACCCCTACTCTAGTACACCGACAGGAGCCCCCGGGCCTGGGCCATACACGGTGCCAAGCGTTGTTGGGCCAGGCCCAAAACCGGGCACGGGCACGCGCGGCCTGGGTCACGTTGCACCTTGCTCCGCATCCACCGCACCCTCCCCGAATGGCACACGTCGATAGCGGCGTCGTGGGAGAGGTCGTGGGTGGTTCCTTTATTCGGAAAGGCGAAATGTCCGCCCCCTCCCTCCTTATAAGCAGGGGGAACAGGGGCAGTTCGCCCATCTGCCCGTTGTTATTCCCTCCTTGAGAATCTCCGCCACTCCCCTTCTTCCCAAAGCCGAAGGAGAGCAGCGCCCCGCCCCCATCGCCACCAGCACCACCAACGCCGTCGTCCTCCCTCTCCATTCCCGCCATGGCTCCGAAAGCCGAGAAGGCGAAGTCGGCCGAGGCGCAGCGGCTCGCGGCGCTGCGAAAGGAGCGAGCGATCTTCCCTCCGAGGATCGAGGCAGCAGAGCTGAAGGAGGACTTCTATCTCTTCTGGTCGACGGGGACGCGAGCGCATCCGCGCACGAAGGTACTCCCAGCCACTGCTTGGGATAAGTATCCCACTGGGTATCCCTTCTTCGCCTTGTTCTTCTACTGCGGGCTATGCCCGCCCTTTTCTGAATTCTTTTGTGACGTCATGAACACCGACGGGCTCCACCTCCTTGACTTCACCCCCAATGCTGTCCTGACCATGGCAGTTATCGCACATCTCTATGAAAACTTTGTCGGGATCCATCCAAACGTAGCCCTTTTCCGCCATTTCTTTTCGCCTATTGTTGAGAAAGGAGAGCCTTTATTCGGCGGAATTGCCTGGATCTCGAAAGATGGCAAGAAGGATGCTTATCTGGATGGAGATTTCCGCAGCAAGTGGGAGGAGTGGAGGGCGGACTGGTGCCTGATTGTCGAGGAGAACCCGCAGCCGTTTACTGCTCTGCGCGAAACCCCAGTAGTGCACGGCAATGATTGGAGTAGCCTGGCCCCGGAAGACGACAGACTGAAGATTGCCGTCACCCGGATCCTACGCCTCAGGCTTGCCGGGCTTACTGTAGGAGCGGTTGGCGCATATTTCCTCCGCCGCCGCATCGCCCCCCTGCAGGAGAGGAGGAGACCCGCCTGGGAGTTCCGGAATGTGGCGGATATCATGAGGTTGCGGCCGGGCCTCAACTTCAACTTCACTATCCTGGAGCTCAACGCGATGCTACAGGAGCTGTTCAAGCATGACCCACAGCATCCCGAAGTGTTCAGGTTGCCGAGGGGCGTCGTTCCGCTGTGCAACAACTCGGCGCTCGACCGCATCCGTGCAATGATGCCGCTGTGCGACTCGCATGGAATTGATCCAGCCTGGATAGAGCCTGCAGATGACGTCGTGCGGACGTTCTTCGACAACTTGATAGAAGTGCCGATCGACGCCGACGAGAAAAGGGGCCTCACCCGAGACACCACCGACGATGAGCTCAAGCGTATCGCCACCAGGATGGAAGAGGCGGCGGCAGCCGCCGCTGCGGGCGAGTTTGGGTTCACCGTGGAGGAGGCAGAGGCAGCAGAGGCGGCAAGCCTTGCCGACCGAGAGGAGCTTGCCGGCGAGAAGAGGTCCGCCGAGCATGACGTCGGGCCGAGCGGGCCCGCCGAGGATACGAGCGGCTCGTTGGATATCGGCTCCTCTTCCTCTTCGTCTTCGGACAGCTTGCCGCAAGCAGAGCCCCCGCCTCCACAAGCAGAGCCCCCGGCTCCACCAAGAAGGCGTCTTCGCAAGGCCGGGGACGTAGCGGAGCGGCGGACGAGTCAACCCCCGCCGCGCCGCACGACATGCTCCACCGCGGCAAGTTCTGTTGCCGCGGAAGCACCCCACGCTGTAGCGGCAACTGGAGCGGGGTCCTCCCGATCCGCCGCTCCAGCTCCCGCCAAGCGGCCAAGGGATCCTACTCCTCCACCTCCTCGCGTCGGAGGTGGGCCAGGCTTTGACTTCTCCGCGCTCAGCTTCGACGAGGAAGAAGAAGAGTAAGATTCGTGTTGTACTTGCATGTCTTCAATACTTGCTGTCTTGTCTTGTATCTCATTTGCTTTACTCTGAACTTATTCCTTTTTAGGACTCTGGCCCAAAGAATGGCAAAGTGAGCCAAAATCCCGGTGATTGTCATCGAGGATGATCCCACCGTGCCTGCAGGGGCTGCGACCGAGACAAACTTGCCGGACCCGACAGCTGTTCTTCAGAGCAGCCCCCAGCGCAGCCCCCAGCGTAAGTATATGGTTCACTTCCCGCTGTTAGGCGCGCATGGATATTCTTCGCTTGCTGATATCTGGCTGTTGGCTTGTGTAGGACCAGAGCAGCCCCACCACGAGCGTCCGGACGCCGCCCCTGACATGCCATCTGCTTCGACTACACCGCCAAGGGAGAGTTCTCCGGCAAAGGAGAATCCTCCGACAAGGGAGAGTTCCCCGGCAAGGGAGAAGTCTCCGACAAGGGAGAGCTCCCCGGCAAGGGAGAAGTCTCCGACGAGGGAGAGCTCCCCAGCAGGGGAGAAGTCACCGGCAAGGGACAGTACCAGCGACCCCCCGGCAGCGGAGATCCCAACTACCGAGCCTGGTACAGGTATTCCTTGCTTCTAAACTTCCCTTGGGTTCTTATTTTTGGATATTTGCTTGACTTTTCTTCCTTTTTCGGCCGTCAGATCCATCTACTGTGGAACCGATGGAGACCGAGGTTGCTGTTAACGATGCCGCTGCCACCGAAGAAGCGGCCGGCGCTGATGATCCCGCCGGCGAAGAGGCCGCCAGGGCTGCCGCCGCAGCAGCCGACGAGGGGTCCGGCGATCGTACTGACGACCCTGAGGCCGCAGGAGTGACAGGCGCTACACGGACCGCCGATCCTTTTGCCGCTGCCGCAGCGCCAGGCTCCGAAGAGCCCCAGCCAGGCGTCTACTTGAAGGCCGGCGATGGCGTCTTCATCAACCTCCCCTGGGCGTCGACGTCAAAGGCGCCGGTCAAAGGAGAAAGCTTTGACGTGGCGGTGCTCGCCTCCGCTGGGCTGACGCTGGTCGATGCACCAGGCAGCAGCGACGAGCCTGAGGAGGAGCGACTGCTGCGAAAGTTGGTGTCGCTCTACCGCGCTCGACAGGCCAAACTGGAGTCCCGCGAAGCGCTCGTTGCGAAGGCAGGAGTGGACATGGAGAAGCACGCGGAGGAGCTCCGAGGTCTCAACCAGGCAGCTCTCCGGTCGCTGGCGACGGAGCGTGCGCAGCTTGATGAAGCACAGAAGTCCTTCATCGTTGAGAAGGCATGAATTGCAGAGCAACAGGGGCTTGCCGCCGAGGAGCTATCTGCACGGGAGGACGAATTGGTGCAGCTGAAGGCCAGCCTGGACAACCACGAAGAGGAGCTCGCCGCGCGCGAGCAAACACTCGGCGGAGCCCTCAAGGAAGCAAAGGACGCCGCCGCAGCTGCCGAGGCCGCCAAGAAGGAGCTGGAGACGAAGGTGGCGCAGCTGGAGGCATATCTTAAGGTGAGCGGTGAAGCGCTTGCTGCGCTCAAGCATGAGCGCGAGAAGGACGCCTACACCTTTGGCGAGCTGCCGGGTCGTCTTGCCGAGAAGATCAAGGAGCTTAGCGCCGCCAAGGATTCCAATGCCGATCTTGAGCTGAAGCTGGCTGCCTTGACCAAGACGCTGGATGGCGCCAGGGAGCAGGAGGCGTCCCTGAAGAAGGAGATCAAGGCCGACAAGGCGCTGCTGGAGAGCATAGCCGCCACCCAGAATGATTTTAGAGAGACTGTGGAGCAGTGGACGGAGGGTCTTGTGAATGCTGCCGCAGACATCGACAAGGAGCTGACGCAGCTGGGGATGGGGGATCTCGGGTATCCCTCCGATGAGACCCTCCCATCCAGCGCCAAGCTCACTCTGTTCTTCAAAGGCGTGGCGACGGCCCTCCAGCGACTCCGGGAAAGGATCCCAAAGCAGCTGGCCGACGAGTCGCGCAAGATCTGCGCGGGAGCTCTTCAGAAGGTGCTGGTGAAGGTAGCCTTCCGCAACCCGGGCCTCAACCTCACCAATGTCCTCAGATCCCTGCCAGCGGAAGCTGATCTAGAGGCGCTCAAGGAGCTTGTCGCACCCATTGTGGACAAGGTGAGCGGGATCAAGAGGGTTGAGGGCGATCGTGTGGATTAGGCCGCCCGTTTTCTTCTTTTCTTATCGCTGCTAATCATGTTATGAAAACAGTCTATTAGAGCCGCGACAAGCTATCTTGTAATATATAACTTTATTTTGGGTAGCAATTGCAATGTTATTTCCTTTACTTGATTCCTTCCTTTGTATGTTTTTGCCCTACGCTTTTAGGGAACTTGACGGCATAGGCACCTTTGCCGCGAGCGCTGAGTGCGGGACGTCAGTAGCCTGCTGGCAGTGCCGTTGCCGTCAAGAAACCTTGTCGTAACTAGTCGCAGCTCGCTTAAGTTGTTGAGCGGGCTCGAAACAAAGTAAGGGTGCGACTCTAGTAGCAGCACACTTAAACTGTTGAGCGAACTCGAAACAAAGTAAGTTCGCAACTAGCCACGAGCCAGTTCCTTCGCGCACAGGTTTTCCATACAAAGCATGGTCGTTCAAGGAAAATAACTTAAAATTTAAAAAATCTGATTGCTCAAACTTTGGCACTTAGCTTTTCTGTCATTTGCTTCCCTGCAAGGTGCGACTTTCTTGAACGACGCCTGGTCGATGCCATTACCTTCTCCTCCCCCCCCCGGCAAACTTGTGGGCGAGAGGAATCTTCCTTTCCTTGAGAAAAAAGAAAGTAGAGAAAACAATGATATGGAGCCTTATGGCTCGTTATTGCTTACCGGGGGTGTTCGCTGCACAAAGTGTCAGATAATTCATGCAAAAAAGCATGAAATTGACAGGGTGTGCGGAGCACGTGAGCTTTATTTATGCACAGGGTCTGCGCCTGGCTTTGTACAAAGGATTACATGCAACAGCGGCAAGACTTGTACAAAAAGGTGGTTGCCGGACAGGGTCCGACAACCGCGCCTTATGGGTAAAACTTACGAAGATGCTCGATGTTCCAGGAGTTGCTCACCGGAATGCCATCTTCGGTCTCAAGGCGGACAGCGCCAGGCCTAGTGACTCGTTTCACCCGATAAGGGCCTTCCCACTTCGGCGTCAACTTGTTGGAATTCTTGGCGGAATGAACGCGCCGAAGAACAAGGTCGCCTTCCTCGAGACTTCTGGCTTTAACTTTGCGGCTACGGTAGCGGCGCAAAGCTTGCTGGTATCGAGCAGCTCGTACAGCAGCCTGAAGACGGTCTTCCTCAAGGAGCAGCGCGTCATCTTGTCGCAGCCGCTCTTGCTCAAGCTCATCATAAGCGAGCACTTGAGGTAACCCGTATACGAGTTCCGTGGGGATAACTGCCTCTGCTCCATAGACTAGAGCGAAAGGTGTCTGGCCAGTGGCTCGATTTGGCATCGTCCAGATCGACCAAAGAACCACCGGCAGCTCCTCGATCCAGTTTCTTCCGCACTTGTGCAGCCTGTCGAAAGTCCTGGTCTTGAGCCCCCGCAGCACTTCAGCATTTGCCCTCTCCGCTTGATCGTTGCTCCTCGGGTGAGCAACAGAAGCGAAGCAGACCTTGGCGCCAAGATCTTGGACGTACTGCATGAAGGTGCGGCTCGTGAATTGTGTACCGTTGTCGGTGATGATCCTGTTAGGGATCCCGAAGCGGCAAACAATCGACCTGAAGAACCTGACTGCTGACTGTGCTGTCACCTTCCTCACTGGTTCCACTTCCAGCCACTTTATGAACTTGTCGATTGCGACGTACAAGTACTCAAAGCCCCCGATTGCCCGGGGGAAGGGGCCGAGGATGTCGAGCCCCCAGACTGAAAATGGCCAGGATAAAGGGATCGTCTAGAGAGCTTGAGCTGGCTGGTGTATCTGCTTGGAATGGAACTGGCACGCTTCACACTTGGTTACTTGTGCAGTTGCATCCTGGAGGGCTATCGGCCAAAAGAAGCCTTGCCGGAACGCTTTGCCGGCAAGCGCTCTTGCGCCAATGTGGTGACCACATATGCCTCCATGTATCTCTGCCAACAGCTTCTGTCCATCTTCCCGGAGAATACACTTCAATTTCACACCGTTGAGTCTTCTTCTGTACAGTGCGTTGTCGACAAACTAGTACATACTTGACTGCCGGGCTACTCTTTCCACTTCTTCTGGCTCTTCGGGAAGTTCTCCTGTCTGGAGGAAACGGACAATCTGCTGTGCCCATGCTAGAGCTTGTGGCTCGACAGCAAGGACTAAAGGCATATCTGCTGCTGCGGGAACATCCGCTTCTACCGCGAGAACCTGCGGCTCAACCGGAGCTTGGCGTTCCCTGGCAAGCTTGCCGGAGCAAAACTTGTCGGGAGCGTCTGCTACAACGAAACAAACCCTGGGGCTTGTCGGAGCAGACTGCTCCTCAGCACTCTTGGCGTGATCTGATGAAGCAGTGGAGTCGCTGTCGTGGCGGACCCGGCGAGTCAGCGATCTTGGCCTTCGGGGTGGAGAGTGCACGGTGGTTGCAACCCCACCGGTTTTGTCGCCATCGGCACGCACTTGGCTGGCCTGCCGCGGCTGGAGTGTCGCCGTTGGCGAAGCCGATGAGACTCTGAATGGTGGCCCTCCAGTCGTCAATCTTGTCTGGCGTTGGAGGGAAGTCTAGGAGCAGTTGAGATCGTGCCAAAGCTTTTGCTGGAGTGGCAGGTAGCGGTGGCGAACGGTGTGAGGAGCGGGATATGCTCAGACTCCCAACGATGTTAGAAGGAGCAGTATTCCGTCCAGGCGACCGTGCCTCGCTCGCGCCAGCACGTTGGCGTGCATGTTGGCCTTGAGCATCCCGAGATCCGCCGGCCCGATTTGGGTCCAGCGAACGTATGGTACCGTGGGTACCACGACGCTGCCGGTTCTGCGCCTCCTGAGATGGGCGCGGTGCGTCTACGGACGCCCGGTCGTCGTGGGAGCCGGCTACGCCGCCGACGGGCAGCGCAGTCTTGTCCTTGGACCTGGCGGCACCGTGGGCTCCCTCGTCGACGCCCATTCTTCTGCCAGCGTCTTCCCCACCGGCCGTTTGCTCCGGCGGCGGTGGATTCGACGCGGACGGAGCAGCCGCCTCCGGAGACTTCTTCTTCGGCGCCATGTCGATGAAGTCGATGAAGATCTAGCTCGCGTGAACGCCGGATCAGGTTCACACAACCTCGACACCCCCTACCTGGCGCGCCAAAGATGCCGGGGGATTCTGACTCCTCGAGCACCTATGGGGACGGAGACCCTTCTCGGTTCAGCGGGGGGCGGAGGTCGCGCGAAGAGCGGATCGTGGCGAGGCACACGAGGGGTTTTTACCCAGCTTCGGAGCTCTCCGGAGAGATAATACTCCTACTGCTGCTTTCTGGATTGTATTGAGTCCTTGCTCGGGAGCGCTGGGTGCTACAGTACACACCAGCAGCTAACGAGACCGAGCGTGAGTGTTCTACTGTTCGTCCTCTCGAGCGCCCCCTATGTTGTGCATGGGCATCCTTTTATATGTTCAAGGGGTCTCCAACACGTGGCAACGTAGGCAAGGGTAAAAATGGAAAGGTGCTGTGGTAGGTACAGCGACCTACACAGTGTATCATACCTAACCCTGACGGCAGGGGACAAAGGCATTAAATGCCTATCTACATCGCCCAGACGGTGCAGAAAAGGGACCGTCAGGGGCGCCACCGCTTGCCACAATGGCGATCTTGTCAGCGCCGCATGCCACAGTGTACCCCTGGCTGCACAGCCTCCCGCCACGTACGCCAGGAAGGGTCCCAGAGCGACACATAGGTGGGTGTGCTGGAGCGCAGGTACAGAGTGGTTGCTTGCCGCGGCCAGCGCCTTGCCGCGGCCGTTGTCTTGTCGCGTCCGGAAGCTTGTCGCTCACCGGACCCCGCCGGGACGCGTGGCGCGTCGCGGCAAGTTTCTTGAGATGCCTTGGTTGGCCTTCCCGGCAAGCTCCTCATGCCGGGGTCTTGTGCCTTGAGTGGCCTTCCCGGCAAGCTCCTCTTGCCGGGGACTTGTCTCCTTGGCTTAAATACTTTGTTCTTGAATGGTTCCAAAGGAACCACAGAGGTCCTAGGCGGTCACCCGGCAAGCCTTGCCGTGGGGCGCTGCGACTGCTCGTGCACAAGTTCGGGATGCTAGGGTACCCCTACTCTAGTACACCGACACCCGCTGTCAGGTGGAGGAATAATTATTTTCCGCGTAATAAGGAGGGACTTCCTTGCGGCTGCCGTGGACCCAGCTGTCAGCCTTTCCACTTACAGTACTCTTTCGATGGAAGTCTGTCGTTGACCACATTGACCACGCCGCGCCAAGAGCACCACGGCGGTGGACGACGGCGAGGCCTAGGAAGGGGACGACGCGGAGCCGGGGAAGACGCGACAGTGGATGCCCATGCGGAGAGGAGTACGAGCGTTCACCGGTTCGGCTGCGGTGTGAGGTTGCCGTCGCCGTAGAATAACAGGGGGTGTGGGTGAGTAGAAGGATGCCCTGGCCATCGGTGGGAGTAGTAGGGGGCGCTGAGGCCTGCGCGGCAGCACAGCGGCCACAGGAGGCGGGAGTAGACGGTCCCGCCGGCGGTGCTTTGGCGGCTGGAGCAAGAAGATCAGAGATTGAAGAAACACGACGGTCGTTGGATTGACATCCAACGGTTACGTCTGCTAGAATCGTTTGTTGACGTATATAATAACTAAAAAAATCTTGCATACGCGTCAACTAAGCATGCCCACAAGTCAGACCACTCCCTCTTTTTTTAATAATTTATATATAGCTCATGGCAACTTCTTATGCAATTTATTGCAGTCATTTTATTTGGTTGGCCAGGGCCAATTTCGCATATTTCTATGGGTTCCAAACTATTTTTAATACCAAAATGTCGAGCCAGATTTAAAGTACTTTGAAGATATATTTAAATTAGGTTAATGACCAATGAAATAGGAATCTGAAAATGTGATAAAATTCAGAAATTATAAAGTAATTGCCAATTTGTCATTTGTTTTTATATTTATAACCCATTTCATATTACTTTCAAGATTTGCAGGCGTCTTGAAAGAGTTGCAGCCCATCAGGGCGTAGAAAAATAAGTAGGCCTCGATTGGGTATTCTTCAGAAAAAATAAATTGGGCTCATTTTCACAAAGAAAAAATAGCTGGGCTGGTCACATGGTGAACATAAAATATAAGCCTGGGCTAGATGGGCCACAACCCAGTTCAAACCCTGCTCCATCTCAACAATACCAAACAAAAATAATACTGCTCGAGTAGCTACGTCCCAGATGTCAGCCGATCTTGTGTTGTTCTCTTGTCTATTGATTATATACGCTCACAATGTCGTGGGTCCCAGATGTCAGGAAAACACTAGGAGGAAGCATTTATTTTTCCATACGCTGACGTGGTGGGCCCCTGCTGTCATCCTCTCCACGTACTTCTGCCGATTCCTGTTGTTTGTTGACCATGTTGACAATGCGAGAGGGCGGCGCCGCGGCGAGCGCACCAAAGCGCGCGGAGGACATCGGCGTTAACGATTTAGGAGACGGTGGGGCGGCGATGCGTGCGCTGAGGCACAGCCAGCCGTGGGAGGCGGAAGCGGGCGGCCCCGTCGGCGCTGGTTTGGTTTTGGCGACTGGAGGAAGGCAGGACTGAAGAAACACGACAGACTGTAAAAGCAGCAGGAGTACTTAACAACCTTAACTGAAACCAGCAGGGGCACTTAACAACCAAAGCTGAAAGTAGTATGAGTACTTATACAGGTTCAACCGTACAAAGCACGCCTCGAACAGTGCTACTTTGCCTACAGTTAACCAAGGGTGAGGCCGCCAAGCCCCAGGACAAGGCCCAGGCGCCACCCCGCACATCCACAACCTTCTGAAAGCGGCTTCATCTCGCAAAATGGTCAATAAACAGGATATTCGCTTTAGAGCCATGGAACAACATGAACATAATCTTCTGTTCTATTCTCCAAGATGGACGGGCCTTCATTATTTGAGACCACCCATGAATAAGTATCTTTTCACCTCCAAGGGGAATTGAGTAGGTCGACATAAACATCATGTTGTGACCAAGCGCAAGTCTGACCCGACCATGGTCAGGCATCTGTATAGGAACAATAGAACTCGGCAGTTCCTCTTTCAAGAAGATCACAGCTGTAAAATTGTGTATAAGCAATAGTTTATGAACAACATATATAACAGAAAACTACTCGTACCATAAGTTTCTCAACACAGTTGGACCTGTTCAACCTTCTGAAAGCGGCTTCATCTCGCAAAATGGTCAATAAACAGGATATCCCACGTGGCCTTCCACCATTGAAACGCCCCACAAGGACCTCAAGACGATCAATAAAGTGTAGGACTTGTGGATGTCGATCCAGTCAACTTCAGTGCCATTAGTAACAGCCGAATTATTACAGAGTAACAAACGAGCAGACTGCCTAACTCTGAAAAAACCTACATGTGCCACCAATTATAAGAAAATATTAGTTAGAAGTAGCATCTTCATGAGAGATTCGTTGCTACTTCTAAAGTTAAATTGTGATTAGTTAGACAGAATAGGTGGAATAAGAAGTAATCGAGGAAACAAGCAAGAACCAGATACAAAACTAACATGGATGAACAATTGGAATGACGTCGGTGTCGGGGGGTATCTGCCTCCACGAGCACCTATGGGGACGGAGCCCCTTGTCGGTTCGGCGGGGGCGGAGGATGCACAAAGAGCAGATCGAGGCGACACACACACACAACGATTTTACCCAGCTTCGGGCCGCATGGATGCATAAAACCCTACTGCTGCATGTCTAGTTGATCCGGGTTCTTGCTCTGGAGCGCAAGAAGCTACAGTAAGTTGGAGCTGGACGTAGGCGAGGGCCTATTGGGTCCGATCCCCCCCCTACGTGCGCATGGGCCTCCTTTTATATGCCAAGGGGTTTCCCACAGGGAGCGACGCAGGTGAGGGTAAAAATGGCAAGGGATTGTGTGAATAGTGGCCGCACAGTGCTATCGCACCTAACTCTGACGGCGAGGGACAAAGGCATTAAATGCCCGTCTGGATCGCCTGAACAGTGCCGAGGTGGACCGTTAGGAGCGCCTCCGCTCGCCACGGGGGCGACTCTGCCAACGTCGCATGCCACCGCGCGTCTCAGGTTGCGCGGCGCCTCGCCACGTGCCTCCGGGGAAGCCCCAGAGCGACGCGTGGGCAGGTGAGCTGGAGCGCGGGCCTGATGTGGTGGTTTTCCGAGGCATGTGTCTTGCCGCGGTAGTTGCCTTGCCGCACCTAGGAGCTTGCCGCTCGCCAGGCCTTGCCGGGGCGCGCGGCGCGCCGCGGCGGGCTTCTCTTGGCGTGTCTTGGCTTGGCCGTCCCAGCGAGCTCCTCCCGCCGGGGCCTTGGTGCTTCGGCTTAGTCGTCCCGGCAAGCTCCTCTTGCCGGGGCCTTGTCGCCTTGGCCCGGCAAGCTCCTCTTGCCGAACCTTGCCTTCTCGACCCGGCAAGCTCCTCTTGCCGGGGCTTGGTCTTCTAGGCTCGATCACTTGGCCTTCGTCCGGCCCGGAAAGGGCCGTGGAGACTCTTGTCGCTCCCCTGGCAGGCCTTGCCGTGGGAGGCTACTACTGCCCGTGCACAAGTTCGGGGTACTAAGGTACCCCCACTTTAGTACACCGACAGGAGCCCCCGGGTCTGGGCCATACACGGTGCCGAGCGTTGTTGGGCCAGACCATAACAGTGCACGGGCACGCGTGGCCTGGGTTGCGCTGCTCCTTAACTCCGTGCTCGCGCGCCCTCCCCAAGCGGCGCGCGCTTATCGCGGCGTCGTGGGGGAGGCAAGGCGTGCGAGGCGTGCGTGACGTGGGTGGCGTGCGCCGGGCTTGAGGCCCGCAGGCATGCGTCACGTCGGGCACGATCTATTTTATTTGGAGAAGCGAAACGTCCGCCCCCACTTTCGAGTGGGGGGGGGGGAGAGGTCGCCTCATCAGTCGCCTCGGCCCTGCTCGCCCTCCACGCGTCCTCCATGCGCTTGGGGTCATGGTGGTGGAGGCAGGAAGCCGGGCCGATGCGGGTCGAAGTAGAGGGTCGGCCCCATTGCCTGCCCTTCCTCTGCTTTGATTGGTTGGGCGAGGCGGCCGAGCCCCCACTCCGCCCCTTTATAAGGATCGGAAGGGGATGACGAGGGTCCGCACTCCTTCCTTCTCTTAGATCCCTGGTCCCCTCTCCCTAGCTGTCATGGAGAAAGGAAACCCTGGTCCTTCTTCGGTGGCGGCAAGGGTTGCCGCCAGGCAGCGAGCCCCTCCCCCCCTTGCACCCGCGGCGGCGGAGCCAACCGTAAGGGGAAGGGGGAGGGGGCGAGGTCGCGGACGAGGCCGTGGACTGGGCCGAGGCGCTCGAGGCGGGCAGGACGGCGCGCCGGCCTCGCCTCCGCCGGCGGCTCCGTTTCCCCCGGCGGTTCATCTCGGGGACGACCCCTGCGAGTTCGTCATCAGGCTGCGCCGAGCGCCTCGCCGTCGCCTCCGCCTCTCAGCCCCCTTCGCGGACGTCTTGGAGGCGGAACAACACGAGACGCTGAGGCTGTGCATGAGGGGCTACGGGATCAGTGGTACGCGAGTCCACGTCGAATCCCGAGCCCCCGGCGTGATGTGTCTGGGCCGAGGGTGGAAGTCGTTCGCCCGGATCCACAGCTTGACGGCGGGGTTCACCCTCCATTTCAAGCTGACGGAGGGCGACCTGCTCTCCGTCAAGGTCTTCGGGGACCTCGGCACCCGGGCCCGGTGCTGCGTGGATAGCTCCTCCGACAGCGAAGGCTCCTCCTCGAGCGAGAGTGACGAGGAGGGGAGCGACAGCGACGACGAGGGCGGGCGGTCGCCGGGGTGACCGGCACGACTAGGCGCTAGTCGCGGCTCCGCGTGGCACCGGCGGCCCCCATCGTCCGCGTCGCTGGCGCCGTGAACTCCCCGGGGTCGTCTCCTTGGGCGGTTGGCGTAGGGAGGATGCGGAAGAGGAAGAGGACGGGCGGCAAGGCCACTGCCTTGTCTTCCAACCTCACCCCAACGCCGTCACCACCCCTGCTCGTGGGGACGACCACCGGGGTCTTCTCTCCGGCCCGGCAAGCTCCTCTTGCCGGGGCTTCGTCTTCTCGGCCGGAGTGGCGAGGCTGCGGAAGAGGCTGGCGGCAAGGCCGTCAACTCGGAGTACGAGGGCTAGATGCCCTCGCCGCCTCCTTTTCGAGCTCCGCTTCCGGCGTCGCCGTCTTCTTCCGGCCTCAGGAGCCCCGGGGTGGGGCCTCGGACGCTCTCTTGGCGTCTTCTGCCACCCGTACCTCGTCTAGGCGCCCCTTTTGCCGTACCTCCTGAGGGGAGAGACAAGAAAGGGATTACGGGCACCTTATCTCTTTTTATCTTGTAAGCCCTCGGGCCTTAGTTGCATTAAAATCTTGTAATCCCATCTTTCATGTTTTTCATTCTCTCTGAACTGTACCTGAGTGGAATGTTTTTAATGAAAAGGGGTTGTTTGCCGGATCATTTGTCTCACGGGTACATCCCGCGGCAAGGGGCGGACCCTTTGCACCGTTAAGATAGACACTTCCCGGCCCGGCAACGGACCCTGCCGTCCCCCGCGCCCCTTGGCCCTCCTCCCGCTCTAGGCGGGGGCAGGGAGAAGGCGGGTTCTGGCCCCTCGCTTCCTCCCCTTGCCGCCGCGGCTACTATCCGAAGCGGGCCCCGGGAACGCGCTCCGGGGTTTGCCGCTTAAGAGAGCACGACAACTTTTTGGAGGAAGCAAGGTTTTCACATTCCGCAGCTCGCGAGAGAATGCATGATAAGGGATGTAAAGACTTATCTGAGGTTGCAGCCCCCGGCAACTCTGGCTTGTCGGGAGGCGGGTGCTGGCTCGTCCTTCTCCCTTTCTTCGTCCTTGAGCGGCTCGGCAAGGGTAGGCAGTTCCCGCGAGCCAAAGGGAAAGGACGGGAAAAAGACGCGGACTCGACCTCTAAGTTAGGGGTTAGCGACTGTTAGGCACTATCAACCCTAACCAAGGACGAGACTCGACTCAGCATGCACGCTAAAACTCTGGGGGGCCCAGCGCGTAATTGCGGCCAGGGTCTGCGCCTGGCTTTGTACAAAGGATTACATGCGTCTGCGGCAAGACTTTTGTACAAAGAGTTGGTTGCCGGACAGGGTCCGACAACCGCGCCTTACGGGTAAAACTTGCGAAGATGCTCAATGTTCCAGGAATTGCTCACCGGAGTACCATCTTCGGTCTCGAGGCGGACGGCGCCGGGCCTCGTGACTCTTTTCACCCGGTAAGGGCCTTCCCACTTCGGCGTCAACTTGTTGTGTATCTTGGCCGACTGAACGCGCCGAAGAACAAGGTCGCCTTCCTCGAGGCTCCTGGCCTTAACTTTGCGGCTATGATAGTGACGCAGAGCTTGCTGGTAGCGAGCGGATCGCACAGCGGCCTGGAGACGATCCTCCTCGAGGAGCAGTGCGTCATCTTCACGCGACCGCTCTTGCTCAAGCTCATCATAAGCGAGCACTCGAGGTGACCCGTATACGAGTTCCGTGGGGGTAACTGCTTCTGCTCCATAGACTAGAGAAAATGGTGTCTGGCCGGTGGCTCGATTTGGCGTCGTTCTGACCGACCAAAGAACCACCGGCAGCTCCTCGATCCAGTTCCGTCCGCGCTTGAGCAGCTTGTCAAAACTTCTGGTCTTGAGCCCGCGCAGTACCTCGGCGTTGGCCCTTTCCGCTTGACCGTTGCTCCGGGGATGAGCAACAGAAGCGAAGCAGACCTTGGTGCCGAGATCTTGGGTGTACTGCATGAAGGCGTGGCTTGTGAACTGCGTACTGTTGTCGGTGATGATCCTGTTGGGGACCCCGAAGCGGCAAACAATCGACCTGAAGAATTTGATCGCGGACTGGGCGGTCACCTTCCTCACTGGTTCCACTTCTGGCCACTTTGTGAACTTGTCTATGGCAACGAACAAGTACTCAAAGCCCCCGACGGATCGGGGGAAGGGGCCGAGGATATCGAGCCCCCAGACCGAGAAGGGCCAGGATAAAGGGATCGTCTGGAGAGCTTGAGCTGGCTGGTGTATCTTCTTGGAATGGAACTGGCACGCTTCACACTTGGTTACTTGTGCAGTTGCATCCTGGAGGGCTGTGGGCTAGAAGAAGCCCTGCCGGAACGCCTTTCCGGCAAGTGCTCTGGCGCCAATGTGGTGCCCACATATGCCTCTGTGTATCTCCGCCAACAGCTTCTGTCCGTCTTCCCGGTGGATGCACTTCAATTTCACCCCATTGCGTCCTCTTCTGTACAGTGCGCTGTCGACGAACTGGTACATACTGGACTGTCGGGCTACTCTTTCAGCTTCTTCTTGTTCTTCGGGAAGCTCTCCTGTCTGGAGGAAACGGACGATCTGCTGTGCCCACGTCGGAGCCTGTGGCTCGACGACGAGGACTAGGGGCATGTCGGCGGCTGTGGGAACATCAGCTTCCATGGCGAGGACTTGGGGCTCAGCCGGAGCTTGACGTTCCCCGGCAGGCTTGCCGGGGCGTGGCTTGCCGGGAGCGCCTGCTTCGTCGGGACAAACCCTGGGGCTTGCCGGAGCGGGCAGCTCCTCAGCTCTCTTGGCGTCGATCCCGGGGACTCCCTTAGCGGCGGCTTCAGGAAGCTCTGCCGGAAGGTAGTTGCTGGAGACCGATTCCCTCTTCTTGCTTGGCCCAGTCGATGGTGTCACGGATGGTTGAGTCAGCTTGAGCACAAAAGTCCCTGGTTCCAGAGGTAGTTTTAGTGCGGCGCATTCGGACAGGCCGTCGGCGATGTCGTTCTCTGCTCTTGGAACGTATTCCATTTGCAGGCCGTCAAAGCGCTCTTCCAGCTTCCTCACTCCATCAACGTAAGCTTCCATCAACGGGCACTGGTAATCCTTGTTCACTTGGCGGACGACAAGCTGCGAGTCACCCCTGACAATGAGCTTCTTGATCCCAAGTTCCACTGCGATCCTGAGACCGGCGAGCAAACCTTCATACTCTGCCGTATTGTTGGTTGCTTGCTCCTTGGGAAAGTGCATCTGGACGACGTACTTGAGGTGCTCTCCGGTGGGCGCGATGAGCAGCACGCCGGCACCGGCGCCTTCCAGCGAGAAGGCACCATCAAAGTACATCAGCCACTCTTTGGTTGCTTCCTTGCCGGGGATGCTCGTCTCTGGAATTTCTTCGTCTGGTGTCGGCGTCCACTCTGCTATGTATTCTGCCAATGCTCGGCTCTGGATGGTCGATGTGCTCTCGAACTTGAGGCCAAAGCTTGACAGTTCTAGTGCCCACTCGACAATCCTGCCTGTCGCTTCGGGATTCTGCAGTATCCTCTTAAGCGGAAAGCGAGTGACCACTGTGATCTCGTGTGCTTGGAAGTAATGGCGCAGCTTCCTCGAGGCCATGAGGAGGCCGAAGAGCAATTTCTGCACACCAGAGTACCTCGACCTAGCCCCCTGCAAGAGGGAACTGACGAAGTAAACTGGGCGCTGCACCATCCTCTTCCTCTGCACTTCCCCTTGCGCTTGCACGGATCCGACTTTGCCGGGGCCAGAGCTTGTCGGGGAAGCCCCCTGCTTGCCGTCGGACGCGCTTGCCGCGGCTGCTGGCTCGTCATCAGCTTCCCTCTCCGCAACTAACGCAGCACTAGCCACTTGATTGGTTGCCGCTAGGTAGAGCAGCAACTTCTCTTGTGGTCTAGGCGCGACAAGTATAGGGGCGGAGGACAGGTATTTCTTCAAGTCTTGCAGCCCAGCCTCCGCTTCCGGAGTCCATTTTACTGGACCTGCCTTTTTCAAGATTTTGAAAAACGGCAGGGCGCGTTCCGCGGACCTGGAAATAAATCTGCTGAGAGCCGCCACGCAGCCGGCAAGTCTTCGCACGTCCTTGACACACGTTGGTGCTTCAATCTGTTCGACGGCCTTGATCTTGTCGGGGTTGGCTTCGATCCCACGCTGAGACACGAAGAACCCGAGAAGCTTGCCGGAGGGAACTCCGAACACGCACTTCTCGGGGTTGAGCTTGAGGCTGATCTTGCGCAAGTTTGCAAAGGTCTCTTTCAAGTCTTGTACCAAGGTTGCCTTGTTTCTGCTCTTGACCACAATGTCGTCCATGTAGGCCTCCACATTTCTGTGGATCTGTGGCTCAAAAGCAGTGTGGACAACCCTCGCAAATGTCGAGCCCGCGTTCTTCAGTCCAAAAGGCATCCGCACAAAATAGTACGTGCCGCACGGAGTGATGAACGCAGTCTTCTCTTCGTCTTCTTCGGCCATGAAGACCTGGTGGTACCTGGAGTAGGCGTCAAGGAATGAAAGCAGGTCGCATCCGACCGTAGAGTCAGCAATCTGGTCCATGCGCGGCAAGGGAAATGGATCTTTAGGGCAAGCTCTGTTGACATCGGTGAAATCGATGCAAAGCCTCCACTTCCCGTTTGCCTTGCGCACGACGACAGGATTGGCCAACCACGTCGGATGGAGCACGCCTCTGACGAGGCCTGCTGCTTCGAACTTCTTGATTTCCTCCGCGATAAACTCTTGGCGCTCCACCGCTTGTTTCCTGACCTTTTGCTTGACGGGCCGCGCATGAGGACAGACGGCAAGGTGGTGCTCAATCACTTCCCTGGGAACGCCGGGGATGTCAGATGGTTGCCAGGCAAACACATCGACATTCAGCCGCAGGAAAGCAACGAGCGCGCTTTCCTATTTGGGGTCGAGAGTGGCACTAATGGTGAAGGCACTCGAGGTGACCCATATACGAGTTCCGTGGGGGTAACTGCTTCTGCTCCATAGACTAGAGCAAATGGTGTCTGGCCGGTGGCTCGATTTGGCGTCGTTCTGACCGACCAAAGAACCGCCGGCAGCTCCTCGATCCAGTTCCATCCGCGCTTGAGCAGCCTGTCAAAACTTCTGGTCTTGAGCCCGTGCAGTACCTCGGCGTTGGCCCTTTCCGCTTGACCGTTGCTCCGGGGATGAGCAACAGAAGCGAAGCAGACCTTGGTGCCGAGGTCTTGGGTGTACTGCATGAAAGCGTGGCTTGTGAACAGCGTACCGTTGTCGGTGATGATCCTGTTGGGGATCCCGAAGCGGCAAACAATCGACCTGAAGAATTTGATCGCGGACTGGGCTGTCACCTTCCTCACCGGTTCCACTTCTGGCCACTTTGTGAACTTGTCGATGGCAACGAACAAGTACTCAAAGCCCCCGACGGCTCGGGGGAAGGGGCCGAGGATATCGAGCCCCCAGACCGAGAAGGGCCAGGACAAAGGGATCATCTGGAGAGCTTGAGCTGGCTGGTGTATCTTCTTGGAATGGAACTGGCATGCTTCACACTTGGTTACTTGTGCAGTTGCATCCTGGAGGGCTGTTGGCCAGAAGAAACCTTGCCGGAACGCTTTGCCGGCAAGTGCTCTGGCGCCAATGTGGTGTCCACATATGCCTCCGTGTATCTCCGCCAACAGCTCCTGTCTGTCTTCCCGGTGAATGCACTTCAATTTCACCCCATTGCGTCCTCTTCTGTACAGTGCGCCGTCGACGAACTGGTACATACTAGACTGCCGGGCTACTCTTTCCGCTTCTTCTTGTTCTTCGGGAAGTTCTCCTGTCTGGAGGAAACGGACGATCTGCTGTGCCCACGTCGGAGCCAGTGGCTCGACGACGAGGACTAAAGGCATGTCGGCGGCTGCGGGAACATCAGCTTCTACGACGAGGACTTGGGGCTCAGCCGGAGCTTGACGTTCCCCGGCAAGCTTGCCGGGGCATGGCTTGCCGGGAGCGCCTGCTTCGTCGGGACAAACCCTGGGGCTTGCCGGAGCGGGCAGCTCCTCAGCACTCTTGGCGTCGATCTTGGGGACTCTCTTGGCGGCGGCTTCGGGAAGCTCTGCCGGGAAATAGTCACCGGAGACCGATTTTCTCTTCTTGCTTGGCCCAGTCGATGGTGTCACGGATGGCTGAGTCAGCTTGGGCACAAAAGTCCCTGGTTCCACAGGTAGCTTTAGTGCGGCGCATTTTGACAGGGGCGATGTCGTTCTCTGCTCTTGGAATGTATTCCATTTGCAGGCCGTCAAAGCGCTCTTCCAGCTTCCTCACTTCATCAACGTAAGCCTCCATCAACGGGCACTGGTAATCCTTGTTCACTTGGCAGACGACGAGCTGCGAGTCACCCCTGACAATGAGCTTCTTGATCCCAAGGTCCGCCGCGATCCTGAGACCGGCGAGCAAACTTTCATACTCTGCCGTATTGTTGGTTGCTTGCTCCTTGGGAAAGTGCATCTGGACGATGTACTTGAGGTGCTCTCCGGTGGGCGCGATGAGCAGCACGCCGGCACCGGAGCCTTCCAGCGAAAAGGCACCATCAAAGTACATCAGCCACTCTTTGGTTGCTTCCTTGCCGGGGATGCTCGTCTCTGGAATTTCTTCGTCCGGTGTCGGCGTCCACTCTGCTATGAAATCTGCCAATGCTCTGCTCTGGATGGTCGATGTGCTCTCGAACTTGAGGCCAAAGCTTGACAGTTCTAGTGCCCACTCGACAATCCAGCCTGTTGCTTCGGGATTCTGCAGTATCCTATTAAGCGGAAAGCGAGTGACCACTGTGATCTCGTGTGCTTGGAAGTAATGGCGCAGCTTCCTCGAGACCATGAGGAGGCCGAAGAGCAATTTCTGCACACCAGAGTACCTCGACCTAGCCCCCTGCAGGAGGGAACTGACGAAGTAAACTGGGCGCTGCACCATCCTCTTCTTCTGCACTTCCCCTTGCGCTTGCGCGGATTCGCCTTTGCCGGGGCCAGAGCTTGTCGGGGAAGCCCCCTGCTTGTCGTCGGACGCGCTTGCCATGGTTGCTGGCTCGTCATCAGCTTCCCTCTCCGCTATTAACACAGCACTAACCACTTGATTGGTTTCCGCTAGGTAGAGCAGCAACTTCTCTTGCGGTCTAGGCGCGACAAGTAGAGGAGCGGAGGACAGGTATTTCTTAAGGTCTTGCAGTGCAGCCTCCGCATCCGGAGTCCATTTTACTGGACCTGCCTTTTTCAAGATTTTGAAAAACGGCAGGGCGCGTTCCGCAGACCTGGAAATAAACCTGCTGAGAGCCGCCACGCAGCCGACAAGTCTTCGCACGTCCTTGACACGCGTTGGTGCTTCAATCTGCTCGATGGCCTTGATCTTGTCGGGGTTGGCTTCGATCCCACGCTGAGACACGAAGAACCCGAGAAGCTTGCCGGAGGGAACTCCGAACACGCACTTCTCGGGGTTGAGCTTGAGGCTGATCTTGCGCAAGTTCGCAAAGGTCTCTTCCAAGTCTTGAACCAAGGTTGCCTTGTCTCTGCTCTTGACCACAGTGTCGTCCATGTAGGCCTCCACATTTCTGTGGATCTGTGGCTCGAAAGCAGTGTGGACAACCCTCGCAAACGTCGAGCCTGCGTTCTTCAGTCCAAAAGGCATCCGCACAAAACAGTACGTGCCGCATGGAGTGATGAACGCAGTCTTCTCTTCATCTTCTTTGGTCATGAAAATCTGGTGGTACCCGGAGTAGGCGTCGAGGAATGAAAGTAGGCCACATCCGGCCATGGAGTCAACAATCTGGTCGATGCGCGGCAAAGGAAATGGATCTTTAGGGCAAGCTCTGTTGACATCGGTGAAATCGATGCAAAGCCTCCACTTCCCGTTTGCCTTGCGCACGACGACAGGATTGGCCAACCACGTCGGATGGAGCACGCCTCTGACGAGGCCTGCTGCTTCGAACTTCTTGATTTCCTCCGCGATAAACTCTTGGCGCTCCACCGCTTGTTTCCTGACCTTTTGCTTGACGGGCCGCGCACGAGGACAGACGGCAAGGTGGTGCTCAATCACTTCCCTGGGAACGCCGGGGATGTCAGATGGTTGCCAGGCAAACACATCGACATTCGCCCGCAGGAAAGCAACGAGCGCGCCTTCCTATTTGGGGCCGAGAGTGGCACTGATGGTGAAGGTGCCACCAGTGCCGTCCTCCTTGGCGGGCACCTTCTTGGTCGCGGGTGGAGCAGCCGTCGTCTTCTCGTGTTCGCCGGCGGGGCTCGATGGCACTCCCTCGACGGCAGCGCAGCACTCCGACGAGGCGCGCTTGCCGGAGTGGGCACGAGAGCATTCGTCGGGCTTGGCCTTCTTGCCGGCGGGGCTCGATGGCACGTCCTCGACGGCAGCGCAGCACTTCGAAGAGGCGCGCTTGCCGGAGTGGGCGCCAGAGCATTCGCCGGGCTTGGTCTTCTTGCCGGCGGGGCTCGATGGCACGTCCTCGACGGCAGCGCAGCACTCCGAAGAGGCGCGCTTGCCGGAGTGGGTGCTAGAGCATTCGCTGGGCTTGGTCTTCTTGCCGGCGGGGCTCGATGGCACGTCCTCGACGGCAGCGCAGCACTCCGAAGAGGCGCGCTTGCCGGAGTGGGCGCCAGAGCATTCGCCGGGCTTCTTCTTTCCCCCGGAAGCTCCAGCGGCGAGCGGACTGCGGGCCGTTGCCGCTGTTGCATCCCGGTATAATTGGTCGGCGCAGATAAGGGCATCCTTCTTGTCGCCGGGGACAGAAATGACGCTTATCGGGCCGGGCATCTTGAGCATGTTATACGCATAGTGAGAGGCCGCCATGAACTTGGCGAGTGCTGGTCGGCCGAGGATCCCGTTGTAAGGCAACGGAAGGTCGGCGACGTCAAAGGTGACCTTCTCAGTTCTGAAATTCAGCTCGCTGCCAAATGTTACCGGGAAGTAGTTGGCAAGGATCTTATCGTCCTGTCCCCCGGCAGCCTGCACCGCAATGGTGTAGATGCTGAGGAACTCAGACGGATGCGACTTGCCGTCGTACTTCTCGGGCACGTCGGGCTTGAAGTTCTTTGTGCTGGGCCACTGGACTTGCCGCAGCTCGCGGGTGAACGCAGGGCAACCCACCGAATACGGCAGTTCGCCTGGTTCCCCCGGCGCGTGCACGTCTCCAGTGGGCCCAACGCGCTGGTCTGATTGACGCCGCGCCTCTCTTCTGCGCTCGATGCGGGTTCGAGCGTCTTCTTCCCTTCGTTCATGAAGGACTTGGCGTTGGTCGCGGCGAGTTCGTGGGTTCGACGACGCGGTAGAATCGTCGTCGAGGTGAGCCCGGCGAGTCGGCGACCGGGGCTTCTGGGGCGGGGAGTGCACGGTGGTCGCACCCCCGCCATGCTTGGCGCCATCGGTTCTCGCCTGGGTGACTGGCCGCGGCTGCGACGCGCTGCGCTGCCGCGGAGTGTCACCGTTGGCGAAACCGATGAGGCTCTGGATGGTTGCCCTCCAGCCGTCGAGCTTGTCCGTCGTTGGAGGGTAGTCTAGGAGCAGCTGAGCTCGCGAGAGAGCTTCCGCTGGGGTGGCGGGCAGAGGCGGCGAGCGGCGCGAGGAGCGGGATGTGCTCGAACTCCTAACCACGTTAGAAGGAGCAGCACCTGGTCCAGGCAGCCGCTCGACGCTTGTCCCGGCACGCTGGATCGCATGCCGGTCCTGAGCGCCCTGGGATCCACCAGCGTGGCTCGAGTCCAGCGAGTGTATGGTGCCATGGGTACCCTGACGCTGCTGGTTTCGCGCCTCCTGAGCGGGGCGCGGGGCGAGCTCGGACGCCGCGGGAGCAAGAACTGGCTCGACGGTGCCCGTTCCTCCGCCGGCGTCCTCCCCACCACCCGTCCGCTCCATGGGCGGTGGGTTCGACGCTGACGGGCCGGTCACCTCCGGAGCTTTCTTCTTCGGCGCCATCCTGGCGCAAACGTTGAGAGTCTGGCTCGCGCGGACGCCGGATCTGATTCACACAACCTCGACGCAGCCCCTACCTGGCGCGCCAAAGATGTCGGGGGGTATCTGCCTCCACGAGCACCTATGGGGACGGAGCCCCTTGTCGGTTCGGCGGGGGCGGAGGATGCACAAAGAGCAGATCGAGGCGACACACACACACAACGATTTTACCCAGCTTCGGGCCGCATGGATGCGTAAAACCCTACTGCTGCATGTCTGGTTGATTCGGGTTCTTGCTCTGGAGCGCAAGAAGCTACAGTAAGTTGGAGCTGGACGTAGGCGAGGGCCTATTAGGTCCGATCCCCCCTACGTGCGCATGGGCCTCCTTTTATATGCCAAGGGGTTTCCCACAGGGAGCGACGCAGGTGAGGGTAAAAATGGCAAGGGATTGTGTGAATAGTGGCCGCACAGTGCTATCGCACCTAACTCTGACGGCGGGGGACAAAGGCATTAAATGCCCGTCTGGATCGCCTGAACAGTGCCGTGGTGGACCGTTAGGAGCGCCTCCGCTCGCCACGGGGCGACTCTGCCAACGTCGCATGCCACCGCGCGTCTCAGGTTGCGTGGCGCCTCGCCACGTGCCTCCGGGGAAGCCCCAGAGCGACGCGTGGGCTGGTGAGCTGGAGCGCGGGCCTGATGTGGTGGTTTTCCGCGGCAAGTGGCTTGCCGCGGTAGTTGCCTTGCCGCACCTGGGAGCTTGCCGCTCGCCAGGCCTTGCCGGGGCGCGCGGCGCGCCGCGGCGGGCTTCTCTTGGGGTGTCTTGGCTTGGCCGTCCTGGCGAGCTCCTCCCGCCGGGGCCTTGGTGCTTCGGCTTAGTCGTCCCGGCAAGCTCCTCTTGCCGGGGCCTTGTCGCCTTGGCCCGGCAAGCTCCTCTTGCCGGACCTTGCCTTATCGACCCGGCAAGCTCCTCTTGCCGGGGCTTGGTCTTCTAGGCTCGATCACTTGGCCTTCGTCCGGCCCGGAAAGGGCCGTGGAGACTCTTGTCGCTCCCCTGGCAGGCCTTGCCGCGGGAGGCTACTACTGCCTGTGCACAAGTTCGGGGTACTAAGGTACCCCCACTTTAGTACACCGACAGTCGGGGTGCAAGATCGCAGTGAAGATGAGACCAGGTTCTGCTATTTCCATCAACTTTCATGCGCCAACTTTCAGTCAGTAACACTTGAGAAAGTTTATCCAAGTTCGGCCATAGAAAAAGCAGCGATCTTCTTGGTTCATGAACCCAACTTGGAACTTATATCCATGGCTTGTCTTCATTGTGACCATTAAACTAGTGTATTCAGTTATGGCAAGGCCAAGCATCTTGAGTACATGTGTTCTGGTAGAGCAAATAATACACTACAGGAAAAATAATATGAGAACACAACATGTTCAAAGAAACCCCACCCTCCCGGACAGAAAAGAGGATTCTAGGAACATACTGTGCGCGTTCCAAAATGTTGTGTTAGGATGAGAAGGAACAAGTGTGGCGTCTCGCCGAGGGCGCAAAAACCTGTAGGGTACTCGCACTTTGGGCACTGCAAATGAAACACACTAGATTCAGTAGGAAGAAAAATGCATCAACGGCGGCAGCTGCCATCCTAGGATTACCTGCGACCAAGGGACTTGGGTTTATCGGGGATGGATGAAGAATTCATACCTGGTTCTCCATGAGAAAACCCTATGCAATCGCCGAGAGGGGGTTTTGTCTGAACAAGCAGACGAGGGAGAAGGGGATTCAGGCCCAGTGAAATATTGTCGCTTCGTCCGTCCAGCTTACTGCTAATGATGGAAAGGGGGGTTGTGATTTGATGGCTCATTGGGCATTACTGCGGCGCTACGACCGGGGTGTGTCCACCGTGAAGTTGTGCACTCTAATTTGCGCATATGGCACGTGGACCCCGTTGCCGGTTGCCCCACATATCAGCGAAAGGAAGTAGAAAGACAGGAGTAACTAGTTACACATAAATATATTTTTTGACAGAGAGATACTCCCTCTGTAAAGAAATATAGAAATCTTTTATATCATAGGCTCACCTTGCTGAGAAATATACTCCCTCTACAACGCATGGGCAATATGGGGGTTCAACTTTTTTATGGGGGTTCAGCTGAGAATATAATACTTAGATAGGCTCACGGTTCTGGACTTTGGGCCGCAGGCCGACCCTACATGTTTGGGGGGTCATGTGTTCTACCTCAGCGCTTTTCATATTGCAAGCGATCGGTACGGCGCTAGTTTTAGATGCTGTCGCAAGGCGAATACACAAAATTGAATAAAGCACGGCAGCTGTTGGAATGAAATCGAACGACAGTTCCTAACCAGCAATCAGAGTTGCAAATCTATCAACGATATACCATGTGATAAATAATACTATCGTACTACTTATACACACAGGACACTTGTTTCACCATGCCAGATTATTACATCAAAATCTCTCGGAGGATAGATCAGTTCGGTAGTTGCGTGCTGCTACTGAAGAATTTCAAAGTTGATTTGGACCAGCTCTCCTTGCCGAGAAAGGTCGATTTTGACATCATCCCCTACCGCAAGATATGATTTAGATGTGAACCTTGACCATCCTTTAGCATCAATCATCATGCGACCATCCTTTGTACTTACGGTATATTGAGCAGGTTCATTCACACCAAGGCTACGCATGGTAAGAGAAACTTGGGCGCGGTCGCCCGGATTATTGAACGACTCCCTCGTTGCTCTAGAAATTATCTGTTTGCAAACAAGAAGACATACCCAAACATTTAGATCAACACAGTGAATCATGTGAAACAACATGAAAAAAGAAGAACGAAGCACTTGGGCGGCCAATGCTTACCAAGAAGGTGGACATGTCGGTTTTTGTAAGGACTTTGGTATATGAAGTGCGAACTGCAGCCCAGTCTGTTGCCGGTGCAACTGCACGGGCCGGAGCATATGTAAGTGCAAGTGTTGGTGCAGGTGCCGAAGCCGCTGCTGCTGCCGGAGATGGTGCTCCTTGTAGAGCTGGTGCCGGTGTCGGAGCAGGTGCCGGTGTCGATGCCCGATCCTCCGGTAGATCAGACTGATCCGCTGACGTGGTCAGTGCCCAATCCTCAGCTGGATCAAACTGAGTTGCTACCGTTGTTAGTGCTAGAGCAACTGCCGGTGCTCGAACTATGCGAGACAGCGGCGATCGTGTCTGGTCTGCTATGATTAGCTTTCTAACTTGACTAGGATCCGTGACCGTGATCCTGTCTTTTTCTTCATTTCTTTTAAACACGAGAAGGACTAATTGTGGCATTTTTGTTAAACCAAACTGCAGTTCATCATAGGGATTCAGCTTGTACTCAGACAACAGACTGATCCAATTTTTTCCAGTAATATAAGTGATGGACGGTGCCTTCGTTACTGACATGACATCAGAAGTGAAACCTGCAAAAATAGCCATCATAGAGCAAACCAAACAGTTTATTCTGTGATGAATGCAACATGGCAAAACCTGCATCGTAAAATTGCAGGAAAAGAAAGAAAACATGACATTAAATCAATAAGATTTAGGCAGTAAATCAATGAGATTTACTTGATGTGACACGAGTGAATCCTTACCAGGAAATCACTATGTTGAAGTATTAAACAGAAGATTGATCGTCCAACTACGCGTGGCCTACAGGGGCCCCGCCTACTCCCACAAGCAGGATAGTCCAAAAGTCGTGACAAATCATATGGACCGAACATACATGGGACTTGAAATCCTGGTGGGTGCGATAAACCCTGCAATGCATACAGATATTAGAGTGTAACCATAATTGATAGACCGTCCTCACAAAAAATATGATATGGATACTTCAAAATATACAGACTGAATTGAGTGGACAGACATTAACATAGACTGTTCTCAGGACTGACCACACACCAAAAGCGGCAGTACTAATAAACAATACAGGGTTCACAAACACAAATCAAGTACTGAACAATAGTACTTACTATAGACAAGCAAAGTTGCACTAACTAAACTCTGCAGACTATTTCTTGCCACCGACCTACGGGAAGAACCCCGCATAACTGAATTGGCCATGGACTTCGTGTGAGATGTCTACATGCACCATCACCATCTTGTCAACCTTGGAGAACCTAACAGAGTGATCTTTCCACTCATAAACATGATGATGAAGACAGGCCGCATCAGATTTGTTGGGAAGCTTTACAAGAACCACACCCTTCGTAATCGAAGGCACAGCCAGGAAATTGTTGTGGTCAAGTACAGCCTCGAGAACACGCCTGACAACAATGCTACAGGAAAACACTAGTTCAGGACACGTGGCGACAAGGACACAGCAGCTGGATAGTTTAGCAGTAGAACTCATCATCAGGTCTTCCAGTTCACACGGCATGACTTTGAGAACTTCATCTCCACCACGGACCTGGTTCTTATTCAAACAGAAACCATATTTTATTACTACCTCCATTCAGAAATATATGATGATTTTCGACATTATACTCCATATATGACTACATATACGCACAGAAATGAGTGAACAAAGACACTAGAACATGTCTTCAAAGGCATGAGAGCAGAGGGATTACATGCAATATCCATAACACAAGTTACTGAGGCAAATATACCCTCTTAAAAGGTAGCATTGATGTTCATAAAGTACTCCCTCCGTCCCAAAATTCTTGTCTTAGATTTGTCTAGATACGGATGTATCAAGTCACATTTTAGTATTAGATACATCCGTATCTAGAAAAATCTAAGACAAGAAATTTGGGACAGAGGGAGTAGTTGAAAGTAATCTATAAGAATTCAGTGTCAACCTCTCGCATGTTTCGGTCAAAAGAGGAATTTAGAACCGTCATTTGGCACACAAAAATCACATGCAAGATCACCTAGAAAGTTGTACTACTAGTACTAGTACTGCGTGTTAGATGAAAAAACACGATGAAGATCGAGAAAAAGATCGTCAAGAAGAGATATTACCTAGACTTGCTTAATGAGGGATCCCGGAGAGGGGGGCTTGGACAGGGCGATGGCTTTGAGCTTGTGTGCGGTAGTCAGGGCGAGGTGCTTGCGCTTCTTCGTACCATGAGCCTCGACGGTTTTGGCCGGAGCCATAGACATCACTTCGGCCGGTGCTCCAACGTCCATCAAGAAACTGTCAAGTAGAAATAAAAGAAAAGAAACTATAATCACAAACCCAAAAGAAGAAAAGAGAGGGAGTTATAGGATCAGTCTCGGGGTTGCAAGACCGGGCCTTGGCCAGAATCAACACCATTGATGCGCTCACCTTTCCTTCTTTGGGAGAGAAGAACAATGGCAGAAGCAGGTCGGGGTTTTCTTGAAGAAATGAGGAACAAGATGAGGCAAAAGCGAGGGTTGGGTAGAGAGGAAGCTGAGAGAGAAGAGTGAAATGATGGTTGCTTCGTCCGTCCAACTTACTGCTGGAAAGTAGGGGGTTTTATGATTTGATGGCTCATTGGGCATTACTAAGGCGCTTCGATCGGGGTAGTCTACCGTCACTCTACTACGGAGTAATTTAGTGCATGGCTGGTGGACCCCGATGCTGGCTGTCCCACACGTCGGCGAAAGTGAGTAATTTAGTGCATGGCTGGAGGAGGATCCGCACGGTAGAGCGTGTCCACTGTTTTTCAGAAGAAAAAAATGATTACAGCAAGCGTTTCCACTCTTACGACCGAGGAGTGTGAAACACGGCAGCCACTTGAACATACACAATGCTCCTAGTACTAGGTATGTGCAGTGGTTCATACGTCGGTACTACACAATCTTGTTGCTAGTGTAGTAAGATATGACGATAACAAATGATGTTGTGCACATGTCAACTACTCCTATATGTAACATAGTACCACTTTTTTGACTGTCCGGTCGAGAATGAACGGTGAGATCAATGTTAACAGAACTAGGTCCACATCGCACGGAGAGTACGGTGCTACAATACTCCACGAAACATGAACCATATGAAGCACGAATAGTGTTAAGCAGGGTGTATGAAGGATGCACGGGATGGGAGAAAAAGTTCCCTTCTCGACCCACTTTTGGGTGTTTGGCAGAGTGCATGAAGGGTGCATTAGTCCACACTAGTAGGTTGACAAAAATACACGAAGAGGAAACAACGATATTGAGATGAGAATGCAACCAAACACACCCACACGCTTTGTGCTATAGTGACTGATCTGCACCGTCTGAGTTTGATCCAACGGTCATGTTGCGCTGAGACATGGACATGCCCATGCAGAGGGTGCCTAAACACCACCGAAGTCCCTCTGTTTCTCGAGGCGCACGATGTTGGTGATGCAGGGTGCAACCGCCCGCAGAGCCCGCTCCCGGTCGACGGGAGCCAGCTCGTCAAAGACGGCGTCCAATGGCACGAATGGATTCCGGTAATGGAGCCCTGAAAGGATTCGCCCGGCACCGGCGATGGTAGCCCGCAACCCCTCCTTGTCCATCTCATCCCCCACTATCGCACAAAGACGGCTCAGCTCCTCGGAGATATAGGTGAAGAAGGAGACCAGGTCAGGAAGCCGCGGCTCGTTGAAGTCGACCGGGTGGTCGAACGGGTTTAGCCCGACGGCTGGCATCATCGCGCTGGCACGACGGTAGGCATCGCACAGCTGCAACACGTGCGTGGCAACTTGGTTCACCAAGTGGCTAAGGCGATCCTGGACCTCGTCACGATCGGCCCGCTCGCGCTCCAGCCGGCTCCCCTGACAGCCTATCGTATCTCCCGCTTTGTGCAGCAATGTCGCCGACGCCTCGAGCATCTTTGTGGTGGACGCCTGCCGCTTTTGAAGCTCCGTGAACTCCCGCACATAACGCAGGAGCATGGCACTCCTCTCCTCCTTGAGCTCACGGAGCTCCATGTCCTTGGCCCTGAGCTCCGCATCCTTGGCATGGAGCTCCTATGTCAGGAGCCTCACCTCGGACTCTGTGATCTGCTGCGCCGCCATGGCACCAGGTAGAAGCAATGGGGAGAGGAAGCAAAGGGGGCGAAACGGCTGAAAGGCAATGCAATCTACGGGAAGGCGAAGGGAGCGGGGAATCTTTTGGTTTTCACCATGGTAAAACACCAGTCCACTACTTCTCACATTAGGGAGCAGTGGGTTTTTACAGATGGAGTCATCATGACTAATTGGTGCCGCGCCTGCTCCCGTCAATCAAAAAATTAAAAATCCTGCTGCACCCAAACACCATAGCAACGCCGCGGTGGATATTTAAATTTACCTGCAGCCAAGTAGATAAAAAAGGGGTGAAAAAACAAATGTGGCGACGGCCGAGCTAATCGGTCGAACTAGCCCAACTAGCTAGCCACCGTGCTTCACTGATGTACTCGGCGGGAAAGGTGGTCTTTCGTGATTTGATGACTCATTTACTTGCTTCGGGGCTACGACCGAGGAGGACCCAGAAAATGCTCGGTAGGGCGTCCCATGTTAGGAAGAATATATGTGTGCACCACCCGGGCGGACCCCGAAACCGCGCGGTAGGGTGTGCCACGTCTCGGCATGGAGGAAAAATGTGCATGTAAAAATATACTGTATCAGACGTAGTACCTATGGTTCGACCTCGAGACCCAGCTAGTCGGTCGGAAACACCCCACTAGCCACATAGCTTCATCATGCAAACGTGGCACGGAGGATAGATGTGGTTAGCTCCGTCTCGACCAGCCACAACGTCTCTTGTTCTAGGCGATTCTTCTATTTTCCAAGCTTTTCTTTTTAGTTGTAATAACACCACGGCAAGCTAGCGCCGCTCTTCGTGTGTGCCCGTGCAAAGGTTAGACGATGGAGAGAAGAGAGATTGAGAACGTAGACCTGGGACCCACCAGTAAGGGAGACAACAGTCATGCACGTGTTGACGAGGCACTCCCTCTACTCTACTCAACGCAAGTACTATATAAATAAAATCAAGTTATGGGACAAAGCCAACAACCGTTCGTTTTTTCAGGCTATCGACTTACGCTTTGTAGTCCACGTTGCCAGTTCGAATCTCATCTTTCAGATTTGTTAGTTTTAGGTCCAAATTTGATTAATGACCAGTGGGACCCCTGTGTGTTGTTCCGATATTTCAGTGTAGGATGGTTTTTTTGAACAAACACTTTGCGCGGTTAGACAAGTAATGACACGAGTTACACGTATTTTGCAAGTTTATGAACAAAAATGACAGCGGCATAGAATATCACATCCACCCCACAGCTTAGATACTATGGTGATACGAGTTTTTACACCGTTGGAAGTGAGATCCAATGGCTTGGGAGTAGTCTTTGTAATTATGCGCAATTCCCAAACTCTCCAAAGGTTTTTTTTGCAAATAAAACATTCAGGCCTCGTGTGTGCTGCTGCATCTTCGATCCAACGGCTCCCCGGTGCTCATATTAGGTGCTCCCCATAGCTTAATTACCCTCTACGGTGATATCAGCATCTAGGTCGTATGATTAGTGATCAGATGGCACATGCGTAGTACTTGTACTTTCTGCGCATTTCCAAAACTCTATCGGCCGTATATTGCAAAAACATTCAAACCTCCTATTGTGGGCCGTTAGATCTCAGTGAACTCGTATCACCATAGAATCTACGGTGCGGGAGCACCTCATACTCTCCCGTGCGAGAAAACATAAGGTGCTATCGCAGCTTGGATGCTATGGTGATACGAGCTTGGACGTCGTTTGATCTGAGATCCAATGGCATATGAGCAGTCTTTGTGCTTGTAAGCAGTGGCCAAACTCTTTTGGGGCTTTTCTGCAAAAAAACATTCGAACCACCGAGGAGGTGTTGGGTCACAAATCCAATGCCTCCGAAGAGCTTGTATCACCAAAGAATCTAAGGTGTGGTAGCACATGATATTCTTACATACAGGAGATATGATGTCCTCCTTCATCTTAGATGCTACGGTGATACAAGCTTCGAGGTTGTTGGATATGGGATCAAAGGGCATCTAAGTAGTTTTTGTACAAATTGTGTGCAATTCTCAAACTCATCAAGGTTTCCTGCAGAAATATTAAGACACATCATGTGAGCTGCTATATCTCAGGTCTACAAGCTCCAAGCAACTCGTATCGGCATATAGCATCTAAGGTATGGGGGCACATGATATTCTCCTGGGGAGGAGGGGTGGGGGTGCACAACCAATCGGTGGCTGGGAGGGTGGGGACAAATATAATCTAAACAACCCTAAATAGAGCTCCACAATTTTATCTAAGGTCGAGGGGTTGACCCCCGACAATCATAGCTCCGCCTAAACACAACATTTTCATGTACTGTAGTAATAGACTTAATATTCATGTTTCAGTTTCATTTTCATTTTAAATATTGAACTGAGGACCATGGATGTCTTACATTTTACTCCCTTCGTTCCTTAATATTAGTCTTTTTAGAGGCTTCAAATGGACTGGCACATACGGATGTATATAGACATATTTTAGAGTCTAGATTCACTCATTTTGCTCCGTATGTAGTCACTTGTTGAACTCTCTAAAAGACTAATATTTAGGAATAGAAGGAGTATTTTTGAATTCGTGTCATACATGCATGGTTTGGAAAAATAGATGCACTATACTTATTGGATTGTTGTTGTGTTCGTGCGTGCGTGTGTGTGTGTGTGTGTGTGGTCATATGCTTGATACATACAAAGTGTTCTCACCTCCATATTGTTCATCTTTTAGATTTGAATTTGCATTGGAAAACTTACTAGGGATACCATGAAATGTGAAATCCACGTTGAGATCACTATATCACAAACTCACTCTAATTCAACAACTTGTCATAAATCAATTACCACGTTGAGATTAGTATTTGCAAGGAAAATACGGGTATTGTAATACACATAGATTCGTTCAGCAATTTAAAAGGTTCCTTTTGTATTCTCGAATGGTAGGACCCAACGGCGTACCAGCCAGACCTTGGCTCGTGTTGATCCTACGAAAACGGGCTCGTGTCCTTCGGTGGCGTGCGTGGTATGAACATTAAGCAACCCCAACCAGTCGAGCCTCAGCGATTCAAGTCGAAATATCTGGCGGCCAGAATTCCAGCCCCAGGAAATTCCCCTCATGTCCCTGGTCCATAATGACTACCAATGAACAACGGAGGGATGCTTTAGTAACTAGACAACGTTACCTACCGTGCCGAGCACGGTTCAATTCCCTCGGTCGCCGCTCGTCAAGGTCACCCGTCAACTGCATTGCATGATGCAGGTTATGATATTGTTTCGAATCCTGGATCTTAAATTTCAGAAAATCCAAAAGTGGGCATAAATTCTTGAAACAAAGCATGGTCACGTGATATGGCACAAATATTACTTTGTAAGTTTTTTCTTCAATTTGAGACAAGCTGCTTATGACAAGCTACTTATGACAAGTTGCACAAATGAAGAGCCAAGGTATTTTGGAACAAAGACCTGTCACGTTAAGGCGAACGCTTTCACTATTGAAACCGTGGGCGTTTACGTGCCGCCACGAGTCCCCGCTTCTCATCGGCAGGTGCCGTCCGAGCAAGCGTGTGAGTCGACGGGAGGCGTGCTAGCAGACCGCTGCGCCGGCAGTCAGGCAGGCGTGCGAGAAGACCGCTGTGCAGGCTCACCGGGAGGCGAGCCCTTTGACCAGGCTCCGCTGCCCACCGTCATCCCAACTGCTCCCACTTTTAATGTCACCGGCGCCGCAGTTTAAAATCAACCCCACACTACCCGGTATCGCTACAATCCTCTCTCTTCCTCTCCGATTCTCCTGTCGTCTACCTCCAACTAGCCTGACCTAAACGTACGCCATGCCGCATCACGATGGTCTGCCCTTAGTGTTCCAGTTTCCTGAGGAAGACACCCAGCCGGAGTCTCAAGAACATAAGGCGCTTTGGGACGAGCTTGAACTGGCCTTGCGGGAAGACGCTGCGCCTGTCCCCACTCCCGTTCAGGCTCCCGTCGCCCCGACTACGCCAGCGCCCATCCCCGTGGCATTCATGGGCTGGGAGCCGCACATTGTCGCCGAGCTTGATCCCACGGGGTTCCACGAGGTCCCCGCCGACTTTCACGCACCCATGCACCTGCCAGCGCATGCGCCTGCGCGTGCCCTAACGTGCACGCCCGTGCCGGTGCCCGTGCACCTGCCAGCGCATGCACCTGCGCGTGCACTGATCTGCGCGCCCGTGCCGGTGCCCGTGCACACGAATGTCTCCGCCGCGCTGTTGACAGCGCCTGTCCCCGCGCGGGTGCCAGTGCCCCCCTCAGCGGCATGGATGATCGCCGCCGAACGCTTCCTTGTACCAATGTCGCGGGTGCCAGTGCCCCCCTCAGCGGCATGGATGGTCGTCGTCGACCGCTTCCTTGAAGCTAGGCCAACGTCCAAGAGTATGCCAACAACGGCGCAAAACGCCCCCGTCGCCGTCGGTCAGTGGCCCGATGACACACAGAGCACGGCAGAGGAGCCGCTTCCCACCGCGAGACGCCCCGCCGCCACTGCATAAATTTGCCATGAAAAACGTTCGGATTGCCATGCTTAAAATCCGAACGTTTATCATTTCCGTTTATTTTATACCGATCGTCGTATAATTTAAAGTCGGAGTCAGACTGAACTAAATATGTGGTTTAATCTATTGAATGTTCTGCTAGAGCCGTATCAAATTAAATATAAATCGTCATCAAGCCACATGTATTCCTTGTCATCCAACGACCTAGACTGCTTCAATGTCGAGCGCTCAACACGTTTAGCGTGCAGTTAATTTCATGCCAAAAATAGTGCGAATCACATGACAACACGCAAATAATATCCTAGTAGTTAATATCCGCATCCACTAAATATACTTCCAAATTAACGTGAATTGCACGTACACACTGACTAGTGCTGCTAGTACGTGAAACTGGTGCCGTGACTTGTGAACGCGTCCAGATATGGTCAACGGCAACATCACCCGCGAGTTCTTCCTGTTTTCCTGTGCGTCTAAACAAAGAAGGGGAGGAGAGAGAGAGAGCACACATGGAACCCACTAGTAAGTGAAGGCGAATGGTAATAAAAATAATATTACATGTTATCCATTAATTAGGTTGTGGTAATATAAAAACATTATGTGAACAAAGGGGGTACAACAAACATTGCTATTCTACCTATGTTGCCTACTCTTGACGTGCGGCTTGAAGGCCCGGTCGCATGTTCGATCCTCGTCCTTTATTTTTTAATTTTTATATGGTTCCAAATTTGTTTAATGACATGTGGGCCCCTCGGTGTGTAGTTTGTAGCACTTTAATTTGTGGGTCGAAATTTGTTCCATTCCAAGTGGACTATCGGTGTGTAGTTTTGTAGCTTATTCATAATAATTAAAGAGAACAACATAGTTTTTTCTACCATGGTGCGACGTTGAAGGCGAGAAAGGACGTGTGAGAGAGCGATGACCGAGCCAGAGGGAAATCAACTAGGGGAGTTGCGTGGGTTGCAACGGTGTTTGGAGTAGTTGTGGGCCGAATGCTATGAAAATATAATCTAAACCGACCGGAATAAATGCCTACACAAATTAATCCAAGATTGGAGTGCCCCTCGCAATGTAAATAGCTCCGTCTTTGCGAGGTATGGAGAGGTAGTAGCTTCAACGCGTGGAAGATACGGTGTGAGAAAGCGAGGTCAATCGAGAGACATATAGATAGAGAGACAATGTGAGTGTGGTCTGACATTCATTGAACAAATATATATGCTCTGGAGAGATATTGTCCGATTGAGCTTTTTGGCAAGGGTGAGGGCTGTAAGATAGAGCTTGAGAGATGATCCAGTCACAGACGTGTAGATATATTTTGTGCGTGGGAGGAAGCAAGGTCAACCGATCACATAGGGTCACCGTGCGATCGAAAGAGTGAGACGGGTTGGAGAGAGTGACCTAGATAGACGATGTGCGTGAGAGAGTATACAATGTGAATAGGTCGAATTGGGCTCAAACATGGTGATATATCGTTTTTGTCCGAGAAAGAGCGAGGTCAATTGAGACATACGGAGAGAGAGAGAGAGAGGGAGAGAGAGAGATTGAGTGAGCGTGGCCCACCATGAGGTCGAAAGAGTGGCGGCGGCTTGGATGGACTGACCTAGATAGACAATCTGCGTGAGAGAGTATAGAGTCTGTCGATCGAGGCCCGAACAGGGAGATATATCATTTGTGTGTGAAAGAAAACGAGGTTAAACGAGACTAAGATAAAGAGAGCGAGATTGAGCGAGTGTGGCCCGCCGTGTGGAAGAAAGAGTGAGACAGTCTTGAGGGAGTGACCTAGATATACAACGTGCGTGCGTACGCACGAGAGGTTGGGGGGCTAGATAGGCAATGCATGTATTTAGCGTGAGAGGGTGAGAGGGAGAGGGGGGAGAGAGAGAGAGCTCGGCATGGGGTGCAATGGCGGGTGCGTGAGGTAAATACATTTGGTAACAGAGTGGAAAAGGGGTTGTGTAGTTGAGAGACTTAGAGATCGAAACATGGAGAGAAAGAATGAACGTGTGTTGGAAACCGATAGCTTCCTAAGGTGGTTAGGAGAGTAATATTGACGAATACAGGAAGTATGTAGCGTTTGTGCGGGGGGGGGGGGGGGGGCTAAAACAACATTTGAATGTACATAGTACGAGACTTAATATCGATGTTTCAATTCGGTGTACATTGTAAGATTTGAACCAAGGACCAGGCATACGGGTAATTATTTCGAACTCGTGCCATACTAAGTTTCGAAAAGTTGACATTGACTCAGTTTGTTGTGCTATTTTGTAGGTCATATGTTTGAATCCATCCAAAAGTTTTCTCACTACCATGGTGTTCATCATATACATATGAATTTGTATTAAAAAAGTAGCGTGGATACCGGGAAATGCGGAATCCACGTTAGAATTGGAGATCGCTACGTGACACACACTCTAATTCAAATAACTAACTATGTGACACACACTCTAATTCAAATAACTAATTATGTGGCACACACTCTAATCCACGTTAGCGTGGGTACCGTTTTGATTTTTTTCAAATAACTCCTCATTAATTAATTTATAGTACTCCCTCTGTTCACTTTTATAAGACCTTGAAGACATTTCAGACAATGTGCAAAACATTCATTTTAAGTTGTCTGAAACGACTTACAAAAGTGAACGGATGGAGTATCTCGTTTCGAATGACTAATTATTGCAAGGAAAACACGGGCATGGTAATACATACAGATTCGTTTGCAAATGAAAGAAGATTTGTTTGCATTCTCAAATGTATGCGCACCAGGCAGACCAGGGTCGTGTAGGGGTGGACCCTACTTCGGTGCCTTAAAGGAAACTGCCTTTGCGTCACTGACATGTGGGCCAGCCACCTGTTGGGCCCACATGTCATGGACACAAAGGCAGGTGCCTTAAGGCACCGAAGCATAGTCCTGTCGGGGTGGTCGCGTGTGTCGGACGGACGCGTAGCACCCAGCCACCCACCCCCCGCCCCCCCCCCCCCAAAAAAAGGACGACAACAATATAAGTTCGTGCTTCCATGTTTCGGATTGAAATATCTGGCGGCCCCAATTCCAGCCCTGCAAAATCTCTCTTCTCCATTGTCCCCTTCCGCGCCCAGATTGCTCAAATCCCTAATTCGCCGCCAACCCTTGAATCGCCCCTCGTCTCGTCTCTTTACCCACCGTTCCCCACCTCTGTGCCGGACGACGACGACGAAGACGACGGTCGCGCTTCACCACCACACCGGAGCTACCTCATCTATGCCCTCGTCCACCGCACCGACAACGTCGGCCACCGCAACCGACGTGTCTCACAGACACCGAGTTCCATCGCATCAGGTGCGCTTCACCGATGTCGTATCCCAGCTCACCGGGGCTACTTCACCGAGCACATCGTCGCACCTCCGCCCCCCGAGGCCGTTGGGGCTTCACCAACGGTCTCGTCCACCGTATCGTAGTGCTCCGCTGCCTTTAAAGATCTGCATCCGTGTGCGGCCAGCCAACGCCAGTGCATCACCCTCAACGGCTCTAAAGTGACCCGCACTCTAGCTAGGCGAGCATGCCCAAACACCGGCCCGAACTAGGTATCCACACATCACTCCCTAGTGCACTGTTCCGACGATGTTTGGATATCCTTTCACTGCTCTCTTAGCTTACATGCCTATGCAACTCTGACTTTAACTCTTATTTCTTCTGGAGATATCATCTGAAACAAGCAAATCCGTATTTTAGTGAAGCATGAAGGCGCTACGGGATCTGGTACACATCCTGCACACCCGTATAACCTTGTAAGTATCTGTCCTCCGGTACAACATCAAGGTCGATTCCTCTTATTTGATCAACCATTCGCCGTGTCAAAAATGCAGAGGGGGATGCAAGGAGAACAAGGCCTGCACATCCAAGCAAGTGGTAACATGGACTTGTACATGGAACATCCCAAGCGCAAGCAGAGCTGCAGTGAGCCTGTACAACGAGCTAGCGTAAGTCCCTGCATTTCATTTAATTCGTACTGGCATTCGTGTATGATTTGTGTGTCGTGGCTGATCCATGAATTCAAGTTACCAGGGGCGAACATTTAACTTAAAAAATACGAAGGCACTTGCACTCCAGAAATAAACATAACTTGAGAAATGTGAAGCTACATGCACTTTGAAAACCAGCTAATGATCCAAAGTAGTTCAGATTATAAACACTAAATGATGCAAGCATCAAAAAACACAAAATGCAACATGGTGTACAAAGACTACAAACATGGTATGTACCTGCTTGAATTATTCGTTCTCTGGCTGAAAATATCGAAGTGTAATTGCACGTATAACCAGTGTGCAAACTGCATATCAATATATCTATCCTGCACAAGTATGCCAATAGTTTCAAACAACAGATTAGAAAAGTATTTATGCTATGTTGTCATGATATGGGGACTTTCTGGTAGATGGCCTCGACATTTCCTCAAGCTATGAAAATGCACTATAATTTGCTTGTCATCAATGCCTGCAAATCTCTGTCTCTCTCAACATAGTAGATCATCATTAGACACTAAATCCTTCAATGAGCTTGCAAAATGCTTGCATTAGATCCCTCATTAGACACTATATGTTCATCACCAGGAGCATGTAAAATGTTTGCATCAAATCCCTCATTAGCAGCTTGTTCATTGGACACTTTAGGCTCAAGAAAAACATGAGCTTTTATGTTTGCACTGGAAACTTGATTAGATACATCAGATTCAGTCAGTTCAGTATTGATTGGGGGAGTTATAAAATAAGTAGAAATTGGTTTCATTTTCTCATAGATTCCCTACATACAAGCAGTTTTACAACACCGTCAGGTTTAACTATTGGCCAGAAATTGAAGAGTTGAATTAGATATAATGAGGGATGTGATGTACCTACTCGTTGCGCATGCTACTCTTGCAAGCTACAACTGTCCGTTTGCACAAGCTCAATGCCATGCCCGTGTTGCTGCCGCTGCCTCCCATGCAGGCTACACCCAGGGTTGGATCTTCATCTTCTTGTCCTTCCGTTCGCTTGAAGCCCGGCGACCGCCCTCCAACGAGGGAGTGAGGAAGTGCAGTGTCAGTCTGTCCAGCGGTGGCTAGGTTAGGAGCGAACCAGACTAGAGGCTAGAGCGAATGAATTGGGATTTTTCTTGCTGTCGATCGATATGGGAGGCGCTCGTTTGGGCCGCGAGCCTGCTATAGGGCATGCCTTGCACTTATGTTATTGGCCCATCCAAATTGAAACATTTTTCTTCATTTTTTACATTGCCTGCTCGTGCGTTGGGACGAACAAAACTAGCGTGGGCCAACCTGGACGAATCAAACTAGGTGCACACTTTCCAGCCACCTGAGGCGGCCGCCCATACCAGCCCCTATGGTGGCGTCGCCCCTTTTTGCGTGTATGATTGGATAGTGAAAAATATTCTAGTGGCGCTTTCGATTTACCCACATAATGGTTGAATTGCTTGTTTCTATGAACTGAGTTCACCAATAATGTGAAGGATGCCAATTGTCGGTGTCAAAACCGGCGGATCTCGGGTAGGGGGTCTCGAACTGTGCGTCTAGGCGGATGGTAACAGGAGACAAGGGACACGATGTTTTACCCAGGTTCGGGCCCTCTCGATGGAGGTAAAACCCTACGTCCCGCTTGATTAATATTGATGATATGGGTAGTACAAGAATAGATCTACCACGAGATCAAGGAGGCTAAACCCTAGAAGCTAGCCTATGGTATGATTGTTGTTAGTCCTATGGACTAAAACCCTCTGGTTTATATAGGCACCAGAGAGGGCTAGGGTTACACAGAGTCGGTTACAATGGGAGGAGATCTACATATCCGTATTGCCAAGCTTGCCTTCCACGCCAAGGAAAGTCCCTTCCGGACACGGGACGAAGTCTTCAATCTTGTATCTTCATAGTCCTGGAGTCCGGGTGAAGGTATAGTCCGGCTATCCGGACACCCCCTAATCCAGGACTCCCTCAGTAGCCCCCGAACCAGGCTTCAATGACGACAAGTCCGGCGCACAGATTGTCTTCGGCATTGCAAGGCGGGTTCCCTTCCAGATTCCGTGTACCTGTTGAATAATGTCCTGTTTCTTGTGAATGTAGCGCTCCTTGGCTTCTACGCCCAATAATGGCCGCCTTCCACGTGTCAAACGAATATGAAAAGTCTGGGTGTTTTTACATTCACACCCCTAGCCGCGTAATTGAGCCACCTATTTAAAGGGATGGGGGTTTAGATCCAAACCACACCTTCTCCCTTCCGCGAGTATTCATCAGAGCGCATCCTACAAAGGTCCATTCCACCATGGCCAGCCGTCACAACTCCTCCTCTAGCCCTTCCAGTCCTAAGCCTGGAGACTGGGAGAGATGCTCCATCCCGCATAGCGAGCTAGTGTCGCTCCAGACCAAGGGATTCCTCCCCCCGGCCTATATGGTCCCGGTTCGAGCCGGACTTGCCACCTATAATGGCGGAGAGCAAGCGGAGAGCGCCCCCAATCCCTCCAAAGGAGAGTGGGTATGCCTTGTCCCGTATCTAATAAGAGGACTCGGATTTCCAATTCATCTGTTTCTCCGGGGGCTTCTGGAGTTCTATGGCCTCCAACTGCACAACCTCACGCCTGCCTCCATATTGCATATCGCGGGCTTCGTAGCCCTTTGCGAGTTGTTCTTGGGTGTTGAGGCTCACTTCGCGCTGTGGAAGAGGCTATTCTGCCTGGTGCCCCGCTCTCAGGAGGGGTCAATATATCAAGTGGGCGGAGCTGATGTGTGGCGCATCGCCGGGACCGGATATTTATCCAGAATCCCAAAGAAGGCGTCCGAGGAGTGGCCTTCGGAATGGTTTTATATAGAGGATGTCCCGCTGCCGGATCCTGTTCGGATCAGCCTCCCAGAGTTCAACAGTGCTCCCCTGAAGAAGCGCCTAAGCTGGCGTCCACGGAGCTCTTAGAAAGAAAGTGACAAGGACGTCATTTACCTGATGGGCCGGACAAGATTGCTAGCTCATTCCGAACTAACCATGATCAGAGTCATGGCCGTATGCATCATGCGGGGGGTGCAACCGCTTCAGTATAGAGGCCACCCCATGTGGGACTTTAACGGGGAGGATGACGCCACCCGTCATGGCCGTAAGGGGCCGGACTCGGCTGCCGCTCTAATAAAGATCTTGTCCGCTTTGTACAAGGGAGAAGAGGAGGAATTTCTCCGCATCAACCCTCGGGGTGGATTTACTATGTACAATCCTCCGAGTTGGGTAAGTGGACAATTTTACTTGCCCATCCGTTTTATATTCCCATCATTAGTTATATAGTCTGAAGATTTCAACGCAGGAACTGCGCCAGGAAGTAAAGGAAATAAACAGCCCTCCTCCGCAGCCCGAGGATCCAGAACGGTCCCTCGATCCGGCCTCCGAAGAGGATCCGGACCTGTCCGTGGAGCTGATTGACGGGGTGTTTTATCAGCTGAGCAGGGACAATGCCCTGGTGGCCATTACGGCCGATTACCTAGGGCTACTCCCGGCCTCCCAGGTAACTGAGACCAGAGTCCCAGCACCTCAAAAAGGAATCCATCCTTGCGTGTTTTCAGTTTCCTGACAACAACCATATTTTGCAGGGGAGATTCTCGAGGCGGGAGGCCGAGCCTGCAGCGACTAGCCAACAAGGGGCAGCGGGGCCCCGTGGGATGAAAAGAAGTGAAGTCCGGACTGAGGCGCCGGCGCAAAGGTATAGCGCGCCTTCTTATTCCCAGGTGTTATTCCTTCAAGGCATATTAACACTCGTGCTCTGTTCAGGACAAAGAGACCTCGCTGGACTATGTCCGGAGAGGTTGCCAATCGCGCCTCCACCAGCCAGGCTCCAAGGCCCGGACCGGAGGCGGAGGCGAACACAAGGCATGCACCAGACGCTCCTCCGACAGAGGACGCGGACAGGCTGTCTGCCACCCATTCCGAGGTGGAGAGTGCCATGAACCACAGGCGTCGCTGGACAGTTCTTCGCGACTCCTGTTTCTCCCAAGAGGCGTTGGACGCCTTCAATTCGGGAGATGCATATCTCCGTGCCGCTCAAAATGGTCTAGCCAGAGCCACGGAGCAATATGTAAAAGACATACAGGTGAGAAAATTTTAATGGTTATATATACCAGTAGCCCCCGAGACTTGAAGCAGTGAGAATAATTGATTTAAGGATCAAGTAATGTGCAGGTTCTTTCAGAGAAGAATACCCAATTGTCCCAGGAGTTAAAAGAGTGCCAAGCCCAACTTGAGGCCACACTGGCCGCGACATGGGGGCCCGAGGAGACCCCCTCTGGTAATATATGCTTCAAAAAGATAAGTGTGAAGTGCGGCATATGTGCAAATCTGACAAATGAAATTGCAGATGGTGCCGGACTAGATCCGGAAAAGCAACAACTCCTATGCCAGCTAAAGGTTGGCGAGAGCGTGCTGACAAAGGTGAGGCGGGAGAAGAATGATCTTCAGGACGCCAACACCAAGCTGGGTGTTGAACTGAAAGATGTTCGTGCCCAGCTGTCAGACTCCGTTAAGGAGAATCAGCTGCTTCAACACGGCATATTTAGTAAGTGCTTAAACGAACTTTGAAAAAGGAGTTCGGCGAGGAAGTCGACTAACAGAGTAATGTCTGTAGGTATGCTAACAGGTCGTCCTGCAGAGGAGATGCCCGGTTCTACGGGTGACCTTCTTCCCGAGCTCTCGCAACTACACGAGCGAGTTCGGCGGGTGATGCAAGGCATTGCCCAGGCCTTGTGGCCCTCCGTCTCCATGCCCGAAGGCCTTGGAGAGCTTGCAGAGAAGCTTAAGGGAGTGCGGCGGCGCTTCCGATTATGGAAGATATCGGCTTGCCGTCAAGGTGCTAGGGAGGCCTGGGCCATGGTAAAGACGCGATACACAAAGGCTCACCCGAACCACATGGCCGAGGCTGGACCTATGGGGCCCGATGGGAAGGAGATCCCTGTAAGCTTAGTATACGGCCAAGTAGAATTGGCCGCAAAGTATTCCCAGCAGGACTGTAAATTAGACAGCCCGTTAGACGGTATTGAAGAGGAATACAATCAGTCAGAATGACTATGTAATTTTAATTGACATGTGTAATGTCTTCTAGCTGGATTGTAGATCGTTTGTCATGGCCGACCTTTTCGCTTCAACCTCGGGACCTGACGGTTCGGAGTGTCTCCGAATACCCATAAGGTTATGTAAGAACCGGGGTATGCGTGGAGACCAGACGTAGGGGTCATTAGTGCTTTAACAGACAAGTGCCCAACTAGTTATGTTATATTACATGGTTAGTAAGAAACATCTTCCAGGGAGAATAGTTCCGTTAGGGGTTCCTTTCCTTGGGAGGCATGCCCTAAAGTGCATGTCCATACTGCGAAAAGGGACGCAGAAAAAATCATCTGGGGGCGCATAAATAATTAAGTTAAAAGATCATCTTTAGTTCACCGACCGAATATTCCCTTAAGAACACTAGCTTTCGGCTTCACCCAGTCTGAGGTACACATTCGGCTGACCTGGCAGTAACAATCACAGAGGTGCTCCCTTTACCACCTAGCCGAACAATCGGGAACGTAGGGGTAAGCATAGGAGCCAGCTAACCCAGCTTTGCCAAAACTTAAGTCATATCGATGCATATAATGGTGAATAAAGGTACATGCGGAAGTGTGACACATGTGTTGGGCATGAAGCCCATATGAATAAGCTTCTGTTGAAAGAAGCCCCCAGGTTTAATGAGCGCGGGTAGCGCATCACTTATTGAGCCTTTAACGGCTATAATAGAAAGTAAGGGGAGAAGGAGAAAAATGTAAGACAGAAAGTATAAAAAATGGACAGAGGAAGGAGACGAACACAGAGTCAGGCGCTAGGCATAGAATCTTCGGAGACAGGCTGCGTTCCATGGGTTCGGCTCGAGTCGGTTATCCGATGCGTCTCACAGGCGGTATGCTCCACCAGTCAGGACTTGGTCAATGATGAAGGGACCTTCCCACTTGGGCTTGAGTTTGTCCTTTTTCTTGTCCGGTAGGCGTAGAACTAATTCGCCAATGTTGTAATTTTTGGCCCGTACTTCTCTGCTTTGATATCTTCGAGCCTGCTGTTGATAGAATGCGGAACGGGCTTTTGCCACGTCGCGCTCCTCCTCCAAGGCGTCCAAACTGTCCTGCCGGTCAAGCTCGGCTTCTCTTTCTTCGTACATGCGCACTCGAGGCGAGTCATGAATTATGTCGCAGGGCAAAACTGCCTCCGCGCCGTACACCATGAAGAATGGTGTGTATCCGGTGGTGCGATTCGGTGTGGTCCGCATCCCCCAGAGTACGGAGTCGAGCTCCTCTACCCAGTGCGTGTTAGATTCCTTAAGGGACCGCACTAATCTGGGTTTGATGTTGCTCATGATAAGACCATTTGCATGTTCGACATGTCCGTTAGTTTGTGGGTGATAGACGGAAGCATAATCGAGCTTGATGCCCATGTTTTTGCACCAGATTTTTACCTCATCGGCCGTAAAGTTCGTGCCGTTATCAGTGGTGATGCTACGGGGGACGCCATAACGGTGTACAACCCCAGATATGAAGTCTATCACCGGTCCGGATTCGGCCGTCTTATCAGGCTTGGCTTCTATCCATTTGGTGAACTTATCCACCATGACGAGTAAGTATATTTTCTTGTGGGTTCCACCTTTAAGGGGTCCCACCATGTTAAGCCCCCAGACCGCAAAGGGCCAAGTTATGGGGATAGTTTGGAGGGCGATGGGTGGCATATGGCTTTGGTTTGCAAAAAGCTGGCAATCGATGCATCGTTGGACTAAGTCCTGAGCATCTGCCCGGGCCGTCGGCCAATAAAAGCATATACGGAAAGCCTTGCTTACAAGGGACCGAGCTGCAGCGTGATGACCACCGAGTCCGGCATGAATTTTAGCCAGCAAGTTCCGCCCTTCTTATTCGGAGATGTACCTTTGAAGGACTCCTGTAGTGCTTTTCTTATAAAGCTCTCCCTCATGGACTTTATAGGTTTTAGATCTCCGCACTATGCAGCGTGCCTCGCTTTGGTCCTCTGGGAGTTCCTGCCTAGTAAGGTAGGCTAGGAATGGTTCTGTCCATGGGGCGATGACGGCCATTATTACGTGGGCTGAAGGTGTGACTTAATTGGCTGAGCCTCCGATTGTGTCTGATTGTTCGGCATCGGGCAGTGCGGTTGAGTCCGGCATGTTATTGCCAGATTCCCCTTCCCATACTACGGATGGCTTGAACAACCTTTCCAAGAAGATGTTGGGGGGATTTGCATCGCGTTTTGCGCCGATGCGTGCCAGGACATCTACCGCCTGATTGTTCTCCCGGGCTATATGATGAAATTCGAGCCCTTCGAACTGAGCTGACAATTTAGGATGGCGTTGCGATAAGCTGCCATTTTTGGATCCTTGGCATCGAAGTCTCCATTTATTTGGGATATTGTGAGGTTCGAATCCCCTCGCACCTCTAGGCATTGAATGCCCATGGATACTGCCATCCGGAGACCATGTAAAAGGGCCTCATATTCGGCTGCATTGTTGGAGTCTGTGTACATAAACTAGAGTATGTATTGAACTATGTCTCCCGTGGGGGACGTCAAAACGACGCCAGCCCCTAGACCGTCCAACATTTTAGATCCGTCGAAATGCATGATCCAGTTTGAATATGTGCCGTACTCTTTAGGGAGCTCGGCCTCCGTCCATTCTGTGACGAAGTCGGCCAAAACTTGCGACCTAATAGCTCGTCGTGGCTTATAAGTTATGTCAAATGGGAGGAGCTCGATGGCCCATTTTGCAATCCGACCCGTTGCATCGCGGTTGTTTATAATATCGTTGAGTGGTACTTCGGAGGCTACTGTTATCGAACACTCTTGAAAGTAGTGTCGCAGCTTCCGGGACGCCATGAATACCGTGTATGCAATCTTTTGATAATGCGGGTACGGTGATTTGCATGGAGTGAAGACAGTGGACACATAGTAGACCGGCTTTTGAAGGGGGAATTTGTGTCCGTCCGTTTCTCGTTCGACAACGAGCACTGTGCTTACAACCTGATGGGTTGCTGCAACGTACAATAGCATTGGTTCGCCAATGTTTGGCGCGGCCAGGACTGGGTTTGTTGCCAATATGGCCTTTATATCATTGAGTCCAGCCGTGGCGGCATCCGTCCACTCGAAGTGTTCGGTGCATCGAAGGAGGCGGTAGAGAGGTAGTGCCTTTTCTCCCAGGCGGGAGATAAAGCGGCTTAGAGCCGCCACGCATCCTGTTAATTTTTGTATTTGTTTGAGGTCCTTTGGGATATCCAATTGTGACAGAGCTCGGATCTTGGCTGGATTTGCTTCAATTCCTCTACCGGATACAATGAAGCCCAAGAGCTTTCTGGCTGGAACGCCGAAAACGCATTTTTCCAGGTTGAGCTTGATGTCATATGCTCGGAGATTATCAAATGTGAGCCTCAAGTCATCTACTAGAGTTTCAACATGTCTTGTTTTTACGACCACATCATCTACGTATGCCTCCACTGTTTTGCCGATCTGGTTTGCCAGACATGTCTGAATCATGCGCTGATATGTTGCGCCGGCGTTTTTGAGCCCGAAGGGCATTGTATTGAAGCAGAATGGGTCGTATGGTGTGATGAATGCCGTTGCGGCTTGGTCTAACTCTGCCATCTTAATTTGATGATAGCTGGAGTATGCGTCGAGGAAACACAACGAATCGTGTCCTGCAGTAGCGTCGATAATTTGATCGATGCGGGGGAGGGGGAAGGGATCCTTTGGGCAAGCCTTGTTAAGGTCTTTAAAATCAACGCACAGACGCCAGGATTTATCCTTCTTTCGTACCATCACCAAGTTTGCTAGCCAGTCCGGATGTTTTATATCTCTGATGAATCCAGCCTCCAATAGCTTGGCTAGCTCCTCTCCCATGGCCTGTCTCTTAGGTTCGGAGAAACGCCGAAGAGCTTGTTTGACAGGTTTGAATCCTTTTAGGATATTTAAGCTGTGTTCGGCCAGCCTGCGTGGGATTCCTGGCATGTCTGAAGGGTGCCAGGCGAAAATGTCCCAGTTCTCCCGTAGGAATTCTCGTAGTGCGGCGTCTACATCAGGGTTTAATTGTGCCCCGATGGAAGGTGTCTTGTTGGGGTCCGTTGGATGGACCTGGAATTTGACTATTTCGTCTGCTGGTTTAAAGGAAGTGGACTTGGATCTTTTGTCGAGTATCACATCGTTCTTATTCACCGTGGAGCGCAACACAGTCAGTTCCTCAGCCGCTAGGGCTTCGGATAGTGCCTCAAGGGCCAGTGCGGCTGTCTTATTTTCGGCGCGGAGTGCTATGTCCGGATCACTAGCGAGAGTGATAATTCCATTCGGTCCGGGCATCTTGAGCTTCATGTACCTGTAATGGGGTATTGCTTGGAAGATTGTAAACGCTTCGCGCCCTAGCAGAGCGTGGTATCCGCTACTGAACGGGGCCACCTGAAACGTGACCTCTTCGGACCTGTAATTATCCGGCGTGCCGAACACCACATCTAGTGTGATTTTTCCTGTACAACACGCTTCCCGACTGGGGATTATTCCTCTAAAGGTTGTGCTCCTTCGCTGAATGCGGTTCCAGTCTATTCCCATTTTTCGAAGGGTTTCCTCGTAAATGAGGTTCAATCCGCTGCCTCCATCCATGAGTACCTTGGTGAGGCGAAAGCCGTCCACTATTGGACTGAGGACCAGTACGGCTGGTGCTCGGGCTGTTTGGAATTTAGGTTCATCACTGGCATTAAAAGTAATAGCCGTGTCACTCCATGGGTTTATTGTTGCTACTTGGTAGACTTCAGCGAGGTTGCGGAGTGTTCTTTTTCGCATATTATTTGATGCGAAAGTCTCGAAGACTGTTAAGACTGTACTGGTGACCCTGGGGTGGCTTTCTGCGGCCTCCGAAATTAGGAGATCTTCACCAATTTTGGCCACTTGCCGGAGTATCCAACATGCTCTAAGGCTATGAGTTGCCGTGGCGCCCTCTGTACTGTGAATTTTACAGGGTCCATTAAGCCATCCTTCCAGTACGGTTCCATGCCATGTAGAGGGTTTTTGTTTTTTGGTGTTTAACCCGGGTGTCTGTCGATGATGTACCCTTTTATTTCGGACGGGGTTTCTATTTAGGGCCGGATTATCCCAAAATTTTATTTTGGTTTTCCAGGCGCTTTCCAACGCACAGTACTTTTGTACTATGGACGCCAAGTCAGCAAAGCGTGTAATATCACGACGCCTTATGGCGTTGAGGATTCCCTTGTCCGTGCAATTATTGCAGAAGATTGAGATTGTGTCTTCCTTGTGGCACTCCTTTATCCTGTTCATAACCAGGAGGAATCTAGCCCAGTAATGATGTACTGTTTCTTCAGGTTGTTGCCTGATTTGGGATAGATCGCTTTTGTTCGGGTGGGCGGGTGTTATTTAATCTGAAACCTCACTCAATCTGAGACTCAGAGGCCAAGGAGTTTCCGAACTCTGAAGTTTGGGCTCCTGGATGTTGTCCAATGAATCTAGCCCATCGCCTGATTCTAAGTTCAAGTCTTGAATTATATCCTTCCCTCCGCGAATATCCGGCTTGGAGGTATCAGGAATCCGGACGTAGTTAGTCCTTAAGATAGATGAAGGGTCGCCGCACTGCTCCTCTACCACGACAACGTGATGGGTGACTTGGGGAGAGTTAATTTCTCTTAGATCGGGTTTAGGCCCAACCTGGTCGTAATCCGTAGCGACTCCCAGGGCGGCGATGCGATCCAAGAGCTTGTTCATGGAAGAGAGCTCCATTGGATCTAACTGCTCGGTGAGCTCCGAGCTGACATGAAGATTGCTTTTGATGACCCGAGAGGTCATCGTCGGCGTACCAGCCGAACAGGCGGTCATAAGAAAACACCTAGCCAGAGAGTTTGGCCGACAGCCAAAGCTCCCTTGGAGACGGTGCCGTCTTTAAAGACGGGGAGAGGCATCCTTCCTGATTGCGACGACATAGAGGAACTCTCAATGAAAGCACCAATGTCGGTGTCAAAACCGGCGGATCTCGGGTAGGGGGTCCCGAACTGTGCCTCTAGGAAGATGGTAACAGGAGACAAGGGACACGATGTTTTACCCAGGTTCGGGCCCTCTCGATGGAGGTAAAACCCTACGTCCCGCTTGATTAATATTGATGATATGGGTAGTACAAGAGTAGATCTACCACGAGATCAAGGAGGCTAAACCCTGGAAGCTAGCCTATGGTATGATTGTTGTTAGTCCTATGGACTAAAACCCTCCGGTTTATATAGGCACCGGAGAGGGCTAGGGTTACACAGAGTCGGTTACAATGGGAGGGGATCTACATATCCGTATTGCCAAGCTTGACTTCCACGCCAAGGAAAGTCCCTTCCGGACACGGGACGAAGTCTTCAATCTTGTATCTTCATAGTCCTGGAGTCCGGCTGAAGGTATAGTCCGGCTATCCGGACACCCCCTGTCGGGGCGGACGGTGTCCCCCGCGAGCACCTATGGGGCCGGAGCCCCTTTCGTTGTCCGGTGAGGGGGGCGGAGGAAGCACGGAGAGCAGATCGAGGCGAGCACACGGGCGGTTTACCCAGGTTCGGGCCGCGATGGACGCGTAAAACCCTACTCCTGCTTGGTTGTATTGAACTGGGGAGCTCGGGAGCTTGGAGAGCTAGCTGCACCGAGCGTATGGCTGTCTGGATTCCGAAACCCCGAACCCCCGAACCCCCCTCTACGTTGCACACGGGCCTCCTTTTATAGCGCAAAGGGGTCACCGACAGGTGTCAACGTAAGAGAAAGGGGTAAAAGTGTAAAAGGGGTGGAAGTTGTAACAGTGCGGGAACAGTGGCGCTACAGTGCGGCACAGTGTTATCATACCTACTTCTGACAGTAGGGGACAAGGGCATTAAAAGCCCGTCACGGTCGCCTGGACAGCACCGGGGCGGACCGTTAGGTGCGCCACCGCTCGCCACGATGGTGGCTGCATGCCACCGCATACCCCAGGCTGCGCGGTGCCCCGCCACGTGCCCTTGGGGGGGAAGCCCCGGAGCGACGCGTGGGCGGGCGAGCTGGAGCGCAGTCCTGAGGTGGCGATTTGCCGCGGCAAGTGGCTTGCCGCGGGGGTCGTCTTCCTGTGCCTGATAGCTTGCCGGCTATCAGGCCTTGCCGGGGCGCATGGCGCGCCGCGGCGGGCCTCTCTTGTGGTGCCTGGGTTCGGCCTTCCCGACAAGCTCCTCTTGTCGGGGTCTCGATCTTCTGTCTCTTATACTTTGTTCTTGGATGGTATTACATGGGCTCAGTCGTCCCGGCAAGCTCCTCTTGCCGGGGTCTTGTCTTCTTGGCCCGGCAAGCTCCTCTTGCCGGGGGCCTTGTCTTGAATGCTTGGTCTTCTCTTGGCGCTTCCTGGGCGGGCCTCGCCGCAGGGTGCTACAACTGCCCGTGCACAAGTCTGGGGTACTAAGGTACCCCTACTTTAGTACACCGACAGGAGCCCCCGGGCCTGGGCCACACACGGTGCCGAGCGTCGTTGGGCCCGGCCCTAACAGTGCACGGGCACGCGTGGCCTTGGTCGCGCTGCTCCTTAACTCCGCATCCGTCGCACCTTCCCCAGGCGGCGCGCGCTTATCGCGGCGTCGTGGGGGCGAAACGCCCGTTCCCTCTTTAAGTGGAGGGAGGTGCGGAGGCGCGGCTCGATAAATGAACGGGGGTGAGGCGCGGCTTTCGAGGCGTCCGTTCCCCATAATCACGGGATGGGGAGAGGTCGTCCCACCCGTCGCCTCGGTTCTGCGCGCCCACCACGCGGTCCTCATGCACTCGGAGTCGCGGCGGCGGAGGCAGGGAGTCGGGCCGGCGCGGGTCGATGCAGTGGGTCGGCCCCAGTCGCCTGCCCTGCCTCCGCTTCTATTGGAGGAGCGAGGCGGCCGCGTTCCCACTCCGCCCCTTTATAAGGAGCGAAAGGGGGCGACGGAAACCCGCACTCCATCTCCTTCCTCCTTCTGCTTCTGGTTTCCTTCCCCCATCTGCGATGGAGGGGGGGAACCCTGGTTCTTCTTCGGTTGCCGCGAGGGTGTCTGCTAGGCAACGCGCCCCTCCTCCCCTTGCGCCCGCGGCGGCGGAGCCGGTCGTCAGGGGAAGAGGGAGAGGGCGAGGTCGTCGACGAGGTCGTGGACGGGGCCGAGGCGCTCGGGGCGGACGGATCGGTGCGCCGTCCTTGCCTCCGCCAGCGGCTCCGTTCCTTCCCGCGGTCCATCTCGGGGACGACCCCCGTGAGTTCATTATCAGGCTGCGCCGGGCGCCTCGTCGCCGCCTCCGGCTTCCCGCTCCATTCGCGAACGTGTTGGAGGTGGAGCAGCCTGAGACGCTAAACCTGCGCATGAGGGGCTGCGGGATCAGTGGGACGCGAGTCCACGTCGAGTCCCGAGCCCCCGGCGTGGTGTGTCTGGGCCGCGGGTGGAAGACGTTCGCCTGGATCCACAGCTTGACGGAGGGGTTCACCCTCCACTTTAAGCTAGTGGGGGAGGACCTCCTCTCCGTCAAGGCCTTCCGGGGCTTCGGCATCCGGGCCCGGTGCTGCGAAGATAGCTCCTCCGACAGCGAAGGCTCCTCCTCGAGCGAGAGTGACGAGGAGGGGAGCGACAGCGACGACGAGGGGAGCAGCCGCCGGGATGACGGGTCCGACTAGGCGTCGGTCGCAGCTCCGTGTGGCACCGGCGGCCCCATCGTCCGCGCCGGGCTCCATGAACTCCCCGGGGTCGTCTCCTTGGGCGACTGGCGTAGGGGGGCTGCTGAGGAGGACAGAGGGCGGGCGTCGAAGGCCGCGAAGTCGGAGTACGGGCCGACTTCGATGGCTGGCTGACGCTCCGGTGCCTCGTGTTCCAGATGCGCCCCAGACGCCGTCATCACCCTTGCTCTCGGTGACGACCACCGGGGTCTTCTCTTTGGCCCGGCAAGCTCCTCTTGCCGGGGGCTTGATCTCCTCGGGCGGCCGGAGTGGCGAGGCTGGGGAAGAGGAAGAGGCTGGCGGCAAGGCCGCTGCCTCATCTTCCAGCTCTGCCTCCGGCGCCCCCGTCTTCTTCAGCCTCCGGAGACCCCCGGGCGGAGCCCCCGGATCTTCTCTTGGTGCCTTCTGCCACCCGTAGCTCGCCTAGGTGCCCCCTTCGCCCTCTTCGCCTACTTGCCCTACCTCCTGAGGAGAGAGACAAGAAAGGGATTACGGGCACCTTATCTCTTTTCAGCTTGTAAGCCCTCGGGCCTTAGTTGCGTCTAAGCCTTGTAATCCCTTCTTTCATGTTTTTCATTCTCTCTGAACTGTACCTGAGTGGAATGTTTTTAATGAAAAGGGGATGTTTGCCGGATCATTTGTCTCGCGGGTGGAAACCGCGGTAAGGAACGAATCCTTTACATCGTTAAGATAGACAGTTTCTCGCCCGGCAACAGGCCCAGCCGCTCCCCCGCACTGCTCGACCTTTCTCACGCCCTTGGCGGAGGCGGGGAGCAGGCGGGTTCCGGTCCCTCGCTTCCCTCCCCCTTGCTGCCGCGGCTGCTATCGAAACGGGCCCCAGGAACGCGCTCTGGGGCTTGCCGCTAAGAGAGCACGGTAGCTTTTCAGGAGGAAAGGAGGCTTTCAAATTCCACAGTCCATAAGAGAATGCATGATGAGGGATGCAAAAACTTATCTGAGGTTGCAGCCTCCGGCGACTCTGGCTCGCCGGGGCGTAGGTGTTGGCTCGTCCTTCTCCTCTTCCTTGTCCTTGAGCGGCCCGGCAAGGACATTCAATTCCTGCGAGCCAAAGGGAAAGGACGGGAAAAAGACGCGGACTCGACCTCTAAGTTAGGGGTTAGCGACAGTTAGGAACTGACAACCCTAACCAAGGACGAGACTCTGACTCAGCATGCATGCTAAAATCTAGGGCGCCAGCGCTTCTTTATCTTCGGCCAGGGGCTTCGCCTGGCTTTGTACGAGGGCTTACATGCAACATCGGCAAGGCCTGCACAAACCGGTGGTTGCCGGAGCGGATCACGGCAACCGCGCCTTATGGGCGAAACTTGCGAAGATGCTCTATGTTCCCAGGAGTTGCTCACTGGTAGTCCCTCTTCGGTCTTGAGGCGGACAGCGCCGGGCCTCGCGACTCGTCTCACCCGATAAGGGCCTTCCTGCTTCGGCGTCGACTTGTTATAATTCTTGGCCGACTGAACGTGCCTAAGAACAAGGTCTCCTAACAGGGCAACTTTATCTGATGCCAGGGGCTTCGCCTGGCTTTGTACAAGGGGTTACATGCAGCAGCGGCAAGGCCTGTACAAACCGATGGTTGCCGGAGCGGATCACGGCAACCGCGCCTTAGGGGCGAAACTCGCGAAGATGCTCTATGTTCCCAGGAGTTGCTCACTGGTAGGCCCTCTTCGGTCTTGAGGCGGACAGCGCCGGGCCTCGCGACTCGTCTCACCCGATAAGGGCCTTCCTGCTTCGGCGTCGACTTGTTATAATTCTTGGCCGACTGAACGTGCCTAAGAACAAGGTCGCCTAACAGGGCCACTTTATCTGATGCCAGGGGCTTCGCCTGGCTTTGTACAAGGGGTTACATGCAGCAGCGGCAAGGCCTGTACAAACCGATGGTTGCCGGAGCGGATCACGGCAACCGCGCCTTATGGGTGAAACTTGCGAAGATGCTCTATGTTCCAGGAGTTGCTCACTGGTACGCCTTCTTCGGTCTCGAGGCGGACAGCGCCAGGCCTCGTGACTTGTCTCACCCGATAAGGTCCTTCCCACTTTGGCGTCAACTTGTTGGAATCCTTGGCCGACTGAGTGCGCCGAAGAACAAGGTCGCCCTCTTCGAGACTCCTGGCCTTGACCTTGCGGCTATGGTAGCGACGCAAGGCTTGCTGGTATCGAGCAGCTCGTACCGCAGCCTGGAGACGTCCTTCCTCAAGGAGCAGCGCGTCATCTTGGCGCAGCTGCTCTTGCTCGAGCTCGTCATAAGCGAGAACCCGAGGAGATCCGTATACGAGTTCCGTGGGGATAACTGCTTCCGCTCCATAGACTAGAGCAAAGGGTGTCTGTCCGGTGGCTCGACTCGGTGTCGTTCTGATTGACCAAAGAGCCGCCGGCAGCTCCTCAATCCAATTTCTTCTGCACTTGCGTAGCCTGTCGAAGGTCCTGGTCTTGAGTCCGCGCAGCACTTCAGCGTTGGCCCTTTCTGCTTGACCGTTGCTCCTGGGGTGAGCAACCGAAGCGAAACAGACCTTGGCGCCGAGATCCTGGGCGTATTGCATGAAGGCGCGACTTGTGAATTGTGTCCCGTTGTCGGTGATGATTCTGTTGGGGATTCCGAAACGGCAGACGATCGACCGGAGGAACTTGACTGCTGACTGCGCGGTCACCTTCCTCACTGGCTCCACTTCTGGCCACTTCGTGAACTTGTCGATTGCAACGTACAAGTACTCGAAGCCCCCGGCGGCTCGGGGAAAAGGGCCGAGGATATCGAGCCCCCAGACCGAGAAGGGCCAGGATAAAGGGATTGTTTGGAGAGCTTGAGCTGGCTGATGAGTCTGTTTTGCATGGAACTGGCACGCTTCACACTTGGTTACTAGTGCAGTTGCATCTTGGAGGGCTTCTTGCCAGAAGAACCCTTGCCGGAAGGCTTTCCCGACAAGTGCTCTTGCGCCAATGTGATGGCCGCATATGCCTCCGTGTATCTCTGCCAACAGCTTCTGTCCGTCTTCCCTGGAGATGCACTTCAATCTGACACCGTTGAGTCTCCTTCTGTACAGCTCGTTGTCCACGAACTGGTACATACTTGACTGCCTGGTGATCTTCTCCATCTCTTCTGGGTCGTCGGGAAGTTCTCCAGTTTGCAGAAAACGGACGATCTGCTGCGCCCATGCCGGAGCCCGGGGCTCGACGGCAAGGACTAAAGGCATGAAGGCCGCTGCGGGGACCCCGGCTTCTACGGCAAGAACCTCTGGTTCCGCCAGAGCCGGTGATCCCCCGGCAAGCTTGCCGGGGCAAAGCTTGTCGGGAACCCCCGCTTCAACTGGACAGATCCTCGGATCCGCAGGAGCGGACTGTTCCTCAGCGTTCAGACTGCTGATCTGCTTGCCGGAGCAAGGCTTATCGGGGACACCTGCTTCGACTGGACGGATCCTGGGATCCGCAGGAGCGGGCTGTCCCCCGGCGTTCTGGTTGTTGATCTTGGGGACCTTGGCGGCGGTCTCAGGAAGGTTCGCCTGCAAGTAATCGCCGGAGACCAACTTCCTTTTCTTGGACTGCCCAACTGATGGTGTAACGGATGGTTGAGTCAGCTTGAGTAAGAAGGTACCTGGTTCCACAGGTAACTTCAATGAAGCGCACTTCGAAAGGCCATCTGCTATCTCATTCTGAGCTCTCGGGACGTGCTCCATTTGCAGCCCTTCAAAGTGTTCTTCCAGCTTCCTCACTTCATCTACATAAGCTTCCATCAGAGGGCTCTGGTAGCTCTTGTTGACTTGCCGGACCACCAGTTGAGAATCTCCCCGCACAATCAGCTTTCTGATCCCAAGTTCGGCCGCAATCCTGAGGCCGGCGAGCAAGCCTTCATACTCAGCAGTATTGTTGGTTGCTTGCTCTCTTGGGAAGTGCATCTGGATAACATACTTGAGGTGCTCTCCGGTGGGCGCGATGAGTACCACGCCAGCACCGGCGCCTTGCAGCGAGAAGGCACCATCGAAGTACATTACCCACTCGCTTGTTGCTTCTTGTACGGGCGCGCTTGTTTCTTGGGCTTCTTCCCCCCGGGGGCTTCAGCGGCAAGTGTGTCCTTCTCTGCCGCGGCTGCTACATCCCGGTAGATCTTGTCGGCGCAGATAAGCGCGTCCTTTTTGTCGCCATGGACAGTGATGACGCTTATCGGCCCCGGCATCTTGAGTACGTTGTAGGCGTGGTGGGAAGCTGCCATGAACTTGGCGAGAGCGGGACGGCCGAGGATCCCATTGTATGGTAACGGGATATCAGCGACGTCGAACGTGATGCGCTCAGTCCTGAAGTTGAGCTCGCCGCCGAAGGTCACAGGCAGAGTAACCTTCCCCTTGGGCTTGCTCCTCCCCGGGTTGATTCCTTGGAAAGAACCGGTCTCTTCGAGCTCGCCGTCTGGGATCTGGAGTTTCTTGATCACAGCGGAGGAGATCAAGTTCAGCCCGGCCCCGCCGTCTACCAACATTTTGGTGACCTTGAGGTTGCGGATGGTGGGTGAGACCAGCATCGGCAAGCACCCGACCGCGGTTGTGCGGTCGGGGTGATCCTCAAGATCGAAAATGATGGGCGTGCTGGACCATTTGAGGAGCCTGCGCGACTCCACGGGCGGCTCTGCTGCGTTCACCTCTCGCACCCACTGCTTAAGCTGGCGGTGGGAGGTGTGCAGAGAGGCGCCGCCGTCAACGCATAGGACCTCCGTGGCCTTCTGGAACTCCTGCTCGCTGTTATCTTCGTCTTCCATGTCTTCGTCGTCGTCTTCTTCATCCCCGTCGCGGCCCCGGGGAGGCCGATCGCCTTGCCGCTGCTTGGCCTTGCCGCGGCGTCCTCCCCGGCCGATGGGCGGCCGCTTCTTGCTTGGTTCGCCACCTCCACCCTGGGCCTTCCCCTTGTCGCGCCTCTCATACTCAGCCTTCTGCTGCACGACGAGGTACTCGACGCTTTTGCAGTTGGAGAGATCGTGGCCCTTGGTGCGGTGGATCTTGCAGTATTGCTTGTCGGAGCCGTCCTGCTTGTCGGCTGCCGCCACAAGGGCGGGCTCCTTGCCGGAGCCGCCAGCCTGTGTTTGCTTGGCGGGAGCCTCCTTGCCGGACTCCTCGACGGCGAGCACCTCTTTCCTGTTCTTCCTCCTATTATTCCGCCGCTGGCTTCTCTTCGCCGGGGCGGTGTCTTCTGCTTCTGCACCGGGGAGTGCATGGTGGTTGCACCCCCGGCGGTCTTGTCGCTGTCGGCCTTCGTCTTCTCGACCTGCCGTGGCCGTGAGGTCGCCGGCTGCTGCGGCGTGTCGTTGTTGGCGAAGGCGATCAGGCTCTGGATGGTGGCCCTCCAGCCTTCGGCCTTGTCAGCCGCTGGAGGGTAGTCGAGGAGCAGTTGCGCTCTCGCGAGCGCTTCTGCCGGAGTGGAGGGGAGCGGGGGCGAGTGGCGCGAGGAGCGGGATACGCTCGGACTCCTAACAATGTTAGAAAGAGCGGGGTCCCTCCCCGGCGCCTTCGCCTTGCCCGCGTCCGGACGGGGGCCCGGGGCGTCCCGTGAACCTCCAGTTTGCCCTTGGTCCAGCAAGCGGATGCCACCCCCTGTGGCATGGCGCTGCTGGGTCGTCGTTTGTCGGGTCGGATGCGACACGCCCTCGGAGGCCGAGGCTCGGTCGTCCGCCCTGTTCTTGGATTTGGTGGCACCGCGAGTGTTCTCGCCGGTGGCCACCCCTCCGACGGCGTCTCCCCCGCCCACCGTTGGCTCCGGTAGCGGTGGGAGAGACGCGGACGGGCCCGCGACCTCCGAAGCCTTCTTCTTCGGGGCCATGGTGTTGATGAAGCTAGCGAATTCGGAAAAGCTGACGAAGAGCGCGCTCGCGCGAACGCCGGATCTGATCCGCACAACCTCGACGCAGCCCCCTACCTGGCGCGCCAAAGATGTCGGGGCAGACGGTGTCCCCCGCGAGCACCTATGGGGCCGGAGCCCCTTTCGTTGTCCGGTGAGGGGGGCGGAGGAAGCACGGAGAGCAGATCGAGGCGAGCACACGGGCGGTTTACCCAGGTTCGGGCCGCGATGGACGCGTAAAACCCTACTCCTGCTTGGTTGTATTGAACTGGGGAGCTCGGGAGCTTGGAGAGCTAGCTGCACCGAGCGTATGGCTGTCTGGATTCCAAAACCCCGAACCCCCGAACCCCCCTCTACGTTGCACACGGGCCTCCTTTTATAGCGCAAAGGGGTCACCGACAGGTGTCAACGTAAGAGAAAGGGGTAAAAGTGTAAAAGGGGTGGAAGTTGTAACAGTGCGGGAACAGTGGCGCTACAGTGCGGCACAGTGTTATCATACCTACTTCTGACAGTAGGGGACAAGGGCATTAAATGCCCGTCACGGTCGCCTGGACAGCACCGGGGCCGACCGTTAGGTGCGCCACCGCTCGCCACGATGGTGGCTGCATGCCACCGCATACCCCAGGCTGCGCGGTGCCCCGCCACGTGCCCTTGGGGGGAAAGCCCCGGAGCGACGCGTGGGCGGGCGAGCTGGAGCGCAGTCCTGAGGTGGCGATTTGCCGCGGCAAGTGGCTTGCCGCGGGGGTCGTCTTCCTGTGCCTGATAGCTTGCCGGCTATCAGGCCTTGCCGGGGCGCATGGCGCGCCGCGGCGGGCCTCTCTTGTGGTGCCTGGGTTCGGCCTTCCCGACAAGCTCCTCTTGTCGGGGTCTCGATCTTCTGTCTCTTATACTTTGTTCTTGGATGGTATTACATGGGCTCAGTCGTCCCGGCAAGCTCCTCTTGCCGGGGTCTTGTCTTCTTGGCCCGGCAAGCTCCTCTTGCCGGGGGCCTTGTCTTGAATGCTTGGTCTTCTCTTGGCGCTTCCTGGGCGGGCCTCGCCGCAGGGTGCTACAACTGCCCGTGCACAAGACTGGGGTACTAAGGTACCCCTACTTTAGTACACCGACACCCCCTAATCCAGGACTCCCTCACCAGTCTTTTCATCCAATTGTAGATTGCTTAGATCTCGATATGCCAAAAGTAATCGCATGAAATATACAGTAAAAGCCAGTGTGATGTGTTTGGCTACAACTAGTCTGACTACACGTCCTCATATAAGATATCAAGGATGCACCGTCTTACCAGATTAACCGTTCGACTTACCCATGCAGTGTGGGAAGAAAGAAGTATTGGGACTGCGTATCCAAGCAATTGATGCCATGGGCTCCTTCGTACAACCTTGTAAGTGAAAAAGAAGTTGCAGTGTGCCTGTACAAAGAACTAGCATAAGTTCAATTACCTGCTTCTCGGAATTTTAGTTAGCCACTTATTGCAAAATTGTTCAATTATGTTGCTTGGCTTAATTTAGTTTGCTACTGATTACGTAATGGCACAGCCTGTTAATCATATTGTAGACTGCGCCTATCTATGTGTTTGATACTTACTGTTAAGAATTACCTGTTTGTCTTAACTTAAATATCTACTTGTTTGTTTAACTGCTTTGCTGTTGCAACAACGGGTTACAATGATGTTAATAACTACTTTTCAGCATCCAATTGGAACTCTTTAATTCCTTGTTTGTTTAACTGGTTTGCTGTTATAACTCCCAGTTGAGATGTTTTGCTAACTTCAACTTTTCTAAATCCAATCGGAACTTTAATGGAAAAACAGGTTAGCCTAAGATCAAAGAGCGAGGTCCCCATGGACGTTGCATCATCCCACAGCAGTGGCACCGGACCAATCGTGCGTTATGAATTGCCAACTGCTGATGCTCTAGAGGCTAAACTAGTGGTAGAAAGAGATTATGCTTCTGCACTTAGAGATGAAGTTGACATGTTGAGGAAGCAAACATCACAATCACAAGCAGTACCCAAGACAACCATTAAATATTTGGTGGATTTCAAAACGAAGCAAGCTGAGACTGACCAGATTGTTAAGGTCCTGAAGGAAAAAAGGAAATTAAATTCCTACTTGGTAAATCATAGGTGAAATGTTCTTTCCATAGTTGAATGACCTTTGTGTTGTGTGTTCATGTAATCAATCAACCAATTTGTTTTAGAGATCATGTAATAATTGTTTTTTTGGTTTGTAATTTTATTTGAGCACAAGTCTGTATTAATTGATAAGACTCGGAGACATTTCATTTGGATTGTTGTGCCAGACCTACAAATATGCCAATCGGGCTGAATGTGCATTCAGCAATAGTAGTATAGATGGACCATAAGTGGCACGCATCGGAAAGGGCCAAGATGCTGGCTAAAAAAGGATGTTGTTGTAGCCAATAAAAAGTGCAGTGGCCTGGGTTATGTATGTTAGTTGATATTATTGATCCATATACTCTATAAGTGTTTATATGTCTGTTAGTTCCGTACATTCTTGGTTGATTGACTTGGTATTTGAATCTTGATACATCGCTTGTGTACATATCTAAATGGGAGTACACATTATGCTTCGTGTGACATTTGAGTTGGACATGAAGTGTTCCAAATATTCGAATTCACCTTCAACTAGATTCTAGTTTCTGAATTTGAGTATCGGCATTTGTAAACCATATTCATATATGACAGTGGAATACATCTTTGTCGTCCTTTTGAAGATATATAAAAACACATAGAATGATTTATAAAGATTCATATAGGAATACAAAATTGATTCGAATTTAGTTGCCAGGGTAAACGTGGATGCTTTGAAAGTGCGTTATATCAACTAGAGGGGGGGTGAATAGGCGATTTTTATGAAATTCTTCACTGAGGAATTTGCTGGTGAGGAAATTCCTTAGCGAAGAACTACTAGCAGCGGAATAAGTACTCAGATGAAAACATAACAGAATCCAAGCATAGTCATCATGATGAAATGAAGACAAACACAGAGTACAGAAAGCGTAAACACAGGATAACACTAGATGAAGACAAAACAGACTGAAGAAATTGAACTGAGGAAATTGAGAAAGTCTTCAGTCAAAGTCTTCAAACACAGATATGAACAAACACACAACACAGTAATGAGGAAATGAAAGTGTTGAGGAGATAGAACCAGTTGGCTTGGTGAAGACAATGATTTGGTAGACCAGTTCCAACTGCTGTCTCAGTTGTACATCTGGTTGGAGCGGCTGAGTATTTAAACTCGAGGACACCCAGTCCCGGACGCACAGTCCTCACCGTATTCTCCTTGAGCTAAGGACACACAGTCCTCGCCCAATCACTCGTGGTAAGTCTTCAGGTGACTTCCAAACCTTCACAAACTCGGTCACTCGACGATCCACAATTCCTCTTGGATGCTCTAGACCTTGACGCCTAACCGTCTGGAAGAAGCACAGTCTTCAAAGGTAACAAGCGTCGGATTCACGCAGGATCAATCTCTTCAGTGATGCTCAATCACTTTGGGTTTGTAGGTGTTTCGGGTTTGGGTTTGGATTTTCCTCACTTGATGATTTTCGCTCAAAGTCCTCGGAGGATGGGTTGCTCTCAAATGACAAGTGTCAGTTTCTCTCGGAGCAGCCAACCAGCTAGTGGTTGTAGGGGGCGGCTATTTATAGCCTAGGGAGCAGCCCGACATGATAAGACATAAATGCCCTTCAATGATATGACCGTTGGATGGATAAGATATTTTGGGACAGCTGGCGCATAGCACAGCAACGGTCGGAAATTTGAGGTTCAAATTCCTCAGGGCTATCATGTTCCTCACTGTGTAGGCAATTCGCACTGGCGAATTCCTAACTCCTTAGTCAGAGCAAAGTCCTCAGTGACCAGAAGAACTGCGTCTCTGTCACTAAAGAAATTGACTGAACTGTATGAGATTTCCAATGGCTTCACTCGAAGGGATTGGTAGGTGTAGGATTTGAGTTGAGCATCACATGGAAATTTTCTCCTTAGTATTTCCTCGACCCCCTTTAACAGTACGGTGTTTCCTATGACTCAAGAAAGAGAAAATGAAACTACGAAAACAAAAGTCTTCACGCTTCATATTCCTCGAATGATAACCAAGTCTTCAAGGTCACACCAATTTCTTCACTTTCAAAGTCTTCAGAAAGTCTTCAGAATATCTAAGTCTTTAGTTGAAGAACTTCATTTTTAGGAGTCGACTTTCTCTGTAAATATCAAACTCCTCATAGACTTATAGACCTGTGTACACTAATAAACACATTAGATCCTTAACCTATAAGTCTTCAATACACCAAAATCACTAAGGGGCACTAGATGCACTTACAATCTCCCCCTTTTTGGTGATTGATGACAATATAGGTTAAGTTTTCAACGGGGATAAACATATGGAGTGTAAATACTGATATTGAGGAATTTGATTGCAAGATATAGAAGAACTCCCCCTGAAGATGTGCATAGTGAGGAATTTGCTTTTGAAGCAATGCACACTTGAAGAGATGAATTATGGAGATCTCCCCCTATATCCTGTAATTCATACATGCATTTTATATATAATATGAAGAATTTGAAATGCATGATGAAATATGGTGCCTGATGAAATTCAGCATGCGTGCAATGATATTAATAAGGAATAAGCATGCCGAATAGTGCATCAAAAGTATCAGATCCTAGTGCAATAAAAGTATCAGCGCACCATCGGGTTTAAGATTACAACTCGATCCAATAAAGTTTCAGAAGAACGAGAGTTTTAACTTAGCAAAAAAGCGCCCTTATAATTGACCCGCTTGAAGACGAACTCAGATTTCTCCCCCTTTGTCATCGAATGACCAAAAGGATTGAAACTGAGGACTAACGCCCCTGAAGATATTCATGATGATGAAGGAGCGCCAGCGTTGTTGGGGTCGGTTGTTGAAGTAGGGCCTGCCGCAGTGTCGTCCAAGTCTTCATTTTCATCAGTCTCACGCGATGGAGAAAATGAACTGGCCACCAAAGAAGGAACCTTGACCTTCTTGTATTTATTCGGAGGAGGTGCAGACCAGTCAAACTCTTCTTTGAGACCCATTTGCTTCAAATCATCAGCGCTGTAAACTTGAGATAGAACAGCCCAGGTGCGATTGAGGGTTTCATGAAGGTAGCAGTGGTTTTTCTTCACTGCATTATGTGTTGCAGTCATGTTGTGAAGAATTGAACCAAACTGACGCTTGACCCATTTGTGATTGCGATCAACCTTTTGATGAAGACTGAGGAGTAACTCACGATCAGTCATCACCCTGGGTGATGTGGCTTGAGGATTTGGCTTGGTAGTGTTGGCGGTAGTGTCATGTGTGGCAGAGTCATCATTGGTGGAGTAAGATGCAGCCTTGCAAAATTGACCATCCAATGGACGAATGCCTTCATCTATCACAGCAGTAGCTTTGCCCTTTTCTTCAGCTGAGGAAAATGTCCTTTTGAGGACTTCAATAGGGGGCAAGTAGCTGCAGTGGTTCAGAGTTTCAGCCTTGTAGTTGAGTGAAGACCTTGTCCTGATGAATCTCATAATCCATGGCGCATAAGGCTTCAGCTCAAATGGTGACATAGCAATGTTGGCCAGAGTCCTCATGAAGAAATCATGGAAGTTGACGGGAACGCCATGACAGATGTTGAAAAGCATATTCTTCATGATGCCAACGACTTCTTCATCAGTTGAGTCATGGCCTTTGATGGGACTCATTGTCTTCGTCAAAATGTGATAGACAGTCCGCGACACATACAACAATTACTTGACGAGGAATTTGGTTCGAGGGGCCTGTCCTGGCTTCAAAGGCTTCATCAGCACTTGCATATAGTGATTTGAAAGCTCAGGTTCGTTGTAAACACAATGTGCATCTTCAAGGGGAGGACTTAGAGGAAGGGCACGAAGCAATTCAGAGGGTTTTTCAAAAAGAACAAGTTTGAGGAATTTGACCAGATGCGTCTTGAAGAATTTCACTAAGCGCGCTATATCTTAGGTTCCAGAGTTGTATAGATCGAAGATCCACACAATTGAGGAATCTTGAAGAAAATGATGCTTAGGGAAATGAATCAAGAACAGATAACATGTGAGGTGTTTTGTGTGTGAGGATTTGAAGAATAAAACACGTTTGAAGATTTTGTAGAAAAATTTCGAATCAAAGAGGGCAGTAAAAGTAACTTTTAATTACCCTGAATGAAGAACACGACGAACAATGAGGTGAAACAGCGGAGTTCGTCGATGTAGATCTTCCACGCCCTAACTCGGTGGAGGAAGACATCTACGGCAGTGGCGGAGGTGAAGATTTCCGCGGTCGACACGAGTACGACGGCGACGAGGTCGAGGCAGTGAAGCTCTTCCTCACCGATAACGATGGAGTAGCGGCGGCGCTAGGGTTTGAGAAGCTCGAGCGGGAGAGAGAGATCGAGCGGAGTAAAAGGAGTGAGGAAGGGGAGAGGGGTATTTATAGACACAGTGAAAAAATGTTCGCCCGAAGATTTAGGACGAACGTGCCCCTGACCATTCTCCTCCTCACGACATGTGTCACCCACGTACTGTGTAGTGGTGATCGTGTAAGATCGTGGGTGAGTAAAATAATGCATCGTGGGATGCGGAACGGTTTGAGCGGCAAAACCAAAAATTTGGATAAGATCAGTTTTAACGTTCCGTTCGCAATTTCTTCAGCTGACAGGGACATAGTGAAGATTTTGAACGAGTTTCAAATAGAATGCACATGAAGAATTTGTGAATAGATTGGATTGAGTATAGCATAGAGGGGAAAGGTCCGATCACATTCACTTAGCAGAAAAATCAACTTGAAGAAATAGCTATAAGTGAATGTTGTAGAGGACATAAACTTATGTATATATATATATAGACAATGAAGAAAAATGACGGCATAAGTGAGGATTGTGCAAGTTGAAGAATTTGAACAACTGAGGAATTTCAAAAGTTGAGGAAAAAACTCAAATTGAATATTTTCAACTTATGTGGTGGCGTGACCCACCGTATAAGAATGATGATTTCAGACACCGCGCACAATTGTCGTAGGGTTCTGAGAATCAAATTCTTTGTTAATTTCTTCACACTTAGAGTGTTATTCTTCATTGATTGAAGAAAAATGTTTCCTCATGTGTTGCACATCTAAGTCATCAATTTTGCATAAGTGTTAGGATGAGTGCCTTTTCATAGTACATTCGAAGACTCTAAGATATTTAGCTCACACCGCAACTTGCTAAATCTTTTCTCATCCAAGGGCTTAGTGAAGATATCGGCTAGTTGTTCTTAAGTCTTCACATGCTCAATAGAAATATCGCCCTTCAACACATGGTCACGAAGAAAATGATGACGAATCTGAATGTGCTTTGTCTTCGAGTGCTGAACCGGGTTGTGAGCAATCTTGATGGCACTCTCATTGTCACAGAGGAGAGGCACATTCTTCACGTTGACTTCATAGTCCTTGAGTGTTTGCTTCATCCACAGCAGTTAAGCACAGCAAGAACCAGCAGCAATGTACTCAGCTTCAGCAGTAGACAGTGATACCCAATTCTGTTTCTTCAAGGACCAACAGACCAAGGATCGTCCGAGGAAATGACAAGTACCAGATGTTGACTTGCCGTCCACACGGTCACCAGCATAGTCAGAGTCAGAATATCCAATGAGATCAAAATCCGAGCCCTTGGGATACCATAATCCTAGTGTTGCTGTGTGTGCTAGATATCGAAGAATATGCTTCACAGCCTTATGGTGTGATTCCTTCGGTGCAGCTTGAAATCGGGCACACATGCAAACACTAAGCATTATATCTGGCCTACATGCACATAAGTACAATAAAGAGCCAATCATGGAGCGGTATACCTTATGATCTAAATCAATACCATTTTCATCAGTGCATAGATGACCATTTGTGGGCATAGGAATTTTAATGCCTTTGCAATCTTGCATGCCGAATTTCTTGAGGACGTCCTTGAGGTATTTCTCCTGAGATATGAATATGCCATTGCGTTGTTGACGAATTTGAAGACCTAAGAAGAATTTCAACTCTCCCATCATAGACATTTGATATTCTTCACTCATCATATAGGCAAATTCATCACTATAACGTTGGTCAGTACAGCCAAAGATGATATCATCAACATATATTTGGCACACAAACAGTTCACCATCATAAGATTTAGTGAAGAGAGTGGGATCGAGTGAACCGGGTGTGAAGCCTTTCTTCATGAGGAATTCCTTCAATGTATCATACCACGCCCGTGGGGCCTGCTTGAGGCCATAGAGGGCCTTGTTGAGTCTGAAGACTTTGTCAGGATGCTTTGGATTTTCAAAACCTGGGGGTTGAGCAACATATACTTCTTCCTCAAGCTTACCATTGAGGAATGCACTTTTCACATCCATTTGATAGAAGATGATATCATGATGGTTAGCATAAGGAAGCAATATGCGAATAGCCTCAAGTCTAGCAACAGGTGCAAAAGTTTCATCGAAATCAACTCCTTCAACCTGTGTGTAGCCTTGAGCTACTAGTCGTGCCTTATTCCTCACCACAACACAGTTTTCATCTTGCTTGTTGCGGTAGATCCACTTTGTGCCAATGATGTTATGCTTGCGAGGATCGGGGCGATTGACTAGTTCCCAGATGTTGTTGATCTTGAACTGATGTAATTCTTCTTGCATGGCCTGAATCCACTCAGGCTCCAGAAATGCTTCATCTACCTTAGCGGGCTCTGTGATAGAGACAAAAGAAAAGTGCCCACAAAAGTTAGATAGATGTGAAGCTTTTGAGCGTGTGAGAGGACCTGGTGCTCTAATGTCATCGATAATCTTCTCCACTTGCACTTCTTTTGCAACGCGAGGATGAGCTGGCTATTGTTGAAGAATTTGATCAGCATTTTCTTCAGCATCAATTTCTTCAGCATTTTCATCAGGTTCATCAGCTCGACGTTCTTCACGTTCTGGAATGAATTCTTCAGCAGATTCTTCAGTAGGAATGACATCTTCAGTAGCCTTGTGTTTGATAGAATCCTCGGGTGTTGGTTCATCTAACACAGAAGGTAGGTGCTCTCTTTGTGAGCCATTAGTTTCATCGTACCACACATCTACAGTTTCAACAATCTTGTGAAGAACATTGTTGAAGACTCTGTAGGTGTGCGAGTCCTTTTCGTAACCAAGCATAAAACCTTCATGTGCTTTCGGTGCAAATTTAGAGTTGTGATGAGGATCTCTAATCCAGCATTTAGCACCGAAGACTTTGAAATAACTCACATTGGGTTTCTTCTCAGTGAGGAGTTCATAGGCAGTCTTCTTGAAGAATTTGTGAAGATATACTTTGTTGATGATGTGGCACGCAGTATCAATTGCATCAACCCAGAAACGACGAGGGGTTTTGTACTCATCGAGCATAGTGCGAGCCATCTCAGCAAGAGTCCTGTTCTTGCGCTCCACGACGCCATTCTGTTGAGGAGTATAAGGAGCAGATAACTCATGAGTAATACCAAGTTCATCAAGATATTCATTGAGACCCGAATTCTTGAACTCAGTGCCATTGTCACTTCTGATATGCTTGATCTTCACACCAAAGTTGGTTGAAGCCCTCGAGGAAAACCGTTTGAAGACTTCCTGCACTTCATGTTTGTAAGAGACAAGGTGTACCCATGTGTAACGAGAGTAATCATCAACAATAACAAAGCCATATTGAGATGCTTCATTTGAAACAGAGGATTAGTGATTAGGACCGAAGAGATCCATGTGAAGCAATTCGAATGGTCGAGTAGTGGTCATGATGGTCTTTGCTGGATGCTTGGCCTTGGTCATCATTCCAGCTTCACAGGCACCTCATAAGTGATTCTTGAGGAATTTGACATTCTCAATGCCAATAACATGCTTCTTCTTCGCAAGCGTGTGCAAATTCCTCATGCCTGCATGACCAAGTCGTCGATGCCATAGCCATCCTTCTGAAGCTTTTGCAAGTAGGCACACGGCTGGTTGTGAATCTGTAGAGAAATCAACAATATACAAGTCTCCTCTCCTAAAGCCTTCGAAGACTTTGGAATTGTCAGCTTCCATAATCACAACACAACGATACTTGCCAAAGACAACAACCATATCAAGATCACAAAGCATTGAGACAGACATAAGGTTGTATCCTAAGGACTCAACAAGCATGACTTTGTCCATGTGTCGATCCTTTGTGATAGCAACTTTACCTAGACCCAATACCTGACTTTTGCTTTTATCAGCGAAGATGATATGCTTCAGATGTGATGACGATAAGGGAGCATCCATCAACAGATTCCTGTCACCAGTCATGTGATTTGTACATCCACTATCAAGTACCCACTCAGTGGCTTTGGGTTGATCATCCTGCAGATGAATTAGTGCAACTTACGACCTCATATACTTCAGCAGTGAAGAATATGATATCACAATTCATCAGATCAATTTCATCAAGCAGTAGGACAGATAAAACAGAGGGAGGACGTGTGAAATGAAAGTTCATTTCATCATGGTTAGCCTGCATCCTTTCAGGCAATTTGTCAGGTCCCCAGCAAATTCTTCAGACGTTACAGTGCGTCTGGAGACCTGACCATACATAAGAGATTAGTTCTTTTTCTTCACCACCCACATCTGAAGGGGTGGCAAAGAGTTCATCACTCTGCGAGCTCCATATGAGAATGGTGGCATAGCGGCCAAACCATTACGTTTCACATAAGAGGGATTAGGGTAAGCATATGAATAAGCAGAGAAATTCTTCGAGGACTTATGAACATAATAATTTGAAGAATAATGCTCATATTCATAGCCCTTGGCTCTTCCCTGCGAAACAGAGTGGTTAGCACGATGATGTTCATATGAGGACTTTGATCCATGTGAGGAATTTGATCCCCTTGAGGAATTTGGTCCGTATGAGGACTTGGATCCATATGAAGAATTTGGTCCATATGAAGAATTTGATCTGGGGTTCCTTTTCTTCACAGGTGGTGTCATGAGGACATTCACCTGAAGACTTTCAAGGCACCTTTTGGGAACCCAGATTTTCTTCATAGGGGAACCGTTCCTGCAGTTAGTGCCAACATATCTAGCAAATACTTCACCATTCTGATTTTTGAATAGTTTATAGTTGGAGTCAAATGACTCATCAGAAGAATGAGAAGATTCACATGTATAACCAGATAAATTAGATGGATCAACTGGAGGTCCCTTTGCAGCAACCCATGAGGTTTTGGGGTACTGCTCAGACTTCCAATATGTACCATCAGCATTGAGTTTCCTCTCAAAGGCAATACCCTCTTTCCTAGGGTTCCTATTGAGGATCTGCTTTTTAAGCACATCACAAAGAGTCTGATGCCCTTTGAGGCTTTTGTACATGCCTGTTATGTACAATTCCTTCAGCCCTGCATCGTCAGTGATACTAGCAATGTCCTCAGATGAGGAATTAGTGATAGCAGAGACAGGTGAAGAATTTGTAACATTAGAAGCATTTGAACATTCAGGTGAAGAATTAGCAGATTCTCGTTCAATGCATTTCAAACAGGGAGGAATAAATTCTTCCTGAGCAGCGCTGATTTGTTGAGCAAGCAATGAATCGCGCTCCTTCTGAAGATCTTCATAACTCACTCTTAGCTTTTCAAGATCTTGCTTCTTTTGAACATATTCATAAGAAAGCTTCTCATGATCAGATAAGAGAGTGTTATGATGACCTTGAAGGTTATCAAACCTGGTCTGAAGTCTCTGAAGATTTTCAGTTAAGGCTTTAGTGCGATCCATTTCTTCACCCAACATATCATCACTTTTATCTAGCATGTTTTGAACCTTTTCAAAAGACTTGTGTTGTTGCACAGCAATCTTAGCAAGTTTAGAGTAGCTAGGCTTAAGATTTTCATCAGATTCATCCTCACTAGATTCAGAAGAGGTATATTTGAGTACCTTGGCACCTTTTGCCATGAAGCAATAGGTGGGAGCGTAGTCATCACTGCCTTCATCAGCCTTGTTGGTGAGATCACTCTCTTCAGAGGTGAAGATGGGCTTGCTGACGAGTGCAGTAGCGAGGGCTAGGCTCGCCACACCAGACTTAGAATCATCAGATTCCTCTTCTGCTCATTTTCTTCAGATTCAGCCCCAGAATCCATTTCCTTGCCAATGAATGCTCGAGCCTTCTTGGAGCTGCTCTTCTTGTGAGACGAAGACTTCGAGGATTTTGATGATGAAGATTTTGAGGACTTCTTCTTTTTCTTTGCATCATCAGAACTGTAATCCTTGTATTTCTTCTTCTTTGATTCCTTTTCCCACTGAGGACAATCTTGAATGTAATGTCCTGGTTTCTTGCACTTGTGACAAAGCCTCTTCTTATAGTCACTGGATGAGGAATCATTGCTCCTTGAGGGTTTTCCAAATCGACCATGTCTTGAGAACTTCTGGAATTTCTTCACTAGCAGTGCTAGATCATGACTCAGTTCCTCGGGGTCACCAAGGCTGCTACCAGAGTATTCATCTTCGGACTCAGATACTACATTGGCCTTCAGTGCACGTGATCTGCCATAGCTTGAACCATAGAGATCTCTCTTTTTAGCAAGCTGGAACTCATAGCCTCTCAAGGACATCAGCGGGGTCAAGTGACTTGTAATCAGCACGCTCTTGTATCATCAGTGCCAGAGTATCAAATGAGGAATCAAGCGATCTCAGCAATTTCTTCACCAACTCATGGTCGGTGATGTCAGTGGCACCAAGTGCTTGCAGCTCATTTGAGATGTCAGTGGAGCGATCGAAGGTTTGTTGAACATTTTCATTATCGATTCTTTTGAAGCGGTTGAAAAGATTTCGAAGAACATCAACTCGAGAGTCACGCTGAGTTGAAACTCCTTCATTGACCTTGCTGCCATACTGTCCTTTACTCAGATGGCCACATATGATATTCTTCGCATGGGAATCGAGTTGCTTGAATCTCTTCACATCGGTAGTGTTCAGTGAGGGTGAGACGGAGGGAACACCATTTTCCACAACGTACTAGAGATCATTATCAATTGCCTCAAGATGCATTCGCATCTTATTCTTCCAGTAGGGGTAGTCCGTCCCATCGAAGGTAGGACACCCAGCAGAGACCTTGATCATACCTACGGTCGACATAACTAAAACTCCAGGCGGTTAAACCAGAATCACACAGAACAAGGGAGTACCTTGCTCTGATACCAATTGAAAGTGCGTTATATCGACTAGAGGGGGGTGAATAGGCGATTTTTATGAAATTCTTCAGTGAGGAATTTGCTGGTGAGGAAATTCCTTAGCGAAGAACTACTAGTAGCGGAATAAGTACTCAGATGAAAACATAACAGAATCCAAGCATAGTCATCATGATGAAATGAAGACAAACACAGAGTACAGAAAGCGTAAACATAGGATAACACTAGATGAAGACAAAACAGACTGAAGAAATTGAACTAAGTAAATTGAGAAAGTCTTTAGTCAAAGTCTTCAAACACAGATATGAACAAACACACAACACAGTAATGAGGAAATGAAAGTGTTGAGGAGATAGAACCAGTTGGCTTGGTGAATACAATGATTTGGTAGACCAGTTCCAACTGCTGTCTCAGTTGTACATCTGGTTAGAGCGGCTGAGTATTTAAACTCGAGGACACCCAGTCTCGGACACACATGTAACACCCCGGATGTAACTTGCCATATTTGTACTCCAACTCTTGCCATTTTCGGCAATGTGATATGATATTCCCTTTGTGGTTGGGTTTCCCTTCATTTTGCATTTTGTCCTTGTCATGCATTTCATGTCATGTCATCATGTGCATCGCATTCGCATACGTGTTCGTTTCATGAATCCGAGCACTTTCCCCGTTGTCCGTTTTGCAATCCGACGCTCCTACGTCCTCCGGCGCGCCCTTTTACCTATTTTCATGTGCGAGTGTTAAACAGTCTCCGAATGGACTGAGGTTTGTCAAGCGGCCTTGGTTTACTACCGGTAGACCGCCTGTCAAGTTTCGTATCATTTGGACTTCGTTTGATACTCCAACGGTTAATCGAGGGACCGAAAAGGCCTCGTGTGTGTTGCAGCCCAACACCCTTCCAAAGTGGCCCAAAACCCACCTAAATCTGCTCCATCATCTCGGTCGTTCGATCACGATCGCGTGGCCGCAAACCGCACCTCGTTTGGACTCTCCTAGCTCCCTCTATGCCTATATATACACCCCCCTCCAAAATTCACGGTTCATTCTTCCCCTAACCCTAAAAATTCTCAGATCCGCGCCGCCGGACGAAATCCCCACCTTTGCCGGACATTGTCCGACCTCCCCGTCCGCCGCCACGTGTCCTCCATCTAGTGGCCGCCGCCCGTGCCCACTTCCCCGCCGCCGCCAGCCCGCGAGGCCCGGGGCCGGCCCTCCCCGCCGACCCCCTCGGGCCAGAGGAGCCCCGCGCGCTGCCTCCTTCGTCCCTGCGGCCCGCGTCGCGCCGCCTCCGCCCGCTCGCTGCCCGCGCTGCCTCCTTCGTCCCTGCGGCCCGCGTCGCGCCGCCTCCGCCCGCTCGCCGCCCGCGCCTCCCCGGCGCACCCCGCCGCGGCTCCCGCCGGCCGCAGCCGCCTCCCGGCCGCGCGCTGCCGCCCGCGCCCCGCGCCGCCTCCGCCGCGCCCCCGCGCCCCTCCGCTCCCCGCCGGTCATCTCCTCCGCCCCGGCGTGCTCCTCCCCGCCGCCCCGGCTCGGCCCAGCCTCGACATCCGCGCCGGATCTCAGATCCATCCAGGGTTGACCCCGTTTTTTTCCTCGTAAGTCATTTTTCTGACGTTATTTCGTCACATGTTCATCACAACATAACTTGCTGCATACTGCTCCGTTTCGTGCGTGTAATATGTCACATTGTTCGCCTCGATGAGTACATCATTTCGTCACATTGCATCTTTTTCATTTGAGCTCATCTTGATGCCCGAAATGCTGTTGGAAGAGGGCTATGTGATGTTAGTTTCAGATCTGTTTCAGTAGATGCACTTTTGTCATTTTTGCCATCATTGATGTGTGCATCCTATGAACTGGAGTCCTACATGTGTTTTGTAATATGCGATGCCATCTTTACAGGGGTGTATGCCATGTATTTTTGTGATCTTTGTGGTGACTAGCACAAGCATGCAAACTAGGGTACATAATGTTGCTGATTTCAGGAACTTAGTAATTTCACTAAGTTATTTCCTACTGTTATTTTTATGCCATGTGTTCATATTGTTTCAGAGATATCTATGCCTCTTTTGAGCATGGTCAGTAAGGATGTTTTGAACATATGGATTTGCTCTATCCATCCGTACCTTTGTTTGTAATTATGGAGTGCCATAGCTTGAGTCAATCGAGCTCTACTTTTGCTATAAATTGTTACTGGCAGATTGTTTACATGTTATTCGATTTTGCCAAGCTTGTTGTAGTTGATCTTTGCATGCTATTATGTTGTTCTTGATATGACTAGCTTCTATGCCATGTCTTCTTGATGGATGTATGCTTAGTTTATCATGAAAAGCTCTGTAGTGAGTGCACCGAGCTCGTAAACATGCCTACTTGTTATCTGTTTTTGGCATGTCCAGTTTTCTGCTAAGTCTGAAAACTATAACGAAACTTGCTTAATTGTCATGGGTTATATTATATTTTCTGTTCCTTTTTGGCTCATTGTCAGTAAGGGACTTTTGTTCTATGTTTTGAGTAGATTCGTGTAATTCCTTGTTTTGCTATATTGTGTTCTTGTAGCAGGTTGTTTCCTTGCTCTAAACATGTCATCCTGATGTTAATTTCTGGCATGATAGTATTTTCACAGTCTGTGAAGCTCATATGTTTTGCACTTTTGCCATGCTTGTTTGAGCCTGCTATGGTGTGATTTAGCCGTATCTCAGTGTTCATCTTTTGTCAAGCATCTTGAGTAGATCACTGCCATATGCTTTTCTGACATTTTTGGGTGCAGTAGCTTAATTTCTTGTTGCATGCTAAGTGGCATCATGCTGTTAAACGCAGAAATATGTCATTCTTGTTTTGCTTGCCATTTGCAAACCGTGCATCCGATTCCGGTGATCTTTATATCGATTTCAACCGAAATCACCTCACCTTTCCAGTGGCATACTTGGTTTGCCAAGATTATGCCTTGTTTATCTCTTTCCTTCTGGAGCACGCATATGCATTGCATACCACATCTCGCATATCATGCCTTGTTTTGCATCATGTTGATTGCGCATTGCATCGTGGTTGATAGTTGCTCCTTTGCTTGTGTTCTTGTTTTGGGTAGAGCCAGGAGACGAGTACGTGAACGAGGAACCTGTTGAGAACACTTACGAGGATCAAGCTTTCGACAACCCTGAGAACTTTGCAGGCAAGATGACCATACCCTCCAAATCACTTCTATCTTTGCTTGCTAGATGCTCGCTCTTTTGCTATGCCTATGCTGCGATACCTACCACTTGCTATATCATGCAACCCAAATTGCCATGTCAAACCTCTAACCATCCATGTCCTAGCAAACCGTTGATTGGCTATGTTACCGCTTTGCTCAGCCCCTCTTATAGCGTTGCTAGTTGCAGGTGAAGATGAAATTTGTTCCATGTTGGAACCTGTTTATGTTGGGATATCACAATATCTCTTATTTAATTAATGCATCTATATACTTGGTAAAGGGTGGAAGGCTCGGCCTTATGACTGGTGTTTTGTTCCACTCTTGCCACCCTAGTTTCCGTCATACCGGTGTTATGTTCCTTGATTTTGCGTTCCTTACACGGTTGGGTGATTTATGGGACCCCCCTGACAGTTCGCTTTGAATAAGACTCTTCCAGCAAGGCCCAACCTTGGTTTGACCATTTGCCACCTAAGCCTTTTTCCCCCGGGTTTTCGCGAGCCCGAGGGTCATCTTTATTTTAACCCCCCCCCCCCTCGGGCCAGTTCTCCTTCGATTGCTGGTCCAAACTTGAGCCCTTTGAAGCGCCACCTTGGGGCAACTTGAGGTCTGGTTTTAGTTGTACGGACTGCTCATCCGGATGTGCCCTGAGACCGAGATATGTGCAGCTCCTATCAGGATTTGTCGGCACAATCGGGCGACTTTGCTGGTTTTGTTTTATTACTGCGAAAATGTCTTGTAGTCCGGGATTCGAGACTGATCGGGTCTTCCTGGTAGAAGGAATATCCTTCGTTGACCGTGAGAGCTTATAATGGGCTAAGTTGGGACACCCCTGCAGGGTATTATCTTTCGAAAGCCGTGCCCGCGGTTATGAGGCAGATGGGAATTTGTTAATGTCCGGTTGTAGAAAACCCGAAGTTGACCTTAATTAAAACACATCAACCGCGTGTTTAACCGTGATGGTCTCTTCTCGGCGGATTCCGGGAAGTGAACACGGTGTTGGAGTTATGTCTGACGTAGGTTGTTCTAGGATCACTTCTTGATCACTTCTAGCTTCTTGACCGTGCTTTGCTTCTCTTCTCGCTCTCTTTTGCGTTATTAGCCACCATATATGCTAGTCGCTTGCTGCAGCTCCACCTCACAACCCTATCCTACCTTTAAGCTTAAATAGTCTTGATCTCGCGGGTGTGAGATTGCTGAGTCCCCGTGACTCACAGATTCTACCAAAACAGTTGCAGGTGCCGACGATGCCAGTGTAGATGACGCTTCCGAGCTCAAGTGGGAGTTCAACGAGGAACGTGGTCGTTACTATGTGTCTTTTCCTGATGATCAGTAGTGGAGCCCAGTTGGGACGATCGGGGATCTGTGTAGCATTTGGGGTAGTCTTCTTTCATTTTGGTTCCGTAGTCGGACCTTGAGTGTAATCTGGATGATGGATGTTTATTTATGTATTGTGTGAAGTGGCGACTGTAAGCCAACTATGTATCTGTTTCCCTTATGTATTACATGGGTTGTGTGAAGATTACCTCACTTGCGACATTGCTTTCAATGCGGTTATGCCTCTAAGTCGTGCCTCGACACGTGGGAGATATAGCCGCATCGAGGGCGTTACAAGTTGGTAATCAGAGCCTTCCCCGACCTTAGGAGCCCCCACTGATTGATCGTTTTTAGCGGTCGAGTTGTGTCTAGAAAAATGTTTTGAGTCATTTAGGAATTATGTATCGGAGAGTTTAGGAATTCTTTTTACTTCCTAGTCTCCTCATCGCTCTGGTAAGGCATCCTGACGTAGAGTTTTGACTCTTCTCTTCTCAAATTTCACTAAAAAAAATTTAAGATCACGCGGGTATCTTAGAATCGTTCCGATGGTTTTGTGATGACAACATTGTCTTGGTGCCTCCTGTCAGCAGGGGTTTAGTGGAAGTGTCCCGGGGAGTTGAGCTATGAGGTGTTGTCGTCATAATTTTATCATTGCAGTTCTGGAATACCTGAGTTTAGTACGCAGACATCGAAAATCTCTTTTGTACAGTTGTTGGTGAGATAACCCTGATAGCCCAGTACTAAGGCGAGTGCGGGAGTATTGCCATAACTCGTATAACGGATGCTTTTCGAAGGTTGAGGTAAATGATTTCCGAAGGTTTCTTGGTTATGTGTTGAAGGATGGATACAGCTGGATCTAGGTATTGTTAGTTTGGGTGATATATTTTGTGTCCCCTGTATCCCCAACACCTGATTGCATAACCAGAAAGTTTCGGGAGTTTATAAGTGGGAATTCAAGTATCTCGTAGGATATCTTTCCAACACACACATGATACGATATGGGATCTATCATATGTTTGTTTCTGGCTTATTCTGCAAGCAAATCATTTGTTTTGTTTTCAGTTGTGACATTCGAGTTGTTTCGAGGCAGATGGTGATTCCATACCTTTATCTAAATGGCTTCTCAGCTTATGGAAGTGTGATGCTTTACTTTGGAATTCATTCGTTCATTCTCGTTCGAATGTTTATTGTGAAGACTATATGTTGCAATTTCGATCCTTTGATTCAGCTTGAATATATGTCTTTCAAGATGCTAATGGATGTCACCCTCTTCAGGATGGCTCCGCCAACGCGTCAGAATCCGGAACGCAATGAAGGAAGTCAGGCTAACCCTCCACCACCACCTCCGCCTCCAGAGGCATGGCAAGCCTTGATGACAGCCACCAATGCCAACGCTCAGATTCTGATTCAGCTCTTGCAAGATCGCAACCAAGGGCAAGGTAATCAGGGAAATCAAGGCCAAGGCAACAATCAGCCGCATTTTGCTACCCTCAATCAGTTGCTTGCAAATCAGCCAAAGACTTTCAGCTACTGTGTCGAGGCCACAGACGCCGATGATTGGCTCGTGGACATCAACAAGCATTTCGAACGCAGCAATGTCAGACCTTAGGACTTTGTCAAGTTTGCCTCTTTTCAACTCAAGGATCAAGCTGCTGAGTGGTTCCAACAATACAAAGATTCCAGAGGAGGTCGTGTGATTACCTGGGATGATTTCCGTCGTGACTTCAAAGCTCATCACATTCCAGAAAGTGTTGTTGAGAGTAAGCGTGAGGAGTTCCGCAATCTCAAGCAAGGCAACATGTCTGTGTATCAATACAACACTCAGTTCCAGAAGCTCTCTCGTTTTGCTAAGCAAGACATCCCTGATGAGAAGAGCATGATTTACCAATTCAGGCGTGGCCTCAGAGAAGATCTGCAACTAGCTCTCGTGCTTTTTGAGCCGTTAAAGTATGATGAATTCTACAACATGGCACTGAAACAAGAAGCTGCTCAGCTCAAGTGTGAGGCATCTAAGAAGAGAGTCAGGGACGCAGTTCAGTCCTATTCTTCCTCACTTGTGGCAGCCAAGCAACAGAAGTTCTGGTTGCCTCCTCCTCCTCCGTTTCATCAGCCTTACCAGCAGAAGAACTCAGGTGGTCGTGGATCTTCCCACCCACCCAACCCAGGCTATCAGAACAAGTCTCAGAACCAAGCTCCAAGGCTAAATGCTCCTTATCATCGTCCGCTCTCAGAGGTGACTTGCAACAAATGTCAGCAAAAGGGTCACTATGCGAACAAGTGCTTCAACCAAAGGCGCCTTCCGCCTCCTCCTCCTGTGAGATCTTCCAGCAATGCAGTGGTCAAGCATAATTCCAAGTCTGCAAAGGTGAACATGATGAATGCATCTCAAGCAGAGGATTCTTCAGAAGTGATCATGGGTAACCTTCCTGTTAATGATATCCCTGCAAAAGTCTTATTTGATATTGGAGCATCGCATTCTTTCATTTCAAGACCTTTTGCATCGAAGCATGAGTTGTCTTTCCAAGATTTGCCTAGACCGATATCAGTTGTATCTCCGGGTAAATTCATGAACGCAAGCTCCTGTGTCCCGGATGTTTCTATCAAGATGGGCGACTATAAATTTTTGGCTAAACTTATTGTTCTTGGTGACTCTGATATTGATCTTATTCTCGGGATGGACTGGCTTTCTAAGCACAAGGCTCAGCTCGATTGTGCTGCCAGGGAAATTCAATTGACTCACTCTTCTGACGATGTGATCATCTATGTCGCTCGTGATGAAACCATTCGGTTGTTTTCTCTCAATGAGAAGGGCGAATTGGATGCTATCTCTCAGATTCCAGTCATTTGTGAGTACCCAGATGTCTTTCCAGAAGAGCTTCCGGGTATGCCTCCTCACCGGCCAGTTGAATTCGTTATTGATCTTGAGCCTGGCAAGGAACCCGTTTGCAAGCGTCCATACAAGCTTGGACCAAAAGAGTTGAAGGAATTGAAGAAACAACTCGATGAACAAGAGCGTCTGGGTCTGATCAGACCAAGTTCTTCTCCTTGGGGTTGTGGTGTTCTTTTTGTCCAGAAGAAGGATGGCACGGACCGACTTTGCGTCGATTACCGTCCATTGAACAAGAAGACAATCAAGAACAAGTACCCACTTCCCAACATCAATGAGCTATTCGAGCAACTTAAAGGTGCTAAAGTGTTCTCCAAGCTTGACCTTCGTATGGGTTATCATCAGATTCGCATTCATGAAGAAGATATTCCCAAGACAGCATTCAGAACAAGCTTTGGTTCTTATCAATATACTGTCATGTCTTTCGGCCTTGTCAATGCTCCTCCAACGTTCTCTCGTATGATGAACTTCATCTTCAACCCCTACACAAATGAATTCGTCTTGGTCTATCTCGATGATATTTTGGTCTTCTCCAAGAATAAGAAGGATCATGCCAAACATTTGCGATTGGTGCTCGACAATCTCAGAGAGTATAAATTCTATGCGAAGTTCTCCAAATGTGAATTCTGTCTTGATGAAGTTCTTTACCTTGGTCATATCATCTCTGCCAAGGGCATTTCTATTAATCCCGAGAGGGTGTCTGCAGTTTTGAATTGGGAACCTCCTCAGAATGTCAAGCAGCTTCGCAGTTTTCTTAGACTTGCAAGATATTGCCGAAGATTCGTTGAGAATTTCTCAAAGATTGCAAAGCCTCTTTCCAACTTCCTCCAGAAGCATGTGAAGTATGTCTGGTCTCCTGAGTGTGACGTTGCTTTCAACGCTATCAAAGAGAAACTCGTCACTGCTCCAGTTTTGACTCCTCCTGACGAATCCAAGCCTTATGAAGTTTTCTGTGATGCTTCTCTTCAAGGTCTCGGTGCTGTGTTAATGCAAGAGAAGAAGGTTGTGGACTATACCTCTCGTCAGTTGAAGCCCAACGAAAAGAACTACCCCACTCACGATCCTGAGTTGGCGGAAGTTGTCCATGCATTAATAACATGGAGACATCTCCTGTTGGGAAGGAAAGTGGACATATTCACCGATCACAAGAGTCTCAAGTACATCTTCACTCAGCCCAACCTCAACCTCAGGCAAACTCGATGGGTCGAAATGATTCAAGAGTATAATCCGAGTATTGAATATACTCCAGGCAAGGCTAATGTGATTGCAGATGCATTGAGCAGGAAGGCTTATTGCCACAGCTTAATCCTCAAGCCCTTTCAACCGGATCTTTGTGAAGCTTTCCGCAAGTTGAATCTCCAAGTTGTTCCTCAAGGTTTTCTTGCCAACCTCATAGTCTCTCCTACTTTGGAAGATCAAATTCGTGAGGCACAACTGATGGATACCATGGTGAAGAAGGTGAAACGTGGTATTGACAAGGGCATTTCCAAATACAAGTGCTATCGCGTTCATGACAGAGATACTCTTTTCTTCGAGGACCGGATTGTGGTTCCTAAGGGTGATCTACGGAAAGTCATTATGAACGAGGTGCACAATTCACTCCTATCCATTCATCCTCGAAGTACGAAGATGTACCATGACCTCAAGCAGTTGTATTGGTGGACTCGAATGAAGCGAGAAATTGCTCAATTCGTGAATGAATGTGATGTCTGCCGAAGGGTGAAAGCAGAACATCAACGACCAGCTGGTCTACTCCAACCTCTTGCTATTCCAGAATGGAAGTTTGATCATATCAAAATGGACTGCGTGACTGGTTTTCCTAAATCCAAGCGTGGAAATGATGCTATCTTCGTCGTCATCCACAAGCTCACTAAAGTGGCGCATTTTCTTCCTATCAAGGAGTCTATCACAGCAGCGCAGCTGGCAAAGCTTTACACCTCCAGAATTGTTTCCTTGCATGGCATTCCACAATTGATTTCTTCAGACCGTGGCAGCATCTTTACATCCAAGTTTTGGGATTCTTTTCAGAAGGCCATGGGCAAAAACATTCGCTTCAGCATAGCTTTCCATCCTCAAACTAGTGGACAAGTCGAGCGTGTCAACCAAATTCTTGAAGATATGCTCAGGGCTTGTGTTATCTCTTTCGGCATGAAGTGGGAGGATTGTCTTCCATATGCTGAGTTCTCTTACAACAATAGCTTTCAAGCGAGCTCGGGCAAAGCCCCATTCGAGATTCTCTATGGCAGAAAGTGTCGTACTCCCCTCAATTGGTCTGAGACGGGCGAACGCCAACTTCTTGGCAACGACTTGATCACAGAGGCTGAAGATATGTGTAAAGTCATTCGTGAGAATCTCAAAGCCGCTCAATCGCGCCAGAAGAGCTATTACGATAGCAAACACCGTGATTTGGCATTCGAGATCGGAGACCATGTCTACCTCCGCGTCTCTCCAAAGAAAGGCACTCGTCGCTTCGGTATCAAAAGGAAACTTGCCCCTAGATACGTCGGTCCTTTCAAGATCATCGGCAAACGAGTCGATCTCGCCTATCAACTTGAGCTTCCCTCCAACTTTGCAAATGTGCACGATGTGTTCCACGTGTCACAGCTTCGCAAGTGCTTCAAGACGCCTGAGCGCACCATCAACTTCGAAGAGATTGATCTTCAAGAAGATTTGTCCTATCATGAGCATCCCGTTGCTATTCTTGAAGAAACTGAGTGCGAGACTCGCAACAAGTCCATCAAATTCCTGAAAGTGAAGTGGTCACACCATTCAGACCGAGAAGCCACTTGGGAGCGCGAGGACCACCTCCGTTCCGAATATCCGGAGTTCTTTCAGTCCCAGATCTCGGGACGAGATCTTCTCGTAGTGGTGGAGTGTTGTAACACCTCGGATGTAACTTGCCATATTTGTACTCCAACTCTTGCCAATTTCGGCAATGTGATATGATATTCCCTCCGTGGTTGGGTTTCCCTTCATTTTAAATTTTGTCCTTGTCATGCATTTCATGTCATGTCATCATGTGCATCGCATTCGCATACGTGTTCGTTTCATGAATCCGAGCACTTTCCCCGTTGTCCGTTTTGCAATCCGACGCTCCTACGTCCTCCGGCGCCCCCTTTTACCTATTTTCATGTGCGAGTGTTAAACGGTCTCGGAATGGACCGAGGTTTGTCAAGCGGCCTTGGTTTACTACCGGTAGACCGCCTGTCAAGTTTCGTATCATTTGGACTTCGTTTGATACTCCAACGGTTAACCGAGGGACCGAAAAGGCCTCGTGTGTGTTGCAGCCCAACACCCTTCCAAGGTGGCCCAAAACCCACCTAAATCTGCTCCATCATCTCGGTCGTTCGATCACGATCGCGTGGCCGCAAACCGCACCTCGTTTGGACTCTCCTAGCTCCCTCTATGCCTATATATACACCCTCCCTCCGAAATTCACGGTTCATTCTTCCCCTAACCCTAAAAATTCTCAGATCCGCGCCGCCGGACGAAATCCCCACCTTCGTCGGACATTGTCCGACCTCCCCGTCCGCAGCCACGTGTCCTCCGTCTAGTGGCCACCGCCCGTGCCCACTTCCCCGCCGCCGCCAGCCCGCGAGGCCCGGGGCCGGCCCTCCCCGCCGACCCCCTCGGGCCAGAGGATCCCCGCGAGCTGCCTCCTTCGTCCCCGCGGCCCGCGCCGCGCCGCCTCCGCCCGCTCGCCGCCCGCGCCTCCCCGGCGCGCCCCGCCGGCCGCGCGCTGCCGCCCGCGCCACGCGCCGCCTCCGCCGCGCCCCCGCGCCCCTCCGCTCCCCGCCGGCCATCTCCTTCGCCCCGGCGTGCTCCTCCCCGCCGCCCCGGCTCGGTCCTGCCTCGACATCCGCACCGGATCTCAGATCCATCCAGGGTTGACCCCGTTTTTTTCCTCTAAGTCATTTTTCTGACGTTATTTTGTCGCATGTTCATCGCATTATAACTTGCTGCATACTGCTCCGTTTCGTGCGTGTAATTTGTCAAATTGTTCGAATCGATTAGTACATCATTTCATCCCATTGCATCTTTTTCATTTGAGCTCATCTTGATGCCCGAAATGCTGTTGGAAGAGGGCTATGTTATGTTAGTTTCAGATCTGTTTCATTAGATGCACTTTTGTCATTTTTGACATGATTGATGTGTGCATCCTATGAACTGGAGTCCTACATGTGTTTTGTAATATGTCATGCCATCTTTACAGAGGTGTATGCCATGTATTTTTGTGATCTTTGTGGTGACTAGCACAAGCATGCAAACTAGGGTACATAATGTAGCTGATTTCAGGAACTTAGTAATTTCACAAAGTTATTTCCTGCTGTTATTTTTATGCCATGTGTGCTTGTTGTTTCAGAGATATCTATGCCTTTTTGAGCATGATCATTAAGTATGTTTAGAACATATGGATTTTCTCTATCCATCCATGCCTTTGTTTGTAATTATGGGGTGCCATAGCTTGAGTCAATCGAGCTCAACTTTTGCTATAAATTGTTACTGGCAGATTGTTTACATGTTATTCGATTTTGCCAAGCATGTTGTAGTTGATCTTTACATGCTATGATGATTTTCTTGCCATGAATTGCTTCTATGCCATGTCTTATTGATGGATGTATGCTTACTTTATCATGAAAAGCTCTGTAGTGAGTGCACCGAGCTCGTAAACATGCCTACTTGTTATCTGTTTTTGGCATGTCCAGTTTTCTGCTAAGTCTGAAAACTGTAACGAAACTTGCTTAATTGTCATGGGTTATATTATATTTTCTGTTCCTTTTTGGCTCATTGTCAGTGAGGGACTTTTGTTCTATGTTTTGAGTAGATTCGTGTAATTCCTTGTTTTGCTATATTGTGTTCTTGTAGCAGGTTGTTTCCTTGCTCTAAACATGTCATCCTGATGTTAATTTCTGGCATGATAGTATTTTCACAGTCTGTGAAGCTCATATGTTTTGCACTTTTGCCATGCTTGTTTGAGCCTGCTATGGTGTGATTTAGCCGTATCTCAGTGTTCATCTTTTGTCAAGCATCTTGAGTAGATCACTGCCATATGCTTTTCTGACATTTTTGGGTGCAGTAGCTTAATTTCTTGTTGCATGCTAAGTGGCATCATGCTGTTAAACGCAGAAATATGTCATTCTTGTTTTGCTTGCCATTTGCAAACCGTGCATCCGATTCCGGTGATCTTTATATCGATTTCAACCGAAATCACCTCACCTTTCCAGTGGCATACTTGGTTTGCCAAGATTATGCCTTGTTTATCTCTTTCCTTCTGGAGCACGCATATGCATTGCATACCACATCTCGCATATCATGCCTTGTTTTGCATCATGTTGATTGCGCATTGCATCGTGGTTGATAGTTGCTCCTTTGCTTGTGTTCTTGTTTTGGGTAGAGCCAGGAGACGAGTACGTGAACGAGGAACCTGTTGAGAACACTTACGAGGATCAAGCTTTCGACAACCCTGAGAACTTTGCAGGCAAGATGACCATACCCTCCAAATCACTTCTATCTTTGCTTGTTAGATGCTCGCTCTTTTGCGATGCCTATGCTGCGATACCTACCACTTGCTATATCATGCAACCCAAATTGCCATGTCAAACCTCTAACCATCCATGTCCTAGCAAACCGTTGATTGGCTATGTTACCGCTTTGCTCAGCCCCTCTTATAGCGTTGCTAGTTGCAGGTGAAGATGAAATTTGTTCCATGTTGGAACCTGTTTATGTTGGGATATCACAATATCTCTTATTTAATTAATGCATCTATATACTTGGTAAAGGGTGGAAGGCTCGGCCTTATGACTGGTGTTTTGTTCCACTCTTGCCACCCTAGTTTCCGTCATACCGGTGTTATATTCCTTGATTTTGCGTTCCTTACACGGTTGGGTGATTTATGGGACCCCCCTGACAGTTCGCTTTGAATAAGACTCTTCCAGCAAGGCCCAACCTTGGTTTTACCATTTGCCACCTAAGCCTTTTTCCCCCGGGTTTTCGCGAGCCCGAGGGTCATCTTTATTTTAACCCCCCCCCCTCGGGCCAGTTCTCCTTCGATTGCTGGTCCAAACTTGAGCCCTTTGAAGCGCCACCTTGGGGCAACTTGAGGTCTGGTTTTAGTTGTACGGACTGCTCATCCGGATGTGCCCTGAGACCGAGATATGTGCAGCTCCTATCAGGATTTGTCGGCACAATCGGGCGACTTTGCTGGTTTTGTTTTATTACTGCGAAAATGTCTTGTAGTCCGGGATTCGAGACTGATCGGGTCTTCCTGGTAGAAGGAATATCCTTCGTTGACCGTGAGAGCTTATAATGGGCTAAGTTGGGACACCCCTGCAGGGTATTATCTTTCGAAAGCCGTGCCCGCGGTTATGAGGCAGATGGGAATTTGTTAATGTCCGGTTGTAGAAAACCCGAAGTTGACCTTAATTAAAACACATCAACCGCGTGTTTAACCGTGATGGTCTCTTCTCGGCGGATTCCGGGAAGTGAACACGGTGTTGGAGTTATGTCTGACGTAGGTTGTTCTAGGATCACTTCTTGATCACTTCTAGCTTCTTGACCGTGCTTTGCTTCTCTTCTCGCTCTCTTTTGCGTTATTAGCCACCATATATGCTAGTCGCTTGCTGCAGCTCCACCTCACAACCCTATCCTACCTTTAAGCTTAAATAGTCTTGATCTCGCGGGTGTGAGATTGCTGAGTCCCCGTGACTCACAGATTCTACCAAAACAGTTGCAGGTGCCGACGATGCCAGTGTAGATGACGCTTCCGAGCTCAAGTGGGAGTTCAACGAGGAACGTGGTCGTTACTATGTGTCTTTTCCTGATGATCAGTAGTGGAGCCCAGTTGGGACGATCGGGGATCTGTGTAGCATTTGGGGTAGTCTTCTTTCATTTTGGTTCCGTAGTCGGACCTTGAGTGTAATCTGGATGATGGATGTTTATTTATGTATTGTGTGAAGTGGCGACTGTAAGCCAACTATGTATCTGTTTCCCTTATGTATTACATGGGTTGTGTGAAGATTACCTCACTTGCGACATTGCTTTCAATGCGGTTATGCCTCTAAGTCGTGCCTCGACACGTGGGAGATATAGCCGCATCGAGGGCGTTACAAGTTGGTAATCAGAGCCTTCCCCGACCTTAGGAGCCCCCACTGATTGATCGTTTTTAGCGGTCGAGTTGTGTCTAGAAAAATGTTTTGAGTCATTTAGGAATTATGTATCGGAGAGTTTAGGAATTCTTTTTACTTCCTAGTCTCCTCATCGCTCTGGTAAGGCATCCTGACGTAGAGTTTTGACTCTTCTCTTCTCAAATTTCACTAAAAAAAATTTAAGATCACGCGGGTATCTTAGAATCGTTCCGATGGTTTTGTGATGACAACATTGTCTTGGTGCCTCCTGTCAGCAGGGGTTTAGTGGAAGTGTCCCGGGGAGTTGAGCTATGAGGTGTTGTCGTCATAATTTTATCATTGCAGTTCTGGAATACCTGAGTTTAGTACGCAGACATCGAAAATCTCTTTTGTACAGTTGTTGGTGAGATAACCCTGATAGCCCAGTACTAAGGCGAGTGCGGGAGTATTGCCATAACTCGTATAACGGATGCTTTTCGAAGGTTGAGGTAAATGATTTCCGAAGGTTTCTTGGTTATGTGTTGAAGGATGGATACAGCTGGATCTAGGTATTGTTAGTTTGGGTGATATATTTTGTGTCCCCTGTATCCCCAACACCTGATTGCATAACCAGAAAGTTTCGGGAGTTTATAAGTGGGAATTCAAGTATCTCGTAGGATATCTTTCCAACACACACATGATACGATATGGGATCTATCATATGTTTGTTTCTGGCTTATTCTGCAAGCCAATCATTTGTTTTGTTTTCAGTTGTGACATTCGAGTTGTTTCGAGGCAGATGGTGATTCCATACCTTTATCTAAATGGCTTCTCAGCTTATGGAAGTGTGATGCTTTACTTTGGAATTCATTCGTTCATTCTCGTTCGAATGTTTATTGTGAAGACTATATGTTGCAATTTCGATCCTTTGATTCAGCTTGAATATATGTCTTTCAAGATGCTAATGGATGTCACCCTCTTCAGGATGGCTCCGCCAACGCGTCAGAATCCGGAACGCAATGAAGGAAGTCAGGCTAACCCTCCACCACCACCTCCGCCTCCAGAGGCATGGCAAGCCTTGATGACAGCCACCAATGCCAACGCTCAGATTCTGATTCAGCTCTTGCAAGATCGCAACCAAGGGCAAGGTAATCAGGGAAATCAAGGCCAAGGCAACAATCAGCCGCATTTTGCTACCCTCAATCAGTTGCTTGCAAATCAGCCAAAGACTTTCAGCTACTGTGTCGAGGCCACAGACGCCGATGATTGGCTCGTGGACATCAACAAGCATTTCGAACGCAGCAATGTCAGACCTTAGGACTTTGTCAAGTTTGCCTCTTTTCAACTCAAGGATCAAGCTGCTGAGTGGTTCCAACAATACAAAGATTCCAGAGGAGGTCGTGTGATTACCTGGGATGATTTCCGTCGTGACTTCAAAGCTCATCACATTCCAGAAAGTGTTGTTGAGAGTAAGCGTGAGGAGTTCCGCAATCTCAAGCAAGGCAACATGTCTGTGTATCAATACAACACTCAGTTCCAGAAGCTCTCTCGTTTTGCTAAGCAAGACATCCCTGATGAGAAGAGCATGATTTACCAATTCAGGCGTGGCCTCAGAGAAGATCTGCAACTAGCTCTCGTGCTTTTTGAGCCGTTAAAGTATGATGAATTCTACAACATGGCACTGAAACAAGAAGCTGCTCAGCTCAAGTGTGAGGCATCTAAGAAGAGAGTCAGGGACGCAGTTCAGTCCTATTCTTCCTCACTTGTGGCAGCCAAGCAACAGAAGTTCTGGTTGCCTCCTCCTCCTCCGTTTCATCAGCCTTACCAGCAGAAGAACTCAGGTGGTCGTGGATCTTCCCACCCACCCAACCCAGGCTATCAGAACAAGTCTCAGAACCAAGCTCCAAGGCTAAATGCTCCTTATCATCGTCCGCTCTCAGAGGTGACTTGCAACAAATGTCAGCAAAAGGGTCACTATGCGAACAAGTGCTTCAACCAAAGGCGCCTTCCGCCTCCTCCTCCTGTGAGATCTTCCAGCAATGCAGTGGTCAAGCATAATTCCAAGTCTGCAAAGGTGAACATGATGAATGCATCTCAAGCAGAGGATTCTTCAGAAGTGATCATGGGTAACCTTCCTGTTAATGATATCCCTGCAAAAGTCTTATTTGATATTGGAGCATCGCATTCTTTCATTTCAAGACCTTTTGCATCGAAGCATGAGTTGTCTTTCCAAGATTTGCCTAGACCGATATCAGTTGTATCTCCGGGTAAATTCATGAACGCAAGCTCCTGTGTCCCGGATGTTTCTATCAAGATGGGCGACTATAAATTTTTGGCTAAACTTATTGTTCTTGGTGACTCTGATATTGATCTTATTCTCGGGATGGACTGGCTTTCTAAGCACAAGGCTCAGCTCGATTGTGCTGCCAGGGAAATTCAATTGACTCACTCTTCTGACGATGTGATCATCTATGTCGCTCGTGATGAAACCATTCGGTTGTTTTCTCTCAATGAGAAGGGCGAATTGGATGCTATCTCTCAGATTCCAGTCATTTGTGAGTACCCAGATGTCTTTCCAGAAGAGCTTCCGGGTATGCCTCCTCACCGGCCAGTTGAATTCGTTATTGATCTTGAGCCTGGCAAGGAACCCGTTTGCAAGCGTCCATACAAGCTTGGACCAAAAGAGTTGAAGGAATTGAAGAAACAACTCGATGAACAAGAGCGTCTGGGTCTGATCAGACCAAGTTCTTCTCCTTGGGGTTGTGGTGTTCTTTTTGTCCAGAAGAAGGATGGCACGGACCGACTTTGCGTCGATTACCGTCCATTGAACAAGAAGACAATCAAGAACAAGTACCCACTTCCCAACATCAATGAGCTATTCGAGCAACTTAAAGGTGCTAAAGTGTTCTCCAAGCTTGACCTTCGTATGGGTTATCATCAGATTCGCATTCATGAAGAAGATATTCCCAAGACAGCATTCAGAACAAGCTTTGGTTCTTATCAATATACTGTCATGTCTTTCGGCCTTGTCAATGCTCCTCCAACGTTCTCTCGTATGATGAACTTCATCTTCAACCCCTACACAAATGAATTCGTCTTGGTCTATCTCGATGATATTTTGGTCTTCTCCAAGAATAAGAAGGATCATGCCAAACATTTGCGATTGGTGCTCGACAATCTCAGAGAGTATAAATTCTATGCGAAGTTCTCCAAATGTGAATTCTGTCTTGATGAAGTTCTTTACCTTGGTCATATCATCTCTGCCAAGGGCATTTCTATTAATCCCGAGAGGGTGTCTGCAGTTTTGAATTGGGAACCTCCTCAGAATGTCAAGCAGCTTCGCAGTTTTCTTAGACTTGCAAGATATTGCCGAAGATTCGTTGAGAATTTCTCAAAGATTGCAAAGCCTCTTTCCAACTTCCTCCAGAAGCATGTGAAGTATGTCTGGTCTCCTGAGTGTGACGTTGCTTTCAACGCTATCAAAGAGAAACTCGTCACTGCTCCAGTTTTGACTCCTCCTGACGAATCCAAGCCTTATGAAGTTTTCTGTGATGCTTCTCTTCAAGGTCTCGGTGCTGTGTTAATGCAAGAGAAGAAGGTTGTGGACTATACCTCTCGTCAGTTGAAGCCCAACGAAAAGAACTACCCCACTCACGATCTTGAGTTGGCGGAAGTTGTCCATGCATTAATAACATGGAGACATCTCCTGTTGGGAAGGAAAGTGGACATATTCACCGATCACAAGAGTCTCAAGTACATCTTCACTCAGCCCAACCTCAACCTCAGGCAAACTCGATGGGTCGAAATGATTCAAGAGTATAATCCGAGTATTGAATATACTCCAGGCAAGGCTAATGTGATTGCAGATGCATTGAGCAGGAAGGCTTATTGCCACAGCTTAATCCTCAAGCCCTTTCAACCGGATCTTTGTGAAGCTTTCCGCAAGTTGAATCTCCAAGTTGTTCCTCAAGGTTTTCTTGCCAACCTCATAGTCTCTCCTACTTTGGAAGATCAAATTCGTGAGGCACAACTGATGGATACCATGGTGAAGAAGGTGAAACGTGGTATTGACAAGGGCATTTCCAAATACAAGTGCTATCGCGTTCATGACAGAGATACTCTTTTCTTCGAGGACCGGATTGTGGTTCCTAAGGGTGATCTACGGAAAGTCATTATGAACGAGGTGCACAATTCACTCCTATCCATTCATCCTCGAAGTACGAAGATGTACCATGACCTCAAGCAGTTGTATTGGTGGACTCGAATGAAGCGAGAAATTGCTCAATTCGTGAATGAATGTGATGTCTGCCGAAGGGTGAAAGCAGAACATCAACGACCAGCTGGTCTACTCCAACCTCTTGCTATTCCAGAATGGAAGTTTGATCATATCAAAATGGACTGCGTGACTGGTTTTCCTAAATCCAAGCGTGGAAATGATGCTATCTTCGTCGTCATCCACAAGCTCACTAAAGTGGCGCATTTTCTTCCTATCAAGGAGTCTATCACAGCAGCGCAGCTGGCAAAGCTTTACACCTCCAGAATTGTTTCCTTGCATGGCATTCCACAATTGATTTCTTCAGACCGTGGCAGCATCTTTACATCCAAGTTTTGGGATTCTTTTCAGAAGGCCATGGGCAAAAACATTCGCTTCAGCATAGCTTTCCATCCTCAAACTAGTGGACAAGTCGAGCGTGTCAACCAAATTCTTGAAGATATGCTCAGGGCTTGTGTTATCTCTTTCGGCATGAAGTGGGAGGATTGTCTTCCATATGCTGAGTTCTCTTACAACAATAGCTTTCAAGCGAGCTCGGGCAAAGCCCCATTCGAGATTCTCTATGGCAGAAAGTGTCGTACTCCCCTCAATTGGTCTGAGACGGGCGAACGCCAACTTCTTGGCAACGACTTGATCACAGAGGCTGAAGATATGTGTAAAGTCATTCGTGAGAATCTCAAAGCCGCTCAATCGCGCCAGAAGAGCTATTACGATAGCAAACACCGTGATTTGGCATTCGAGATCGGAGACCATGTCTACCTCCGCGTCTCTCCAAAGAAAGGCACTCGTCGCTTCGGTATCAAAAGGAAACTTGCCCCTAGATACGTCGGTCCTTTCAAGATCATCGGCAAACGAGTCGATCTCGCCTATCAACTTGAGCTTCCCTCCAACTTTGCAAATGTGCACGATGTGTTCCACGTGTCACAGCTTCGCAAGTGCTTCAAGACGCCTGAGCGCACCATCAACTTCGAAGAGATTGATCTTCAAGAAGATTTGTCCTATCATGAGCATCCCGTTGCTATTCTTGAAGAAACTGAGTGCGAGACTCGCAACAAGTCCATCAAATTCCTGAAAGTGAAGTGGTCACACCATTCAGACCGAGAAGCCACTTGGGAGCGCGAGGACCACCTCCGTTCCGAATATCCGGAGTTCTTTCAGTCCCAGATCTCGGGACGAGATCTTCTCGTAGTGGTGGAGTGTTGTAACACCTCGGATGTAACTTGCCATATTTGTACTCCAACTCTTGCCAATTTCGGCAATGTGATATGATATTCCCTCCGTGGTTGGGTTTCCCTTCATTTTAAATTTTGTCCTTGTCATGCATTTCATGTCATGTCATCATGTGCATCGCATTCGCATACGTGTTCGTTTCATGAATCCGAGCACTTTCCCCGTTGTCCGTTTTGCAATCCGACGCTCCTACGTCCTCCGGCGCCCCCTTTTACCTATTTTCATGTGCGAGTGTTAAACGGTCTCGGAATGGACCGAGGTTTGTCAAGCGGCCTTGGTTTACTACCGGTAGACCGCCTGTCAAGTTTCGTATCATTTGGACTTCGTTTGATACTCCAACGGTTAACCGAGGGACCGAAAAGGCCTCGTGTGTGTTGCAGCCCAACACCCTTCCAAGGTGGCCCAAAACCCACCTAAATCTGCTCCATCATCTCGGTCGTTCGATCACGATCGCGTGGCCGCAAACCGCACCTCGTTTGGACTCTCCTAGCTCCCTCTATGCCTATATATACACCCTCCCTCCGAAATTCACGGTTCATTCTTCCCCTAACCCTAAAAATTCTCAGATCCGCGCCGCCGGACGAAATCCCCACCTTCGTCGGACATTGTCCGACCTCCCCGTCCGCAGCCACGTGTCCTCCGTCTAGTGGCCACCGCCCGTGCCCACTTCCCCGCCGCCGCCAGCCCGCGAGGCCCGGGGCCGGCCCTCCCCGCCGACCCCCTCGGGCCAGAGGAGCCCCGCGAGCTGCCTCCTTCGTCCCCGCGGCCCGCGCCGCGCCGCCTCCGCCCGCTCGCCGCCCGCGCCTCCCCGGCGCGCCCCGCCGGCCGCGCGCTTCCGCCCGCGCCACGCGCCGCCTCCGCCGCGCCCCCGCGCCCCTCCGCTCCCCGCCGGCCATCTCCTTCGCCCCGGCGTGCTCCTCCCCGCCGCCCCGGCTCGGTCCTGCCTCGACATCCGCGCCGGATCTCAGATCCATCCAGGGTTGACCCCGTTTTTTTCCTCTAAGTCATTTTTCTGACGTTATTTTGTCGCATGTTCATCGCATTATAACTTGCTGCATACTGCTCCGTTTCGTGCGTGTAATTTGTCAAATTGTTCGAATCGATTAGTACATCATTTCATCCCATTGCATCTTTTTCATTTGAGCTCATCTTGATGCCCGAAATGCTGTTGGAAGAGGGCTATGTTATGTTAGTTTCAGATCTGTTTCATTAGATGCACTTTTGTCATTTTTGACATGATTGATGTGTGCATCCTATGAACTGGAGTCCTACATGTGTTTTGTAATATGTCATGCCATCTTTACAGAGGTGTATGCCATGTATTTTTGTGATCTTTGTGGTGACTAGCACAAGCATGCAAACTAGGGTACATAATGTAGCTGATTTCAGGAACTTAGTAATTTCACAAAGTTATTTCCTGCTGTTATTTTTATGCCATGTGTGCTTGTTGTTTCAGAGATATCTATGCCTTTTTGAGCATGATCATTAAGTATGTTTAGAACATATGGATTTTCTCTATCCATCCATGCCTTTGTTTGTAATTATGGGGTGCCATAGCTTGAGTCAATCAAGCTCAACTTTTGCTATAAATTGTTACTGGCAGATTGTTTACATGTTATTCGATTTTGCCAAGCATGTTGTAGTTGATCTTTGCATGCTATGATGATTTTCTTGCCATGAATTGCTTCTATGCCATGTCTTATTGATGGATGTATGCTTACTTTATCATGAAAAGCTCTGTAGTGAGTGCACCGAGCTCGTAAACATGCCTACTTGTTATCTGTTTTTGGCATGTCCAGTTTTCTGCTAAGTCTGAAAACTGTAACGAAACTTGCTTAATTGTCATGGGTTATATTATATTTTCTGTTCCTTTTTGGCTCATTGTCAGTGAGGGACTTTTGTTCTATGTTTTGAGTAGATTCGTGTAATTCCTTGTTTTGCTATATTGTGTTCTTGTAGCAGGTTGTTTCCTTGCTCTAAACATGTCATCCTGATGTTAATTTCTGGCATGATAGTATTTTCACAAAGTCTGTGAAGCTCATATGTTTTGCAGTTTTGCCATGCTTGTTTGAGCATGCTATGGTGTGATTTAGCCGTATCTCAGTGTTCATCTTTTGTCAAGCATCTTGAGTAGATCACTTCCATATGCTTTGCTGATATGTTTGGGTGCAGTAGCTTAATTTCTTGTTGCATGCTAAGTGGCATCATGATGTTAAATGCAGAAATATGTCATTCTTGTTTTGCTTGCCATTTGCAAACCGTGCATCCGATTCCGGTGACCTTTATATAGATTTCAACCGAAATCACCTCACATTTCTAGTGGAATACTTGGTTTGCCAAGATTATGCCTTGTACATCTTTTTCCTTCCGAAGCACGCATATGCATTGCATACCACATCTCGCATATCATGCCTTGTTTTGCATCATGTTGATTGCGCATTGCATCGTGGTTGATAGTTGCTCCTTTGCTTGTGTTATTGTTTTGGGTAGAGCCAGGAGATGAGTACGTGAACGAGGAACCTGTTGAGAACACTTACGAGGATCAAGCTTTCGACAACCCTGAGAACTTTGAAGGCAAGATGACCATACCCTCGAAATCACTTCTATCTTTGCTTGCTAGATGCTCGCTCTTTTGCTATGCCTATGCTGCGATACCTACCACTTGCTATATCATGCCACCCAAATTGCCATGTCAAACCTCTAACCATCCATGTCCTAGCAAACCGTTGATTGGCTATGTTACCGCTTTGCTCAGCCCCTCTTATAGCGTTGCTAGTTGCAGGTGAAGATGAAATTTGTTCCATGTTGGAACCTGTTTATGTTGGGATATCACAATATCTCTTATTTAATTAATGCATCTATATACTTGGTAAAGGGTGGAAGGCTCGGCCTTATGCCTGGTGTTTTGTTCCACTCTTGCCACCCTAGTTTCCGTCATACCGGTGTTATGTTCCTTGATTTTGCGTTCCTTACACGGTTGGGTGACTTATGGGACCCCCTTGACAGTTCGCTTTGAATAAGACTCCTCCAGCAAGGCCAAACCTTGGTTTTACCATTTGCCACCTAAGCCTTTTTCCCCTAGGTTTCCCGAGCCCGAGGGTCATCTTTATTTTAACCCCCCTGGGCCAGTTCTCCTTCGATTGCTCGTCCAAACTAGAGCCCTTTGCAGCGCCACCTTGGGGCAACTTGAGGTCTGGTTTTAGTTGTATGGACTGCTCATCCGGATGTGCCCTGAGACCGAGATATGTGCAGCTCCTATCAGGATTTGTCGGCACAATCGGGCGGCTTTGCTGGTTTTGTTTTATTACTGCCGAAATGTCTTGTAGTCCGAGATTCCAAGACTGATCGGGTCTTCCCGATAGAAGGAATATCCTTCGTTGACCGTGAGAGCTTATAATGGGCTAAGTTGGGACACCCCTGCAGGGTATTATCTTTCGAAAGTCGTGCCCGCGGTTATGAGGCAGATGGGAATTTGTTAATGTCCGGTTGTAGAAAACCCGAAGTTGACCTTAATTAAAACACATCAACCGCGTGTGTAACCGTGATGGTCTCTTCTCGGCGGAGTCCGAAAAGTGAACACGGTGTTGGAGTTATGTCTGACGTAGGTTGTTCTAGGATCACTTCTTGATCACTTCTAGCTTCTCGACCGTGCTTTGCTTCTCTTCTCGCTCTCTTTTGTGTTATTAGCCACCATATATGCTAGTCGCTTGCTGCAGCTCCACCTCACAACCCTATCCTACCTTTAAGCTTAAATAGTCTTGATCTCGCGGGTGTGAGATTGCTGAGTCCCCGTGACTCACAGATTCTACCAAAACAGTTGCAGGTGCCGACGATGCCAGTGTAGATGACGCTTCCGAGCTCAAGTGGGAGTTCAACGAGGAACGTGGTCGTTACTATGTGTCTTTTCCTGATGATCAGTAGTGGAGCCCAGTTGGGACGATCGGGGATCTGTGTAGCATTTGGGGTTGTCTTCTTTCATTTTGGTTCCGTAGTCGGACCTTGAGTGTAATCTAGATGATGGATGTTTATTTATGTATTGTGTGAAGTGGCGACTGTAAGCCAACTATGTATCTCTTTCCCTTATGTATTACATGGGTTGTGTGAAGATTACCTCACTTGCGACATTGCTTTCAATGCGGTTATGCCTCTAAGTCGTGCCTCGACACGTGGGAGATATAGCCGCATCGAGGGCGTTACAACACAGTCCTCACCGTATTCTCCTTGAGCTAAGGACACACAGTCCTTGCCCAATCACTCGTGGTAAGTCTTCAGGTGACTTCCAAACCTTCACAAACTCGGTCACTCGGCGATCCACAATTCCTCTTGGATGCTCTAGACCTTGACGCCTAACCGTCTGGAAGAAGCACAATCTTCAAAGGTAACAAGCGTCGGATCCACGCAGGATCAATCTCTTCAGTGATGCTCAATCATTTTGGGTTTGTAGGTGTTTTGGGTTTGGGTTTGGATTTTCCTCACTTGATGATTTTCGCTCAAAGTCCTCGGAGGATTGGTTGCTCTCAAATGACAAGTGTCAGTTTCTCTCGGAGCAGCCAACCAGCTAGTGGTTGTAGGGGGCGGCTATTTATAGCCTAGGGAGCAGCCCGACATGATAAGACATAAATGCCCTTCAATGATATGACCGTTGGACGGATAAGATATTTTGGGACAGCTGGCGCATAGCACAGCAACGGTCGGAAATTTGAGGTTCAAATTCCTCAGGGCTATCATGTTCCTCACTGTGTAGGCAATTCGCACTGGCGAATTCCTAACTCCTCAGTCAGAGCAAAGTCCTCAGTGACCAGAAGAACTGCGTCTCTGTCACTGAAGAAATTGACTGAACTGTATGAGAGTTCCAATGGCTTCACTCGAAGGGATTGGTAGGTGTAGGATTTGAGTTGAGCATCACATGGAAATTTTCTCCTTAGTATTTCCTCGACCCCCTTTAACAGTACGGTGTTTCCTATGACTCAAGAAAGAGAAAATGAAACTACGAAAACAAAAGTCTTCACGCTTCATATTCCTCGAATGATAACCAAGTCTTCAAGGTCACACCAATTTCTTCACTTTCAATGTCTTCAGAAAGTCTTCAGAATATCAAAGTCTTCAGTTGAAGAACTTCATTTTTAGGGGTCGACTTTCTCTATAAATATCAAACTCCTCATAGACTTATAGACCTATGTACACTCATAAACACGTTAGATCCTTAACCCATAACTCTTCAATACACCAAAATCACTAAGGGGCACAAGATGCACTTACATGCTTATTGTCCCAAAATTCAAAAGAAATAGCAAAATGTCCACTCCCTCATCGGCTGCCCGAAGCCAAGTGTTTGGGAGATGGAAATTACTGTCTACCCATTACACGGACAATCCATCGGCCCGATTTCCACTGCTCTAAATAGGGGTAGGTTAGTAACTTCAATTAGACGTGACACGACCGCCTCTGAGCCCATTCCGACACGGTGGGCGTCAAACATGGGCGGCAAAACTAATTTGATTCAAGCTCGTCCGAAAGACCTCTGTTTCTCCCTCCATTCCCCATTCATACACGATGGGCGGCAAAACAAACTCTCCTCGTCCGAAATAGATGTAGGCTAATATTTTAAATAGGGGCAGATGTGTAACTTCCATCAGACGTGACACAACTGCCCTACCTGGCAGCCCCGTTCATACACCGTGGGCGCCAACCGTGGGCGGCAAAACACCCTCTCCTCGCCCGAAATAGTTACCAGCAAATATTTGGGAGATGCGAGATTACCGTCCTATCCCCAACCGACGAGACGTCCAAATTTGAAACGGGGGATAAGTTCGTAACTTTCCCATATTTCACACAGGTGCGTCCCAAAAACATGGTTCCCCGTACCTCTCCCTCCATTTTCCCATTCATACACCGTCCGTGCTAGAACACTCCATTCCCACACCAGCCTCCGTCCGCCACACCATCCATCGCCGCTGTCCTCCACCACATCCATTGCCACTGTCCTCCACCATGCCGGAGCGCCTACCAAGACCACGTCATCCACTTCTAGAGATGGACGTTTCTCATCCACGGCGACGGGCCAATAGCCTTGCATCCCGTCCTCTCGCTTCATCGGTGTCGTCGTCCTCTTTGTCGGGGCCGCTCACACGACCTTCTCTTCCATAGCAACGGGACTTATCCCCCGATGCACCCGTCTACCGTCGCAGATCTGCCTCAACGCCACCGACAGCCATCGCACCCCCGATGCCTACACGTCACCGCAAGAGAGGTGGTACTTCATATCTCCTCAACTTTTTGATCTTAACCAGAAAATAGATCTTAACTTGGTTACTCTACTTTCATTTCAGCTCTTAGAATTTAGTTCTTAGTTCGAAGCAAACAATGGATGCTAAATATCATTTCTCTGGTTAGCAGCTTCAAATCTGCCATGGCACAGCCATAATACGGTTTAATTGATCATGTTGGTTCCATGGTGGTTTCTTTAAAAGAAATCGGAGGGGAACCCTCTTTTGCTAAAAAAAATATGCTTAGAGTTTCCCCCTTTTATGATCACTATACGATCAGAATACGTGCTTCATGTCATAATAACACTGCTCCACCCATCAAGCTAAACAAGCTTAGTTGTTCAAATACGAATCTGATATTATTAAAATAGAGTTGTTTAATTGGTCAGCTAAATGTTCCTAACTTAGTTTCGAAAATGCATGTTCGCCGTTCGGGTGTGTATCTCTGTGTGTGGTCTGGTCAGCACGGTTGGGGAGGTGAACTTTGCATATGCAGGGGTTTATAGGGAGACACTCCCCGAGTTGAATCCGCAATGCATTCCATAGATAATCTGACTACTTTTTATGTTCTCATAAATCTCAGATTCTGAACAGCATCATAATGATTATGAGCTCGCACGCATGAAAAGAATAACGCAGAACAATGCCATGGCTGTCAAACTTGGCATTAAGGGACTGAAATCAAGTCTGGATGCAATGCAATGCAAACGCTCTCCACCTACAGATTCATGCTCAGAATATGATCCTAATAGTGATTCTGAGCTAGAGGGAGACCTAAGTCAATGTAGCTCCCTAGTGGAGGGGTCAGAGGAAGATGCCCTATCTTATTCACCCATCAAGGTACTTGCTCTAACTTTCCAAGGTTACATTGCTCGCACATATCTTGCAACTGATTCTTTGCATTGCTTCTACTTTGTTGAACTGCCATTAGCTTAGTTTACACATCGTGTATGTGAATACGCCTTGCCTATCCATTTTCAGTACATATTCCATCTGTCATCATACCATATTTATCCATTCAAATATTGTTCTTGTGTATCAGACGTTCAAAAGGAAGAGGGCGATTGCTGATCGTGGAGGAGCACAAGCAAAGTATTTGGAAAAGGTAGTGGCACCTAATGTCGGGGATATACCCCGCCGTGTAAACCGGCCGGAAGTTAACCCGGCCGGACTTGGCGGTTTATCTGAAGACCCGCCCCGACCTTGGCGGTTTACAAGCAATCCGTTTGACTCACTGGTAAACCGATGGGCGGATCAGACGGATGACAAGACACAAGGCCTAGAAGGCCGGTTCAACTATGGTGGGCCGGTTTAAGAGGAAAGGAATATTTATCTTACAAAGAGTTAAGACCAGGACTTGTATCCGGTTTGTATTAGAGATAGACTAGCCCTAATCCTAATAGGACTCCACATGTAAACCGCCCCTTCAACATATATAAGGAGGGGCAGGGCTCCCCAAAGAGGGACGAGTTAGAAGCTACAAGCTACAAGCAATCAATAATCTCTAGGGCTAGACACAAGAGCCGGTTTACGGCGTCTCCCTCGGGATGATAATGAGACCTAGCCTCAAACAGCATGTAGGGTTTTTACCGGATGATGTTTCCCGGGGCCCGAAGCTGTCTAAACCCTTGTCTTGCGTGTTGATCCGCCCTGCGTCTCTCGTCCCACTCAACCCCTCTCAAGCTACCACATAGATGCGTTGGCCTCGCGACTAAGTCCTGACACTAAGGACATCTGCCGTGACAATTCCACGACAGTTGGCGCCCACCGTGGGGCCTGCGCACGGTGGTGATGAGTTCTTGTAGGGATCTTTACAGGGATCGAAAAGCTCGTGATGTGCTAGATGAAAAAGAGTCGACGGAGAAGATAACATCGTCGACGAACAGTCAAAGCGATATATACAAAGAGAAAATCGGGGTCGCGTTTATGCACCAGCGCGCACGACTGGATGATCCGTCGAGCTGGGTTAATTTCCGTTGCCACTGCAGGTCGAAATCTCGCATCTGAAATCAGTCGAGACAAGGTACAAGTCGCCGAGACCGAAAGGCTTTGACGGTTCCGTCGTCTGTGTGCAAATCCAATTCGGAACATCAGATTCCAATGCTATTACGTGGCATGGCGCCCTAGGCCTGCTGCCAACTTCTGAACGGACCAAGGGCAAGCTTCAGGCACGTGGACCAGCAGTGTTTGCTTCTGTCAAAAAAAAGGGGGGGGAAGCAGCCCACGATCCGGAAGCAGTTTCCGCCATCGAGTCGTTGTCGCTCCACCTCGTCGTTTCCACTTGCGGCTACTCTGAACCGGCCTACGTTTCCTCCTCTGCCGTGAGCCGTCTTTGGTGCCGCCCCTGTCGTGGCCGGCCTCGGGCCCCTGCCTTTGTCTGCGGTCTCACCGACGTTGTGCCAAGTCGCCCGTTGCCGAGTTCTTGAGCCACCGAGCCCTTCGCTCCGAGCCGCAGTTTCCCCTTCGCCTATGCCTCGGTCGCAGTGAGAAGCTGTTGCCGTGCTTGCCACTGTGACCTCATCAAGTCGACCACGCCAGATCCGCCCTTGCCGGTGCTGCGGTTTGCCTTGGCCTCGCTCCTCCTCGAGTCGCCTCTGCTGTGGCTGCGCCGAACCGTCGTCGTCGCCCTGCGGCTTGGCCTTCACCTCCATCGCCTCCGCCACCTCCGTCAAACCGCGGCCGCGGGTGCGACATAGGGTCTCTGGCCGTCTCCGCCACTTTTTTGACCTCGCCGCATTGCCGGAGGCCTCCTCAAGCCGTTGCCGCCGTGGCTACTCCACGAGCTGCCGCCACACCCCGTCCATCTGCCTTGCTACGGCCGATGCGCCAAGCCGGCCGGCCGGCCTCCGCGCCAGGAAGTCGCCGTGCCGGAGAGTCACCGATCTTCAACCACGCCCCGTCACCACAGCCTCAATCAGCCGAATCACCGGCGTCCCTCTGCCGCGGTCTCCGTCTTTGCTGCGGATCGTCCGGGTCTCCGAGTCGCTGCTCCTGCTGCGGTAGTGACGGGGCGCCTTGAGCCGCCATCAGTGAGCCGCCGCCTTCGTCGTCCGACGGCACCACTGCGGAGTTACCGGTCTCTGCCCTGACACCAATCCGCCTCGATTTTCGGCCGCGAGTTTCCATCACCGGAGTGTCGCCTCCATCGTCGCCGCGTTGAGCCGCCGGCTGCCGCGCCCAGCAAGACTGCCCCGGTCTCACTTCCTCTTGCCGAGCGGCTCCGCCTTTAAATCGCCTCCGCCGCTGCTGTGTTGAGGTGCCGGTCGCCAAGCTGCGTGGCTGCACTGGCCTCTGCTAAAACTTACTTTCCAACCAGCCTGGCCTGCTGGGCCGCCGCTTCTCTGCCGCGGTATATTTAAACACCTGAGGAAACCTGACGTGGGTTAAATCAGTATGGAGTATGGACTACCTGCAAGATGCCAACCAGCCGCTTACCGCCATCAGGGACCTCCAATATAATCAGCAGCGTCGCCCTGCCGTCGCATGGTTGATCAGGAACAACCGGGCAGTTGCCATGCAACGTCAGACACATGTGAAGTAAGTTGGATTAAAATTGCTGATCAAATCAACCAAAGCAGTACACATGCTCCCAGTCCATCAACGCGCAGAAAGCACCGAGTGCCATTAATTAATCTGCACATGGTACATGGTTCAATGGATTGGCTCCCTCACATGTTGTGTGTCAATAGATTAGTCTGCACATGGGACGTTTGATGTCAAAGGTGGTGCCATGTTGTGCCTATAAATCAGCGCCATCACGCATCGGCGTCTGCGTCCGCTTACTGATGGAACAGATCATCCGTCGTCCAAACAAGTCAGCCATCGCCCCTGCGGTCCGGCTTGCAAACGCGGAGGACAACTTGTTCATATGCACCGGCTTACAAATGCCATGGCCGGTATATCTGTCTGCTCTTGCGGCCGATTTACCCGCAAGGGATTTCAGTTTCACCTAGTGATCATCAACTTCATGACGGATTATTTTCGGCCTAAACACATCAGGTGATATCCATCTAACATATATTTTTTAGCACATATTATTTTTTGTCAAAGAACAGTTTACCTTTGCCTTGGTCTGCAATATTGTTTATGCAGGACAATTGTTCATTGCAAAAGCTATGGCTGTGTCATGGATGTATAAACTCGTGCAACCATTATGAAAGTGCTGGTATCTTACCATGCCATCAAGCTCGATGAATATATATGCAAACCCATTCTGCAGACCGGTTTACATCAATATGAAGTGGCTAAATCGCCCGTCCATGCCGGTTTACAATGCCGCGACCGACCCATCGGTTTGGGCCGCCTCTAAAAGCCACGGTAGTTTTTGCTATCCGTCTGTCGCGGCCTGGTCTACATCAACATACCGGGCTGCACCTGACTTCATGAGCTCTTTATTGGGTATGAGCAAGTCACAGCTTGGGTAGCCCGGTTTTCTTTCAAATTGGGGATAAATTATCATCAACCGCCGTCTGCACTGGATGGATCAATGGGCAGGCGCACAAGTCACCGCCGCTACAGTTTGGTTAACTTCAAATCACCAGTTGGAAGGAACCATTGGCCGAGTTGCTGACACGGTTCATACGGGATCATTTACAACCCGCCGCAGTCACCTCAATGTTCTGTGTGTTCACATCGTGTTATCAACACCAATGATATACAAGTTATACCGGTTTATATCACGGACAAATATGGAGAATCTCAAGCCAACTCCTCGAGTCACCTTGAGACTTGGGGGCTATGATGATATGACGCAGCAAGTCTTGCTAGTTTCAGCCGGTTTAAGAACCCGAGGACGATGGAGGGAAAGATAACCCGATCCCGGAGGCTACTGTTATGTTGATGAAAATTTAAAAGGCCGTCAGAAAATTTCCGGCTTAGAAAGTATATGACAGTTACAAGATCCCGGCTCAATGAAGAAGTTTCGGATCATCAGAAAGGATTCCGGTTTGAAACCTGGTTGAAGGGAAATCAGTATCACTGAAGCTCTCAAATATCCGGTTTACAATCCGGTTCAAGAGAAATTTATTCTCCCACAAAGTTCTGAAGCGCTCAGATCCGGTTTACCCATGTCCGGTTCAAAAAGGAATTAACTTCTCGCAAGTTCGAGTTTAAAGGCCGTCAGAAAATTTCCGCCTGAAAATGAAGATTCCGATTTAAAATCCGGTTCAAGGGAAAGATGTCTCCAACAAAGCTTTGAAGCTCTTAATATCCGGTTCAAGATCTCGGTTCAAGAAGAATTTATCTCTTGCAAAAAGGTTAAAAATCACTGAAGAGGACCTGCTGCCATGATGCGCGGTTCAAACATGGGGCTTCCTGTTCAAACATAGGTCGTATTCGAACCAAAGAGAACATAGCTATCCTTACAAAGTCAGTTGGGGACCTAGTCGACTTGAACCGTAGCTACACCTCCTGGGATCTTGGTCATGTCTTGACGACGGTAATGCCTTCTGGCTGGCACATTTGCCACTAAGTCAGTTGGGGACCTAATCGACTTGAACCGTAGTTACACCTTAGGGGAGCTCGGTCATGTCTTGATGATGGTAATGCCTTCTGATCGGCTTTTAAACAGCCAATAAGTCATTTGGGGGCTTGGTCGTGTCCGAACCAATGCAATGCCACTTGATCGGCCCTAGGCCACTGAGTCACTTGGGGGCTTGGTCGAATCCGAACCAATGCAATGCCACTTGGCCGGCGTAAACGCCACGCGTCATTTTGGGGTCCTGGCTGACTGGCACCATCGCTACACCTTCGGGGGGCTTGGTTGCGTCTGACCATGGTAATTCCATCTGACCAAGGTCAGTAGAGCTCTTCTTTTGCAAAAAGTTGTTGCCATTGCTTTTGCTTTAATAGCCTTTCTTGAGAAGTTGCTATTTTATTTGCATTTTTTAAACCGACAGTATTTTGTACCGGTTCAAACAGCTAAATTGGCGGAACACGGTCCATTTTTAGACCGGAGATTATCTGTCCGGTTTGATTTTCTGTTACCATCCTATTATGGAGTAAACCGGTGTTTATCAACCCGGCTCGGCTTTCAACTACAAGTTGTGAGTGCATGATCAAATTATAATCCGGAGATTATCAGCCCGGTCTGGTTTGGCTACAAGTCACCAGTATTATATATGGTTAATCCGGCGTTTATCACAGCCCGGTCCGGTTCTGTCCTAAACCGGCACAATATGGAAGGAGTTATCATTACTCAAGATTGGGGTTATCACTCTTACTACAAAAAGTTGGTAAACCAACGATGTGATTCAATGTCACAGGTATGATATATTTCATACTTTTAAGTGCAGCCTTGGTTATAAACCCAGGTTATATGTTGGGCATTATGACCCGTCCGACGGTAAACCGCCAGGACGCTTTAAACTTGTTGTATGCAGAAACAGGTTGAATAAAGCATGATTATAAATTATCCGGTGTTTGTTAAACCGGCCTGGCTTTCAGACGATAAGTCGCCGGTATGATGATAAATTATCCAGTGTTTATTAAACCGGTCTGGCTTTGGACTATGGCGCTAGAAGGAGGGCCATTGGAATCATGCGCTCATAAATTATTGGATTATATTATTCAAATAGCCAAACTTGGCTGAATTTTCATTATGGTATTGGATGAATAAGGTTTTCATACCAGATTATATTATCTTGAATAGCCAACATGGCTGGATTTTTATTATGGTTATTAATATTATGATTAAGGTTTTCAAAGTCGCTTTAGCGCAATGGTTATCATTTTCTACAATTGAAGGAGTAGTCCCGAGTTGCTGCAGGCTTACAACCCGGCACTTCGGGGCTACATTATTCAAAGTTGAGATTATATCAAATATGCAAGTCTCATGTCGCTGCAAGCATGCACCATGACACTTGGGGGCTACCAATTGCTCCCGTCAACTATTCAAGGTACAAAGCTTTTTATCCATTATATTGAAGGGTCCACTGCTCAGTTGGTAAAGCACAAGGCTCTTAACCTTGTGGACGTGGATTCAAGCCCCATGATGGGGGTTACATCATATGATGTTATTTTCATTGAAGTGTATATCAAAGTCCCAGCTCAATATTATCTTACTGAGTCGGCCCTTGGGGGCTACATTGGTTGAAGTTCTATGGGCATCAGTCAATTACAAGTCCCAGGTTGCTGCAAGCATGACAACCCGACACTTGGGGGCTACAGGTAATATGGATATAAGGGAGAAATATCTTCCAATTTTCTGTTTTGAGCCAATCATTATGACCCGGTGTCTACAACAATCATGAACCGGCATTGGAAATAATCATGACCTGGAATTCAGTTCTTATAAACCGGCAATCTTGACAATGATAAACCGACTAGTCTACATTTTCAAACCGGCTGAATATCAGATGAGTATTACAAGACCAATATTTCTTAAACCGGCGTTTTGGAAGCCAACTCAAGTGGATTATTCTTTACAATATTTTTCTATGAGAAACCAATGTCAGCAATTTGAGTATGAAGCTAGTTATTAACCTGGATTTTCTAGAAGGAGGAATGACAAGGACTTAAGGATGATCAGGTGCCGGTTTACAAGTATTCTTAACCCGGAGCGCAACCTGTCAAATTTGTCCTTATGTTTATTTTGCAGCATAAGTTTACCATGGATGAATCCAAGTTAAACTTGGGGGCTAATGTCGGGGATATACCCCGCGGTGTAAACCGGCCGGAAGTTAACCCGGCCGGACTTGGCGGTTTATCTGAAGACCCGCCCCGACCTTGGCGGTTTACAAGCAATCCGTTTGACTCACTGGTAAACCGATGGGCGGATCAGACGGATGACAAGACCCAAGGCCTAGAAGGCCGGTTCAACTATGGTGGGCCGGTTTAAGAGGAAAGGAATATTTATATTACAAAGAGTTAAGACCAGGACTTGTATCCGATTTGTATTAGAGATAGACTAGCCCTAATCCTAATAGGACTCCACATGTAAACCGCCCCTTCAACATATATAAGGAGGGGCAGGGCTCCCCAAAGAGGGACGAGTTAGAAGCTACAAGCTACAAGCAATCAATAATCTCTAGGGCTAGACACAAGAGCCGGTTTACGGCGTCTCCCTCGGGATGATAATGAGACCTAGCCTCAAACAGCATGTAGGGTTTTTACCGGATGATGTTTCCCGGGGCCCGAAGCTGTCTAAACCCTTGTCTTGCGTGTTGATCCGCCCTGCGTCTCTCGTCCCACTCAACCCCTCTCAAGCTACCACATAGATGCGTTGGCCTCGCGACTAAGTCCTGACACTAAGGACATCTGCCGTGACAATTCCACGACACCTAATAAATGAAATAGCCCATTAGGTGTAGTTGCAATATCACTTGACCCACAAAATACCCCAACTCTAGCAGACTCTAGCCCTACTACACTGGTCATTTCTGATGCCCCAACTCAGCAGACCCCAACTACAACAAACAGTATGATTATGCCAGTTGACATAGCACCAGCTGTACGACGCAAAACCCCCATTCCAGCAAAGAGTACACCAAATCCAGTTGCCAAATCCCTTTTCGAACCAGAGAGAGCCCCAATTGCAGCAAATAGGACCCCTGTTCCATTTCTTCCCAGTTTAGAAGACGAAGCTTATGTTGTTGTCAGGAACTTTGTGCGCATCTTTCCTTCATGGAAAGATTATACAGCAGACACAGAACAATTTCCAGTCTTCCTCCGCAACTTATGCGTAAGTAATGTACTAATGTTATTCATGGTCATTACTGCATATGTTTCTGCTGACAGAAGACACAAGATTTCATTCTTTTAAATAGGCGAGGAGCAAACTGGATTGTGATGACGAGCAATGGTTGGTTGCGCTTTTCAAGCACTCGTTGATGAAGTATCGTTCCTACCTGAGGCAAGCGCACTTCGATGGCAAGCCTCTGAACAAAATTTCTGTAAAGTCTCCGGTGCTACATTTATCCGACGGTGACTGGAATAATCTTGTTACACATTGGTCTTGGCTGTAGCGTAAGATACTGTCTATGATATCACATCACAATTTGAACTACATTTCTGCATTTGCCTTAATGTCTCACTTGTACGAAAACTGTTAGCATAAGAACATTCGTTCTCAAGGGACCACAGAATCTCGCAACTATACTGCACACTACATTGCTCTTGTGAGTACCTCTTGCCCTGTATGACCATACTTACTTTCATAGTTGTTTGATTATGTAGCATCACTGCACATGTTAGCCTCGTAATCGTCCATTTGGTGGACATTATAAGATCCGTATGGACTCTTACATAAATTTAGAATCAACCCAATGCTTTTGAAGAGGTTTAGCTCTGCAGTCCTCTTGTAAGGACTGAACGTGGTCTATCATTGTACTTACATTAACAGCTACTCCCTTCGTCCCATAATATAAGAACGTTTTGTATAGTACACCAGTGTTCAAAACACTCTTGTATTATGGGAAGAGGGATTGGTTCATTTTGTAGCATTCTGCATCTTATCTCCCTCGCCCACCATTTACTAAAAAAGATCAGATCTATATTTAATCTTACCAACAAGTAGAATACACAGACAATGCGAGTGCAGAAGTGTAGCCCATTGCTCTTGTCAGTACATTTTGTCCTGTAACGCTTGTACTTCCAGGGATTGGTAGTTGATTATGTAGCATCAATCTGCATCTTATCTTCATCATCCTCTATCCCTTCCAGTATTATCATATCTATAATTACTCTCTACAAAATGTAGAGTACAGGCAATGCTTATGAAGAAGATTCTGTGCTGAAATTCTTGAGTTATCCTTCCCTTGACATGGAGAAGGGCATTATAAAGCCAGTGTTAACTGTTAATGTAAGTCAGTCCTTCTAAAGCCTTTATCCTCAACTGCTATTTAATTTGCTCATACTCCCTATCGTTTACTGGTGTTTAGTTTGCTGTTTCTACCAAAATGCATGTTCATAAGAACCGTAAGTTCTAAGTTTTACTTGTAAAACCAAATTCCTTATTCATACCATGCACATTACTTAATACTCCCTATATGTATGCTTGTTTATTGGATCTATAATCCAGTGTGTGGTGAAGCAGCCCACGTTTGCACCTTGTCATCTCCTGTTTTATCTTACTGATGTGGCTGATGATATGAACAACATGCCATGCACATTATCCAAAATAGATACAATGATTTTATTTGCCCTTCATCTATGCTTGTTATGTTGACATGGTAATCCAGTAGTGTGGTGAAGCTCCCCGCATTATGAACAATGCCAAATTATGCTACTGATATTTTGAACATACTCTTTATTTTCTAATTTGAAATTGGATAGAATTGACAGAACAGTTATCATCTTTGTTTATACACGTGCAAAACCTGTCATCTCTCTGCTTTGTTTCAAGGTGATATGCCTGATGGCATGCACAAGTCTGCTGAAGGTTGTGAGACAAACACAACATATATTGCAGCAAAGAAGGGAAAACATCTTGAAGATAGCGAGACAACCCCAAAGTCTTGTCTTGATGCAGTGTTCAAGTTACTTGAGACTAACAGTCAGACAAGCTCACAAAATTCGTTGTTTGAATCAGTTCGACTTCTTCAGTCCCAAGTTCTAGCAGAAAGGCAATCTGCAACTCAACTTCGACTTGAAGTCCTATCTCTAAGAAAGATTGCGGAGAACACCAATGAGAACCTCATCGCTAAACAGCTACACCTGGAAGCTATGACCGACATGCTAGGCCGGTCTCACAGCCTTGCTCAGCAGCTTGCGCAGCAGTTCCCCCACAAGGCTAACCTTTTTTGAAATGTCTTGGAAGTGGCCTCGATTCAGTATTATTTTGTTACGCTGCAGTGGTGCCCAGTTTTTGTAATATGCTTCTTCATTGCGCTTTATGATCACTGGTGGCGAACTTTGATGCCTAGTGGATGTAATATACCTTAAATCCTTTATTGTATAGTGTAGGTTTATTCTTAGTTACTATGCCGTAATTTTTTTATTGTATAGAGTAGGTTTGTTCTTAATTCCTACTAGTTACGTAGCAGCCCAAAATGAACCCCGGCCCATGATTGTGTGAATCAAACCACGGGCTTTTAACAAGCCAAAATTGTCTCGGTCCTTATTTGGCCCAATCAGATATCGGCTGCGAGCAGGCCGGATGCAAACCGGGCCGTAGTTAGGCCCAACTATATGACGGGCTTTTAACAGGCCGAAATTAATATAGGGCCAGAATGTTAAACGGGCCCTTAACAGGCCAAAACTAATATCAGGCCGAATTACTAAGTGGGCCTTTAGCAAGTGGGCTCAAAAGCATAGCATCCAGTTGACGGGTCGAATCTGATATGGGCCATAATTGAGCCCAAAGCCTCTTAAAGGGCCGGACCTGATCTGGGTCGTAATTTGGCCCAGAACGTGGTAGGCTTTTAACGGGCCGGATCTCATATGGGCCACTATTAGGCCCGGAGCGTGGCAGGCCATTAATGGACTGGATCAAATATGGGCCGACATTTGGCCCAAAACATGGCAGCCAGTTAATGGGCCGGCCTACTAGGGTCCTCAAAATCTTGTGGGCCTACAGCTGGGCCGACCCATTAATGTCGGCGAAATCTCATGGGCCTTTAGCTGGGCCGGCCCACTATGATCCGCAAGAATTTCGTGGGCCTTTACCTGGGCCGGCCCATTATGGCACACAAAAATCTTGTGGGTTTTTACTTGGGCCGGCCCATTATGGCCCGTGAAATCTTGTGGGCCTTTAACTGGGCCAGCCTGTCGGGGATATACCCCGCGGTATGACCCGGCCGGAGTTGTAAACCGGCTGGGACTTGGTAAACTGGCGGACGGTAAACCGGCAGACAGTTAAGGCGGACAGTTAAGACAGACGGTTAAGACAGATGACTAAGACGGATGGTAAACCGGCAGGTGGTAAACCGGCAAGTATTAAGGCAGGTGGTAAACCAGCAGGAGTTAAGTCAAATCTTAAACCGGCAAACAGTGATAACTGGGTTTCCAGGGGTTATGAAGTCCGAGACGTTATGAAACTCGGGACATTATGAAGCCCAAGATGTTAAGAAGCCCATAAAGAGGAGTCAGAATAGTTAAGTCTTAAGTCCTAGTTGGACTCTACATGTAACCCGCCCCTTCAACTTATATAAGGAGGGGCAGGGCTCCCCAAAGAGGGACAAGCAAGATAGAAATAATCTTAGGGCTAGACACAACTAGAGGAGAGCTGGTTTACGGCGACTCCCTCGTGATGATAATGAGACCTAGCCTCAAACAGCATGTAGGGTTATTACCGGATGATGTTTCTCGGTGCCCGAAGCTGTCTAAATCCCTGTCTTGTGTTGCGTTTCTCGATTCCGCTCAACCCCTCTTAAGTTACCACATAGATGCGTTGGCCTCACGACTAAGTCCTCACCCTAGGACATCTGCCGTGACAATTCCACGATAGTTGGCGCCCACCGTGGGGCCGGCACACGGTGATGTTGAGTTTTTGAAAGGATCTCTTTTGGGGATCGAGAAGCTCACGATCAGTTTGATTCAAGGTTCGTTTGGAATCTTCATCAGGAACGGTGGTAACCCGTCGTGCCGACGCCCGCAGGTACATCAGTAAGACATGGCATCAGATGCGCAGTTGGGAGTTGGATTTATACAGCGATATGAGACGCTGCATCTAGACGACCCGGCAAAACCAAGTTGAAGACAAGACATCGGTCCGCCGCAAAAATTGCTATGAGCTTTATCCTCTGTTTTGTTTTGATCGGAAGGAACCAAGCCAAGTCAGAGGACCGTCTGTACTGCTGCGATTGGATTCAAAGTATGTAACAGCTTGCAGCCTTATCGGCAGAACAGTTTACGAGCAGGGACCGGTTTGTATGATTTGCCTCACGGATTAAGCATCTGTCGCACAGCTGCCGCTACCTCCAAATCGCCCGTCCCGGAAGCACCGAGGGTCTCAGTACCTCCAAACCGCCCTAGCTGGTCTCCTCCACTTTAAAATCGTTGAGTCTTAGCCGCATCTGAGTCGCCTATTGTTTTTGGCTCTAACTCGGCGCCTGCGCTTCTAGGCTACAGTAGGCCGCAATCCGCCTCGCTCTAACCCGGTGCCGGCCTGCGCCTGCCTCTCGTTGGCTCTTGTGAACAGCCTTAAGTCACGCCAACAAATCGCCTCCAACGGCCCCGTCTGTCGTCATCTCGCCCAGCTGCGACCCGCCGTCCGCGCCTTTGCATTGGGCCACTCTAGCAGTCCCGCCGAGTCGGTCAGTTTGCCTGTATGGCCTGGAGGCGCCGAGGCCTGCCAACCTCAGACCCGCCATCCTGCGCCCGGATCAATCTGCTCGGGCCGACGACCTCCGCGGTCCCGTGCTAAGTTGCCTTCGCGGTGCTCACCTGCCTCTGCTTGCCTCCATGGTTACACGCTAACGCGGCCGGTTGCTGCTGCCTCAAGTCGCCATCGCCGTTCTGAACCGCTTCGGCTGTACGCGGGCCTGCGCTGGTCACTTCTACTGCTGGCCGCTTCGTTTCACTTCCGGGCCGCCGCGTTGCCGTGACTCGCCCCACCGGCACGCTTCGAGACGGCCTCTGTATCTCCGTCAACCTCCAATACGGTCAAATGGACAAGTTCTGAGCCGTTGTAGTGGCCCTTCAACTCCAAGTCACTGCTGCACGGCTCCGAGTCGCCGGCGTGGCCTCTGTGGCCAACGCTGCCGCACCTTGAGCCGGCGCTGCCGCTTCTACGCCTGCGGCCTCATCACTGTTGCAGTTCTCCTCCAACCGGCCGCCTCCACTCGAGTCGCCGAGCCAACGCTTCCGGGGCTGGCCTCGCCTCCGCTGTCGCTTGCCGCCAAACCGCCCGGCCTCGCGCCTAATCCGCTGGCCTCTGCTTCCATGGCTTCATCCGCCTCCGCCACCGTGAGCCGCCGACGGTTTGAGTCGCCCCCGCGACTGCGCCGCTCTAAGCAGCCGGTTTACCTCGCCGCCGTGCCTTCGAGCTGCTCCCGCCGACGGTCCACCCCGTCGCTCATCCTTAAATCGCCCCCGTGCTGAACAGCCGCATCCTCGAGCTGCCACCTGACCCGGCAACGTGCCGCCTCGTCGAACCGCTGGCCCCGAATCGCCAAAGCAGTCGGCCCTGCATCCTCGAGCTGCAGGATACAGAGACAGGAACGTATCGCGGCAAGACACCTCTCGATGGATGGATAGAACGGAGGAGGAGACACACAGCTAAAAAGAAAGAAGAAAAAAATCGCTGCTACTCCGATTAGCAATGGTCAGAGCGCTGCTGCATGTGATCAGATAAATATAATAGGCTGAAGCCAGCTAATTCTCGAGGAGAAGCAAACTTTTCAAATGCACAATTATGGTCTACTAAAGAGGGTTAGGACCTGGACAAGTTCAAAGACGTGCACGTTTTACGCAGTGCTAATCATCTATGGATTATTTGTTGGCTGAGAAATCACTTTCAGATTGAGTTATTATACAGCTCAAAAGGCGCTACAAACATTAACAGGCATCTAAATCAGCACTTAAGCATCAGCCAGCATCTGTTGACCCGCCGGTGCCGTCATCGAGGCCGACGCCCCTCCGTTTGTACGCGAGTCTCCGCGCCGGGTTGCTCGTACCGCAAGTTGCCCGCCTGTCTGCGACCAGCTCGCTCCTCTGCGTTGAACCACCGCCATCTGAGGGAAGTAGCCGTCGGCTCGTCACCCGCTCTAAACCAGTTCTACTGTCGCTCGCCGCCAAACTGCTTGTACTCGCACTTAAACCGCTGGCCTCTGCTTCTGCGGCCTCATCCGCCTCACCGCCGAAGTGAGCGCTGAGCCGTTCCACCACGGGCTACGGCCTCCGCTACCGGAACCCGCCGGGCCTGTCTGAAACACACCTGTGAAGCTGAAACCATGAAAGGTCATCGTTTGGGGACACATCGATGGATTGTTACGTGTGATCTCCAACAACATACCATCGGTGTTGCCTGACAGTTGTCATGGATATTGCATGGACTTTCTTATTGAAGCATCTAAATGGTAATTGGACGATGTGTGGACTGAAGAAGCACGAGATGCTATGATTGAACTGGGCTGTATTTTCATGCAAGCCTGTACTGCAGAGCTGGTCAACGCTCGTATATCCGCGCCGGGATTCCTCCAGAACGCCTCTGCTCGCTTTCGTTGTAACACGCCCTGTTGACCCGCCAAGCCCCGGTGAACCGTCCTCCCTCTGCACAAGATCCCGCATCGCGAGCCGCCTGATGCCTCTGCTCGCGAGCCGCCCCCGCACACCTCGTCGGCCTCGGCTTGCCGTTTGCCTGCAAACTGCTCTACGCCGCGGCCTTGCCAGTGACTTGCTTCTGAACCGGCCGCCCTGGCCTGCAGGCTACTCCCTTCCTACGCCCCTGCGCAGATGGAAACAACAGAAGAAAAGTCAAAGTGGTTAAGTGTTGGAAAAAAACTTTTGATCATATCAGAAGATATACGAGGCATTCCCGAGGATAAATATGCCCCAGTTTCTTGGAGTGAAGATTATACGAACTACGGCGAACTCTGGCAAGGCCCTTGAAAGGATCAACACAAAAGTTATTGGTTATCTACAGATGTCATATAATGATTACATGTCGCCTAAATATCAGGTGATATTTATCTTACATATTTTGTTAAGTACATGTTGATTTCCTTCGACAAACAACTACTCCGCCCTGCTGTATTTTTTATACGCAGGATAATTATTCACTGCAAATGTGGTTTATACCACGGACACGGAGCACGTACTAGCAACATTGCACCCGGACCGTCCCTAGGAATTAACTCGTTCGTCCGCGCCGGCTTACAATGCCGCGGTCGACTCATCTGTTCGAGCTGCTTCTGATGTTGTGGTCATCTTTGTCGTTCGTCTCTTGCGGTCTGGTCTACATCAACACACCGGGCCGCATCTGTCTGCATGAACTGTTTATTGAGTATGAGCAAGTCACTGCTTGGGTAGCCCGGTTTTTTATTCCAATACATTGGAGGCAAATTATCATCCATCCGCCGTCTACGCTGGATGGCTCAATGGACATGCGCACAAATCGCTGCCACTACAGTTTGGTCAACTTCAAGCAACCAGTTGGAAGGAACCATTGGCCGAGTTGCTGACACGGCTCATACGGGATCATTTATAACCCACCGCAGTCACCTCAATCTTCTGTGGATTTACATCGCGTTATTAACACCGATGATATATACCTTCTGCTATGGTCAAGTACGGAGAATTTCAAGACAACTCCTTGAGTCATCTTAAAACTCGGGGGCTACGATGATATGACGCAGCAAGTCTTGCCAGTTTCAGCAAATTCAAGTACCCCAGGATGTTGAAGGAAAACCCGTCCTAGAGGCTACTGTTATATTGATAAAAATTTAAAGGCCATCAGAAGTATTCCGGCTCACCATGATGCTTCCGGTTTAAGGGGAATCCCGTCTCCCACACAGCGCTGAAGCCCTTAGTGTCTGGTTTAAATCCGGTTTAAGAGGAAACTATCTCTTGCAAGGCTCTGAAGCGCTCAAATCCGGTTTAACAATGTCCGGTTCAAAAAGGAATTAACTTCTCGCAAGTTCGAGTTTAAAGGCCGTCAGAAAATTTACGGCTAAAAATGAAGATTCTGGTTTAAAATTCGGTTCAAGGGAAAGATGTCTCCCACGAAGCTTTGAAGCTCTCAATATCCAGTTTAACATCCGGTTCAAGAAGGATTTATCTCTTGCAAAAAGTTAAAGGTTGCCAAAGAGGACCTGCTGCCATGATGCGCGGTTCAAACATGGGTATCATGCCTTATTGGCTTATCATTTTATTGATCACTTGGGGGCTTGGTCATGTCTGAACCATAGTCACACCTCTTGATCGGCTCAATGCCACAACATCACTTGGGGGCTTTGGTCGTATCCGAACCATAGTCACACCTCTTGATCGGCGCAATGCCACAGCATCACTTGGGGGCTTGGTCGTATCCGAACCATAGCCACACCTCTTGATCATCGCAATGCCACAGCATCACTTGGGGGCTTTGGTCGAACCCGAACCATCGCTACACCTCTTGATCGGCGTAATGCCAAAGCATCATTTGGGGACCTGGCTGACTCGAACCATAGCTACACCTTTTGGGGGCTTGGTCGTGTCCGACCGTGGTAATACCTCTTGATCGGCTCAAAGTCTCATTACAATGGGTTTTTTTCTGCCTTTGTTTGAATTATGTTCTCTTCTTTGATAAAGATTTTTTGTTGCTTTTTCAAACCAGCATTAATAATCCGGTTCGACTGTCAATTACAAATTGACGGAACACGATTAAATCATAATCCAGAGACTATCAGCTCGTTCTTGTTTCGACTATAAGTCGCCAGCATATATTTGGATTGCGCCATTGGAATCATGCGCTCATAAATCATTGGATTATATTATTTAAATCTTCAAATAACCAACATGGCTGGATTTTATTATGGTTATCAATAACCAGTATTATGATTAAGGTTTTCAAAGTCGCTTTAGCGCAATGGCTATTATATTATCAATGGGTATGATTTATTTTACAACTGAAGGAATAGTCCCAAGTTGATGCAGGCTTACGACCCGGCACTTGGGGGCTACATTATTCAAATTGAGATTACATGCAAGTCTCATGTCGCTACAAGCATGCACCGTGACACTTGGGGGCTAATGCAAAGTCATTTTTATTAGTCTTATTGAAGACCCGACTCATCACATCATAATGAGCCGGCCCTTGGGGCCTACCAATTGCTCCTGTCAACAATTCAAGGTACATGAATTTTCATATATTATTGAAGTATTCACTGCTCAATTGGTGGAGTACAAAGCTCTTAACCTTGTGGACGTGGGTTCAAGCCCCGTGGTGGAGACTATATTATATGATGTTATTATCAATTATATACAAAGTCCCAGCTCAGTATTATCTTACTAAGCCGGCCCTTGGGGGCTACACGTTGCTGTTCAAATTTACATGGTTATATCTACAAAGTCCCTGCTCATTATTGCATAATGACCCGGCCCTTGGGGGCTACACTGGTTGAAGTTTTCATGAGCATAAAGCAATTACAAGTCCCAGGTTGCTGCAAGCATGACAACCTGGCACTTGGGGGCTACATATGTGGAATACTCAGTTTTGACTAGTGATTGAGATGAACAACCTGGATTTCTTCAAGCTTGTGACATTCATATTGAAGCAAATCTTAAGTTGTTACTACATTACCTTCTTAAGATTTGAGGGCTACAAGTGATAGGTATATACGAGGTATATTTTCAAAAGCTGATGTTAACAAACAGTTATGATCCGGTGCCATCAATATTTGTAAACCGGCAAAATTCTACATTCTTAAACCGGCTGAAGACCAATATTTTTGTTAAGCATTGGGAGCTGAGTCAAAGAAGTTATTCTTCACAATATTTCTCTGTGACAAACCAATGTCAGCAAATTGATTATGAAGGTGGCCTTTTACCCGGATTTTCTAGAAGGAATTGACAAGGATTAAAAGAGGATCAGGATCAGTTTAACATGGATCAGTTTAACATGGATAAATCCAAATTAAACTGGGGGCTAATGTCGGGGATATACCCCGCGGTATGACCCGGCCGGAGTTGTAAACCGGCTAGGACTTGGTAAACCGGCGGACGGTAAACCGGCAGACAGTTAAGGCAGACAGTTTAGACAAACGGTTAAGACAGATGACTAAGACGGACGGTAAACCGACAGGTGGTAAACCGGCACGTGGTAAACCGGCAAGTATTAAGGCAGGTGGTAAACCGGCAAGTATTAAGGCATGTGGTAAACTGGCAGGAGTTAAGTCAGATCTTAAACCGGCAGACCATCTTAAACCGGCAAATAGTGATAACTGGGTTGCCAGGGGTTATGAAGTCCGATACGTTATGAAGCTCGGGATGTTATGAAGCCCAATATGTTAAGAATCCCATAAAGAGGAGTCAGAATAGTTAAGTCTTAAGTCCTAGTTGGACTCTACATGTAACCCGCCCCTTCAACTTATATAAGGAGGGGCAGGGCTCCCCAAAGAGGGACAAGCAAGATAGAAATAATCTTAGGGCTAGACACAACTAGAGGAGAGCCGGTTTACGGCGACTCCCTCGTGATGATAATGAGACCTAGCATCAAACAGCATGTAGGGTTATTACCGGATGATGTTTCCCGGGGCCCGAAGCTGTCTAAATCCCTGTCTTGTGTTGCATTTCTCGATTCCGCTCAACCCCTCTCAAGCTACCACATAGATGCGTTGGCCTCATGACTAAGTCCTCACCCTAGGACATCTGCCATGACAATTCCGCGACACAGCCCATTATGGTCCGCAAAATCTCGTGGGCCTTTAGCTGGGCCGGCCCATTATGGTCCGCAAAATCTTGTGGGCCTTTAGTTGGGCCGGCCCATTTAAACTTGTTGGGCCGTGCCACGTGTCGACGTATCATAGGCGCCTTCTGTCCAGTGAGTGGATGACATCTGTCCCGATGATGAGCCGACACGTGTTTCCTCTAGCCAATGATGATTTTACACGTGGAAAATCCCCATTGGTCGGGGCTGTTAACGGGTTATCGGATCCAAAACCCGATCCGATAGCTTAACGGCGTTCCGTTACGGTGGATGCCACGTGTCGGTCACCCTTGACGAAAGCACTTCTATGACGCAGGATTTATCGTCATGGAAGTGGACACTTCCGTGATGATAATTTTGGTAATGTCATGGAACACTTCTACGATAGCACAGGTATGACTATCTTGATTCTGTCATAAATTTTTCATGGATGTACATGCATGACAAAAAATGCGACCTACTGTGTCAAACAGGTATCATCACGGAAGTGTATTTTTTTGTAGTGTCTCCCCCTCTCTCGTGGAGATCTATTCGATGTAATCTTATTTTACGGTGTGTTTGTTGAGACCGGTGAATTATGGGTTTATGATCAAGTTTATCTATGAACAATATTTGGAATATTCTCTGAATTCTTTTATGTATGATTGATTATCTTTGCAAGTCTCTTCGAATTATCAGTTTGGTTTGGCCTACTAGATTGATCTTTCTTGCAATGGGAGAGGTGCTTAGCTTTGGGTTCAATCTTGCGGTGTCCTTTCGCAGTGACAGTAGGGGCAGCAAGGCACGTATTGTATTGTTTCCATCGAGGATAACAAGATGGGGTTTATATCATATTGCATGAGTTTATCCCTCTACATCATGTCATCTTGCTTAAGGCGTTACTCTGTTCTTATGAACTTAATACTCTAGATGCATGCTGGATAGCGGTCGATGTGTGGAGTAATAGTAGTAGATGCAGGCAGGAGTCGGTCTACTTGTCTCGGACGTGATGCCTATATACATGATCGTACCTTGATATTGTCACGCCCAAGATGCGACCCTATCCTAAAGGAACTCGAAGGTCCCACCAAGGATAGAAGCGCATCTTGAAGACGCTTTTGCAAGGTGGATATCATTACATCAACATTACATAATAGTGGGGATACAACCAAGACATACGATGTCTCATGAATACAACAATATATCATATACAAGATCAACATCCGACTACGGATGATACATAAACAGAAACTCAAACAATATCCACCCTGCTAGCCCAGGCTGCCGACCGGGAACCTATCCCAAGATCGACGAAGAAGAAGAACTCCAACACAAATAAACATCGCTCTCACGTCATGATCATCGAATAACCTGTACCTGCAACTGGTGGTGTAGTAATTTGTGAGCCACGAGGACTCAGCAATCCCATTACCATGGGTATCAAGACTAGCAAAGCTTAATGGGTAGGAAAGGGGTAAAGTGGTGAGGTTGCAGCAGCGACTAAGCATCTATGGTGGCTAACATACGCAAATAAGAGCGAGAAGAGAGGCAAAGCAAGCGGTCGTCAACTAGTAATGATCAAGAAGTGATCCTGAACTCCTACTTACGTCAAACATAACCCAAAAACCGTGTTCTCCTCTCGATCAACCCCGAAAAGAGACTCTGACGGTTACGCACATGGTTGGTGTATTTTAGAGGAGTTTTACTTCAAGTTTACTACAACCGGACATTAACAAATTCCCATCTGCCACATAACCACGGACACGGCTTTCGAAAGTTCAAACCCTGCAGGGGTGTCCCAACTTAGCCCATTATAAGCTCTCGCGATCAACGAAGGATATTCCTTCTCTCGGGAAGACCCGATCAGTCTTGGAATCCCGATTACAAGACATTTCGACAATGGTAAAGCAAGTCCAGCAAGACCGCCCGATGCGCCGGCAATCCCGATAGGAGCTGCACATATCTCGTTTTCAGGGCAATACCGGATGAGCACACCGTACAACTAAAACCAGACCTCAAGTTTCCCTGAGGTGGCGCTGCAAAGGACTCTAGTTCGGGCCAACACTTAGACAAGCATTGGCCCGGGGGGGCTAAAATAAAGATGACCCTCGAGAGAGCGACTCCCAAGGGAAAAATAGGTGGTGGTGAGGCAAATGGTAAAACCAAGGTTGGGCCTTGCTGGAAGAGCTTTATTCAAAGCGAACTGTCAAGGGAGTCCCATAAATCACCCAACCGCGTTAGGGACGCAAAATCCGGGAACATAATACCGATATGACGGAAACTAGGGCGGCAAGAGTGGAACAAAACACCAGGCATAAGGCCAAGCCTTCCACCCATTACCAAGTATATAGATGCATTAATAATATAAGAGATATTGTGATATCCCAACATAAACATAATCCAACATGGAGCGATCTTCATCTTCACCTGCAACTAGCAACGCTATAAGAGGGGCTGAGCAAATCCAGTAACATAGCCAAACAACGGTTTGCTGAGAAGAGTGACAAAGGTTAGAGGTTCATGGCAATTTGGGGAGGCTTGATAAGCAAGTGGTAGGAAACGCAGCATAGCGATAGAACGAAGCAACTAGCATAGCAATGATAGTAATGAGATCCAAGGTGAAGTTCATCTTGCCTGAAATCCCGCAAGGAAGAAGAACAAGTCCATGAAGAAGATGAAGCCACGAAGACGAACCAAGCATAGACGAACGGATCCTCACGATCGCAACGAAACAGGAACTATCGAGAAGAAGCACACAACATGGTAAACACACCACACATGAACAAGGCATGATGCTCAACCAAGTATGATCCATGGCAAATCTACATGAAGCTACTCATGGCAAGAGATGATGCATACCAGAGCAACACATCAAAGCAAGTTTAAATGAGGCCGGAAACAACATAGAACAATTCCGGTAAGTCCTCATATGCAAATTTTGAAATTGGTCCAGATCTTAATAAACATTATATTCAAGTTGTTAAATAGCAAGTTAAGATGCACCACGATAATCTACACGAAATTCTAGTCAAGTTACATATAAAGTTCAGTAGATTCGGAGCTGCGGCCTAGAAGATATGAGCAAAACAAGTTAATCATGGCATTGATGCAAAATGCATTCAAACATCAATAAAACACCTCAAAACATGGTTTCAACAAGGTAATATGAAACTACATACAAAACTAGGAAAGTTTCATATAGAGCACACTCAAAACGGAGCAACGGTTCAACACATACACACTATACAAGTTTAAAGGGCATGCTGACCAAAACAGCAACTAGACGTTTTGCAAGCATCCAAACAACATGTTGCAGGATCTCAACATGAAAACAAAAGGCGTAGGCAAGTTGTACAGGTAAAGTATTACAAAACATGAACACTGAGCTAACTCCAGAAATTAATAGAACATGCTCAAAAAGACATGGCAAGATTGCAAATAATAACAGGTTCACAGACTTAGCAGAATTCACAGGACATGGCAGAAATAACATCAGGTTGCAATGTTTAAAGCTATCAAACAACATGTTCAGCAAGCTATCATGTCAAACTAGAGCATGGAACGAATACACTCAAATCATATAACAAGAGTCCCTTACTGACCATGAGCCAAAAGTGATCAGAAGATATGATGGCAACAATGTAAACATAGCAAGATTCATTATAGATTCAGACTTAGTGAAAATAACAGAGCATGGCATAAACAACGATAAGTAGGCATGTTGGTGAGCTCGATTCACTCAACACAAAATGTTGCATGACAAGATAAGCATAGAACCAGAAATAATACATGTTCATGAAGCTAATCATGGCAATAGCAAGTTCATATCATGCAAGGATCACTAGCGACAACCTTGGCAAAATTGAATAACATGTAAACAATCTGCCAGGAACATTTTATAGCAAAATTAGAGAAATATTAAGACATGCTAGAGCACTCCATAAATGCAAACAGAAGCACGGATGGATAGAGCACAACCATATGAACAAAACATCCTTACTGAACATACTCAAAAGAGGCATGGATCTCAGTGTAGCAACATGAATACATGGCATGAAAATAACAACAGGGAAAGACTTGGTGAAAATCTAAGTCACAGAAGTCAGCAACATCACGGAGCCTAATTTGCAAGCTTGAAACAATCAATACATGGCATATCATGAATAATGGGTTGCACCACAGCAAATAAGGCATGTTGTAGCTCATAACACATATAGACTTAATGCTCTAAAGAAAATCACACAAAAAGATGCAAAAATGACAAATGAGCATATTCTGATAACAGGCAGCAGTTAACATCATATAGCAGTCTAGCAACGATGATTAGGGCATCAAGATGAACTCAAACAAACATGACACAATGGAATGAAATGAAGAGCATCTCTTGATTAACATTTCCATATATTATATGCATGAATCGGAGTAGCATGCATGAAGATATGACATGGCAAAGTTAGCACCAGAATATGCAAATCTCAGGACTTGGAGAAATTTATACCCTCTGAAAGTCAACGGGACGAGGATATCCAGGACGGAGGGATCCGGGGCGCGGGGAGGGCGTTTGGCTCACCTCCTGGTGGATCTCATCCAGTCGCGGGGTTCCGGCGACGAGGCGGCCGGCGACGGTGGCCGGAGGGCGGGGCGGCGCCGGAAGAGGTCGGGGAAGGCCGGAGGGAGTCGGGGCCGGCCGGATCCGGGTGGTGGCTCGCCAGATCCGCGGCGAGGCGGCGGCGCACGGGGCGGCAGGCGGGGTCCGGCGGGCGGCGGCGGGCGCGCGGACCCAGCAGCGGCGCCGAAGCTAGGTCGGCGGGCGCGTGGAGCTCGCGCGGAGCAGGGAGGCGCGGCGCCGGCGGGAGTGGAGGAGACGACGCGGGGCGGGAAGGCGCGAGGCGGCGGCGCAGCGCGGCGCAGGGCGGCGGAGGCGGCGCGCGGCGGTGGCTCGCCGGCAGCGGAGGGCACGGGGTGCCGGGCGCGGCGTAGGCGTGGGCAGGCGCGGGCCGGCGGACGGGCGCGGGCGGCGGCGATCTGGCCCCGCGGGCCTGCTGCGGGCCGGCGACGGAGGGAGGAGAGAGAAAGGGTGCGGGCGCGCGTGAGGTGGCGGTGTGCGATTGGGCGAGGCGGTGGTGGAGCTGACGTGGCGCGCTGCCATAGGTCGGGCGACGTGGCCGGCTCCGGTGGGCACGTCCGGCGGCGGACGGATGTGTCCGGCGGCGGGAGGAGGAAGAAGCTAGGGTTAGATCGAGATTTCGGGGTGAGATGCACATATTTATAGGTAGAGGGAGTTTGGAGTGTCCAAATGGGGTGCGGTTTTCGGCCACGCGATCGTGATCGAACGGCCGAGAGGATGGAGGGGGTTAGGATGGGTTTTTTGCCACTTTTGAGGGGTGTTGGGCTGCAACACACACGAGGCCTTTTCGGTCCCTCGGTTAACCGTTGGAGTATCAAACGAAGTCCAAATGGCACGAAACTTGACAGGCGGTCTACCGGTGCTATACCAAGGCCGCTTGACAAACCTCAGTCCATTCCAAGACCGTTTAACACCCACACACGAAAAGAGGTAAAAGAGGGCGCCGGAGGACATAGGAGTGCCGGATTGCAAAACGGACAACGGGGAAAATGCTCGGATGCATAAAATGAACACGTATGCAAAATGAGATGCACATGATGACATGGCAAAATGCAACACACAAGCAAATGACATGGCAACGGTGGCGAATAACTGGCAGACACCTGGCGCATCGAATCCGAGGCGTTACAACTCTCCTCTACTAACAAGAGATCTCGTCCCGAGATCTTAGGACCAAGACGGAAGGAAAAAAGGGATGAGGTGAAAAGAACAAAAGAGAGAGGATGAACAAAGTCGAGAATTCTCGAGTAGGAAAAGAAACGATGAATATGACGAGAATCAAAGCTCTGAAACCAAAATGAATTTGAAACCACTCTGGTTAGAACAAGATAGACAAGGAATAAGAACGAAAGAATTTAGGCAGAACTCTGACTGAACAAGGATAGAATAGAACATGAACTTAACAAGATGGCAGGACACTTGACGAGAGGAACAACACAACGCCTCCGGAAGAATTGAAAAAAAAAGTTGAAACAAAAGAACGGAGAAGAAGACGACATCTTCTACCACGAATGAAACAAAAAGCAGCCTTGAAAGGAAGGATTGAAAGGAGTTGTTGGAAAGTCAACAACAAAAGAATTGCTTGTCGTGGACTTATAGATAAAATCTCAAAATTATGAGGTGATCTCTGACCACAAACGGAAAAGATTGAATAGCTGAGAAGAACGAAGAAATGCAAAACTCCACCTCAAAAGAACACGGAGAATTAATTGCACTTTGAGATGCAAGAAGAAAAGAAACTAGAACTCCTTGGACATGAATCTTGATGACTCTTTGAAGAATGGATTAAATACTGACGGACCACCGTGAAGAACTCCGGTACAAAAAGATGTTGAGATAGAATTGAAGGATGAAAGAATAAGATAAAAGTCTTGTGATGATTCAGATGGAGCTTCACGACGAGACAAGCGAGAAGACTAGGGACTCCGAAAAAGAAAGATGAACAACTTGAAATCGAGCGATTATTCATCAAGAACAATCTTCGAAAAGAAGAGATAAATCAACTTGATGAAAGACGAATAAGAATTATGTTATGCTCATCCTCCACCAATTAAATTGATGCGAAGCAATGAGTTTGCATACAACTTATTCGCGTTAGAAAAGATTACGGGGGAATGTATCGCGAAAATTTGAGAAAGTCTTCTTGAGCCACCGGTCGGATTGAAAAGAACAAATGAATTGATATGATGAGAACAGAAAAGGAATCTTCAACGAACCACCGTAAGAACTCAAAATTGAATAACGAAAAAGGAATGAATCAATGGGAATAATTAGAACAAGCACGAAGATGCTTGAGGGAATCTAGAGACAAGTGAACGAAGAGATCGCGGACTGCTTGGATTATACTTGAACGAAGCACCGGAAGAATATTGAGACGAACGAAGGGGCACGGATATAGAATAATTGGAGAATGAATCTGAAAACTTAGAATGAAGAAATATTCCAAAAAGATGACCTCCGGATGATCGAGAGGGAAAACGACCCCAAAAATACTCCGGATGGATGAAAAGAATTGCACGACTGGAAAACAATTTGATCGGATAGCATCAAGCTAGCGAAATGAATCTCCGGAAGAACGGACAAGATTTAAGAGAAACTCTTCTTCGGTCTTCAAACGTTGACAAGGACGACGAGAAACACCATCAAAATTGTTGAGATACTCCGGGAGAATGAAAAGAGGAAAGATTGACCCGAACATGAAAGAATTTGAGGACGATCTTGGAAAGGCATCTGACTGATGAAATTCATTCTTACGTCAAACTTCGAAAAGGATTTGAGAATAACTTCGGGAAAACAGAAGAGTCAATCTTGGGAAAAGACCTATGGGTTAGGGTCCATTGAAAAGAAACACCATTGCAAAGGATTGTTGAATGAGAAATGATGCACCGGAACGATTGAAAGATTTGAATGAGGTGACAACCTCGAAATAATAGAATCCAAACATGAATCTTCTGAGATGACTTCAACACTCTGAGATAATAGAATGGCGAGAGGCAAATGAGCAAAGGGAAATATTTGAGCTTAGGGGAAAAAATACGATCGACAACGAAAAACTTGAATTCGGATCCACCGGAAAGAAAATGAGGCGAACAATGATTAACTAGGCGAGAATACACCGGTTGAGACAATTGAGGAAAGACTGAAAATACTCCACACGAATGAAAATTATGCTCAAATAGAGGCTCAGGCTCCGGGAATAAAAAGGGTGGGAGGCAACTTGAACGAGGAATCGATGAATAACTTGAAGAGAAAAGCTCCGGTTGAAATAATTGATGAGAGAATGCAAAGGCTTCGCACGAGTAGGATGGATACTCGATTACAGACTCTGGTTTCGAGAAGAAGAAGGGTGGGCGGGTGGGAAAACAAGGACAACTTCGGTTAGGGAAAACACCATCGATTGAAAAGAGCTGAGGATTGATCTCCCAAAAGACAAAGAGGTTCGAGTCGTCTTGACGAGAAATGCATCGGACAAAAGAGGATGGACAACGAACGAAAACTAACCACGTGATCCTAAAGAAAAATTTGAAGGGGAAGAGGAGTAGTTCAAAACACCTACGTCAAGATTTCTCACCAGAGCGACGAAGGGGCTAAGGAGTAAAAAGAAATTCCTACTCTCCGATATAACTAGACTCCGAAAAAGGTTTTTTTCTAGACTCGACATTGGCCAAACTACACGATCAATCAAGGGGGCTCCTAGGGTCGGTCAAGGCTCTGATACCAACTTGTCACGCCCAAGATGCGACCCTATCCTCAAGGAACTCGAAGGTCCCACCAAGGATAGAGGCGCATCTTGAAGACGCTTTTGCAAGGTGGATATCATTACATCAACTTTACATAATAGTGGGGATACAACCAACACATACGATGTCTCATGAATACAACAATATATCGTATAGAAGATCAACATCCGACTACGGATGATACATAAACAGAAACTCAAACAATATCGACCCTGCTAGCCCAGGCTGCCGACCAGGAACCTATCCCAAGAACGACGAAGAAGAAGAAGAACTCCAACACAAATAAACATCGCTCTCACATCATGATCATCGCATAACCTGTACCTGCAACTGGTGGTGTAGTAATCTGTGAGCCACGAGGACTCAGCAATCCCATTACCATGGGTATCAAGACTAGCAAAGCTTAATGGGTAGGAAAGGGGTAAAGTGGTGAGGTTGCAGCAGCGACTAAGCATCTATGGTGGCTAACATACGCAAATAAGAGCGAGAAGAGAGGCAAAGCAAGCGGTCGTCAACTAGTAATGATCAAGAAGTGATCCTGAACTCCTACTTACGTCAAACATAACCCAAAAACCGTGTTCTCCTCTCGATCAACCCCGAAAAGAGACTCTGACGGTTACGCGCACGGTTGGTGTATTTTAGAGGAGTTTTACTTCAAGTTTACTACAACCGGACATTAACAAATTCCCATCTGCCACATAACCGCGGACACGGCTTTCGAAAGTTCAAACCCTGCAAGGGTGTCCCAACTTAGCCCATTATAAGCTCTCGCGATCAACGAAGGATATTCCTTCTCCCGGGAAGACCCGATCAGTCTCAGAATCCCGATTACAAGACATGTCGATAATAGTAAAGCAAGTCCAGCAAGACCGCCCGATGCGCCGACAATCCCGATAGGACCTGCACATATCTCGTTCTCAAGGCAACACCGGATGAGCACACCGTACAACTAAAACCAGACCTCAAGTTTCCCTGAGGTGGCGCTGCAAAGGACTCTAGTTCGGTCCAACACTTAGACAAGCATTGGCCCGGGGGGGCTAAAATAAAGATGACCCTCGAGAGAGCGACTCCCAAGGGAAAAATAGGTGGTGGTGAGGCAAATGGTAAAACCAAGGTTGGGCCTTGCTGGAAGAGCTTTATTCAAAGCGAACTGTCAAGGGGGCCCCATAAATCACCCAACCGCGTTAGGGACGCAAAATCCGGGAACATAATACCGATATGACGGAAACTAGGGCGGCAAGAGTGCAACAAAACACCAGGCATAAGGCCAAGCCTTCCACCCATTACCAAGTATATAGATGCATTAATAATATAAGAGATATTGTGATATCCCAACATAAACATAATCCAACATGGAGCAATCTTCATCTTCACCTGCAACTAGCAACGCTATAAGAGGGGCTGAGCAAATGCAGTAACATAGCCAAACAACGGTTTGCTAAGAAGAGTGACAAAGGTTAGAGGTTCATGGCAATTTGGGGAGGCTTGATAAGCAAGTGGTAGGAAACGCAGCATAGCGATAGAACGAAGCAACTAGCATAGCAATGATAGTAATGAGATCCAAGGTGAAGGTCATCTTGCCTGAAATCCCGCAAGGAAGAAGAACGATTCCATGAAGAAGATGAAGCCATGAAGACGAACCAAGCGTAGACGAACGGATCCTCACGATCGCAACGAAACAGGAACTATCGAGAAGAAGCACACAACATGGTAAACACACCACACATGAACAAGGCATGATGCTCAACCAAGTATGATCCATGGCAAATCTACATGAAGCTACTCATGGCAAGAAATGATGCATACCAGAGCAACACATCAAAGCAAGTTTAAATGAGGCCGGAAACAACATAGAACAATTCCGGTAAGTCCTCATATGCAAATTTTGAAATTGGTCTAGATCTTAATAAACATTATATTCAAGTTGTTAAATATCAAGTTAAGATGCACCACGATAATCTACACGAAATTCTAGTCAAGTTACATATAAAGTTCAGTAGATTCGGAGCTGCGGCCTAGAAGATATGAGCAAAACAAGTTAATCATGGCATTGATGCAAAATGCATTCAAACATCAATAAAACACCTCAAAACATGGTTGCAACAAGGTAATATGAAACTACATACAAAACTAGGCAAGTTTCATATAGAGCACACTCAAAACGGAGCAACGGTTCAACACATACACACTATACAAGTTTAAAGGGCATGCTGACCAAAACAGCAACTAGACGTCTTGCAAGCATCAAAACAACATGTTGCGGGATCTCAACATGAAAACAAAAGGCATGGACAAGTTGTACAGGTAAAGTATTACAAAACATGAACACTGAGCTAACTCCAGAAATTAATAGAACATGCTCAAAAAGACATGGCAAGATTGCAAATAATAACAGGTTCACAGACTTAGCAGAATTCACAGGACATGGCAGAAATAACATCAGGTTGCAATGTTTAAAGCTATCAAACAACATGTTCAGCAAGCTATCATGTCAAACTAGAGCATGGAACGAATACACTCAAATCATATAACAAGAGTCCCTTACTGACCATGAGCCAAAAGTGATCAGAAGATATGATGGCAACAATGTAAACCTAGCAAGATTCGTTATAGATTCAGACTTGGTGAAAATAACAGAGCATGGCATAAACAACGATAAGTAGGCATGTTGGTGAGCTCGATTCACTCAACACAAAATGTTGCATGACAAGATAAGCATAGAACAAGAAATAATACATGCTCATGAAGCTAAGCATGGCAATAGCAAGTTCATATCATGCAAGGATCACTAGCGACAACCTTGGCAAAATTGAATAACATGTAAACAATCTGCCAGGAACATTTTATAGCAAAATTAGAGAACTATTAAGACATGCTAGAGCACTCCATAAATGCAAACAGAAGCATGGATGGATAGAGCACAACCATATGAACAAAACATCCTTACTGAACATACTCAAAAGAGGCATGGATCTCACTGTAGCAACATGACTACATGGCATGAAAATAACAACAGGGAAAGACTTGGTGAAAATCTAAGTCATAGAAGTCAGCAACATCACAGAGCCTAATTTGCAAGATTGAAACAATCAATACATGGCATATCATGAATAATGGATTGCACCACAGCAAATAAGGCATGTTGTAGCTCATAACACATATAGACTTAATGCTCTAAAGAAAATCAGACAAAAAGATGCAAAAATGACAAATGAGCATATTCTGATAACAGGCAGCAGTTAACATCATATAGCAGTCTAGCAACGATGATTAGGGCATCAAGATGAACTCAAACAAACATGACACAATGGAATGAAATGAAGAGCATCTCCTGATGAACATTTCCATATAGTATATGCATGAATCGGAGTAGCATGAATGAAGATATGACATGGCAAAGTTAGCACCAGAATATGCAAATCTCAGGACTTGGAGAAATTTATACCCTTTGAAAGTCAACGGGACGAGGATATCCAGGACGGAGGGATCCGGGGCACGGGGAGGGCGTTTGACTCACCTCCTGGTGGATCTCATACAGCCACGGGGTTCCGGCGACGAGGCGGCCGGCGACGGTGGCCGGAGGGCGGGGCGGCGCCGGAGGAGGTCGGGGAAGGCCGGAGGGAGTCGGGGCCGGCCGGATCCGGGTGGTGGCTCGTCGGATCCGCGGCGAGGCGGCGGCGCACGGGGCGGCAGGCGGGGTCCGGCGGGCGGCGACGGGCGCGCGGACCCAGCAGCGGCGCCGAAGCTAGGGCGGCGGGCGCGTGGAGCTCGCGCGGAGCAGGGAGGCGCGGCGCCGGCGGGAGTGGAGGAGACGACGCGGGGCGGGAAGGCGCGAGGCGACGGCGCAACGCGGCGCAGGGCGGCGGAGGCGGCGCGCGGCGGTGGCTCGCCGGCAGCGGAGGACACGGGGCGCCGGGCGCGGCGTAGGCGTGGGCAGGCGCGGGCCGGCGGACGGGCGCGGGCGGCGGCGACCTGGCCCCGCGGGCCTGCTGCGGGCCGGCGACGGAGGGAGGAGAGAGAGAGGGTGCCGGCGCGCGTGAGGTGGCGGTGTGCGATTGGGCGAGGCGGCGGTGGAGCTGACGTGGCGCGCTGCCATTGGTCGGGTGACGTGGCCAGCTTCGGTGGACACGTCCGGCGGCGGACGGACGTGTCCGGCGGCGGGAGGAGGAAGAAGCTAGGGTTAGATCGAGATTTCGGGGGGAGATGCACATATTTATAGGTAGAGGGAGTTTGGAGTGTCCAAATGGGGTGCGGTTTTCGGCCACGCGATCGTGATCGAACGGCCGAGAGGATGGAGGGGTTAGGATGGGTTTTTCGCCACTTCTGAGGGGTGTTGGGTTGCAACACACACGAGGCCTTTTCGGTCCCTCGGTTAACCTTTGGAGTATCAAACGAAGTCCAAATGGCACGAAACTTGACAGGCGGTCTACCGGTGCTATACCAAGGCCGCTTGACAAACCTCAGTCCATTCCAAGACCGTTTAACACCCACACACGAAAAGAGGTAAAAGAGGGCGCCGGAGGACATAGGAGTGCCGGATTGCAAAACGGACAACGGGGAAAATGCTCGGATGCATAAAACGAACACGTATGCAAAATGAGATGCACATGATGACATGGCAAAATGCAACACGCAAGCAAATGACATGGCAACGGTGGCGAATAACTGGCAGACACCTGGCGCATCGAATCCGGGGCGTTACAACTCTCCTCTACTAACAAGAGATCTCGTCCCGAGATCTTAGGACCAAGACGGAAGGAAAAAAGGGATGAGGTGAAAAGAACAAAAGAGAGAGGATGAACAAAGTCGAGAATTCTCGAGTAGGAAAAGAAACGATGAATATGACGAGAATCAAAGCTCTGAAACCAAAATGAATTTGAAACCACTCTGGTTAGAACAAGATAGACAAGGAATAAGAACGAAAGAATTTAGGCAGAACTCTGACTGAACAAGGAAAGAATAGAACATGAACTTAACAAGATGGCAGGACACTTGACGAGAGGAACAACACAACGCCTCCGGAAGAATTGAAAAAAAAGTTGAAACAAAAGAACGGAGAAGAAGACGACATCTTCTACCACGAATGAAACAAAAAGCAGCCTTGAAAGGAAGGATTGAAAGGAGTTGTTGGAAAGTCAACAACAAAAGAATTGCTTGTCGTGGACTTATAGATAAAATCTCAAAATTATGAGGTGGTCTCCGACCACAAACGGAAAAGATTGAATAGCTGAGAAGAACGAAGAAATGCAAAACTCCACCTCAAAAGAACACGGAGAATTAATTGCACTTTGAGATGCAAGAAGAAAAGAAACTAGAACTCCTTGAACAAGAATCTTGATGACTCTTTGAAGAATGGATTAAATACTGACGGACCACCGTGAAGAACTCCGGTACAAAAAGATGTTGAGATAGAATTGAAGGATGAAAGAATAAGATAAAAGTCTTGTGATGATTCAGATGGAGCTTCACGACGAGACAAGCGAGAAGACTAGGGACTCCGAAAAAGAAAGATGAACAACTTGAAATCGAGAGATTATTCATCAAGAACAATCTTCGAAAAGAAGAGATAAATCAACTTGATGAAAGACGAATAAGAATTATGTTATGCTCATCCTCCACCAATTAAATTGATGCGAAGCAATGAGTTTGCATACAACTTATTCGCGTTAGAAAAGATTACGGGGGAATGTATCGCGAAAATTTGAGAAAGTCTTCTTGAGCCACCGGTCGGATTGAAAAGAACAAATGAATTGATATGATGAGAACAGAAAAGGAATCTTCAACGAACCACCGTAAGAACTCAAAATTGAATAACGAAAAAGGAATGAATCAATGGGAATAATTAGAACAAGCACGAAGATGCTTGAGGGAATCCAGAGACAAGTGAACGAAGAGATCGCGGACTGCTTGGATTATACTTGAACGAAGCACCGGAAGAATATTGAGACGAACGAAGGGGCACGGATATAGAATAATTGGAGAATGAATCTGAAAACTTAGAATGAAGAAATATTCCGAAAAGATGACCACCGGATGATCGAGAGGGAAAACGACCCCAAAAATACTCCGGATGGATGAAAAGAATTGCACGACTGGAAAACAATTTGACCGGATAGCATCAAGCTAGCGAAATGAATCTCCCGAAGAACGGACAAGATTTAAGAGAAACTCTTCTTCGGTCTTCAAACGTTGAGAAGGACGACGAGAAACACCATCAAAATTGTTGAGATACTCCGGGAGAATGAAAAGAGGAAAGATTGACCCGAACATGAAAGAATTTGAGGACGATCTTGGAAAGGCATCTGACTGATGAAATTCATTCTTACGTCAAACTTCGAAAAGGATTTGAGAATAACTTTGGGAAAACAGAAGAGTCAATCTTGGGAAAAGACCTGTGGGTTAGGGTCCATTGAAAAGAAACACCGTTGCAAAGGATTGTTGAATGAGAAATGATGCACCGGAACGATTGAAAGATTTAAATGAGGTGACAACCTCGAAATAATAGAATCCAAACATGAATCTTCTGAGAAGACTTCAACACTCCGAGATAATAGAATGGCGAGAGGCAAATGGGCAAAGGGAAATATTTGAGCTTAGGGGAAAAAATACGATCAACAACGAGAAACTTGAATTCGGATCCACCGGAAATAAAATGAGACGAACAATGATTAACTAGGCGAGAATACACCGGTTGAGACAATTGAGGAAAGACTGAAAATACTCCACACGAATGAAATTTATGCTCGAATAGAGGCTCAGGCTCTGGGAATAAAAAGGGTGGGAGGCAACTTGAACGAGGAATCGACGAATAACTTGAAGAGAAAAGCTCCGGTTGAAATAATTGATGAGAGAATGCAAAGGCTTCGCACGAGTAGGATGGATACTCGATTACATACTCTGGTTTCAAGAAGAAGAAGGGTGGGCGGGTGGGAAAAACAAGGACAACTTCGGTTAGGGAAAACACCATCGATTGAAAAGAGCTGAGGATTGATCTCCCAAAAGACAAAGAGGTTCGAGTCGTCTTGACGAGAAATGCATCGGACAAAAGAGGATGGACAACGAACGAAAACTAACCACGTGATCCTAAAGAAAAATTTGAAGGGGAAGAGGAGTAGTTCAAAACACCTACGTCAAGATTTCTCACCAGAGCGACGAAGGGGCTAAGGAGTAAAAAGAAATTCCTACTCTCCGATATAACTAGACTCCGAAAAAGTTTTTTTTCTAGACTCGACATCGGCCAAACTACACGATCAATCAAGGGGGCTCCTAGGGTCGGTCAAGGCTCTGATACCAACTTGTCACGCCCAAGATGCGACCCTATCCTCAAGGAACTCGAAGGTCCCACCAAGGATAGAGGCGCATCTTGAAGACGCTTTTGCAAGGTGGATATCATTACATCAACTTTACATAATAGTGGGGATACAACCAACACATACGATGTCTCATGAATACAACAATATATCGTATAGAAGATCAACATCCGACTACGGATGATACATAAATAGAAACTCAAACAATATTGACCCTGCTAGCCCAGGCTGCCGACCAGGAACCTATCCCAAGAACGACGAAGAAGAAGAAGAACTCCAACACAAATAAAAATCGCTCTCACGTCATGATCATCGCATAACCTGTACCTGCAACTGGTGGTGTAGTAATCTGTGAGCCACGAGGACTCGGCAATCCCATTACCATGGGTATCAAGACTAGCAAAGCTTAATGGGTAGGAAAGGGGTAAAGTGGTGAGGTTGCAGCAGCGACTAAGCATCTATGGTGGCTAACATACGCAAATAAGAGCGAGAAGAGAGGCAAAGCAAGCGGTCGTCAACTAGTAATGATCAAGAAGTGATCCTGAACTCCTACTTACGTCAAACATAACCCAAAAACCGTGTTCTCCTATCGATCAACCCCGAAAAGAGACTCTGACGGTTACGCACACGGTTGGTGTATTTTAGAGGAGTTTTACTTCAAGTTTACTACAACCGGACATTAACAAATTCCCATCTGCCACATAACCGTGGACACGGCTTTCGAAAGTTCAAACCCTGCAGGGGTGTCCCAACTTAGCCCATTATAAGCTCTCGCGATCAACGAAGGATATTCCTTCTCCCGGGAAGACCCGATCAGTCTCAGAATCCCGATTATAAGACATTTCGATAATAGTAAAGCAAGTCTAGCAAGACCGCCCGATGCGCCGACAATCCCGATAGGACCTGCACATATCTCGTTCTCAGGGCAACACCGGATGAGCACACCGTACAACTAAAACCAGACCTCAAGTTTCCCCGAGGTGGCACTGCAAAGGACTCTAGTTCGGGCCAACACTTAGACAAGCATTGGCCCGGGGGGGCTAAAATAAAGATGACCCTCGAGAGAGCGACTCCCAAGGGAAAAATAGGTGGTGGTGAGGCAAATGGTAAAACCAAGGTTGGGCCTTGCTGGAAGAGCTTTATTCAAAGCGAACTGTCAAGGGGGCCCCATAAATCACCCAACCGCGTTAGGGACGCAAAATCTAGGAACATAATACCGATATGACGGAAACTAGGGCGGCAAGAGTGGAACAAAACACCAGGCATAAGGCCAAGCCTTCCACCCATTACCAAGTATATAGATGCATTAATAATATAAGAGATATTGTGATATCCCAACATAAACATAATCCAACATGGAGCAATTTTCATCTTCACCTGCAACTAGCAACGCTATAAGAGGGGCTGAGTAAATGCAGTAACATAGACAAACAACGGTTTGCTAAGAAGAGTGACAAAGGTTAGAGGTTCATGGCAATTTGGGGAGGCTTGATAAGCAAGTGGTAGGAAACGCAGCATAGCGATAGAACGAAGCAACTAGCATAGCAATGATAGTAATGAGATCCAAGGTGAAGGTCATCTTGCCTGAAATCCCGCAAGGAAGAAGAACGATTCCATGAAGAAGATGAAGCCACGAAGACGAACCAAGCGTAGACGAACGGATCCTCACGATCGCAACGAAACAGGAACTATCGAGAAGAAGCACACAACATGGTAAACACACCACACATGAACAAGGCATGATGCTCAACCAAGTATGATCCATGGCAAATCTACATGAAGCTACTCATGGCAAGAGAAGATGCATACCAGAGCAACACATCAAAGCAAGTTTAAATGAGGCCAGAAACAACATAGAACAATTCCGGTAAGTCCTCATATGCAAATTTTGAAATTGGTCCAGATCTTAATAAACATTATATTCAATTTGTTAAATATCAAGTTAAGATGCACCACAATAATCTACATGAAATTCTAGTCAAGTTACATATAAAGTTCAGTAGATTCGGAGCTGCGGCCTAGAAGATATGAGCAAAACAAGTTAATCATGGCATTGATGCAAAATGCATTCAAACATCAATAAAACACCTCAAAACATGGTTGCAACAAGGTAATATGAAACTACATACAAAACTAGGCAAGTTTCATATAGAGCACACTCAAAACGGAGCAACGGTTCAACAGATACACACTATACAAGTTTAAAGGGCATGCTGACCAAACAGCAACTAGATGTCTTGCAAGAAACAAAACAACATGTTACAGGATCTCAACATGAAAACAAAAGGCATGTGCAACTTGTACAGGTAAAGTATTACAAAACATGAACACTGAGCTAACTCCAGAAATTAATAGAACATGCTCAAAAAGACATGGCAAGATTGCAAATAATAACAGGTTCACAGACTTAGCAGAATTCACAGGACATGGCAGAAATAACATCAGGTTGCAATGTTTAAAGCTATCAAACAACATGTTACAGCAAGCTATCATGTCAAACTAGAGCATGGAACGAATACACTCAAATCATATGACAAGAGTCCCTTACTGACCATGAGCCAAAAGTGATCAGAAGATATGATGGCAACAATGTAAACATAGCAAGATTCGTTATAGATTCAGACTTAGTGAAAATAACAGAGCATGGCATAAACAACGATAAGTAGGCATGTTGGTGAGCTCGATTCACTCAACACAAAATGTTGCATGACAAGATAAGCATAGAACCAGAAATAATACATGTTCATGAAGCAAATCATGGCAATAGCAAGTTCATATCATGCAAGGATCACTAGCGACAACCTTGGCAAAATTGAATAACATGTAAACAATCTGCCAGGAACATTTTATAGCGAAATTAGAGAAATATTAAGACATGCTAGAGCACTCCATAAATGCAAACAGAAGTATGGATGGATAGAGCACAACCATATGAACAAAACATCCTTACCGAACATACTCAAAAGAGGCATGGATCTCACTGTAGCAACATGACTACATGGCATGAAAATAACAACAGGGAAAGACTTGGTGAAAATCTAAGTCACAGAAGTCAGCAACATCACGGAGCCTAATTTGCAAGCTTGAAACAATCAATACATGGCATATCATGAATAATGGGTTGCACCACAGCAAATAAGGCATGTTGTAGCTCATAACACATATAGACTTAATGCTCTAAAGAAAATCACACAAAAAGATGAAAAAATGACAAATGAACATATTCTGATAACAGGCAGCAGTTAACATCATATAGCAATCTAGCAACGATGATTACGGCATCAAGATGAACTCAAACAAACATGACACAATGGAATGAAATGAAGAGCATCTCCTGATGAACATTTCCATATATTATATGCATGAATCGGAGTAGCATGCATGAAGATATGACATGGCAAAGTTAGCACCAGAATATGCAAATCTCAGGACTTGGAGAAATTTATACCCTCTGAAAGTCAACGGGACGAGGATATCCAGGACGGAGGGATCCGGGGCGCGGGGAGGGCGTTTGGCTCAACTCCTGGTGGATCTCATCCAGCCGCGGGGTTCCGACGACGAGGCGGCCGGCGACGGTGTCCGGAGGGCGGTGTGGCGCCGGAGGAGGTCGGGGAAGGCCGGAGGGAGTCGGGGCCGGCCGGATCCGGGTGGTGGCTCGCCGGATCCGCGGCGAGGAGGCGGCGCACGGGGCGGCAGGCGGGGTCCGGCGGGCGGCGGCTGGCGCGCGGACCCAGCAGCGGCGCCGAAGCTAGGGCGGCGGGCGCGTGGAGCTCGCGCGGAGCAGGGAGGCGTGGCGCCGGCGGGAGTGGAGGAGACGACGCGGGGCGGGAAGGCGCGAGGCGGCGGCGCAGCGCGGTGCAGGGCGGCGGAGGCGGCGCGCGGCGGTGGATCGCCGGCAGCGGAGGGCACGGGGCGCCGGGCGCGGCGTAGGCGTGGGTAGGCGCGGGCCGGCGGACGGGCGCGGGCGGCGGCGACCGGGCCCCGCGGGCGTGCTGCGGGCCGGCGGCGGAGGGAGGAGAGAGAGAGGGTTCGGGCGCGCGTGAGGTGGCGGCGTGCGATTGGGCGAGGCGGCGGTGGAGCTGACATGGCGCGCTGCCATTGTTCGGGCGACGTGGCCGGCTCCGGTGGACACATCCGGTGGCGGACGGACGTGTCCGGCGGCGGGAGGAGGAAGAAGCTAGGGTTAGATCGAGATTTCGGGGGGAGATGCACATATTTATAGGTAGAGGGAGTTTGGAGTGTCCAAATGGGGTGCGGTTTTCTGCCACGCGATCGTGATCGAACGGCCGAGAGGATGGAGGGGGTTAGGATGGGGTTTTGGCCACTTTTGAGGGGTGTTGGGCTGCAACACACACGAGGCCTTTTCGGTCCCTCGGTTAACCGTTGGAGTATCAAACGAAGTCCAAATGGCACGAAACTTGACAGGCGGTCTACCGGTGCTATACCAAGGCCGCTTGACAAAACTCGGTCCATTCCAAGACCGTTTAACACCCACACACGAAAAGAGGTAAAAGAGGGCGCCGGAGGACATAGGAGTGCCGGATTGCAAAACGGACAACGGGGAAAATGCTCGGATGCATAAAACGAACACGTATGCAAAATGAGATGCACATGATGACATGGCAAAATGCAACACGCAAGCAAATGACATGGCAACGGTGGCGAATAACTGGCAGACACCTGGCGCATCGAATCCGGGGCGTTACAACTCTCTTCTACTAACAAGAGATCTCGTCCCGAGATCTTAGGACCAAGACGGAAGGAAAAAAGGGATGAGGTGAAAAGAACAAAAGAGAAAGGATGAACAAAGTCGAGAACTCTCGAGTAGGAAAAGAAACGATGAATATGACGAGAAACAAAGCTCTGAAACCAAAATGAATTCGAAACCACTCTGGTTAGAACAAGATAGACAAGGAATAAGAACGAAAGAATTTAGGCAGAACTCTGACTGAACAAGGAAAGAATAGAACATGAACTTAACAAGATGGCAGGACACTTGACGAGAGGAACAACACAACGCCTCCGGAAGAATTGAAAAAAAACTTGAAACAAAAGAACGGAGAGAAGACGACATCTTCTACCACGAATGAAACAAAAAGCAGCCTTGAAAGGAAGGATTGAAAGGAGTTGTTGGAAAGTCAACAACAAAAGAATTGCTTGTCGTGGACTTATAGATAAAATCTCAAAATTATGAGGTGATCTCCGACCACAAACGGAAAAGATTGAATAGCTGAGAAGAACGAAGAAATGCAAAACTCCACCTCAAAAGAACACGGAGAATTAATTGCACTTTGAGATGCAAGAAGAAAAGAAACTAGAACTCCTTGAACAAGAATCTTGATGACTCTTTGAAGAATGGATTAAATACTGACGGACCATCGTGAAGAACTCCGGTACAAAAAGATGTTGAGATAGAATTGAAGGATGAAAGAATAAGATAAAAGTCTTGTGATGATTCAGATGGAGCTTCACGACGAGACAAGCGAGAAGACTAGGGACTCCGAAAAAGAAAGATGAACAACTTGAAATCGAGAGATTATTCATCAAGAACAATCTTCGAAAAGAAGAAATAAATCAACTTGATGAAAGACGAATAAGAATTATGTTATGCTCATCCTCCACCAATTAAATTGATGCGAAGCAATGAGTTTGCATACAACTTATTCGCGTTAGAAAAGATTACGGGGGAATGTATCGCGAAAATTTGAGAAAGTCTTCTTGAGCCACCGGTCGGATTGAAAAGAACAAATGAATTGATATGATGAGAACAGAAAAGGAATCTTCAACGAACCACCGTAAGAACTCAAAATTGAATAACGAAAAAGGAATGAATCAATGGGAATAATTAGAACAAGCACGAAGATGCTTGAGGGAATCCAGAGACAAGTGAATGAAGAGATCGCGGACTGCTTGGATTATACTTGAACGAAGCACCGGAAGAATATTGAGACGAACGAAGGGGCACGGATATAGAATAATTGGAGAATGAATCTGAAAACTTAGAATGAAGAAATATTCCGAAAAGATGACCTCCGGATGATCGAGAGGGAAAACGACCCCAAAAATACTCCGGATGGATGAAAAGAATTGCACGACTGGCAAAAAATTTGACCGGATAGCATCAAGCTAGCGACATGAATCTTCGGAAGAACGGACAAGATTTAAGAGAAACTCTTCTTCGGTCTTCAAACGTTGAGAAGGACGACGAGAAACACCATCAAAATTGTTGAGATACTCCGGGAGAATGAAAAGAGGAAAGATTGACCCGAACATGAAAGAATTTGAGGACGATCTTGGAAAGGCATCTGACTGATGAAATTCATTCTTACGTCAAACTTCGAAAAGGATTTGAGAATAACTTCGGGAAAACAGAAGAGTCAATCTTGGGAAAAGACCTATGGGTTAGGGTCCATTGAAAAGAAACACCGTTGCAAAGGATTGTTGAATGAGAAATGATGCACCGGAACGATTGAAAGATTTGAATGAGGTGACAACCTCGAAATAATAGAATCCAAACATGAATCTTCTGAGATGACTTCAACACTCCAAGATAATAGAATGGCAAGAGGCAAACGAGCAAAGGGAAATATTTGAGCTTAGGGGAAAAAATATGATCGACAACGAAAAACTTGAATTCGGATCCACCGGAAAGAAAATGAGACGAACAATGATTAACTAGGCGAGAATACACCGGTTGAGACAATTGAGGAAAGACTGAAAATACTCCACACGAATGAAATTTATGCTCGAATAGAGGCTCAGGCTCCGGGAATAAAAAGGGTGGGAGGGCGGGAAAACAAGGGCAACTTGAACGAGGAATCGACGAATAACTTGAAGAGAAAAGCTCCGGTTGAAATAATTGATGAGAGAATGCAAAGGCTTCGCACGAGTAGGATGGATACTCGATTACAGACTCTGGTTTCGAGAAGAAGAAGGCTGGGAGGGTGGGAAAAACAAGGACAACTTCGGTTAGGGAAAACACCATCGATTGAAAAGAGCTGAGGATTGATCTCCCAAAAGACAAAGAGGTTCGAGTCGTCTTGACGAGAAATGCATCGACAAAAGAGGATGGACAACGAACGAAAACTAACCACGTGATCCTAAAGAAAAATTTGAAGGGGAAGAGGAGTAGTTCAAAACACCTACGTCAAGATTTCTCACCAGAGCGACGAAGGGGCTAAGGAGTAAAAAGAAATTCCTACTCTCCGATATAACTAGACTCCGAAAAAGTTTTTTTCTAGACTCGACATCGGCCAAACTACACGATCAATCAAGGGGGCTCCTAGGGTCAGTCAAGGCTCTGATACCAACTTGTCACGCCCAAGATGCGACCCTATCCTCAAGGAACTCGAAGGTCCCACCAAGGATAGAAGCGCATCTTGAAGACGCTTTTGCAAGGTGGATATCATTACATCAACATTACATAATAGTGGGGATACAACCAACACATACGATGTCTCATGAATACAACAATATATCGTATAGAAGATCAACATCCGACTACGGATGATACATAAACAGAAACTCAAACAATATCGACCCTGCTAGCCCAGGCTGCCGACCAGGAACCTATCCCAAGATCGATGAAGAAGAAGAAGAACTCCAACACAAATAAACATCGCTCTCACGTCATGATCATCGAATAACCTGTACCTGCAACTGGTGGTGTAGTAATCTGTGAGCCACGAGGACTCAGCAATCCCATTACCATGGGTATCAAGACTAGCAAAGCTTAATGGGTAGGAAAGGGGTAAAGTGGTGAGGTTGCAGCAGCGACTAAGCATCTATGGTGGCTAACATACACAAATAAGAGCGAGAAGAGAGGCAAAGCAAGCGGTCGTCAACTAGTAATGATCAAGAAGTGATCCTGAACTCCTACTTACGTGAAACATACCCAAAAACCGTGTTCTCCTCTCGATCAACCCCGAAAAGAGACTCTGACGGTTACGCACACGGTTGGTGTATTTTAGAGGAGTTTTACTTCAAGTTTACTACAACCGGACATTAACAAATTCCCATCTGCCACATAACCATGGACACGGCTTTCGAAAGTTCAAACCCTGCAGGGGTGTCCCAACTTAGCCCATTATAAGCTCTCGCGATCAACGAAGGATATTCCTTCTCCCGGGAAGACCCGATCAGTCTCAGAATCCCGATTACAAGACATTTCGATAATAGTAAAGCAAGTCCAGCAAGACCGCCCGATGCGCCGACAATCCCGATAGGACCTGCACATATCTCGTTCTCAGGGCAACACCGGATGAGCACACCGTACAACTAAAACCAGACCTCAAGATTCCCCGAGGTGGCGCTGCAAAGGACTCTAGTTCGGGCCAACACTTAGACAAGCATTGGCCCGGGGGGCTAAAATAAAGATGACCCTCGAGAGAGCGACTCCCAAGGGAAAAATAGGTGGTGGTGAGGCAAATGGTAAAACCAAGGTTGGGCCTTGCTGGAAGAGCTTTATTCAAAGTGAACTGTCAAGGGGGCCCCATAAATCACCCAACCGCGTTAGGGACGCAAAATCCGGGAACATAATACCGATATGACGGAAACTAAGGCGGCAAGAGTGCAACAAAACACCAGGCATAAGGCCAAACCTTCCACCCTTTACCAAGTATATAGATGCATTAATAATATAAGAGATGTTGTGATATCCCAACATAAACATAATCCAACATGGAGCAATCTTCATCTTCACCTGCAACTAGCAACGCTATAAGAGGGGCTGAGCAAATGCAGTAACATAGCCAAACAACGGTTTGCTAGGAAGGGTGACAAAGGTTAGAGGTTCATGGCAATTTGGGGAGGCTTGATAAGCAAGTGGTAGGAAACGCAGCATAGCGATAGAACGAAGCAACTAGCATAGCAATGATAGTAATGAGATCCAAGGTGACGGTCATCTTGCCTGAAATCCCGCAAGGAAGAAGAACGAGTCCATGAAGAAGATGAAGCCACTAAGACGAACCAAGCGTAGACGAACGGACCCTCACGATCGCAACGAAACAGGAACTATCAAGAAAAAGCACACAACATGGTAAACACACCACACATGAACAAGGCATGATGCTCAACCAAGTATGACGCATGGCAAATCTACATGAAGCTACTCATGGCAAGAGATGATGCATACCAGAGCAACACATCAAAGCAAGTTTAAATGAGGCCGGAAACAACATAGAACAATTCCGGTAAGTCCTCATATGCAAATTTCGAAATTGGTCCAGATCTGAATCAACATTATGTTCAAGTTGTTAAACAGGAAGTTAAGATGCACCACGATAATCTACACAAAATTCTAGTCAAGTTACATATAAAGTTCAGTATATTCGGAGCTACGGCCTAGAAGATATGAGCAAAACAACTTAATCATGGCATTGATGCAAAATGCATTCAAACGTCAATAAAACACCTCAAAACATGGATGCAACAATGTAATATGAAACTACATACAAAAATAGGCAAGTTTCATATAAAGCACACTCAAAACGGAGCAACGGTTCAACACATACACACTATACAAGTTTAAAGGGCATGCTGACCAAAACAGCAACTAGGCGTCTTGCAAGCATCAAAACAACATGTTACAGGAAGCTATCATGTCAAACTAGAGCATGGCATGAATCTACTCAAAGCATATAATAAGAGTCCCTTACTGACCATGAGCCAAAAGGGATCAGAAGACATGATGGCAACCATGTAAACATAGCAAGATTCGTTATAGATTCAGACAGTGAAAATAACAGAGCATGGCATAAACAACGATAAGTAGGCATGTCGGTGAGATCGATTCACTCAACACAAAGCATTGCATGACAAGATAAGCATAGAACCAGAAATAAGACATGTTCATGAGGCTAAGCATGGCAATAGCAAGTTCATATCATGCAAGGATCACTAGCGACAACCTTGGCAAAATTGAATGACATGTAAACAATCTGCCAGGAAAATTTTATAGCAAAATTAGAGAACGATTAAGACATGCTTGAGCACTCCATAAATGCAAACAGAAGCATGGATGGATAGAGCACAACCATATGAACAAAACATCCTTACTGAACATACTCAAAATAGGCATGGATCTCACTGTAGCAACATGAATACATGGCATGAAAATAACAACAGGGAAAGACTTGGTGAAAATCTAAGTCACTGAAGTCAGCAACATCACGGAGGCTACTTTGCAAGTTTGAAACAATCAATACATGGCATATCATGAATAATAGGTTGCACCGCAGCAAAGATGGCATGTTGTAGCTCATAACACATATAGACTTCATGCTCTAAAGAAAACCACACAAAAAGATGCAAAAATGACAAATGAGCATAGTCTGATAACAGGCAGCAGTTAACATCATATAGCAGTCTAGCAACGATGATTAGGGCATCAAGATAAACTCAAACAAACATGCCACAATGGAATAAACTGAAGAGCATCTCCTGCTGAACATTTCCATATATTATATGAATGAATCAGAACAGTATGCATGAAGATATGACATGGCAAAGTTAGCACCAGAATATGCAAATCTCAGGACTTAGAGAAATTTATACCCTCTGAAAGTCAACGGGACGAGGATATCCAGGACGGAGGGATCCGGGGCGCGGGGAGGGCGTTTGGCTCACCTCCTGGTGGATCTCATCCACCCGCGGGGTTCCGGCGATGAGGCGGCCGGCGACGGCGGGCGGACGGCGGGGCGGCGTCGGAGGAGGTCGGGGAAGGCCGGAGGGAGTCGGGGCCGGCCGGATCCGGGTGGCGGCTCGCCGGATCCGCGGCGAGGCGGCGGCGCACGCCGCGGGAGGCGGGGTCCGGCGGGCGCGCGGACCCAGCGGCAGCGTCGAAGCTAGGGCGGCGGGCGCGCGGAGCTCGCGTGGAGCAGGGAGGCGCGGCGCCGGCAGGAGTGGAGGAGACGGCGCGGAGCGGGAAGGCGCGAGGCGGCGGCGCAGCGCGGCGCAGGACGGTGGAGGCGGCGCGCGGCGGCGGCTCCTCGGCGGCGGAGGGCATGGGGCGCCGGACGCGGCGTAGGCGGGGGTAGGCGCGGGCCGGCGGACGGGCGCGGGCGACGGCGACCGGGCCCCCCGGGCCTGCTGCGGGCCGCGCGGGCCGGCGGCTGAGGGAGGAGAGAGAAAGGGTGCGGGCGCGCGTGAGGTAGCGGCGTGCGATTGGGCGAGGCGGTGGCGGAGCTGACGTAGCGCGCTGCCATTGGTCGGGCGACGTGGGCGGCTCCGGTGGACACGTCCGGCGGCGGACGGACGTGTCCGGCGGTGGAAGGAGGAAGAAGCTAGGGTTAGATCGAGATTTCGGGGGGAGATGCACATATTTATAGGTAGAGGGAGTTTGGAGTGTTCAAATGGGGTGCGGTTTTCAGCCACGCGATCGTGATCGAACGACCGAGAGGATGGAGGGGGTTAGGATGGGTTTTTGGGCCACTTTGGAGGGGTGTTGGGCTGCAACACACATGAGGCCTTTTCGGTACCTCGGTTAACCGTTGGAGTATCAAACGAAGTCCAAATGGCGCGAAACTTGACAGGGGGTCTACCGGTGCTATACCAAGGCCGCTTGACAAACCTCGGTCCATTCCCAGACTGTTTAACACCCACACACGAAAGGAGGTAAAAGAGGGCGTCGGAGGACATAGGAGTGCCGGATTGCAAAACGGACAACGGGGAAAATGCTCGGATGCATAAAACGAACACGTATGCAAAATGAGATGCACATGATGACATGGCAAATGCAACACGCAAGCAAATGATATGTCATTGACGGCGAATAACTGGCAGACACCTGGCGCATCGAATCCGTGGCGTTACAGATATTCTCATAACTATGCTCAATTCCGTCAATTGCTCAACAGTAATTTGTTCACCATTAATTTCCCGACAACAAGCTATTTCTGACACCGTTTTTATTTTACTTTCTTTACATTGCATCTTTATCATAAAAATACCAAAAATATTATCTTATCATATCTATCAGATCTCACTCTCGTAAGTGACCGTGTAGGGATTGGCAAGCCCTTATCGCATTGGTTGCGAGGATTTATTTGTTTGTGTAGGTGCGAGGGACTCGTGCGTGGCCTCCTGTTGGACTGATACCTTGGTTCTCAAAAACCGAGGGAAATATTTATGCTACTTTGCTGCATCACCCTTTCCTCTTCAAGGGAAAACCAACGCAGTGCTCAAGAGGTAGCACAACCCACTATAAGCGAATCATGAACGTATTGCAACACCCTACAGCGGGAATCCCTCACGCTTGCGCGACACAGAGGGCACCATAGGACGACACCAAAATAAAACATACAACTCGTACTAATCTAGACCGTCAATCTACCCAAAGACAAAGGATATCTACTCAAAACATCATAGGATGGCAACACATCATTGGATCATAATATGTGGCATAAAGCACCATGTTCAAGTAGGGATTGCAGCGGGGTGCGGGAGAGTGGACCTCGTAAAATAGATGAGGATGGTGATGATGATGGTGATGTTGATGAAGACGATCACCGCGGCGATGATTCCCCTCCCGATGGCACTCCGGCGCAACTGAGAGAGAGGAGGAGAGGTTCTCCCCCTTGTTCTTCCTCCTCCATGGCCTCCCCCCTAGATGGGGAGAGGTTCTCCCTCTGGTCCTTGGCCTTCATGTCGATGATGGCCTCTCTGGGATCCTCCTCCATGGCCACCGGTGATGATGTCCCCCTCCGGCAGGGTGCCAGAGAGGGCCTAGATTGATTTCTCGTGGCTACAGAGGCTTGCGGTGGTGGAACTTCCGATCTAGGTTAATTTTCCGAGGTTTCAGTATTTATAGGAATTTTTTGCGTCGGTCTCACGTCAAGGAGGTGCCCGAGGCGTCCACGAGGCAGGCCCACGCGCTTGGGGGGATGGGCGCGCCCCCCACCCTCGTGGACGCCCCGGGACTCTCTTGGCCCAACTCTTTTACTCCAGGGTCTTCTTTTGGTCCATAAAAATCGTCAAAAATTGGCTCGTCAATTGGACTCCGTTTGATATTCCTTTTCTGTAAAACTCAAAAACAAGGGGGAAACAAAAACTGGCACTCAGCACTAGGTTAATAGGTTAGTCCCAAAAAACATATAAAATAGCATATAAATGCATATAAAACATCCAGGGTTGATAATATAATAGCATGAATACTTCATAAATTATAGATACGTTGGAGACGTATCAACATCCCCAAGCTTAATTCCTGCTCGTCCTCGAGTAGGTAAATGATAAAAGAAATAATTTGTGAAGTGTGAATGCTAGCAGGTGCACAAGTTTGATCAATGATAATTTCAATCACCTTTTCTAGCATCATTATATGTCATAACAATAGCTCATCTCATAAAAAATTTCATGATCAAGTAACAAGCTATTCACATGTTAAAGTATAGATCATAAACTTTCTTGAAAACTAACAAACAGTGCTCTTAGTCATCAAACAATTGCAATTCATCTTATTTTCAGGAAGGGTCTATGTCAAAGCTTTGATTTAACAAACTCTACATACTCAACTATCATTTAATCTTCCGCAATTGCTAACACTCATGTGATATTTATGGGTTCAAAGTTTTAATCGGACACAGAGAAAGATAGGGGCTTATAGATTCGCATCCCAACCTTTTACCTCAAGGGTAATGTCAACAATAATAGTTCATGATAACTTACATCTAATTTTATATATATATATATATATATATATATATATATATATATATATATATATATATATATATAAAGATCTTTCCAACACAATGTGCTTGCCAAAGGATAAAATGTAAAAACAAAAGGTGAAGATCACAATAACTCTTGCATAAGGTAGAAGATAAAAGTAAAAGATAGGCCCTTCGCAGAGGGAAGTAGAGGTTGGCATGCGCTTTTATGGTTGGATGCACAAAATCTGAATGCAAAAGAACGTCACTTTATATTTCCCCTTGTGATAAAGACCTTTATTATGCACTCCGTCGCTTTTATTTCTTCCCTATCACAAGTTCGTATAAAGCTTATTTTCTTCACACTAATAGATCATACATATTTAAGGAGCAATTTTTATTGCATGCACCGATGACAACTTACTTGAAGGATCTTACTCAACCCTTAGGTAGGTATGGTGGACTCTCATGGCAAAACTGGTTTAAGGGATGTTTGGAAGCACAAGTAGTATCTCTACTTGGTGCAAAGAATTTCGCTAACATAAGGGGAAAAGGCAAGCTCAGCATGTTGGATGGTCACTGACAATATACTTTATTTCGGATATAAGAAAACATAACCCATGACGTTGTCTTCCTTGTCCAACATCAACCTTTTAGCATGTCATATTTTAATGAGTGCTCACAATTACAAAAGATGTCCAAGATAGTATATTTATATGTGAAATCTCTCTTCCTTCAATATTCTTTCATGAATTGTTCAAGTGACCAATTCTGAGTTTGCTAACCTTCAATAAGTTTACAACCTATACTTATTACGTGTGAAGTCATTACTCCCCATGTTATAAGCATATGAAACATATATAAATGCAGATTTATGATATTCAATTCATTCAACCATTTACTCATAGGATATACGTGAAGCACATGAGTAAATGACAAACTACTCCAAAAGATAATAGTGAAGGACACTGAGTAGTCAAATAATTAACTAGCCATGGGAGGATTCTTTTTCATTTAATATTTCAGATACAAAGATTTTATTCAAACAGCAAGTAAAATTGAAAATACGCTCCAAGCAAAACACATATCACGTGACGAATAAAAATATAGCTCCGAGTAAGGTATACCGATAGTTTTGAAGACGAAAGAGGGGATGCCTTCCGGGGCATCCCCAAGCTTAGGAGCTTGAGTCTTCCTTGAATATTACCTTGGGGTGCCTTGGGAATCCCCAAGCTTAGGGTATTCCCACTCCTTATTCTCCTCATATCGATATCTCACCCAAAGCTTGAAAACTTCAATCACACAAAACTTAACGGAACTTCGTGAGATAGGTTAGTATGATAAAGAGCAAACCATTCACTTTGGTACTGTCAAAGACAAGGTTCATAATTTTTCTCACACAATGCCTACTGTACCATATCATGTCTACAATTTATATTGAGAAATATAAGCCATAGAAACTAGAAAACAAGCAAACTATGTGATGAAAACAGAATCTGTCAGAAGCAGAACAGTCTTTAATGATCTGAACAGCAACCATACTTATGCTACTCCAAAAATTATGAAATAAATTGGTGGACGTGAGGCATTTGTCTATTAATCTTCTGAAAAAAGAATCAACTCAAAATCACTCTTCTGTAAAAAAATGCCAGCTAATCTCGTGAGCGCAAAGTTTCTGTTTTTTACAGCAAGATCACATTAACTTTCACCCAAGTCTTCACAAAGGTCTTACTTGGCACTTTATTGAAAGAAAGCTATAAAAATGATCACTAAAGTAGCTTAATCATGTAGACACACAAAAACAGTACGGGTAAATATTGGGTTGTCTCCCAACAAGCGCTTTTCTTTAATGTCTTTTAGCTAGGCATGATGATTTCAATGATGCTCACATAAAAGATAAGAATTGAAACATAAAGAGAGAATCATGAATAATATGACTAGCACATTTGAATCTAACCCACTTCCTATGCCTAGGGATTTTGTGAGCACACAATTTATAGGAACAAGAATCAACTAGCATAGGAAGGCAAAACAAGTATAACTTCAAAACTTTAAGCACATAGAGAGAAAACTTGGTATTATTGCTACTCCTACAAGCATATATTCCTCCCTCATAATAATTTTCAGTAGCATCATGAATGAATTCAACAATATAACCATCACATAAAGCATTCTTTTCATGATCTACAAGCATAGAAATTTTTCTACTCTCCACATAAGCAAAATTCTTCTCATTCGGAATAGTGGGATCACTAGTTCCTAAAGTTGGCACTCTTCCAAACCCGCTTTAGATGATAGTATTATTCATACTCCAAAAGATATAAGTGAAGTTCATGGATCATTCTACAATTAATAAATACTAACCAATATCCAAGCTCAAAATGTATAAGTGAAGCACACAAAGCATTCTATAAAACCATACTCAAAAGATGTAAGTGAAGCACAAAAAGCAATTCTACAAGATCATACTTAAAAGATATAAGTGAAGCACATGAAGTATTCTATAAATTGATGAAGGGACACCTCATACTAGCATGGTTCTTAAAGAAAAAGAAAAAGACAAAGGACACAAATCATGTGAACAAAACAAAAACCGAGGTATACCGATATTTGTTGAAGAAGAAAGATGGGATGCCAACCGGGGCATCCCCAAGCTTAGATGCTTGATTATCCTTTGAAATATTTACTTGGGTGCCTTAGTCATCCCCAAGATTGAACTCTTGCCTCTCTTTATTCTTCTCATATTGATAGCTCCTCGATCTTCGAACACTTCATCCACACAAAACTTTAACAAAAACTTTATGAGATCCGTTAGTATAACAAAGCAAATCACTACTATAAGTACTGTTGCAAACCAATTCATATTTTGTTTTTGCATTATAGCTACTGTAATATAACTTTTCCATGGCTTAATCCACCGATAGAAATCGATAGTTTCATCAAAACAAGCAAGCAATGCATGAAAAACAGAATCTGTCTTAAACAGGACAGTCTGTAGTAATCTGGAAGTTTAGCAAACTTCTGTAACTCCAAAAATTATGAAATAAATTTTAAATTTTGAAAAATTTGTACAGAAGTAATGTGCAAAAAGTTTCATACCCATTTGACCTTCCAGTAAAAAATGTAAATTCATGCACTACAGCCAAAGTTTCTGTTTTTGTTCTGCACATAGTAAACAAGCAATCTAATCATCCTAAAACCAAAGCTTGGCACATTATTTTTATAATACAATGAATATATACAAGGGGATAATTATTGAGAAACTTCTATGAAAAATTCTACATTGTTTCCATGAGCATGAACACAAGTGCTCAAGATCGACCCTCACTTCTTCAATGCATAACTTTCCAATCATTTCTCTTTTTGAAAAACTTTTTAGGCATGAGAGGCAAGTATTTTTTTTGTATTTTCATTCTTTTAAAAAAATAATTTTTCACACACAAATAAATAGAAACAAAAAGGAAAACAAAAATCTACTTAGTGAAGAAAGCAAACAAGCACACACGAGAATATATCCCCACGCTATTACTCCCTGGCAACGGCGCCAGAAAAGAGCTTGATAATCCCCAAGTGCAGGGAATCATCGTAGCAATTCCCAAAGGTGGAAGTGATAAGTATGGAGGGTCGAACCCACGAAGAGCTAAAGGTAAGATCAATATTCTCTCAAGTCCTATCTGCCACTGATATGATTCTACGTACACCGAACGTTTGCTTCCAACTAGAAACGAGAAATAAAACTATGTTGTGGGTATGTAGAGGATAACTTTGCATGATATCGAAGAGATAAAATATAAAAGTAGGTGATGTTATCATAAAGTTAGAATATATTACTAAATAATATAAATAGCGAGTGTGGAATAAAGATGGATCGGTGTGCGCAATTGTCCTAGGCAATTGTTAACAAGACCGGTAGTCGTCATTGCAATTTCATATGAGGGAGAGGCATAAGCTAACATACTTTCTCTACTTGGATCATATGCACTTATGATTGGAACTCTAGCAAGCATCCGCAACTACTAAAGATCATTAAGGTAGAACCCAACCATAGCATTAAAGCATCAAGTCCTCTTTATTCCCATACGCAACAACCCCCTTACTCGGGTTTGTGTTTCGGTCACTCACCAACCCACTATAAGCGAATCATGAACGTATTGCAACACCCTACAGCGGGAATCGCTCACGCTTGCGTGACACGGAGGGCACCATAGAACAGCACCAAAATAAAACATACAACTCGTACTAATCTAGATCATCAATCTTCATAGGATGGCAACACATCATTGGATCATAATATGTGGCATAAAGCACCATGTTCAAGTAGGGATTACAGCGGGGTGCGGGAGAGTGGACCGCGTAAAATAGATGAGGATGGTGATGATGATGGTGATGTTGATGAAGACGATCACTGCGGCGATGATTCCCCCCCCCCCGATGGCACTCCGGCGCCACCGATAGAGAGGAGGAGAGGTTCTCCCCCTTGTGCTTCCTCCTCCATGGCCTCCCCCCTAGATGGGGAGAGGTTCTCCCTCTGGTCCTTGGCCTTCATGTCGATGATGGCCTCTTCGGGATCCTCCTCCATGGCCACCGGTGATGATGCCCCCTCCGGCAGGGTGCCAGAGAGGGCCTAGATTGATTTCTCATGGCTACAGAGGCTTGCGGCGGCGGAACTTCTGATCTAGGTTAATTTTCTGAGGTTTAAGTATTTATAGGAATTTTTTGCGTCGATCTCACATCAAGGAGGTGCCCGAGGCGTCCACGAGGCAGGCCCACGCGCCTGGGGGGGTGGGTGGGCGCGCCCCCACCCTCGTGGGCGCCCCGGGACTCTCCTGGCCCAACTCTTTTACTCCGGGGTCTTCTTTTGGTCCATAAAAAATCGTCAAAAATTGGCTCTTCAATTGGACTCCGCTTGATATTCCTTTTTTGTAAAACTCAAAAACATGGGAAAAACAGAAACTGGTACTGGGCACTAGGTTAATAGGTTAGTCCCAAAAATCATATAAAATAGCATATAAATGCATATAAAACATCCAAGGTTGATAATATAATAGCATGAATACTTCATAAACTATAGATACGTTGGAGACGTATCAAGAAGCAACTCCATCACCCATCCAGGACTCTACCCATCTCCCTCCCTCTCTCTCTCTCTCCTCCCTCTCTCTCTCTCTCTCTCTCTCTCTCTCTCTCTCTCTCTGTCCCATCCTATTTCCCGTCCTTCAGTTATGTATGGATGTCGACCGATCTCCCTCAAGACATAGCTGGGTCTCTCCTTCTCAACACATATACGAGTCGTTCTACCTCTATAGTTAGGCCTCTGCCTACCCCTCCCCCCACCCCTCCCCAACACACACACTGATACATCGAGCACTCTAGTCATGTCTCCCTGCCACACACAAACTTGACCTGTGCCCTCTGACGTTCCGGTAGCTAGGTCAGTCGCCCTATATCTTTGACTTGCACACACACAATTTCGATGGCTCTCTTCATCGATCTCGCACCCACCCACTTGATCCTCTCTTTGACTCTATCGATATCTATGACCCCTCCCTCTCTTCTCGTGGATCGCCCGACCCTCTATATATGATATGGATAGGCCTCCATTTCACACACATCGCATGCAAAATTTTGTTTGAGATGTCATCGACACATATTCCCACAAATACATTCACGAAATCAACCTCCCCCCCCCCCCGTCAAGCGGTTTTCGAACATGCATTTGAAGCAAGCAAGGCATTCTTTCACCGTTGCGGAAGAACGGGTGTATATGACATCGAACTCATCACCGGTGATGGTTCTAACGTTGTACTCACCACCGATCATGGAGATTTAGGACGAAACTGCCGTAATGTGAAAGGACGAGATGACTGGGAGCGAACTGTTGTAAAGTACTGTACTAGTAGAAGACGGGGACGAGTAGGGCGTGCGAACGGCGTGGGGTTGCTGGCTTTCCCGGTGGATAAACGGCTCCAAGCCCCCCAAAGAGTTCTCGAGAACTATGCGGGATCCACTACTTGTCATGTCTACTAGACCCATATCGTAGACCTGACGGTATAGCTTCTACCTATCCGCATGCCATGCCGGCTTGTGTGTAACTTCAATTAATTCCGTCAACCGTCGCGCCTCCCGCGACATTCACCTCCCTCGCGCGTTCGCGCCCTTTGAGACTTCGGCCGGCTATAAATGAGCAAATATTTTTGCCTACTCCGCATGCATGATACTCCCTATGGTCCTTTTTACTTCCGTCAACCGTTTATACTAAAAATATCAATATCTACAATACTAATTATAATGAGTATAAGAACTACTACTCCCTCCGTCTAGGTGCGTAAGTCACCTTACGAAAACCAAATGATTTCAAAACACTTAGGCATCATACATTAACTCCCTCCTCGTTTCTTGTTTTGTGACATATCAACCAATAAGAGATGTGGGCCGTGCATGCTTTCAATGACTTGAGACTGCCAAACATGAAATGTAGTGGTTAGTTCATTGCATGCAATGCTATTAATTAGCAAAAGGACATTAAGTTTTCTCGTTTTCCTCTCCACCTTGGTCGCGGTGCACAACGTAAGATGACTTACACACCTAGGTGGACTTACACACCTAGACGGAGGGAGTAACCCAAATAAGCACCTCTTGGGTGGGTTAGATTTTTTGGGTTAGTTGAGTTCAAACTAACCCAAACTAACTCTAACACATGGATCCAAACAGGGCCAAGGTTAGCTATTAGAGTACTACTACCTCCCTTCTAGTTTAAAGGGCTTGATTCAAAAATTTCACCTACTCTTAGCAAGATAGAGGCGGTGGAATAATTTCTGTAGTTCTTCACAAACAAATCTGTTTACCAATGCATGCATGAACACTAGTTACTCTAACCGCCCTCTCTTATTTAATTGTTTGCCACATCAGCATGTTTGCTATTCCCGTGTGCATGATACCAGCTAAGATACCACCATTATGGCCAGCCTTAATCATCGCATGCAATAATTTAGTGAACCTTGAAATATGAACATGTATGGGGCGTGTATGTTTTTAATGACTTGAGACTATACCTAGCCAGGCATGCAAGATGAGACTTATTATGCACCGTTCCCCATACCTGCAGGAAGCCCGTTCGTCTCCAAATCTTTTCCTCTCCATGTGTGGAAACAGTATGCCTGCCAGACTCTCCGTCTCCCTCCGGCAGTCCCACCACTCCACCCCGTGTGGAAAAAATCTGCATGCATGACTCTCCTCCCCCCATGCTCGTCCAATCCGTTGTGACCAGCAATATTTCCACCCCTTCCCTCCCCCGTAATTTACTCCAACAAATATGCCCACGTAGATGTTACTTAACTGCAGGTGCATTGGGTCACTGGCATATGGGCCCAACAGGGGTCTAGCCCACATGTCAGTGACGCAACTGGACCTACAGTTAAGTCAGTGCAGCTCAGTCCATATCTTACGTAGGTGTGCCATTGCTTGCTATAAATACTGCGCCTCCCACGACATCGCTATCTCCTCCCCCTCACGTTCACGTTCATCGCTATCTCCTCCCCCTCCCTCTCATGTCGACCACCATGGCATCGCCCCTCCCAAGCCCTAGGCGCCCCTCGCTGCACCGCATGGACGGTCACGCGTCGCCGTTTCGTTCCTCGCTGCCACTAGTCAACGAGGACGCGTCGGTGTTCTGCTCCTCGCCGCGACGCGACGCGTCACCGTTCTGTTCCTCGCCACCACTAGTCGAGGAGGACGCGTCGGCGTTCCGCTCCTCGCCGCAATGCGTCGAGGTGGACGCGTCGGCGTTCCCAATCTCGCCAGCACGTGCGTCTGAGGACGCGTTGGCTCCCCTCTATGAGGAGAACGCCGCGCCGCCCGCCGAGCCCCCCCCCCCCAGCCTTGAGGAGCTTTGGAAAGAAATGGATGTCGCCTTGTGGGAGGCTTTGCCTCTAGCAGAGCACGCCAAAATAGAGGCGGAGAAGAAGGCCGAGGAAGAGAAGCGCACCGCAGAACAAGCTGCCTAAGAGGCCTATGTCACGTCCGAGAGAGTCAAGCAATTGGCTCTTTGGCAGAAGGCTCATGCAAGGGCCGTGAGTGTGGCGGAGGACGCCCGTGCCGACACCCTGACTGCAGTCGGGCCCAAGCACCTCATCTACGCTTGGCGGTACGTGGACCGGGTGCACGCTTCCAGCAAGGAGGAGTACCTGCTGGCGCCGGATCACCACACCGGTGAGATCGCGCTCGCCCGCCGGCAAGCCGCCAATCAGCACCTCGCGAGTTGCAAGGCTGAGGAAGAGGCGTTGTGTCAGCGCACTGGGAAACAGCCGCGCACCAGGGCACTCGTGGCGTGCCGCAAGCGCTCCTGCGAGCGTCGTGGCTTTTAGGAGGAGTATAATTTTTGTTTCGTAAGGTGATCTCATTAGTTTTCGGACGCAAATGATAAATCCCAAACATTCAGGAATTATTAGCGTTGTCGGTGGGAAACGACGCCTATGGGATCACAAGAATCCCTTTCTGCGGTTGCGGGGCGCGAGGGTCGTGAGAAGAGCGGATCGAGCAGGCAGTACACGATTCCTTTACCCAGGTTCGGGCCGCGAAGATGCGTAAAACCCTACTCCTGCTTTGGTGGATTATATGCTTGTGTTCTTGAGCTAGCTATGGGGCGTGAGGAGCTCCAAAAGCTGAATCCTCCTCCTGGTCGCCTGGGGCCTCCTTTTATAGGGAAAGGGGCTGCCACAGTGGCACACAGGAGGTGGAAACGGTACAGTGATGTGAGGTTATCCCTCGCATTACATGACAAGGTGCATTTAGTGCGCCTTGCTTAGGTGTCCTAGATTTATCGGGGGCGGGGGAGAGCCATGTCTCGTCCGTCGCCGCTCTCTCCCGCATCGACACGCGCCCTGGCCAGCGGTGCCTGCGATGCCATGTAGGCGGGCAGGCAGCTGAGGTGGCGCAGCGGTGGGTCTCCACGAGGATTTGCATGCCGCCACGCAGGTGCCTGCCTAGCTGGTTGGGTCAGCAGCTGCATGCGAACGGTGGTGGAGGCGTGACTGGTGCGGGTCCGATGGTGGCCCCGTGGGTGTCCTTGTCAAGGGCCTTGCCGCGGCCCCAGCAAGGGTCTTGCCGGGGTCCCGACAAGGGTCTTGCCGTGGCGCCTGCTGCCATCCCCGGCAAGGCTCTTGTCGGGGGCCTTGTGGTTTTCCTTGGCTGGGATCCCGCCAAGGACCATCATCTTCTAAAGTGTGCATCTGATCTTGAATGTCTTCACAAAGATCTGCATACCACCACGGGGATGCCTCCCGAATCCTTGCCCCATGGGGGCAGTGGACTCAAGGGTGACCCGCTCCGTAGGTGTGGGGCGAGCTGACACGGCAAGGGTCTTGCCGGGTTTGCAAAAACCGCCTCCCGGCAAGGATCTTGCCGGGGGGCCCGCTTCGTCCCCTTTGCTCTTTGTGGTCTTGGTCTTGGTGTCGTTCTGCTCCTCTTTGGCTTCGGCCTTACCTTGGTTCTACCTCCCTTGCCGGGCTCGGTGTGGCGGCGCCCGTGGCTCAGACTGCCCGTGCACAGTCATAGGGGTACAAAAAGTGTACCCCTCTTTTTTTACACCGACAGGAGCCCCCGGGCCTGGGCCACACATAAGCGCTACGCGTTGTTGGGCCAGGCCCAAGAACGGTGCGCGGGCAGGCAGGGCGTTTTTTACCGTGGTAAGTTTCTTCGCGCGCTACGCCTCCCATGCTTCCTGCGCGTGGCGCGTCATGGGGAGGCGTGCGTGACGTGGGCGGCATGCGTGAGACTGGCCTCTACACGCATGCGTCACGTCGTAGTAAAAAAGGGGGCGGCTCGCGCCTTCCCCATAAACGGAGGGAGGCGTGGAGGCGCGGCCCATTTACTGGACGGGGTCGAGGCGTGGTCTTTCAAGGCACCCACTCCCTTTAATCACGGGGCGGGGAGAAGTCACCTCACCCGTCGCTTCGGTCCTGTACGTTCGCCACGCGGCGCTCATGCGCCTGGGGTGGCAGTTGGTGGAGGCGGGAAGCCGGGCCGTCGCGGGCTGGGGCGGCGGATCGGCCCCGGTCTCCTGCGCCATTCACGTCTTCATTGGCGGAACGGGGCGGTCGAGCCCCCACCCTGCTCCTTTATAAAGAGCGGGGGGTCGGTGCCCTGCATTCCTCCATCTCACTTCTTCAGCTTCTGCTCCCCTCCCTCTCATTCACCATGGAGAAAGGGAACCCTGGTCCTTCGACGGTGGCGACGAGGGTCGCCGCTCAACAACGCATCCCTCCTTCTCCTGCACCTGCGGTGGCAGAGCCAGCCGCGAGGGGAAGGGGGAGAGGGCGAGGCCGTGGGCGAGGCCGAGGCGCTCGGGGAAGAGGAGGACGGGGCGGCGCGCCGGCTTTGCCTCCGCCAGCAGTTCCTCTCCCTATGGAGGGCCACATTGGGGACGGCCCTTGCGAGTTCTTCGCCAGGCTGCGGCGGCCGCCTCGTCGTCGTCTTCGTCTCCCGACTCCATTCACGAGCGAGATGGAGCTAGACCCGCCTGAGACACTGAGGCTGCACATGAGGGGCTGTGGAATCAGCGGTACGCGAGTCCGCGTCGACTTCCCAGCCCCTAATGTTATGTATCTTGGTCGAGGGTGGAAGACGTTCGCCCGTATCCACCGCCTGACGGAGGGGCTCACCCTCCATTTTAGGCTGATGGAGGGCGGTCTCCTCTCCGTCAAGGTCTTCGGGTGCTTCGGGACTCGGGCAAGGTGCTGCGTGGAGAGCTCCTCTGATAGCGAAGGCTCCTCCTCGAGCGGGAGTGACGAGGAGGACAGCGGCAGCAACGACGAGGGTAGCGGTCGGCAGGATGACGGGTACGACTAGGTGTCGGGCGCCGCTCCGTGCGGCACCGGTGACCCCATCATTCGTGTTGCCGGCTCCTCAAACTGCTCGGGGTCGTCTCCTTGGGCGGCTGGCGTTGGGAGGCTGCGGAAGAGGAAGAGGGCGGGTGGCAAGGCCTCAACTCGGAGTACGTGGGCACGATGCCTTTGATGCGTGCTGACGTCCTGCCGCCTCGTCTTCGAGCTCTGCCTCCAGCGCTGCCATCACCATCCAGCCTTTGGACGACCACCGAGATGTTCTCTTGGTGTCTTCTGCCACCTGTAGCTCGTCTAGGCGCCCCTTTTGCCCTTTTCGCCTCCTTGACCTGCCTCCTGAATAGAGGGACAAGAAAGGGATTACGGGCACCTTATCTCTTTTTAGTTTGTAAGCCTTCGGGCCTTAGCTGAATTTAAAGCTTGTAATCCCATCATTCATGTTTTTTATTCTCCATGAACTATACCTGAGTGGAATGTTTTTAATGAAAAAGGGATGCTTGCCGGGTCACTTGTCTTGCGGGTGGAACCCACGTCAAGGGGCAAACCCTTGATATCTTTAAGATAGACACTTCCTTGCCCGGCAGCAGGCCCTGCCGTCTTCCCACGTCGCTCGACCTTTCTCACGCTTTCGGCGGAGGCAGGGATGAGGCGGGTTCAGGCTCCTCGTTTCATTCCTTCGCTGCCGCGACTACGACCAAACCTGGCCCCAGGAACGAGCCCTAGGGCCTAGAGTTAGGGGAGCACGGTAGCTTTAGGAAGAAACGAGGTTTCGCATACCTCAGTCCATAAGAGAATGCATGATAAGGGATGAAGAACTTATCTGAAACTGCAGCCCCCGGCAACTCTGGTTCGTCGTGGGTGAATCTTTGTACTTGCAGCCCCCGGCAACACTGGCTTGCCGGGGGTCCAGATGCTGGTCCGTCCCTCTTCTCCGTTTTTTTATCCTCAAGTGATCCGGCAAGGATATCCGAGCCCTGCGAACCAAAGGAGACAAAAGAACGGCAAAGAGACGCACACTCGACCTCTAAGCTAGGGGTTAGCCGCCGCTAAGCACTATCAACCCTAACCAAGGACGAGACTCGATCTAGCATGCATGCTATAACTTAGGGCGCCAACGCTTCATTTATGCTCAGGGTCTGCGCCTGGCTTTGTACAAAGGGTTACATGCATCATCGGCAATGCTTGTACAAAACGGTGGCTTGCCGTGAGGCCCGACAAGCCGCGCCTTATGGGTAAAACTTGCGAAGATGCTCGATGTTCCAGGAGTTGCTCACCGGAATGGCATCTTCGGTCTCCAGGCGGACTGTGTCGGGCCTGGTGACTCGTATTACCCGATAAGGGCCTTCCCACTTTGGCGTCAAGTTGTTGGAATTCTTGGCCGATTGAACGCGCCGAAGAACAAGGTCGCCTTCCTCAAGGCTCCGGGCATGAACCTTGCGGCTATGGTAGCGGCGCAAGGCTTGCTGGTAGCGTGCTGCTCTCACAGCCACCCGAAGACGATCTTCCTCAAGGAGCAGTGCGTCATCTTGCCACAGTTGCTCTTGCTCAAGCTCATCATAAGCGAGCACTCGAGGTGACCCGTATATGATTTCAGTGGGGATAACTGCTTCTGCCCCGTATACCAGGGCAAAGGGTGTCTGGCCGGTGGCTCGATTTGGTGTCGTCCTGATTGACCAAAGAACCATCGGCAACTCATCAATCCAGCGCCTTCTGCTCTTGTGCAGTCTGTCAAAGGTCTTGGTCCTTAAGCCTTGCAACACTTCAGCATTTGCCCTCTCAGCTTGCCCGTTGCTCCACGGGTGAGTGACGGAAGCGAAACAGACTTTGCTGCCGAGGTTCTGAGTATATTGCATGAAGGTGCGGCTTGTGAACTGCGTACCATTGTCGGTGATGATCCGGTTGGGTACACCGTAACGGCACACTAGCCCCTTGAAGAACTTGACGGCTGACTGAGCTGTGACCTTCCTCACTGCCTCCACTTCTGGCCACTTTGTGAACTTGTCGATGGCTACGTACAAGTACTCAAAGCCCTCGACAGCGCGGGGGAAAGGGCCCAGTATGTCGAGCCCCCGGACCGACAAGGGCCAGGAGAGAGGAATGGTTTGAAGGGCTTGAGCTGGTTGATGAAGCTTTCTTGAATGGAGCTGACACGCCTCACATCTGGTGACGAGTGTCGTCGCATCCTGGAGGGCGGTGGGCCAGAAGAAACCCTGCCGGAACGCCTTGCCGACAAGGGCTCTCGACCCAATGTGGGATCCACATATGCCTCCATGTATCTCTGCCAACAGCTCCAGTCCTTCCTCTCGAGAGATGCACTTCAATTTCACACCGTTCGGTCTCTTCCTGTACAGGACGTCATCGACGAACTGGTACATGGCAGAGCGACGGGCTACTTTTTCCGCTTCATCCTGCTCCTCAGGAAGCTCCCCTGTCTGGAGGAATCGGACGACATGTTGTGCCCACGCCGGAGCCTAAGGCTCGACGGCGAGGACTAAAGGCATTTCTTCCGCTATAGGGGCGGCTGTCTCGACGGCAAGAGCTTGGTGTCCTGCCGGAGCTAGCCGTCCCGTGGCGGGTTCAGTGTCCTCGGCAACATCCTTGTCGGCGGCTCCGGGGAGCTCGGCGGGAAAGTACTTGCCGGGTCCTGATTTCCTTCTTTTGTTCTGCTCTGTTGATGGATCAACGGATGGCTGAGTTAGCTGAAGCACAAAGGTACCTGGTTCCACAGGTAGCTTGACGGCAGCGCACTTTGACAGGTAATCGGCGATATCGTTCTCCATTCGGGGAACGTATTCAGCCTGGATACCGTCGAAATGCTCTTCCAGCTTTCTCACTTCATCAACGTAGGCCTTCATCAACGGGCTCTGGTAATCTTTATTGACTTGCTTGACGACAAGCTGCGAGTCGCCCCTGACGATGAGCTTTTTGATTCCGAGGTCCGCCGCGATCCTAAGACCGGCAAGCAGCCCTTCGTATTCCGCCGTATTGTTCGTTGACGCCTCCCTGGGGAAGTGCATCTGGATCACGTACTTGAGGTGCTCTCCGGTGGGGGCGACGAGCAGTACGCCTGCCCCAGCACCCTGGAGGGAGAAAGCCCCATCAAAGTACATAATCCAATCGCAACTTGCCTCCTTGCCGGGGAGAGCAGTCTCTTGGGCTTCTTCGTCAGGTGTGGCGGTCCATTCTGCAATGAACTCCGCCAGGACTCAGCTCTGGATCGTCGAAGTACTTTCAAACTTGAGGCCAAAGCTGGACAGTTCCAGTGCCCATTCCACAATCCTCCCCGTCGCATCTGGGTTGTGCAATATCCGCTAAAGAGGGAGGCGGGTGACGATAGTGATCTCGTGTGCCTGGAAGTAGTGACGCAGCTTCCTCGAGGCCATGAGGAGGCCGAAGAGCAGTTTCTGCACACCGGAGTACCTCGACCTAGCCCCCTGCAAGAGGGAGCTAATGAAGTAGACCGGGCGCTGCATCACTTTCTTCTTTGGCGGCACCTCGACCAACTGTGTCGCCTCCGCACTGGTGGCGTCGGGCTCTGTTGCTGCCATTACCTCATCGTCGACCTCCCTCTGCGCCACTAGCGCGGCGCTGTCCACCTGGTTCGTTGCCGCTAAGTATAGCAGCAACAGCTCCTGGGGCCTGGGCGCAACTAGTGTTGGTGCGGAGGAGAGGTACTTCTTCAAATCTCGCAATGCCGCTTCGGCTTCTGGTGTCCACTCCACCGGGCCCGCCTTTTTCAGGATCTTGAAAAAGGGAAGGGTGCGCTCGGCAGACTTGGATACGAACCTGCCCAGGGCAGCGATGCAACCAGCGAGCCGGCGCACATCCTTGATTCGCTTGGGCGCTTCAATCTGCTCTATAGCTTTGATCTTGTCCGGGTTGGCCTCTATCCCCCGCTACGACACAAAGAACCCGAGAAGCTTGCCGGACAGGACGGCAAAGACGCACTTCTCAGGGTTCAGCTTGAGGTTGATCTTGCGCAGATTTGCAAATGTCTCCCTCAAATCTGATATGAGGGTGGCCCTGTCCTTGGTTTTGACCACTATGTCGTCCATATAAGCCTCCATATTTCTATGGAGTTGGGGCTCAAAACCAATCTGGACCGCCCTTGCAAACGTCGATCCAGCACTCTTCAACCCGAAAGGCATCCGTATAAAACAATACGTACCACATGGGGTGATGAATGCTATTTTCTCTTCGTCTTCTTTCGTCATGAAGATCTGGTGGTAGCCGGAGTAGGCATCGAGGAATGACAACAGATCACACCCAGCCGTGGAGTCAACAATCTGGTTGATGCGCGGCAACGGGAAGGGGTCTTTAGGACAAGCCTTATTGATATCTGTGTAATCAATACACAGCCTCCACTTCCCATTTGCCTTGCGCACCATGACCGGATTGGCCAACCACGTCGGATGGAGCACTCCTCTTACCAAACCCGCTGCCTCCAGTTTCCGGATTTCTTCAGTGATAAACTCTTGTCATTCCAAAGCTTGCTTTCTGACCTTCTGCTTGACGGGCTGCGCATGAGGACAGACAGCAAGGTGGTGCTCAATCACCTCCCTGGGAACGCCGGGGATGTCGGAAGCTTGCCATGCAAACACATCGACATTTGCCCGCAGGAATGTGACGAGCGCGTCTTCCTATTTGTCGTCAAGGGTGGAGCTTATGGTGAAAGCTCCTCCTGTGCCGTCCTTGTTGATGGAAACCTTCTTGGTTCCCGGCGGCGTGGCCCTGGACTTCTTGCTTCCGCCGGCGGAGCTCTCTGGCACGTCCTCGACGGCAGCGCTACACTCCGAAGAGGTGCGCTTGCCGGAGGGGGTGTCCGAGGTCTCACCGACTTTCTTCTTCCCCCCCCCCCCCCCGGGGTCCCGGCAGCAGGAGCGAGTGCCCTAGCGGCGGCAGCTGCTGCAACTGCTTGCTGGTACACTTGATCAGCGCAAATCAGCGCATCCTTCTTGTCGGAGGGGATGGTGATGATCGTCACGGGCCCTGACATCTTCAGGATATTGTAGGCGTAGTGCAACGCCGCCATGAACTTGGCCAGCGATGGGCGGCCAAGGATCCCGTTGTAGGGCAAGGGGATACTGGCAACATCAAACACAATCCTCTCCGTCCTGAAGTTCAGGTCGCTCCCGAAAGTTACGGGCAACGTGACCTTTTCCTTGGGTTGGCTTCTCCTCGGGCTGACCCCTTGAAACGTGCCCGTTTCTTCGAGGTCTCCATCAGGGATCTGCAGCTTCTCGATCACAGCAGGCGAGATCAAGTTCAGACCGGCCCCGCCATCTACTAACATTTTTGTCACCTTGAGGTTGCGTATTGTTGGTGAAACCAACAACGGCAAGCACCCGACCGCAGTAGTGCGATCAGGGTGGTCCTCGGAGTCAAAAATGATAGGTGTGCTGGACCACTTCAGCGGCCTCTGGGCATCAAACAACGGCTCTACTGCTGTAATTTCTCGCGCCCACTATTTAAGCTGGCGTCGAGAGGCATGCAGCGAAGCGCCGCCGTCAACGCACATGGCCTCTGTAGCTTTCTGAAACTCTTGGTCGCCGGACTCGTCGTCCTCTTCGTGATCGTCATCTTCTGGCTTTCTGTCATGGCCCCGAGCGGGCCTCTCTTGTTGCTTATCCTTGCCGCGACGGCCCGCCTGGCCGTCGCGTTTCTTGCCGGATCCCTCAGCACCGTCTTGGCCCTTCTCCTTGTCCCGCCTCTCGTATTCAGCCCTCTGCTTCTCAGCGAGGAGCTCAACCTGCCGGCAGTCTTGGAGAGCATGGCCTTTGCTGCGATGGATCTTGCAGTATCGCTTGTCGGAGTTGACTGGCTTCTCGGCAACCGCCAAGGCCTGGCAGGCGACACATCTGGCAATTTCCTTGCCGGGGTCACCTGCCTTGGTCTTCTTGGTGGAGCCGGTGTCGTCAGACCCCTCGACGGCAAGCACAGCTTTCCCATTGCGCTTCGTGTTGCGGTGCCGGCCTTTCTTCGCCGGGGCGGCGGTGTCCTCTTCAGAGGAGTCGGTTTCCACGCCGGCATCTTCGCCGGGGTACTTCCTCCCCTCTTCAGCCCGGGCACACTTGTCCGTGAGAACATAGAGCTCCGCGACATCTTTCACCTTGTTCATCGCCAGCTCTTCGCGCATCTTGCGGTTCCGAATGTTCTAATGGAACGCGCTGATGATGGCGGCGGGGTGAACATGTGGGATATTTTACTGTACCCGGCTGAACCTCTGTATGTACTTGCGGAGACTCTCGCCTCCCTTCTGGGGAATGACGTGTAGATCACTCGCTTGGCCATGAGCTTGGTGACCGCCAATGAAGGCGCCCACGAACTCATGGCACAAATCCGACCAGGAGGAAATGGAGTCTACCGGCAAGTGCATCAACCATGACATGGCGTTGGGTTTAAGAGCCAATGGGAAGTAATTTGCAAGCACCTTATCGTCACGAGCTTCGGCAGCCTGCATCGCGATGGTGTAGATGTTGAGGAACTCGGATGGGTGGGTCTTGCCGCCGTACTTCTCGCCCACGTCAGGTTTGAAACTGCGGTGAGTGGGCCACTGGAACTGCCGCAGCTCACGGGTAAAAGCCGGGCAGCCTACCTCGTAAGGGTGGTCCACAGCAGGCCCCGCTTGCCTATCTGACTGGTGGCGCGCTCTGCGCCGGCGCTCGATGGTGGTCCGAGCGTCTTCATGTTCCCGATCCCGAAGGACCTGGCGTTGGTCCCGATGGGTCCGCGGGTCAGACGACGCTATGGAGATTTCGTCGCCCGCAACGTCGCGACGGGCAGGTGTCCATGGCACCGGGCAAGGTGGAGGCGAGTGCAACGTGGTCGCGGCGCCGCCAGCCTTCCTGCCACTGGTACGCGGGACTCCGTCGGAACGTCAACCCGGGGGCTCCGTCGGGGTCGGCTCATCTTTGTTGGCCACCGCAACAAGGCTTCGGATGGTGGCTCTCCATTCGTCGAGTTTCCCCGTAGTGGGAGGAAAGTCGAGGAGCAACTACGCGCGCGCCAGGGCCTCTGCTGGCGTCGGTGGCAGCGAAACCTGCATGGATCACGACGCGCTTCGACTTCTGACCACGTCAGAAGGAGCTCTATCACGACCGCGCGGTCGCACGCCGCCTTCATCAGCGCCTCGGCGAGCGGGCAGGTCTTCTACATCCCGGGAGTGGCGCTCGGGGCTTTTCCCGCGGCGACGCCCGGGGTCTTCGGGGCGATCACGCCGCTCGTCGCGCGTCGCTTGAGAGGAACGTGCCGTCGGCGCCGGAGTGGGAGTCCTGGAGGCCCTCGCGCCGCCAGCGGGCGGGGCAGCAGCGACCTCGGAAGGTCCTGCGCCACCTGCGGAGGGCCCGGCTCCATCTTTGGATTTCGCGGCGTGCGGCCCGTTACCGGGCACACGAACATCACCGCCTCCCAAACTCTGGCTTCTAGGACGGTGTTGGTGTTCGTGAACAGTGCCCCGGGTGCTTTCGGCGACCGGTCCGCTGCTCGCCCGCGTCGAGACGGGATGCCCAGCGTCCGACGGGCCAACCGTCAGCGTCGTCTTCTTCTTGGGCGCCATGACGATGAAGAAGCGTTGAACTAACTGCTAAAGCCAATTCTCACAACTGTGCAGCCCCTGCCTGGCGCGCCAAAGATGTCGGTGGGAAACGACACCTATGGGATCACAAGAATCCCTTTTTGCAGTTGCGGGGTGCAGGGGTCGTGAGAAGAGCGGATCGAGCAGGCAGTACACGATTCCTTTACCCAGGTTCGGGCCGCGAAGATGCGTAAAACCCTACTCCTGCTTTGGTGGATTATATGCTTGTGTTCTTGAGCTAGCTATGGGGCGTGAGGAGCTCCAAAAAGCCGAATCCTCCTCCTGGTCGCCTGGGGCCTCCTTTTATAGGGAAAGGGGCTGCCACAGTGGCACATAGGAGGTGGAAAGGGTACAGTGATGCGAGGTTATCCCTCGCATTACATGACAAGGTGCATTTAATGCGCCTTGCTTAGGTGTCCTAGCTTTATCGGGGGCAGGGGAGAGCCATGTCTCGTCCGTCGCCGCTCTCTCCCGTATCGACACGCGCCCTGGCCAGCGGTGCCTGCGATGCCATGTAGGCGGGCAAGCAGCTGAGGTGGCGCAGCGGTGGGTCTCCACGAGGATTTGCATGCCGCCACGCAGGTGCCTGCCCAGCTGGTTGGGTCGGCAGCTGCATGCGAACGGTGGTGGAGGCGAGACTGGTGCGGGTCCGATGGTGGCCCCGCGGGTGTCCTTGGCAAGGGCCTTGCCGCGGCCCCAGCAAGGGTCTTGCCGGGGTCCCGACAAGGGTCTTGTCGTGGCGCCTGCTGCCATCCCCGGCAAGGCTCTTGTCGGGGGCCTTGTGGTTTTCCTTGGCTGGGATCCCGCCAAGGACCATCATCTTCTAAAGTGTGCATCTGATCTTGAATGTCTTCACAAAGATCTGCATACCACCACGGGGATGCCTCCCTAATCCTTGCCCCATGGGGGCAGTGGACTCAAGGGTGACCCGCTCCGTAGGTGTGGGGCGAGCTGCCACGGCAAGGGTCTTGCCGGGTTTGCAAAAACCGCCTCCCGGCAAGGATCTTGCCGGGGGGCCCGCTTCGTCTCCTTTGCTCTTTGTGGTCTTGGTCTTGGTGTCGTTCTGCTCCTCTTTGGCTTCGGCCTTACCTTGGTTCTACCTCCCTTGCCGGCCTCGGTGCGGCGGTGCCCGTGGCTCAGACTACCCATGCACAGTCATAGGGGTACAAAAAGGGTACCCCTCTTTTTGTACACCGACAAGCGTCCTTAATTAAGTATGTAAAAGGGAAAGTTTGGAAACCTTGTGTATTCGTACACATTTTGCAAGTACGTGCATATAGCACAAATTTTACTATATACTATCGCACTACACGTCTCTCTCTATATATGCTTGCAGACTGTGCTACTCCCTCCGTCCAGGTCAATAAGTCATCTTTGGTTGTGCACCGTGACCAAGAAGGAGGGAAGACTTATACACCTAGACGGAGGGAGTACTACTATTACTTATGTACGTGCAAATGCACGTTTTAACATTACGATGCGGTTTTTGTAAAAGTAGAAAAACAGCACTAGTCAAGCTTGTGAAACAATTCAATGCAAAACAAATGCAAAAATTCTCGTTTGATTGTTTACTTTTAGCTTCCTTCTCTGTGGTTATTTCTCTGTCGTACTTTGTATGGAGTATCTCACTAGTAAGAAAGGCATGCAAATTCCCAAACCGCTTCCTACACCCTGTATCGAAATTTTTGCCTAACAAGTTGTGCCGTGCAATTGGAATTCCAACTTGACTACTACTAGTAGTAGGAGTACCAGGGGCCAGTTCTTTTAGGCTTCTAGATTAGTAATCCCATAACTACTATCTTCGTCCTGGTTTATTGGTCCCCATTGTAATCTGTGTCAAATTTTGATCATAAATTTAACTAATGAAATGTTAGTGCATGTCACATGCACTAACATTTTATCAGTTAAATCTTTGGTCCAAATTTAGCATAAATTACAATGGTGAGGAATAAACCAGGACGGAGGTACTACTAGTAGTAGTTTAGAAGCCCAAATAAATGAGTGAGGCGCCTTAATGTTACTCTCCACTGTGACTAGTCTTATGGGAAAAGCTGGGGAAGCCGCCAAAAGAACTGACCCTAGGAGTAGTAGATAGGGATCGAGTGTGCGAGAGAACCGGAGAAAGTAAATGCAGAGAGATGAAATGCAAAAAAGACGGAGGGATGTGATGGTTGTTTGTCCGTTTATTTTACCAGGCCACTTATTACTGGGAGTGGTTGGGTTTTGTGATATGACGGCTTTACTGTCGCGCCACGAGCAGGGTGAGTCTTCCGTGTACCGCCACCCTCTACACTAGTACGACTACATCGGTCGTGGTTTATCCCCCATTGAATTTGCCTGAAGATTAAACTGACAAAATGTTAGTGCATGTCAACAAAAACAATATCGTTGGATTCGTATTTGAACATAGTTTTCAATGATACTCCTATAATTTTAGGTGACATGCATCATCATTTATCATACTATATATAATGTTAGTTCAATTTTTGGCCGTACTAATCTATAGTAAGGTGCCCATGCGTTGCACAGAAGAGTGAAATGCATTGATCGGGGAGTTGTTTATTTTGACAAATGATGTGGGGGTCATCTCATGTGTAACGGGTATCGATAGGTCTGTTCAGATATTATTTCATCACTAGAGCTCACAAACATCCGGGTGAAATAGATAAAAAAGTATCTTTTGCAAACAAAAGCGTTCAACTATTCAACCTGCATCCAAAACTTATGAAGAAATAACTCTTATTGTGCTTTGCGTGAAATGATCTGCAAGAATTAGTTTTTGAGTATCCATTGTTATACATGTTGGCTACAGATGACATGGCACTTTCTTATGGTCAACAGTTGGCTATACTATTTAAGTATTAACCATGCCCTTATACACCTAGACGGAGGGATTAAATCAGGATGACTTGGAAGAGGGCAGAGGATATGTAAGAAATGGTTCATCATAAGTCTTTCACCAGTACTGTAGTAAAAATTCATACATGGAAGATTCTAGACTAAACCATAAATGGATACACTTTTATTCATGCGTGTCACTCCAATAGAGCAAGATCATGCATGGAAGTCTCCACATGCTTAGAAAGCGGATTACATTGAGCGAAGACTAATGATGAACATTTAACTTGATAATGCAGATGTCCAGGTGAACCTCCTTGGAGTCCCCGTGCAAATCGTTGGGGGTCAAATAATACCGTGCGTCTTCCATGTCCACATCGGCGGGAAGGTCCCAGCTCGGCAGAGTCCAAGTCATCTTGACGTAGCCAGTGTCGCCGCCCACGTACCTCCGAGGGGTAGTAACAGTGAGCACACACCCATACATCGGCCTCGTGTCAGTGTCAGCATCAGCGCGTCGCCCCTGACGCACACTACAGAGATGTGGTGGCGGCCTGCGCGGGCCTCGCCGGTGGCCACGATCAAGAGGAAGACACTGTCGTCCTCCTCTGAGACTAGCAGGCGGCGCTGATCCTCCAGCGACTCTGGCACGGTGAACGGGTAGCACATCTTGTACTTGATGTTCTTCGCCAAGGGCCAGTAGTGATCGCCGCACACCTGCATCAGGTGATGCACGATGTCCGCCGGCGAGCCCCAAAACGGCACCGGGCACTCATAGCAGTAGACGAAGGGCTCCTTGGAGGCATCGACCAGGCCGTCCATGAAACGGGAGTGGCTGTAGGGGACGTTCCGCCAGTTGAATATATGAGCAAGTTACTACGAGATTTACTACAAAATAAATCATGACGGCTATAACAGAGATTAAACTAATCATGCGGACTAGCATAGTAGATGAACAGATCAAATCTAGGACACAGACTAGAAACATGAATTCTACCACGATTTCAAACAGGAAGGACAGAAACACATACGGTGCAACGGGAGAAGCACCATTGGCGTTGAGGTTGTCACCCATGTCGTTGAGGAAGAGGTTGCCGAGGTCGGGGAAGAAGTCATTGTCGGTGAAGTTGTCGCTGCTAGCAGTCGCGAGAGTGCGCTCCCCAAATTTCAACAGCGCCCGCTGAATGGAGCGCAGGAGGGAGTGGTTGTAGGGGACGTTGCGGCCACCTAATGGAGCGCAGGAGTAGCCCACGAAGTAGTAGATGGTGCTCCTCCCTAGTCTCTATTCTTATCTCTATCTCTACTACTCTTCTTTGTTTTTTATAATATAATAGTTGTAGTTGTCAAATCGAATAGTACTGCGTCGTCCACTGCACACCCGGCTGAACACGCCTCCTCGCCTCCATCAAACCCCTCCATTAAATCCGCATGCAAACCGAGAAACCTACTCCGGCCCGTGGGAGGAAATTTGTCGGTTGCCATTGGAGAATAATAGAGTCACGTCCAATCCATTTGAGTTAATTGCGTGTATGATTCTCCCTCTATAAAAAGTTAATTGCATCCTTAATCTTGTATTCTAAGTACTCTGTGGGTTCCACTGTCAGTATAGTGTACATGACTTGCAGGCTGGCTACAGATTCGTACAGAAAGTTAAAAAGAAACAAATCCATGACTTGCGGGATTGGAGTTAGCACCGATGGCAGTTTGTAGTTGTTCCACGCTCGGGCATTGAAGTTTGTAACTATTTTAGATTAGAACATACTAATCCTCCGGTGCTAGTAGTAGAGCAGAGTCCTACTCCACTACTACTATACTCCAGCAAGTTAGGGCATAGTAGCAGGTACTGTAGGGAGTACCAGTATTGTGATCACTCAAGCAAGTTGTCTGACTTCGATATGACCCTACGCTGCTGGTATGTGTCTCGTAAGTCAAGCGGCGTGCTATAGTCATCATCACATGTCCACTTCCCGCAGCACATATTCGCTTCTCCATCTTTGTCCGCTCTTCCATCCCCGCTAAGGCGCCACCCCCCTCGTCTGAAACCCAACCACTAACAATGGCAGAACCGAGCAGCGTCCGCCGAAAGAGTGGCTGTAATTCGCTCCCCATAGAGGTAATCAAGCTCATTGTTTCGCGTGTGGACAATCTCAGTACCATGTTGCTCGCCACATGCTCGTCGGGGCTATACCGTTTACTCAAAGCCCTCGGGCCGGAGCTTTTTAAGCCAGCTCCTTGCTTGCTGATGCCGCCTGATGTTCAGAAACAGCGTGTCACGTAGCATAACGATCATAGGGTGGCGAGCATCAACCCCCTTGAGTGTGATCCGATCCCCGTCACCCTCAACTACATTAACGGTATGTACTGGGTCGGCATGAACATGTCTTGGATGGTGCTCGTTGACGGTCGCGGTAGCTGGATGCTCATGGTGGTCTACACCCGGCGATTGATCCCCCTTCCTTCGATTAACACTGCACTACTTTGGCACCGCGGCCCAGTATACTCGGAATCTTACAGTAGCCAACATGATACCAAGTTTGATTTGCTCAAGGTAGTAATCTGCCAAGTGCCCACAAGATCTGTGAATTATAAAGACTTCAGGCTAATTGCGTTCTTCAACCCCGGTCTCGCACATCTGACAGGTCACTGCGGTAAGTGGATAAATCTGCACGTCCATTGCAGGATCATACATCCTCCATGGTTATCTAATGCCATTGAACACAAGGGCTTCATTTATGCTGTCGACTCCTTCTATGGATGGACGTATTGCTTGCCTACTCCAGTCATCGCTACAAACGGCTGTTACAGCAGTATGTTACTTTCCTATGATATCATGATGGCTTGCTTATATTACTGTCAACATTTACTGAAAAAATATTCATGCTCATAACATGCTGTTCTTAAGATTGACTACATGAAGAGCCCTTTTTTATTTGACTCCAACTTTTTTTAGGGTTATTTGACTCCAGCTTGATATGATGTTGTAGGCCGCCTGGTGTCCCTACCCTTCCTAATCCCAGAACCTTTCAAAGAAAAGCGGCATGGCAGTTGCAGGTGGTTCTTGGCTCGATCAGACGATGGCGAACGATTGATGATCATTCGCACGTATCAGAGGTGTTGTTTGGCAGAATACAATCACAGTCACTGCAAGGTCTTTGAGCAGGATCCCAGCTTCTCTGGGCCTTCAGGAATTTTTGACTGGAGGTTGGTAAGTAGCATTGGTACACGCTCTCTGTTTGTTGGACTGAATTATCTGATTAACCAGGAGATAACCGACGACAAGGATCATGATGGCAGCACGGTTTCGTTCATCAGGCAAAACTGTGTGTACACAGCATACCATGCGTCTCTGCATGCACCATACCTTGATATGTGCCGCCACGCTCTGCAGCCCAAAGTAGGAAAGAGGGTCGCAAGTATCAGACTTCGACCTGCTGGCTGGAGTTTCCCCCGTCAGGCACCCATCTGGTTCAAGTTGTCAGCCAATCTCCACGGCTTAATAAATAGTAACGTCTAACTGAGCTAGTTAGTTAGATGCGTACACTTGGTGTAGTAGGATCTTTATTTAGATTGATGCATACACTTGTTCTTTTTTGGTAGCCCTTTTGTAATGATGGTTGATGTTTGGTTTGGAAGAGAGAGCTACGTCTTCACTCTTCTGGCCTGCTTACTGCTTCTGTTGCACCCCGAGCCCTAGTTGTTGCTACTGTTGTTTTCAATGTACAATCAGTAGTATATTTTGTCTGTTGGTTGAATAAATGTGTTGTTAGAACGACAAACACAATGTTTTGGAAGTCGTTGCACGGTTCAATCCTTTAGTGCCCTGTACCGTACGTAGCGCATACTATTTTTCGTACGAAACACATTTTCCACTTGTTGATAACATGCATCCCACTGCTGAAGGTCCAATAGAGAAGCCCATAATTAACTGGAAGGGAGGCTCTCAGATGAATCCGGCGCAGGTACATGCTCATGGTCCCCTAAACATAAATAAGTAAATAAATAAATAAAGCTAAATGCTCATGCACCAGTTCTTTAAATTCACGATTTAACAGGAGGATATTATTTCCTATGATAGTGTCGTTACATTCAGTCGATATTATTCTTCGGCAAAGATAGCGACCAGTCTTCTTTCTCCTAGCATTTTCTTCCTGCAACCAGCGGACCCATGCAAATCGTAGTTAACATCGTAAATAGATCCGGTCCATTTTTATTTTTCAATAAGAATGTCCTTGGTGCGCTCGCCGCGGCACCGCCGTCCGGCCCTGTCAACATAGTTTTTTTTTCGAAACGGTCCCTGTCAACATAGTGAATTGAGAGAGGACTGTAGTTGTGAGTATGACAGTACGGACCCACCAGGTCCTCTCCCGAACACAAGCAAGCGCCTCTTTTACTACTCAGATGAACCCCTCGTTTTTTTACTCTAATCCACCCTGCTGATATCTAGGACCCACATCATTTTCAACGTATAGTCAGTTAACGAAAGAATTGCACAACTATTTTTTAGTAGTAATTCGGAGGAGCATGCTATAAACTGGGTTGTGCGGTCTCTGTGGCTCGTCTAACAACATGACCAGCCTAGCAGTTTTTTCTTTGGGAAAATAGGTAGCCCAGTATTTCTTTTTGAAGAATACCCAAGCTAGCCTATTTGTTTTCTCCGACTTACTGGGCTGCAAATCTTTCAAGACGAGGAGGGATGCATTCCGGCCTGGCCAAAGAGTATGGTCAGTGTCTATTAAAAGTAATATCAAAAGGGGTTGAAAATTCCCAAAAAAATATAGCAAATGGGATATTAGTTTCATTTTTTGTTTTTGTTCTTCACTAATATCTTATACGTATTTCATTGGATTTAACATGACATAGTACTAATTTATTTTTAAATTTGTTTTAGTATGGCTACTAATTTTTGGATTAAGAATATTTTGTTCCCCAGCAAAAATTTGCGAATTTTCAAAATTTCCCAAATATTTAGTTAATTTTTTTAACCTTGGTACTGACCAGAAAATGGGCAGCAATTCTAAAAGTGGAAAATGGGCTGCAATAAATTCCATATGAATTAGAAAATGAGTAAAAATTATAAAAATAATAGCAAATGGGCTGTACACGCCACAGATTTTGAGGCTGACTTGTTTACGCAAGGCTTTGTCAGTCAACACACGATTCTAGTAGCAGTGACTATTGGATGTCCATCCAACGGCCGACGTGCTTCTTCAATCTCTGATCTTCCTGCTCCAGCCGCCTAAACTAGCGCCGGCGGGACTGCCTGCTCCCTCCTCTTGCGGCCTGCTATGATGCCGCGCAGGCTTCCCGGCCCACCCTACTCCCTCCGCTGGCCTGACCGCACGTAATCAACTGCATCCACTGTCGCGTCTTCCCCGGCTCCGCGTCATCCCCTTCCTAGGCCTCGCCGTCGTCCATCGCCTTGGTGCTCTCGGCGCGGCGTGGTCAATGTGGTCAACGACCGACTTCCATCGAAAGAGTATTGTACGTGGAGAGGCTGACAGCTGGGTCCATGGCCACAGCCTAGTTTTTTTGTGTTTGCCAAGTAAGTTGCTTTGTCAGGCCTGTTGGGATGCAAATCTTTCAAGACGAGGAGAGCATTCATTTGGCTGGCTGAGAAATGGCCTATCAGTAATGAGAAATGGGATGTACATTTTTAAAACACATCAAACCGGTAATTAGTTTCAAATTTCTTTTTTTCATCTCGAGATTTTAAATTGCATTGATTTTTATGCATGGACAATTTGTTGGATTTTACATTGATATATATATTTATTCTTAAAATCATTTTGAACGTGACTCGAAATTTCGGGATTAAAAACAGTTCGGACCGCACCGATATATGCAAAATTTCATATAATTTTTTAACCATGGCTGTAATGCTAACAAAAAGAATATGAGCTTCAAAAAACCTTAAGAATTAGCAAATGGGCTGTAAATTATTAGAAATAATGGCAGATGGGTTGTATGATGTTTTTCACAGATTTGAGGCTTTCCTAAAAAAAGGTTGACGCACAAGCAGTGATGTTGGATGTCCATCCAACGGCCATCGTGCTTCTTCAATTTCTGCTCTTCCTGCTCCAGCCGCTCAAACAAGCGCCGGTGGGACTGCCCGCTCTCTCCTCCCCGTGGTTGACTATGTTGCCACGCAGACCTCACCGCCCCACCGTACTCCCATCGCTGGCCTAGCAATCCCTCTACTCACCCACACCTGCTGTTATTCTCCGGCGACGGTAGACGAACCAGTAAACCCTCGTACAGTCATACTCCCCTCTGCGTGGGAAACAACTGATGAGTCTTCCCAGGCTCCGTGTTGTTCCCTTCCTAGGCCTCGCCGTCGTCCACCGCCCTGGTGCTCTCGGTGAAGCCTGGTCAACATGGTCAACGACCAACATGCATCTGAAGTGGACTGTACGTGGAGAGGCTGACAGCTGGGTCCACGGCCACATGCAAGGAAATGCCTCCTTATTACGCGCAAAATAATAATTCCTCCACCTGACATCTGGGACCCACCGAAAGGGTCTCTGTATTTTGCGAAAAAAATGCTACCGCCACTGACAGCTCGGACCCACCAGCTATATCTTCACACGCAAGGAAGTGCCTCCTTATTACGCACAAAAAAAATGAATACTCCCCCTGTTAGCTGGGACCCAGTATAGTGGCAGGCTGACTTGTGGGCCTACTAAGTTGACGGGGACGGAGGGCTTTGTCAACTTAGTCAATATGCACGGTTCTAGCTCCAGTGACCGTACGATAACCATCCAACGGCGGTAGTGCTTCTTCAACCTCTGGTCTTCTTGCTCCAGCCGCCCAAACCAGCGCCGTTCGTGCCTCGTGCTCCTGCCTCCCGTGGTCGACTGTGCTACCGCGGAGGCCTCATCGCTCCCTACTACTCCCACCGCTGGCCAGGCCATCCCTCCACTCACCCACACCCCCTGTTATTCTGCGGCAACGGCGGCCTCACACCGCAGCCGAACCAGTGAACCCTCGTACTCCTCTCCGTGCGGGCTTCCACTGGCGCGTCTTCCCCGGCTCCACGTCGTCCCCTTCCTAGGCCTCTCCGTCGTCCACCGCCCTGGTGCTCTCGGCGTGGCGTGGTCAACATGGTCAAGGAACGGCTTGCATCGGACATGGACTGTACGTGGAGAGGCTGACAGCTGGGTCCACGCCCGCAGCAAGGAAGTGCCTCCTTATTATGCGCAAAATAATTATTCATCCACCTGACAGCGGGGACCCACCGGACGGGCCACCATATTTCGCGAAAAAACATTTCCCCCTGACTGCTGGGACCCACCAGCTACATCTTCGCTCGCAAGGAAGTGCGTCCGGGCAAAAAAAACGATTTGGCCCCTAACTGCTGGGACCCACCAGCTACATCTTTGCAGGCAAGGAAGTGCCTGATAGTCGGGACCCACCTGGTCAAAGCGTACGTAGCATTGTCATTCTGGTCGCGAACGTGTACGTACATACTGGTTAATGTAGAGGCGCGCACGTGTCGTGGTAGAGGTGCGCATGTACACATACGTATAGCGGCCAGTGTGCAAGAAAGAAAATACGGGCAGGGTCTCGAACGCCTACTCACGCATACGTACGACCAGGGCTAGTGTACATGGCTGGGTCAGAACGGAGAAACTGCGTCGTCGTCGTGTTCATGGGGAGGCAACGGAATGCGTCGTGTTCATCGGGAGGCAACGGAACGCGTGGGAACCAACCGGCTTGGACGGAACAGCCGATGGAAACGAGGCCTGGCGTACCGCAGAACGGAGGAAACGGCCTTGTGTTCGACCGGCGATGGTCGAAACGGGATCCTGTTCATCGGGAGGGGTCTGTCGTACCGCAAAATGGAGGAAACAGACCTCCTACGGTCGAAACGGGGGTCCTGTTGATCGGGAGGGGTGTGGCGTACCACAAAATGGAGGAAACGGACTTGTGTTGGAGCGCTACGGTCGAAACGGGGGTCCTGTTCATCTAGTGGGGTGTGGCGTACCACAAAATGGGACTCCACAGGATACTATTCATCTCCACCGTTGACCCCCTCCAGCCTCCACGGGCTACTGTTCATCCACCGTCGACCTCTTCCAGCCTCCACCTGCGATTGTTCATCCACGGGCTCTTGTTCATCCAGCCTCCACCGGCTACTGTTCAACCAGCCCTCTCCACGGGCTCCTGTTCAACCACCCCTTCACGGGCTACTATTCATCCAACCCTCCACCGTCTACTGTTCATCCAACCCTCCACGGGGTGGTCCTGTTCATCCTGCCCAACACGGGGTCCTGTTCATCCAGAGGCAACACCACGGGGTCCTGTTCATCCACCCCCACCGGGAACTGTTCATCCAAACCCCCCCCAGCAACGCTCACTGTTCATCCAGAGGCAGCATCGATCGGTTTCAGTTAGCAGCAGTAGCGAAGGAATCGCTCGATCGGCTTCAGTTAACAGCCATCGATCGATCGCTCGGGTTCAGTAACGCGTAGCCTGCAGTGCAATCGATCGGGTTAAGTTAGAGTCCAACGCCTCGCTCGGGTTCAGTTAGAGCCCAACGCATTGCACCCACGCGCGTGCGTGTACGAGAGAAACGCGCATCGCTCGACCCCGACCACCCACCCTAACCGGGAACACCCCGATATTTTCCTCGCCCTCGCTTCTACCACGGTTTTTTCCTTCATGGATGGCCCAAAGAATGTCATGCAACTGCGTCTCCGGCCCGCCAGGATGAAAAGCCCATTTTCTGTCATGATTTTTTGTCATAGAAGTAGGACCCCACCACATATACGATGATACCGGGTTTTGTCACAATTATCGTCATAGAAGTGTCATAAGTATGACAGGAAAAAAATTCGTTCGGCCCAAAATGTCACGGATGTGTCTTTTTTTGTAGTGGATGCTTAAGTCTGTTCGAATCATATTAGCAATTGCCACATTTTATAATTATGAAATTTGGCAAATGGATGTCAAAACTGCATTCCTTAATGGATATCTTAAAGCAGAGTTGTATATGATGCAACCAGAAGGTTTTGTCGATCCAAAAGGTGCTAACAAAGTGTGCAAGCTCCAGCGATCCATTTATGGATTGGTGCAAGCCTCTCGGAGTTGGAATATATGCTTTTATAGTGTGATCAAAGCATATGGTTTTATACAGACTTTTGGAGAAGCATGTATTTACAAGAAAGTGAGTGGGAGCTCTGTAGCATTTCTGATATTATATGTGGATGACATATTGTTGATTGGAAATAATACTGAATTTCTGAATAGCATAAAAGGATACTTGAATAATAGTTTTTCAATGAAAGACCTCGGTGAAGCTGCTTATATATTGGGCAAGATCTATAGGGATAGATCAGGACGCTTAATTGGACTTTCACAAAGCACATACCTTGATAAAGTTTTGAAGAAGTTCAAAATGGATTAGTCAAAGAAAGGGTTCTTGCCTATATTACAAGGTGTGAAGTTGAGTCAGACTCAATGCCCGGCCACTGTAGAAGATAGAGAGAACATGAAAGTCATTCCCTATGCCTCGGCCATAGGTTCTATCATGTATGCAATGTTGTGTACCAGACTTGATGTGTGCCTTGCTATTAGTTTAGCAGGGAGGTATCAAAGTAATCCAGGAGTGGATCACTGGACAGCTGTCAAGAACATCCTAAAATACCTAAAAAGGACTAAGGATATGTTTCTCGTTTATGGAGGTGACAAAGAGCTCGTCGTAAATGGTTACGTCGATGCAAGCTTTGACACTGATCCAGATGACTCTAAGTCACAAACCGGATACATATTTATATTGAATGGTGGAGTTGTCAGTTGGTGCAGTTCCAAATAGAGCGTCAAGGCAAGATCTACGTGTGAAGTGGAGTACATAGCTGCTTGATACGTCTCCAACGTATCTATAATTTTTTATTGCTCCATGCTATATTATCTACTGTTTTGGGCAACATTGGGCTTTATTTTCCACTTTTATATTACTTTTGGGACTAACCTATTAACAGGAGGCCCAGCCCAGATTTGTTGTTTTTTTTGCCTATTTCAGTGTTTTGAAGAAAAGGAATATCAAACGAAGTCGAAACGGAATGAAATCAATTGGAGAGGTTATTTTTGTAAGGAAAGCTACCGGATGGACTTAGACCCCATGTCAGGAGAGAAGGGAGGTGCCCACGAGGGTGGGGGGAACGCCCACCCCCTAGGGCGCGCCCCCTGCCTCGTGGGGCCCCCGAAGCTCCATCGACGTACTTCCGGCACCCATATATACTCACGTATCCTAAAACTTCCAGAAGAGAGAATAGATCTGGAGTTCCGCCGCCACAAGCCTCTGTAGCCACCAAAAACCTCTTGGGAGCCCGTTCTGGCACCCTGCCGGAGGGGGGATCCCTCACCGGTGGCCATCTTCATCATCCCGGCGCTCTCCATGACGAGGAGGGAGTAGTTCACCCTCGGGGCTGAGGGTATGTACCAGTAGCTATGTGTTTGATCTCTCTCTCTCTCTCTCTCTCTCGTGTTCTTGATTTGGCACGATCTTGATGTATCGCGAGCTTTGCTATTATAGTTGGATCTTATGTTTCTTCTCCCCCTCTACTCTCTTGTAATGGATTGAGTTTCCCCTTTGAAGTAATCTTATCGGATTGAGTCTTTAAAGATTTGAGAACACTTGATGTATGTCTTGCCGTGCGTATCTATGGTGACAATGGGATATCACGTGATTAACTTGATGTATGTTTTGGTGATCAACTTGCGGGTTCCGCCCATGAACCTATGCATAGGGGTTGGCACACGTTTTCGTCTTGATTCTCCGGTAGAAACTTTGGGGCACTCTTTGAGGTTCTATGTGTTGGTTGAATAGATGAATCTGAGATTGTGTGATGCATATCATATAATCATACCCACGGATACTTGAGGTGACATTGGAGTATCTAGGTGACATTAGGGTTTTGGTTGATTTGTGTCTTAAGGTGTTATTCTAGTACGAACTCTAGGGCTGTTTGTGACACTTATAGGAATAGCCCAACGGATTGATTGGAAAGAATAACTTTGAGGTGGTTTCCTACCCTACCATAATCTCTTCGTTTGTTCTCCGCTATTAGTGACTTTGGAGTGACTCTTTGTTGCATGTTGAGGGATAGTTATGTGATCCAATTATGCTATTATTGTTGAGAGAACTTCACTAGTGAAAGTATGAACCCTAGGCCTTGTTTCCTAGCACTCAATACCGTTTACGCTCACTTTTATCATTAGTTACCTTGCTGTTTTTATATTTTCGGACTACAAAAACCTATATCTACCATTCATATTGCACTTGTATCACCATCTCTTTGCCGAACTAGTGCACCTATACAATTTACCATTGTATTGGGTGTGTTGGGGACACAAGAGACTCTTTGTTATTTGGTTGCAGGGTTGTTTGAGAGAGACCATCTTCATCCTACGCCTCCCACGGATTGATAAACCTTAGGTCATCCACTTGAGGGAAATTTGCTACTGTCCTACAAACCTCTGCACTTGGAGGCCCAACAACGTCTACAAGAAGAAGGTTGTGTAGTAGACATCAAGCTCTTTTCTGGCGCCGTTGCCGGGGAGGCTAGGTAAGCGGCACTCACACCCCGTCAACTAAGCTCTTTTTTGGCGCCGTTGTCGGGGAGGTGAGTGCTTGAAGGTATATCTTTAGATATTGCAATCGAATCTTTTTGTTTCTTGTTTTAGCACTAGTTTAGTTTATAAAAGAAAACTACAAAAAAAGGAATTGAGTTTGTCTCATACGCTTCATCTTTTTAATATCTTTCGTGAGTATGATGGAAAGGAAAATTGTGCCAAAGCGTTAGAAGAAGAATGCATTAAAATGTTTGGCACTAAATCTTTGAACGATGAGCATGATTGCAATGTTGTTAGTATGAACTCCTTGAATATCCATGGTACTAATGATGATTGCACTAGTTATGATGAAAATATCTCCTATAAACATGTCAATTTTTGTGGAGTATATTGGGTTTGCAAGCACACACCCAATAGGGAAGATATATATTGCAAGAGGCATAAGTACTTGGAAACTTAATGGTTGCAAGAAAGGCTAGATGATTGTGCTAAAAATTTAAATTTTCTTAGCCGTACTTGTGAACTTTGCAATGAACGTGATCATTTTAGTACCCAATGTCAATTGTTTCATGATCGTATCGTGTCCAAAAATTGTGATGACTTGATTTCCCTTGCACATCGTAATGAACTTAGTTTGCTCTTGGGTTATGAAGAACTGAAACGTATAACTAAGGATATTCCAAAATTTGCCCTTGAAAAAGTTCTTCAATTTAATCTAGAAGAAATTTATATGTATTGTGCGGTGCATTGCATTGAAAATCCTTATATTGCTAATTACATAAAGAAAAGAAAAGAAATAGAGGATGAAGAGAACACTAATGAAAGGGAAGAGACTTCCAATATCCTCCTATTATTTCTTATGATGAATCAGGTAACGAGGAGGAGCCTTCTACTCAACCAATCTCATTAATAAGGAGCTCCAAAAAGAGGATTGAACCCATACATGATGTGAAGAAGAAGAAAAGAAAAAGGAAGAGAGGTAAAAAAGTATCTCTCCCAAATAAAGCTGCTCCTATTATTGTTGTGCCTCATGAAAATGAAGATGATACACTTGATGATGATCTCGTTATGCCTATTGCTTGTTGTGATGATTATGATTGGGACGATAATGATACTTCTTATGATCTCGAAAATCTTTTTGGCACTTGCTTGGAAGAATATAATAATTGCTATACTATTGGTGCTATCCATACTATTAATGATGAGAGTGATTATGCTTATGATATGAAAAGGCCCAAGCTTGGGGAAGCTATGTTTAATGAGGATGACATATTTGAGAATATATTTGCTGAAATTCATGTTTGTCCCAAGCTTGGGGATGCTATGTTTAATAATGATGATATTTTTAGCCTCCCAAGTTTCGATATGCAAAGTTGTTATGATGATAGCATGCCTTCTGCCTATGATGATTATATTGATGAAAGTGGGTTTGGAAGAGTGACAACTTTAGGAAGTAATGATCCCACTATTTTGGAGGATGTTGAATCTTATAATATTTATGAAAGTGGATTTGGAGAGGTCATGACTTTATTTAGTGGTGTATCCACTATTTCGAAAGAGGTTTCTATTGATTATGATGAGAACAAAGTTGCTACTTATGATGATTATTGTGATGAAACTTATTCTATAAAAAGTAGTGATGATTATATTTATAAAACTTGTCATGATTATGATTACCCTTTTTCTGAACATTGCTCTTTTAATGTGGAAACAATTTATAGTATTCAAGTCTCTTATGATACTCCCACTATTCCGAATGAGAATAATTTTGCTTATGTGGGGAGTAATAAAATTTCTATGCAAGTAGATCATGAAAAGAATGCTTTAGGTGCTGGTTATATTTTTTAATTCATTCATGATGCTACTGAAAATTATTATGAGGGAGGAATATATGCTTGTAGGAATTGCAATAATACCAAGTTTCCTCTCTATGTACTTAACATCTTGAAGTTATGCTTGTTTTACTTTCCTATGCTAGTTGATTATTGTTCCCATAAATTGTTTGCTCACAAAATCCCTATGCGTAGAAAGTGGGTTAGACTTAAATGTTCTAGTCATATTCTTCATGATGCTCTCTTTGTGTTTCAATTCCTATCTTTTATGTGAGCATCATTGAAATCATCATGCCTAGCTAGGGGCTTTAAACGTTAGCGCTTGTTGGGAGGCAACCCAATTTTATTTTAGTTTCTTGCTTTTTGTTCTGTTTAGGAATAAATAATACATCTAGCTTCTGTTTAGATGTGGTTTTATGTTTTAATTAAAGTTTGTGCCAAGTAGAACCTTTGGGAAGACTTGGGTGAAGTCTTTATGATTATGCTGTAAAAAACAGAAACTTTAGCGCTCACGAGATTAGCTAAAACTTTTTACTGGAGAGTGATATTTAGTTGATTATTTTTGCAGATGATTACTAGACAAATTACTCAGGTCCACCAATTTATTTTAGAATTTTTGGATTTCCAGAAGTTTGCCTTAGTTACAGATTACTACAGACTATTCTGTTTTTGACAGATTCTGTTTTTCCTGTGTTGCTTGCTTATTTTGATGAATCTATGGCTAGTAAAATAGTTTATAAACCATACAGAAGTTGTAATACAGTAGGTTTAACACCAATATAAATAAATAATGAGTTCATTACAGTACCTTGAAGTGGTGTTTTGTTTTCTTTCGCTAACGGAGCTTACGAGTTTTCTGTTGAGTTTTGTGTTGTGAAGTTTTCAAGTTTTGGGTAAAGATTCGATGGACTATGGAATAAGGAGTGGCAAGAGCCTAAGCTTGGGGATGCCCAAGGCACCCCAAGGTAATATTCAAGGACAACCAAGAGCCTAACCTTGGGGATGCCCCGGAAGGCATCCCCTCTTTCGTCTTCGTTTATCGGTAACTTTACTTGGAGCTATATTTTTATTCACCACATGATATGTGTTTTGCTTGGAGCGTCATATTATTTTCTTTAGCTTTGCTTGCTGTTTTAATAAAGTATAAAGATCTGAAATTATTAAAGGGAGAGTCTTCACATAGTTACATATTTATTCAACTACTCATTGATCTTCACTTATATCTTTCGGAGTAGTTTGTCATTTGCTCTAGTGCTTCACTTATATCTTTTAGAGCACAATGATGGTTTTATTTTGAAGAAATAGATGAACTATCATGCTTCACTTATATTATTTTGAGAGTCTTAAATAGCATGGTAATTTGCTTAAAAAACTTAATATGCTTGATATTCAAGATTTGTAAAACTTTCTTTTGAGTGTGTTGAATACTAAGAAAAGCTTGATGCTTGATAATTGTTTTGAGATATGAAGATGGTGATATTAGAGTCATGCTAGTTGAGTAGTTGTGAATTTGAGAAATACTTGTGCTAAAAGTTTGTGATTCCGTAGCATGCACGTATGGTGAACCGTTATGTGATGAAGTCGGAGCATGATTTATTTATTGATTGTCCTCCTTGTGAGTGGCGGTCGGGGACGAGCGATGGTCTTTTCCTACCAATCTATCCCCCTAGGAGCATGCGCGTAATACTTCGTTTCGATAACTAATAGATTTTTGCAATAAGTATGTGAGTTCTTTATGACTAATGTTGAGTACATGGATTATACGCACTCTCACCCTTCCACCATTGCTAGCCTCTCTTATACCGCGCACTTTTTGCCGGTATCATACACCCACCATATAACTTCCTCAAAACAGCCACCATACCTACCTATCATGGCATTTCCATAGCCATTCCGAGATATATTGCCATGCAACTTTCCACCGTTCCGTTTATTATGACACGCTCCATCATTGTCATATTGCTTTGCATGATCATGTAGTTGACACCGTATTTGTGGCAAAGCCACCGTTCATAATTCTTTCATATATGTCACTCATGAGTCATTGCATATCCCGGTACACCGCCGGAGGCATTCATATAGAGTCATATTTTGTTCTAAGTATCGAGTTGTAATTTTTGAGTTGTAAGTAAATAAAAGTGTGATGATCATCATTATTATAGCATTGTCCCAGTGAGGAAAGGATGATGGAGACTATGATTCCCCCACAAGTCGGGATGAGACTCCGGACGAAAAATAAAATAAAAAGAGAAAAAAAAGAGGCCATAAAAAAAGAGAAAAAGGCCCAAACAAAAAATAAAAAAATAAAAAATGAGAGAAAAAGAGAGGGGGGCAATGCTACTATCCTTTTACCACACTTGTGCTTCAAAGTAGCACCATGATCTTTATGATAGAGAGTCTCCTATGTTGTCACTTTCATATACTAGTGGGAATTTTACATTATAGAACTTGGCTTGTATATTCCAATGATGGGCTTCCTCAAAATATTGGATACCTACTCGTGTCCACATGACAAGCCTCAAACTTGTTAATCTTTCACATGAATCACATGGCAAACACTGGTGATTAGTTAACCAGTGCGTATTTACAAGTCTACAGTTATTATAGTCGGTATAGATAACAATTCTTTCTTTGTGCATTTTTTGATATAAAGTGATGGTGATGCACGAAAATGCATGGAGACACAAGGGCTGAAACTTCTCTGGGCAGATATATGTTTTGACTCCATTTTGCTGCAGAACACACGGATGCCCAAAAGCCTGCTTTTACTGAATGTTGACGATATTGAGATGCATAGTAGTCTTAAAATTAATCAGTCCGTTCGGCGAATTGTGGTCTCTGCCCTCTCTGCAAACGGAAGCGAGAAACGGATGCACACCATTTCTTCAAGTGCCACTACACTATTAGGCTTTGGCGCTTGGTCATTGACAAGCTTCACCTAGATCACTTGGACCCCTCCACGTAGCACCTTGCGGGAGCCGTTTTTGAGTGGTAGGATAAATGAGCCGAAATGCACAACCCAAATAGGCATGTGATGACCTCCCTCACCATGTTGTCTCTTGGACGATATGGAACGAGAAAGACTCCCGAGTGTTTGCCACAAGAGTGCACCACCACTGATTCTTCTGCAGATGATTGTCAATGAGGCGAAGCTTTGGGTTACTGCGGGTGCTAAGGAACTAGGGCGGGTGCTAAGAAACTAGGGCTTATTATGTCACGTGAGTAACTGCCATGCAATTGTCATGCCGCTATTGTGGCCGCTTGTAAAACTCTCTCTCTCCTTATTTAATATATGAGGCAAATATTTTGCCTCTGTTTAAAAAATAAATTAAGCAGGCCAAGGTTTGCTTGGGGAAGTCAGGACAGACCGTGAAGAGAAAAAATAACGAGACAAAATTGATATACATGTCCTCTCTGCCTGCACCAAAAATCAGATTCAAGATGGCAGCAAGGCCTCTTCTGAAGTGATAGATGGATAAATGGTGAAGGCACGGCTCCTCTGCAGTTGAACTGTACAGGTACTGTAGCTTGCTTTGACAGGGACAGATGGGAAGAAATGAGAGCCTTCCGATTAGATTAAACGGTAGATTGTGCAAGTAACTGCACCGGTGCAGTAATAACATGGCTCCTGCAAGTAACTGTACCGGTGCAGTAATATGCAGTAATAACATGACTGCAGAGGAGCCGAACCCCATCTGGTAGTAGCTCCAAATTTATTCAAGATGGCAACAAAGCACTAGAGGATGCCATGGACTAATGTCAACTACGGACATCTCCAAAGCCGTCCATAAAAATCGCCCACGAACGTCCTAACCGTGTTGTTCGGATATAGTTTGTCATTTGCCCATTTGATGCAAAAACAGAGACCTGCTAGTTCCCACAAACAAAGTCTGTTTCAATTGTCCAATCTCCAACAAATAAGTTTGCACAGTTGTAACAGTTTCTTTTTTCTTAACACTAATAAAACTTAGATAATGACCATCAAACAGCTACCTATACAACCAACGCGAGTCCATTCATACTTTTGGGAGCTTGAGATCCTGCTCGCTGTTACACATAAGCGTCAACGAAGCTTTCTTCCTGACGAAGATGCCCTAGTCATCCAGCTCAACAAGCTGAGCTTCGTTGAAGACGAGAAAAACAAGTGTCTTACCAACAACCGTATCCCCTAATCATCCAGCTCAACAAGCTGAGCTCTTCTCTCGGCGGCTTTCTTCCTGACGAAGATGCCCCACCGCATGGCAGCCTTAATCTTAAGCCACCCAACAACAGCCTTGCCAGATGAGGGAGCACGATCATCCTCGAAGTTGTAGGTCGGTATAGGAGAAGGGATGTACGTATTCATGTTTGCTGCTGCCCCGCCGCTAAGAATGCGCAGCATATGTTGCATCTCTTCTTCATTCTCCAGTATGTCATGGCTTCTCACTCTTATCTCCTCCATCAGGAAGTCATCAACACCACCACGGTTCTCCTGTGACCGTCCAGGCCAGTCATCAAAAGGATTAAGAGCTGGGGATTGCATGGACAGACCAAGTGTTGAGAATTCGAAGTTCTGCTGCTGCTGTGGTGGAGGGCCAAATGCTAGCATGTTGGAGCTTCTTGATGCTTGAGTTTGGATGGAAGAGCCACTGAACTGGCCTTCAGGGATCAATGAACTCATGCCATATTGCATGGTAATACTTGGTGAGATGTCCTGAGGATTGGCTGCATACATCGGTACCTGGTTCCCGTTGGATGCAATTCTTGTCTCTTCTGCTGAACAGAACAAAAGAATTATAAAGTCAAGATAATAGTAATTAACAAAGGAAAAATAAAATGCTATCAGGGCTTAGAAGTGTGGCATGCAAATAAACTGATACAACAATCAGCAATGCTGTAAAGAAAGCTTTTCTAAGCACATAAATCCACTAAATTGGTAAAATATACATTCTAAAACATTTTTCATTTGTGAGCAGGAATAAAAATATGGTTACTTTTTAGACCCTGATGGTGCATCACTCCCATTTTGCATACTTCAGACACATTAATACAGAAAGATAGAAAAGAATGTTAGCAAGAGAAATAGACCCTGGAAACAATATGTATTGTCATGAAAGGATGGTAGGTGGATAGAAACCGGAACCATGAAGTTTAGGTCATAATAGAATTTGAGTTCATTTTAAATAATCTAAATAACTGCTCAAGAAGCTTGGCTTATACGAAGGGTGCACCAAAAACATTCAGAAAACCTGTCTTCAGCTACAAGAGGCCAAAACTTACCCTTACTGGTACTGCTCATGAGAGATCGCTCAATATTGGGATGTCCTCGTGCCAATTGTTTCTGAGAGTGCGCTGAATCATAAGTGTAGCTTGTAGAGACATTTGCAGCATCACTTCTTGTTGTGACAGATTTCTTTTTCTGCTTAAATTTCAACAATCCCTTACCATCATATTCTACAACGTTAATCCAATCATCGTATGCTTGCTTCACCAATGTATCCGCAAACACCTGTGGCAAAGTAAAGTGATGGTGACTATCGCGATAATAGGTTCTCTAATTCAGATATAGCCATATGAGGATCAAATCACAATTGGAGTAAGGGGCAATATAGAGTGTGTCATCGTATTCCTTCAAGAATATTGTAAGAGAACCATACTGTGTTTTGTTTTATCTATTCTGCTGTATGCCACATAACATCTCATACTGAGAATGAAAGATATATCTTCAGAAAAAAAATACTTTCATAAAACTAGAAATATCATAATGCTGATAATTAGCCAGGTTGAGCAAGTCACTCAACTGAGTAACTGAATTGAAGAAAAGGTGCAAATCTCCATGAGAGATGCCCAAGATTACTGTAACTACAATATGACCATTTAAATGTTTCTCAGTGGGATTTTTTCTCAATCTGATCTCCAATAAAGGAAGGTTCTGAGTGTCATAGGCTCATGGTATATGGTACGACCTCAAATCAGTTAATACCGGAAACAGTTCCAGCCAAAAATAATATAGGCAACAGTCCTACTGAAACCAAACTTTTAGGTAGTGTGAATGCCCTGGCTAGGCCTGATAAGTGTAACAGACTACTCCAGGCAAGAGTAACAATGGCCAATAGACATTTGATGGTCAGGAAAGCAGGGCAACGTTAAGAATGAGAAATATGCATGCATTTAATACTACATATTAATAGGCACCAACATTCAAGATACCAGAGAAAAATATATAACATCAAGTATCTAAATTTATAGATTATCAATTGCAGACAAGATATTAAAACATCCAGTTATGTGAATCAACAGGGCATGTAGAACATACTAACCCTCTGGTTTTCAGTAAGATTTTCCGTTGAAATAAACTGATCATCAGCAATCAAACCAGTGAACTCATATATGTTATTGAATATTGCACCAACACTTGCTGTATCCTTCGAGTAATATATATAATGCTTGCCACTCAGAACGCAAGTTTTCGCATGTTCAACAAGACTTTCCCACATCTTATTTGACATGCCAGTGCCAAGGATCTGCAAAAGGTCCAATAGAAGAAGATGATATTTGGCTACGCACCAGCAAGGTTCACAACTCAAAAGTCAGGGAAACAATACAACTTACACTTCTTAACTTCTGCTGATCTTTAACAAGAAGTTGAAGAAAATGTTCAACTGTATATATTCCGTTTGAGTTTAGTTTCCCATGGAATGCACCGTCCTTTCCAATCTTTTCCAATCTCCAAACATCATCCTTAAGCGCAGGAGGGTAATGTTTCTTGTACACTACAAAAAAGAGGGAATACATAAGTACATTTTAGATAATTTAACAATGGCACTAGATCAGTACAAAACACTAAAACATACATTCTCCTCTGTGATCTTTCACAGTAAAAGCTTCTGTCTTCGCCTCTTTGATACGAATTCCTTCACAAAATCCTGAAGAGACCCTCATCCCAAGTCTGAATTTTCTGCTCCTTATCCAACTGGAATTGTCAGTGAAGATAAGCTCCCCTATGGTCCCTACGCCTTCTTTAAGTGTCACATGGATATCACCGTTTAAAAGAGGCCTCTTCCCTTCACGTTCTTTCACAATGTGGCTCTCAAATTCCTCTTCAGTCCAATCCTCGTCCTTCTCTTTATTAAAATCACCCTCGAGCACAAGAACATCCAGTTTTGCAAATGACTCGGGTCCTGAAGTAACAACATGTCCAGTGTTTGCATCCAACAGCACAACATGTATTGCTGCTCCCTGCTCACCTTCCACTTTTCCTCCGGTAAAGAGTGGGAGTGCTAACCTACTCCGAAATTGAAGCTGGAGATTACTACCATTAGGGCCTTCAATTCTTTTGGGAGAGGTCCTGTTTAACATGAAGTTTGACTTAAGTGACAGATCCAAATACCAGTAGATATATAGATCTACATCTATTCATATGGCATGTCACCAAGAACAAGCTGCATAAGCTTACCTTCCTTCAATTCTAGCAGGTGCTGCTGCAGGTCCCAGTTTGGCTAGAGCACGCTCTACTTCTTCGCTGACCTACAAATCAAATAACATGTGTCGACTGATCATAAAAAGCAGCCAAATGAATATATCAACAGGTTAATACAAGATGCCGCGTGTTCTTTAACTCACAACTCTTCGGAGAATCGGCTCCAGGGATGAACAAAGCTTCTGCAAACTGTCCAACTTGAGAGCTTCTACAATGACACTGAAAGAAAAGGACAAGTTGCTGAGGTAAATTATCAGGGATTTATCAAAGCATGGTATAATAAATCAAAGTGAACGATCCAAAGAAACAAAGGATGCACACCTTAGAACCTTAGATTTACGTATACCATTTGTTGTGCAATGGTCAACCAAGATAAAATTCTTCAATGAAATTAACCATGTGTCACATAGTTGTCATGCGGTTTCAGAAAATGGATATTCAAGTTCAAGTAGTCAATGAATGATGAAGTGAAGCAGATGAGATAGGTGCCCATTACGAATTCCACTCAATATCTTACTAAAATTGGAAAATTCTGTCAATTTGAGTCCTAGTCCAGTATATATATCAAAGGGCTTTTTATTTAATTCAAAAATTAGATATATCACAGATTCACAGATATATTATATATAAATTCCCGTGAATAACCCTCATCTTGTATAGCAATCTTAAACACTACCAACCAAGGAACTGATTGACTGATTATATGTGCCTATGTCTTGTTATGGATGACAATAGACTTTAGAGTTCATAAAAATGTTTTGAAGCAATCTTTCAACAAAAATGGCCGATGCAGGACTTGTTCTTACTTCTCACACAAAAACCTAAGTTTTCAATCCCACTCTAGATTTTGTAGAAGGAAACTCTTATTCTCCATTAACTAGTCCGTTCAAGTGTAAGTGAACTTTTAAGTCTTTAACTGCCCGATTTTAGAGCAGATACAGAGATTTAGCACCTTTTGCTGAGAGCAAATGCACACTTTTCCGCATTAAAGAAGGTCAGTATAAAACAGAAGCGGTATGAACACGAACTGGGCCAATCATTAATTACGATAGCATCTCCTCTTAATGGCATCTGAGTTTAAGCTAGTAGTACTACAGCAAATCGCTAACCCAAACCCTAGGAAGCGCCACCCTCACAAACCTATTAATTTGGGTCTCCCACACTCACCTGGCGAGGGCCGGGACGCGCGGCCGTTTAGGATCACGTTCGTCGTCGCCGCCGCCGCCACTGCCGCCAGGGTCTAGCGCCCGCTTGGAGCCGGATCGCTCCATGTGCCGCCCCTGCCTTTGCATCCCCGTGGCGCCACAACCTTGCCGGCGCCGTGAGTCAGATCTGCGACCACAAACGCGGGGATTAAAAACAATCGGACCAAAACAACGTCTTGCCGGCGCCGTGAGTCAGATCTGCGACCACAAACGCGGGGATTAAAAACAATCGGACCAAAACAACGTAAAAATCAACACCTTGAATCGCAGAGACAAGGAGGCGCGGTGCCGCACCTTATCAACTAGCAACCGGCACACATAAAATCTGCTGCGGGGGATCGCGGCACGAGGGTTGGAGAAGGAGCCGGGGCTCGAGCTTGGGCCGGAGCAGTGCGGCAGCGACTGGGCGACGACTAGAGGCAAAGCAAGAGACGGAGAGAGAGAGAGATCTATGTGTGGCGTGGGTGGTGGTGGCGCCCGGCCGCCCGCCCTTTTCCTTTGCTTTGTTTACTCGTTTTGGTTCGCGTACGAGGCGTCAACAACCGCGCGCGCCCGTCTGTCGAGCGACCTAGATGACAAGTGGGACATTGGCAACCGGGACCGCATGTCAGTGGGTGTGGCGGGTAGCTTGGAGGCCGGAGAGTGCTCAAAGCCGTGGCGGCTATCCTGGCCATTATTTTTCTGCATGAGGATTGTGCACTGCCGTGTTCACCCGCGATTGTCACTGACAGTGCCTCGATGGCCCGCTAGTCGGTCGGTGTGTTGGGCTGATGACTGGTTTAATTTCGCTGACAGTGGGTCGCCAAGTGGGCACTACGCTACAACGTACGATAGGGTAGTCGATGATGGGGCGCAGCTGAGGTGACAGATCGCCCACCGTGGTCCATGGATGTTAGTCAAGTCTGATGAGATAGTCTGTGGGCACGCGACCGTGCTGTAGAATGGAGTAGGAAGAAGAGGCTATGCATTTGAGCATCTACAGCCGCATGTGTTAGTGTCCGGACATGTCCGTTTTTGTCCTCATTTTCTCTCTCTAAAACAACCGCGTCCCTGAGAGTGACTCCAACAGGGCGACCTATTTCATCCGCGGGCGTCCGTTTGGGTCGGCGCGGGGCGACCCATTTCGTCCGCGAACGCGTCGACCCAAACGGACGTCCGTCCGCTTTTCGTCCGCGGGCAACCCATTTCCGGCCCATTTTTAGCCGGATTTGCGTCGGCACGTACACGAGACGGACGCGTGCGCTCGCCTTCTCCTCCTCACGGGCCCGCTGGTCGGTGGCGCATTGGCCTCTCCCCATCCAACAGCAAACCCTCGTCCGCCTCCTTCGTCGCCAACGCCACCGTCCATTTTTTCCGGTGACTCTGCCAGCTATCGGCGCCGCAACATCCGCTCAGCAACGCCGCCACCTCTCACGTCGCCCGCCACAATCGTTTTGCCGTCGGGGAACCGACAGCTTCCCACCCCCACCCCCATCCCCCCCACCCCCACCCCGACACAGCCGCGACCGCGACCAAGAAGTCGCCTCGCCGCCCCGGCGAGATCCTCACCGGCACGCTCGTCGGACGCCTGCAGGGCAGCTAGTTGGTCCGTGCGCGCCGCGACTCCCTTCGTCGGCCGTCTCCTTCGTCGATGCCCGCAAGTTGTTCGACAGTTTGCCAAGGTACAAAATGGACTCCGCCGACGAGTTCTTTTTTCACAATTTCCTTTGCGACTCCGACGATTCGTCGTTCGATGACGGGGAGGAGATATTGGCTGCCATGTTGGTCCATCACCACCTCAATAGCCAGCGGCCGTTTTTCCGTGGCTCCATTCCGGGCCACCTTCCGGCGTTGATCGCAACCGAGAGAGCGGGCATCTCCTTCTTTTGAAGGACTACTTTGATACAACAAATCCGTTGTTCAAACATCAGAAATTTCGTCGTCGTTTTCGTATGAGTAGGCATCTTTTCAACTGTATTAGAGAGGGGGTGGTCAACTACGATGATTATTTCGAGTGCAAAGAGGATGTTGTTGGAAACATTGGTTTCTCGTCTTATCAGAAATGCACTGCCGCCATCCGAATGCTTGCATACGGAGTGTCCGGTGATCTCATTGACGAGTACGTCCGTATGAGCGAGTCTACATGCCTAGACTCCCTGTATAAGTTCTGCAAAGTTGTTATTGTTGTGTTTGGCACTGAGTACCTGAGAGAGCCGACTCCTGAAGATACATCCCGTTTGTTGGAGATGAATGCCAGCAGGGGCTTCCCAGGGATGCTTGGCAGCATAGACTGCATGCACTGGGAGTGGAAGAACTGTCCTTCTGCTTGGCAAGGGCAGTATAAGGGCCATGTTAGGGCTTGCGCTGTCATACTAGAGGTCGTGGCGTCTCAAGATCTCTGGATCTGACACCCGTTCTTTGGCATGGCCGGATCACACAATGATATCAACGTGCTTCAGCGCTCGCCGGTGTTTGCTAGGCTTGTCAAAGGCAACAGCCCATCGGTGAACTTTACTATCAGCGGCCACAACTACGACAAAGGATACTACCTGGGTGACGATATCTGTCCTCAGTGGACCATTATTGTGAAGACAACCCCCAATGTCGGAGAGAAGAGGAAAAGATTTGTCCAAGAGCAAGAGAGTGCTAGGAAGGACGTCGAGCGTGCCTTTGGTGTTTTGCAATCTCGATGGGCATCGTTCGGTATCCTGCTAATACCTGGAGCACGCAGAAACTGTGGAAGGTGATGACTGCTTGTGTGATCATGCACAATATGACCGTAGAAGATGAGCGCCCGGAACGTCTGTATGATCAAGGATTTCAGTTTTAGGATGAGAATGATGTGCCTCAGCATGGAGGAGCGGCAACGTATGAACAGTTCACCCAATTGTTGTGGAACGTAGTAATTTCTAATTTTTCCTACGCACACACAGGATCATGGTGATGCATAGCAACAAGAGGGGAGAGTGTTGTCCACGTACCCTCGTAGACCGAAAGCGAAAGCGTTAGCACAACGCGGTTGATGTAGTCGTACGTCTTCACGATCCGACCAATCCAAGTACCGAACGTACGGCACCTCCGAGTTCAGCACACGTTCAGCTCGATGACGTCCCGCGAACTCCGATCCAGCAGAGCTTCACGGGAGAGTTCCGTCAGCACGATGGCGTGGTGACGGTGTTGATGATGCTACCGACGCAGGGCTTCGCCTAAGCACCGCTACGATATTACTGAGGTGGAATATGGTGGAGGGGGCACCGCACACGGCTAAAAGATCAATGATCAATTGTTGTGTCTATGGGGTGCACCCCTCCCCCGTATATAAAGGAGTGGAGGAGCGGGAGGGCTGGCCCTCTCTATGGCGCGCCCTAGGGGAGTCCTACTCCCACCGGGAGTAGGATTCCCCTTTCCCTAGTAGAACTAGGAGCCCTTCCAAGTAGTAGGAGTAGGAGAGAAGGAAAGGGAAAAGAGAAGAGAAGGAAGGAGGGGGCGTCGCCCCTCCCCCTAGTCCAATTCGGACTAAGCCTTGGGGGGTGCGCATCCTCCCCTCTCTCTTTCCCCTAAAGCGATATACTCCCCGACGAATTCCCGTAACTCTTCGGTACTCCGATAAATACCCGAATCACTCAGAACCTTTCCGATGTCCGAATATAGTCGTCCAATATATCGATCTTTACGTCTCGACCATTTCGAGATTCCTCGTCATGTCCCCGGTCTCATCCCGGACTCTGAACTACCTTCGGTACATCAAAACACATAAACTCATAATACCAATCGTTACCGAACTTTAAACGCGCGGACCCTGCGGGTTCGAGAACTATGTAGACATGACCGAGACATGTCTCCGGTCGATAACCAATAGCGGAACCTGAATGCTCATATTGGCTCCCACATATTCTACGAAGATCTTTATCGGTCAAACCGCATAACAACATTCGTTGTTTCCTTTGTCATCGGTATGTTACTTGCCCGAGGTTCGATCGTCGGTATCTCAATACCTAGTTCAATATCATTACCGACAAGTCTCTTTACTCGTTCCGTAATACATCATCTCGCAACTAACTCATTAGTTATAATGCTTGCAAGGCTTATAGTGATGTGTATTACCGAGTGGGCCCAGAGATACCTCTCCGACAATCGGAGTGACAAATCCTAATCTCGAAATACGCCAACTCAACAAGTACCTTCGGAGACACCTATAGAGCACCTTTATAATCACCCAGTTACGTTGTGACGTTTGGTAGCACATAAAGTGTTCCTCCGATAAACGGGAGTTGCATAATCTCATAGTCATAGGAACATGTATAAGTCATGAAGAAAGCAATAGCAACATACTAAATGATCAAGTGCTAAGATAACGGAATGGGTCAAGTCAATCAGATCATTCTCCTAATGATGTGATCCCGTTAATCAAATGACAACTCATGTCTATGGCTAGGAAACATAACCATCTTTGATCAGCGAGCTAGTCAAGTAGAGGCATACTAGTGACACTCTGTTTGTCTATGTATTCACACATGTATCAAGTTTCCGGTTAATACAATTCTAGCATGAATAATAAACATTTATCATGAAATAAGGAAACAAATAATAACTTTATTATTGCCTCTAGGGCATATTTCCTTTAGTCTCCCACTTGCACTAGAGTCAATAATCTAGTTCACATCGCCATGTGATTTAACACCAATAGTTCACATCACCATGTGATTAACACCCATAGTTCACATCGTCATGTGACCAACATGTGATAGCCTGGCTTATTAGGGATGATAGCCTACTCATATCAATAAGGAATTCCTTCTTTTCCGGGAGCCCATTCGGACAGAACTCCAAAGTTAAGCGTGCTCAGCTTGGAGTAGTGTCAGGATGGGTGACCGATCGGGAAGTTCCTCCCGGGTGCGCACGAGTGAGGACAAAGTGCGCAGAAAAGACTAGTATTGATCTGTGGGGCCAGTCTAGATCCCGCCAGGAGTAACGACCACTGGCGGGTGTGTCCGGGGCGTTACAAGTTGGTATCAGAGCCGACCCTCGCGGTTACACAGATGGTTGCGGACAGGTGCGTGGTCATGTTGTTCATGACGTTTGTGACCCGTCGTGGCACCCGGCATGGCACATGTACCGGACTGAAAGCACAGACGTTTGTGCCAAGAGGGAACGTTCCTGTGGCCCGACGAGGACGTTGGTTCCTCTGAGTGGGGGTGTATGTGATAGCCTGGCTTATTAGGGATGATAGACTACTCATATCAATAAGGAATTCCTTCTTTTCCGGGAGCCCATTCGGACAGAACTCCAAAGTTAAGCGTGCTCAGCTTGGAGTAGTGTCAGGATGGGTGACCGATCGGGAAGTTCCTCCCGGGTGCGCACGAGTGAGGACAAAGTGCGCAGAAAAGACTAGTATTGATCTGTGGGGCCAGTCTAGATCTCGCCAGGAGTAACGACCACCGGCGGGTGTGTCCGGGGCGTTACACAACACCCAAAGGGTTTATTGGAGTCAATAATCTAGCTCAGATCGCTATGTGATTAACATCCAAAGAGTACTAAGGTGTGATCATGTTTTGCTTGTGAGAGAAGTTTAGTCTACGGGTCTGCCACATTCAGATTCGTATGTATTTTGCAAATTTCTATGTCAACAATGCTTTGCACGGAACTACTCTAGCTAATTGCTCCCACTTTCAATATGTATCTAGATTGAGACTTAGAGTCATCTGGATCAGTGTCAAAACTTGCATCGACGTAACCCTTTATGATGAACTTTTTGTCACCTCCATAACCGAGAAACATATACTCCACTAAGGATAATTTTGACCAATGTCCAGTGATCTACTCCTAGATCACTATTGTACTCCCTTGCTAAACTCAGTGTAGGGTATACAATAGATCTGGTACACAACATGGCATACTTTATAGAAGCTATGACTGAGGCATAGGAATGACTCTTCATTCTCTTTCTATTTTCTGCCGTGGTTGGGTTTTGAGTCTTTACTCGACTTCTCACCTTGCAACACAGTCAAGAACTCCTTCTTTGACTGTTCCATTTTGAACCACTTCAAAAACTTTTCAAGGTATGTACTCATTTGAAAAAAAAAATATCAAGCGTCTTGATCTATCTCTATAGATCTTGATGCTCAATATGTAAGAAGCTTCACCGAGGTCTTTCTTTGAAAAACTCCTTTCAAAACACTCCTTTATGCTTTCCATAAAATTCTACATTATTTCCGATCAACAATATGCCATTCACATATACTTATCAAAAATGTTGTAGTGCTCCCACTCACTTTCTTGTAAATACAGGCTTCACCGCAAGTCTGTATAGAACTATATGCTTTAATCAACTCTTCAAAGTGTATATTCCAACTCCGAGATGCTTGCACCAGTCCATAGATGGATCGATGGAGCTTGCACACTTTGTTAGCACCTTTAGGATTGACAGATTCTTCTGGTTGCATCATATACAAATCTTCTTTAATAAATCCTTTAAAGAATGCAGTTTTGTTATCCATTTGCCAGATTTCAAAAAATGTGGCATTTGCTAACATGATTCGGACAGACTTAAGCATCGCTACGAGTGAGAAAATCTCATCGTAGTCAACACCTTGAACTTGTCGAAAAACCTTTCGCGACAAGTCAAGCTTTGTAGATATAGTAACACTACCATCGGCGTTCGTCTTCCTCTTGAAGATCCATTTATTCTTAATGCTTGCTAATCATCGGGCAATTCCACCAAAGTCCATACTTTGTTTTCATACATGAATCCTCTCTCAGATTTCATGGCCTCGAGCCATTTCGCGGAATCTGGACTCATCATCGCTTCCTCATAGTTCGTAGGTTCGTCATGGTCAAGTAACATGACCTCCAGAATAGGATTACTGTACCACTCTGGTGCAGATCTCACTCTGGTTTATGTACAAGGTTTGGTAGTAACTTGATCTGAAGTTACATGATCATCATCATTAGCTTCCTCACTAATTGGTGCAGGAGTCACAGGAACAGATTTCTATGATGAAATACTTTCCAATAAGGGAGCAGGTACAGTTACCTCATCAAGTTCTACTTTCCTCCCACTCACTTCTTTCGAGAGAAACTCCTTCTCTAGAAAGGATCCGTTCTTATCAAGAAATGTCTTGCCTTCGGATCCGTGATAGAAGGTGTACCCAACTGTCTCCTTTGGGTATCCTATGAAGATACATATTTCCGATTTGGGTTTGAGCTTATCAGGTTGAAGCTTTTTCATATAAGCATCGCTGCCCCAAACTTTAAGGAACGACAACTTTAGTTTCTTGCCAAACCACAGTGTCGTCTCAACGGATTTAGATGGTGCCCTTTTTAACGTGAATGCAGTTGTCTCTAATGCATAACCCAAAACTATAGTGGTAAATCGGTAAGAAACATCATAAATTGCACTATATCCAATAAAGTACGGTTATGACGTTCGGACACACCATTATGATGTGGTGTTCTAGGTGGCACGAATTTGTGAAACTATTCCACATTGTTTTAATTGAAGACCAAACTTGTAACTCAAATATTTGTCTCCGCGATTAGATCGTAGAAACTTTATTTTCTTGTCGCGATGATTTTCCACTTCACTTTGAAATTCTTTGAACTTTTCATATCTTTCAGACTTATGTTTCATCAAGTGGATATAACCATATCTGCTCAAATCATCTAGGTCAGAAAATAACGATACCCGCCGCGAGCCTCAACACTCATCGGACCGCATACATTAGTATGTATTATTTTCCAATAAGTCAGTTGCTCACTCCATTGTTCCGGAGAACGGAGTCTTAGTCATCTTGCCCATGAGGCATGGTTCGCAAGCATCAAGTGACTCATAATAAAGTGATTCCAAAAACCCATCAGCATGGAGTTTCTTCATGCGCTTTACACCAATATGACCTAAATGGCAGTGCCACAAATAAGTTGCACTATCATTATTAACTTTGCATCTTTTAGCTTCGATATTATGAATATGTGTATCAATACAATCGAGATCCAACAAACCATTTTCATTGGGTGTATGACCATAGAAGGTTTTATTCATGTAAACAGAACAACAATTATTCTCTAATTTAAATGAATAACCGTATTGCAATAAACATGATCAAATCATATGCATGCTCAACGCAAACACCAAATAACATTTATTTAGGTTCAACACTAATCTCGAAAGTATAGGGAGTGGGCGATGATGATCATATCGATCTTGGAACTGCTTCCAACACACATCGTCACTTCACTCTTAACTAGTTTCTGTTCATTATGCAACTCCCGTTTCGAGTTACTACTCTTAGCAACTGAACTAGTATCAAATACCGCGGGGTTGCTATAAACACTAGTAAAGTACACATCAATAACATGTATATCAAATATACCTTTGTTCATTTTGCCATCTTTCTTATCCGCCAAATACTTGGGGCAGTTTCGCTTCCAGTGACTAGTCCCTTTGCAGTAGAAGCACTTAGTCTCAAGCTTAGGTCCATACTTGGGCTTCTTTACTTGAGCAGAAACTTGCTTGTCGTTCTTCTTGAAGTTCCCCTTCTTGTTGGGGAACGTAGTAATTTCAAAAAAATTCCTACGCACACACAGGATCATGGTGATGCATAGCAACGAGAGGGGAGAGTGTATCCACGTACCCTCGTAGACCAAAAGCAGAAGCATTAGCACAACGCGGTTGATGTAGTCGTACGTCCTCATGATCCGACCGATCCAAGTACCGAACGTACGGCACCTCCGAGTTCAGCACACGTTCAGCTCGATGACGTCCCTCAAACTCCGATCCAGCCAAGTGTTGAGGGAGAGTTTCGTCAGCACGATGGCGTGGTGACGATGATGATGTTCTACCTATGCAGGGCTTTGCCTAAGCACCTCTACGATATTATCGAGGTGGATTATGGTGGAGGGGGGCACCGCACACGGCTAAGAGATCAAGAGATCAATTGTTGTGTCTATGGGGTGCCCCCCTCCTCCATATATAAAGGAGGGGAGGAGGAGAGGGTCAGCCAAGGGGAGGAGGCGCACCCAAGGGGTGATACGTCTCCAACGTATCTATAATTTTTGATTGCTCCATGCTATATTATCTACTGTTTTGGACCATATTGGGCTTTATTTTCCACTTTTATATTATTTTTGGGACTAACCTATTAATCGGAGGCCCAGCCCAAAATTGTTGTTTTTTGCCTATTTCAGAGTTTCGAAGAAACGAAATATCAAACGGAGTCCAAACGGAATGAAACCTTCGGGAACATGATTTTCTCACCGAACATGATCCAAGAGACTTGGACCCTACGTCAAGAAAGCTCCGAGGTGGGCACAAGGTAGGGGGCGCGCCCTACCCCCCCCCCCCCAGGCATGCCCGCACCCTCGTGGGGCCCATGAAGCTCCACCGATGTACTTTTTCCTCCTATATATACCTACGTACCCCCAAATGATCAGATACGGAGCCACAAACCTAATTCCACCGCCGCAACCTTCTGTACCCACGAGATCCCATCTTGGGGCCTGTTCCGGAGCTCCACCGGACAGGGCATCCACCACGGAGGGCTTCTACATCATCATAGCCCCTCCGATTAAGTGTGAGTAGTTTACCTCAGACCTTCGGGGTCCATAGTTAGTAGCTAGATGGCTTCTTTTCTCTTTTTGGATCTCAATACAATGTTCTCCCCCTCTCTCGTGGAGATCTATTTGATGTAATCTTCTTTTTGCGGTGTGTTTGTTGAGACGGATGAATTGTGGGTTTATGATCAAGATTATCTATGAACAATATTTGAATCTTCTCTGAATTCTTTTATGTATGATTGGTTATCTTTGCAAGTCTCTTCGAATTATCAGTTTGGTTTGGCCTACTAGATTGATTTTTCTTGCAATGGGAGAAGTGCTTAGCTTTGTTTTCAATCTTGCGGTGTCCTTTCCTAGTGACAGTAGGGGCAGCAAGGCATGTATTGTATTGTTGCCATCGAGGATAACAAGATGTTTTTTTTACCATATTGCATGAATTTATCCCTCTACATCATGTCACTTTCTTAAGGCGTTACTCTGTTTTAACTTAATACTCTAGATGCATGCTGGATAGCGGTCGATGAGTGGAGTAATAGTAGTAGATGCAGGCAGGAGTCGGTCTAGTTGTCTCGGACGTGATGCCTATATACATGATCATACCTAGATATTCTCATAACTATGCTCAATTCTGTCAATTGCTCAACAGTAATTCGTTCACACACCGTAAAATACGTATGCTCTTGAGAGAAGCCACTAGTGAAATCTATGCCCCCCGGGTCTATCTTCATCATATTAATCTTCCATCACTTTATTATTGCTTTTGCTTTTTTACTTTGCTTTTATTTTACTTTTCATCTTTATCACAAAAATACCAAAAATATTACCTATCATATCAATCAGATCTCAATCTCGTAAGTGACCGTGAAGGGATTGACAACCCCTTATCGCGTTGGTTGTGAGGAGTTATTTGGTTTGTGCGGGTACGAGGGACTCGCGCGTAGCCTACTGGATTGATACCTTGGTTCTCAAAACTGAGGGAAATACTTACGCTACTTTGCTGCATCATCCTTTCCTCTTCAAGGAAATCCAACGCAGTGCTCAAGAGGTAGCAAGAAGAATTTCTGGCGCCGTTGTCGGGGAGTCTACGCAAAGGTCAACATACCAAGTACCCATCACAATCCCTTATCTCCCGCATTACATTATTAGCCATTTGCCTCTCGTTTTCCTCTCCCCCACTTCACCCTTGCCGTTTTATTCGCCCTCTCTTTTCCGTTTGCCTCTTTCTCGCCTGCTTGTCGTTATGGCTAGTCTTATATCTTCTTCGTTGTCTCCCGAGAATGAAGTTCTAAATTTTAAGCAAAGGGGGGAGAAAATCTAAAAGATGCTTGGTATAGAATTTGCAATGCTCAAAATAGATCTACCAGGAAGCAATCTATTTCAGTTCTCCTTCGCAATTTTTATGTAGGTGCCAACCCTTGGTATAGATATATCCTTGATACCATTACCGGAGGGAATTTCTTGGGTAGCCATACTTTTGATTCTTATAATGCTATGATAGATTTATTTGGCTCACCACCTCTTTTGGTTAATGGGACTATGTTAACTTTGGAACATGTAATGCAAAGACTTGAAATTATTGAAAATAAAGTTGCTACCGTTGAGTTAATTGAAAATCTAGATAAAAAGATCCACAATCAAATTACCCAATATGGATCTAAGGTAGGAGTAACTTTGAAAAATATTAAGGAGAAAGGAACCCATAGTTAATGAGAAAATAAATCAAGATTCCACTAGAATCGATAAACTTGAGGGTATCATTACCAACTTGGGAACCGCTTTTTCTTCCGTAAAGAATACTCCAAGTCCTCCTACTAAAATTTCCAAGCTTATGTATGTTCCTAAAAATAAGGGTGAATCCTCTAGTAAGGAAACTGCGCATCTTAAATCTATAAGTATTCATCCCAATCTTTTTGCTATCATTAAGGAACCTTTTGCTAAGAATGAATTTCTCGATTTTGTGCCTAAAAGTTTGATAATTACTAAAAAGAAAGAAATTTCTAAGGTAGATAGATGTCTCATTGAAGAATTGCCTACCAAAGATGGCAATACCTAGATCTATCCTTGCTCTTATGCCTAGCTAGGAGCGTTAAACGATAGCGCTTGTTGGGAGGCAACCCAATTTTATTTTTAGTTTTTTTGCTTTTGCTTCTGTTTAGGAATAAATCTTTGATCTAGCCTCTGGTTAGATGTGTTTTTATGTTTTAATTAGTGTTTGTGCCAAGTTAAACCTATAGGATCTTCTTGGACGATAGTTATTTGATCTTGCTGTAATTTCCAGAAACTTTCTGTTCACGAAAAAATTTGTTAAAAATCACCAGAACATGATAAAATACTGATTCCAATTGCTGCTGATCAATAAATAAATTTTCTAGGTAGTCCTGTTTTGGTAGATTTTTTGGAGGACCAGAAGTTTGCGTTAGTTACAGATTACTACAGACTGTTCTGTTTTTGACAGATTCTGTTTTTCGTGTGTTGTTTGCTTATTTTGATGAATCTATGGCTAGTAAAATAGTTTATAAACCATAGAGAAGTTGAAATACAGTAGGTTTAACACCAATATAAATAAGGAATGAGTTCATTACAGTACCTGGAAGTTGTGTTTTGTTTTCTTTCGCTAACGGAGCTCACGAGATTTGTATTGAGTTTTGTGTTGTGAAGTTTTCAAGTTTTGGATGAAATCTTTTGATGGATTATGGAATAAAGAGTGGCAAGAGCCTAAGATTGAGGATTCCCATGGCACCCCCAAGATAATCTAAGGACACCAAAAATTCAAAGCTTGGGGATGCCCCGGAAGGCATCCCCTCTTTCGTCTACTTCCATCGGTAACTTTACTTGGAGCTATATTTTTATTCACCACGTGATATGTGTTTTGCTTGGAGCGTCTTGTATGATTTGAGTCTTTGTTTGTTACTTTACCACAATCATCCTTGCTGTACACATCTTTTGAGAGATCCATACATGATTTGGAATTTGTTAGAATACTCTATGTGCTTCACTTATATCTTTTGAGCTATATAGTTTTGCTCTAGTGCTTCATTTATATCTTTTAGAGCATGGTGGTCTATTTGTTTTATAGAAACTATTGATCTCTCATGCTTCACTTAGATTATTTTGAGAGTCTTAAATAGAATGGTAATTTGCTTAATAATTTTAATATACTTGGTATTCAAGATTTGTAAAACTTTCTTTTGAGTGCGTTGAATACTAAGAGAAGTTTGATGCTTGATAATTGTTTTGAGATATGGAGGTGATAATATCAAAGTCATGCTAGTTGAGTTGTTGTGAATTTGAGAAATGCTTGTGTCGAAGTTTGCAAGCCCCGTAGCATGCACGTATGGTAAACGTCATGTAACAATTTTGAAACATGAGGTGTTCTTTGATTGTCCTCCTTATGAGTGGTGGTCGGGGATGAGCGATGGTCTTTTCCTACCAATCTATCCCCCTAGGAGCATGCGCGTAATACTTTGGTTTTTGATGGCTTGTAGATTTTTGCAATAAGTATATGAGTTCTTTATGACTAATGTTGAGTCCATGGATTATACGCACTCTCACCCTTCCATCATTGCTAGCCTCTTCGGTACCGTGCATTCACTACAAAAAAAAGACACATCCGTGACATTTTGGGCCGAACGAATTTTTTCTGTCATACATATGACACTTCTATGACGATAATTGTGACAAAACTCGGTATCATCATAGATGTGGTGGGCTCCTACTTCTATGACAAAAAATCATGACAGAAAATGGGCTTCTCGTCCTGGGCGGGCTGGAGACGCAGCTCCATGACATTCTTTGGGCCGTCCATGACGGAAAAAACCGTGGTATAAGCGAGGGCGAGGAAAATTTCGAGGAGTTCCCGGTTACGGTGGGAAGTCGGGGGCCAAGCGATGTGCGTTTCTCTCGTACACATACATGTGTGTGTGCGAGACATTGGCTTTAACTGAACCCGAGCGAGGCGTTGGGCTCTAACTGAACCCAAGCGATTGCACTGCAGGCTATGCATTACTGAACCCGAGCGATCGATCGATGGCTGTTAACTGAACCCGATCGAGCGATTCCTTCGCTACTGCTGCTAACTGAAGCAGATCGATGTTGCCTCTGGGATGAACAGTGAGCGTTGCGGGGGGGGGGAGGGTTGGATGAACAGTGAGCGGTGGCGTTGCCTCTGGATGAACATGACCCCGTGGTGTGGAGGGCTGGATGAATAGTAGACGCTGGAGGAGTGCCCGTGGAGGGGTGGTTGAACAAGACCCCGTGGTGTGGAGGGCTGGATAAACAGTAGACGATGGAGGGGTGCCCGTGGAGGGGTGGTTGAACAGTAGCCGGTGGAGTAGCGCGCGGTGGAGGCTGGATGAACAGGAGCCCGTGGAGGCTGGAGGAGGTCGATGGTAGCCCGTGGAGGCTGGAGGAGGTCGACGGTGGAGATGAACAGTATCCCGTGGAGTCCCGTCTTGTGGTACGCCACACCCCTCCCGATGAACAGGACCCCCGTTTCGACCGTAGGAGGTCCGTTTCGTCCGTTTTGCGTTACGCCACACCCCCCGATCAACAGGACCCCCATTTTGACCGTAGGAGGTCCGTTTTGTCCGTTTTGCGGTATGCCACACCCCTCCCGATCAACAGGACCCCCGTTTCGACCGTAGGAGGTCTGTTTCGTCCGTTTTGCGGTACGCCAGACCCCTCCCGATGAACAGGATCCCGTTTCGAACGTGGCCGGTCGAACACAAGGCCGTTTCCTCCATTCTGCGGTACGCCAGGCCTCGTTTCCATCGCCTTTTCCGTCCAAGCCCTCTCGATGAACACGACCACGTATTCCGTTCCGACCCAGCCGGTTGGCTCCCATGCGTTCTGTTGCCTCCTGATGAACACGACGCATTCCGTTGCCTCCCGATGAACACGACGCATTCCGTTACCTCCCCATGAACACGACGCATTCCGTTGCCTCCCCATGAACACGACGATGACGATGTTTCTCCGTTCCGACCCCGCCATGTACATGAGCCCTGGCCGTACGTATGCGCGAGTAGGCGTTCGAGACCCTGCCCGTATGTACACATATGTGGCCGTATTTTCTTTCTTGCACCCTGGCCGTTGTACGTACGTGTACATGCCACGTGCGCGCCTCTACTATGACACGTGCGCGCCTCTACATCGATCAGTATGTACGTACACGTTCGCGACCAGAATGACAACGCTACATACGCTTCGACCAGGTGGGTCCCGACTGTCAGGCACTTCCTTGCCTGAGAAGATGTAGCTGGTGGGTCCCAGCAGTCAGGGGGGCGAATCGTTTTGTTTTTGTTTTTTTTGCTCGGACGCACTTCCTTGCGTGCGAAGATTTAGCTTCTGGGTCCCAACAGTCAGGGGGGCGAATCGTTTTTTTTGCCCGGACGCACTTCCTTGCGTGCGAAGGTGTAGCTGGTGGGTCCCAGCAGTCGGGGGGCGAATTGTTTTTTTTCGGATGCACTTCCTTGCTTGCGAAGATGTAGCTGGTGGGTCCCAGCAGTCAGGGGGGCGAATCATTTTTTTTTCGGACACACTTCCTTGCGTGCGAAGATGTAGCTCATGGGTCCCAGCAGTCAGGGGGTGAATCATTTTTTCCGTGAAATACGGTGGCCCGTCCGGTGGGTCTCCGCTGTCAGGTGGAGGAATAATTATTTTGCGCGTAATAAGGAGGCACTTCCTTGCGGCTGCCGTGGACCCAGCTGTCAGCCTCTCCACGTACAGTCCACGTCCGATGGAAGTCGTTCCTTGACCACGTTGACCACGCCGCGCCGAGAGCACCAGGGCGGTGGACGACGGCGAGGCCTAGGAAGGGGACGACGCAGAGCCAAGGAAGACGCGGCAGTGGATGCACACGCGGAGAGGAGTACGAGGGTTCACTGGTTCGGCTACGCTGCCGTCGCCGCAAAATAACAGGGGGTGTGGGTGAGAGGAGGGATGGCCTGGCCAGCGGTGGGAGTAGTTGGGGGCGGTGAGGCCTCCGCGGTAGCACAGCCAACCACGGGAGGCAGGAGCAGGCGGCACGACTGGCGCTGCTCTGGGCGGCTGGAGCAAGAAGACCAGAGGTTGAAGAAGCACGACGGCCGTCGGATGGACATCGTACGGTCACTGCAACTAGAATCGTTTATATTGACTAAGTTGACAAAGCCCTTGGTACGTCAACTTAGTAGTCCCACAGGTCAGCTTCCGAAACGGTGCGCCCCAGATGTCAGGGGGAGGAATCATTTTTTGGGCGGGTGAAGCTAGAATATCCGAGATTGAAGAAGAAGCACGGCATCCGTTGGATGGACATCCAACGGCCACTGCTGCTAGAATCGTGTGTTGACTATAAGTTGACAAAGCCTTGCAAATGCATCAACTTTGTTTTTTTAGGGACGCGTCAACTTAGTAAGGCCAGAAGTGTGTGGCAGAGAACTTATAGCCCATTCGAGATTTGTAAGAATGTGTAGCCCATTTTTGAATCTAATGGAATTTACTACAGCCCATTTACAGTTTGTTAAAAGTATAGCACATTTCAACCAACTGTTCAAAACAGAATTCAATAAAATTTCCCACATTTTGATGGGATCCGAAATATTTTTATGCTGAAATTTCTAGTCAGATTAAATACAATTTCAATATAAATTTATATTACGTAAAAATCAAACAAAACATTGCGCTCGCAACAATTAATGAAATTAAAATTTTCAATATCCAAAAATAATATTTTATAAAGTAATTACGTGTTTGGTGCATTTTTTATAGTTACTGCCCAGTTTTTATAATTACATCCCATTTAATATTTCTTAAAGCTCATTTTCTTGTTAAGCCTAATGCATCCCTCCTAGGAAAGATTTGTAGCCTAGCGGGGCGGAGAATAACAACTTGACCTTGCCTGGGCATTCCTAAAAAAGTATAGCGGGGCTAGCCATTTTCAGCTTGAAAAAAATTAATATCCGGGCTGGATATCTGGCCTGGGCTAGACGGGCCACAACCCGCCCAGTTAATACCTGCAGCGATGTTTTCGTTGTTGTCCAGAGGAGAAAAATTAATTTCTGGGCTAAACATAAAAAAACTCTGCAATGCTCACACCTCAAAAACACAAATACTGCTCGAGTTGCTTGGTCCCAGTTATCGGTCGCTTCTTGTGCAATTCTCTCGTTTATTGACTACTACATAGGTTGACAATGGTGTGGGACCGTGATGTCAGGAAACCAAGAGGAAGCAAAATAATTTTATATATATATATATATATATATATATATATATATATATATATATATATATATATATATAATAAGGAGGCACCTGCGTACGTGAGGCTATGGACCTGGTGGGTCCCCATTGTCATCCTCTCCAAGTAAAGTCATCTCCTCACCCGCGCGCGCTTTCCGCCCGAAACAGTCAGCGCCACCCGCCCCGCTTCCCGGTGCAGACGATTGCTCCGCCTTCAAACGACACAAGTGCCGCCCGTTCGTCCATCTGCCGCCCACATTAATGATACGTGGTTGCCGAGGCGGCTACTCCGGTGCCACACGTCCGTCCCTTCGCCCGCCCACCATTTCTATATAAACTATTGTGCCGGCCATAGCTGCAGTCATCCGCATCCGTTCCCTTTCTCCTGTCCACACCACTACTGCCCACCATGGCTTCCTCGTGCTCCAGCGCTCTTCGGGATGGGCGGACGACGGACCACAAGGAGATGGCAGCCATTGCTGCCGACCGGCTGGCCGGCAGGCAGTAGGAGGACGACGACGTCCCAATGGAGAACATGGTAGTCGATGATCCGGCGCCAACCCCCTCCTTTGCGCCATCCTCGCCGGTGCATTGCACCATGACCATCGGCGAGGCCCGTGCCCAATATATGGACAGGGTGAGGCAGATGCGTGAGGAGCAGTTCCGGGAGGCGCAGGCCGACGCCGCCTACAACCACCATCTCCTCCAGGAGCACCTGCAGGCGGAGGAGCAGATCACCGCGGAGCGGGCGGAGCAGGAGGCGCTGCTCGACTCGTACCGCTCCGCCAGCAAGGGCCGCCTCGAGCGCTGGCGGTACCGCATGTGGGTGGCGGAGGCTACGACCGCCTACAAAGAGGCTAGCAAAGAGGGCGATGAAGCGGGCAAGGCGCTATTTGGCGAGACCGAGGATGAGGCCGAGGACAATGTCGGCTCCGATGAGTCCCCGCTCCGCTGGCGTCGACGAGGCCCTGCTCCGCCGAGGCCCCGAGGCGCCAACAACGAGGCAAAGGACACCGCCGGATCCGCCGAGGTCCCGCCCTGCCAACAACGAGGCAGAGGACATCGTCGGCTCAGCCGAGGCCCCACCCTGTCGACAACGTGGGGGAGGATTTCCACCGCTCCGCTGAGGTGCCGCCCGCCGACAACAAGACAGAGGACATCGCCGGCTCCGCCGAGTCCCCGCCCCGCTGCCAACCAGGCCGCGCCACACAGAAAACGAGGAAGAGTAGAACACGGTAGGTCGCCGCTGCTCGGGTCCAAGTAAGGCCACCGCTGCTACCCTCCGGTTGAAGCCAAGCTAGGCGGGTTGGCCATTGACGTCCGGTTAGCTTCTTGGCAGCGACGTGGAGTCGGAGAGCTGCGCTGGAGAAGAACGCTGCTTCTACTTAACTGCTGGTGCAGTTGGCTGACTGACATGTGGGCCCAACAGGCCACATGTCAGTTACGCAACTGCACCTGCAGTTAAGTCACTGAAGTTTCTATTCGGCTCAGTGGGACACAGGTGGGTAGCTTCGGTTAATTAGTTATACCTCCAGCGCACCCCTTTTTAGTTGAAGAATGTATGAAATGTAATGAAATCCGGCATGTTTATATGAAATCCGACCGTGTATGAATGAATTTGTTTCGATTAGTTCGAATTCCTGTATCACTGGCATTGGATGAACATGCAAAACAATACGTACTAGCATTATTCCCAGGGTGATCACCTCGTTTGCAACAGTTTCACATGTACTCCCTCCGGTCCTTTCTATTCTACATACAAGTTTTGTCTACAGTCAAAGTATCTCTACTTTGACCAATCTTATACAAAAAGTATGCACTTTCACAATGTGCGAAGTAAAAAGGAACAGAAGGAGTACAAAGAGTTTGAGCAGCTTTTTAGCGTTTCTGTACATTGCAATCAAACACACAGGTGTGGCAATTCATAGAGAACATTCAAAACAATCGATGATTATGCATCTCAGCGACTCACATGTCAGAGGCAATATTTACTTCACAACTAAAGAATAAAGAAAAAATTGATCGATGCTGCTGACAGCAATGGGTGTCCCATTCGAAAATATCAAATGCATGTCTTGCTAAAATAAATGAGCAAAATTTGACAAGGTTGTCCCATTCCAAAATATCAAATGCCTACGATTGTGGAATGGGCAGGGTTTGCCATCACTTCGGACATTGACATGGCACCTCGTGCTAAATAAACCAGCTGTTCTTTTTGTGCAGTTCCACCAAAATCAACCAAATTCGCGCGTAGCTTGTATGATTTCGCCCTTATATGTTGCAACGCCTTGAACTTATCAGCACCTCCTTTCTTGTGGTGGAAATGAATGATTCGATGTATTCATGAACATTTTGTGCAGTTCCCATTGAAATCAAGCTGAGCACCCTTGTTTGTACAAATACAAAAAAGTGATTAGTATAAAGCAAACTGTACTATGAATTGACAGTTTCAACAGGCACATACATGGTCCATGTAGAGCACACTTTTAGAAAAATGGAACTCACCAGAAAGAATCCTAGAACAACATTATACTCGCGCATCACAGCAAAAAAATGGAGATTTTCAGTCCTTCTGAGCTGAAGTTAGTTTGGTCTTATGGGGAGTAATGTACCCATCCTTCAACTGCTCCTTCTGATGAGAAGATAGACATGGCTTCTTCATCCTGGCATAATCGGAACTAGTCACTTCACGTACTCCATATTCTTCTATAGAGGAAGATGAAAGGATCGAGAAGAGGTGTCTAGAGGGGGGTGATTAGACACTAAGTGCCAAAAGTTGCAGTTTTTAATATTCTTAAGTTTAAGTGGAGTTTAAGCACAAGTTTAACAAACACGATACATATCAAGCAAGCATGCAATGAATATATGAGCAGCGGAAAGTAAAGCATGCAACTTGCAAGAATGTAAAGGGAAGGGTTTGGAGGATTCAAATGCAATTGGAGACACGGATGTTTTTGTAGTGGTTCCGATAGGTGGTGCTATCGTACATCCACGTTGATGGAGACTTCAACCTACGGAGGGTAACAGTTGCGCAAGTCCACGGAGGGCTCCACCCACGAAGGGTCCACGAAGAAGCAACCTTGTCTATTCCATCATGGCCGTCGCCCACGAAGGACTTGCCTCACTAGCGGTAGATCTTCACGAAGTAGGCGATCTCCTTGCCCTTACAAACTCCTTGGTTCAACTCCACAATCTTGTCGGAGGCTCCCAAGTGACACCTAGCCGATCTAGGAGACACCACTCTCCAAGAAGTAACAAATGGTGTGTTGATGATGAACTCCTTGCTCTTGTGCTTCAAATGATAGTCTCCCCAACACTCAACTCTCTCTCACGGGATTTGGATTTTGTGGAAAGAAGATTTGAGTGGAAAGAAACTTGGGGAAGGCTAGAGATTAAGATTCATATGGTAGGAATGGAATATCTTGACCTCAACACAAGTGTAGGTGGTTCTCTCTAAGAACATGTGTATTGGAAGTGTAGATGTGTTCTGATGGCTTTCTCCACGAATGAAGAGTGGGTGGAGGGGTATATATAGCCTCCACACAAAATCTAACTGTTACACACAATTTGCCAAACTCGGTGGGACCGAATGGTTAAACTCGGTCGGACCAATTCAGCAAACCTAGTGACCGTTAGGATTTTCGGTGAGACTGAGATGCAACTCGATAGGACCGATATGGTTAGGGTTCAGGCATAACGTAATCTCGTTGTGACCGATTACACAAACTCGGTGGGACTGATTTTGGTAATAAGATAACCAGAGAGTTGGTCAGGCAAACTCGGTGAGACCGATTACACAAACTCGATAGAACCGATTTTGGTAATAAGCTAACCAGAGAGTTTGCATTGTAATCTCGGTAGTACCGATTGCTCAAATTCGGTGAGACCGATTTTGGTAATGGACGTACACAGAGAGATTACAATCCCATCTTGGTGAGACCGAGATCCCTATCAGTGAAACCAATCTGCTAGGGTTTGTGGCAGTGGCTATGACATTTGAAACTCGGTGGCTCCGGATAGAAAGAATCGGTGGGGCCGAGTTTGACTTCTGGTTTAGGTCATATGTGGATGTGGGAAGGTAGTTGAGGGTTTTGGAGCATATCACTAAGCACTTTGAGCAAGCAAGCCATTAAGCAACACCTCATCCCCTCTTGATAGTATTGGCTTTTCCTATAGACTCAATGTGATCTTGGATCACTAAAATAGAAAATGTGGAGTCTTGATCTTGAAGCTTGAGCCAATCCTTTGTCCCTAGCATCTTGAAGGGGTTCCACATCCCCTAGTCCATGCCACTCCATTGTTGAACTTATCTGAAACATACTAGGTAAAAGTGTTAGTCCAACATGAGATATGTTGACATTAATTACCAAAACCACCCAGGGAGCACTTGTGCTTTCAATCTCCCCCTTTTTGGTAATTGATGACAACATACATCAAAGCTTTAGATAAGGATATAGAGAATAGCAAGTAAAGCTTTGGAAAGACATGTAACATGCATAGGCTCCCCCTACATGTATGCAAACATGTGAATATGGAATATAGGAGCATGTGAATGCATAAGTATGACAGAGTAAGCAATGTGTTACATGTACCGAGTCAGTATGCATCAGAGCAAATGATGTGAATATGAGAAATGTACCTTCATGCTCATGAGTCCTTCTTGCAAACAGTATGTACATTAGCAAGAAATTCTCATTCACATGACTGTGATGCATATACTTACCTTGTGATCTTGAGTTGGCTTAGGATGAGATGAACCTGCACAAACAAGGTTAAATAACACAGATACACCTACTGACCAGAGCAAACAAGAGAAACCACAACAGAACCAAGACTGGGATGACATGTAGAGTGAGTACTAAGTACCACATTGAATATAGACATGTCCCCAAAGGTAAAAATATGCAATAAAATCAGAGATTTCCTTCCCTTAGATGTCTTGCTCCCCCTGAATCTGCATGGGATATTGGGAGAAGATAGGGAACAGAAAATCAGAGCAACAGAAAAGAAACAATAGAGCTTGAGCTAAAGCAAGCAAACAAACATGTCTTTCCCCTCTTAAAGACATGTGACATCTCTCCTCTTGAACACCAAGCATGTGGGGTCTTTGATGATATTACTTCCTCCTTGTTGAGAAACTCTCTCCCCCTGAGTATTCTCTTTTTCTCTCCCTATAGGAAAGATTAAGCTTTGATGTGATCTCTCTCCCCCTTTGACATCAATTTCCAAGAAGGGCTCTTCTGGACATGTGATACAAATGGGTTGGTCCTTGAGTCACAGAGCAAAGCAGCATGTCTAATATGATGCTGGTGGAGGACAAGAATCATTGAGTGGAGCTGGAGTAAACAGAAATCAGGAATAAGTGGCAAGTTGGTTTTCCTGTGGTGAAATCGGTGACTCCGAGTTGTATGCTTCGGTTACACCGAAAGATTTCGGTTGAGCCGAAGAAAACAAACTGGTGGGACCAAGTTCATCAGAGTGAAACCACTTGTCACCTTAGCTCTCTAGACAAGTAAGAGCTCACAAGGATTTGCAAGGAATTAACTGAAAGATTTGCAATGAATTGGATGCAGAAAATGCAGAACAAAAAGCTAAGAAAAGAAACTAAAAGATCTAGATGAAGTTTTTTTGAAAGAGGAAACAAATATGCAAGAGACAAATGCAAAAACACAGAAAAGAACACAAGAGAACTTCATCTAGAGTTGGGCGGCGACAAAGTCACCTATGTTAGAGTATACTGACTTAGGAGTCAAGTGAGATCACTTGATCATAGGTCATACTCATCGTTTAAGCTCAAAATGGGGTTACCATTTTTAGTTTAAGCCTTTTGATGTATTCACATCTTGTCGAGTTGCTTTGACTCATGACTTGGAGTAAAGCTTCTCTAAGATGGAATAACATACCTTGGGTGGTGGTGTTGATCTTGCTCATGTAGTTGAACTTGTGTGGGTTGCTCAAGGTTGATGTAGTTCATCAAGAGTTGGGAGCACCACTTGGAGTTTGAGTTCATCTACCTACATGGGTTAGTCTTGCAAGGAAGAGCACTTGTGTATCCAAAATGACAATTGTAAGATTTAATCATAGAATTTGTCAAAGGATATGTTTGAATGGTTTCGTGCTTCCTTGTCTTCAACCACCATTGTGTATAGACTTGGTGATATAGAAATTGCTCAAGATGTGAGTGAGTTGCAATATCATAGATTTAGATTCAACCAAGTACCTACACGGGTTAGATAACATGCAAGGTACAAATGTATCCAAGACATATGAAAAGCATCATAAGAGAAATATCGAGGATTAGTCATAGGCTCATGCCCCGCATGTATCAAATGGAGTTCCTACTCCAAGTTTGAAGCATCAATGATGTTCAATTCACCTCTCAACCTGCAAAACACTTTCTCATCAAGTGGTTTAGTGAATATATCCGCTAATTGCTTATCGGTGCGAACATGCTTAATGTCAATGTCCCCTTTTGCAACATGATCTCGAATGAAGTGATGACGAACTTCAATATGCTTAGTTCGAGAGTGTTGCACGGGATTGTGAGCAATCTTAATAGCACTTTCATTTTCACATAGCAATGGGACATGTTTCACATATATCCATAATATTTAAGAGTTTGGGTCATCCAAAGTAATTGAGCACAACATGAACCAGCGACAATGTATTCCGCTTCGGCGGTGGATAAGGATACCGAGTTTTGTTTCTTGGAAGACCAAGATACAAGAGATCTACCAAGGAATTGACAAGTACCCGAAGTGGACTTTCTATCAACCTTGTCTCCGGCATAGTTCGAATCGGAGTAGCCGACAAGATCAAAATAGGACCTCTTAGGATACCAAATGCCAAAATTTGGTGTATGGATTAGGTATCTCACTATCCTTTTCACAGCCTTAAGATGACATTCTTTAGGAGGAGCTTGATATCGTGCACACATGCACACACTTAGCATAATATCGGGACGTGAGGCACATAGATATAACAATGAACCAATCATAGAGTGATAAACCTTTTGATCAACCGGTTCACCATCTTTGGTCAAATCAAGATGTCCACTAGTAGGCATGGGTGTAGTCATACCTTTGCATTCTTGCATATTGAACTTCTTGAGTAAGTCCTTGGTGTACTTCATTTGAGAGACAAAGGCACCTTCCTTAGTTTGCTTGATTTGCAAACCGAGAAAGAATTTGAGTTCACTCATCATAGACATATCAAACTTCTCCGACATTAGCTTTCCAAACTTCTCACTAAATTGAGGGTTAGTTGAACCAAATATGATATCATCAACATAAATTTGGCACACAAATAGTTCTCCATTAACCCTTTTAATGAAAAGTGTAGAGTCAATTTTACCAATTTCAAAGCCTTTTTCAATAAGGAACTTGTTCAAGCATTTATACCATGCTCTAGGAGCTTGTTTAAGACCGTAAAGAGTTTTGTGAAGTTTGTAAACATGATTAGGTTTCTTAGGATTGACGAATCCGGGAGGTTGCTTAACATAAACTTCCTCCTCAATTTTGCCATTTAGAAAAGCACTTTTAATGTCCATTTGGTACAAAGTGATATCATGGTGATTAGCATAGGCAAGTAAGATGCGGATGGACTCAAGTCTAGCAACGGGAGCATATGTCTCACCATAGTCCATACCTTCAACTTGTGTGTATCCTTGGGCGACGAGACGTGCTTTGTTGCGAACCACTTGTCCATCTTCATCTTGCCTGTTGCGAAACACCCATTTGGTACCAATGATGTTGTGGTTGTTGTCGGGCTTCTCGACCAATGTCCACACTTGATTTCTCTCAAAGTTGTGTAGCTATTCATGCATAGAGTTTATCCAATCCGGATCCTCCAATGCTTCTTCAACCTTCATAGGTTCAATGCTAGAGATGAATGAGTAATGTTCACAAAAGTTAGCTAAACGAGTTTTAGAGCGAGTGATTCTCCCGGTTTGGATATCTTTGTAGATTTGCTCGACGAGATGATCTTTGGCAATTCTTGCTCGAACTCGTGAAAGCTTTTGCTTGGGTCGGGGTGGAACATCCTCTTCATCTTGTTCTTCTTCTTGGCCTTCTTCATTGTTGACGTTGTCGTTCTCTTGTCGTGGTGGAGAAGGAGGTTGTTGATGTTCATCTTGGTGTACTTCCTCGTTTCCTTCATCTTGGCGTGTCCCACTTATGGATGCTTCCGTATCGATTCTTGGTTCACCTTGTCGTGATGTAACGCCCTCGATGCGGCTATATCTCCCACGTGTTGAGGCACGACTTAGAGGCATAACTGCATTGAAAGCAATGTCGCAAGTGAGGTAATCTTCACACAACCCATGTAATACATAAGGGAAAGAGATACATAGTTGGCTTACAGTCGCCACTTCACACAATACATAAATAAACATCCGTCATTCAAATTACACTCAGGGTCCGACTACGGTACCAAAATGAAAGAAGCCTACCCCAAATGCTACACAGATCCCCGAATCACCCCAACTGGGCTCCACTACTGATCATCAGGAAAAGACACATAGTAACGGCCACGTTCCTCGTCGAACTCCCACGTGAGCTCGGTCGCGTCATCTGCACTGGCATCGTTGGCACCTGCAACTGTTTTGGTAGAATCTGTGAGTCACGGGGACTCAACAATCTCACACCCGCGAGATCAAGACTATTTAAGCTTATAGGTAGGAAAAGATATGTGAGGTGGAGCTGCAGCAAGCGACTAGCATATATGGTGGCTAACAACGCAAAAGAGAGCGAGGAGAGAAGCAAAGCACGGTCGTGAAGCTATAAGTGATCAAGAAGTGATCCTAAAACAACCTACGTCAAACATAACTCCAACACCGTGTTCACTTCCCGGACCCCGCCGAGAAGAGACCATCACGGTTACACACGCGGTTGGTGTGTTTTAGTTAAGGTCAACTTCGGGTTTTCTACAACCGGAAATTAACAAATTCCCATCTGCCTCATAACCGCGGGCACGGCTTTCGAAAGATAATACCCTGCAGGGGTGTCCCAACTTAGCCCATTATAAGCTCTCAGGGTCAACGAAGGATATTCCTTCTACCGGGAAGAGCCGATCAGTCTCGGAATCCCGGACTACAAGACATCTCGGCAGTAATAAAACAAGTCCAGCAAAGCCGCCCGATTGTGCCGACAAATCCTGATAGGAGCTGCACATATCTCGGTCTCAGGGCACATCCGGATAAGCGAAGCGTACAGGAACCAACATAACCCAAGTTGCCAAGGGACGGTCTCGCACGGTGCTCTAGTTTGGACCAGCAATCGAAGGAGAACTGGCCCGGGGGGGTTAAAATAAAGATGACCCTTGAGTCTGCAGAACCCAAGGGAAAAAGGCTTAGGTGGCAAATGGTAAAACCAATGTTGGGCCTTGCTGGAGGAGTCTTATTCAAAGCGAACTGTCAAGGGGGTCCCATAAATCACCCAACCGTGTAAGGAACGCAAAATCAAGGAACATAACACCGGCATGACGGAAACTAGGGTGGCAAGAGTGGAACAAAACACCAGGCGTAAGGCCGAGCCTTCCACCCTTTACCAAGTATATAGATGCATTAATTAAATAAGAGGTATTGTGATATCCCAACAAGTAAACATGTTCCAACAAGGAACAACAAGTCCATGTTCCAACAAGGAACAAACTTCATCTTCACCTGCAACTAGCAACGCTATAAGAGGGGCTGAGCAAAGCGGTAACATAGCCAATCAACGGTTTGCTAGACATGGATGGTTAGGGGGCTGACATGGCAATATAGGAGGCATGATATAGCAAGTGGTAGGTATCGCATCATAGGCATAGCAAAAGAGCGAGCATCTAGCAAGCAAAGATAGAAGTGATTTCGAGGGTATGGTCATCTTGCCTGCAAGGTTCTCAGAGTTGTCGAAAGCTTGGTCCTCGTAAGCGTTCTCAACAGGTTCCTCTTTCACGTACTCGTCTCCCGGCTCTACCCAAAGCAAGAACACAAGCAAAGGGGACAAACATCAATCATGATGCAATGCGTAAGCAACATGATGCAAAACATGGCATGTTATGCGAGATGTGATAAGCAATGCATATGCGTGCTCCGGAAGGACAAAGATGAACAAGGCATAATCTTGGCAAACCAAGTATGCCACTGGATAGGTGAGGTGACTTCGGTTGAAATCGATATAAAGATCACCGGAATCGGATGCACGGTTTGCAAATGACACGCAAAACAAGAATAACAATAATCTGCCATTAACAACATGATGCTACTTAGCAAGCAACAAGAAATTAAGCTACTGCACCCAAACATATCAACAAAGCATATGACAGTAATCTACTCAAGATGCTTGACAAAATATGAACACTGAGCTACGGCTATAACACAACACAACAGGTCCAAACAAGCATGGCAAAAGTGCAAAAGATAACAAGTTCACAGACTTGGTGAAAATATCAACATGCCAGAAATTAACCTCAGGATGACATGTTTAGAGCAATGAAACAACATGCTACAGGATCAGGACATAGAAAAGTAAGGCATGGCATAAATCTACTCAAAGCACTTAACAAAAGTCCCTTACTGACCATGAGCCAAAAAGGACTAGAAAATATGATAACACCCATGTCAATTAAGCAAGTTTCGTTACAGGTTTCAGACTTAGCAGAAAAACTGGACATGTCAAAAACAGATAACAAGTAGGCATGTTCGCGAGCTCGATGCACTCACTACAGAGCGTTGCATGATAAACTAAGCATACATACATCAATAAGACATGTCATAGGAAATAGACATGGCAAGAATAACATCATTGCATGCAAGGATCAACTACACCAAGCTTGGCAAAATCGAATAACATGTAAACAATCTGCCAGCAACATTTTATAGCAAAAGTAGAGCTCAATTGACTCAAGATATGGCACTCCATAAATACAAACAAAGGCATGGATGGATAGACCAAATCCATATGCTCAAAACACTCTTACTGATCATGATCAAAAGAGGCATAGATCTCTCTGAAACAACATGAACACATGGTATAAAAATAACAGCAGACAGGGACTTAGTGAAATTACTAAGTCTCTGAAATCAGCAACATCAAGTACTCTAGTTTGCATGCTTGTGCTAGTCACCACAGAGATAAAAAAAATATATGGCATAATTCTATGGAAAGGTAACATGGCATATTACAAAACTCATGTAGGATTCAACTTCATAGGATGCACACATCAATCATGGCAAAAATGACAAAAGTGCATGTTCTGATAAGAATCAGAAACTAACATCACATAGCCCTCTTCCAACAGCATTTCAGGCATCACGATGACCCCAAATGAAAATGATGCAATGGAATGAAATGATCTAATCATCGAGGCGAATAATTTGACATATTATACGCACGAAACGGAGCAATATACAGCAAGTTATGATGCGATGAACATGCGACATTTATGCAAATATCAAAGGACTTAGAAGAAATCTGGGAGGGGAAAAGTCAACCCGCGGCGCGCGAACCGAGGTTCGCCGGGATCTCGCCGGAGTAGCTCGGGGAGGTGGCGGCGAGGTGGATCCGGGCCGGATCCAGCCGGATCCGGCTCCGGCGACGGCGGGGCGAGGCGGAGCAGGTGCGGGCGCGCTCGGGACGGCGCGGGCGCGCGGCGGCGGGCGGCGAAGGCGGCGGACGGCGAAGGCGGCTAGCGGCGCGGCGGGGCGTCGGCGGCGGCGGCGAGCGCGAGGCGGCGGGGCACGCGGGCGCGGTCGGGTCGCGGGCGCGGCCCGGCCGGCGCGCGGGAGGGCCGGCCTCGGGCCCGGCGGGCCGGCGGCGCGGGAGGAGGAGGAGCGCCACGTGGCGGCTCCCGATTGGCCGGGCGGCGGCGGACGGACATGTCCGCTGCCCGGATTTTCGTCTGGCGGCGGCGGGGGAGGAAAAAGACTAGGGTTAGGGTGGATTGGACCCGTGATTTCGAAGGGGGAGGCATATTTATAGGTAGAAGGAGCTAGGAAGCTCCAAATGGAGTGCGGTTTTCGGCCACGCGATCGTGATCGAACGACGGTGGACATGGGAGTGTCTTATATGGGTTATTGGGCTGTTTTGGAGGGGTTTTGGGCTGCAACACACACGAGGCCTTTATGGTTACCCGGTTAACCGTTGGAGTACCAAACGACCTCCGATTGACCCGAAACTTGACAGGCGGTCTACCGGTGCTATACCAAGGCCGCTTGACAAACCTCGATCCATTCCGAGAGTGTTTAATACCCGCTCACGAAGAAATGTAAAAGGGGACGCCGGGGAACATAGGAGCGCCGGATTGCAAAACGGACAACGGGGAAAATGCTCGGATTCATGAGACGAACACGTATGCGAATGCGATGCACATGATGACATGATATGAAATGCATGACATGAAAAAAATGCAAACTGACGGGAAGCCCAACCATGGAGGGAAATATCATATCACATAGCCGAAAATGGCAAGAGTTGGATTACAAATATGGCAAGTTACATCGGGGGTGTTACACGTGAGGTAGAAGCTTCCACTTGGATGGACGAGGTACTCTCCTTCACTTCCGTTGGGCAAATCTTGCCAATGGACATGTCTTGAATTGCTTCCGAAGGGTCTTTGTCTCCTACATCAATTGGCAATTGCTCTACTTGCAAACCGTTAGATTCATCAAACTTCACATCTACCGTCTCTTCAACCTTTCGGGTGAAATTGTTGTAGACACGGTAAGTGTGAGAGTTTGAGCCATAACCAAGTAGGAAACCTCCATGAGATTTAGGAGCAAATTTAAAACGACGATGCTTATCAAGAATGTAGCACTTTGAGCCGAATACTTGAAAGTATCCAACTTGGGGTTTGTTACCGATGAGAAGCTCGTATGCCGTCTTGCCGAGTAGCTTGTGAAGATACAAGCGATTTGTTGCATGACAAGCTGTCTCAACCGCTTCCGCCTAAAACTGCTTTGGCGTTTTGTACTCATCAAGCATTGTTCTTGCCATGTCGATAAGAGTCCGGTTCTTCCTCTCAACAACTCCATTTTGTTGAGGTGTGTACGTAGCCGAGAACTCGTGTGAAATCCCTTCTTCGTCAAGAAAGGTGTCCACATTTGCGTTCTTGAACTCCGTTTCGTTGTCGCTCCGAACCTTCTTGATCTTCTCGTCAAACTGCCTTTCTAGCGAAGTTTTTGAGGATCTTTTGGACCTGCGATTTGTCATCAAGAAAGAACACCCACGTAAATCTTGAAAAATCATCAACTATGACTAGACCAAATGAGTTATCACCGAGACTCTTGTAGGCATTTGGACCAAAGAGATCCATGTGAAGTAGCTCGAGTGGTCTCCTTGTGGTCATGATGTTCTTCGCGGGGTGACTTCCTCCAACTTGTTTTCCTGCTTGACAAGCACTACAAAGTCTATCCTTGTCAAATATGACATCTTTTATTCCAAGGATATGATCACCTTTAATAAGCTTATCAAGATTTCGCATTCCAACATGACCTAGTCTTCTATGCCACAACCAGCCTTTAGAAGATTTAGCAATTAAGCAAGTTTTAGGTTGAGCCTTTTTAGTGAAATCAACAATGTAAAGATCTCCTCTACGTATACCGGTAAAGACCATTTTATAATTGTCTCTACGAAACACTTGGCAATCTACTTAAGTGAATAAGACATTGAAACCAAAATCCGCAAGTCTAGAAACAGAAAGTAAATTGTATCCAAGGGATTCAACGAGCATGGCATTTTGTATGGAGCTATCGTGTGAGATGGCCACCTTACCAAGACCAACCACCTTACCCTTTGAATTATCACCAAAGGTGACATATTTTCGAGGGCCGTCGTTTTCAGCAAGCTCATTAAACATATCTTCATTTCCGGTCATATGATCAGTACATCCACTATCAAGGACCCATTCCTTTCCTCCAGCCATGTAGCCACGAAGATTTGCCATAAGACCAAAATGTCTCATTGCATCATCGAGATCATAGTCACTATCATCATCCTCATCATAGTATCCATGTTCAACATCATCATGTGGTTGATCAATTCCTAGAGAGGGTAATTCATTAGATAAATGATCACCAAAATGGTTATCTTTATGAATTCTAATAGCTTCGGATATGATACGCTAATGATTCCAATGTTTCCTTTAGCACGCATGAGATTGGTAAGCTCAAATAGACAATCACCAAAGCTAGGATCACTAGAGTTCATCTTACTCAAGGCAATAGGCTTATGGAGAATTTCGTCTAAGTATTTCAAGGAATAACTTGGAAATCGTTCCTCAAGAAATTTCCATATAGTATAGGCACAATCAAGAGTAGGCAAACTAGCAATCAAATTTTTGGGGAATCCTCTTATGATAAGATTGATGGTTCTAAGATTGCGAATCATGTCAAGATCTTCATCTAGGGTAGGGTGCAAAGAATCAACATGAGGTGCACAAGGGCTAGCAATGTACTTGTTCAAATGATATTCATTGAAAATATCAAGCATTTTATTCTTCCACTCATGAAAATATTCTCCATCAAGAATAGGAACTCTATGTCTAAGACTTCCCAAAGTAGACACATCCATCTTCCTCCAATGGTGTTTAAACCAAGGCAATGGAGACCAATGCTCTGATACCAATTGAAAGGATCGAGAAGAGGTGTCTAGAGGGGGGTGATTAGACACTAAGTGCCAAAAGTTGCAGTTTTTAATATTCTTAAGTTTAAGTGGAGTTTAAGCACAAGTTTAACAAACACGATACATATCAAGCAAGCATGCAATGAGTATATGAGCAGCGGAAAGTAAAGCATGCAACTTGCAAGAATGTAAAGGGAAGGGTTTGGAGGATTCAAATGCAATTGGAGACACGGATGTTTTTGTCGTGGTTCCGATAGGTGGTGCTATCGTACATCCACGTTGATGGAGACTTCAACCTACGGAGGGTAACGGTTGCGCAAGTCCACGGAGGGCTCCACCCACGAAGGGTCCACGAAGAAGCAACCTTGTCTATTCCATCATGGCCGTCGCCCACGAAGGACTTGCCTCACTAGCGGTAGATCTTCACGAAGTAGGCGATCTCCTTGCCCTTACAAACTCCTTGGTTCAACTCCACAATCTTGTCGGAGGCTCCCAAGTGACACCTAGCCGATCTAGGAGACACCACTCTCCAAGAAGTAACAAATGGTGTGTTGATGATGAACTCCTTGCTCTTGTGCTTCAAATGATAGTCTCCCCAACACTCAACTCTCTCTCACGGGATTTGGATTTGGTGGAAAGAAGATTTGAGTGGAAAGCAACTTGGGTAAGGCTAGAGATTAAGATTCATATGGTAGGAATGGAATATCTTGACCTCAACACAAGTGTAGGTGGTTCTCTCTAAGAACATGTGTATTGGAAGTGTAGATGTGTTCTGATGGCTTTCTCCACGAATGAAGAGTGGGTGGAGGGGTATATATAGCCTCCACACAAAATCTAACCGTTACACACAATTTGCCAAACTTGGTGGGACCGAATGGTTAAACTCGGTCGGACCGATTCAGCAAACCTAGTGACCGTTAGGATTTTCGGTGAGACTGAGATGCAACTTGGTAGGACCGATATGGTTAGGGTTCAGGCATAACGTAATCTCGGTGTGACCGATTAAACAAACTCGGTGGGACCGATTTTGTAATAAGATAACCAGAGAGTTGGTCAGGCAAACTCGGTGAGACCGATTACACAAACTCGGTAGAACCGATTTTGGTAATAAGATAACCAGAGAGTTTGCATTGTAATCTCGGTAGTACCGATTGCTCAAATTCGGTGAGACCGATTTTGGTAATGGACATACACAGAGAGATTACAATCCCATCTCGGTGAGACCGAGATCCCTATTGGTGAAACCGATTTGCTAGGGTTTGTGGAAGTGGCTATGACATTTGAAACTCGGTGGCTCTGGATAGAAAGAACCGGTGGGGCCGAGTTTGACTTCTGGTTTAGGTCATATGTGGATGTGGGAAGGTAGTTGAGGGTTTTGGAGCATATCACTAAGCACTTTGAGCAAGCAAGCCATTAAGCAACACCTCATCCCCTCTTGATAGTATTGGCTTTTCCTATAGACTCAATGTGATCTTGGATCACTAAAATAGAAAATGTAGAGTCTTGATCTTGAAGCTTGAGCCAATCCTTTGTCCTTAGCATCTTGAAGGGGTTCCACATCCTCTAGTCCATGCCACTCCATTGTTGAACTTATCTGAAACATACTAGGTAAAAGTGTTAGTCCAACAAGAAATATGTTGACATTAATTACCAAAACCACCCAGGGAGCACTTGTGCTTTCAAAAGATGATCCTGTTGTGCAAAGTCAAGAGGACTACTGTCGGTGTCAAAACCGGCAGATCTCGGGTAGGGGGTCCCGATCTGTGCGTCAAGGTCGGATGGTAACAGGAGACAAGGGACACTTTGTTTTACCCAGGTTCGGGCCCTCTCAATGGAGGTAAAACCCTACTCCTGCTAGATTAATATTGATGATATGGGTAGTACAAGAGTAGATCTACCACGAGATCAAGGAGGCTAAACCCTAGAAGCTAGCCTATGGGTATGATGATGGTTATGATGTGTTCGTCCTACGGACTACAACCCTCCGGTTTATATAGGCACCGGATAGGGTTAGGGTTACACAGAGTCGGTTACATTGGTAGGAGATCTTGAATATCCGCACACCTAGCTTGCCTTCCATGCCAAGGGAAGAACCTTCCGGACAGGGGACGAAGTCTTCAATCTTGTATCTTCATAGTCCTGGAGTCCGGCTGAAGATATAGTTCGGCTATCCGAACACGCCCTAATCCAGGACTCCCTCAGTAGCCCCTGAACCAGGCTTCAATGACGACGAGTCCAGCGCGCAAATTGTCTTCGACATTGCAAGGCGGGTTCCTCGTCCAAATTCTTCAAGAAGATAATAAACACCAAAAAATAGTGTCCGGCTCTGCAAAACAAGTTTCCACGTATTGCCATATAGAGAATAATACAAACACAAATCAAATCTGCTGACGTATTCCGCAGTGCGTCATAACACTGCGACCAAGCCTTCTGTATGGATTATTTTTTGTTGTTCCACCGCAGCACGTTCAACGAGGCGGTTTCCTTGGCACGTCTTGTCGAAGCAGAGATCGTGTGCCCCCTTTAACGGGATTCTCATTAATACAGACGTGGGTAACCCAACCGTGCCCATTAAGCACGTCCTGCCTTGATTAAAGGCTAGTCCAAGACGGTTACGGGGAGGGCTCTTGATATTCTGCCTCTTATAAAGAGACCGAGACCTTGCTCCCCTCTTGTGTTCTCAAAACAAGCTCGCCCATAGCCTCGAGTTCCAACACCCCAGGCTTTTAGATTCTAGGCGCACCAGACCATCGACAATGTCCGGCTCCAGCCTTCAAGGCCAATGGATGCCCTCCTCCGTTACGGAGGAGGACGTATCAAGGTTGAGGGAGGCTAGGTTCCTAACCAGCGAGATCCCGCACAGGTTGCCTGCTCAAGGACAAGCGATCCCAAGCCCTCAGCCTGGTGAGAGCATAGTATTCATCTCCCACTTCCTTTGGGGATTAGGCTTCCCAACGGATCCTTTCGTAAGGGGGCTGATGTTTTATTATGGGCTGGAATTCCATGACCTAGCTCCGGAGTCCATCCTCCATATCTCCTCCTTCATTGTTGTGTGTGAAGCATTTCTCCATATCACTCCTCACTTCGGATTATGGCTCAAGACCTTCAAGGTAGAACCGAAGATAATCGAGGGGCGTCACATAGAGTGCGGAGGTGCTGTTATAAAAAGGAATACCGATGCTCCATGGCCCGAGGGCACTTTTCAAGAGGAGCTCGGCTTATGGCAACAGGAGTGGTTCTACATCACCTCTCCTCGGGGCACCACTTGGGTAGCGCCTTCCGCCTTTCGCTCGGGCCCCCCACCACGTTTAACATCGTGGATCAACACAGGGTTAGATCGGGGCTTGCCCAAAGACATTCCTCTGTTGCAGGGCCGCATAAAGGATCCCCTAAAAGGAGACCTCAACCTGGTCAAGGTGACACAAGTTATGCTGATTCGCCGGACACTGCCCGGCCAACGTCGCCCCCTCCGCTTGTGGGAGTTCAACCCAGAGGGGCCGCGAGTTCTCCGAAATTTCATGGGCGTGACGCCTACGGAGATGTATAGACTGTTCTTCGGACCACAAGGAGTGAGTCCGGATTTGACCGAGGATGCTGGTTTAAGCTGCAACCGCCCGGATACAGAAGTAGGTGACCTTGCGCCCGGACCTTCTATCCGTACAATTGACTTATTTTTTAACAGTACTTCTCCTTTTTACACAGGAGTGGATAGCGAAGGCGAAGCTGGTCCGGTGTCCGACTCCCCTTCCCGAGACCAGGCTAGATCCTGTGCTAGTCAGGATGTTGGAGGTGGCGCCTCTGGAGGAAAATGAAGGGGCGGACAAGGAAACCGTGGCCTCTTCGAAAGGGGCCATCCTAAAGGGGGGAATCGACAACTCCTCTCCAAAGGGGAAGAAAAGGGCCGCCTCTGACGACCCGGGAGCCGTAGCTCCAAAGCGGGGGAAAGAATCCGTGTCAGAGGACCCGACGCCGGGGAGCCCCTCGGCCGAACTAAATCCTCAAAAGGAGCAGCCCTCCAACGAGCCGTAAGTAGAAAGAGAGTCATTCTTTTAAGAGAAATCCTTAATTTATATCTGAGAAGTTTTAACCGAAACCTTACCTTGTAGTTCGGACCTCGACCCTTCTTGGCAGAGCTCGTCATCGGGGGATCTTCTTCCAGAGATGATGGAGAGCGAAACGCCTCCTCCTTCATCGCCTAGCAAGGCGGGCGACGCCGAAGTGTCGTCGCAGAGGATTTCTCCGAATCTGCCAGAGGCAGAAGGTGATCATGCGCCCCCCCGGGGTTCTTCGTGTCCAGCCTCCGAAGAAGGCCATGGGATGAGTCCGGCACCATCTGGTGTTCGGTCGGAGGAGCTGAAGGTTCTGCTGGGCCGAGCCTCTGTTTCAGAGGAGCATCGTGTGTTGATGCACACGGTGATTGAAAAGATTTCATCCGCGGAAAGCGGACTGAATGAGGCCGTCAAGAGTTTACTGGCGGGCCTTGAGGTACGTTTTGAATAACAAACATTAGTGTTAATTGCGCATAATAACATGCGCCCTGTATAGATAGTAGCCCCTGAGACTCTGTGTGCCGCAAAGATTAGCGGCGCGCAGAGGATCTTAATCCCAGGTCCTTTAAGTGGCACCTTTGTATGTAGGTGGCAGGTTGTCCGGAGTCGAGCCAGACTCGAGATTTTGCCGAAATGAAACGGCAACTCGATGAGGCAGAAGCCGACATCGTGCTTGTTAACAAGCGGCTTGATGATGCTCAAGGTATTGAGTTTATTTGGCGATTGTTAGTAAGAGGAGCTTTATGTCAATATCTTACCTTGTGTATGCTTGATGCAGATGGTGCGGCGGCCGTAGAAGGACTTAGGGCCGAGCTCGCCAAAGCAAAGGAACAAGCCAGAAAAAGCGATGCGGCTGCCGGAAGAGCCCGTGAAGAGCTAAAAGCCGAACAGGCTTCCCATTGCCGAAGCAAGGAGGAGATGGCTGATATAGCCGTGAAGTTGAAAAGTGCTACTGACCGTTGCAAACTTCTTGAAGAGGAAGGTCGAGCCACGTAGACGGATTTAGAGAAGGCCGTCGCCAACGCCAAGGACGCCTGCTCTGGTATGAGAGCATCAAGGGAAGAGCTGCGTCAAGCCGGACTAATTGCGGATGGAAAGCCCTTCCTGCCGCGGAGAAAATTCTGTGATCCGAAGTTCGCCCCGTTGGACCGAGCGTGGAGCGTGGAGGACACCTATCTGGATTTGTCGGCTAGTGCCGCTGATGCGACCAGGTACTTTCAAGATAAGAAAGATCATGAAGTGGAAAAGCTCTTCTGGTCGCAGTTCACTAATCCAGAGCGTCCACTATCAGTGGATGATCGCCTGGCCCAATGGGCCGAGCTGAATAGGTTGTCCGGACTCGCCATGAAGTATGCCATGGACCGCCTGTGTCCGGGGAGATCGAAGCCGAGAAGCTATTTCAGTTTGGTGCAGCAATTTCTTGACGTGGTGCCTCGGATTGAAGCTCTAAAGAGGTCCACTTGCACAGAGGGCGCGCGGCTGGCTCTTTCCCGTGTCAAGACATACTGGGCAGATATGGAGCCCACCGTTGTTGCGTCCCGTGATTCGGATAAAAGCCGAATTCCTTCCGAGCACTATTTTGAGGAAGTCCTCGCGGGCGCTCGTATAATAGAGACGCAGTGTTCGAAAGATGCTGTTTTATGACAGCATATGTAATCGTAGATCAATATTTTTATAAATTGTAATGGCGTAATTTAGACTTGTGCCTTCAAGTATTAATAACACCTCCTGTGCGACTGTTTTAATATATAAATTCTGAAAGATTGCAGTGGTTGGCTTCAGCCCCCACGCACATAGTGCGGGGGTGCGCGCGGAGAACGCATTTTCACACTTAACCCAACGTCTTGGTCCTACAAAGGAGGTGATAGCACCGCGGGCTAGGCAACCGGACTATAATGCTTTAACACTTTCACTTAGCCATAGGAGCTTGACAGTGGGACTCTTTAGGTAGCCCTTTAATGGCGACTGCGTTTACCCGAATTCGGGACGCATATGTGCCTGACCGAGAAGCGGCCCTTCGTCAAAACGGAGGAATTCGATAAATTCCTATAGGTCATCGAGTGGTGACCAGTCTCGCGCTACATCATGACAGTCGGTTTTCGGCTTTCTCTACTGAGGTGCTCACCCGGCCGAACCGGGGCACAATCGCAGTAGTTCTCCTGGTGCAACCTTAGCCGACAGAACGGAACGTAAGGTGGCCGAACTCAGGAGCCGGGCAACCCAACATGTGACCAAAATCATGACTCGGAGCTGATGCATATAGTGCCAAAACTCGCGACGCCGAACACTCCCTAAGGTGTTCGGTCTTTGTGGGTGCGTGTGAAACAACACCCTTGAAAAAGAAAAAAGCCCCTTGTGTCCAGGTACGAGCAAGAATTCTGGCGTGGCCACATGCCAAAACGCCAGTCTCCTCCATGGTTATAGTGAGGTAAACCAGGGGATGTATAGCAGCAAGAGACAGTAAAAAAGGTTTTCGTAGGGTCTTAATCTAAGAAGAATCCTTTGGGGCGGGTCCTACTGCACGTCTGCGCCTGTGTCTCCGCTGTGCCGTGTCCTGGATGGGCGCCGTACGACGTTCATCTGTAAAAGGGAAGAACTAAATTGAAAAATGGGTCGTGCGGATCAAAAAGAATAATGAATAAAATGTGAAGTGAGAAATAGATACGGTCGAGTTTTATTGTCTCTGCGTACAGCCCCTGGTGAGGTGTACCAAGCCTATAACGAAAATGGGCTTGTGCCGAACTCATTGAGTCCGGGTCCGCGGCCTTTTGTGACTTACATCGAAAAAGTCTTTTGGCTGGCGAGGCCATTTTGTTGGGTGGCCGTTTAAGCGGCCGCACAATCCTCCGTTTGGAGGAGATGTAGTTTAGTATGCTCCCTTTAAAGAGATGATGCCTCGAGGACCGGGCATCTTTAGCGTGAGGGATGCATAATGCGGTATTGCGTTAAAGCGAGCGAAAGCTCCGCGTCCCATTAGTGCTTGATAGCGACTAGAAAAACGGGACTATGTGGAAGATAAGCTTTTCGCGACGAAAGTTATTGGCAGAGCCAAATATGACCACAAGCCGGAGAAAACCCATACAGTGGGTGTCCGGGCCTGGTGCTACTCCTTAAAAGGAGGTTTTACTGTGACGGATTCGTGCTGGGTTTATGCCCATGCGGTGAATTGTATCCTGATATATCAGATTTAGTCCACTGCCACCGTCCATAAGGACGTTGGTAAACTGGAATTCGTCTATTATTGGATTAAGCATCAGGGCAGTCCGGCCTGCGTGTTTGATATTGCGAGAATAATCTAGCTGATAAAAAATGATTGGCTTTAGTGACCAGTGGCCAGACTCCTGAGGGATAGGCTTGAATGTGCGGACCTTTATGGGTGCCTCATGCCTTGTTATGTGAAGTGAGTTCACTGTTTTGACTTCTTGCGGGAAGTTCTTTTGCTTCCTGGTGTTTTGCTTTTGGGGTTCGTCCTCTTCCTCACTTGGTGTGTCGAGCCCCTTGTGTTCGGCGTTAAGCCTTCTAGATTGTTTGAAAACCCAACAGTCTCTATGGGTATGATTAGCAGGCTTTCCAGGAGTACTGTGTATCTGACATATCCTGTCCATGATTCTCTTTAGACTGGACGGATCTACCCTATTATCCTGAGGGGGTGATTTTGTCTGATTTTGCCGTGAACTTTGAATCCGGCATTGACTGTCGTGCTCTTCGGACTTTTTCTTTTGATTCGGCGAAGGTCCTTGTATCGCCGTGGTTTCCCGTTTCCATCCCTGATTTCTGATGTACTTGGGTCGCTGGGGCTGCATCGTGCCAACCAGCTGTCCTCTCCTGCGCAAAAGCGGGTCATGAGGCTTGTGAGTGCGGCCATTGTTCTTGGCTTTTCCTGGCGAGGTGTCTGGCGAGCCATTCGTCTCGGACATTGTGCCTGAAAGCCGCTAGGGCTTCGGCGTCCGGACAATCCACTATTTGATTCTTTTTAGTGAGGAATCTGTTCCAGAACTGCCGAGCTGATTCTCCGGATTGCTGAGTTATGTGACTGAGTTCGTCTGCGTCCGGGGGACGGACGTAGGTCCCTTGAAAATTTTCTCGGAAAGCGTCCTCGAGCTCTTCCCAACTTCCAATTGTGTTTTCGGGAAGGCTTTTAAGCCAGTGCTGGGCTGGCCCTTTAAGCTTAAGGGGTAAATATTTTATGGCGTGGAGATCATCTCCTCTAGCCATATGTATGTGGAGGATATAATCCTCGATCCAGACTCCCGGGTCTGTTGTTCCATTGTACGCCTCTATGTTAACGGGTTTAAATCCCTCTGGGAATTCATATTCCTGGACCTCATCGGTGAAACATAGAGGGTGTGCGGCACCCCTATATTTGGGTGTGCCGGATTCTAATGGTGGATTTTTTGCATTGCTTGCGAGAGCTTGCTTTCTTGGCCCGTAAATGGACCTGGCTGGGCCATGATGCGAGTCTTTGATTGTGTCGCATGCCGCATTGAGTGTGGCGCCGTTTGCCGTATTGTAGTGGCCGAGAGGTCGTTTATTCGACCGTGTAGCCTTTTTGTTTTTCGAGTTTGGGGGCTCTAGGGCCTCCTGGTCGAATTCGGGCAGTAGCTTTCTCTTCGGATAGCTTTTGGTGCGGCGGCTGCCGCCGTATTTGTCTGCGGTCTTGATTACTTTGCTCCATCTTGTTTTGAGTGCATCTTCCGCCGTCTTTAGCTTTTGCTTCTGCTTCTACAGGCTTCGTGCTGTGGCGACGATCCTTTCTTTGAGATTCTTCTGCTCCATGATTTTATCCGGCGTGGTATCGTCCGGAGTTCTGTTATGACCGGGGGAGGACTTTTCGTCCTCTCTGCCCGTGTTACCCTATTCGGACGGCTGTTCTGGGATGCGTTCGTCATCTGCCGGCTCGTCCTGCTCTATGGCTGGGTCTTGATCGAGGCGGGGCTTTGCTCGGCGTTTACGTCGCCGCTTTGAGTGCTTTTTGGAGGGTTTACCCTTCTTTTCGCCCCCTTCTTCCTCATTGTGAGTTTTTTCAGGTGTATCCACCATGAATACGTCATTAAGTGGGGTGGAGGTCCAGTGCCCTATGGGCGCTGGTTCCCGTTCGTCTCCGTCTTCGTCGTCCATACCGTCGAAGTCTTCGGAGCCGAAGTCGAGCATGTCGGTTAAATCGTCGACAGTGGCTATTAAGTGGGTGGTGGGTGGTCTTTGAATTTCTTCGTCGTCCGAGTCCCAACATCGCAGGCCATAGTTCGGCCCGGGCTCTCCTGACAAAGAGAGAGACTTGAGAGAATTCAGAATATCACCAAAAGGTGAATACTGAAAGATGTCCGCGGCGGTGAACTCCATTACAGGCACCCAATCTGATTCGATCGGCGGGGGTACGGACGACCCGAAGTTCGGAGAAGAGTCCGGCTCCTTGGAGTCACAGGCCATGCGGAGCGCGGGGCTTGCGTTCGGCTCAATGGCCTTTAAGATCGCAGCCCCCGAGGTGACGTCCAACCGTTCATCCTCAAAGAACGCAGCGGGCTCCGGATCGAGGATCGGGGCCGGAGCGTATGCGGCCTCCAGGACACTGTTCAGAGGCAGAGCTATATCATGCCCCTCGAGATAGTGCGGTGCGCTTGGCTGTGGCTTGAATCCGTCGAAGATCAGGTCTCCGAGGGTATCTGCCGTGTAGTTTAAGCTTCCCCACCTGGCTTGATGGCCAGGGGCGTGGCTTTCGATCTGCTCCAGATGGCCAAGCGAGTTGGCCCGCAGAGCGAAGCCGCCGAAGATGAAGATCTGTCCGGGGAGAAAAGTCTCACCCTGGACCTCATCGTTGTTGATGATCAAAGGAGCCATCGGGCCTAAAGGCGACGACACAGAGGAACTCTCAATGAAAGCACCAATGTCGGTGTCAAAACCGGCAGATCTCGGGTAGGGGGTCCCGATCTGTGCGTCAAGGTCGGTGGTAACAGGAGACAAGGGACACTGTTTTACCCAGGTTCGGGCCCTCTCGATGGAGGTAAAACCCTACTCCTGCTAGATTAATATTGATGATATGGGTAGTACAAGAGTAGATCTACCACGAGATCAAGGAGGCTAAACCCTAGAAGCTAGCCTATGGGTATGATGATGGTTATGATGTGTTCGTCCTACGGACTACAACCCTCCGGTTTATATAGGCACCGGATAGGGTTAGGGTTACACAGAGTCGGTTACATTGGTAGGAGATCTTGAATATCCGCACGCCTAGCTTGCCTTCCACGCCAAGGAAAGAACCTTCCGGACACGGGACGAAGTCTTCAATCTTGTATCTTCATAGTCCTGGAGTCCGGTTGAAGATATAGTTCAGCTATCCAAACACCCCCTAATCTAGGACTCCCTCAACTACTAAATGCTAGCATCCCTATTTGCTCAAAAAAAGGAAAGGGAATATTTAAAACAGCACAGATGAAGCACTTCTCAAGGACAATACCACTTTTTCATGCAGTATCTAAACAGTAGCACAACACCAATAGAGATGAGTAAGCTCAATCATATGGATGAAATCAGTGGGCGAGTACCAACCTTTGTCAGGAGGCTTATTGTGTAGAGCATACAGATGAAGCACTTCTCCGGAACCATCTGTTGCTATCTACGATGGTGGCCATGCTTACTATATACTCCTCGATTAGTTTAATGTTTCCAACATCTTCTTGTGCAGTTCTACTAAAATATATGGTATCTTCAAAGAAGATCCCTGTTTGCACAAGTAGAGATAATTACATATTACATTAAGAGTGGCATCAAATCAGTGGCAAAACAATTGCTCGTTCCAGCCATAGCAATAAACTAAGATGCAAAACTATATCATTACTTGTGTCATCATAGTTCCAGTACTTCATTACAGCACGGGGAGTTGATTTTTGTTTTTCTTCCGCTTGTTCTTCCCATTCATCACTTGGTTCAATAACAGACAAGCTTCGCCTTCAATGTAAGATTTGGCATGTCAATTAGGGTGCACAAGTATAGTAATAAACTTAATTTTCTGATGAAAGTGGCAAAATACAGGCCAGCAGTTGTGAAATATCCTTATCTTACCTCAATGGGATATTACGGTGCACATACAGATTGGAAGTCTTGTCTCCATTTGTGCAGTTCACTAAAATCAAGCAAAATTATCGTACAAGTAGCACAACATATGAAAGCACACTACAGAATCATGTGAAAGAAGGCTAGTACTGACCTCTCATGATGCGGAATTCAAACAACTCACAAGAAGAAGATCCGAACCAAATTCGCCTTAACGGTTAGGAAGTAAGATCTCCTCTTGTGCAGTTCCACTAAGATCAAGAAATCAAGCAACGTTGTCGGTGTGACATTTTGGTTGAACTGCACAAAACAGTCTTAAAACAAAAGTGTTTTGTGCAGTGCAACAAAAGGTCACAATGGCAACGAGGTGAAGTAGATAACCCTGTTTACACAGAGGTGCAAAGGAAACAATTAGTGGTCAGTAACGGTGGATGGCACAGAAGACAACAAAAAGAAGCATCTACCTTATCTAAATGGGAAAGAAAGCAATACAGTAGCATATCTCAAACGGTGGCATTGATTAATATTAACATAGAGATTATATTAACAATAAAATTCGTTAAACATGTAATTTGCTTTTAACTGTGGCATTGCATCAATTTTCCAGCGGCATTATTAGAGGGTCTTTGTTTACAGGGACATTTTGGTGTAGGGACTAAAAAAACTCCGTGTCAGTCCCATCTAAACCAAACAGGAGGGACTTTTAGGGACTAAAAGTGGGCATTTGGGACTAAAGAAAAAAGACCTCGAGGGAGTCTTTTTGGGACTTTTTCCAACAGTTGCCCCTGCCATGCATCGCACCTTGTCTCTATTAGTTCATTACTAGGGGTAACATGGTCTTTTAGCATGTCATTTAATAACCTCTAGTCCATGTATAGTCCCTGGAACCAACCAGGTAGGGACTAGGGAGTTTTTAACCAAACAGGGCGTTAGATTAACAACAGCTAATGAGTTGCACGGGACAGTGGACGCACCAGCACCATGTGCATCTACCGATGTACTGTGGTCATGCACAGTCTGTTGCAACAAAGAACAAACAACCAAGGAGCATATTTGTGTTGGTCCCAGTTTTGTTATCTTTAGACACCTTTCCCTATGTGAGCGCAACAAATCTAGTCCTGCTCAAACTCTACAGCCTTTTCACTTCCTTTCCTTTTTTGAACTAGTACTTTCGCCCCTTCCTTTCTTCTTTGAACCACGTACTAGATTTATGCGATACAACTTTCCCCACTACTTTCCCCCATTCCTTTCCTCTTTGAACCACGTCCTAGATTCATGCTATACAACTTTCCCCCTTCATTTCCTCTTTGAACCACGTCCTAGATTCATGCTATATACAACTTCTCCCACTACTTTCCCCCACTCCTTTCCTCTTTGAACCACGTCCTAGATTCATGGTATACATGCAGCTAGAGCAATGCATGTCGAGTAAGTAAATTATACCTTAAGGTTCTTGGGGCGTGGTTCGGTGGGCCACGGGACATCAGCGAAGAAGAAGGGGTCGGAGGCCCTCCCGCGTCGCCGCTGGGTGGAAAGTGAACAACTGCGCCGGTAGTCCCTCGCCGACGGCGACATCGTTAATCCTCCTTCCCTTCCCGGTGGACGGATCCTGCCGGCTCTTGGTGCAGTAGTGAGGGGAGAAAGAGGCCAACGAAGTCTTGTTTAGATCTGGAGAGGGCAAGAGAGTGTGAAGAGAGCAACTACAAGCACTGAGGCTCCAGCGGGAGAGGGCGAGAGAGTGTGAAGAGAGCAACTACAAGCGCTGAGGCTCCAACGTGTATATATATACTGGAGAGAGAGTGTGAAGCGTGCAAACCCTAGAAAACATTTTGACCAGTCAAAGAATCCTCCTGGCACAAATTATGCTCAAGTGTAGTTATCGAACCCGATACCTCAAGTTTGATGAGGGAACAGGCTAACCAGCTACACAACCCTCCCGTTATGTTCAACGAGAGGGAAATAACCTTTTATACATTCCTGCATTCGTGTGACAAGCATGCCGTGTTTTTTTGTGTGTGTGGGAGTCTTTAGGATTTCAATCATAATCGTGTCATGTGGCTTTGGTGGTAAGACTATCCATAGTGGTGCATAAATAATGCAGCCTTAGTCACCTTACCTCTCTCCACATAGTACGTTGGGTCCCACCAGTCAGAGGGTGAAACAAACAAATTAATATGAAAAATTAAAATCGTCAGCGGTGTATCTTACCTCACACATCTCGCTACTGCTCGGGAACACTGTCCAATTGATCCCTCTGTTCGCTCACGTACTATTTTAAGTGAATCCTTATTATAACATGCACACAAATTTTGGGCACTTGTATTCGACTTAAGTCAGTGTGCCACCGTATCTCGTATACTTACTACTCCCTCCGCCTAGGTGTAATAAGTCACGTTAGAAGGTGAAAACGGGACCAAGGTGCATGCGTGTGCGTGCGTGCGTGTGTGTGTAACAGCATGTGTGTGTTAGAGAGAGCGACAGATCGACCTACTCCTACACAGAGATGTTGTGTAGTGTACGATTTTAGCCGCGAGAGTTGGTGCATCCTCTCATTTCCGGGCGTGTCCGGTAGGGACATGTGGACAGCAGCCACGCCCGCTCCTGACCAGCCTGGCCCACCCAAAGCCCCTCCATCACCCGCGCGAGCTTCCCGCCCGAAACGATCAGCGCCGCTCCAAAGGGTCGGTGCCGCATTCATGCCCGGGCAGAGCGGACGCGACCTCTCACTAGCGCAAGAGTGATGGTTGCTTCGTCCGTCCAACTTACTGCTGGATCTATGTGATTTGACGGCTCATTGGTCTTTATTACTGAGGTGGTAGGAGTGTTGGATGTCCCACACTTTCGGCGAAAGGAGGTACTACTACTAGATTACAATTTTCTCCATTCTTACAGCGGAGGCGTGCAAGAGCAGTAAAAACACACAGGCTCAATGATTACATGGCCCACCTCACACTATCACCGTGCAACACCTAACTCTTTACATAGTACTCCCTCCGTTTCTAAATATTACTAGATGAGTCCCCGCGCATTGCCGCGGAAGAACGGTATATCTCTCTGTGCAAAATTATCGATTTCATAGAACTAAAAAAACTCTATAACCGCATGACAAATGTGGTAGCCAAACTAAATAAACTCCCAACATCATTTAGATCATCCCACGCAAGGAAAAAAGATCAGCCAACTCCTACTGCATAATGGGATTATATTTTTCTTTTTGACATGTTAATGGGACTTAAAAGCTCACTTACATGCATGCTACCGGTGTATGCTTGCATGCAGACATGTTGATGTGATTTAAAACCCACTCACATGCATGTGCCACGGTATTTCTGCATGCTTGCATGTGGCTTAGTGCGGAGCCTCTCAACGTCTAGATCAGACGGCTATTATGGACTGATTTACTTCATCTAATGGCTACATCAATTTTGATGATGTGGCTCAAGGAGAGGATAGAGAATTCCTAGTAGTGGGGGCTAGCTATTACTAGTAGATAAGTCTTTGTAGAGATTCCACTACATACGGAACAAAATGATTGAATCTACACTTAAAATGCATCTATATACATCCGCATGTGGTTCATGGTGAAATCTCTACAAAGACTTATATTTAGGAACGGAGGAAGTACTAGTATAGTACGTACTGTAATTTATCAGTGAGATAAATTTGCACAATGCTATGAAGCTTCCAGCTTCTGTTACATGTATCTTGCGTCCAAGGTTGCCCGTTGCAACATTTCATCAAATACAAAGGAGACTAACACGCATGCTATTGCATCTCAATGATTGACAGATCATAGCAAATATGTACTCCCTCCGTTCCAAAATAAGTGTCTCAACTTTGTGCAAACTTTAGTACAAAGTTGTACTAATACTAAAGTTGACACTTATTTTGGAATAGAGGCAGCTAAAGAAAAAACGATCCATGCAGTCCCTATCCCTTGAACCGCGAACCCTGACCAGGCTTCAATTTGCTGGAAACGTTCGAGCTTCCTAATAAATGAAGTTTGCAACCTTTTGACCATCGGATCACTTTGTGCAGTTTCACCAAAATCAAGATGAGAATCCCTGTGGCAAAGAAATTGAAGAAGCGTGATTAGAATAAGATTATTGGGACTAGTTGATGAGACATAAACTCATCACAAATACAGTATGTAGAAGCCAGTAGAGGTATGTGCGGGGCAAAAAGTAGAGAAATATCCACAGGGAGTGATGTGGGCAGCTGGAGCAGTGGTGTAAGCCGGCTGTAAAGGGAGTTGTACCTGAGGGACGTAGCTCAACCTTGAGGAGGGCGGCGGGAGGCGGCAACTGCCCACGTCGCAACATCGAGCAAGGGACGAAGGCAACCTCACCGGCTTTGTGAGAGAGAACGGCGGGGACCCCTGATCGGGACATGCCGATAGTGGGTTTTCGTCGTCGGCGATGGCCACCGCATCTACACTAAGCATCCACCCCTTCCCCAAGCGGACGTGATCCGCCGGGATGTTAGAGATGTGGCCACAGTCGTTTTGTGCGAGAGAGTGTGAAGAGAGCAACCCCAACAAGCAACCGTGTAGGCTGGCCCGTCCTGACTATGTATATAGTGGAGCGGTTTCCTTTTCTCTCCATATGAACCTATCATATTGCATACGTGCCACTGAAGAAAAAAACTTTATTTATAAATGACGCGGCACCTACTACTCGTTCTCCTATAACCTTGCGCTTGGCATCTCCAAAATATTAACCTTGCGATTGGCTCTTCGCCTCTTCGGCAAGTCGAGCAATAATGGTAGTGCAGTATATATCATTCTGGCTATATGAGACCGAATGAATTGTTGCACGTCCACCACGTGGGCGAGGGTCGAGGGGCGAGGGAGAGTGCTACATATGGAAACTACTAAAGGACATATATACATCAATGTTTGGAGTATATACTAGTAGTTCATATTGAAATCTACTAAAGGACATATATATTCCAAACAATATGATATAATCTCTATAACCAAGGTAGTAGGGACGAGGAGTAAACGGAGGGAGTAGTAAATTTTTCTCCTCATCCTGCGAGCCACCATGCGCATGGGCGAGGGAGCGGGCATAAGGCGGAGCAAGCTTCACCTCATCCTGCGAGCCACCGCGCCCGTGGGCGGGGGAGACGGCGTACTAAACGAGCTTCTCCTCGTTCTGCGAGTTGACGGGACACATCAAAAGTACTCCAGTGTATAGAGCCTTGCCTCTAAGGTAGGCCCCACATGGTTTGCCTCTTTTTTTAGCATAACACATCAAGTCGCAATTTGTTTGTTCACCCGTGGTAGACGATCCTCCCTCCACCAAGTGGACAACCAGTACACGTGCCAAATTACCACGTGGGCTTCCTTTTTCATACAAAAACGAGCTCCACCGTGTACCCCCGCGGGTGTGGTTGGGAAAGAGACGAGAGCACGTGCGCCGTGCATGCACCTCTTCTCTTCGTGCACGTCCCCCACCTACATGGGTGTGTGTGAGAGATACAAACCGCGTTCGTGAGTGTTTTTTGTTTTGGGGTGGGGGTGGTGTGGGGGGTTGATTTCGTGAATTATTTGTGGGAATATGTGTCGATGACATCTCAAACAAAATTTTGCATGCAATGTTTGTGAAATGGAGGCCTATCCATATCATACATAGAGGGTCGGGCAATCCACGAGAAGAGAGGGAGGGTCATAGCTATTGATAGAGTCTAAGAGAGGAACAAGTGGGTGGGTGCGAGATCGATGAAGAGAGCCATCGAAATTGTGTGTGTGTGCAAGTCAAAGATATAGGGCGACTGGCCTACCGGAACGTTAGAGGGCACATGTCAAGTTTGTGTGTGGCAGGGAGACATGACTGGAGCGCTCGATGTATCGGTGTGAGTGGGGGGATGGGGGTGGGGTGAGGGGTAGGAAGAGGCCTAACTATAGAGGTAGAACGACTCGTATATGTGTTGAGAAGGAGAGACCCAACTATGTCTTGAGGGAGATAGGTCGACATCCATACATAACTGAAGGACAGGAAATATGATGGGACAGAGAGAGAGAGAGAAAGAGAGGAGAGAGAGAGGGAGGGAGAGGGAGGGAGAGGGGTAGAGTGCTGGATGGGTGATGGACTTGCTTGTCGAAGATGGTGGGAGAGGCCTACTAGACAAACTGAGGGTGCTGCAATGTTATCAATAAGAGTGGGGATGTGTTTCTGTGTGTGCCTGTGCATGATAGATCTGTCGGGACGCATCCATGGATGATGAAGGGGAACCATGTGTTTGGTAAGCAAACCTAACTAGATCGGTACGTCAATTGTTGTTTGCCGGAGGAAGGGAGAGACACAACTAATGAGGTAGATCGATTGACGTGTGGGTAAAAACGAGTTATAAGGACCTAGCTAGCTATATGTATAGCGAGAGATCGGTCGGTGTACGTCCATTTGTTAGAGGCAAATAAGGCCCAGCGAGATGGATAGACAGAGAGAATGGAGCTAGGAGGTGGTGCGAGAGGCCCAACTACTAGCTAGATAGGGGGAGGAGTGTGCGGTTGTGAGATCGATGAAAAGAGGGGTGAGAGTTTACACGTGTGTCTGACCGTATGAGAGACACGAGGCAAGGACACATAAAGGAGGAGATTGAAGGTGTGTGTGTGTATGTTGTAGGCAGGCATTGCTGGAGAGGTTTATCGATCAGTGTGTGTCGGAAAGGAGTTGTGGAGACTCTGGGAGAATGACCTAAAGAAAAAAATGAATGTGCCCGGTGGATAGAATACCGAGGGAGGGGGAGAGCGAGGAGGGCGTGTGCATGCACGAGAGAAAGTTAGTGGTAGCTACAAAGGTTAGAGGATTGTGTGGGTGTAAGAGACTAACAAAGATCATAATTTGATATGAAAGCGGATTCATATATTTGAATAGGAGATCATAGTGTTTTAAACATTGCATGCATGAATATAGCGGTGATACACGTGCTGTGCACATGTTATACCATAATGTGATAATGCATGGCGTTTGCAACTCACAGCTAAATGCCGAACAATCTAAACCATACTATACATCAAACAATCTCACATTTTATTTGAATTTGTGATAATGTGTGGCGTTTGCAGCTTACAACTAAATATCGAACAATCTAAACAATACTATATATCGAACATTCTCACATTTATTTGAATTTGTGGTAATGTGTGGTGTTTGCAACTCACATCTAAATACTTGTAGGCGTAGGGGGCGGGGCACCATACATAATGTGATAAACACATTATACATATGAGACATGGTTTAGATTATGAAGATCTAGCTAGAGCTAGAAATGTAATGTGATTTGTAATCAAAATAAAGTGGATTCAAAAAATCTAGTTCGAGTTCATATAGTACACATAGTTCATATGTAACTCGAGACTAATCATGTGGTGTGCTGTGAAGATAATACACAAACGATGGTTTAACTTGACAATAATGATGATTGTAGATCTTATTAAAACAGAGAAACGAATTCAAATGCTTTGACTTCACAACAATCATTACTGTAGATCTTATTCAAATAGAGAAACGAATTCAAATTTGGTTCATATTGAAGCGGTAGTATATACATTTGGAATGCACTAAGACGTTCATTTGAGTAGTAGGTTGCATGCATTGTACACGTAGCGAAATATTTTAATTGAACATAACATGAATTCAAAGTTTTGAATGACATTTCTAGTGCGCATTGATTTGGTACAGTACACGTTAGGCTTGTCCGGAAATTTCAACCCGCGCCTTGTTAGCCCGAAATATTTAAGATATATCTTTGTCTCGTTGTGCTCCGACAACTCCCTCCATCTCAACCCGCGCCTTGCTATTCTGACATTACAACGCGCGCGAAAACTCCCACCTCCTGTGAAATCCTGACACGCGAAATGCCCGTGAAAGAACCGCCTCAAATAGGTGGGGGTACTTTGGTAACTTACCCCACATTTCGAACAAGCGCGTTTGTCGGGTTGTTGGTGCGACATATGCCAACGGGTGGCTTATCTTAGTGGGAGCCAGTAAGACGTCTTCGGTGCCTGGAAGCGGGATGAGGCAAAGACATGCACGCCGGCGAATCTTACCCAGCTTCGGGGCTCTCCGTGGAGATAACACCCCTACTGCTGCTCTGCGGGGTCTCCGCATGATCACTCGATGAACAAGTAACTACAAGGTGCTCCTCGAGCTGTTTGGCGAGAGGAAGAAGAAGGGCAAGGCTAGCTCTACTCTTCTCTCTATGTGTGTTGGAACCTAGATGAGATCAACCCTTTGCATGGGTGCCCCGGGGGGTTTATATAGGCCTACCCCCCGGGGGTACAATGGTAATCCGGCTGGGCGCGGGTCCCAGCCATGAGTGTCTACGCTCGCCGGCTTCTGCGCCGGCTGCTGGTGGGCCCCGCCGGCTGCCGGCCTCTTGGTCGATAGGCAGGCCCTACTGCCTAGGGCCCTGTCGGCGGCTGATTACTGTTGCCTCAATCCTGATGATGAGGGCTTTATCGAGGTAAGCGTGGCTACAGCGCCGCCGCCTGGCGGGCGATCGCTGTAGCCTCACGTCGTCTTGTCTCCTTAATGGAGCGCCTCCTTCGAGGGAGGGGGCAAGCCGGCTTGGGGAAGCCGGCCATGTCTTGGGCCGACTGGAGGGGGCCTGGCCGCCTTCGGGTGTCTCTCTACCCAAGGGGGCCCACCGCCCGTGGACCGCGCTGACAACCCGCCGTGGATGGCGTCATAGTTATCATGGCAACAGTGCCGCGACGGACGGGTCAGGGCTACCCCGTACGGCGCACCGTGCTAGGCGTGCTCCGGTTTTCGGGGGTGGCAGGCTTTGTTGTAGCCACGCCCCGTCCCATCGCCACTATGTGGGTGCGGACATCGAGGGTACGATCTTGACCGTGTTGTGGGAGCCGGCTCCTTGGAGTCGGCCTTCTCGTGGCCGGCTTCTTGGAGCCGGCCCTCCCGTGGCCTTCTTCATGATGGTTAAGGCCAGGCCGCCTTCCGATAGCCGGCCTGAGAGGCAGCCGACAGGGGGAAGACGGCCCCACGTCTTGGTTTCTTGGAGGCCGGATCGGCTCGTGATTTTTTCTGAAGTGCCAAGGGGAGCCGACTAGGCTACCCGTGGTCATTTACCCCGACAGTAGTCCCCGAAGCTGGTCGCGCTTCGAGGTCGGCAAGGGGGACGAGAAGCTCGGTCAGCTTCCTATCTTGAGGAGTCGGCAGCTGGGAGCCGGCCTTGCTTATGCGCGCCGCCTTGTGTGGGCGTCGTGGCCTCGTCAACGAGAATGTGGGCCAACTTGTGTGCTGACCGCGCGCCTCCCCGCGTGTCACGTGGCAGAAAAAGGCCTGCCATGGCACGTGCGCGACGGGACGTCGCCGCAGGCCCGGGCCTGCCACTCCTGGCCTCGGCCCAGGCGCGGATCTTCTGCGGCCCAAGGTGGGCTGTTTGCCTTCCCGCGGCGGTTTCGCCACGCCGTCAAGGCGCAGTTATAGCGGGACGTGGGGGAGTGGGCGCAGTTAATCCCACATCCCCCACACCACGCCTCCTCGGCTCCGCCGCGAGGGTCTATAAGTAGGGGGAGGAGAGGGAGCGGCAAAGGCTCGCACGCTCTCCCTCGCTCCAACCCTTCTCGTCTTCCATCCTTGCTTTCTCCACCGCCGCAGAGCCTCATCGCCGCGCCGTTCCGCCGTCGGGCCTCCCGATTCGCGGTTGCTCCACTGCAGCGGGGTCGCACGCGCCTCCGCCGCCACCGCATCTTGCTCCTCACCGCACCGCTCCAATGGCGCTGTCGAGCTCGTGGGACGGCTCCAACGTCCTCGACGAGCACATCGAGTTCCTCCGCCGGACGCGGCGTCTGCCCGGCGAGAACTACGTGCAGGTCCGACGCGCGCCAGAGAGGGAGATCTCGCCGGCACCAGAGGAGGGCGAGCGGGTGGTCTTCCGCTCGCACTGCATACGCGGCTTCGGCCTCCCGGCGAGCGGATTCCTTCAGTCCTTCCTCGAATTCTACCACCTTCAGCCGCATCATCTCACCCCCAACGCCGTGATGCTGCTGTCGGCCTTCGTCACCCTCAGTGAGGGTTTTCTTGGCGTTCTCCCCACCCTGGAGCTCTGGGGAGAGTTCTTCCAAAGCAAGCTCGGCACCGTCGTTGCGGGCGTGCCCGCCCCATGCGGAGCTTTCTTCGCCATGAGGCGGACAGGCGAGAACAATCCGTTCCCGTCCATCCCGCTGATCCAGTCGGTGAAGCTCTGGCAGAAATCCTACTTCTATGTGAGGAACGTCGCCCCGCAAGGCGACTTTGTCAACCTGCCGGCTTACGTAGCCGGCCCGCCGGTTGCGAGGCCACTGTCGGATTCACGGGTTCCTGCAGACCCTTAAGGTTCGAACTCCGGGGTGCACGCGGAGATCGTGCCCTCTACCTCTCCGTCTCGAAAGGATCTAACTACTGCAAGAACAACACAAGAGACACAGGGTTTATACTGGTTCGGGCCACCATTGTGGTGTAATACCCTACTCCAGTGTGGTGGGTGGATTGCCTCTTGGGCTGATGAGGAAGAACAGTACAAGGAAGAACAGCCTCGTGAGGGCCTGTTCTTGGCTAGGGGATGAACTGCTAGGGGAGTTCGATCGCCCTTCTCTCTCTCTAGACACCGGATCAGATGCCTCTACCTTGGGAGTGGCTAGTCCTATTTATAGGCAAAGGCCCTGGGCCTCTTCCCAAATATTGAGCGGGAAGGGCGCCAACAATTGGCCAATTTGAAGGGGAACATCTGGTACACTTATCCTGACTAAAGTTGGTCTTCGCCTGCCAAAGGCCCTGTGGTGACGCCGTCCTGGGCTCCATGGTGACCTCCTCCCCACCGTTGGACTGGTCTTGGTCTCGTTGCACCGAAATGGATGCCTTTGCTTGATCCTCTCGCCTGCGCTTGCCCCCTTTGCACCAAAGAGGAAAGGGAGACGCTGCGCGGGCTGGCGCCCGCCTGGCACCCTTGGTCGTCATGGCTTGCGTCATGAGCACCTCGTGAGGTACCCGCCTTGATCTCTCCGCCTCCTCGCGAGCCAGCCTAAGGAGGCCGTGCTTGAGGAAGCGCCGTGTCGTCCGCCTCGCGAGGCTTGGCCCCTCGCGAGGGTCTTGAGCCTTGTGCTGATGAAGATGGGCCACGCTGGGCCCCCATTTGAGCCACGCCGCAGGCCGCAGGCAGGCAAGTCTGGGGACCCCCTTTCCCAGAACGCCGACAGTAGCCCCCGGGCCCAAGGCGCGCACGGACTTGGCCGTGCCGAGAGGCGAAAGGGCAAGGGCGAAGCGCCGCGGGCCCTAACAGCCTGCGGCCTTGGGCGCCGTGTGGCGGTTTGACAGGACGTGGGCGTCTCCGCTTCCCCACGACGCCTCGTAGATCGCGCGGATTGGACAAGTCCCTGCATGCAAATCGTGTCATGATTACCTGTGATTGTGGTGGCCAACGGTTGGCCTCCGCCGGCTATAAGTACGGCACCGCGCGTGCCCTTCCAGTCCATCTCCCCTTGCTTCCTCCTCCGCCTCAGTTCTTGCTTCGTCTTGGTGTGATGGCTCCGATTCGCCGGTTCTCTGCAGCGGAGAAGGGAAAGGCTCCTCAAGAGGGACCAGACCCGCTCCCGCCGAAGAAACGGCCTGCCTTGCGCGGCCGAGATGAGGAGAACCGCCTGGTGGTGCTGAGGCCTTGGTACGAGCAGCCTCCGCCGGGATTCCCGCTTCCCTTGTATGCCCATGCCGAGGGCCTTGGAGGAGGAGATGCCGATCCCCTCGGCTAGCACCGTCGGCGGCGCCGGAGGGTCACGAAGGTGTGGGTCGTTCCTCGTGGAGTCCACGCCGAGGGCTCCTCCCGCGAGCTTGTGCTCCACGCCGCCATGCCCCTGCGGACTTGGATTCGCTTTCCTCCCTTCTTCGCCTCCGTCTTCCCGCGGGGAAGACTCCTGGAGCTATGGCTGCAGCACGCCGACTGCAGCACTCCCGCGACCGAGGCAGAGGTCGCAATCACTGCCCCGGGCGAGGTCTTCATGACGCGCGGCTGGGGCGCAATCGCTCGGTGCTGCAGAACGAGGGGCGCCCTCACGATCCACCTGGAGTACGATGGCGCTTCAGTGATGTTCTTCAAGGTCTTCGACGTGAACGGTCGCCGGCTGGAGTGCTGCCCCGGGGGAGGCGGCCAGGACCTCGCTGCGGCGACGGCTGGGCCTGCCAACCGCCCCCTGGACAGCCCCATAAGTGACGGGAGCACCGGAGGATCCAGCGATCCCAGTGAGGTCTTCGCGACGCTGGAGACGAGCGACGACAGCTACGAGCCCGCGAGCCAACGCCGCTCCCGGAGCAGGGCAGGCTCGCTTGGTCGCCGCCGGTCCTGATCTGTATGGGGTTAGCGCCGGTGCCTGACGGCCCACTGTTGATGATGGCATCTTTTGCAAGGGCGCGTGTAGTTAGCACCCTTTAGGATCCGTTCCCTGCGAGGAATCACATTGTGCCCCATAGGGGCTTGTAAGGCAGCTGCGATCCTTGTTGTTAATATGTAACCCTTGCTATGGATCTGTGTGAATTGCAAATTCCGTCATAGTTCGGTCCTCCCTTTCGCACCTCGCGAGGGCTTGGTGCTCTGCGTCGACAGGTCCCAGTCCCAAGGCGGCGTCAGCTGTCGCTGGTATGCCAGGTCGCGGTGCCGTGGTCAAGGCCAGGAGGTGAGCGACCCGGGGTCCGGTAAGAGCCCCTGAGTCGCGATGCTCAGGAGGTCCCCTTTGGCGCCCAAGCAGCCGTCGCTTGGTGAGAAAGAGAAGCAACATCGCTAGTACGGAGTCGCTTTAGGTGCGGGGGTAGTGCCACGGTAGCCAACGCTTTGGATGGTGAGTTATCTTGAGAATCGGAGATTGCCCTCAGCGTGTCGTCGGGTCCGGGGGGTAATTCGAAAGGAGTTGCTTGACGAGGTCCTCGCGTGCCCCTTCTCCCTTGCCTCTGCTCCCCTTTCTGCTCTACGTCCTCGGGTCCCGGCCCTCGAGCTGGTCTCAGCCGTCCCTGGTATGCCAGGTCGCGATGCCGTGGGCAAGGCCAGAGGGTGAGGGCTGGAGAGCCAGTAAGAGCCCTGAGTCGCGATGCTCAGGCGCCCCCCTTTAACATGCAAGCGGTTTGCGCGGGCGAGGGCGAAGGAAACGCCGCGAGGGCCTTGGCTAGCACAACTTCCTCTAAGGATCCTGTAGATTCATCACAAAAAGAGGACGGGGTTGCCATAGCAGCCATTAGTTGATTGTTAGTCGCTCAGGAGCTCGCTGGTTGGAGCGGGTGAGGTGTGTCTGGGCACCCGTGAGCCAGCGCAGGACTCACGAGGCCCTACCTCTAGGCGGGTTGCGCCTGGCGCTAGGCCGTATCTTGAGATGGGTTCCTGCAAAATCTGGTTAGATGCCGGCACTCTACGTCCTCGGGTCCTGGCCCTCGAGCTTGTCTCAGTCGTTGTTGGTATGCCAGGTCGCGATGCCGTGGACAAGGCCAGAGGGTGAGGGCTGGAGAGCCAGTAAGATCCCTGAGTCGCGATGCTCAGGCGCCCCCCCTTTAACGTGCAAGTGGTCGACATGAAGAAGAAAAGGCGCCGTGGACGGCATCAAGTAATCAAGCATGATGCATAATTGGAGATAAACGCGGAAAGGATACATGCCGCTGGGCCTAGCCCGAGTGTCCTGGGGATGATGCAGCCCGAGGGGCGCCCCCAGCAAAGCAAGCTAGCGACTGAAAAGATAAAAAGGGATACATGCCACAGGGACGGACCCACACGGCCTGGGAATGACGCAACCCTGGGAGGGCGCTCCCAGCTGGGAATGAAACTTGAAAGATGTCACCTGAAGATGTCGTCGGTGCAGTGGCGTTGGTGCAGCAGACTCGGTGGGCTGCAGAAGCCGATCCTCACGAGCCCCCAGGCCCAGGGGCCTCAGGAGGCTCCGGAGGCACTGGTGGCTCCTCGTGAGCAGCCTCCATCTCTGCCAGGGCCGTGGAACGCCTGTCTTCTTGCGCCTACAAGATGCTCCTCATGATGCGCTGGTACGCCGCAGCCACGCTCGGCAGGCCATAAGGCATGCGAACATAGCTGTGGGCTGGTCCTCCGCAGCGCCCCACTTGTGAGGGCCAGAGGCGCTCCGCTGTGGTGATCTGATTGAGTCCTGGTACGTCAACGCAGACGCGCAGCCCACCATCCTCGCCTGGATGGGGAGCCACAGCAGGCGGGCGACGGCAACCTCTCATGATCCTTGACTCCTGTAGTTCTTGAATGGCCTTGCTAACAAACTCCTGCTGGTCTGACCTTCCTTCCCTGGCTTCCTTTCGAGGGAAACATGCTTCGAAACACGCCTCCACATGGTGCCCCAGTGCCTCCCTCGTGACCTTGGCGAGGTCGGTGGCCCTCCAGGTGAGAGCCCCCGAGCCCTGCCTGAGGGGGGCGCCGGGCGCGATTTCCTATGCGATTGAAGGAGGATCCCCCTGGGCATACGCGGGCCTTGAAGGGCCTGCCTCCTGAGGGGCTGAGCATGACGTTGTCTTCTTCTTCTTGGGGGTGGTCTCAGGAAACCTCCTGCTTCCGCGATCTGGGTCTTCTAGCGACGCGGCCTGAAAGGCTCGCTCCAGGGTACACACTGCATCCTTCTCTTGATAGGGCACCGTGATGATGCCGCCGCTTCCTGGCATCTTGAGGACGTTGTAGCCGTGGTGAGTCACGGCCATGAACTTGGCCAGCACCGGGTACCCGAGGATGGCATTGTACGGCAGGTGGATGTGGGCGACGTCAAAGTCGATGAGCTCGGTCTGGTAGTTGTTGCGGGTGCCGAAGGTTACTGGGAGGCGGACCTGCCCGATCGGGACTGTGGAACCATCGGTGACTCCGGAGAAGGGCTTGGTTGGCTGAAGCTGGTCATAGGGCACTTGGAGGCTGTTGAATGTTTCCACGGACAAGACATTGAGCCCTGCCCCTCCGTCGATGAGGGTCCTGGTGACTAGAACGTTGCTGATGACTGGGTAACAAAGCATTGGGAGGAGTCCGGCTATGGCCGCGCACTTGAGTTGGTCTGCTGAGCTGAACGTGATGACGCAGGCCGACCACTTGAGGGGACGCGTTGCCTCGAGCTTGGGGAGAACTGCGTTCACTTCGCGAGCAAACTGCTTGAAGATACGTTGAGAGGCTGGGGCTTGAGCCCGCCCAGGATGCAGGCGATTGCGCGAGGCTCTTGGAAGCCCCCAGCCCCCTCGTCTTGGTGGCGGTCTTCATTCCTTCTTGGCTGAGGCGGCAACGGCGGCAGGCCTGGGTTGCTGTGAGGGCGATCCTCACGATGCTGGTCCCTCCAGTCCCCCTCGCGAGGCGGGTCACGCCAGCGGTCCTCGTGAGGTTGGCCACGCCAGCCTTGACGTGGGCCACGATCTTCCCAGCGTCCCGGGTTCCTTCCTCCTCCTCGGCCGTAGCCCCGGTCAGCACGGTCAGGGCGTCGGCCGACTCTTCCTTCTCGCACGGCGCGGAGTTCTTGGCATTCATTGGTGGTGTGGGTGTGGAGGTCGTGGTACACACAGTACCGGCTGCCTCTGGAGGATTCGGGCAGATCCTTGCCCCGCTTGGTGTCCGGCTCTGCCGCGAGCACGGCGGCCCCCTTGCGCTTCACGTCCTTGGCCTTGGGCTTCTTCTCTTCTGGGTCTGCGGCAGGCAGCTCGAGGAGGAAGAGGCGTCCCTCCTCAGCTCTGGCGCACTTGGTCGCCAGGTTGAACAGCTCCAGGGAGGTGCAGAGGTCTTCATGCATCGCCAACTCCTCCTTCATCTTGACATCGCGCACGCCATCGGAGAAGGCCGAAATGATGGCTTCCTCGGACACCCTGGGGATCTTGAGGCGCGCACTGTTGAAGCGCTGGATGTACTTTTGCAGGGTCTCCCCAGGTTGCTGCTTGATGCGGCGCATGTCGCTCACGGCGGGAGGACGGTCGCGGGTACCTTGAAAGTTGGCGATGAAGCGAGTGCGCATCTGGTCCCAGGGGGAGATCGTGCCTGGGGCCAGGTTCAGGAGCCAAGTGCGAGCACCTTCCTTTAGCGCCACGGGGAACCAGTTCGCCATGACCTTTTCGTCCCCGCTGGCAGCTTCGATTCCCAGCTCGTAAAGCTGGAGGAACTCTGTGGGATCAGTCGTGCCATCGTAGCGAGGAGGCCGGTCCGGCTTGAACTTGCCGGGCCACGCGACGCTACGCAGCTCAGGGGTGTAGGCGCGGCAGCCAGCGGTGACCGCGGGAGGTTTTGGTTGGGGGAGAGCTTGGCCTTGTGGGTCCCCTTGCGTTGCAGCTGGGAGCAGCGCGGGGTCTTGACGTGCCGGAGCTGGATCGGGGTCTCGGCGAGCCGGGGCTGGGAGCGCCCGGACGGCCTCTTGCGGTCGCGGGACTTCTTGGCAGCTCCGTTCTTGCTGGGCCGGCACATGACGGAGCGGGTTACGCCCAGGAGCTGCGCGCCTTGGGGCCATGGCATCTTCTTGGAAAGGAGGCGGCTGGAATGCCCCCGGGGCTTCATTGCCCACGCGGGGCAGAGTGCGGCGCAGCGGTGCGGAAGGCGCGGGAGAGCCCCCTGCGGTGCGGACGAGCTCGGCGACGCGGTCGAGCCACTCCTCATAGACGTCGTCGACGGGGCGGTAGCGCAGGAGCTCGTTCGCCGCGATGAGCGCAGCTCGAGCCTCCAAGGGCGCGCGAAGCGCGTGCGACGAAGAACCGGCCGGGGTGAGCGACGGAGTGGCGGTGCGGCCATCTCGCCGCACAGACGGGTGCTGAGAGGATGCTTGCTGCTCGTTCCCCGCCGGGCCGGTGGTGGCGTTGACGGCGGGCGACGGGGAACGACGAGGACGCCCACCGACGGGGGCCGTCTGGACGGCGAGGGAAGCGATGGCGGCCCGGCGCTGGCCCGACGAGCGTTAGACATGGATGCGACGGTCGGAGGAGAGCGGAGCGGTGGAAGACGGACCCCGGCGCACCCCTACCTGGCGCGTCAAATGTCGGATTCACGGGTTCCGGCAGACCCTTAAGGTTCGAACTCTGGGGTGCGCGCGGAGATCGTGCCCTCTACCTCTCCGTCTCGTAAGGATCTAACTACTGCAAGAACAACACAAGAGACACGGGGTTTACACTGGTTCGGGCCACCATTGTGGTGTAATACCCTACTCCAGTGTGGTGGGTGGATTGCCTCTTGGGCTGATGAGGAAGAACAGTACAAGGAAGAACAGCCTCGGGAGGGCCTGTTCTTGGCTAGGGGATGAACTGCTAGGGGAGTTCGATCGCCCTTCTCTCTCTCTCTAGACACCAGATCAGATGCCTCTACCTTGGGAGTGGCTAGTCCTATTTATAGGCAAAGGCCCTGGGCCTCTTCCCAAATATTGAGCGGGAAGGGCGCCAACAATTGGCCAATTTGAAGGGGAACATCTGGTACACTTATCCTGACTAAAGTTGGTCTTCGCCTGCCAAAGGCCCTGTGGTGACGCCGTCCTGGGCTCCATGGTGACCTCCTCCCCACCGTTGGACTGGTATTGGTCTCGTTGCACCGAAATGGATGCCTTTGCTTAATCCTCTCGCCTGCGCTTGCCCCCTTTGCACCAAAGAGGAAAGGGAGACGCTGCGCGGGCTGGCGCCCGCTTGGCACCCTTGGTCGTCATGGCTTAAGTCATGAGCACCTCGTGAGGTACCCGCCTTGATCTCTCCGCCTCCTCACGAGCCAGCCTAAGGAGGTCATGCTTGAGGAAGCGCCATGTCGTCCGCCTCGCGAGGCTTGGCCCCTCGCGAGGGTCTTGAGCCTTGTGCTGATGAAGATGGGCCACGCTGGGCCCCCATTCGAGCCACGCCGCAGGCCGCAGTCAGGCAAGTCTGGGGACCCCCGTTCCCAGAATGCCGACAGCCATCCTCATGGAGCTACCGGGCCAGGACGCTGTCCCAGGCCGGGAACGCCGCCATCGCCCGACTCCGGGTGATGGTCCAGTCGGAGGGCCTAGTCGGAGCCAACCTGGTGGCCGCCTTCATGGAGCACCGGGTACTTCCGCTCCATGGTCGGCTGCACATGATCTGCCAGATGAGCGACCGCTTCGACCCGTGCCGGCTGAGCACCAGGGAGATGCCTCATGCCGAGGTGTCCTACCTGGTGAATTACATTGCCAACTGCAAGCTCGCCGAGGATTGGCGATTCGGCAAGGAGCCGTACTCTCGCGCCAACCCTCCGCCTGCCGTAAGTATTTCTTCTTTCCTTCCTTTGGTGTTGCCGGCTTCGATACGACCGGCCTCTGATCAGCCAGCTTGTTTTCTGCAGAATCCCCTACTTCCGCCGGCGGCGGGGGCCGCGGGGGCAGAGCGCCAGTTCCTCTCCGACCGCACGGTGGATGATGTCGACGATCCGGATCTTGGGACGGCCGCCATGGAAGATGCCACCACGGGGGAAGGCGGCGAGGTAGGCGGCGCGGGGCTCGGAGCCAGCCTCGAGGGCTGGGCGGACGACGATGAGGTCGAAGCTGTCCCGCACCGCCAGCCGGCGCCGGCTCTTCAAGGCGCGGGCCCTTCTGCTGCGCCGGCCGCCCGTGGCGCCGCACCGAAGCGCCGGGCCGTGTGGACCTACTTCGGCAGCCGGCCGAAGAAGCCCAGGGGCACCGCCACGACAACCAAGCGGGATGAGGCGGCCGCGAAGGCGGCCCGCTTTCAGAAGGTCGTGAAGCGGCCGCAGGCGGTTTCGGCGTAAGTGTTAATCGTCTTGTATTCTTGTCGTGTTCTTTGATTGGAGTTTTTCTAAATTCTTTCTTGGTTGACCGGCCAGGGCGCCGCTTTCCCTCGAACGGGGTCCTGCCGGCTCTGTGATAGAATCAGCCGGAGGGTCCTCGAGCTCTCGCCGCGTGGACCCCCGCGCCGACCTCATGGAGGCTACGGAGCAGAACGCGCAGGAGGCGCGGGAGGAGCAGGAAATGTCGGAGTGAAGGGCCGCCCAGGCGGTGAAGGAGCAGGCCGACGTGGCGGCCAAGGCCCAGGCGGAGGCGACGGCCGCGGAGAGGGAGGCGGAGGCCTCGCGCAACCAGCCTCCACAGCTCATCATTCCTCTCTGCAGCGTGGCTCCCGGCGTCCCCGTGCCTCCGCCGGAGGAAGCCAACCGCGGCCGGTCGGGGCAGAGCGGAGGGAGGACGATGTGATTGTCTTGGAGGAGGTGCCGCGGACGACGCCGACTGGGGCGGGCCAGAGCGGTCAGCCGTCCGCGGCGCCGGTGCAGCCGGCTGGGAGCGAGCCGGCAGCAGGAGCCGGCCTGGTGGTGCAGCCGTCATCACGCCGGCGCGCGGGGGAAGCTGCCCCCGTGCCGGAGCCGGACAAAGCTGCGAGCGCCAACCGGACGACGGAGGCCCTGGAGGCGGCCATCTCCAGCACGTCCGAGTGGGCGCCCAGCGGGGGGACGGCCGAGCTGAACGCGGCGGCCTAGGAGGTCCGGAGCCGGCTTCAGGCTCACGCTACCGCGCTATAGCGATATACCCGAGATTTCCTTGCGACGCGGGCCGTCGTCCGGGTGAGTCTTCTGGCCTTGGTTGTTTTACTTTCTTTCGATTTCTTCTGTGGGGGCGCGTCAGCGCACCCACTGGGTGTAGTCCCTGAGTTGCGAGTCGGCTGCTGAGCAGGCGGCTGGGAACTTACTAGGTCCTGACAGTCGTCTTATTCCTGTGTCCTGTCTGATCTTCCAGGAGTACCATAACCAGAGCACAGCCGCCTTCGACTCCCAGGCTCAGGAGCTGCGCCAGAAGAGCGAGGATCTGTCCGACAGCCGGAGTACGTGCTTTGTTTTGTTTATATCCTGTGGGGGCGCGTCAACGCACCCACTGGGTGTAGTCCCCGAGATCCGGGCCGACTGCTGAGCAGTCGGGTTGGATCTTCCCCAATGACTTCTTCCTTATTGTTTCTTCCTTTGTCTTCATGCTTGCAGGGGCCAATGCCGACTTGAGGGAGCAGCTCGGCGGGGCCCAGACCGCCCTTCACGCCAAGGAGGCCGAGCTCAACGCCTTAGTCCAGGAGCGCGACCGCCTGGACAAGAAGTTTGCCGACCAGGAGGAGAGCCACAAGGCGGCCCTGACGGAGGCGCAAGATAGCGAGGCCGCCCTCAAAGCTGAGTTCGAGACCGAAGTGGCGGGCTGGGCTGAGGCGAAACAAGCGCTGAGCAAGGGTTACAGCCAGATCGAGGATCTGATCGACGGTAAGCCGCCTCCCTCACTCCTTGCTCGCCCTCTTGCCCTCTGATTCGTCTTCTGATTTGTGCTGCTTTTGTTCTCTACGCAGACTACTTCCCCCGCCACTCCGTCATCGCCACCCAAGCCATCGAGGCCCACCGCGAGGCACGCCGGCAGGCGGGGGTTGAGATCGCGCCGGACGTGAGCCGGACACTTGAGGAGCAGCTCTTGGCGATCCAAGCCTGGCTGCAGCCGGCACACCGCATGCTCCGCCGCCTCCAGCGTGCTGGGGCGCAGGTGCTGGCCGCCCTCTGGCCAGGCGAAGCGATTCCCCGCACCCCGAGCCGGACTACCGACTGGCTGGAGGTGGCAGTTGGCCGCTTTGAGGCCTAGAAGGCCTCCGCTGCTCGATCCGGCGCCAGGCAGGCGCTGGAGTTCGTCCGGGCCTGGTACCCTGGGCTGAGCTTGGAACAGCTGAGGACTTGGCGGGAGGAGGCTGACGAAGAGCTGGTGGGGGTGCGGCCGGCTATCATCCAGCATGCTTCGGCTCTTGCCGAGTTTACCGACACCAGTGTCTTCGCTCCTGAGGTGGATGCCAACGGCGTCGCCCAGCCGGAGGAGTGGTTCGGGCTGAACCCGGCGGAGGGTGAAGATTCGGCGGAGGAGATCGCCTCCAGCGATGAAGGTGAAGACGAAGAAGGAGAGGAGGGCGAAGACGTCGAGCCGGTCGGTGAAGCAACCAGCCAGCCTCAGCATGACCGTGCCTCCAGCAACGAGGCGCATGCTAGCGCGCCCTCTACGGGAGGCAGTGATCATGCCGAGGTTCACCAGCCGGCCACTCCTCCAGCCGGCGCTACTGTCTCCACCGACCTGCCCGACTTGCCAGTCGTTCCCTTGGCTTGATCTGCCGTCCTCGCTTTTCCTGCTCGTTACTCTTTGAACAATTCTTATTAAGCTTGCGCAGTTCCACCCACTGGGGGTGTATTCAAACTATGTTGAATGTTGGCCTTTTCAAGGCCTTTTGTGTAAATATAATCATGCATGTGTTTGGCTTCCATTCTCGTATGCCTTTTATCCTTAGGCTATTTCCTTTGCCGCCTTCCCCTGATAGCTGCCTTCCCAGCCGGTAGCTGCTCTGCAACCTATGGCTAAGGAAGGACTCGGCTATCTTTTTGGGGAAAGCAAGTACTCGAGCTTTCTTAGATTGTAGCGAAGTGAATGGAAGCCGGCCGGCCGGCTACTCTTGTAGTCGGTCGGCAGTAGGAAAAAGCCGGCTTTTGTTATATTAGTCCATTAGTCCCTAGCCGTTTTTCGTGTGGGCGTCCTTTCCTGCCTTTGGCTCTTGCCAGCCGGACAGCCGATTCTTCGGACTGCGAATTTTGGCAAGAGCAGGCTTTGGAGCCGGCACACTACTTGTCTGACCGCGGGTAGGACTTCTAACATAACTCAAGGCGGCCAGTCCCCGGGCCGACTAGTCGAACCCGGTGCCGGACGAGAGAAGTGAATGTAATGACATAATCATAAGCATGACACTCTTCATTCATAGATGAAAGATGGCAGTCCCCGAGTTCTCTTCGGGGGGCCTATTTTCTCGTACTTAGTACAAAAGTTAGCGTGATACATACTGCATTTCACTTGTAAAATCTTTGGAGGAGGTTGGCGTTCCATGGTCGTTCCGACTCCTTGTCGGAGTCGTCTCTCTTTCGTGCCTTCGGCTTCTGTGCGTCGATCAGGTAGAAGGAGTAGTTTCCTAGCGCTCTGCTGATGACGAAGGGGCCTTCCCAAGGGGCCGAGAGCTTGTGCTGGCCGGCTGTTCGCTGGATCAGCCGGAGCACAAGGTCGCCCTCTTGGAAGGATCTTGGCTTGACCTTCCGGCTGTGGTAGCGACGCAGACCCTGCTGGTAGATGGCGGACCGGCTGTGGGCTACCAGCCGGCTTTCTTCCAGCAGGTCGACGCCGTCTTCTCGTGCTTCCTTGGCCTCCGCCTCTGTGTACATGGTCACCCGAGGCGAGTCGAACTCGATGTCGGTTGGGATGACCGCCTCGGCACCATATACGAGGAAGAAAGGAGTGAAGCCGGTTGACCTGTTTGGGGTAGTGCGCAGACTCCAGAGGACGGCCGGCAGCTCATCGAGCCAGCAGCCGGCCGAACGCTCCAGTGGCACGACCAATCGGGGCTTGATGCCGGAAAGGATGAGGCCGTTGGCTCGCTCGACTTGGCCGTTTGACTGCGGGTGGGCAACGGACGCTAAGTCCAGTCGGATGCCCTGCGTCGCGCAGAAACATGCCAATGCCCCCATGGCAAAATTGGTGCCGTTGTCGGTGATGATGTTGTGCGGCATGCATGCCGTACCGAGTTGTTATATCTATGATGAATGTCATGGCATTCGGCCCATTCAGCTTCTTGATCGGCTTTGCTTCGATCCACTTGGTGAACTTGTCCACGGTGACAAGCAGATGTGTCATGCCGCCGCACGCTGTCTTGAATGGGCCCACCATGTCCAAACCCCAAATCGCAAAGGGCCAAGTGAGGAGAATGGTCTTGAGTGCCGAAGCCGGCAGGTGTTGCTTGGAGCTGAAGACTTGGCCCCCTTTGCAGTGTTTGACTAATTCCTTGGCGTCATCCAAAGCAGTCGGCCAAAAGAATCCATGGCGGAAAGCTTTGGCGACTAGTGATCTTGAGGCCGCGTGGTGGCCGCATTCACCTTGGTGGATGTCTCTGAGGATTGCTATGCCCTTCTCTTGCTCAACGCATCACTGGAAGACTCCAGTGACGCTGCGCCTGACGAGCTCTCTGTTGACAATTGTGTATGCTCCAGCTCGGCGTTGGACTTGTCTTGCCTCTGTCTCGTCAGCCGGCAGTTCTTGGTTTGTCAGGAAGTTGAGGATGGGCTGGGCCCATGATGGAGCTGTGACTTCTTATATTGCCAACGCGGCTACTGCAACCAGGGTGGGCAGGCTGGGTTGTGAAATGCTGGAGCCGGCCGCCGCCTGCGGTGCTGGTGCAGTCCCCGGGCCGACTACCGCAGTCCCCGAGCCGGGTTCAGAAGTCCCCGGGTTGGTGCAACTACGGAAGTCCCCGAGCCGCCTACTGAAGTCCCCGCGTCGCCTATCGAAGTCCCCGGGCCGCCTGCTTGGCTCTTCAAGCCGGAGCCGCCTGGATCGGGGCTAGGCGGCACGAAGATGGAATCGGACTCTGGAGAAGGCTTGATAGACGGCTTGAGGAGGCGTTGTAGAGAGACGCCGGTTGGTATTGCCTGCCGAGTGGAGCCTATTCGAGCCAGGGCATCTGCTGGCCCGTTGTCGGCTCGTGGTACGTGGAGGAACTCGCATCCTTCAAAGTACCCGCTGATCTGCTGGACGAGGAAGCGGTAGCTTGCCATGTTTGCGTCCTTGGCGTCCCAATCGCCGGATGACTGCTGGACTATCAAGTTTGATTCGCCGTAACACAGGATCCGGCGTATGCCGAGCTCTTTGGCAAGCCGGAGCCCGTGTACGAGCGCCTCATACTCGGCCACGTTGTTCGAGGCGGCGAAGTGAATTTGCAGCGTGTATCTGAGCTTGTCGCCTTTGGGAGAGGTGAGGATGATGCCGGCTCCCAAGATGGTGAGCATCTTGGACCCGTCGAAGTGCAGGCGCCAGTGAGTGGAGTCGGGAGCCGGCGGCAGGTACTGGGTCTCGGCCCAGTCGACGAGGAAGTCGGCCAAGGCTTGGGACTTGATGGCGGTGCGGGGCTGGTAGAAGATCGTGTAAGGGGCCAGCTCGATGGCCCATTTCGCCATCCGGCCGGATGCATCCCGACTGCCTATGATCTCGGCGAGCGGGGCAGTGCATACGACTGTGATGGGGTGCTCTTGGAAGCAGGGCTTCAGCTTCTTGGCGGCAAAGTACACGCCATAGCACATCTTCTGGTAGTGCGGGTAGTTCTGTTTCGAGGTAGACAACACCTCGCTCAAATAGTACACCGGCCTCTGGACCGGCTAGGCTCGGCCCTCTTCTGGGCGCTGGACTACGATGACGGTGCTGACCACCCGGCTGGTTGCAGCGATGTAAAGGAGCATGGGCTCTTTCTCAGTCGGCGCCGCCAGGACAGGCGGCGTGGTGAACATTTTCTTCAGCTCATGAAAAGCTTGGTCGGCTTGGTCGTTCCACTCGAAGTGAGTGGTCTTCTTCATGAGGCGGTAGAGGGGGAGATCCTTCTCTCCGAGCCGGCTGATGAAGCGGTTCAGGGAAGCCAAGCATCCGGTGAACTTCTGGACGTCTCGCAGCTTGGTGGGAATCGCCATTCTCTCAATGGCCTTGATCTTCACTGGGTTGCATTCGATGCCGCGTTCGGAGACAAGGAAGCCTAGGAGTTGGCCGGCTGGCACTCCGAACACGCATTTCTCAGGGTTGAGCTTGATCCGGAATCGGCGCAGGTTCTCAAATGTTTCCTTGAGGTCATCCAGCAAGGTGCCGCGCTTCTCTGTCTTCACCACAATGTCGTCCACGTAGACGTGGGCATTTCTGCCGAGCTGCTTGAGGAGGCACTTCTGCATGCAACGCTGAAAAGTGGCACCGGCATTTCTCAAGCCGAATATCATAGTCAGGTAGCAGAAGGCTCCGAATGGCGTGATGAAGGCGGTCTTCAGGCGGTCGGCCGGGTCCAACTTTATCTGGTGGTATCCGGAGTAAGCATCCAAGAAACTCAACAGCTCGCATCCGGCTGTGGAGTCTATCACTTGATCTATCCTTGGCAGGGCGAAAGGATCTTTGGGGCAGGCCTTGTTGAGGCTCGTGTAGTCTATACACATGCGCCACTTGTTGTTCTTCTTTAGCACGAGGACCGGGTTGGCGAGCCACTCCGGAAAGAAAACCTCCATGATGAAGCCGGCAGCCAGAAGCCGGGCTATCTCTTCTCCTACAATCCTTCTCTTTTCCTCTGACAGCCAGCGGAGGGGTTGCTTGACTGGTTTTGCACCTTCTCGGACGTGTAGTTTGTGCTCGGCGAAATCCTTCGGAACACCCGGCATGTCGTTGGGGGACCATGCAAAGATGTCCCGATTCTCACGGAGGAAATCAATGAGCTCGCCTTCCTATTTGCTGCTTAGGTTTGCCCCAATGACAGCAAACCTTTCCGGGTGCTCGAGGTCAAGAGGTATCTTCTTCGTCTCCTTGGCCGGCTGGAAGGAACCTTGGGCATCACATTCTTTGGGATCGGGGGACAGGGCCGACTGCTTGCCAGCCATGGCCACGACCCGGTCCAACTTCTTCTTCTCTTCGGCAATCACAAGGGACTCGGCCAGCCGGCTGCTGGCTGCTGCGCATTCAGAGGATTTCTTGTAATCGCCGACTATGGTGATGATGCCCTTGGTGCTCGGCATCTTCATCTTGAGGTAAGCATAGTGGGGAACAACCATGAACTTAGCCAAGGCAGGTCGGCCAAGTAGTGCATGGTAAGAGCTCTCAAGGTCCACCACTTCAAACCAGATGGCCTCCCTGCGGAAATGATCCTTGTCCCCAAAGAGGACATCAATCTTGATCTTGCCAATGGGGGAGCAGGACAGGCCGGGTACGATGCCGTGGAACACTGTCCGGGTAGGCGTGAGCTGCTTCGTCTTGACGTTGAGCTTCTTCAGGGAGTCAAGGTACAGGATGTTGATGCTGCTCCCGCCGTCTATCAGCACGCGGGAGAAACGGGCGGTGTGTCTATCTGTAGCGAGGGTGGCATCCAGAACCAGCGCATAGGAGCCGGGAGATGGCACCACCTCTGGGTGGTCGGCCCGGCTCCAGTTGATGGGTTTTTCTGACCAGTGCATGTGCTCGGAGGGGTTGGCGGCAACCGCGTTGACTTCCTGGTGCTCTCGGCGCCTGCTGCGCCGGTCTTCAGGCTGGCTAGTGAAGATGACATAGGCGGCATGCTCATGGGGGAACTCGTCGTGCACGGCTCCGACCGCTGGCCGAGCGACCGGCTGCTGCGGAGCCCAAGGCGGCGGACCAGCAGGCGGAGGCGGTATGAGCCCTTCGCCTTTGGAGATTTGGGTGAGCCAGTGGCACTTCCGGGTTGTGTGGTTGGACGGCTTCGCGCCGCTGTGGAACTTGCATGGGGCGTCGAGGGTTTGCTCGTAGGAGAAGGCCGGCTGCCAAGCCGGCCTGCCGCCTTTCTGCTTCTTGGGCGTGGGCCGCCCTTCGAGCTGCTCGCCCTCGACCGTGGCCACCTGCAGACTGGTGGAAGGCGACATGGGGCCCTTGCGTTTGTGGTTGTTTTGGTACGGGCGTCGGTCGGAATCCCCAGCCGGCGTCTTGGGCGCCGGGTTGAGTACCTTCCCGGACGCATCTACCTGAAGTTCGGTCTTCATTGAGGAGTCGGCGGTGGCGTACTTGTCTGGTATGACCAGAAGCTCGTCGAGGGTAGTCGGCTCGTCGCAGAGGAGCTTGTGCTTGAGGAGGGTGCCCTCTCGGCACCCGGCTGTGAAGTATTCGATGGCTTGCACCTCGTGCACTCCTTCGCAAGAGTTGCGGAGCTCGGCCCAACGCGTGAGGTAGTCGCGAGTGGACTCGGCGGGGCCTTGCACACACAAGGAGAGCTGTCTGGGCTTGGGAGCCCGCTTGTAGGTGCTGGTGAAGTTGCGGACGAAGGCTTTTGTGAAGTCTAGCCAGCTGTTGACGCTGTATGGCTTGAGGCTGTTGAGCCAGGTCCGCGCCGTGCCTTGGAGCATGAGGGGCACGTACTTCACGGCAACGCGCCTGTTGCCGTTCGCGATGCGTACCGCGGTGGAGTAGTCGATCAACCAATCTTCTGGCTTCATGGAGGCGTTGTACTTGGGCGTGTCTCTTGGGAGCGAGAACACTTTGGGGAAGGGCTCGTCGCAGATGCGGGGGCCGAAACAAGGCGGGCCGACATCATCTTCTTATTCTAGCGCCAGGGATCGCGCTAGGCGGTCAATCTGATGGCGAGCATCATTCTCGCCGACTCCTTCGCGGCGACCTAGTCGGCCGCCGAGAGTCGGATGCGTGACAGGCGGCGGGGTGGGATATCTTTCCCCACGAGGCGGAGGTGGAGGCGGGTTGCCCCACCGCTCCACGGCTCGAGGGTGGCCTTCTGCGTCTCGCTCGATGGAGATCCGGGTTCGGCTTCGGCTGGCAGACGGCTCTTTCTCGTGTCGCGCGCGGGTTTTACCCGCAGTCGGTGTCCGGGACGTCGCGCCGTGCTCTTGGCGCGGTGGAGGGCTTTCCGCACGGGCGTCGGCTTCGTGCCGCTGTGCGGCTGCATCAATCAGCTGCTGGATGTGTCTGGTCATGTAGGGGAGCTCTTCGGCCCCCAGTCCATCCAGCTCGTCTACGACCGCTTGGGCGGCGCGCAGGTTCTCGAGTGGGGTGGCATAGACTGGGCGGTCGACTCCAAACATGTCGGCGATGACAGCGCCGCGCTGTCTGACGACGTTGGCTCGGCTTGGCCCGCCAAGAGGTGGCGTGCTGAAGGCGGCGCGGTCGACTTCGCGCTGGTGGGCCTCGGTGAGGCGTCTCACAGAAGCTAGCTTTCGGTCCTCCGCGAGGAGGGCGAGGTGGCGAGCCTCCAGTGCTTCGGCCTCGGCATCAGCCGGGAGGGGGACGGACAAGTCATGGACCACCGCTCGCGGGGCGTCGTGGGCGTTCTTGCCAGAAGTGCCGTCGTGGCTAATGACCATCACCTCGGCGGTGGCAACGTCACAGCCATCGGCTCGGGGAAGCGGGTCGTCGTAGATCACGACGTTGGTGGGGAAGGCATCGGGCGAGGCCGTGTCGGAGTCGACAGGCATCGGATCGGTGGAGCCAACGGACTCCTGGTCCACAGCAGGCCACTGGAGAAGTGGAGCTCGCCGAGGAGGTCGACGAGGCGGTGGGTGCCCGCGTCGGAGGCAGGCTCGTCGGAGATGAGGGCCTCGCCAAGCGGATCAGCGAGGTTGCTCGCTGCGCAGGCGTTGGTGACGCCTTGCAGCACGTCATGGCAAGGGCCATCGGGCGTGCCGGGATGGCTACGCTCGTTGGGGAGGAAGAGGGTTCCCGTCCAGAACAGGTCTCCGGACGACGGTGCACCTGGCCCCACGGTGGGCTCCAAATGTCGGGTGGTTGGTGCGACATATGCCAATGGGTGGCTTATCTTAGTGGGAGCCAGTAAGACGTCGCCGGTGCCTGGAAGCGGGATGAGGCGAAGACATGCACGCCGGCGGATCTTACCCAGCTTCGGGGCTCTCCGTGGAGATAACACCCCTACTGCTGCTCTGCGGGGTCTCCGCATGATCACTCGATGAACAAGTAACTACAAGGTGCTCCTCGAGCTGTTTGGTGAGAGGAAGAAGAAGGGCAAGGCTAGCTCTACTCTTCTCTCTATGTGTGTTGGAACCTAGATGAGATCAACCCTTTGCATGGGTGCCCCGGGGGGTTTATATAGGCCTACCCCCCGGGGGTACAATAGTAATCCGGCTGGGCGCGGGTCCCAGCCGTCAGTGTCTACGCTCGCCGGCTTCTGCGCCGGCTGCTGGGGCCCGCCGGCTGCCGGCCTCTTGGTCGACAGGCAGGCCCTACTACCCAAGGCCCTGTCGGCGGCTGATTACTGTTGCCTCAATCCTGACGATGAGGGCTTTATCGAGGTAAGCGTGGCTACAGCGCCGACGCCTGGCGGGCGATCGCTGTAGCCTCACGTCGTCTTGTCTCCTAAATGGAGCGCCTCCTTCGAGGGAGGGGGCAAGCCGGCTTGGGGAAGCCGGCCATGTCTTGGGCCGACTGGAGGGGGCCTGGCCGCCTTCGGGTGTCTCTCTGCCCAAGGGGGCCCACCGCCCGTGGACCGCGCTGACAGCCCGCCGTGGATGGCGTCATAGTTATCATGGCAACAGTGTCGCGCCGGACGGGTCAGGGCTACCCCGTACGGCGCACTGTGCCAGGCGTGCTCCGGATTTCGGGGGTGGCAGGCTTTACTATAGCCACGCCCCGTCGCATCGCCGCTATGTGGGTGCGGACATTGGGGGTATGATCTTGACCGCGTTGTGGGAGCCGGCTCCTTGGAGTCGGCCTTCTCATGGCCGGCTTCTTGGAGCCGGCCCTCCCGCGGCCTTCTTCATGATGGTTAAGGCCGGGCCGCCTTCCGATAGCCGGCCTGAGAGGCAGCCGGCAGGGAGAAGGCGGCCCCACGTCTTGGTTTCTTGGAGGCCGGATCGGCTCGTGATTTTTTTTGAAGTGCCAAGGGGAGCCGGCTAGGCTACCCGTGGTCATTTACCCCGACAGCGTCTGTAAGCCATGGTTCCCCACTGCCATCCCATCCGCCCACCCATTCGTACACCGAGGCCGCGAAAACCCGCGACGAAACCCCACACCCTGCTCCGTCTGCCACCCAGCCGGAGCCTGTTCCCCGATGACGCCGTCCATAGAAACACCTCGACTTCCCTCATCCACCGTACTGGATGAGGATCCATCGTCGATCTCATTGTCCCGCCGGTTCAGCCACCCCGTCCTCCACCTCCAAGGAGCTGCCCCGACGTTCCTCTCGTCTTTCGCGCCACCACCATTCCCACACCACCGTCTTCACCTGCACCACCGGAAGAGCATCATCATCACCGTTTCCTCGGATGAAGTTGCGGCCTAATCGGCGCCACCAAAGAGGTTGTACACTAATCGCAGCATTTTATTCTTGATTCGATCTCACGGTGCTGCCGGTGCTCGGTGCCAGGCCGACACGACGCCGCTCCATCCACGACGGCGTCGCCGGCCACTTCCTCCACGGCATCGCTCCCTCGGCGACGACGTCCACATCAGTAGGAGCTGCTGCTACTTGAGCTCTCGCTCGCGCTGCTGCTCTGCTCTTGCTCTCGGTCCCCTGCCTGGTCTGCTCTTGCTATTGCTCTTGCTCGCGCTGCTGCTCTCGCTCTTGCTTGCGATGCTGCTCCGATTTAGCTACACTTCAGTCGACTGAATTGACTTTTGGGTTAGTCGATTTTCAGGGGGGGGGGCTCGCCGGGGTGAAGGAAGAACCAGCCGCAGCGGGGAGGGTGGCTCGCCGGAGAGGTACCCCACTATCTATCTTTGGGTTCATGATGGGGGCGGTGGTCGCCGGCGGTGGCGGGGCGTTGGCGGGGCGGTGGTGTGGTGATCGCCGGAGAAAAAGCTCGGCAAGGGGGGGGGCTAGAGGGATGGCCGGGGCGGCGGCGGACCGACGGTGGGGGAGTGTTTTCGGGGCGGGCGGGGCGGCGCACCGCCGGCCACGGGCGGCGAGGGGCTGCTGTTTGGCCGGTGGCGGCTGGCGGCTCAGGGGGGTGGAGGTTGAAGATGAACCGCAGGCCCTTGATTTCGTATCCAACGGCTGCAAAATCGACTGACCAGAGATGAAAAAGTCAGTCGACCGACGTGTAGCCTCACCTTGCTAGTGCGTTCAGTTTCGACAGCAAAATTTAGTTTCGACAACAAAATTCAGTTTCGACAGTTAAGTTCAGTTTCGACAGTTAAGTTCAGTTTCGACAGTTAAGTTCAGAGATGAGCGGCTGATGTATTTTACATCTTGCACTTTGTGGTTATGTATTTTACGTCATGTATTGGAGATGCTATTAGAATTCCACTCAGGCTAACGTTGTTCGTTGTCTCTCTTGTCCTGCTTCAGCCTCGGCGTCGTACAACTCACCGGAGCTGCTCCAACTACGAAACCCTCCATCACAACGGAGCAGTACCTCGGGCTCCATCTCCAGACGCCTAAGATCTTCTTCCCCTCCTCCGACATCAAAGTCAGCCGGAGCATCCTCACCGGCCAACCCAATCACGCTGAGATCGACATGGCTTCGCCAAAGAGGTTGTACACTTGTTGCATCTCTTTTTTACTCTACATGTTATATATATTGTCCACTGAGCACACGAATTTGTTCCTTTAGTGTCTCCTTGAAAGAAAAAACGTAGGAAATTTAATTTTCACTTGTCCTCCTTTTCAAATTCCTATTCATGAAGCACAAGACTAAGAGATAGTAGCATAATAGCATTATAACCGTACATTTTCTTGTGGTTTGACTTAATCTCACCATGCTTCTTTGCATCCTATGATCTTCCAATTGTTGTGAATCAAACCCCTAGATTGGCAGAAATCCTGTGTTTTTAAATTCTCTGTTTTGCACATGCATTCCTATCCTATTCCTGTCTATTTCCTATCCCAACATCGTTGGAACCCTCCAATTCAAACGAGCCCTTACAGAATTACTTCTCTTACAGATAGTTGTCAAAGAAAACCTTGCGTGGTTTGTCCCGCTCTGGCTACGCCGTCGTCCACCCCAGCTCAGCTGCTCCAACGACAGAAGGGTCCATCACAGCAGGGATTCGGCCTCCAGACTGTCTTTCGCCGCCTCAGATCTTCTTCCCTGCCGCTGGCAGCCATGGAAACTGCATTACCATCATCAACCGAGCAGATGACCTCGAGGACTACACGGGTCCGCAAGAGAGGTCGCACTCTTTCGTGGCTGCTTACGTTATGCATCGCTAAATATTACTTGTTACTTTATCATCCTGTTCACCGATTAGACTCTGAGTCAGCTCCAAACTAATGGTCAAACTTGAGTTTTTAAATGGTTGTGGGGTACATATCGGGGCCACTATCAATAGTATATATCTACTATCTGGTTAATCTCCGGTGTCTACTTTGAGTTTCATGTTGGGTGGGAAACAAATAGTAAAGAAGCCATTATCTGTATTTTTTAACTGAAGCCATTATCTGCCTACATTTATTGGTTTTGGGTCTATCCACGGGTTGCTACCATCACTCTGGATTTCTGCATGCACTCCTTACATAATATCACTATGTTTTATTCCTATGCATGATAGTTATTGTAAACAATGGAACTGAACATGTAGAGCAAAAGAGACGAGCCTTGCGTGGCAATAAAATTTCATGCAGACGTCGTTCCATGGTGGGTGCAAAGGCAGCCCCCCTCCACCCATTTTGGATCGTAATCAAGAGGAAGATAACTGTTATGAGGGGGATTCAAAAGGAGAAGACCACTCCTATTTACCACATGAGGTCTTCGCTCTAACTTGGCATGCTGATGTTGGTAATATCATGCATATGGTGCCTTGCATTGCTTACTGTATACATTAAAGATGTCATCTCCTTAGTTTAGACATGCTTTCTGTCAATGCCATATGTTTAGTTTCTTTATCGTATATGTGAATCATGCAATGCCATCTTCTCTAGCCAGGCATCATATATGTGAATTTTGCAATGCCACCCTGGTTAGCCAGTCATCTTATATGTAAATTATATCAGGCCATCCTTTTTTTCGTTACATATTACATTTGTCAACAATGTTAGTACATTCAACTGCTCTTCGTGTGCATCAGCCATTTGACATGGTGATGCCAAATTCTGGAGTGAAAACAAGGTCTTCAGAGCTGACTATGCTATCTGACGAAGCACATATCTCGCTGGTTACGGCTAGCTCCTCAGATGAGGATTCAGAGACAGATGACTGATACGTCTCCGTCGTATCTACTTTTCCAAACACTTTTGCCTTTGTTTTGGACTCTAACTTGCATGATTTGAATCGAACTAACCCGGACTGACGTTGTTTTTAGCAGAATTGCCATGATGTTGTTTTATGTGCAGAAAACAAAAGTTCTCGGAATGACCTGAAACTCCACGGAGCGTCAAGTCAAAAATAATAAAAAATCCTTGCCAAAGATGAAGACCAGGGGCCCACACCCTGTCCACGAGGGTGGGGGGCGCGCCCCCTAGGTCGCGTCCCCCTACCTTGTGGGCCCCCTGGAGCTCCTCCGACGCCAACTCCAACTCTATATGTTTGCTTTCAGGGAGAAAAAAATCAAGGAGAAGAAATCATCGCGTTTTACGATACGGAGCCGCCGCCAAGCCCTAAACCTCTCAGGAGGGCTGATCTGGAGTCCGTTCGGGGCTCCGGAGAGGGGGATTCATCGCCGTCGTCATCATCAACCATCCTCCATCACCAATTTCATGATGCTCACCGCCGTGCGTGAGTAATTCCATCGTAGGCTTGCTGGACGGTGATGGGTTGGATGAGATCTATCATGTAATCGAGTTAGTTTTGTTAGGGTTTGATCCCTAGTATCCACTATGTTCCAAGATTGATGTTGCTATGACTTTGCTATGCTTAATGCTTGTCACTAGGGCCCGAGTGCTATGATTTCAGATCTGAACCTATTATGTTTTCATGAATATATGTGTGTTCTTGATCCTATCTTGCAAGTCTATAGTCACCTACTATGAGTTATGATCCGGCAACCCCGAAGTGACAATAATCGGGACCACTCCCGGTGATGACCATAGTTTGAGGAGTTCATGTATTCACTATGTGCTAATGCTTTGTTCCGGTTCTCTATTAAAAGGAGGCCTTGATATCCCTTAGTTTCCAATAGGACCCCGCTGCCACGGGAGGGTAGGACAAAAGATGTCATGCAAGTTCTTTTCCATAAGCATGTATGACTATATTCGGAATACATTCCTACATTACATTGATGAATTGGAGCTAGTTCTGTGTCACCCTATGGTATGACTGTTACATGATGAACCGCATCCGGCATAATTATCCATCACCGGTCCAATGCCTACGAGCTCTCCATCTACTGGTTCTCGCTTATTTACTTTTCAGTTGTATTGTTACAATCACTACAAAACACCAAAAATATTACTTTGCTTTCATTACTCTTTTGTTACCGTTACCACCACTATCATATTACTTTGCTACTAAATACCTTGTTGCAGATATTAAGTTATCCAGGTGTGGCTGAATTGACAACTCATTTGCTAATACTTGAGAATATTCTTTGGCTCCCCTTGTGTCGAATCAATAAATTGGGTTGAATACTCTACCCTCGAAAGCTGTTGCGATCCCCTATACTTTTGGGTTATCAAGACTAATTTCTGGCGCTGTTGCCGTGGAGCATAGCTCTATTCTTTGAGTCACTTGGGATTTATATCTGCTGGACACTATGAAGAACTTGAAAGACGAGAAATTTTTTTTATCCCTCAACTACGAGGGGAGGTAAGGAACTGCCATCTAGCTCCGCACTTGATTCACCTTCTGTTATGAGTAAGCTTGCGACACCTAAACCTGCTTCTGCTATTCGTTCTAATACGTCGCATGTTATTGATGATGCCACTTCTGCTATGCATGATACTTATGATGAAACTACTTCTATGCTTGATACTACTGTGCCCCTTAGTGAATTTATTGATGAACAAATTGCTAGGGCTAGAGAGAAAGAAATTATTGAATCTGATTATATTGATGAAAGTGATGATGAAGATAGGCATGTTATTCCTGAGGGTTATGTTTTTGGTATGGAATCTTCTGCCGCTATTTTAGCTTGCAGAGATAGTCGTGAACTCAAAAGGCTATTAATTAAATGGAACAAAGAATCACTTAGAGATAAAATGAGGCCTGACCCTGCTTTTGCTACTTCACCTATCTGTGTTGCCGATAAGGATTATGAATTCTCTGTTGATCCTGATATAATTACTTTGGTTGAATCTGATCCTTTTCATGGCTATGAATCTGAAACTGTTGTGGCACATCTTACTAAATTAAATGATATAGCCACCGTGTTCACTAATGATGAGAGATCTCGCTACTGGTGGCCCGTACGGTGGGTCCCTGCTGTCAGGTGGAGGAATAATTATTTTCCGCGTAATAAGGGTGCACTTCCTTGCGGCTGCCGTGGACCCAGCTGTCAGCCTCTGCACATACAGTACTCTTCCGATGGAAGTCGGTCGTTGACCACGCCGCGCCGAGAGCACCAGGGCACTGGGCGACGACGAGGACTAGGAAGGGGACGACTCGGAGCCGGGGAAGACGCAACAGTGGATGCCCACGCGAAGAGGAGTACGATGGTTCACTGGTTTGGCTGCGGTGTGAGGCTGCTGTCGCCACAGATTAACAGGGGGTGTGGGTGAGTAGAGGGATGGCCTGGCCAGCGGTGGGAGTAGTAGGGGGCGGTGAGGCCTCCGCGGCATCACAGCCGGCCACGGGAGGCAGGAGCACGCGGCACGACCAGCGCTGGTTTGGGCGGCTGGAGCAAGAAGACCATAGGTTGAAGAAGTACTACGGCCGTTGGATGAACGTCGTATGGTAACAGGAGCTAGAATCGTTCATATTGACTAAGTTGACAAAGCCCTCCGTCCCCGTCAACTTGGTAGGCCCACAAGTCAGCCTCCCACTATGCTGGGTTCCAGCTGGTAGGGGGAATATTCATTTTTTTGTGCGTAATAAGGAGGCACTTCCTTGCGTGCGAAGATAGCTGGTGGGTCTGACATGTCAGCGGGGGGCACTTTATTTCGCGAAATACTAAGGCCCTTCCGGTGGGTGCCAGATGTCAGGTGGAGGAATCATTATTTTGCGCGTAATAAGGAGGCATTTCCTTGTGTGCGGCCGTGGACCCAGCTGTCAGCCTCTCCATGCACAGTCTACTTCCGATGGTGTCGTTCGTTGACCACGTTGACCACGCCGCGCCGAGCTCATCCAAGGTGGTGGACGACGGCGAGGCCCCGGATAGCAACGAGCCGGAGATAGGAATACGCGGGAGTAGAGTCGCAGACGGAGAGGTGTACGAGGGTTAACTGGTTCTAGTGCGGTGTGGTTCGGTAGTCGGTGGAGAAGAACAGGAGGTGTGGAGGGGTGTAGGGATGGCCTAGCCAATGGTGGAGTAGTGCTTCACAGCGAAGTGTGCTAAGCAGAGCTGCTAGCAGCAGGAGGCGGGAGGTGGTCCCGGCGTTGCTGGAGGAGGAAGACGAGAGATTGAAGATGGATGCCTGTCGTTGGATGTAAATCCAACGGCTAACATGTCCGAATCATTTGTTGACTAAATTGACAACGACTTGCATTGGCTTCGACCTATTGGCCCACATTTCAGCCTCCAAAAATGTGGCACGTATTCAACCCATTTTTTCAGAATTTATAGTCTTTTTTTTGTGCGGTAGAATTTACAGTTAATTTGATCTTTTTTTTTAATTACAGCCATTAGTTGGGCTGGGTGAACAAATAATGTAGCGTCCATGCGGCCCGTTTATTTTATTTCCTAAAAAATTATAGGCCATTAGCACTTTCTCGAAATACACGATTTTGCTGGGCTGATTCTAATTATAATGTTGGGTTGGGCCAGCAATGTTATCAAAAAATAAAAAGGGGCTGAGCATTTTGTTATAAATTTATTTAAATAATAAGTGATATTATTACATTCGTCCTTAAATCTTACCAAGGTTTTGTACACAATCACTAGGATTTTCGTGCCAAAACAATCCAGGATTTTATTTGTTAAGAAATTATTTTTATAAGTTAATAAGATGTGGGATATTGTTTTCTTACATATGTAAGTATCTGTTAAATATATGATGACAATAAAAATAGTATATAATAACATATGAAATATTTTTTTAGAAAAACAGGGAGCATCTCCCCGGTTCCATTGCTGAGAACGAAATCACAACATATTCTGATACATCAACTCAAATAGCAGTTCGAAAGCAAAGGTAGAAAAGCTACAAACTAGGGGGGTGTATGAACAAGTTCTCTGAATAACACAAAACACCCGAGCAGTGCCAAAGGCAGAGCGGATAGAGCACTCAAATGACACAAGGAGGGTCCAGCGAAACCTTCATGGTCTTCAACCGAGGGGTCGTGTCAGCCTGCGGTGACCAGTAAGCAAGCGGAGACACCGGGCTGGAAGGTGTAGCATGGTGGATATCCCTCTTTTTCGGCGCCAGGTGCCCATCATCTTCATCAGAGATCTTGAGATGAGCCCACGGGTCCAGCCCCAGAGCAGGTCGAGCCTTGTTTAGCCACAAGTGATCGCCAACGGTTTCTGGAGGGATCTTGTTAGGGTTTCCATGAAGCTCATCAACTTGTCCTTGTCCGATCCGGAGGATAGAATCACCCAGTTCCTCACCATGTTCCTGATCAACCTCAAGACCTGCAGAATGGAAATCCAGGAGGTGTTACTGAAAATCATAGCATTTCTATATTTTCATAGGCACCAATGGACAGCTGAGCTAACAGTGTTTAAAACTGAGCACTTTTTGGTAGCAATCCAGAATCTGGCGACAGATTCGAAGGATGAGCCAATCTGACTAGAGAAATATTCCTCAATGTGGGCCCAGAGATGTTTAGCAACTATACATTCAAAAAATAGGTGAGAACAAGACTCTTGTTCCAAGCAGTAAACACAATCAAGGGGTTTGATGATGTGTCTCTTCCTAAGGTTATCCCTAGTCATCAATTTGTTTTTGGAGAGAAGCCAGAGAAATACATGAATTTTAGGGGGAACTCTCAATTTCCAGACAACAGGGATAAACACGGGTTAAACCCCTCTAAAGTTGATAACATGATAGAGGGAGCTGGAGGAATACTTCCCCTTATTGTCCAGCTGCCAAATCATGGCATCCGGCTCGACAGTAAAGGTAATGCTTTTGTTAAAGAGAGTTTTAGGCATTGACCGTCCCAAACTTCATTGACACTTTTGTTAAGCTCATTGCGGACAGAGTAAATAGGCCAAAATTGGACTGCTAGGGGGGATGTGCCAAACCAACTATCTTCCTAGAACTTGGTTCTGCTCCCATATCCTATGTTCCATCTGTAGTCAAATTTCACAGCATGCATAATAGATTTTAATCCTTTCCAGAATCTAGAGGTCTTAGGGTTGGAGGAAGGGACAAAAATATTAGGTTTATTTCCTAGGTATTTATGGGCAATAAGAAGCTTCCAGGGTTTCAGGTCTTCCTCATAGAATCTTTTAATCCAAGACCCTAGAAGACAGATGTTAATTTCTTGGAGATTAGGTATGCCTAGGCCTCCAAAATCTTTTTTCATAGAGACTAGGGCCCAATTAGCAAGGTGTAGCTTCCTATTTCCCTCAAAATCATTCCACAAGCAATGAGACATATGAGAATTGATGAGGTTCACCGCCCATTTAGGGAACTTGAAGAAGGAGAGGAGATACACCGGAATGCTAGCCAAACAAGCTTGTATGAGGATCAATCTACCTCTGTAAGGGAGAAGTTTGCCCCTCCACCCAACAATCCTTTTAATGATTTTATCTAGAAGGGGTTGGATATCCTCTCTCCTCAGTTTATCATGGTGGAGAGGGATACCTAGGTACTTAATGGGGAAGTTACCTTTATTACAGACTAGAATAGAGAGGAAGTCAGCTAACTCCTGATCATCCATGTTGATAGGGATGAGTTCACTTTTAGAGTAGTTGATTCTCATGCCTGAGACTTGTTCAAACCAGGTTAGAACAGTTTTCAGATTGCTAGCATGCGTGGAGTCATTGTCTAATAAAAGGATGGTATCATCTGCATATTGAAGGCAGATGATGCCACCAGGGCAGACCTCAGGACAGAGCCCTGCAATCAGACTATGATCAACAACTTTTCTCAGCATTTTAGTAAGAACGTCCACTACTAAATTAAACAAAAGCGGGGATATGGGGTCACCTTGCCTAAGGCCTTTACCAGCAAGGAAAAAATCACTTACACAGTTATTTAACTTGACCCCAACAGACCCCCATGAGTAAGTTGCTGGATCCAACTCTCCTCTATGAAAGGCTTGGAAAAGATCTAAGAGATCATTTTTCACCAAGTCCCAAAAATGCTGGTAAAACAAGAAGGGAATCACATCAGGACCAGGAGCCCCATCAGGATAAGAGCTAAAAATGGCTTCCTTCACCTCTGTCTCTGAAAAAGGGGCTTCTAGCAGCTCATTTTCACCAGGAGAGACCTTTTCAGAAGCAGAGAAAAAATTGTTTTGTAGCGAGAACCCAGAAGGGTTTTCTTTCTTAAACAGGTCTTTGTAGAAGTCACTAGCCACTTTCAGCATCTCATCTACCTCAGTAATAGTGCCATTAGGGCCATCAAGGGAGTGAATGAGGGTTTTCCTCCTCCTCTGGTTAGCAATTGCATGGAAGTAAGCAGTATTTCTATCACTTCCAACATATCTAGCAGAACTGTGGGTTTTCCTTCTGACAGGGCAATTCTCAACTTTATGGGTAACCATTTTGCAGATAAAACAACTCTTGGGCTTGACACATTTAGCCAAATGATGCCCTGGTTCCCCACAGTTGTAGCAGATCACCTCAGAGTATGCCATAAGGCCCGAAGCAGGGGCAGGAGCAGTTTTATGGATGTCCTATCTCTTCTTTTGCTGATTCTTGCCTTGAGATTTCCCACTGATCTGAGAGTCAGAACCACCAGCAGATTGATCTTGGGCAATTACAGGAGCTTGCCCAGATTGTGCCCCCATTTGGGGTGGAGGTGGGCCATACCACTGCCCAACCGGCGCTCCCCCCATTGTGATAGGGGAAATTCATCGGAGTTCCTGGTTCCTGCTCATCCTCCAACCAGATGTTGTCTCTCAGGAAGCAGAAATAACCACCAGACATCTCAATTGAAACAGATTGCAAGCCTAATTTTAATCTTCTGCAGGTTTGGGCGAGAGGTAAGGTAGGGGATCCACCTGCTCCGGCTCTGGTGGCGTGCTGGTGGGCAGGAGTCCAGTCAAGCATTCCCATCTCTCAGCACGGCGTGGATCTCCTGAATTCACTTCTCCTTTCGCCCATCAAACGAACGCAATCGGCGGCTCACTAGGGTGGGGCATCCTATGCTTCTCCGAGAAATCTCCTTCGAAGTAGATCCGCAGGGCTAGATTCAGCAGCTCCCAATCCACATGATCCTTGCACATCCGAGCATACCTGCGCGAGTGAGAGAATGGATTCGGTCCCTCCTCGGCTTCCTCCCTCGCAGTTTCCTCCTCTGCTTCCCTCCATTCGCGCGTGCACTGGGTCTAGGAGAGAGCGTCATCACAGATCCGCATCGCCCGCTCCCTCCATCTCCTCCCTCGAGTCTCCCGCAGCACCGCCGGCACGACGGAGTCGAGCGGCTGGAGCATCCGCGGGAAGGCTTGGTAGACATGTGGGAGATGCATCTTGTACATCTGCCTGTCTTCCAGCCATTCCCCCGTGGATATGGCCGGCGACTCCATGGGGCGCGCGAGTGGACTTGCTGAGGGGGGCAGGCGCGCCCGGAGTCAGGAGGCAGGGGGTGGCGGCGAGATCTATTTGCTAATTACTCCCTCCTTTTCAGTTTATAGGGCTCAATTCAAAAATCTCACCAACCAAGGTAGATGATGAATGGTGGAATACTTTTTGTAGTTTTCAAAAGCACCTAATTAATGCACTTGTTTTCCTCAAAAAATTATGTTTATCAATGCATAAATTGCAATGCATGCATGCATAAAGTACATGCATTGGTCAATTTTCTCTTAATACTTGCATGCAATGATTTAATGCACCTTGGAATCTCAACATGTGATGGAAAACAACCAAATTGAGCCTTATAAAATTGAAAAACTAAAATTTTGAGATAAGCCCTATAAACCGAAAAGGAGGGAGTATGTGAACTAAACAGTCAACATATAAAATAATTTAAATATATATAATATAGTTAGAAGGGAAACATAAGTTGGACCCGACGTTCCTATTCTTACATAGAAAATAGAACATACTCTGTGTTTTCTTCAAAAAAAAAAACATAAATTGGGCTGCCAAAAATAAAACCTCGGATGGGAGGTCCATAGGCCGGTCGACACATGACGGCCCTAAGAAAATACAAATAGGCCTATGGACCTCCCATCCGAGGTCGTGGGCTGCGCATGTTAAAAATGAAAGCCTAGACGGGGCAGCCCAAAACCACGTCCAACACTTGCCAAAACTTTGTCCCTCGTTTTCTCTGTGTTTCGCACACTCGACATTGTGTGGGCATTTTGACTATGCATCATATGAAGATGTGCTATGCATGAATGTTGATCAACATGATGTTGACTGGCTGGTAGTTCCATTTTCGATCATGAATAAAACTTCCAACATGATGTTAACCCTGTTTGAAAAGGCCGTGTTAATATAAATGCTCTGCCTCCGAAAGTTGCATTTCCTTATCTGAAACTGAACTTGCAGTTTCTTATCTGAAACTGAAACTTGCAGTTTCTTCTCTGAGAATCACATTGTGTGCACTTTTATACTCCTATGAAACTACATTTTAAAGTGCTAAAATAGATCTCTAGAATTCATAAAATACTTCATATGCTCAATACTGCAAATCTGAAATTCGAAAAACATTCATATCTGAAAGTACTCTCAAAATACACAACACAAAACGCAATTCACAACCTGCAAATACTGACAACCCTAAGCTCCTCCTGACAATTCACAACCTGCCTGACTATTGGGCTGGGGGGGGCAGCCCCCTCCTATTCCTCGGCGACAGACAGCCGCCCCGTGAGACGATGTGAACGGCGAGGGAGACGATGGCGGGGAAGCGTCGTCGGGCCAACTGCTTTTCTCCTCTTGCAGTTGGGTTCGGTCGATGAAGACTCCACCGGCTCGCTCTGGCAGGACACCCTCACAAACGGCACCCTGTAGATGCTCGATCCTTCAATCTCTGGTGGATGCTCCATCTGGGATCGATACTCCCACCACCGCTCCCTCACGATCGGATTCGGTGAATCTGTTTGCTCCATGGCCCAGAGGAGCAACTCTATGTACTCCGGCGCGAATCCCTCCGGGAGTATCGCCGCCTTTTTGCTCTGTTGTAGATATTTGGCCATGGATGTCGCTGTCACCGCTAGTTGGTCCTTGTTGTCAAACCAAGACTGTATCTCCAATATCCTAGCTAGCTTCACAGGGTCGCCGTCTGCGATCCTCACGTATCGGTTGTACTCCTCCATCGATCTACTTCTCCACAACACCTTCACTCGCCGGCGGTGGTTTTTGAATGGAAGAGGAGAGGAGCAGCGCTGGTTTTGGATTAGAACGGGAGAGGAGCGACGCTGGTTTTGGACTGGGACAGGAGAGGAGGGGCGGTGGTTTTGAAATGGAAGAGGAGAGGAGCGGCTCTGCATTTAGATTGGAACAGGAGAGGAGCGGTGGTGGTTTAAGAGGAGAAGAGCAGAAGAGCGGCGCTGGTCTTGGAAGTATTTTTCTGTTGTTTCACGTATTTTGGGTCAAAGTTTGACCACGTACTGTATTTGACAAGCAAAATGTGAATGCATGTCACCAAAAATTGTACCGTTTGGTTCGTATCTGAATGTACTTTCAAATTATACTCCCTCAATTTTTTATACAAGGCCACAAACTCATATTACAGGTACCAAGGTAAAAATCAATGCTATGTGAGGGAGTCCTGGATTAGGGGGTGTTTGGGTAGCCGGACTATACCTTCGCCGGACTCCTGGACTATGAAGATACAAGATTGAAGACTTCGTCCCGTGTCCGGATGGAACTTTCCTTGGCGTGGAAGGCAAGCTTGGCGATGCGGATATTCAAGATCTCCTACCAATCGTAACCGACTCTGTGTAACCCTAACCCTATCCGGTGTCTATATAAACCGGAGGGTTGTAGTCCGTAGGACAATCAACTCCATACACAACAATCATACCATAGGCTAGCTTCTAGGGTTTAGCCTCCTTGATCTCGTGGTAGATCTACTCCTGTACTACCCATATCATCAATATTAATCAAGCAGGAGTAGGGTATTACCTCCATCGAGAGGGCCCGAACCTGGGTAAAAACATCGTGTCCCTTGTCTCCTGTTACCATCCGGCCTTGACGCATAGTTTGGGACCCCCTACCCGAGATCCGCCGGTTTTGACACTGACATTCGTGCTTTCATTGAGAGTTCCTCTGTGTCGTCGCCTTTAGGCCCGATGGCTCCTTTGATCATCAACAACGATGAGGTCTAGGGAGAGACTTTTCTCCCCGGACAGATCTTTGTCTTCGGCGGCTTCGCTCCGCGGGCCAATTCGCTTGGCCACCTGGAGCAGATCGAAAGCTACGCCCCTGGCCATCAAGTCAGGTTTGGAAGCTTAAATTACACGGCTGATATCCGCGGAGACTTGATCTTCGACGGATTCGAGCCACGGCCAAGCGCGCCGCACTATCCCGAGGGGCATGATCTAGGTCTGCCTCCGAACAGTGTCCTGGAGGCCGCACCAGCACCGGTTCCGACCCTTAACTCGAAGCCTATTGCGCCGATCGAGGATGAGCGGTTGGACGTCACCTCGGGGGCTGCAATCTCAAAGGCGATCGAGCCGAACGCCAGCCCCGCACTCTGCATGACCCGTGACTCCGAGGGTCCGGACTCCTCCCCGGATTCCGAACCCCCCCGCGCCCCTGCCAATCGAATCGGATTGGGCGCCGATAATGGAGTTCACCGCCGCGGACATCTTTCAGCACTCGCCTTTTGGCGATATCCTAAACTCTCTCAAGTCTCTCTCTTTATCAGGAGAGTCCTGGCCGAACTACGGTCAGCAGGGATGGGATACGGACGATGAAGAAATTCAAAGCCCACCCACCACCCACTTGGTAGCCACTATCGACAACCTAAACGACGTGCTCAACTTCGACTCCTCAGACATCGACAACATGGATGACGACGCAGGAGATACCGATAAACCAATGCCCATAGGGCATTGGACAGCCACCTCATCTCACGATGTGTACATGGTGGATACCCCTAAACGAAGTGACAACGAGGAAAAAGGGGATGGAACGGGAGATCGACCCCCCGGAAAGCAATCAAAGCGTCGGCATAAAAGCCGACCCAAGCCCTGCCTCGATAAAAACACAGCCATAGAGCAGGACAAGCCGGTAGACGACGAGCAGGCCTTAGAGCAGCCGTCCGAACAGGGCAACACAGATGGAGAAACCGAAACGCCCTCCCCCGGCGAAAACGGCATTCCGGACGACCTTACGCCGGATAAATCCATGGAGCAGAAGAATCTCCACAAGAGGCTCGTTGCAACTGCACGCAGCCTGAAAAAGCAGAAGCGAAAGGTAAAGACAGCGGAAAATGCACTCCGGATTAGATGGAGTAAAGTAATCAACACTGCAGATAAATACGGCGACGGTCGCCGCACTAAAAGCTTTCCGAAAAGAAAGCTACTACCCGAATTCGACGAAGAGGCCCTAGAGCCCTCGCATTCAAAAAATAAGAAAGCCACACAGTCGGATAGACGACCCCATAAAGCGGCAAGTGGCGCTAAGGATTGGCATCATGGCCCAGTTCGGTCCATTTATGGGCCAAGAAAGCAAGCTCTCGCAAGCAATGCAACAAAGCCATCGTCGGAATCCGGCACACCCAAATACAGGGGCGCCGCACACCCCCTATGTTTCACCGATGAGGTTCTGGACTATGAATTTCCAGAGGGATTCAAACCCGTAAACATAGAGGCATATGATGGAACAACAGACCCTGGAGTCTGGATCGATGATTATATCATCCACATACATATGGCCAGAGGAGATGATCACCACGCCATCAAATATTTACCCCTTAAGCTTAAAGGGATAGCCCGGCATTGGCTTAAAAGACTTCCCGAAAACACAATTGGAAGTTGGGAAGAGCTCGAGGATGCTTTCCGAGCAAATTTTCAGGGGACCTATGTCCGCCCTCCGGATGCAGACGATCTTAGTCACATAACTCAACAGCCCGGAGAATCAGCTCAGGAGTTCTGGAATAGATTCCTCACTAAAAAGAATCAGATAGTCGACTGTCCGGACGCCGAAGCCTTAGCAGCTTTCAGGCATAACGTCCGAGACAAATGGCTCGCCAGACACCTCGGCCAAGAAAATCCAAGAACAATGGCCGCACTAACAAGCCTCATGACACGTTTTTGTGCAGGAGAGGACAACTGGCTGGCAAGATGCAGCCCCAGCGACCCAAGTACATCCAAAATTCCGGATGGAAACGGAAAATCGTGACGCAACAAGGATCGTCGCCGGACTAAGGAAAAAAGTCCGAAGAGCACGGCAGTCAATGCCGGATTCAAAGGCTCACGTCAAAATCAGATAAAACCACCCCTCCAGGATAACAGGGACGATCCATCCAACTTAAATCAAATCCTGGACAGGATATGTCAGATACACAGTACTCCCGGGAAGCCTGCTAACCATACCCATAGAGATTGTTGGGTTTTCAAACAATCCGGCAGACTCAACGCCGAACACAAGGGGCTCGACACACCAAGCGAAGACGAGGACGAACCCCAAAAGCAGAGCACCAGGAAACAAAAGAACTTCCCACAAGAAGTAAAAACAGTGAACTTACTTCACATAACAAAACGTGTGGTGCTCATAAAGGCACGCATCACATGACCTATCCCCAAAGGGTCTCGCCACTGGTTGTCAAAACCAATCATCTTCGATCAGCTAGATTATTCAAGAAGTATCAAGAATGCAGGCTGGACTGCCTTGATACTCGATCCAATAATTGCCGGACTCCAGTTTTCAAAAATCCTTATGGACGGCGGCAGTGGACTAAACCTGATATATCAGGATACAGCCCATCACATGGGGATAAACCCAGCAAGAATCTGCCGCAGCAAAACCTCCTTTCAAGGGGTAACACCTGGTCCGGACACCCATTGCATGGGTTTTCTCCGGCTCGAAGTTATATTCGGCTCTGCCGATAACTTCCGCTGCGAAAAGCGGACCTTCCATATCGTCCCGTTCTCAAGTCGCTATCAAGCACTACTAGGACGCGAAGCTTTCGCTCACTTTAACGCGATACCGCATTATGCATCCCTCACGCTTAAGATGCCCGGTCCACGAGGCATCATCTCTTTAAAGGGGAAGCACTAAAGCGCGCCTCCCCCAAGCGGAGGATTATGCGGCCGCCTTGACAGTCCCACAGTAAAATGGCCTCACCGGCCAAACAACTTCGAAATAGGTCATTAAAGACCACGAACGCGGATAGACGAGTTCGGTACAAAATCATCATTAAAGCAGGCTTCGTGGCCATATACCCCCGAAATAGGGGCTACAGGCAGAGACAATAAAGCTCAGTTTTATATATTTTACTTTATACTCTGTTTATTTTAAACTTTTGTTTGGCACGACCCGTTTTCAACTCAGTTCCTCTCTTTTACACATGAACATCGTGCGACGCCCGTCCAGGATACGGCACAACGGAGACACTGGCGCAGACGTGCAGTAGGGACCCGTCCTAAAGGATTCTTTTTAGATTAAGACCCTGCGTAAACCTTTTTTACTGTCTCTTGTTGCTACACATCCCATGGTTTTTTCTGATATAACCAAGGAGGAGGCTGGCATCTTGGCATGTGGCCACGTCAGAATTTTTGCACGTACCTGGACACTAGGGGCTTTTTTAACAAAGGGTGCTGTTTCGCCCGCACTCATAAAGACCGAACACCTTAGGGAGTGTTTGGCGTCGCGAGTTTTGGCATTATATGCATCGGCTCCGAATCATGTCTTTGGTCAAATGTTGGGTTGCCCGGCTCCTGAGTTCGGCTACCTTACGTTTCGCTCTATCGACTAAGGTAGCACCAGGAGAACTACTGCGATTGTGCCCCGGTTCGGCCGGGCGAGCACCTCAGTAGAGAAAGCCGAAAACTGACTGTCATGATGTAGCGTGAGACTGGTCAGCCACTCGATGACCTATCGGAATCTATCGGATTCCTCCGCTTTAACGAAGGGCCGCTTCCCGGTCAGGCACATACGCGCCCCGAACTCGGGCGAGCGCAGTCGCCACTAAGGGGCTACCTAAATAGTCCCACTGTCGAGCTCCTATGGCTAAGTGAAAGTGTTAAAGCATTATAGTCCGGTTGCCTGGCCCGCTGCGCTATCACCTCCTTTGTAGGACCAAGACATTGGGTTAAGTGTGAAAATGCGTCTTCTGCGAGCACCCCCGCACTATGTGCGTGGGGGCTGAAGCCAACGACTGCCATCTTTCAGATTTTGTATATCTTAAAACGGCCGCACAAGAGGTGTTCCAATACTTGAAGGCACAAGTATAAAAAGGCCACTATAGTTTATCAAAATATTACTTTATCATTACATATGCTATAATAACATAGCATCTTTCGAGCACTGCGTCTCTATTACACGAGCGCCTTCAATTGCTTCCTAAAAATAGTGCTTGGAGGAAACTCGGCTTTTGTCCGAATCTCGGGACGCAACAACGGTGGTCTCCATCTCTGCCCAGTATGTCTTGACACGGGCAAGCGCCGTCCTTGCGCCCTCTATGCATGCTGACCTCTTCATTGCATTTATGCGAGGCACCGCGTCAAGGAATTGCTGCACTAAGCTGGAATAACTCTTTGACTCCGATCTCCCCGGCCACAGATGACCCATGACGTACTTCATGGCGAGTCCGGACAACCTATTCAGTTCGGCCCATTGAGCCAAACGATCGTCCACCGCAAGGGGACGCTCTGGATTGTGAAATTGCGACCAGAAAAGCTTTTCCACTTCACGATCTTTTTTATCTCGAAAGTGTTCGGTCGCATCAGCAGCACTCGCTGCCAAATCCAGATAGGTATCCTCCACATTCCACATCCGGTCCAACGGAGCAAACTTCGGATCGCAAAATTTCCTTCGCAGCATAAATGGCTTTCCAGCTGCAATCTATTCGGCCTGACGCAGCTCCTCCTTCGCAGCTCTCATCGCAGAACGCGCATCCTTGGCATCGGCAACGGCCTTCTCTAGGTCCGTCTGTTTCGCCCAGTCTTCTTTTTCAAGAAGTCTGCAATGGTCCGCAGCGCTCTTTAACTTTTCGGCCATCTCGGCCATTCCTTCCTTGCTTCGGCAATGAGCAGCCTGTTCGGCTCTCAGCTCTTCAAGGGCTTTCTTGGAGGCCGCATCACTTTCTCTGGCTTGTTCTTTAGCTCGAGAAAGTTCTGCCCTGAGACTCTCCACGGCGGCCGCACCATCTGCGTCAAGCACACACATCGTAAGATACTGGCATAAAACTCTTCTTACCTAATGCCGCCCGAGGAATTACATACCTTGAGCCTCATCAAGCCGCTTGTTGACAAGCGCGATGTCGGCATCTGCCACGTCCAGTTGCCGCTTTAGTTCGGCAAAACCATTAGTTCGGCTTGATTCCGGACAACCTGCCGCCTACATTCAAAGGCGGCATCTTAGACCTGGGATTATGATCCTCCGCGTGCCGTCATTTCTTGACGACGCGCAGAGTCTCAGGGGCTACTATCTACACAGGGCGCATCTTATTTATGCGCAACTGACAAAAGTGTACATTATCTAATGTACCTCAAAACCCGTCAGTAAACTTTTGATGGCTTCATGCAATCCACTCTCTGCGGATGAGATCCTTTCAATCACCATGCACATCAATGCGCGGTGTTCCTCCGAGATAGAAGCTCGCCCCAGCAGAATCTTTAAATCCTCCGGCCGAGCACCATACGGTGCCGGACTCGTCCTACGGCCTCTTTCGAAGGCCTGACGCGGAGAACCTCGGGGGGCCACATAGCCATCTTCCGCCCCTGCCGGACTCGGAGAAACCCTCCGCGACAACACCTCAGGGTCGCCCACCTCGCTAGGCGGCACGGCAGGGGGAGGCGTCCCGCTCTCCATCATCTCCGGAAGGAGGTCCCCCAAAGATGAGCTCCGCTGGGAAGGGCTGAGGTCCGAGCTACAAGGTAAAATTTCAGTTAATCTTCTCAGATATAAAATCAAGGATTTCTCTCATCCCTCAAAAGGAAAATCTTTCTCTACTTATGGCTCGCTGGAGGGCTGATCCCTTTGAGGGCGTAGTTCGGCCGAGGAACTCCCCGGCGCTGGACCCTCTGACGAGGATTTTTCCCCCCGCTTCCAGGCTATGGTTTCTGGGTCGTCAGAGGCGGCCCTCTTCTTCCCCTTAGGAGAGGAATCGTTGGCTCCTCCCTTCAGAACAGTCTCCTTCGAGGAGGCCATAGTTTCCTTGTCCTCCCCCTTACTTCCCTCCAAAGGCATTATTTTCAACATCCTGACAAGCACAGGATCCGGCCTGGTTTCGGGAAGGGGGGCCGGACACCTGATCAGCTTTGCCTTCGCTGTCCACTCCTGCTTAAAAGGACAACTCTTTTAGGGGAAAGTTTACAGCAATTATACGGATAGAAGGTCCGGGCACAAGGTTACTTACTTGAGTATCCGGGCGATTGCAGCTCAGGCTTGCGTCCTCGGTTAGATCCGGACACGCTTCTTGTGATCCGAAGAACAGTTTATATATCTCCACAGGCGTTGCGCCCATGAAATTCTGGAGAGCTCGCGGTCCCTCTGGATTAAACTCCCACAGGCGAAGGGAGCGACGTTTTCCGTGCAATATTCGGCGAATCAACATGACCTGCGTCACCTTGACCAGGCTGAGGTCTCCTTCCAAGAGATCCTTAATCCGGCCCTGCAACAAAGGCACGTCTTTGGGCAAACCCCAATCTAACCCTCTGTTGACCCATGACGCTAGCCGTGGTGGGGGACCCGAGCGAAAGGCAGGAGGCGCCACCCACTTGGAGCCCCAGGGAGCGGTAATATAAAACCACTCTCGTTGCCACAAGCCCCTTGAAAAGAGCCCTTGGGACATGGAGCATCGACATTTTTGCTTATAACAGCGCCTCCGCACTCTGTGTGCCGTCCCTCGATCATCGTCGGCTCCACTTTGAAGGTCTTGAGCCATAGCCCGAAGTGAGGGGTAACACGGAGGAACACTTCACACACGACAATAAACGAGGAGATGTGGAGGATGGACTCCGGAGTTAAGTCATGGAATTCCAGCCCGTAATAAAACAACAGTCCCCTCACAAAGGGATCCATTGGGAAGCCCAACCCCCGAAGGAAGTGAGACATGAACACCACGCTCTCACCGGGCTGGGGACTGGGAATGACCTGCCCTTGAGCAGGTAACCTATGCGAAATTTCACCGGTCAGGAACTTAGCCTCCCTCAACTTTATTACGTCCTCCTCCGTGACGGAGGAGGGCGTCCGTCGGCCTTGAAGGTCAGAACCGGACACTGGCGAAGGTCCGAAGCGCCTGGAATCTGGAGCCTAGGGTGTTGGAACTCGAAGCGACGGGCGAACTTGCTTGAGATTGAAAAAAAGAAGTAAGGCCTTGGTCTCTTTATAAGAGGTTGAATACCAAGAGTCCTCCCCGTAACCGTTTGGGACTCGCCTTAAATCGAGGAAACGTGCTAACGGGCACGATGGGGTTACCCACGTCTGTATTGATGAGAATCCCGTAAAAAGGGCACACGATCTCTGCTTTGACAAGACGTGCCAAGGAAACCGCCTCGCAAAACGTGCTGAGGTGGAAAAGAAAAAACGATTTGTAAAGGACTTGGCCGTAGTGTGATGACGCACTACGGAATGCGTCAGCAGATTTGATTTGTGTTAATATTATTCTCTCTATGGCAATATGTGGAAATATATTTTGCAGAGCCGGACACTATCCTTGGTATTTACAATCTTCTATGAAGGACTTGGAGGAGGAACCCGCCTTGCAATGCTGAAGACAATCTGCGCGCCGGACTGGTCGTCATTGAAGCCTGGTTCAGGGGCTACTGAGGGAGCCCTGGATTAGGGGGTGTTCGGGTAGCCGGACTATACCTTCGCCGGACTCCTGGACTATGAAGATACAAGATTGAAGACTTCGTCCCGTGTCCGGATGGAACTTTCCTTGGCGTGGAAGGCAAGCTTGGCGATGCGGATATTCAAGATCTCCTACCAATCGTAACCGACTCTGTGTAACCCTAACCCTATCCGGTGTCTATATAAACCGGAGGGTTGTAGTCCGTAGGACAATCAACTCCATACACAACAATCATACCATAGGCTAGCTTCTAGGGTTTAGCCTCCTTGATCTCGTGGTAGATCTACTCCTGTACTACCCATATCATCAATATTAATCAAGCAGGAGTAGGGTATTACCTCCATCGAGAGGGCCCGAACCTGGGTAAAAACATCGTGTCCCATGTCTCTTGTTACCATCCGGCCTTGACGCACAGTTCGGGACCCCCTACCCGAGATCCGCCGGTTTTGACACCGACACTATGTTTAAGTCAATGTTGCAAGCTAGCTTGTCACCTTGATTGTCATGTTAATTAATGTGGTTTTTCTCTCCCAAGCACAACAAGCCAACCCTCTTACTCCTCATTGGTTGATTAATGTTGGGAATGCAAGCTAACCTTCTCACTCCTGCATGCACACAAGGGATATTAATGTCCTCGGGTGCTAGTACGAGGCAAACGCCATCAATTTTGCCTCGATTAATGTTAGTGGCCTTGTATAGTTGCAAATTGTAATTTTGATAGTGGCCTTGTATACAACGTATAACATATATTTTATGTGCGAAAATCATGGTCAATTATGACCCAGAATAAAAGGGGGACTAGTTAATGTGGGGTCGCTTTCTTAATTGAAGGGTAAATTGATTTTTATTTTGATCCAGTCAGAGCGCGCCGGCCCTCTCGTCCAATCCTAAATCGCTGCTGCACGCTCCTCTCCCTCTTCTCCATTGCAAAACCACCTCCTCTCCTCTCCATCATCTCCATTCCAAAACCACAGTCTCGCCTCTCCCTCTTCTCTATTGCAAGACCATCGTCTCTCCTCCGTTTTCTAGACGCTTTGCTCCATGGCGCGGGCGCAATCCATGGATACAAAATTAGTATACTGTATGCTATCTAAAAGTCGAGGGCGGGGCTTTTCCTGCGCGGTAGGCGGCGGGGCAGTTCCGCCTAGTCGGTTCGACAGAGACATGAGAAGACAAGGGAGTAGGCTGCTGCAAACGTAGGGCTGTGTGATTTGACAGCGAGTTACAGCTGGATAGGTGGGGCCCCGTGATTTGACTTGCCATTATCATTTTTACTGCAGAGCTACAGCCGACGTGAGATTCCTGACCACCTCCATACAGGTGCCTCTCCCAATGCTCCACCATGTAGTAGAGGCTGGCTCTTGCATGAGAGCCCACTTCTCCACTTTTTCCTTGCCTCTCTTTCCTCCACATATGCAAAAATGCCATGTAAAGCACACTATTGTACTTACTTTTACTTGCTCCTATAGGTGCTTAAGCTTGCCACATAGGCATAAAGTCTGATGTGGCAAGTTAATCAAGAAGAGAGAGACTAGTTTGGTGACCCAAGGAAGAAATGGTGCTAAGCGCGTGTACCTAGGTGAAAAGACAATTTTGAGTCTATAGCTAATTAAATGAAGCAAACTTAGCAACACCATTTCATTGGAAGAGGTCACTCCTTGGCAAATGCAATAAATACACGCGCTTACTAGCTGTCGGGGCGGACCGCGTCCCCCGCGAGCACCTATGGGGCCGGAGCCCCTTTCGTTGTCCGGTGAGGGGGGCGGAGGGAGCACAGAGAGCAGATCGAGGCGAGCACACGGGCGGTTTACCCAGGTTCGGGCCGCGATGGACGCGTAAAACCCTACTCCTGCTTGGTTGTATTGAACTGGGGAGCTCGGGAGCTTGGAGAGCTAGCTGCACCGAGCGTATGGCTGTCTGGATCCCAAATCTCCGAACCTCGGAACCGCGGAACCCCCGGGTGTCCGAATGTCCGAACCCCCTCTACGTTGCACACGGGCCTCCTTTTATAGCGCAAAGGGGTCACCGACAGGTGTCAACGTAAGAGAAAGGGGTAAAAGTGTAAAAGGGGTGGTAGTTGTAACAGTGCAGGAACAATGGCGCTACAGTGCGGCACAGTGCTATCATACCTACTTCTGACGGTAGGGGACAAGGGCATTAAATGCCCGTCACGGTCGCCCGGGCAGCACCGAGGCGGACCGTTAGGTGCGCCACCGTTCGCCACGATGGCGGCTGCATGCCACCGCATGCCCCAGGCTGCGCGGTGCCTCGCCACGTGCCCTTGGGGGAAACCCCGGAGTGACGCGTGGGCGGGCGAGCTGGAGCGCAGTCCTGAGGTGGCGATTTTGCCGCGGCAAGTGGCTTGCCGCGGGGGTCGTCTTCCTGTGCCTGATAGCTTGCCGGCTATCAGGCCTTGCCGGGGCGCATGGCGCGCCGTGGCGGGCTTCTCTTGTGGTGCCTGGGTTCGGCCTTCCCGACAAGCTCCTCTTGTCGGGGTCTCGATCTTCTGTCTCGTATACTTTGTTCTTGGATGGCCTTTCATGGGCTCAGTCGTCCCGGCAAGCTCCTCTTGCCGGGGTCTTGTCTTCTTGGCCCGGCAAGCTCCTCTTGCCGGGGCCTTGTCTTCTTGGCCCGGCAAGCTCCTCTTGCCGGGGGCCTTGTCTTGAATGCTTGGTCTTCTCTTGGCGCTTCCTGGGCGGGCCTTGCCGCAGGGCGCTACAACTGCCCGTGCACAAGTCTGGGGTACTAAGGTACCCCTACTTTAGTACACCGACAGGAGCCCCCGGGCCTGGGCCACACACGGTGCCGAGCGTCGTTGGGCCAGGCCCTAACAGTGCACGGGCACGCGTGGCCTTGGTCGCGCTGCTCCTTAACTCCGCACCCGTCGCACCTTCCCCAGACGGCGCGCGCTTATCGCGGCGTCGTGGGGGCGGGGCGTGCGGGGTGAGCGTGACGTGGGTGGCGTGCGCGGGGCTGAACCGCGCAGGCGCGCGTCACGTCGCGCACGATCTCTTTATTCGGAGAGGCGAAGCGTCCCCCCCCACCTCTTCCTCTTATAAGCGGAGGAAAGCAGGGGCGGTTCGCCTTTCCCTTGGTTGCTACCTCTCTAAAACCTCTGCCACCTCCTTCTCCCAGAGGCAGCAGCGATCTGTCCTTGGAGCGCCCGGCGTCGTCAACTTCGACGATCCCCCTCCCCCGCCCCCGCCATGGCCCCGAAGAGCGATAAGGCAAAGGGGAAGGCTGCGAAGTCGGCCGAGGCGCTACTGCTCGAAGCGCTTCGGAAGGAGACGGCGACGTTCCCCCCCCCCCCAGCTCGGTGCGGTGGAGCTGAGGGACAAGTACTGCCTCTTCTGGTCGACGAAGACGCGAGCGCATCCGCGCACGCGGGTGCTTCCCGCCGACGCCCAGAAGCAGTACCCGACCGGGTATCCTTTCTTCGTCGTCTTCTTCTACTGCGGGCTCTGCCCGCCTTACTCGGAGTTCTTCTGTGAAATCATGAACACCTATGGTCTCCACCTCCTCGACTTTACCCCCAATGCCGTCCTCACAATGGCGGTCTTCACGCACCTCTGCGAGAACTTCGTCGGAGTTCGTCCCAACGTGGCCCTCTTCCGGCACTTCTTTGTCCCTCGGGTGGAGAAAGGAGAGCCGCTGTCCGGTGGGATCGCCTGGGTTTCCCGGTCCGGCAAGAAGGGGGCCTACTTGGGTGGGGACCTCCGCGGCAGGTGGGAGGAGTGGAGGGCGGAATGGTGCTTGATTGTCGAGGACCATCCGCAGCCGTTCACCGTCGTGCGTCGAACTCCGGTGGTGCGCGGCGATGGCTGGAGCGAGGTGTCCCCGGACGATGCCAGATTGAAGATCGCCATCACCCGGATCCTGCGTCTCAGGCTCGCCGGTCTCACCGTCGGCGCCGTCGGCGCGGATTTCCTTCGCCGCCGGATCGCCCCCCTGCAAGAGAGGGGGAAGCCGGCCTGGGAGTTCCAGAATGCGGCGGACATCATGAGGCTGCGTCCGGGCCTCAATTTCAACTTCACCGTGCTGGAGCACGACGCGATGTTGAAGGAGTTGTTCAAGCACGACCCCGACCACCCGGAGTGGTTCTGGCTGCCGCCGGGCGTCGTTCCCTTGTGCAACAACTCGTCGCTCAGCCATATCCTCGCGATGATGCCTTTGTGCGACTCGCATGGGATCAACACGACCTGGCAGGAGCCGCCGGAGGATGTCGTGCGGGCCTTCTTCGACGGCCTGGAGGAGGAGCCAGTCGATCCCGCCGAGAAGGATGGCCTCATCCGAGACACCACCGCGGCGGAGTTGGCTTACATTGCCTCCAGGATGGAGGAGGCGGCGGCCGCCGCGGCCGCGGGCGAAGCTGGGTTTACCGAGGCCGAGGCGGAGGCGGCGGAGGCAGAGAGCCTCGCCGACCCGTCGGAGCTTGTCGACCAGGGGGAACCAGCCGGGCACGGCGGCGAGGACGAGTCTGCCCAAGGCGCGAGCGGCTTGCCGGAGGTCGGCGTTGCCTTCCTGCAGCCTCCGGGCGGCTCGCCGCAGGCGGAGCCCCCGGCCCAGCCGACGAGGCGCCTCCGCAGGGCCGGGTCGGCAGCGGGAGCGGGGCCTTCGCGGGCTGGGGCTTCGGTTGCCGCTGCGCCCCGCGCCACGGCGTCGACGGGGGCGGAGTCATCTACTGCCCCCGCCAAGCGGCCTCGGGAGCCCACTCCCCTGCCCCCCCCCGCGTCAGGGCCGAGCCGGTTTTCGACTATTCTGCGCTCAGCTCCGACGACGAGGAGGACGGAGAGTAAGTTCCCCATGGAGCTCATATCTTTTCCCCTGATGGTTCGTCCTGTTCGACAGCTCGTTCGCCCTTCCCTTAACCCGGTCCCCTTGCAGGACCCTGGCTCAGAGGAGAGCGAAGAGATCGAGGATCCCGTGGGTCATCCTTGATGACGAATCTCCCCCGGCAAGCGAGGTCGTGTCGGAGGCGTCCTTACCGGACCCGGCAGGGGATCCTCAGGGCAGCCCGCAACGCAGCCCCCGGCGTGAGCACATGACTTGCTCCTGCTGCTTGGCGCGTACGCGAGCCCTCCTTCTTCTTGTTGTTGATGCGAAGTTGTCGCTTTTGGGCAGGAGCGGAGCAGCTCCGGCGGGCGCGTCCAGAGGGCGCCCCCGCCGTGCCGACCGCGTCTACTACCCTGCCAAGGGAGAGATCCCCGGCAAGGGAGGAGCCCCCGGCAAGGGAGGACCTTCCGACGGGGGACGCGGCCGACGATCCCCCAGCCGCGGCGAGCGTGGCGCCCGCCTCGGATTCGATAGAGGCTGAGGTCGTCGTCGTCGGGGAGGGCGCGCATGGCGATGCCGACGACGTTGCCGGCGCTCGGGAGGCGGACGGCGTTGATATCCCCGCGGGCGACGGGGAGGCCGAGGAGCAGCAGAGGCTTGCCGCCGCGGAGTTATCCGTGCGGGAAGGCGAGCTGGCGCTGAAAACGGCCAGCCTCGCCAACCACGAGGAGGAGGTTGCCGCGCGCGAGCGGGCGCTCAGCGGAGACCTGAAGAAGGCGCAGGACGCTGCTGCAGCCGCTAAGGTCACCAAGGAGGGGCTAGAGGCGAGGGTGGCGCAGCTCGATTCCGACCTCAAGGCGAAGGACGAGGAGCTCGCCGCGCTCCGGCAGGAGCGCGAGAAGGGTGCGCTCACCCTCGGTGAGCTTCAGGGTCGCTTCGCCGAGAAGATCCGGGAGCTTGACGCCGCCAAGAACTCCAACTCCACTCTGGAACTGAAATTGGAGGCGCTCGGCAAGGCGCTGGACAGCGCTAAGGAGTGGGAGGCGGCTTTACGGAAGGAGGTCGACGGCAACGAGGAGCTGCTGAGGCGCGCCGCCGTTTCCCAGAACACCTTCAGGGATACAGTGGAGCGGTGGACCGAGGGCCTCGTCGACATCGCCGCCACCATCGACAAGGAGCTGACGCTGCTGGGGATCGAGGGCCACCAGTCCCTCCCCGACGAGGACATCGTGCCCAGCGCCAAGCTCACTTCCTTCTTCCAGGGGGTGGTGCAGGCGCTCCAGCACCTCCGAACGTCGCTTCCGAAGGAGCGGGCCGACGAGACGCGGGAGGCCATCTCCGGGGCCCTCGAGAGGGTGCTGGTGAAGATCGTTTTCCGCAATCCCGACATCAGGCTTACCAACGTCCTCAGGCCCTTGCCGAAGAACGCAGACCTGACGGGGATCCAGGCCCTCATCGCCCCTATCGTCAAGAAGGCGGCCGGGGTCAAGAGGATCGAGGGCGACCGCGTGGACTAGGCCGCCTGCCCCTTTCTTTTATATCCTTTCCCTGCCGCTGTTAAATATGCCATGGAAACGGCTGGTCAGAGCAGCAGTAAGGCATTTTGTAATATGACTTTTTATCTTAGGCAATGCATCGCACTGTTATCTCCTCTACTTGACCGGCGCTTTGTTTGTTTCCGCCCTACGCTTTCGGGGACTTGCCGGCGTAGGCCTCCGCCTTGCCACGGGCGTCGAGTGCGGGACGTCAGCGACCCGCTGGCGGGGCTACCACCGGCAAGAAACCTTGCCGCGGCTGGTTGCCGCTCACTCAGATTGTTGAGCAGGCCCAAGGCAAAGTAAGCGGTGCGACTGCGGTCGCAGCACGCTTAGGGTGCCGGGCGAGCTCGAAACAAAGTGAGGACGCTACTCGGGGTGTAGCACACTCAAGTCGTTGAGCGGACTCGAAACGAAATGAGGGCGCAACCAGTCTCATGCCGGTCCTTCCGCGCTCAGGCCTCTCAACCAAGGCTCGGTCGTTTGAGGGAGATAACTCTTAAAAATTGATGGGGAAATTGCTCGAGCTCCGGCAACTTATCTTTTCTTATCGCTTGCCGCCCGGTAGGGTAAAACCTCCTTGGGCAGCATCCAGCCCATCCTGGGGGTAGGTGAAGGCGCAGGGCCTCACGACCCTCCGGGGCTAGGCGTAGCTATGCTTGGGGATCCGCGCCCCTCTCTGCGCCAAGGATCACATGCAACTGCGGCAAGACTTGGGCAGAGAGGATGGTTGGCGGAAATGGGTTCCGGCAACCGCGCTGGCAAGACTCCTCCCACGGTCGGCGTCAACTCGTTCGGCACCCCGGCGGACGAGGCGCGCCGGGGAACGAGGTCGCCTTTCTCGTGACTTCTGGCGCTAACTTCTGCGGCTACGGGAGCGGCGCAGAGTTTGCTGGAGGCGAATCGTTCGCCCAGCGGCCAGAAGGCGGTCCTCCTCAAGGAGCAGCTGCTTCTTGCCCAGTCTCTGCGCGAGTGGATACTCGAGGAGGGCCGCACACGAGCCCGTGGGAAAGAATGCCAAAGCTTGTCGGGAACCCCCGCTTCAACTGGACAGATCCTCGGATCCGCAGGAGCGGACTGTTCCTCAGCGTTCAGGCTGCTGATCTGCTTGCCGGAGCAAGGCTTATCGGGGGCACCTGCTTCGACTGGACGGATCCTTGGATCCGCAGGAGTGGGCTGTCCCCCCGAGTGCCCCCTACCTGGCGCGCCAAAGATGTCGGGGCGGACCGCGTCCCCCGCGAGCACCTATGGGGCCGGAGCCCCTTTCGTTGTCCGGTGAGGGGGGCGGAGGGAGCACAGAGAGCAGATCGAGGCGAGCACACGGGCGGTTTACCCAGGTTCGGGCCGCGATGGACGCGTAAAACCCTACTCCTGCTTGGTTGTATTGAACTGGGGAGCTCGGGAGCTTGGAGAGCTAGCTGCACCGAGCGTATGGCTGTCTGGATCCCAAATCTCCGAACCTCGGAACCGTGGAACCGCGGAACCCCCGGGTGTCCGAATGTCCGAACCCCCTCTACGTTGCACACGTGCCTCCTTTTATAGCGCAAAGGGGTCACCGACAGGTGTCAACGTAAGAGAAAGGGGTAAAAGTGTAAAAGGGGTGGTAGTTGTAACAGTGCGGGAACAGTGGCGCTACAGTGCGGCACAGTGCTATCATACCTACTTCTGACGGTAGGGGACAAGGGCATTAAATGCCCGTCACGGTCGCCCGGGCAGCACCGAGGCGGACCGTTAGGTGCGCCACCGTTCGCCACGATGGCGGCTGCATGCCACCGCATGCCCCAGGCTGCGCGGTGCCTCGCCACGTGCCCTTGGGGGAAACCCCGGAGTGACGCGTGGGCGGGCGAGCTGGAGCGCAGTCCTGAGGTGGCGATTTTGCCGCGGCAAGTGGCTTGCCGCGGGGGTCGTCTTCCTGTGCCTGATAGCTTGCCGGCTATCAGGCCTTGCCGGGGCGCATGGCGCGCCGTGGCGGGCTTCTCTTGTGGTGCCTGGGTTCGGCCTTCCCGACAAGCTCCTCTTGTCGGGGTCTCGATCTTCTGTCTCGTATACTTTGTTCTTGGATGGCCTTTCATGGGCTCAGTCGTCCCGGCAAGCTCCTCTTGCCGGGGTCTTGTCTTCTTGGCCCGGCAAGCTCCTCTTGCCGGGGCCTTGTCTTCTTGGCCCGGCAAGCTCCTCTTGCCGGGGGCCTTGTCTTGAATGCTTGGTCTTCTCTTGGCGCTTCCTGGGCGGGCCTTGCCGCAGGGCGCTACAACTGCCCGTGCACAAGTCTGGGGTACTAAGGTACCCCTACTTTAGTACACCGACACTAGCACCGTTTCTTCCTTGAGTACGAAGAAAGAGATAGAGAGGAGTAACAAAAAATACACTTATAGCCAACCTTGTTGTAGTATGAGTGACTAAGTGATGACTATGTATGACATGCCAACATCAGATAGCCTAACGCACCGTGTTAAATATCCAAGGGCGCGACCGCACGAGCGACGCGACGGTCGTGGTAGGCGCGACCATGATACGCGCTGCTGGTAGCCCTTGGATCTGAGATCAAACGGTCGCATGCTAAGTTGCTGAAAATTTGCAGAATAACCCTCCATGACAGGATATTCACCCATAGGTCTGGAATCACGCCATGCAACCGTTCGGTCTCAGATCCAAGGGCTCTCGGAAGCCCGTATCATGGGAGAATGGAAAGCCACTACCCTGCCATTCGCACGCTGGCAGTTCGCTCCTACTCGTCCCCGCACGTCGTTCAATACTACGACGGTTCGCTCCTAGTCGTCCCGTCATTCACATTACGGCAGTTCCACTAATCCTAACCCTCCTCCCAAATCCATGGCGTCCCAAATCTCCATGATCGGTGGTGAGTACAAGGTTAGAACCATCACCGACGATGAGTTCGACGTCATCTACACCCGTTTTTCCGCGACGGTGAAAGGATGCCTTTCTCGCTTCAAACGCATGTTCAAAAACTCAGATGATGAGTGGGTCGCTAGGCTAGATGTTGAGTACACCACAGTCCTGGGACGAGAGAAGGATCTAAAGGACGAAGAGAGGAAGAAGCCCGCCATGATCCAGGTTTGCGTGCATGACTTATGCTTGGTCTACCACATATGCCATGCCGACGTTGAGTGCCAGGATTTTATGGACTTCCTCGGGAGCAACCTAGTCAAATTCATTACTGTAGACTTTGGTAACGACAAAGAAATCCTGGGTTGGATAGGCCTCGTTGTAGGCAACCCCTTCGACCTCCAGAAGAATCGGCTGGTGCCCTCTCGTCAGCCTTCCATGCTGACCCTGGCAGGAGCCATGGTTCATCCTTCATATGGTAAACTGGTGAAACCTCCATACACGTTTCATTGTCATGCATGGCAGCGGAATGTACTAGATATAGACCACATCCAGTACGCTGCAATGGATGGCTACCTTTGCTTCAATATCTACAAGGGTTGGATGAAGAGCAACAACCAAGTGTGCGGTTCAAGCAAAGAAGTATCGGCCAAGAGGAAGAGGGACAAGGACGAAGTCGAGGACGTGGACGAGGACTCCGAGTAAGATGGCAGTGTCGTTGCTCATGGTGGTTCTAATGCAGTGTCTACCGAAACAGTTGCAAAGTTTAATTTTAGGTGTGCTTAATTTAATTTGAGGGGTGTGTTGTGCTGAGCCGCCAGTAGAACTATGTTATGTTTCTTCTCGTTACTTTAACTCTTCAGTACGTACATACTAGTATTTCTTACATTTCATCTTTTAGTTGGTATAGTACTACCACTTGTTTCTTCACATTATATACGTACAATATATATGGCCAACATCATATAGGCAGCAGTTTAGTTGTCAAAGACTTTCAGGGTGCTTAGTTTTGTCAAAGAATTCCAGGATGCTTACAGGGTGCTTGCATCCAAGGGACTTATTTTAGTCTGACTAAAAATAGTCTCTTTAAGAGGCTAAAGTTCCAAGCACCCCTGACTAAAGAGGGGCTAAAACTAGTCTTGAGACTAAATTTTTTTAGTCAGGGGTACTGTCATGGAATTAACACGTCAGATGTCCTAACATGAGGACTTAGTCGTGAGGCCAACGCATCTATGTGGTAGCTTGAGAGGGGTTGAGCGGAATCGAGAGACGCAACACAAGACAAGGGTTTAGACAGCTTTGGGCCCCGGGAAACATCATCCGGTAACAACCCTACATGCTGTTTGAGGCTAGGTCTCATTATGATCACGAGGGAGTTGCCGTAAAACGGCTCTCCTCTTTGTGTCTAGCCCTAAGATTGTTTCTTCTTTGCTTATTGTCTATCCCTCTTTGGGGAGCCCTGCCCCTCCTTATATATGTTGAAGGGGCGGTTTACATGTGGAGTCCTATTAGGATTAGGACTAGTCTATCTCTAATACAAACCGGATATAAGTCCAGGTCTTAACTCCTTGTAAGACAAATATTCCTCATGCCTTTCCTCTTAAACCGACCCACCATTAAACGTGAACCGGCCTTCTGGGCCTTGGGCCTTGTCATCCGTCTGTCCCGCACGCCGGATCACCAGTGAGTCATAATGACCAGGTGGGTTGCTTGTAAACCGCCAGGTCAGGGCGGGTCGCCAGTAACTCGCCAAGTGTCAGCGGGGTCTTCAGATAAACCGCCAAGTCCGGCCGGGTTAACTTCCGGCCGGTTTACACCACGGGGTATATCCCCGACATTAGCCCCCAGTTTAATTTGGATTTATTCATGTTAAACTGATCCTGTAAAACAAATACAAGAGCAAATTTGATAGATTATGCTCCGGGTTAAGAATTCTTGTAAACCGGCTCCTGATCATCCTTAAGTCCTTGTCATTTCCTCCTTCTAGAAAATCCGGGTCAATAACTAGCTTCATACTCAAATTGCTGATGTTGATTTCTCATAGAAAAATATTGTGAAGAATAATCCACTTGAGTCGGCTTCCAAAACGCCGGCTTTAAGAAATATTGGTCTTGACATACTCATCTGATATTCAGCCGGTTTGAAGATGTAAACTTGCCGGTTTGATATTACCAAAATTGCCGGATTGTAAATATGGATGGCACCGAGTCATAATTGTCACCAACGTCGGGTCATAATCATTGCAGACACCGGGTCAATCTGGTTTGCTCAGAACTGAGAATTTGAAGATTTTTCTCCCTTATATCCATATTACCTGTAGCCCCCAAATCTTGAGCAGAACAAAGTGATGGTTTAAGACTTGCTCCAATAAATGTTGCAACCTTGAAGAAATCCAGGTTGTTCATCTCAATCACTACGTTAGAATTGAGTATTCCACATATGTAGCCCCCAAGTGTCGGGTTGTCATGCTTGCAGAAACCTGGGACTTGTAACTGATGCTCATAAAAACTTCAACCAATGTAGCCCCCAAGGGCCGGGTCATTATGCAATAATGAGCAGGGACTTTGTAAATATAATCTTGTAAACTTTGAACAACAACGTGTAGCCCCCAAGGGCCGGCTCAGTAAGATAATATTGAGCTGGGACTTTGATATATACTTCAATGAAAATAACACCATATGATGTAACCCCCATCATGGGACTTGAATCCATGTCCACAAGGTTAAGAGCCTTGTGCTTTACCAACTAAGCAGTGGACCCTTCAATATAATGGATAAAAAGCTTTGTACCTTGAACAGTTGATAGGAGCAATTGGTAGCCCCCAAGGGCCAGCTCATTATAATGTGATGAGTCGGGTCTTCAATAAGGTGGGCAAACAATGACTTTCATTAGCCCCCAAGTGTCATGGTGCATGCCTGCAGCGACATGAGACTTGCATATTTGATGTAATCTCAACTTAAATAATGTAGCCCCCAAGTGCCGGGTTGTAAGCCTGCAGCGACTCGGGACTATTCCTTCAATTGTAGAATAAATCATATCCATTGACAATATGATAGTCATTGCGCTAAAGCGACTTTGAAAAACTTAATCATAATACTGGTTATTGATAACCATAATAAAAATCCAGCCATGTTGGCTATTTGAATAATGTACCCAATGATTTACAAGCACATAATTCCAATGGCGCAATCCAAATATATACTAGCGACTTATAGTCGAAAGCCAGGCCGGGTCAATAAACACCGGATTATAAGTGATTATGTACTGACAACTTGTAGTTGAAAGTCGAGCTGGGTTAAAGAACACCGGGTTAATTTGATGACTGATAGTCATGCCGGGTCAATAGACGCCGGTTCAACATAAAATTTATCAAAAGAGAAAAATCTTGGCAAAGGCAAATAAAACCGTGTAGTCGAGGCTTTTCAAGGGCTGCCAGGCCTAAATTCGAGGCTTTCCATGGGCTGCCAGGCCGCTGAGTTAAACCATTTGACAAAGCCTTTTAAGATGGGCCTCCAACTAACCAATCGTCGTTTTAACTTTGACAAGTTCAGGGTCTCAGTGAGAGTAACTGTCAAACGTTCGACGGGTCATGTCAGGATTACCTGGATAGGAGTGGCTTACTTGATGAAGGCAGGTTAACCCGGGGTTTTAGGTGAATACACCAAGCTTCCAAGCCGTGGGTCGATACCCGGTTACAAGGGTCCTTTCAAACTCTTTGGTATTTGACACAAAGAGCCCCCAAGTAACTTTGTGAGCTGTGCTCAATGGGTGCCTATGTTTGAGTTGTGCGTAGCAACAAGACTCTCTTTGGCCCCTTGGGTGTGAAGCTCCCAAGCTTTGTTGTGGCGTGATAGCCGGATTAATGGACAAAACTCCGCTTTGTAAGCTGAAGCCCCCATGTAACCAGTAATATGACAAGCCAATAAGGCGGGATGCCCATGTTTGAACCGTGCATCATGGCAACAGGTCCTCTTCGACAACCTTTAACTTTTTATAAGAGATAAATTCTTCTTGAACCGGGATTTTGAACCGGATATTGAGAGCTTCAAAGCTTTATGGGAGAACAAACTTCCCTTAAACCAGATTGCAAACCGGAATCTTCATTTTCAGCCGGAAATTTTCTGACGGCCTTTCAACTCGAACTTGCGAGAAGTTAATTCCTTTTTTAAACCGGAAATTTTGAAACCGGATTTGAGCGCTTCGGAGCTTTGTGGGAGATAGATTTCCCTTTCTGATGACCCAGAACTTCTTCACTAAGCCGGGATTTTGTCATATACTTTTTGAGCCGGAAATTCTCTAACGACCTTTAAATTTTCATCAATATAGCAGTAACCTCCCGGATCGGGTTATCTTTCCCTCCATCGTCCTGGGGTTCTTAATTTTGCTGAAACTGGCAAGATTTGCTGAGTCATGTCATCGTAGCCCCCGAGTCTCAAAGGTGACTCGAGGAGTTGGCTTGAGACTCTCCATATTTGACCGTGATGTAAACCGGCATAACTTGTATATCATTGGTGTTGATAGGACGATGTGACCACAGAAGGTTAAGGTGACTGCAGCGGGTTATAAATGATCCCATATGAGCCGTGTCAGCAACTCGGCCAATGGTTCCTTCCAACCGGCTATTTGAACCAAACCGTAGTGGCGGCGACTTGTGCACCTACCCATTGAGCCATCCAGTGCTGACGGCGGCTGATAAGACATGATAACTTGCCTCCAATTTGTTGGAAGAAAAACCGGGCTTCCCAAGTAGTGAGTTGCTCATATTCAATAAATAGCTCATCCAGACAGGTGCGGCCCGGTGTGTTGATGTAGACCAGGCCGCGAGAGACGAACGACAAAGACGACCGCGGCTTCAGAGGCAGCATAGACAGATGAGTCGACCGCGACGTTATAAACCGGCGCGGACGGGCGATTTAGCCACATCATATTGATGTAAACCGATCTGCAGAATGCCGGTTTGCGCATATATTCATCAAGCTTGATGGCATGGTAAGATATTAGCGCATTATAATGGTGGCGCGAGTTACACATCCATGACACAACCATAGCTTTTGAAGTGAACAATTGTCCTGCATAAACAATTTTCCAGACCAAGGCAAAGATAAACTACTCTTTGACAGAAATAATATGTGCTGATAAAATACATTTTAGATGGATATCACCTGATGTGTTTAGGCCGAAAATAATCCGCCATGAAGCTGATGATCACCATGGGTGAGTCGGCCGCGGGAGCAGACGAATGAACCGGCCGCGGCGTCGTAAACCGGTGCGGACGGACAAGTCAACCGCAGGCGCGGTAAGCCGCGTGGTCGGACGAGTCAATCGTGGGCGCGGTCCAGCGAATTGATGTAGACTGGACGGCGGGGGTGGCAGTTCATACCCATGTCCATTGAATAGCAAGGCACAGACGAACGCCGGTGTAGAACGTTGTTGGCGCGTGCTGCGTCCCGGCAATATAACACCAGCTTTGTAATAAATAATTTGCTCTGCGTATAACAACACTGTATGGCAGAGTGGTTGTTTTCACAAAAAATCAACAAGTATTGATAAAAAAGTAAACCGAAAGGATATCACCTAGTTTTTTTGTCGTATAAGACGAACACTGATGCGCAAAATAATGCTGGACATAGTCTAAAAAAGACATCAGATGTTCGGTTCATCTGAAGCTGTACGTGCTAGTACTTGTCCATCAAATCAATCGTCAGAAGTGACTGTACATGCTGGCCGTGTGTGTTCTTATCCCTTTTTAACAAACGGGCACCCGGCCACTTTTACAGCCGCCTCTGTTTTCTCCTTCAGTTGCGAAACCCAGCAGAAACAGGGTGGCTTGCCGTGGCCGCGGAGGCGACAACTCGCGGCCGCAGACGCGGGCGGCGGCAGCAGCAAAGCTCGACGGAAGTGGCAAGCAAGGCAGCTTGAAGCAGCTGGGGGCTATGGTAGCGGAGACGGTTCTGAGTCCGAATTAGGGCAACTCGGCAGCGGCTCAGTCAACGGAGGCAGCTGAGGCAGTTGTTGTGGTCAGCAGCGTGGTGCAAGGTGGCTTGCTTGTTTCCATGGCGATTAAACATGGAGATGGCTGGCTTCACGCGCAACGGAGCAGGCGGCGGAGCTGTAGCTAGGCGTGGCGCAGAGGCAGCGGCTCACCCACGGCGGGTTACGGCGGCGGAGGCGGCTTGAGGTCGCGCCGAGGGGGCCACGGCGGAGGCGGAGCCATGGCCGTGAGGAACGGCAGCGCGCCAGTGAGCCCGTAGCGGCTGCTCGTCGCGCGGCGGCAGTTCGCAGCAGGTGAGGCGGGTCATAGCAGGGCCCGAGCCGGGCGGCTCAGCAGAGGAGCACCACAGGCGTGGCGGCGCGTCCACGAGGTCAGCCTGGTGGCAGAGGCACGCCGGCGGGTTGGAGAAGAACGGCTCAACAGCGGGGCCTACCACAGCGACCCGAAGGCGACTTGGCAGGGTCCGGTTTGGAACCGGAGACAGACGGCTCAGCGCGGTCCTCCGCGGTCCGGAGGCAAGGCACGGCCGGAGGAGCGGCAGCAGCGATGCGACCGGTGCCGGCGGGCGCGGCACAGCGGGGCGGAGTCCGTGAGTGAGGCGGAGCGCGTGCGGCCTGGCGAGTTCGAGGCGGAGGCGGCCCGAGGTGGAGACGAGCCCGCTGCAGTTTCCGATTCCACACCCACGACCATAACCCCTCTGTATCGTGGCTCCTTTTTTTTTCTTACACAGGTAGTAGTAGTGGAGGCGGAGACGGAGGTTCATGGGTGATGCTCCACGTGAGGCCACATAGATTTGGCTTTGCTTTTGGAACTTGTGCTCAGATTTGACCGGATTAATACTACTAGGAATCCCCAGCTGTCTTTGGCATCACGTGCATGAGGTTTTGGACACGGACGACGGAATCGTCAAAGCCTGTCGGTCTCGGCGGTTTGTATCTCGTATCGATTGATTTCGGATGCAAGACTTCGACCTGCAGCGGCAACTGAAATTAACCATGCCTCAACGGACCATCTGGTCATGTACGCTGGCGTATAGACGCAACCCTAACTTTCTCTTGATCTGTATCTCTCGCTTTGGCTTTTCATTGACGATGTTATTTTCTGCCCCGGCTCTTTTTCATCTGGCACATCATAAACTTCTCGATCCCTAAAGAAATTCCTTCAAAAACTCAACATCACCGTGCGCAGGCCCCACGGTGGGCGCCAACTGTCGTGGAATTAACACGTCAGATGTCCTAACATGAAGACTTAGTCGTGAGGCCAACGCATCTATGTGGTACCTTAAGAGGGGTTGAGCGGAATCGAGAGGCGCAACACAAGACAAGGGTTTAGACAGCTTTGGGCCCCGGGAAACATCATCCGGTAACAACCCTACATGTTGTTTGAGGCTAGGTCTCATTATGATCACGAGGGAGTCGCCGTAAACCGGCTCTCCTCTTTGTGTCTAGCCCTATGATTGTTTCTTCTTTGCTTATTGTCTGTCCCTCTTTGGGGAGCCCTGCCCCTCCTTATATATGTTGAATGGGCGGTTTACATGTGGAGTTCTATTAGGATTAGGACTAGTCTATCTCTAATACAAACCGGATATAAGTCCAGGTCTTAACTCCTTGTAAGACAAATATTCCTCATGCCTTTCCTCTTAAACCAGCCCACCATTAAACGTGAACCGGCCTTCTGGGCCTTGGGCCTTGTCATCCGTCTGTCCCGCACGCCGGATCACCAGTGAGTCATAATGACCAGGTGGGTTGCTTGAAAACCGCCAGGTCAGGGCGGGTCGCCAGTAACTCGCCAAGTGTCAGCGGGGTCTTCAGATAAACCGCCAAGTCCGGCCGGGTTAACTTCCGGCCGGTTTACACCGCGGGGTATATCCCCGACAGGTACCCCTACTAAAATGTGGATTAGTCCTCTCTCTACTCATTTAACTCCTCTCCTTTAACACAGACGAGTTCTGAATTGGAGGGTTTGGAGGATAATAAATGCTCATTAACTTGATTTTAGCCTTTTTAGTATTTGGATCCAAACATGGGTGAGGCTAGCATAGTTTAGTCCCACTACTTTTAGTCATGGGACTAAAACGTATCCAAGCACCCTCTTAGTTTTATTTGAGGGGTGGGTTGTGCTGGACACCATCATTGCGACTAGCCTTTTTAATACTCCCTCCTTCCCAAAATATAAGGCGCGGTTTGACTTTTCTGGTCTTTGTTGCACAACTTTGACTATGATTTTTATGTATTATATGTCTATAAAATTAGTATACATACATATGAAATAAAATTATTTTGCAAGACAAATACGGCGGTGCCATTTATACATGTTCAATCCATATACTTTGATATATATTAGTGGTCAAAGTCGTGCATCAAAGACCGTAAAAAGTCAATCATGCCTTATATTTCGGGAAGGAGGGAGTAGTACTATATGCATAATTTGGCGACGAGTGCTCTCTATATGTACCACCTTTTTTTAATTTCAAGTTTTGCTTCATGGCGCAATCCATCGATACTACTGCTGTACAAAAGTATACATTTTTTAAAAGGCTAGAGGGCGGGGCAGTCTAGCTTCGTCGGTTTCACGAGAGGCGAGGGCCTTTGTGATTTGACGGCTCATTACTGTTGGAAGGCGGGGCCTTGTGATTTGACTGCTCTTATAAATGCGCTGACGACCTAATCGAGGAGGAGCAAAGAACCATGCGGTATACTCAAGTTTTTCACTGGAGTAGTACTGCGACGGAGGAGCACGAAACACGGCAACCTAGTGCCATATGGCGATAAAAATGATCTAATTTGCTAGTCATCTCATTGTTAGCATTGTTCTATTCATTCCCTCAAAAAATTGTTCTATTCATGCCTCGCAGAGAACGTGACACGTGCGGCGAAACACCCGAAGCAAAAGATGAAACACAGGAGCAAAAGAAGAAGGAAGATTATCACCCCAAATGATCTAATTCGCCGCGGAGTCATAACTGCTGCTTCATCGCCTGCACGACCTCCATCTCCTTGCGCGTCTCCTCCGCCATCTTCGTCATTGTATCCATGACGCGACATTTCTCGACGCGAGCCTTCATCATCTGTTCCACGGCCATATTAGGTACCTTGACAGCAGCTGGGTGCTCGATGCGGAGCTTCGCCAACTCTTCCTTCTGTTCCATGGCGAGGGCCTGCGGCATCTTCATCGAGGAACTACTATTCTCATGCAGCTTCTTCCAGCCGGCGTTCTTCTCCTTCAACAGGTCGATCTCGTGGCAGAGCTTCGCATTGTCCTCCCGAAGTCGCAGGATTTCGCCAGTCGCCTTCTTCTCTGAGGCAATGCTCTTCTTCAGCAGCATCACCAAGCCGGCGGTCAACTCCCCCTGCTGATTGAGCTCAGCGGGCATGTCGTCGAGGCTCTCCTTCAGCAACTCCATCAAGCCTTGGATGAACTCCTTCTGCTTATTGAGCTGATCGGGCATGCCGTCGAGGGATAACGACTCCAGCTCCACTGGCTCGGCATGTTCGCCTCCGCGGCTAGGGCGCTCCTGGGAGCCATCGCCTTCCCGTGAGAGATCTTTCGAGGTCTCTGCGTGGTGGCGAGCCCTCTTTTTTTCCGCAGCCTTGGTTGCCGCTCCCTTGTTACGAGTAGTTCTCGACCTAGAGCTCCGCTCACCGTCCATGGCAACGACAGACGAAGAAGAAGCACTTATGAGGAGGAAAGGTAGAGTGATTTTCGGTTAGGTAGTTCCCCTTTTTATAACCTAAGTACTAGCACTAGTACTAATACCTGCATAGTGGGAACACGTTCAGGTTTGGTACGTACTACTAGTAGGTGTGAGCAGGCTTTCGAATGTGATGGGAACAAGGTAAAGATTAATTGATGGTTTTGGTTTCGAGGCCCGAAACGGCTCCCGATGAGTTTAGCGGAACATAAATTTCAAGTACTACACTGCTCAAATGCGTAAATACTGAGTACTCCCTCCGTTTCTTTTTATTCCGCATATAAGGTTTGGTCAAAGTCAATCTTTGTAGAATTTGACTAACATTATATTAAAAAATATAAACATTCACAATATGAAATCAATATTATCAGATGCACCATGCAACGTATTTTTATACTATATAGTTTTAGTATTGTAGATGTTCATATTTTTATATATAAATTTGGTCAAACTTTGTGTAGTTTGACTTTGACCAAATCTTATATGCGAAGTAAAAAGAAACGGAGGGGGTATGTTACTGTCAAAAAATGGCACAAAATATGAAGGAGACCAATGGAAGTACTACTAGCAACCCACGATTTAACTACTCGCATGCGCGCAGTGGAGTAATAATGTCTTTCTTCCGCCCTCACGTCCACTCAATTTGCATGCGCTGTATTAATCGACCATCAATGAAGTGAACGACTTTACACGCGTCAAATTATCACATGGGGTGGATCTTGGTACAAAATTGCATCCGCCCGTGTACCCGCGTGTGCGTGCGAGGAATGAGTGCGGCATGGCGTGCGTGCACATCTTCGCTTCGTGCATGTACCGCCAGTATGGCTCAGGGAGGACGAGTACATTCTTCTGGAACCAGCAGCACGTCACTGTGATCAATCCACGCAAGGAGGTCGCGACAACGCCTACACATGTGCCACGTGGCTTCATGAACTGTAAGAGAGACACTGTGTAGCGTGCCATTGGTATTCTAGTTTACGTGTTTTGCACAAACTCGAAATACTAGTAAGGTACACGTGCATTGCACGCATCAGATTTTGCAACCAAATTATGAATAAATACCACACTATAGCATGTAAGCTCTGAGTCATATATGCCTGATGTAGCCCTTCGTTTAATTCTTATAGTTCATCTCATTCAAAATCAATTAGTTTTTATAAAGAAGCTAAGAACACGGGAATAGGAAAAACATGGGATTATAGTGGAATGTCGTCTTGAATCCTACAGGATTGTACGAGTGTTTGATTGTGCATAGAAAAAACGCAGAATTCTTTCAAAGAGGTTTGAGTGGATGGGATGTTTCCTATGAAATCTAGTGCAAATGAATCATATGGAAAAATTCCTATGGTTTACAATCCTACGAATCAAACAACCAAGATAGGAAAAATTCCTAATGATTAGAATCCTCCAAAATTCCTTTGAGAATCCTTTGAATCAAAGAAGCCCTTAATATATTTTATGATTCATGGAATTGTGCGTTGTAAAGCATAAAGTAAAAACAAATAATGGCAATTCAACTAGAAAAAAAGTTTGGGCAGTTATGATACGGAAGAATCTAGAACAAAAGAGAACCAATGTTGTTTTGAGGTTTGTGCATTATGCTTAAGTTCAATCATGGAGTCTGCTAGATTGTACATGTGGCAAAATCCGGTGGGTGGGCTAGAAGATGGTGCGAGGGGCCGAGTGGAGGGAGACTATGAAGGAATGCACAAGTGGAGATCGATATTTAGAGAGAGGGGGCGAACACGTGCGCTGATGCGCACAGTGGCGGAGCCATGAAAAATAAATGAGCTAGGGGGCCAAGCATTGCTAATCCTTTACGAGGAGGGTCAATTCATGAACTTAAACCATTTTTAGCAGCAATTGTCTAACGATTACATTCATATTAGCCTTGATATATAGTGATGTTAGGGGGGAGGGGGGCAGGGCCCTTGCTGCCCCCTGTCTTCGCCATTGTGCACGCGTCTGAGAGATGAAGAGGAAGGCATGGATGATGAGAGGGGGACGTTGGATACATAATTAATGTGGGTGTATTAGCTATATATGTTAATCCTATATAGAGAGATATAGATTGATCGATGTGGACGTGGGAAAGAGGGTGAGACCTCATTGGACATATTGATTGATCTATTTGTGTGGAAAACTATGAAAGACCTAGCTATATACACACATACATAGAGGAACATAGATTGTTGCGCATGCACGCGTGAGAGATAAAGAATGTCCGATATGATGGAGAGGGGGATGTGTGTTGGTGTGTGCCTTCATGGGAAACCGACCTGAAGTAAAAGATTGCATGCGTGCGATGGATAATGTCGACTGGTAGTGTGTGTGCATGCATGAACGAGAGAAAGTTAGTGGTACAATTATAAAGAGAAGACTACTGTGTGGGTGTAAAAGAATAGCTGAATAGGTGAGGTCACAATCAATGTAAAGTTGAATTCAAATATTTGAATAAGAGATCCTGATGTTTGAAACCCATGCATGCATGAATATAACGGAGATCTGCGCGGTGTGGTTTGGAAACGAGCATGTTGTAATGTATACACATTGAACAAGCTCAGACTGATTTGAATTTGAGATACCGATGGCAGACATCATTTGGCCACGTCGCATCCGTGCATGGACACACTATTCTAATTGGAGATGATGGGCGGATTTTGCATCACATATCTATATCTATACCCCTATATATAGTATATATATTATATATTTTTTATTTTGTGTGCGGGTAACTTTAACTTTGAAAGATGGTCGTTGGAAGAGGCGAATCCGATGGTCCAAAGATGGCAAATTTGAACACTACTGGCCGTTGGATATCATCTAGATTCCACCAGATTTCGCCACATGTATAATCTAGAAGACTCCATGGTTGAACTTAAGCATAATGCACAAACATCAAAACACAAGCACTTCTTATTTGTTCTAGAATCTTCCGTATCAGAATTGCCCAAATGTTTTTCTACATGATTTGCCATTATTTGTTTTTACTTTATGTCTTACGATGCACAATTCCATGAATCTTAAAATAGATTAGCTTTCTTATAAAAACTAGATGATTTTGAATGAAATGAACTATAAGAATTAAACGAACATCTACATCATGCATATATGACTCAAAGCTTGCATGCTATAATATGGTATTTATTCATAATTTGGTTGCCAAATCTCATGCGTGCAATGCACGTGTACCTTACTCTAGTCTAAATGGTGTTTGTGTGTGTTGTGCGTGTTGAGGTGATTGTCTTTTTTTTGGGTACACGTTAAGCTTGTTCTTCCGAAATTTCAAGCCGCGCCTTGTTATGCCGAAAATTCAAGCTAGCGTCTCTGTCTATCGTGTTGTGAAACTCCCGCCTCTTCAACCCGCGCCTTGTTAGCCCGAAATATTTAAGATATATCTTTGTCTCGTTGTGCTCCGACAACTCCCTCCATCTCAACCCGCGCCTTGCTATTCCGAAATTACAAAGCGCGCGAAAACTCCCACCTCCTGTGAAATCCAGACACGCGAAATGCCCGTGGTACCCCTGAACCGAAAGAACCGCCTCAAATTGGTGGGGGTACTTTCGTAACTTACCCCACATTTCGGACAAGTGTGTCTCTAAGCCATGGTTCCCCACTGCCATCCCATCCGCCCACCCATTCGTACACCGAGGCTGCGAAAACCTGCGACGAAACCCCACACCCTGCTCCGTCCGCCACCCAGCCGGAGCCTCTTCCCCGACGACGTCGTCCACAGCAACACCTCGACGTCCCTCATCCACCGTACCGGATGATCCGTCGTCGATCTCATCGTCCCGCCGGTTCATCCACCCCGTCCTCCACCTCCAAGGAGCTGCCCCGATGTTCCCCTCGTCTTTCGCGCCAAAACCATTCCCACACCGCCGTCTTCACCTGCACCACCGGAAGAGCATCATCATCACTGAGGGAGTCCTTGATTAGGGGGTGTCCGGATAGCCGGACTATAACCTTTGGCCGGACTCTTGGACCATGAAGATACAAGATTGAAGACTTCATCCCGTGTCCGGATGGGACTTTCCTTGGCGTGGAAGGCAAGCTTGGCGATACGGATATGTAGATCTCCTTCCGTTGTAACCGACTCTGTGTAACCCTAGCCCTCTCCGATGTCTATATAAACCGGAGAGTTTTAGTCCGTAGGACAAACAACAATGATACCATAGGCTAGCTTCTAGGGTTTAGCCTCTCTGATCTCGTGGTAGATCTACTCTCGTACTACCCATATCATCAATATTAATCAAGCAGGAGTAGGGTTTTACCTCCATCAAGAGGGCCCGAACTTGGGTAAAAACATCGTGTCCCTTGTCTCCTGTTACCATCTGCCTAGACGCACAGTTCGGGACCCCCTACCCGAGATCCACCGGTTTTGACACCGACATTGGTGCTTTCATTGGGAGTTCCTCTGTGTCGTCATCTTTAGGCCCGATGGCTCCTCCGATCATCAATAGCGATGCGGTCCAGGGTGAGACTTTTCTCCCCGGACAGATCTTCGTATTCGGCGGCTTTGCACTACGGGCCAATTCGCTTGGCCATCTGGAGCAGATTGAAAGCTACGCCCCTGGCCATCAGGTCAGATTTGGAAGCTTGAACTACACGGCTGACATCCGCAAAGACTTGATCTTCGACGGATTCGAGCCACAGCCGAGCGCGCCGCACTGTTACGATGGGCATGATCTAGCTCTGCCGCCGAACAGTGCCCTGGAGGCCGCACCCATGTCCGCTCTGACCCTTAGCTCGGAGCCGACTGCGCTAATCGAGGACGTGTGGCTGAACCCCGCCTCGGGGGCTGCAATCTCTACGTCGATCGAGCCGAACACCAGCCTTCTCCCTTGCGAAGCTCATGACTCCAAGGTGCCGGACTCCTCTTCGGACTCCGAGCCCTCCGCGGACATCTTTCAGCACTAGCCCTTTGGTGACATTCTGAATCCACTAAAGTCTCTCTCTTTATCAGGAGAGTCCTGGCCGGACTATGGTCAGCAAGGTTGGGATGCGGATGACGAAGAAATTCGACACCCACCCATCACCCACTTCGTAGCCACTGTTGATGATTTAACCGACATGCTAGACTTCGACTCGGAAGACATCGAACGGTATGGACGACGATGTAGGAGACGAACATGAACCAGCGCCTATAGGGCACTAGAAAGCCACCTCGTCATATGACATATATATGGTGGATACACCCAAAGAAGGCAATGGCGACGGAACAACGGGGGATGAACCCTCCAAGAAGAAACCCAAGCGCCGGCGTGAGCGGCGCCGCTCTAAGTCCCGCCAAAGCAAAAGCGGTGATACCAGCACGGGAGATAACAACACCCCGGACAGTGCCGAAGACAACTCCCTCTAGCAAGACTCAGCGCAGGAAGATGGAGAAGCCAGCCCTCCTGAGAGGGCGGCAGACAGAGAGGAAGAGGAGGATAATTACATGCCTCCCTCCGAAGACGAGGCAAGCCTCGGCGATGACGAATTTGTCGTGCCTGAGGATCCCGTCGAACAAGAGCGCTTTAAGCGCAGGCTTATGGCCACGGCAAGTAGCCTTAAGAAAAAACAGCAACAACTTAGAGCTGATCAAGATTTGCTAGCCGACAGATGGACTGAAATCCTTGCGGCCGAGGAATATGAACTCGAACGCCCCTCCAAGAGCTACCCAAAGCGCAGGTTGCTACCCCGATTGGAGGAGGAAGCACTTAAACCTACATCACCAGTGCATGAGGCGGCCGATCGGCCACCTCACGGCCGCGACAGAGAGGCCTCTCGGCCCTCCACGCAAGTCGCACCCCGACGTCGCTCAAAAAACACCAAGGCACGGGGAAATGCGCCAGACCTGCACGATATGTTGGAGGACAAGGCAAGGCAAACAAGATCAATCTACGGATCGCGTGGGCGCCCCATGACACGAGACGATAACCGTCATGCCGGATACAGTAAGTCCGGCCGGGCCGAACACAGTAGACAAAGCTCATTTGAGCTACGTCGTGATATAGCCCAGTATAGAGGGGCTGCACACCCACTATGCTTCACAGATGAAGTAATGGATCATCAAATCCTAGAGGGTTTCAAACCCGTAAACATCGAATCATACGATGGCACAACAGACCCTGTGGTATGGATCGAGGACTATCTCCTTCATATCCACATGGTCCGCGGTGATGATCTACACGCCATCAAATACCTCCCACTGAAGCTTAAAGGACCAGCTCGGCATTGGCTTAATAGCTTGCCAGCAGAATCAATTGGTTGTTGGGAGGACCTGGAAGCCGCATTCCTTGACAATTTCCAGGGCACCTACGTGCGACCACCAGACGCCGATGACCTGAGCCACATAATTCAGCAGCCAGAAGAATCGGCCAGACAATTCTGGACACGGTTCCTAATGAAGAAAAACCAAATCGTCGACTGTCCGAACGCAGAGGCTCTAGCAGCCTTCAAGCATAATATCCGTGACGAGTGGCTAGCCCAGCACCTAGGACAGGAAAAGACGAAATCTATGGTAGCTCTCACGACACTCATGACACGCTTTTGCACGAGAGAAGACAGCTGGCTGGCTCATAGCAATAACATGACCAAGATCCCTGGTAATTCGGATACCAAGGACAGCAATGGCAGGTCGCGTCGCAACAAGCACAAGCGCCGCATTAACAGCGACAGTGCAGAGGATACGACAGTTAATGCCGGATTCAGAGGCTCTAAACCCGGTCAGCGAAAAAAGCCATTCAAAAGAAATACCCCGGGCCCGTCCAGTTTGGATCAAATACTCGATCGCTCGTGCCAGATACATGGCACCCCCGAAAAGCCAGCCAATCACACCAACACGGATTGTTGGGTGTTCAAGCAGGCCGGTAAGTTAAATACCGAAAATAGAGACAAGGGGCTGCACAGCGACGAGGACGAAGAGCCCCGGCCGCCGAACAATAGTGGACAGAAGGGCTTCCCCCCACAAGTGCGGACGGTGAACATGATATACGCAACCCACATCCCCAAGCGGGAGCGGAAGCGTGCACTCAGGGACGTATATGCATTGGAGCCAGTCGTCCCAAAGTTCAACCCATGGTCCTCCTGCCCGATCACTTTTGATCGAAGGGACCACCCCACTAGCATCCGTCATGGCGGATTCGCCGCATTGGTTCTTGACCCAATCATTGATGGATTTCACCTCACTAGAGTCCTTATGGACGGCGGCAGCAGCCTGAACCTGCTTTATCAGGATACAGTGCGGAAAATGGGCATAGATCCCTCAAGGATTAAACCCACAAAAGCGACCTTTAAAGGCGTCATACCAGATGTAGAGGCCAACTGTACAGGCTCAGTTACACTTGAGGTGGTCTTCGGATCCCCGGATAATTTCCGAAGCGAGGAATTAATCTTCGACATAGTCCCGTTCCGCAGTGGCTATCACACACTGCTTGGACGAACCGCATTTGCAAAGTTCAATGCGGTGCCGCACTACGCATACCTCAAGCTCAATATGCCAAGCCCTCAAGGAGTCATTACGGTCAATGGAAACACCAAACGCTCTCTACGAACGGAGGAGCATACGGCGGCACTGGCAGCGGAAGTACAGAGCAGCCTCTCAAGGCAATTCTCCAGTCCGGCTTTTAAACGTCCGGACACCGTCAAGCGCGCCTGAAGTAACCTACAACAAGACCGCCTGGCACGTTTCGAGCAAGCGTAGCAATACGGCCCCAACCCCAGCCCTCTCGAAACTGCGAAATCAGTGCTACGCGTACATAACTACGCTCTGAAAATTCCATGGGCACAGAGGGAGGGGCATGTCCACGACATGCCCTAAATGCGGCTCAACCGCACTAGGGGCTCCCGATTTCGTCATACTTTTTTACTTTCAGGACTCCATCATCCGGAAGGCCTGTCCGGCAGTACAATCGCCGAACACACGATGCAACAACCAAGGAGGCAGGAAGCTACGTCGAGATTCCCAGGTGGTCTCTATAACGAGCAAAATACCTGTCTTACATATCATCTCGCAGCTCGCCCCTCGAGGGGGACATGTCAAATAGTCCCATCTCTTGCTTATCACACTATTTGTATCGTTCTGCTTTTACAACAGCATTTTAAAATAAACAATGCTTAGCTTCAGCTCATTACTGCATTCTCTATTCATTTCTTTTTAAATATATATGTTCAGTTATGACATTTAGCACCCGTACACTTTGGTACGGTCAATACGCCAGGGGCTCAAGCACCCCATAATACGGCGTGAGAAGTCCAAACACTTTCACAAGTGCGGCCCTCCAAACTTATAGCATTATATGCATCAGCTCCGAATCATGTCTTTGGTCAATAGTTGGGTTTACCCAGCTCCCATGTTTTGGTACCTTACGTTCCGCTATATCGGCTAAGGTAGCGCTGGGAGAACTACTGCGATTGTGCCCCAGTTGAGCTGGGCCTAAGCACCTCAGTAGAGAAAGCTAAAACTGACTGTCATGATAGGGCGAGAGCTGGTCGCTGTTCGGTAGGTTTCGAGTCCCTAAAGACTTATGCCGCTTAGAGCGAGGAGTCGGCTTTGTCCGGCCTAGGCGTATATAGCGCCCCGAACTCGGTCTTCCAAACACTAGGGGCTTCGCCAAAATTTAAAATTATAGAATTCTCTGGCTAAGTGAGAGTGATAACGCATTATAGTCTGATTGCCTTGTTCGTTGTGCTGAGCACCTCCCTCGAAGGACTCAAGAATGGGAAAAGAGTGCTCCGGTTTATCCCAAACACCCCAGCACTCGTGGCATGGGGGCAGAAGCCGATGACTCACCATATCTCACATTTAATAAACGGCCGCTTAGAAGGTAATATTTTAAATTAAACAAGCGTTGCATAGCGCATATGAACAAGTTTTCAGCGCACAGGATAAAACGAACAAGTTTCACTCAAATATTACATCTTTTGAGCATTCATCCGCCATAAGGCGGGCGCCCTTCAGGACGCCCTCGTAATACATCTCGGGGTGGCAATGCTCCTTGCCCTGCGGAGGCTCTTCCTTCACAAGCTTCACAGCATCCAATTTGCCCCAGTGCACCTTAGCACGGGCAAGGGCCCTACGGGCACCCTCGATGCAGACGGAGCGCTTGACGACGTCATGCCTCGGACAGGCGTGCACCAGCCGCCTCACCAACCCGAAGTAGCTCCCAGGAAGGGCCTCTCCAGGCCACAACCAAACTATCAAGCCCTTCAGGGCCTGTTCGGCCACCTTGTGGAGCTCGACCAGTTGCTTCAACTGGTCGCTCAAAGGCATCGGGTGTCCGGCCTTAGCATACTGAGACCAGAACACCTTCTCCGTCGAGCTGCCCTCCTCGGCTCGGTAGAAGGCGGTGGCATCGGACACACTGCGGGGCAAATCTGCGAATGCTCCTGGAGAGCTCCGGATTCGGGTAAGTAACAAGTAATTCACTTTCACGTGCTTGCTTTGCATAAAGAAAGCCTTACCTGCCGCTATCTTCTTCATCGCCTCAACTTCCTGGAGGGCTTTCTGGGCTTCGGCCTTGGCAGACTTGGCGCTTTCAAGGGCCGCCGCGAGCTCGGACTCTCGCGTCTTTGAGTCAAGCTCCAAACTCTTGTGTTTTTTCATGAGAGTCTGGAGCTCTTGCTGCACCTCGCCAACCCGTGCTTCATGCTTCTCCCACTCGGTGTGCTCCATGGCTGCCTTCTTTTCGGCCTTGGATAGCGCTTGCTTAAGGGTCGCAAACCTCAATCGTGGCCCCTATGACACCAATAGCGATCCTGTCATTGTTTGCAACTCCATATTTTTATATTATACTCCACAAGGTATTACTTACCTTCTTTTTCCCCGAGCTCCTTCTTGGCAAGGCCGAGCTCCTGCTCGGACCGCTCAAGGCTCTGCTTCAGCGCATCCACCTCCGCAGTCAGTGCGGCGGAGGCTAGCAGCGAAGCCTGCATACGCATATTGACTTAATTATGGTAGACTCCTACGAATGTTATTAGATCCTCTATTCGGCTTTTCTTTCCGAACGCCAAACAAAGCATCAGGGGCTACTGCCTATGCGGTAATATTTTTACATATTTTTTACATACCTCAAAGCCTGTTGACAGGCTGGCACAGGCTTCGGTCAGCCTGCTCTTGGCGGACTGAACCTTCTGAATCACCGCACTCATAATAGTGCGGTGCTCCTCGTCGATGGAGGCGCCGTTAAGCACCTCCAGCAAGTTATCTGGTGCCTCCGGTTGGGCGGAGGTCACCGGCATCATAGGCTTGCCCTTCTCCTTAGGGGGCCGCCTGCCGGACTCCGGAACCTCTGAAGGTTCCGGTGCAGTGTCCGACCTGGGGCCGGACTTAGATCCCTCGGGGGTTTTGTCCCCTTGGCGCCTGGAGTCTGGGAGGTCGCCTTGCGGTGCCTCCAGGACCACCTCCTCCTGGCCTGGAGCCTCCTGGGACAACACCTCGGCATTATCCATAGGGTGAGGGGAGGAGGCGGCCGGAAGTGAAGTGCTGTTCACATCCGACGAATCCAGGGAACCGCTCGACGACACGTTGAGCCGGTCTTTGGGTGGACTGCATAAATATATTCGGCGTCAGGAAAAACTGCAATAAAGGAACGCCATGAGTCATTCTGCTATCCGAACACTTACGATTTTGCCAAGGGCTTGGCCCTGTGTGGCCACTCCTCTTCGCCGTCGTCGGCGTTGGTGGAGTAGTCCGGAGGGAGGGTCCTTCCTTTCTTGGACCCTCCGGCCTCCCCCGTTGGGGCGGCCTTCCTTTTCTTCTCTCCCCCCGCTGGGGGAGAGACCTCTCTTTCCTCCTCCTCGTCTTCGTGGGAGGAGTCCGCCTCGGAATCATCGGACGACGAGTCCGATTCCACCGGGCGGCGGGAACTCTTCCGGGTTCCCGTGGCCTTCGTCTTAGCCTTCTTCTCCAGCACCACATAGGGGTCCGGAACCAACAGCTTTGCCAAGCGAGCGTCTGCTGGGTCTTCGGGCAAAGGAGTCGGACAGTCGATCTGTCCGGACGTCTCCTGCCAATCTTGTCAAAGGTAAGGGAGCTTAGATCCCACATAGAGTCAAACTATGAAAGAAAAATATCCTATAAGAGGTAAAAACAGCTTACCGCGCTGGCTTGACGCTGCACGCTAAATCCGCGATCCTCAGTAGCGGATGCGGGAGCTTCGGCACCCTTGAATAACACCTTCCAGGCATCTTCGTACGTTGTGTCGAAGAGCCTGCTCAGAGTTCGGTGCTGGGCCGGATTGAACTTCCACAAGCTGAAAGCCCGTTGTTGGCACGGGAGTATCCGGCGGATGAGCATAACCTGGACTACATTGACAAGTTTGAGCTTCTTGTTCACCAGGGTTTGGACGCATGTTTGGAGTCCGGTCAGCTGTCCTTTTTTGCCCCACTGCAGGCCCTTCTCTTTCCAGGAGGTGAGCCGCGTGGGGATTCCGGATCGGAACTCGGGGGCTGCGACCCACGCAGGGTCGCGCGGCTCGGTGATGTAGAACCATCCCGATTGCCACTCCTTTATGGTCTCCACGAAGGAGCCCTCGAGCCATAGGACGTTGGGCATCTTGCCCACCATGGCGCCTCCGCACTCCGCCTAGCGGCCACCCACTACCTTCGGCTTCACATTGAAGGTCTTCAGCCATAAGCCGAAGTGGGGCTGGATGCAGAGGAAGGCCTCGCACACGACGATGAACACCGAGATGTTGAGGATGAAGTTCAGGGCCAGATCGTGGAAATCTAGGCCGTAGTAGAACATGAGCCCCCGGACAAATGGGTAGAGAGGGAAACCTAGTCCACGGAGGAAATGGGTGAGGACCACCACCCTCTCATGGGGCCTAGGGGTGGGGATGAGCTGCCCCTCTTCGGGAAGCCGGTGCGCGATGTCGTCAGACAAGTATCTGACCTTCCTCAGCTTTTTGATGTGTCCCTCCGTGACGGAGGAGACCATCCACTTGCCTCCCGCTCTGGACATGGCTGGAGAAGGTTGAGGTGGGGAGTGCGAACTTGGGCGCTGGAGCTCGAGTGTGCGAAAATGGATGAGCAAAGGAGGAAGAAGGCGTAGGTGAAAAGGTGGATCCTTATCCCCTTATATGGGCGGACGAAACTGCGTGCCCCCACCAGCCTGGTAAAACTCGCTTATCTCCCAAGCGTCGTAATCAATGGCGCGGTTGGGTTACCCACGCCCGTATTGATGAGAATCCCGGAATAAGGGGACACGATCTCTGCTTTGACAAGACGTGCCAAGGAAACCGCCTCGCTAAACGCGCTGAGGTGGGACAGTAAAACGATTCAAATAAAGACTTGGCCGTGGTGTGATGTCACACTACGGAGTACGTCAGCAGATTAGATTTGTGTAAATATTATTCTCTCTATGGCAATATCTGGAACTTATTTTGCAGAGCCGGACACTATCCTTGTGTTCAAAATCTTCTATGAAGTATTCGGAGGAGGAACCCGTCTTGCAATGCCGAAGACAATTTGCGCGCCGGACTCGTCGTCATTGAAGCCTGGTTCAGGGGCTACTGAGGGAGTCCTGGATTAGGGGGTGTCCGGATAGCCGGACTATAACGTTTGACCGGACTCTTGGACCATGAAGATACAAGATTGAAGACTTCGTCCCGTGTCCGGATGGGACTTTCCTTGGCGTGGAAGGCAAGCTTGGCGATACGGATATGTAGATCTCCTTCCATTGTAACCGACTCTGTGTAACCCTAGCCCTCTCCGGTGTCTATATAAACCGGAGAGTTTTAGTCCGTAGGACGAACAACAATGATACCATAGGTTAGCTTCTAGGGTTTAGCCTCTCTGATCTCGTGGTAGATCTACTCTTGTACTACCCATATCATCAATATTAATCAAGCAGGAGTAGGGTTTTACCTCCATCGAGAGGGCCCGAACCTGGGTAAAAACATTGTGTCCCTTGTCTCCTGTTACCATCCGCCTAGACGCACAGTTCGGGACCCCCTACCCGAGATCCGCCGGTTTTGACACCGACAATCACCGTTTCCTCGGATGAAGTTGCGGCCTAATCGGCGCCACCAAAGAGGTTGTACACTAATCGCCGCATTTTCTTCTTGATTCAATCTCACGGTGCTGCCGGCGCTCGGTCCCGAGCCGACACGGCGCGACTCCATCCACGGCGGCGTCGCCGGCCACTTCCTCCACGACGTCGCTCCCTCGGCGGCGACGTCCACATCAGTAGGACCTGCTGCTGCTTTAGCTCTCGCTCGTGCTGCTGCTCTGCTCTTGCTCTCGGTCCCCTGCCTGGTCTGCTCTTGCTATTGCTCTTGCTTGCGCTCCTGCTCTTGCTCTTGCTCTTGCTTGCGATGCTTCTCCGATTTAGCTACACTTCAGTCGACTGAATCGACTTTTGGGTCAGTTGATTTTCAGGTGGTGGGGGGCTCACGGGGGTGAAGGAAGAACCAGCCGCAACGGGGAGGGGGGCTCGCCGGAGAGATACCCCACTATCTATCTTAGGGTTCAGGATGGGGGCGATGGTCACCGGCGGTGGCGGGGCGGTGGCATGGGGATTACCGGAGAAAAAGCTCGGCACGGGGTGGCCTAAAGGGATGGCCGGGGCGGCGGCGAACCGGCAGTGGGGAGTGTTTTCGGGGCGGGCGGGACAGCGCACCGCCGGCCGCGGGCGGCGGGGGGCTGCTGTTTGGCCGGCTCAGGGGGGTGGAGGTTGAAGATGAACCGCAGGCCCTTGATTTCGTATCCAACGGCTGCAAAATCGACTGACCAGAGATGAAAAAGTCAGTCGACCGACGTGTAGCCTCACCTTGCTAGTGCGTTCAGTTTCGACAGCAAAATTCAGTTTCGACAGCAAAATTCAGTTTCGACAGTTAATTTCAGTTTTGACAGCTAAGTTCAGTTTCGACAGTTAAGTTCAGTTTCGACAGTTAAGTTCAGAGATGAGCGGCTGATGTATTCTACATCTAGCACTTTGTGGTTATGTATTTTACATCATGTATTGGAGATGCTATTAGAATTCCACTCAGGTTAACGTTGTTCGTTGTCTCTCTTGTCCTGCTTCAGCCTCGGTGTCGTACAACTCACCGGAGTTGCTCCAACAACGAAACCCTCCATCACAGCAGAGCAGTACCTCGGGCTCCATCTCCAGACGCCTAAGATCTTCTTCCCCTCCTCCGACAGCCAAGTCAGCCGAAGCATCCTCACGGGCCAACCCAATCACGCTGAGATCGACATGGCTTCGCCAAAGAGGTTCTACACTTGTTGCATCTCTTTTTTACTCTACATGTTATATATATTGTCCACTGAGCACTCGTAGTAACGGGAAATATGATTATTTTATCCTACTATATGACAAGCAGTGAGGTACCAGGCAACTTAGCTATCAATGATTTATCTCTGCGCGTTTCAGATGTGCATTTGTTGATGGGCCTGGAAGTTGAGCTAGTATGGCAGTGGCCTGGGTCCAAAGTAATAGAAGTAGCACAAAAACATTTTTTTAGTGTAGGATTTTCCTTGATCAAGCCTGCCTACTAGAATCGCCAGTGCTTGAAAGGAAAAGTGAATGAAAAACATCGGAATTGGAAAGTTTCCTATGGTAGTACTTTTCATGAATTTGGTGCAAAGGAATGGAGCAAAGGAAAACTGTAGGATTTGTTCCTTTAGTGTCTCCTTGAAAGAAAAACCGTAGGAATTCTAATTTCCACTTCTCCTCCTTTTCATATTCTATTCATCAAGCACAAGACTAAGAGATAGTAGCATAATAACATTATAACCGTACATTTTCTTGTGGTTTGACTTAATCTCACCATGATTTATTGCATCCTATGATCTTCCAATTGTTATGAATCAAACCCCTAGATTGGCAGAAATCCTGTGTTTTTAAATTCTCTGTTTTGCATGTGCATTCCTATCCTATTCCTGTCTATTTCCTATCCCTGCATTGTTAGAATCCTCAAATTCAAACAAGCCCTTACTCAATTACTTCTGTTATAGATATGTGTCAAAGAAAACCTTGTGTGGTTTGTCCTGCTCCAACGACGGAAGGGTTCACCACAGCAGGGATCCGCTCTCCAGACTGTCTTTCGCCGCCTCAGATCTTCTTCCCCGCCGCCGGCAGCCATGGCAACTGCATTACCATCATCAACTGAGCAGATGACCTTGAGGACTACATGGTTCCGCAAGAGAGGTCGCACTCTTTCGTGTCTGCTTACATTATGCGTCGCTTAATATGATGACATGCTACATTATCGCCGTGTTCACCTATTAGACTCCGGGTCAGCTCCAAACTAATGCTGAAACTTGAGTTTTTAAATGGTTGTGGGGTACATATTGGGGCAGCAATCAGTACTATCTGTCTACTATCTGGTTAATCTCCGGTGTCTACTATGAGTTTCATGTTGGGTGCAAACAAACATTAAAGGGGCCATTATCTGTATTTTTAACTAAAGCTATTATCTGCCTGCTATCATTGGTTTTGGGTCTATCCACAGTTTGCTACCATCACTCTGGATTTGTGCATGCACTCCTTACATAATCTCACTATGTTTTATTCCTATGCATGCCAGTTATTGTACACAACGGAACTGATCATGTAGAGCAAAAGAGACGAGCCTTGCATGGCAATAAAATTTCATGCAGACGTCGTTCCATGGTGGGTGCAAAGGCTGCCCCCTCCACCCATTTCGGATCGTAATCAAGAGCAGGATAACTGTTATGAGGGGGATTCAGAAGGAGAAGACCACTCCTATTTACCACATGAGGTCTTCGCTCTAACTTGGCATGCTGATGTTAGTAATATCATGCATATGGTGCCTTGCATTGCTTAATGTATACATTAAAGATGTCATCTCCTTAGTTTAGACATGCTTTGTGTCAATGCCATCTATTTAGTTTCTTTATCGTATATGTGAATCATGCAATGCCATCTTCTCTAGCCAGGCATCATATATGTGAATTTTGCAATGCCACCCTGGTTAGCCAGTCATCTTATATGTGAATTATATGATGCCATCATTTTTTATTACGTGTTAAATTTGTCAACAATTTTAGTACATTCAATTACTCTTCCTGTGCATCAGCCATTTGGCATGGTCATGGAAAAATCTGGAGTGGAAACAAGGTCTTCAGAGAAGACAATGCTATCTGACGAAGTGCATGTCTTGCTGGTAACCGATAGCTCCTCAGAGGAGGATTCAGAGACAAATGACCAGTCATATTCCCCCCCGAGGTGCATGCCCTAACATGGCAGGGTTATGTTGCTCATATCGTGCGTATGGTATCTTGCATTGCTATGTCATTTGCTTAGTTTAGACATGCTTTGTGTGAATGCCACCTGTTTAGTGTCTAATTACCATATATGTGAATTATGCAATGCCATCTTGTTGCAAGACATTATATATGTGAATTATGCAATGTTATCTTGTTGCAAGGCATTATGTATGTGAATTATGCAATGCCATGCTGTTTAGGCAAGCGTCATATATGTGAATTATATCATGCCGTCCTTTTTTTGTATTTATCATTGCTTTTGTCGACAATGTTTGTATATTCAACTGCTCTTCCTGTGCATCAGCCATTTGAATTGGTGATGGAGAAATCTGGAGTGAAAATAAGGTCTTCAGAGCAGACAATGCTACCTGCTGAAACAGATATCTTGCTGGTTACCGATAGCTCTTCAGAGGAGGATTCAGAGGCAGATGACCCGTCCTATTATCCCCCTGAGGTGTATGCTCAAACTTGGCAGGGTTATATTACTCATATAATGCATATGTTGTATTGCAATGCTTAGTTTTTACATCATATACACAATATTGAATGCCATCTCCTTAGTTGACACATCATATATGCGATTGCCCTCTGCTCACTTCCTTAGTATATAAATCATATATTTGAATTATGTCATGCCATGATGTTTCCATAGACAACATGTATCTGAATTATGGCATGCCAACCCATTTTCTAAAGACATAATATAGTTATATCATCTCATCTTGTTTACATAGTCATCATATTTAAATTATGTCATTCTATCCGTGAATTATATCATGCCATCATGTTTCCATCGACGGCATGTTTGTGATTTATGGCATGCCAACCACTTTAATAGACACATCGTATAGTTATATCATGTCATCCTCTTTACATAGTCATCATATTTTGAAGTATGTCATTCTATCCTGTTTAGTTAGCCATCATACATGTGAAATTGTGTCATGCTATCCTGTTTAATTAGCCATCATATATGTGAAATTATGTCCTGCTATTCTGTTTGCTTAGACAACATAAATGTGAATTATTTCATGCCCTGTTTTCTTCCCTACTATCCATTGCACCTGTCTATCTTACAATGTCTGTACATTCAATTACTTTTCTTGTTTATCAGCCATTTCAATTGGAGGGAGTGATGGCAGTATCTGTGGGAGTAAAAACACGGTCTTCAGAAAAGATCGTGCTACCTGTCGATGCAGATAGAACCACGGTTGTACTTGCCCAAGAATCAGCCCCACCACACATAACCCACACTCATGCAGATTGTACCCCTACCTAGTTGGACAGAGAACCAGCTACACCCCTTCTAACCCCAACCCCAGCAGATAAACACCCAGTTCCCATTGACACAGCACCGTCTCCACCAAAGAGCACCCAAACACAAGCAGTTAGTAAGGCAACTGCAGTGCCCAAATCACGAGGACCACCACTCCGAACCCGAAGTCAACGCTTAAAGCAGAAGAAGAATTGTTCTCAGGTCAGGTTCCATAGCTATGGTTCATACTACTTTGCTCTTGCATCACTGTATTTACTGATACCAACTAATTTCAAATTTGAAGGATGCAATTGAAACTCCAATGGCGCAACAGGTATGTTTTAAACCTGTTTCTTCAATGTGTTTGGCCGTTTGCTGTTGTAACTTGCTCTATGTTGATTTCAGTTTCAATTGAATAAACAGTTATGTTCTCATGCCATGCACATTACAAGTGTTGTTATTGTTGTGTAGTTTCCCACACTTATATTCTGTCTATGATGCTTTGTCTTAAATAGATATGATTCGAACTGAATCTATCTTGATTTGGCAACATAAACTAGAATGATATAGACCATACAGTGACCATACTACATAGATATATGTTTGTTTCATGTTGTTATCCTGTCCACCTTACTACTGAACTGGTAAACCTGAGATGTGTTTGTTTGTTTCTCTTTTAGAACGCGGATAAAATACTGGAGAAGAGTACCCTATTATGCAATGGTAAATGAAGTAATGCAAATAAGGTTCAAGATAGTGAGACATCCATGTTGGTCTCCAAGAAAGCTGTTAAAAACTATATTGAAGACACTGAGACAACCCCAAAGTCCTGTCTTGATGTAGTGTTTGAGTTACTGGCTACCACTGCTGGCACCAGCTCTTCGAACTCGTTGCCTGAATCAGTTCGGCTTCTTGAATCTCAACTTCAAGTTGAAAGGCATCGATTAGATGTTATGCGACAGGAAGCCGAAGGACTGAGGAAGTCCCTGCAGAATTCAGATGCATACTTTCTGGTGCAACAGCAAGCGCTAGAGGACTTAAGCGCCAAACAAGAGAAAGTTAATAAGCTTGCTAAGCATCTTGCCAGCATTATGGGTACCCAGGATATTGTTTCTTGAGCTCTTCTGAAGTGGTTTTGGTTCTGGACTTGTTTTGCTGCGGCGTTTATATGCTGATGTGTTCCCTATATTTGCACTGGTGGCGAACTTTGATGCCCAGTGGATGTAATGTGTAATAGCCGTGATAGCCTAGTGTAAGTTGCTTGCTTATTTATTTCCTTGTTGTCTTGTTTATTTGTTTGCTTGTACTCAGTGCAGTTCTTTTTCTGCGGTTTGCTAGTGGCTGCAATAACCTATTTTTTAAAACTAGGCCACAATAACCATGGGCTAATATTTACTGTAGTGACACTGGGCCTCCTATGGGCCGTAGAAACTGTGGGCCTTCTACGGGCCGTATAAATAGTGGGCCTTCTATGGGCCATAGAAGCAGTGGGCCTTCTATGGGCCATAGAAACAATGGGCCTTCTACGGGCCGTATCATCAATGGGCCTTTTATGGGCCGTATCATCAATGGGCCTTATACGGGCCGTATGATCGATTGGCCAAACATGTGCCGAACAGACCGCATTCTGGCCGTAAACGGGCTAGAGTTGGAATTGTCCGTTCATGGGCCGACCATAACGGGCCATTGTTAATAGGCCGTATTTGACGACGCTATGAAAACGGCCCAACGTATTAACGGACCACAAACGGGCCGACTGTAACCACGGGCTGAATTTGGCCCACAAGCAGAAAATGACAGTAACGGGCCGTAAGTAAACGAATGCTGGAAATGAGCCCAAGAATAAATGGGCTCTGAAGAAGGCTGGAAGATAACATGGGCTGGAAACGGCCCAACGGTATAACGGGCCGTTAATGGGTATAAAGTGATACACTGTTCATCACGGGCCAGTTTCACCACGGGCCGTTAATGGGTGTAAAGTGATACACTATTCATTACGGGCCAGTTTCACCATGGGCCGTTAATAGGCCAAGAGTTACATAGGGCCTCATATGGTCCGAAAGACGTCATGGGCCATACATGGGCCAGAAGTGAAAACGGGTTGGAATCATATTGGATAGCCCAGATGACGCTACTGGGCCTAATTCGGATAGGGCGTAACGGGCCTTGGGTTAGCGGGTTGTAAATGGGCTATATTCGAACAGGCCGTTAACAGGCTTTCCATGGGCCGGCCCGCCAGCTTTTGAGCAAGTCAAACTGGCCGGCCTTTACACAGGAATGGGCCTCCGTTGGGCTGTGCCACGTGTCGACGTATCATAGGCGCCTATCTGACCCAGAGCTGACACGTGTTTCGTCCGGCCAATAAGAATTTTACACGTGGAAATTTCCCATTGGTCGGGGCTGTTAACGGGTTATCGGATCCAAAACCCGACCCGATAGCTTAACGGTGTTCCGTTACGGTGGATGCCATGTGTCGGTCACCCTTGACAAAAGCACTTCTATGACGCGCGATTTATCGTCATGGAAGTGGACACTTCCGTGATGATAATTTTGGTAATGTCAATGGAACACTTCTACGACATCACATGTATGACTATCTTGATTCTGTCATAAATTTGTCATGGATGTACATGCATGACAAAAGAGCAACCTACTGTGACAAACACGTATCATCACGGAAGTGTTTTTTTGTAGTGTTAAGGCTCAAAAAGAATTGCTCGATGAAATGAATAGTAAGAAAAATGGTTATGCTCTTAGAATGGCTACTAGAACTGGTAGAATGACTCAGGAACCTTTGTATCCTGAAGGCCACCCTAAGAGAATTGAGCAAGATTCTCAAAGAAATAATATCGATATACCTAGGTGTTCTAAAAAGAAGAAAAAGAAAAATGATAGGACTTTGCAAACTTCTAGTGAACCTATTGCTGAACCACCTGATAATCCAAACGATATATCTATGTCTGATGCTGAAACACAATCTGGTAATGAACATGAACCTAATGAAAATGTTAATGATGATGCCCAACCTAGTAATGATAATGATGTAGAAACTGAACCTGCTGTTGATCTTGATAACCCACAATCAAAGAATCAACGTTATGATAAGAGAGACTTTGTTGCTAGAAAACATGGTAAAGAAAGAGAACCTTGGGTTCAGAAACCCATGCCTTTTCCTCCAAAACCATCCAAGAAAAAGGATGATGAGGATTTTGAGCGCTTTACTGAAATGATTAGACCTATCTTTTTGCGTATGCGTTTGACTGATATGCTGAAAATGAATCCTTATGCTAAGTATATGAAAGATATTGTTACAAATAAAAGAAAGATACCGGAAGCTGAAATTTCCACCATGCTTGCTAATTATACTTTTAAGGGTGGAATACCAAAGAAACTTGGAGATCCAGGAGTACCTACTTTACCATGCTCCATTAAAAGAAACTATGTCAAAACTCCTTTATGTGATCTTGGAGCCGGTGTTAGTGTTATGCCTCTCTCTTTATACCGTAGGCTTGACTTGAATAAGTTGACACCTACTGAAATATCTTTGCAAATGGCCGATAAATCAACTGCTATACCTGTCGGTATTTGTGAGGATGTGCCTGTTGTGGTTGCAAACGTTACTATTTTAACGAACTTTGTTATTCTTGATATTCCCGAGGATGATTGTATGTCTATTATTCTTGCAAGACCTTTTCTTAATACTGCAGGGGCTGTTATTGATTACAACAAAGGCAATGTCACTTTTCATGTTAATGGTAATGAGCATACGGTACACTTTCCGAGGTAACAACCTCAAGTTCATAGTATCAACTCTATTAGAAAAATTCCATCGATTATATTTGGAGGTTTTGAATTTCCTCTTCCTACTGTCAAGAAGAAATATGATATACTTATTATTGGGGATGTGCATATCCCCGTTGAGGTAACATAGTGTTATTCGAAATTTCTCCGGTTCCATGTTAATCGGAATGAGTTTGTTAACAAGACTTCATCAACCTTGTTACTGGATTCCTTTTGATGAGCATGAGATGGATGAAACTAGAAGGCACAACCTTCTGTACCCTCTTTATACTTTCTGTTATTTAATTGAAATTAAGTAAAAAATAGTATTTTTCTATCTGTTTCCTGATTTATCCGTGCAATATAAAAATATCCCGAAAATAAAAGTCCTCCAAATGCCATGCCAATTTAATATATTTTTTGGGAATATTTGAGGATTTATGGTACTGAAAGCACCACGGGGGGAGCTGCCACTTGGCCACGAGGGTGGAGGGCGCGCCCTACCCCCCAGGGCGCGCCCCCCTGCCTCGTGGGCCCATGGTGGCCCTCCTCCACTTATTCCTGCACCCATCCTCTTCTTCTTCCTCCCACAAACACGAATAACCAGCTCAAGCACGAGTTCTAGCTCACCTTGCTGTGATTTTCAATCTCCTTGCTCAAAGCACCTCTCACAAAACTGCTTGGGGAGATTGTTCCTTGGTATGTGACTCCTCCATTGGTCCAATTAGTTTTTGTTCTAGTGCTTTGTTCATTGCAAATTTGTGCTGCATAGGTGACCATGTTCTTGAGCTTGCATGTCAAATTTATATGGTTCCAAGTAGTTCTAATGCTTGATATAGGCTCTAGGCACTTATAGGAGTTGTTGCTATCAATTTTGTTGAGCTTGGTTCACTTTTGTTTGAAAGTACTAAAAATTTCAGAATATTTCAGAAAATGATGAAGAGACTTTTGAGGGGCTCATCGAGCCGAAGCTCGAAGGAAAAACAAAATGAAGAAGCACAGAGGCCCAAATATAATTTGCCTCGTACTGCGGAAGTCCGGCCGTGTGAATGGACTTCTAATGACTTCTTGAGACGAGCCGGGATTTATGAGGATTTCTATTCATTGATTGAGAATGCCGGCCTCACCGACTTCCTCCGCGACCAACGTCATCAGTATCTCTTACTCACAAATACTTTTGTGCAAAACTTCTAATTTTTCCCTTAGGAATCACCTCCTTCAGTAGAGTTTCATTTATATGACGTTGTTAAGAAGATGCCATTAGCTGAATTTTGCAAAGTCTGCAACATACCCCCTGAGGGCACCTTAGAGGAACCACACCATAAAGATGTGGAAGCATTCATTAACACCATCACTGTGGGAGAAACCAGGAAGGTTTCTGATGCAAGAATCACTAGCATACATTTTCCTGTTTTACACTACTTTGCCATATTTGCTAGTCGTTGCTAGATCGGTCGTGGTAACTCTGAAAACCTTAGTGTTCTGATATTATTATTTTGTTCCATGGTTTATACCGTGATAACACTGTTAGTATGAGTGGAATTATTGCTAGACGGTTAAGTTTGAACCGTACTAAGGGCCCCATCTTTGGAGGCATTTATGCTTCACGCCTCGCTGCACATTTTAACATACCTACTAGGCTTTATGAGAAAGAAGAAAAATTGCTGACCAGTGCTTATTTATATTATAAGAGTATGCTAGCGCATGATTTTATTGTTAAGGCCAGGGAAGGAGAGCTCAAATATAAATTATTCTTTCATAAACATCATCCTGAAACTATCACCTTGCCTGCTCCTTCCTTGTTTAATTTTGAAGGACCTTATCTCGTTACATGGGCTGCCGTCCAAGCCTACCGGAATCCTGCACCAGCCCCGGAACCGGAACCACAAGATGAGCCTCCACGACAGTCTATTTATTCTTGGGATCCGGAGATGGCTGTCAGCCAGTGGCAGTCAGAGTCCTCTTCATCTCAGTACGACCCCAGCTACACCTACGGATATCAACCAGGCTATCCCTGGCAATAAACCAACTTAGGCCAAAAGCCTAAGCTTGGGGGAGTACGTATTTCCCACCGACACTACATTTATGTTCACACACACTCATTGCTAGATGTCGGTGCTCATACTCTTTCACTGTAATATCCATGCTAGTTTATTTTCTTTTTCCTGCTTTCTTCTTGTGTGTTTGATAAACCTTAAGAAAAACCAAAAAATTAGTAATAGCTTTTAGCTAGTTTACTTTTCCTGCTGTAGTAGTAATAATTAAAAAGAAAACCCAAAAATATTCCCCGTTCTTGTTTTGCTTGTCGGGAGCTTTCCCGTGTAAATAGTTTTATTTCTTTTCTTTTCTTTGGGGGTCGATAGGAGAAGACCATGATTAAATTGTTGAAGTGGCTCTTATACGCATTATTGTTGATTTAACCCAGATCCCATATTGCCTTGTCTTCTCTTGTTTATTGAATGCTCGCAGATTCCAGCTTAGTCCAATGCATGTGCACTCTTATTATTATTCACATCGTTCGGTCGTGCAAGTGAAAGGCAATTATGATGATATATGATGGGCTGACTAAGATGAGAAAAGCTGGTATGAACTCGACCTCTCTTGTTTTTGTAAATATGATGAGTTCATCATTCTTGATTCATCTTATTATGAATAAATATGTTTGCAATCACAACTAGAGATCATAGTTGCATGTGTCATGCTTGATTAGCTATGAGTTATAATGGTTTACCTTGCGTGCCAACATGCTATTAAAATGGTTATGATGTGGTATGATGGGGTGGTATCCTCCTTTGAATGATTTAAGTGACTTGACTTGGCACATGTTCACGCATGTAGTTGAAACAAAATCAACATAGCCTTTACGATATTTATGTTCATGGTGGATTATATCCTACTCATTCTTGCATCCAATGTTTATTAATTTTAATGCATGTTCATGGTTGTTGTCGCTCTCTAGTTGGTCGCTTCCCAGTCTTTTGCTAGCCTTCACTTGTACTAAGCGGGAATACTGCTTGTGCATCCAATCCCTTAAACCCCAAAGTTATTCCAGATGAGTCCACTATACCTCCTATATGCGGTATCTACCTGCCGTTCCAAGTAAATTTGTATGTGCCAAACTCTAAACCTTCAAATAAACATTTTGTTTTGTATGCTCGAATAGCTCATGTATCAACTAGGGCTGCCCTTATCTTCCATGTTAGGCGAGTTATTCTCAAGAGGAGTGGACTCCGCTCCTCAATCACGAGAAAATGGCTGGTCACTGGGATGCCCAGTCCCATGCTTTATGCAAACTAAATCAAAATTAATTGCAAACAAAACTCCCCCTGGGACCTGATGTTAGTTGGAGGCACTCGTTGTTTCGAGCAAGCCATGGATTGATGCTTGTTGGTGGAGGGGGAGTATAAACTTTACCATTCTATTTGGGAACTGCCAATAATGTGTGTGGCATGGAAGATATCGCCATCTCTTAGTTGTTATGTTGACAATGAAAGTATGCTGCTCAAAATATTATTTATCTCTATTTCAAAAATGAGCTCTAGCACCTCTACAAATCCCTGCTTCCCTCTGCGAAGGGCCTATCCATTTACTTTTATGCTAAGTCATCACCCTCTTATTACAAAGCACTAGCTGGAGAGCACATATGTCATTTGCATTCATTACTATTAATTTATATTGGGTATGACTATGACAGGATCTCTTTTACCATGAATTACCATATCTAGTCAGTCCTTGATCTTTAAAGGTGCTCTGCATTTATGTTTTGCGGTCTCAGAAAGGGCTAGCAAGATACCATCTTGTTATATCATATTATGATTGTTTTGAGAAAGTGTTGTCATCCGAGATTTATTATTATCGCTTGCTAGCTGATTATGCTATTGATATGAGTAATCATGAGACCTGAGAATTATTGCAAATGTGGTTAATTATAATCTTTGCTGAAAACTTGAATGCTGGCTTGATATATTTACAAGGAGAAGACAACTCCTATTTACACCCTGAGGTCTTCGCTCTAACTTGGCATGCTGATGTTGGTTATATCATGCATATGGTGTCTTGCATTGCTTACTTTATACATCAAATATGTCATCTGCTTAGTTTAGACATCCTTTGTGCGAATGCCATCTGTTTAGTTTATTCATCGTTTATGTGAATTATGCAATGCCATCTTGTTTAGCCAGGCATCATATATGTGAATTTTGCAATGCCATCCTGCTTAGCCAGTCATCTTATATGTAAATTATATCAGGCCATCCTTTTTTTCGTTACATATTACATTTGTCAACAATGTTAGTACATTCAACTGCTCTTCGTGTGCATCAGCCATTTGACACGGTGATGGCAAATTCTGGAGTGAAAACAAGGTCTTCAGAGCAGACTATGCTATCTGACGAAGCGCATATCTCGCTGGTTATGGATAGCTCCTAAGAGGAGGATCCAAAGACATATGACTAATACGTCTCCGTCGTATCTACTTCTCCAAATACTTTTGCCCTTGTTTTGGACTCTAACTTGCAGATTTGAATGGAACTAACCCGGACTGACGTTGTTTTCTGCCGAATTGCCATGATGTTGTTTTATGTGCAGAAAACAAAAGTTCTCGGAATGACCTGAAACTCCACGGAACGTCAAGTTAAAAATAATAAAAAATCCTTGCCAAACATGGAGACCAGGGGGCCCACACCCTGTCCACGAGGGTGGGGGCGCCCCCCCTAGGGCGCGTCCCCCTACATCATGGGCCCCCTGGAGCTCCTCCGACGCCAACTCCAACTCTATATATTTGCTTTCGGGGAGAGAAAATCAAGGAGAATAAATCATCACGTTTTACGATACGGAGCCGCCGCCAAGCCCTAAACCTCTCAGGAGGGCTGATCTGGAGTCCGTTCGGGGCTCCGGAGAGGGGGATTCATCGTCGTCGTCATCATCAACCATCCTCCATCACCAATTTCATGATGCTCACCGCCATGCGTGAATAATTCCATCATAGGCTTGCTGGATGGTGATGGGTTGGATGAGATCTATCATGTAATCGAGTTAGTTTTGTTAGGGTTTGATCCCTAGTATCCACTATGTTCTGAGATTGATGTTGCTATGACTTTTCTATGCTTAATGCTTGTCACTAGGGCCCGAGTGCCATGATTTCAGATCTGAACCTATTATGTTTTCATGAATATATGTGTGTTCTTGATCCTATCTTGCAAGTCTATAGTCACCTACTATGAGTTATGATCCGGCAACCCCGACGTGACAATAATCGGGAGCACTCCCGGTGATGACCATAGTTTGAGGAGTTCATGTATTCACTATGTGCTAATGCTTTGTTCCGGTTCGCTATTAAAAGGAGGCCTTAATATCCCTTAGTTTCCAATAGGACCCCACTGCCACGGGAGGGTAGGACAAAAGATGTCATGCAAGTTCTTTTCCATAAGCACGTATGACTATATTAGGAATACATGCCTACATTACATTGATGAATTGGAGCTAGTTCTGTGTCACCCTATGTTATGACTGTTACATGATGAACCGCATCCGGCATAATTATCCATCACCGGTCCAATGCCTACGAGCTTTCCATCTACTGGTTCTCGCTTATTTACTTTTCTGTTGCTATTGTTACAATCACTACAAAACACCAAAAATATTACTTTGCTTTCATTACTCTTTTGTTGCCGTTACCACCACTATCATATTACTTTGCTACTAAATACCTTGCTGCAGATATTAAGTTATCCAGGTGTTCCTGAATTGACAACTCAGTTGCTAATACTTGAGAATATTCTTTGGCTCCCCTTGTGTCGAATCAATAAATTGGGTTGAATACTCTACCCTCGAAAGTTGTTGCGATCCCCTATACTTGTGGGTTATCAATGACCAGTCATATTCCCCGCCCCCCGAGGTGTATGCTCTAACTTGGCAGGGTTATGTTGCTCATATCGTGCGTATGGTGTCTCGCATTGCTAGGTCATTTGATTAGTTTAGACATGCTTTGTGTGAATGCCACCTGTTCAGTGTCTAATTACCATATATGTGAATTATGCATTGCCATCTTGTTGCAAGACATTATATGTGAATTATACAATGCTATCTTGTTGCAAAGGCATTATTTATGTGAATTATGCAACGCCATGCTGTTTAGCCAATCATCATGTATGTGAATTATATCATGCTATCATTTTTTTGTATTACGTATTCCATTTGTCGACAACGTTTGTATATTCAATTACTCTTCCTGTGCATCAGCCATTTGAAGTGGCGATGGAAAAACAAGGTATTCAGAGCAGACAATGCTACCTGCTGAAGCAGACATCTTGTTGGTTACAGAGAGCTCCTCAGAGGAGGATTCAGAGACTGATGACCAGTCCTATTTCCCCCCTGAGGTCTATGCTCAAACTTGGCAGGGTTATATTACCCATGTCATGCATGTTGTCTTGCATTGCTTAGTTTTTACATCATATATGGATTGCCATCTGCTTACTTGCTTACTATATAAATCATATATTTGAATTATATCATGTCATCTTGTTTACATAGTACATACACATTATCTATCTGAATTATGGCATGGCAACCCATTTAATAAAGACATCATATAGTCATATCATCTCATCCTGTTTAGTGTTTACATTCATCATATTTTCAATTATGGCATTCTATCCGTGAATGTATGTGAATTATGGCATGCCAACCTATTTAATGAACACATTATATAGTTATGTCATGTCATCCTGTTTACATAGTCTCATATTTTGAACTATGTCTTTCCATCTTTTTTTAGTTAGCCATCATAATGTGAAATTGTGTCATGCTATCTTGTTTAGTTAGCCATCATATATGTGAAATTGTGTCATGCTATCCTGTTTGGTTAGAAAACATAAATATTAATTATTTCATGCCCTCTTTTATTCCCCACTATCCATTGCACCTGTCTATCATACAATGTCTATACTTTCAATTACTTTTCTTGTTTATCAACCATTTGAATTGGAGAGCGTGATGGCAGTATCTAAGGGAGTAACAACACGGTCTTCAGAAAAGATAGTGCTACCAGTTGATGCAGATAGAACCATGGTTGTACTTGCCCAAGGACCAGATCCAACACACATAACCCAGACTCTCGCAGATTGTACCCCTACCCAATTGGACAAAGAACCAGCTACACTCCTTCTAACCCCAACCCCGGCAGATAGTAACCCGGTTCCAGTTGACACAGCACCGTCTCCACCACAGAGCACCCAAACACGAGCAGTTAGTAAGGGAACTGTAGTGCTGAAAGCACGAGGACCACCACTCCAAATCCCAACTAAACGCTTAAAGGAGAAGAAGATTTGTTCTCAGGTCAGGTTCTGTAGCTATGGTTCAAACTCCTTTGCTCTTGCATTACTGTATTTACTCATACCAACTATTTTCAAATTTGAAGGATGGAATTGAAACTCCAATGGCGCAACAGGTATGTTTTAAACCTGTTTCTTTAACTGGTTTGTTGTTGTAACCTGCTATATGTTGATTTCAGTTTCAATTGAATAAACAGTTATGTTCTCATGTCATGCACATTACAAGTGTTGTTATTGCTCTATAGTTACCCACACTTATATTCTGTCTATTCTGCTTTGTCTTGAACAAATATTATTTGAACTGTGTCTCTATCTTGATTTGGCAACAAAAACTAGAATGATATAGACCATAAAGTGACCATGGTACATAGATATATGTTTGTTTCATGATGTTATCCTGTCCACTTTACTACTGAACTCATTTACCAAAATGAGTTTCATATACAACATGGTAAACATGTCATGTGTCTGCTTGTTTCTCTTTTAGAATGCGGACAAAATATTGGAGAACAGTACCGCGTTATCCAATGGTAAAGGAAGTAATGCAGATAAGGTTCAAGATAGTGAGACATCCCTGTTGGTCTCCAAGAAAGCTGATAAAAACTATCTTGACGATAGTGAGGGAACCCAAAAGTCCTGTCTTGATGTAGTGTTCGAGTTACTGGCCACTACTGCTAGCACAAGCTCTTCGAACTCACTGCGTGAATCCGTTCGTCTTCTTGAGTCTCAACTTCAAGTTGAAAGACATCGATCAGATGTGCTGCGACAGGAAGCTGAAGGACTGAGGAAGTCCCTGTAGAATTCATATGCATATTTTCTGGTGCAACAGCAAGCGCTGGAGGATTTAAGCGCCAAACAAGAGAAAGTTAATAAGCTTGCTAAGCATCTTGCCAGCATTATGGGTACCCAGGATATTGTTTCTTGAGATCTTCTGAAGTGGTTTCAGTTCTGGATTTGTTTTGCTGCGGCGTTTATTTGCGATGGTTGCCAACTTTGACAACCAGTGTATATGATATGCTGCTTTGTTCCCTATATTTGCACTGGTGGCGAACTTTGATGCCCAGTGGATGTAATATGTGTAATAGCCGTGATAGCCTAGCGTTAGTTGCTTGATTATTTATTTCCTTGTTGTCTTGTTTATTTGTTTGCTTGTAGTCATTGCAGTTCTTTTTCCGCGGTTAGCTAGTGGCTGCAATAACCTATTTTTTAAAACTAGGCCACAATAACCATGGGCTAATATTTACTGTAGTGACACTGGGCCTCCTACTGGCCGTAGAAACAGTGGGCCTTCTACGGGCCGTAGAAACAATGGGCCTTCTGCGGGTCGTATCATCAATGGGCCTTATACGGGTCGTATGATCGATTGACCAAACATGGGCCAAACAGACTGCATTATGGTCGTAAACGGGCTAGAGTTGGAATCGTCCGTTCATGGGCCGACCATAACGGGCCATCGTTAATAGGCGATATTTGATGACGCTATGAAAACGGCCCAACGTATTAACGGAACACAAACGTGCCGACTATAACCACGGGCTGAATCTGGCCCACAAGCAGAAAATGACAGTAACGTGCCGTAAGTAAACGAATGCTGGAAATGAGCCCAAGAATAAATGGGCTCTGAGAAGGCCGAAAGATAACATGGGCTGGAAACGGCCCAATGGAATAATGGGCCGTTAATGGGTATAAAGTGATACACTGTTCATTACGGGCCATTTCACCACGGGCCGTTAATGGGTGTAAAGTGATACACTGTTCTGTTCATTACGAGCCAGTTTCACCACGGGCCGTTAATAGGCCTAGAGTTACATAGGGCCTCATATGGGCCGAAAGACGTCATGGGACATACATGCGCCAAAAGTGAAAACGGGCTGGAATCATATTGGATGGCCCAGATGACGCTACTGGGCCTAATTCGGATAAGGCGTAACAGGCCTTGGGTTAGCGGGCTGTAAATGGGCTATATGCGAACAGGCCATTAACAGGCTCTCCATGGGCCAGCTCGCCACCTTTTGACCAAGTCAAACGGGCCGGCCTTTTCACAGGAATGGGCCTCTGTTGGGTCGTGCCACGTGTCGACGTATCATAGGCGCCTTCCGTCCAATCAGTGGATGACATCTGTCCCAACGATGAGCCGACACGTGTTTCCTCCAGCCAATGATGATTTTACACGTGGAAAATCCCCATTGGTCGGGGCTGTTAACACGTTATCGGATCCAAAACCCGACCCTATAGCTTAACGGCGTTCCGTTACGGTGGATGCCACGTGTCGGTCACCCTTGACAAAAGCACTTTCGTGACGCACGATTTATCGTCATGGAAGTGGACACTTCCGTGATGATAATTTTGGTAATATCATGGAACACTTCTACGACAACACAGGTATGACTATCTTGATTCTGTCATAAAATCGTCATGGATGTACATGCATGACAAAAAACACGACCTACTGTGACAAACACGTATCATCACGGAAGTGTATTTTTTTGTAGTGATTGCCCTTTCTCACATTGAGAGTTGGTGCAAACTTTGCCAGTGCATCCAAACCCCGTGATATGATACACTCTTTCACACATAAACCTCCTTATATCTTCCTCAAAACAGCCACCATACCTACCTACTATGGCATTTCCATAGCCATTCCGAGATATATTGCCATGCAAATTTCCACCATACCGTTCAACATGACACATTCATCATTGTCATATTGCTTAGCATGATCATGTAGTTGACATAGTATTTGTGGCAAAGCCACCGTTCATAATTCTTTCATACATGTCACTCTTGATTCATTGCATATCCCGGTACACCGCCGGAGGCATTAATATAGAGTCATACTTTGTTCTAGTATCGAGTTGTAATCATTGAGTTGTAAATAAATAGAAGTGTGATGATCATCATTTAATAGAGCATTGTCCCAAAAAAACAAAAAAAACAAAAAAATGAAAGGAGAAAGGCCAAAAGAAAAAAAGAAGGCCAAAAAAAGGGGCAATGCTACTATCCTTTCTTTTCCACATTTGTGCTTCAAAGTAGCACCATAATCTTCATGATAGAGAGTCTCTTGTTTTTTCACTTTCATATACTAGTGGGAATTTTTCATTATAGAACTTGGCTTGTATATTCCAACAATGGGCCTCCTCAAGTGCCCTAGGTCTTCGTGAGCAATCAAGTTGGATGCACACCCACTTAGTTTCTATTGTTGAGCTTGCATACATTTATAGCTCTAGTGCATCAGTTGCATGGTAATCCCTACTCCTTGCATTAACATCAATCGATGGGCAACTCCATAGCCCATTGATTAGCCTCTTTGATGTGAGATCTTCTCCTTTTTTGTCTTCTCCACATAACCCCCATCATCATATTCTATTCCACCCATAGTGCTATATCCATGGCTCACGCTCATGTATTGCATGAAGGTTTATAAGTTTGAGATTACTAAAGTATGAAACAATTGCTTGGCTTGTCATCGGGGTTGTGCATGATGAGAGCATTCTTGTGTGACGAAAATGGAGCATGACTAAACTATACGACTTTTTAGGGATGAACTTTCTTTGGCCATGTTATTTTGAGAAGACATAATTGCTTAGTTAGTATGCTTGAAGTATTATTATTTTTATGTCAATATGAACTTTTGTCTTGAATCTTTTGGATCTGAATATTCATACCACAATTAAGAAGAATTACATTGAAATTATGGCAAGTAGCACTCCGCATCAAAAATTCTTTTTTATCATTTACCTACTCGAGGACGAGCAGGAATTAAGCTTGGGGATGCCTGATACGTCTCCAACGTATCTATAATTTTTGATTGCCCCATGCTATATTATCTACTATTTTGGACCATACTGGGCTTTATTTTCCACTTTTATATTATTTTTGTGACTAACCTATTAACTGAAGGCCCAACCCAGAATTGCTGTTTTTGCCTATTTCAGAGTTTTGAAGAAACGGAATATCAAACGGAGTCCAAACGGAATGAAACCTTTGGGAACGTGATTTTCTCACCGAACATGATTCAGGAGACTTGGACCCTACATCAAGAAAGCTCCGAGGTGGGCACGAGGTAGGGGGCGCGCCCTACCCCCCCAGGTGCGCCCCCACTCTCGTGGGGCCTGTCGTGGTTCTAAGTCTGACAGTGAGAATGGGGGGTAAGTATGGAGAGGCAAGATCCTAGCTATGGAGTAGTTGTATGCGCAAGGAGTTTTACGAGTTCGGGCCCTTCTCTGAGGAAGTAACAGCCCTACGTCTCGGAGCCCGGAGGCAGTCGACTGGATTATGTATGTGTGAGTTACAAAGTTCCGAACCCTTGTCCTAGTGGAGGGGGGTGGCTTATATAGAGTTCGCCAGGACCCCAGCCAGCCCACGTTACAAGGAATTTAATGTACATAAAGAGAGGGGGTTACTGGTAACGCCTGTAATAAAGGGCCATGAAGGCCATAAAAGCTACTTATGAGATGACCGTTTCTAGGCAGTGCCTTTAGGTCTTCTTGCAGTCGAGTGGCTGTCTTCATGGTCGACTGCTTGTGCTTCTGGTCGAGTACGCTCGTGTCCATCGACTAGGCTGACCAGGTCGACTGAAATGTTGATACTTCTTAGAATGTCTTTCATTGTAGGAGCCATGTCCTTGATTGGGTACCTCAGGTATGATAAGTTACCCTACCCTAGGTACGTATCCTCGTCATTAGCCCCCGAATGGGTCAGGGGTTAAGTGAGAATGGGGCCGAGCCTATGCTTCCGACTCAACCTCCATGCTCCGGTTGCATCTGTCTTTGGATAAATGGAAGTTACGGTGGGAACCCATTCTTCAGTTGCCTTGATCCATTCAGATGTCCGTCGAGTGGTTTCATATTACCGTCGAGTGTGTTTACGTGACGAGCCTTTTGGGAGACTTAAGGAAACGGATCTTTTTGTCTGACAAACCGTCCTGTCGATCGCGGATCTTGCGGGATTTGAAAATTGAGGAGCGCACCGGACGGAGAAAATCGCGCGAATCGGCTGGATAAGGCAAGAGCGCCTCGATCTCCGCGCCACCTTTTTCGCCACGTACTGCGCGCGCGCCTGCTGCGGGATCTGACTGGGTGGCGCAGGCCCACTGATCAGCCACTCGGGTGTGGCCTTATATAAGGTAATGGTTCCGATTTTTTTACTGTGCGCCCTTGTTCTTCTTCTCCCTTCCTCCGTAAGCTTCCGCCTCGCTTTCCGCCGCAATCTCGACACCGCCGCTCGGCCAAGACCTCGTTCGAGACGATGGGGACGGACAAGACGGCGGCGGCGGAACGCGCGAAGAAGGCCGCGGCAAAGGGCAAGGGGAAGAAATCTGGCCGAGGCGGGTCGTCCTCGCGGGCCGCTCTGCCGTCCGGCTGGTTGCAGGGGGATTGGATGCCCTCCATCCTTACTCAAGCGGATATCGACGACATGGTGGAGGGGGGACTCATTCCCCACAAGGCTGCTCGCCTTCCTGGGAAGGAGACGGAGCCGAAACCTCGCGAGGGTGAGCGCGTCCTGATAGCCACCCATGTCGACCGGGGGTTTTCCCTGCCCCCGAGTCCTTTTTTTAGGGCCTTTCTGAACTTCTTCGGAGCGCAGCTCCACCATTTCACGCCCAACTCCATAGTCTATCTTGCTGCGTTCGTGTCTCTGTGCGAGTGTTTCTTAGGCTGTCGACCTCACTGGGGCCTCTTCAAGCATATCTTCACTTGCCGATCCCAGTCGGTTAAAAGGCTTAACCCGGACGGGGAAAGGACGCAGGTGATCCAGATGTGCGGGGGCCTCGGGATCCAGACGAGGGGTAAGAGTTGTTTTCCTCCCATGACACTTCCCGATTCCGTGCGCGGGTGGCAGTCGACTTGGTTCTACTGCAAGGACCAGCCGACCCATGGCCACTCGACCGGCCTTCCTCCTTTTACCTTGGACCGAGTGCAGAAACCCGCTTCTTTGAAAGTGGTTCCAGAGGAGAAGGCTCAGGTGAAGGTATTAGTCAGTCGAGTGGTTGAGTTGGTTCGGGAAGGCGTGACCGGCATGGACTTGCTCGAAGTCTTCCTCCAGCGACGAATCCAACCTCTCCAGGCTCGGGATCACTCGATGTGGTTGTATTCCGGGCCCGACGACTCCACTCGGATCCACCCGGAGGCGGTCGAGGCTTCTGTACTGGAGAGCTGGCTGACCAGCATGACCGGGAACAAGGACAACCCCAGGGGTTCTAGGAGGATTGCTCCGCTTGATGGGGTGATGGAGACAGACAAGGTACGTTTTACTTCTTCCGACTGAAATTTTCACTCCGTCTAGTAACTGGCTTGCGATAAGTCGACTGATCCTTGCTCTGCCCGTTGTCTTGCAGGAGATCAACGACATGTATTCGATGCCGAATGGGAACCAGGAGCAAGTATCTGAAGGAGGAGGGAGTGGAGGCGAAGGAAGTGAGAATGAAGTTGAAGTCGAGGGTGAAGTCGAGGAGTGGGAATCTGACGATGACGTAGAGGAGGAGGCCAGCGACGACTCGGGTGATGAAGATGAAGAGGTGGAGGTCGACCTTCCTCGACACGAGAGACGCTCCAAGAACGCTCAGGATCCCGCCGTGGAGCGCGGTCGATCGAGTGCTCCGGTGGGCCAGTCGTCCAAGCGCCCTCGGACCGCGTCGCCGGCCCCAACTGAGAAGGCACCCAAGCAGCCCAGAGCCATCCCGACCAAGCCACCCAAGGCCTTGCCCAAGATCAGGGTCGCCATCCCTGTCATCTCTGGGTAAGTGACTGTTTTCATCTTTCTTGAGTCGACTAGAACGGATTCTTAGTCGATTCACTTTCAAATTATTTGCTTGGAATCGTGCAGCGCCACTACTTCCGAGACTTCCATCCAGAATGTCGATGAGACGATGGAGGACGCCGTCACTTCCAACTTAGGTATAATCTTTGACATGATCCGACTGTTTAACTGCTGAGTCGATTGGATATTCATTTCTGAACTTTTGTAGCTCCGACCAACATTATTGACCTTCCGGATGATGAGGAGGAGGCGGAAGTGCCGCTCAGGCCTTTTGGGAGGAGAGGCCGGAGGGCTCTGGTCGACAAGGCTCCTCAGACCGCGTCGACTGCTGAGGCGGTGGTCCAAGGGGGTGACAACATCACCCGGACTACTGTGACTTTTGCTGAGCCACTGACGACTGCCCGGCCTTCGTCGTCGACTGCTCTCCCACTGGTCGACCCGCCCTCGTTCTTCGCCGCCTACCAGACCCCGGAGGATCAAGCGAGTGCTGCTAAGGAGGCTATACGTCAGGCGGGGCTCGTGATGGAGCAGACCAAAGCGGCTCGGGATGCCAGTCAAGCGGCCTATGACATCAGCTCGGCGCTGCAGCAGAACGACCAGGTTAGTTGGTCTTCACTTGCGTTGTACACCCACTGGGTGCTGTTGATCTGAAATTTTTCACTGGTGGGGGCACGCTGAGTGCACCCACTGGGTGTAGTCCCCAAGGCCGCGGTCGACTGCTGGCAGTCGACTGCTGGCAGTCGACTGCGGTCTTTATGCTTTCAAACTTCCTCACTCGACTGATCGGATTGGGTCGAGTGGAAATCAAGGAAAACCGGTGGGGGCACGCTGAGTGCACCCACCGGGTGTAGTCCCCGAGGCTACTGTTGAATGTTTTGATTCGGCTGTAGTCTTAGAAGTGTTGTGCTCTTTCTTTCAGTCACTCGGGAGTAACTTGTCTTTGATACCCTTTGTCGATTGACTCTTTGCAGAAGTCTTGTGAGCTTAATCTTGATTTGCAGTTTGCTCAGGAAAACGTGCAGAAGGCGAAGGATGAAGCAAAAGGTATGGCTGGTGAGGACTCGACATCTATCTCTATTCCTCTGCCCGTTCTGAACTCTGTGTCCGTTGTTGCTTTGCAGATGAACTGGAGAAGGCCCTGAAGAAGAAAGACCTTGACCTTGCGGAGGCACAAAAGGCGGCTGCGGAGAAGTTGAAGCTCGCTGAAGAGAAACTTGCTTCAGTCGGTCAACTTGAGAGCGAGAATGCTAGGCTGAAGTCTGCTCTTGACGAGGCCAATAGGGAAGCGAGTCGACTGAAGACTGACAAGAGTACTCTGAACGACAAGATCGGCCAGCTGGCGGGGAAGCACAAGGACTTGGGGGATTATCTTGGGGGTCTTGCCAAGAAGCTATACCTCATGCTTGAAGGTAACCCCCTTTGTGCGATTAATCTTGTTGTTGTCGACTCACCATTTGGTTACAGTTTTGCTCTGTCGAAACTTCTTTCAGAATTCTGCCGGAACTTTGAGGAAGAGACCAGTCGAGTGGAGACCCGCCTGGACCCTATCAACTCTCCTGTGAAGGACGAAGTGGCCATGAATGTCTTCCGGTTGGAATCCCGTGTCGCTGGTGTGGTGGACTACCTGGCTCGACTGAAAGCTGCAGTGTCACGGATCGACTCCGCACTCTGGCCCAAGGAGACGCTTCAGAACGACCTTGAATCCTTGGTCACTCGACTAAGTGAGGTTCCAGGTCGAGTGCAAGAATGGAAGAAGTCTTCTGCTAGGTGCGGTGCTGATGTGGCTCTGTCACTGGTTCGTGTCCACTGCAAGGAGGCGCGAGAGGAGAAGCTGGCCGCTCTCCAGGTTGCCAATACCAGGAAGCATAACTTTCAGGATTTCATGGAGACCTTCATCGCTGCTGCCACTCGGATCTCTGATGGGATCGACTTGGACGAATTTGTTGCACCATCCAGTCCTCCACCGGAGGAGTAAAAAACTGTTGTTCCTTGCCTTAAATTTGCCTCGGAATGCCGAGTGGTTTATGTAACTGATAAACTCCGTCGAGCTTATAGCTCAAGTACTTTTATTTGCGATCTAGGATCTTTTGATTTTATCCGAACTTGGCTCGACGTTGAATGTCTTCGTGACTTGATCCGCCGATCTACTATTCGTTGTTCCCTCAGAGGCTGCCTGGTTTGCACGATGCTTATCGCCGCGATGGTGTCTGTCAACATGGCTTAGGCGAGCACTAGGCTGCAGCTAAGTCCCCGAGTGGGAGGTTTGCTCTCCACTCGGTAGGATTCCAATTACTTAGGCGAGTACTTGGACTGCAGCTAAGCCCCCGAGTGGGAGGTTTGCTCTCCACTCGGTAGGATTTCAATTACTTAGGCGAGTGCTTGGACTGCAGCTAAGCCCCCGAGTGGGAGGTTTGCTCTCCACTCGGTAGGATTTCGATTACTTAGGCGAGTACTTGGACTGCAGCTAAGCCCCCGAGTGGGAGGTTTGCTCTCCACTCGGTAGGATTTCAATTACTTAGGCGAGTGCTTGGACTGCAGCTAAGCCCCCGAGTGGGAGGTTTGCTCTCCACTCGGTAGGATTTCAATTACTTAGGCGAGTACTTGGACTGCAGCTAAGCCCCCGAGTGGGAGGTTTGCTCTCCACTCGGTAGGATTTCAATTACTTAGGCGAGTGCTTGGACTGCAGCTAAGCCCCCGAGTGGGAGGTTTGCTCTCCACTCGGTAGGATTTCAATTACTTAGGCGAGTACTTGGACTGCAGCTAAGCCCCCGCGTGGGAGGTTTGCTCTCCACTCGGTAGGATTTCAATTACTTAGGCGAGTACTTGGACTGCAGCTAAGCCCCCGAGTGGGAGGTTTGCTCTCCACTCGGTAGGATTTCAATTACTTAGGCGAGTCCTTGGTCTGCAGCTAAGCCCCCGAGTGGGAGGTTTGCTCTCCACTCGGTAGGATTTCAATTACTTAGGCGAATACTTGGACTGCAGCTAAGCCCCCGAGTGGGAGGTTTGCTCTCCACTCGGTAGGATTTCAATTACTTAGGCGAGTACTTGGACTGCAGCTAAGCCCCCGAGTGGGAGGTTTGCTCTCCACTCGGTAGGATTTCAATTACTTAGGCGAGTACTTGGACTGCAGCTAAGCCCCCGAGTGGGAGGTTTGCTCTCCACTCGGTAGGATTTCAATTACTTAGGCGAGTGCTTGGACTGCAGCTAAGCCCCCGAGTGGGAGGTTTGCTCTCCACTCGGTAGGATTTCAATTACTTAGGCGAGTCCTTGGACTGCAGCTAAGCCCTCGAGTGGGAGGTTTGCTCTCCACTCGGTAGGATTTCAATTACTTAGGCGAGTACTTGGACTGCAGCTAAGCCCCCGAGTGGGAGGTTTGCTCTCCACTCGGTAGGATTTCAATTACTTAGGCGAGTACTTGGACTGCAGCTAAGCCCCCGAGTGGGAGGTTTGCTCTCCACTCGGTAGGATTTCAATTACTTAGGCGAGTCCTTGGACTGCAGCTAAGCCCCTGAGTGGGAGGTTTGCTCTCCACTCGGTAGGATTTCAATTATTTAGGCGAGTCCTTGGACTGCAGCTAAGCCCCCGAGTGGGAGGTTTGCTCTCCACTCGGTAGGATTTTTTCAATCTTAGGCGAGTACTTGGACTGCAGCTAAACCCCCGAGTGGGAGGTTTGCTCTCCACTCGGTAGGATTTCAATTACTTAGGCGAGTCCTTAGACTGCAGCTAAGCCCCCGAGTGGGAGGTTTGCTCTCCACTCGGTAGGATTTTTTCAATCTTAGGCGAGTACTTGGACTGCAGCTAAGCCCCCGAGTGTGAGGCTGGCTCTCCACTCGGTAGGATTTTATTTCTTAGGCGAAACGGATTCGCAGCTAAGCCCCCGAGTGGGAGACTTGCTCTCCACTCGGTAGGGTTTTCTGAAAACTTAGGCGAAGCGGATTCGCAGCTAAGTCACCCACTGGGGGAAATTTGGACAAACAGAAAAAGAAATTCTTGCTTGAAACAAAAGAACTACAGAGGTACTTTTATTACATCTCAGTCGAGTGAGTTTTTAAGTGTAAAAAGGACGGAGCAGGTCTGCGTTCCATGCTCGAGGCTCGTCGATCCGTCGATCGATGTTGTAGAGGTGATACGCTCCGTTGTGCAGGACTTTGGTGATGATGAAGGGGCCTTCCCAGGTCGGGGCAAGTTTGTGAGGTTTTTGCTGATCCACGCGGAGGACCAAATCTCCTTCCTGAAAGGCTCGACCCTTCACATTTCTGGCGTAGAACCGACGCAACTCTTGCTGGTAGATGGTCGAGCGGATTAGAGCCATCTCTCTTTCCTCCTCTAAGAGGTCGACTGCATCTTGCCGGGCCTGTTCTGCTTCTGCTTCGGAATATAACTCGACTTGAGGCGCGTTGTGGAGCAGGTCGCTCGGCAAAACCGCTTCGACTCCATAGACCAGAAAGAATGGTGTTCTTCCAGTCGACCGGTTAGGGGTGGTCCTCAACCCCCATAGAACTGACGGAAGTTCGTCGACCCAGGCGCCTACTGCGTGTTTGAGATCACGCATCAGTCGGGGTTTTAGTCCTTTGAGGATGAGGCCATTCGCGCGTTCGGCCTGTCCATTCGACTGAGGATGAGCAACTGAAGCGTAGTCGACTCGAGTGCCCTGAGAGGCGCAGAAGGCTTTGAATCTGTCATTATCAAAGTTTGATCTGTTATCCGTGATGATGCTGTGCGGAACTCCATATCTGAATATCAATCCCCTGATAAAATTGATGGCAGTGCTTGCGTCGAGGTCCTTTATGGGTTTGGCTTCTATCCACTTCGTGAACTTGTCAACTGCAACCAACAAGTGGGTGAAGCCACTCCTACCAGTTCTCAGTGGTCCGATCATGTCTAGACCCCAGACAGCGAAAGGCCAGACGAGTGGGATGGTCTTCAAGGTGGAGGCGGGCTTGTGAGACATGTTGGAATAAAACTGGCACCCCTCGCACTTGTCGACTATATCCTTTGCCATTTCGTTGGCCTTTGGCCAGTAAAAATCCGCTCGGTATGCTTTGGCCACGATGGTCCGAGAGGACGCATGATGGCCACAGGTCCCCGAGTGGATATCCTCAAGAATTATCTGTCCTTCTTCAGGTGTGATGCACTTCTGACCAACTCCCGTCGCGCTTTCTCTGTATAGCTGCCCTTTGATTACTGTAAAGGCTTTGGATCGACGGACGATCTGTCGAGCCTCTTCTTCATCTTCTGGGAGCTCTTTTCTCATGATATACATAATGTACGGCACTGTCCAATCGGGAGTGGTGATCATAACTTCCATAATCAGGTCGACCACAGCTGGAATCTCCACTTCGGTCGAGTCAGAGGCGCTTTTTGGTTGTGGAGGCTCTTCTGTGAAAGGATCTTCTTGCACTGATGGTGTGTGAATGTGCTCCAAACACACATCTTTAGGGATGGCCTCCCTTTTGGACCCTATCTTCGCCAGATCATCTGCAGCTTGATTTTTCAGTCGGGGTATATGATGGAGCTCCAACCCCTCGAATCGTTTCTCCAGCTTTCTCACTGCGCTGCAATATCCCGTCATGGATGGGCTTCGGACGTCCCACTCCTTCATCACTTGATTAACAACCAGATTTGAGTCGCCGTAGACCATGAGGCGACGGACGCCGAGTGAAATGGCCATACGTAATCCGTATAGAAGCGCTTCATACTCTACCTCATTGTTGGAGGAATCAAAGTGAATCTGGAGGACATACTTGAGCTTATCTCCTCGGGGGGAAACCAGTACAACCCCTGCACCGGATCCGTTCAGCATCTTGGAGCCATCGAAAAACATAGTCCAGTGCTCCGAGTGAACTTGAGTCGGAAGCTCCTGCTCGGTCCACTCGGCGAGGAAATCAGCTATTGCCTGGGACTTAATAGCTTTCTTTGCCTCGAACTTGATATCAAGAGGAAGAAGTTCAATTGCCCATTTCGCCACTCGACCGGTTGCATCTCTGTTATGAAGAATCTCTGATAATGGAGCGTCGCTGACGACTATGATAGAGTGATCAGAGAAATAATGAGCAACCTTCTTCGTGGTCATGTAAATCCCGTAAACAAGCTTCTGATAGTGGGGATATCTTTGCTTCGACGGGGTCAGAACTTCAGAGAGATAATAAACTGGGCGTTGAACTTTGAAGGTCTTTCCTTCCTCTTCCCGCTCGACCGTAAGAACGGTACTAACGACTTGTCCCGTGGCTGCTATGTAAAGCAACAATGGCTCTTTGCTGACAGGAGCAGCAAGCACCGGCTGGGTGGAGAGCAGAGCTTTTAGCTCTGCAAATGCTGCATCAGCTTCTGGAGTCCATTCGAACGTGTCTGACTTCTTCATCAGTCGGTAAAGAGGCAGCGCCTTTTCACCGAGCCTGGAGATGAATCGACTTAGGGCGGCCAAGCATCCAGTAAGTTTCTGGACATCGTGCACACGCACGGGGCGTTTCATCCGGAGTATGGTGCCAACTTTTTCGGGGTTAGCGTCGATTCCTCGTTCGGAAACAAGAAAACCGAGTAACTTTCCTCCAGGGACTCCAAATGTGCACTTCGACGGATTGAGCTTGATATCATAATTCCTGAGATTGGAAAAAGTTTCAGCTAGGTCAGTCAGCAGGTCGGAACCTTTTCGTGACTTGACCACTATGTCATCCATGTATGCTTCTACATTCCGACTGATTTGAGTGATTAGGCACTTCTGAATCATTCTCATGAATGTAGCTCCGGCGTTCTTGAGACCGAAAGGCATGGTAACATAGCAGAAACACCCAAATGGGGTGATGAAGGCTGTTTTTATTTCATCGGGTCCATACAGACGGATCTGATGGTATCCAGAGTAAGCATCTAAAAAAGATAACCTCTCGCATCCTGCAGTCGAGTCGACTATTTGGTCGATGCGAGGAAGAGGAAAATGATCTTTCGGGCAGGCCCGATTGATATGCTTAAAATCGATGCACATGCGCAACGATCTGTCCTTCTTAGGGACCATCACAACATTGGCGAGCCACTCGGAGTGGTAGATCTCGCGAATGAATTCTGCTGCTAGGAGTCGGGCCACTTCTTCGCCAATGGCCTTTCTCTTCTGAACGGCGGACCGTCGGAGATGCTCCTTGACTGGTTTGACCTTTGGGTCGACTCGAAGGCGGTGCTCGGCCAGTCCCCTGGGCACACCTGGCATGTCAGCGGGCTTCCATGCAAAGATGTCCCAGTTCTCACGGAGGAACTGGACGAGCGCTTCTTCCTATTTGGGGTCGAGTGTAGTGGAGATGTTGGTTGGAGCCGCATTTGGATCGGTCGGGTGGATGTGGACTTGCTTGGTCTCACCAGTCGACTGAAATGCCGACTCCGTGGCGGGCTTCTTGGCTCGTAACAACTCACTCGGATCCGCAGTCTTCTGGTACTCTTGTATCTCTATCTTGGCCATCTGAGCGTCAGCAATTTTGGCGCCTTTCTGGAAGCACTCCTCTGCCTTCTTCCGATTGCCAACGATGGTGATTACACCTTTGGGGCCAGGCATCTTCAGCTTGAGGTATACGTAGCATGGTCGAGCCATGAAACGAGCATAGGCTGGCCTCCCAAGAATGGCGTGGTACGCACTCTGAAAATCCACGACCTCAAAGGTTAACTTTTCTTTCCGGAAATTCTTCGAGTCACCAAAGACGACGTCGAGAGTGATTTGACCGAGTGACTCAGCTTTCTTCCCAGGAATGACTCCATGGAAGCTCATGTTGCTGGGGCTGAGTCGGGACATCGGAATGCCCATCCCCTTCAACGTCTCTGCATACAACAAGTTTAGCCCACTGCCGCCGTCCATCAGAACCTTGGTCAGTCGAGTGCCTTCAATAATTGGGTCGACCACCAACGCTTGCCTCCCTGGGGTGACAATATGAGTCAGATGATCGGACTGATCGAAGGTGATGGCGGTCTGGGACCACTTCAGGTAATGGGGTGTCACCGGAGCGACCATGTTTACTTCGCGATTGATGACCTTCAGTCGACTCTTACTTTCGACATCAGCGAAAATCATCAGAGTGGAATTGATTTGGGGGTATTCTTCACCGCTGTCTTCCCTGTCTTCAACTTTGTCTGACTCTTTCTCTTTGTCCTTGGCCTGCTTCCCTTGGAACTGTTGCATCAGGAGTCGACATTGTCGAGTGGTATGCTTAGGGTAAATGAGCTTTCCCTCTTCATCTTTCTTCGTGTGAATGTGGCATGGTAAGTCCATCACATCGTTCCCGTCCTGGTCTTTCACTTTCTTGGGGTTCCAAGGACCCTTGGGTTTCCCCTTAAACTTCCCTGGGGTCACAGCTAAGGCTTCCCCGGGGGCGACTGGCTCGGCCTTGCGCTTCTGCTTCCGAATGGAGTGTCCTCCGCCGGCCTCATTAGCGGCTGCCTTATACTTGCCACTCCGGAGCCTATCTTCCTCTTCTCCGTTCGCGTACTTGGTGGCGATTTCCATCATTCGACTCAGGGTCATATCCCCGGTTCGACCGAACTTCAAAGTTAATTCCCTGTTTCTGACGCCTTCCTTGAAGGCGCAAACTGCCTGATGATCGGACACATTCTCGACCGTGTGATTCAGAGTGATCCACCTTTGGATATAATCCCTCAGGGTTTCACTCGACTTCTGAACACATGACTGCAATTCTGTCAACCCTGCCGGTCGCTTGCAAGTCCCTTCGAATGTCCTGACAAACACCTGGGCTAGATCTTCCCAAGTATAAATACTGCTGGGAGCCAACTGATTCAACCACGCTCTGGCTGATCCTTCCAACATGAGGGGCAAATGCTTCATGGCCACCTCGTCATTGCCGCCTCCGATCTGAACAGCCACTCGGTAATCCTCGAGCCATGTGTCCGGCTTGGATTCTCCGGTGAACTTGCTGACTCCAGCCGCCAACCTGAAGTTGGGAGGAATCACTGCAGCTCTGATTGCTCTGCTGAAACACTCGGGACCTGAGACGCGAACTCTGCTGCTGGACGGCGTGCCTCTGTCACGATCTTCTCGGTGAGCTCTATTTCGGTCGACCAGACCTTGAACGATGATGGATCTCGCATCAAAGCCTGGTTCCCTGGGGTCGACGGGGACCCTTCGCCCAGTACTGAACTGGCGTCTGTCTTCTTGCCGTCGAGGAACGTACGACCCCGCTCTTGGGGCAGGAGAAGGCACTCGAAGTTGATCGTTGCGATCGAATCGGTGCTCATATCGCTCGTGCCCTTGGTATTGATCCTCGTGCCGACCTCTGTGTCCTTCACGCCTCGGGGGCGACCCTGGACTATAAGCCGACTGAACGGAATTCGCAGCGACGGATCGACTGTGAATCCTGTCGCGCGACTGAGATACGGCTGAATTCTGGTCACCCGCTGCACGGAGCAAATCTCTGATCTGCAACAGACCTCTCCCTGCCTCTGACTGTGAAGGCTGGATCGACTCCGCTATGCGAGCCGCAGCTGCCAAATTCTGAATCGGGGTACGGTATACCTGGGTCGGCGGCTGGAAGAGGCGACGACGACTGGACTCGGGAACGTGCGGTCGTGCGCGCTCGTCGAGTGCTCTCTGAAGATTCTCCAATCGAGTATGTTCAGCCAAGTTGGCCAAGCGCACCTCCTCCAGGGCTCGTGCCTCAGGGGTTTCTCCAACGATAGGAGTGTGAAGGGCGTCCATGTTCCGGCGACGGAGTTCCTCCCTCTGCACTGAGGTAAGGGGCTCGGGCCTGTACTCTTCGTGGCCCCGCGCCGGAATCCCCCCTGCAGCAACCTCTTCGGTGTGGGGGAATCCGGGGGGACTACGTGGTCCGTCGACCATTAGTACTTCCGCCGCTGGATCGCTGTTGTCGCACTCGGACGCAGTCTCTACGGAGCCAATCGACAGGTCGAACAGGCCGTAGAGTGACTTGTCGGGCTCGATTGCCGCGACTTGGGGGATGGCCGACTGGCGGGCCAGCGCGTGCTTCACCCACCGCTGGAGTCTCGACCGACCGGTGCGCTTGCGCCGGTGGGAAACTGATGACGACGATGACGAAACGAATGCCGACCCGTACTGGGTCGACGGTTGCCGCAGGAGGACGCCGCGGACGCATGCGCGAAAATGCGTGGCTCCGCGGGCGGGAAGCGCGTCCACGTCGAGTGGTGCCTCCTGCAGCCAAGCAGAGTTGTCGACGATGAAGGAGAGAGCGCCGAGACGGATCTCGCGGCTCTCGACCATGACTCCGCTCGAAAACATGATGTGGGGTGAAAGAATCCCAACTCCTCCAACAAATCGCTAGAACACCTGCCCCACGGTGGGCGCCAACTGTCGTGGTTCTAAGTCTGACAGTGAGAATGGGGGGTAAGTATGGAGAGGCAAGATCCTAGCTATGGAGTAGTTGTATGCGCAAGGAGTTTTACGAGTTCGGGCCCTTCTCTGAGGAAGTAACAGCCCTACGTCTCGGAGCCCGGAGGCAGTCGACTGGATTATGTATGTGTGAGTTACAAAGTTCTGAACCCTTGTCCTAGTGGAGGGGGGTGGCTTATATAGAGTCCGCCAGGACCCCAGCCAGCCCACGTTACAAGGAATTTAATGTACATAAAGAGAGGGGGTTACTGGTAACGCCTGTAATAAAGGGCCATGAAGGCCATAAAAGCTACTTATGAGATGACCGTTTGTAGGCAGTGCCTTTAGGTCTTCTTGCAGTCGAGTGGCTGTCTTCATGGTCGACTGCTTGTGCTTCTGGTCGAGTACGCTCGTGTCCGTCGACTGGGCTGACCAGGTCGACTGAAATGTTGATACTTCTTAGAATGTCTTTCATTGTAGGAGCCATGTCCTTGATTGGGTACCTCAGGTATGATAAGTTACCCTACCCTAGGTACGTATCCTCGTCAGGGCCCACGAAGCTCCACCGACGTACTTCTTCCTCTTATATATACCGACGTACCCCCAAACGATTAGATATGGAGCCAAAAACCTGATTCCACCACCACAACCTTCTGTACCCATGAGATCCCATCTTGGGGCCTGTTCCGGAGCTCCGCTGGAGAGGGCATCCACCACGGAGGGCTTCTACATCATCATAGCCCCTCCGGTGAAGTGTGAGTAGTTTACCTCAGACCCTCGGGTCCATAGTTAGTAGCTAGATGGCTTCTTCTCTCTTTTTGGATCTCAATACAATGTTCTCCCCCTCTCTCGTGGTGATCTATTCGATGTAATCTTCTTTTTGCGGTGTGTTTGTTGAGATCGATGAATTCTGGGTTTATGATCAAGATTATCTATGAACAATATTTGAATCTTCTCTGAATTCTTTTATGTATGATTGGTTATCTTTGCAAGTCTCTTCGAATTATCAGTTTGGTTTGGCCTACTAGATTGGTTTTTCTTGCAATGGGAGAAGTGCTTAGCTTTGGGTTCAATCTTGCGGTGTCCTTTCCCAGTGACAGTAGGGGCAGCAAGGCACGTATTGTATTATTGCCATCGAGGATAACAAGATGGGGTTTTTATCATATTGCATAAATTTATCCCTCTACATCATGTCATCTTGCTTAAGGCGTTACTCTGTTTCTAACTTAATACTCTAGATGCATGCTGGATAGCGGTCGATGAGTGGAGTAATAGCAGTAGATGCAGGCAGGAGTCGGTCTACTTGTCTCGGACGTGATGCCTATATACATGATCATACCTAGATATTCTCATAACTATGCTCAATTCTGTCAATTGCTCAACAGTAATTCGTTCACCCGCCGTAAAATACTTATGCTCTTGAGAGAAGCTACTAGTGAAATCTATGGCCCCGGGTCTATCTTCATCATATTAATCTTCCATCACTTTGTTATTGCTTTTGCTTTTTACTTTGCTTTTATTTTACTTTGCATCTTTATCACAAAAATACAAAAATATTACCTATCATATCTATCAGATCTCACTCTCGTAAGTGATCGTGAAGGGATTGACAACCCCTTATCGCGTTGGTTGCGAGGAGTTATTTGCTTTGTGCAGGTACGAGTGACTCGCGCGTAGCCTCCTACTGGATTGATACCTTGGTTCTCAAAACTGAGTGAAATACTTACGCTACTTTGCTGCATCATCCTTTCCTCTTCAAGGAAATCCAACGCAGTGCTCAAGAGGTAGCAGGGGGGCAATCTTCCTCCAAGTAGGATTTCCTAGTCCAAGTAGGAGAGGGGAAGGAAGGGAAGGAGAAGGAGAAGGAAGGAGAGGGAGGAAAAAGAGGAAAGGGGGGTCTGCCCCCTAGTCCAATTCGGTTTGGGCTAGGGGGGGCGCGCGCCCTGCCTCTTCTCTTCCACCACTTGGCCCATGAGGCCCATTGCTTCTTCCTCGTATTCCTGTAACTCCCCGGTACCCCCGAAAATACCCGAATCACTCGGAACCTTTACGATGTCCGAAAATAGTCGTCCAATATATCGATCTTTACGTCTCGACCATTTCAAGACTCCTCGTCATGTCCCTGATCTCATCCGGGACTCCGAACTACCATCGGTACATCAAAACACATAAACTCATAATATAACCATCATCGAACTTTAAGCGTGCGGACCCTACGGGTTCGAGAACTATATAGACATGACCGAGACACGTCTCCGGTCAATAACCAATAGCGGAACCTGGATGCTCATATTGGCTCCAACATATTCTACGAAGATATTTATCGGTCAATCCACATAACAACATACGTTGTTCCCTTTGTCATCGGTATGTTACTTGCCCGAGAGTCGGTCGTTGGCATCTCAATACCTAGTTCAATCTCGTTACCGACAAGTCTCTTTACTCGTTCCGTAATATATCATCCCGCAACTAACTCATTAGTTGCAATGTTTGCAAGGCTTAAGTGATGTGCATTACCGAGTGGGCCCAAAGATACCTCTCCGACAATCGGAGTGACAAATCCTAATCTCAAAATACGCCAACCCAACAAGTACCTTCGGAGACACCTGTAGAGCACCTTTATAATCACCCAGTTACGTTGTGACGTTTGGTAGCACACAAAGTGTTCCTCTGGTAAACAGGAGTTGCATAATCTCATAGTTATAGGAACATGTATAAGTCATGAAGAAAGCAATAGCAACATACTAAACGATCAAATGCTAAGCTAACGGAATGGGTCAAGTCAATCACTTCATTCTCCTAATGATGTGATCCCGTTAATCAAATGACAACTCATGTCTATGGTTAGGAAACTTAACCATCTTTTATTAACGAGCTAGTCAAGTACAGGCATACTAGTGAAACTATGTTTGTCTATGTATTCACACATGTATTATGTTTCCGGTTAATACAATTCTAGAATGAATAGTAAACATTTATCATGAAATAAGGAAAGAAAAAGTAACTTTATTATTGCCTCTAGGGCATATTTCCTTCAGTCTCCCACTTGTACTAGAGTCAATAATCTAGTTCACATCTCCATGTGATTTAACATCAATAGTTCACATCTTTATGTGGTTAACACCCATAGTTCACATCGATATGTGACCAACACCCAAAGGGTTTACTAGAGTCAGTAATCCAGTTCACATCGCTATGTGATTAACACCCAAAGAGTACTAAGGTGTGATCATGTTTGCTTGTGAGATAATTTTAGTCAACGGGTCTGTCACATTCAGATCCATAAGTATTTTTGCAAATTTCCATGTCTACAATGCTCTGCACGGAGCTACTCTAGCTAATAACTCCCACTTTAACTATGTATCTAGATTGAGACTTAGAGTCATCTGGATCAGTGTCAAAACTTGCATCGACGTAACCCTTTACGACGAACCTTTTGTCACTTCCATAATCAAGAAACATGTCCTTATTCCACTAAGGATAATTTTGACCGCAGTCCAGTGATCTACTCCTAGATCACTATTGTACTCCCTTGCCAAACTCAGTGGTAGGGTATACAATAGATCTGGTACACAGCATGGCATACTTTATAGAACCTATGGCTGAGGCATACGGAATGACTTTCATTTTCTATCTTCTGTCGTGGTCGGGCTTTGAGTCTTACTCAATTTCACACCTTGTAACACAGGCAAAAACTCTTTCTTTGATTGTTCCATTTTGAACTATTTCAAAATCTTGTCAAGGTATGTACTCATTGAAAAAACTTATCAAGCATTTTGATTTATCTCTATAGATCTTGATGCTCAATATGTAAGCAGCTTTACGGAGGTCTTTCTTTGAAAAACTCCTTTGAAATACTCCTTTATGCTTTCCAGAAAATTCTATATTATTTCCGATCAACAATATGTCATTCATATATATTTATCAAAAATTCTTTTGTGCTCCGACTCACTTTCTTGTAAATACAGGCTTCACCGGAAGTCTGTATAAAACTATATGCTTTGATCAACTCATCAAAGCGTATATTCCAACTTCGAGATGCGTGCACCAGTCCATAGATGGATCGCTGGAGCTTGCACATCTTTGTTAGCACCTTTAGGATTGACAAAACCTTATGGTTGCATCATATACAACTCTTATTTAATAAATCCATTAAGGAATGTAATTTTGACATCCATTTGCCAGATTTCATAAAATATGGTAATTTGCAAACATGATTCAGACAGACTTAAGCATCGCTAGGAGTGAGAAAATCTCATTGTAGTCAACATCTTGAACTTTGTCAAAAACCTTTTTCGACAAGTCTAGCTTTGTAGATAGTGACACTACTATCAATGTCTGTCTTCCTCTTGAAGATCCATTTATTTTCTGTGGCTTGCCGATCAATGGGCAAGTCAACCAAAGTCCACACTTTGTTCTCATACATGGATCCCATCTCAGATTTCATGGCCTTAAGCCATTTCATGAAATCTAGGCTCATCATCGCTTCCTCATAGTTCGTAGGTTCGTCATGGTCAAGTAACATGACCTCCAGAACAGGATTACCGTACCACTCTGGTGCAGATCTTACTCCGGTTGACCTACGAGGTTCAGTAGCAACTTGATCTGAAGTTTCATGATCATCATCATTAGCTTCCTCACTAATTGGTGTAGGAGTCACAAGAACTGATTTAAGTGATGAACTACTTTCCAATAAGGGAGCAGGTATAGTTACCTCATCAAGTTGTACTTTCCTCCCACTCACTTCTTTCGAGAGAAACTCCTTCTCTAGAAAGGATCCATTCTTAGCAACGAATGTCTTGCCTTTGGATCTGTGATAGAAGGTGTACCCAACTGTCTCCTTTGGGTATCCTATGAAGACACATTTCTCCGATTTGGGTTTGAGCTTCTCAGGATGAAATTTTTTCACATAAGCATCACAACCCCAAGTTTTAAGAAACGACAACTTTGGTTTCTTGCCAAACCACAGTTCATATGGTGTCATCTCAACGGATTTAGATGGTGCCCTTTTTAACGTGAATGCAGTTGTCTCTAATGCATAACCCCAAAATGATAGTGGTAAATCGGTAAGAGAAATCATAGATTTCACCATATCTAATAAAGTACGGTTACGATGTTCGAACACACCATTACGCTGTGGTGTTCCAGGTGGCGTGAGCTGTGAAACTATTCCGCATTGTTTTAATTCAAGACCAAACTCGTAACTCAAATATTTGTCTCCGCGATCAGATCGTAGAAACTTTATTTTCTTGTCACGATGATTTTCCACTTCACTCTGAAATTCTTTGAACTTTTCAAATGTTTCAGACTTATGTTTCATCAAGTAGATATACCCATATCTGCTCAAATCATCTGTGAAGGTCGGAAAATAACGATACCCGCCACGAGCCTCAACACTCATGGGATCGTATACATCAGTATGTATTGTTTCCAATAAGTCAGTTGTGTGCTCCATTGTTCCGGAGAACGGAGTTTTAGTCATCTTGCCCATAAGGCATGGTTCGCAAGCATCAAGTGATTCCGAAATCCCATCAGCATGGAGTTTCTTCATGCGCTTTACACCAATATGACCTAAACAGTTGTGCCACAAATAAGTTGCACTATCATTATTAACTTTGCATCTTTTGGCTTCAATATTATGATTATGTGTATCACTATGATCGAGATCCAACAAACCATTTTCATTGGGTGTATGACCATAGAAGGTTTTATTCATGTAAACAGAACAACAATTATTCTAACTTAAATGAATAACCGTATTGCAATAAACATGATCAAATCATATTCATGCTCAACGCAAACACCAAAAAACACTTATTTAGGTTTAACACTAATACCGAAAGTATAGGGAGTGTGCAATGATGATCATATCAATCTTGGAACCACTTCCAACACACATCGTCACTTCACCCATAACCAGTCTTTGTTTATTTTGCAACTCCCGTTTCGAGTTACTACTCTTAGCACTGAACCAGTATCAAATACCGAGGGGTTGCTATAAACACTAGTAAAGTACACATCAATAACATGTATATCAAATATACTTTGTTCACTTTGCCATCCTTCTTATCCGCCAATACTTGGGGTAGTTCCGCTTCGAGTGACCAGTCCCTTTGCAGTAGAAGCACTTAGTCTCAGGCTTAGGTCCAGACTTGGGCTTCTTCACTTGAGCAGCAACTTGTTTGCCGTTCTTCTTGAAGTTATCCTTGTTCCCTTTGCCCTTTTCTTGAAACTAGTGGTCTTGTCAACCATCAACACTTGATGTTTTTCTTGATTTCTACCTTCGTCGATTTCAGCATCATGAAGAGCTTGGGAGTCATTTCCGTTATCCCTTGCATATTATCGTTCATCACAAAGTTCTACTAACTTGGTGATGGTGACTAGAGAATTGTGTCAATCACTATCTTATCTGCAAGATTAACTCCCACTTGATTCAAGCGATTGTAGTACCCAGACAATCTGAGCACATGCTCACTGCTTGAGCTATTCTCCTCCATCTTTTAGGCAAAGTACTGTCAGAGGTCTCATACCTCTTGACACGGGTATGAGTATGAAATGCCAATTTCAACTCTTGGAACATCTTACATGCTCCGTGGCGTTCAAAACATTTTTGAAGTCCCAGTTTTAAGCGTAAAGCATGGTGCACTAAACTATCAAGTAGTCATCATATCGAGCTTTGTCAAACGTTCATAACGTTTGCTTTTGCTCCTGCAATCGGTCTGTCACCAAGCGGTGCATCAAGGAAATAATTCTTCTGTGCAGCAATGAGGATAAACCTCAAATTAGAGAGCTAGTCCGCATCATTGCTACTAACATTTTTCAACACAAATGTTCTCTAGGAACATATAAAAAATAAATTGGGAGCAACATTGTGAGCTTTTGATCTGTAACATAGTTATGCAAATACTATCAGGACTAAGTTCATGATAAATTTAAGTTCAATTAATCATATTACTTAAGAACTCCCACTTAGATAGACATCCCTCTAATCCTCTAAGTGATCATGTGATCCAAATCAACTAAACCATGTCCGATCATCACATGAGATGGAGTAGTTTCAATGGTTAACATCACTATGTTGATCATATCTACTATATGATTCACGCTCGACATTTCGGTCTCAGTGTTCTGAGGCCATATCTGTTATATGCTAGGCTCGTCAAGTTTAACCTGAGTATTCCGCGTGGGCAACTGCTTTGCACCCGTTGTATTTGAACGTAGAGCCAATCACACCCGATCATCACATGGTGTCTCAGCACGAAGAACTTTCGCAACGGTGCATACTCAGGGAGAACACTTATACTTTGATAATTTAGTGAGAGTTCATCTTATAATGCTACCATCAATCAAAGCAAGATAAGATGCATAAAAGATAAACATCACATGCAATCAATATAAGTGATATGATATGGTCATCATCATCTTGTGCTTGTGATCTCCATCTCCGAAGCACCGTCATGATCACCATCGTCACCGGCGCGACACCTTGATCTCCATCGTAGCATCGTTGTCATCTCGCCAATCTTATGCTTCTACGACTATCGCTACCGCTTAGTGATAAAGTTTGTCAAGTTAGTGCTGTTTCAACCTTCTCAAGGATCGGGCGTAGCCACACTCAGTTCAACTAAAGTTGGAGCAACTGACACCCGTCAGCCACCTATGTGCAAAGCACGTCGGTAGAACCAGTCTCGCGTAAGCGTGCACGTAATGTCGGTCCGGGCCGCTTCATCCAACAATACCGCCGAACCAAAGTATGGCATGCTGGTAAGCAGTACGACTTATATCGCCCACAACTCACTTGTGTTCTACTCGTGCATATAACATCTACGCATAAAACCAGGCTCGGATGCCACTGTTGGGGAACGTAATAACTTCAAAAAAAATCCTACGCACACACAGGATCATGGTGATGCATAGGAACGAGAGGGGAGAGTGTGTCCACGTACCCTCGTAGACCGAAAGCGGAAGCATTAGCACAACACGGTTGATGTAGTCGTACGTCTTCATGATCCGACCGATCGAAGTACCAAACGTACGACACCTCCGAGTTCAGCACACATTTAGCTCGATGACGTCCCTCGAACTCCGATCCAGACGAGTGTTGAGGGAGAGTTTCGTCAGCACGACGGTATGGTGACGATGATGATTTTCTACCGACGCAGTGCTTCGCCTAAGCAACGCTACGATATTATCAAGGTGGATTATGGTGGAGGAGGGCACCGCACACGGCTAAGAGATCAAGAGATCAATTGTTGTGTCTATGGGGTGCCCCCTCCTCCGTATATAAAGGGGGAGGAGGAGAGATCCGGCTGATACGTCTCCAACGTATCTATACTTTTTGATTGCTCCATGCTATACTATCTACTGTTCGGGCAATATTGGGCATTATTATCCATTTTTATATTATTTTTGGGACTAACCTATTAACCGGAGGCCCAGCCCATAATTGCTGTTTTTTTGCCTATTTCAGTGTTTCGAAGAAAAGGAATATCAAACAGAGTCCAAAAGACCTGAAACTCCACAGAACTTATTTTTGGACCAGAAGAAGCCCATGGAGTACCGGAAGTTCACCAGGGGAGTCCCGGGCTGCCCACGAGGGTGGGGGCGCGCCCACCCCCCTAAGGCGCGCCCCCTACCTCGTGGACAGCCCGGAGGTCCACCGACTACTTCTTTAAGCCATATATACCCACGTACCCTAAAAACTTCGGGGGAGATATTAGATCGAAAGTTTCGCCGCTGCAAGCCTCTGTAGCCACGAGAAGTCAACCTAGGCCCTCTCCGGCACCCTGCCGGAGGGGGCCATCATCACCGGTGGCCATGGAGGAGTATCCCGGAGGGGCCGTCATCACCATGAAGGCCAAGGACCACAGGGTGGAGGCCATGGAGGAGGAAGCAAAAGGGGGAGAACCTCTCCTCCTCTCTTCCGGTGGCGCCGGAGTGCCATCGGGAGGGGAATCATCGCCACGGTGATCGTCTTCATCAACATCACCATCATCATCACCATCCTCATCTCTTTTACGCGGTCCACTCTCCCGCACACCGCTGTAATCCCTACTTGAACGTGGTGCTTTATGCCACATATTATGATCCAATGATGTGTTGCCATCCTATGATGTTTTGAGTAGATATCTTTTGTCTTTGGGTTGATTGATGATCTAGATTAGTATGAGTTGTATGTTTTACTTTGGTGTTGTCCTATGGTGCCCTCCGTGTCGTGCAAGCATGAGGGATTCCCGTTGTAGGGTGTTGCAATACGTTCATGATTTGCTTATAGTGGGTTGCTAGAGTGACAGAACCTTAAACCCGAGTAAGAGGGATTGTTGCGTACGGGAATAAAGAGGACTTGATGCTTTAATGTTATGGTTGGGTTTTACCTTAATGATCTTTAGTAGTTGCGTATGCTTGCTAGAGTTCCAATCATAAGTGCATATGATCCAAATAGAGAAAGTATGTTAGCTTATGCCTCTCCCTCATATGAAACTGCAATAGTGATTGTCGGTCTTGTTAACAATTACCTAGGGCAATTCCGCACACCGATCCACCATTATTCCACACTCGCTATTTATAATACTAAGTAATATATTCTAACTTTATGGTAACAACACCTACTTCTATGTTTTAGCTCTCCCATAACATGCAAAGTTATCCTCTTCATACCCACAACGTAGTTTTATTTCTCGTTGCTAGTTGGAAGCAAACGTTCGGTGCACGTAGAGTCGCGTCAGTGGCAGATAGGGCTTCAGAGAATATTGATCTTACCTTTACCTCCTTGTGGGTTCGACACTCCATACTTATCACTTCCACCTTTGGAAAGTGCTACGATGATTCCTTGCACTTGGGGATTATCAAGCTCTTTTCTGGCGTCGTTGCCGGGGAGCAATAGCGTGGGGTTGATATTCTCGTGTGTGCTTGTTTGCTTTCTTCACTAAGTAGATTTTGTTTTTAATTTTTGTTTCTGTTTAGTTGTGGGTGAAATATACAAAATAAAAATAAAAAATGAGAATACAAAAAATTACTTGCCTTTCATGCCTAAAAAGTTTTTCAAAAAGAGAAGTGATTGGAAGGTTTTGCATTGGAGAAGTGAGGGTCGACCTTGAGCACTTGTGTTCATGCTCACGGAAACAATGTAGAATTTTTCATGGAAGTTTCTCTGTAAATAATTATCCCCTTGTATAGATTCATTATATTATAAAAATAAATGTGCCAAGCTTTGGTTTTAAGATGATTAGATTGCTTGTTTGCTATGTGCAAAACAAAAACAGAAACTTTGGCTGTAGTGCGTGAATTTACACTTTTTACTGGAAAGTCAAATGGGTCTGAAATTTTTTGCACATTACTTATGTACAAATTCTTCAAATTTTCAAATTTATTTTATAATTTTAGGAGTTACAGAAGTTTGCCGAACTTCCAGATTACTACAGACTGTTCTGTTCTTAACAGATTCTATTTTGAGTGTGTTGTTTGCTTATTTCGATGAATCTATGACTAGTATTGGAGAGTATGAACCATAGAGAACTTGGAATACAGTAGTTTTAACACAAATACAAATAAATAATGAGTTCATTACAGTACCTAAAGGTAGTGATTTGCTTTATTACACTAACGGATCTCTCAAGTTTGTGTTAAAGTTTTGTGTAGATGAAGTGTCCGAAGGTCGAGGAGCTATCAATATGAGAAGAATAAAGAGAGGAAAGAGTTCAAGCTTGGGGATGCCCAAGGCACACCAAGTAAATATTTCAAAGGGTACTCAAGCATCTAATCTTGGGGATGCCCCGGTTGGCATCCCATCTTTCTTCTTCAACGATTACCGGTATACCTCGGTTTTTGCTTTGTTCACATGATTTGTGTCTTTTGTGTTTTTCTTTTTCTTCAAGAACCATGCTAGCATGAGATGTCCCTTCATCAATTTATAGAATACTTGATGTGCTTCACTTAAATTTTTTTAGGTATAACCTTATAGAATTACTCTTTGTGCTTCACTTAAATCTTTTTGAGTATGGTTTTATAGAATGCTTCATATGTTTCACTTATATATTTTGAGCTTGGATATTGGTTAGTCTATGTTAATTGTAGAATGCTACATGAACTTCACTTTTATATTTTGTAGTATGAATAATACTATCATTTAAAGTGGGTTTGGAAGAGTGTCATCTTTAGGAATTAGTGATCCCACTATTTTGGAGGATGTTTAATCTTAGTGTGATATTTATGAAAGTGGATTTGGAAGAGTTTCAACTTTAGCTAGTAATGATTCCAATATTTCGGAAGAGGTTCCAATTGAGTATGAGAACAAAGTTTCTATCCATGATACTACTGAAAATTATTATGAGGGAGGAATACATGCTTGTAGGAGTTGTATTAATATCAAGTTTCCTCCCTATGTGCTTAAAGTTTTGAAGTTATACTTGTTTTGCCTTACTATGCTAGTTGATTGTTGTTCTTATAAATTGTGTGCTCACAAAATACCTAGGAATAGGAAGTAAGTTATATTTAAATGTGCTAGTCATATTCTTCAAGATGCTCTCTTTGTGCTTCAATTCCTATTTTTATGTGAGCATCATTGAAATCATCATGCCTAGCTAAAAGGCATTAAAGAAAAGCGCTTGTTGGGAGACAACCCAATATTTACCCTTACTATTTTTGTGTGTTTACATGATTAAGATACTGTATTAATCATGTTTTATAGCTTTTGTTTCAATAAAGTGCCAACTAAGACCTTTGGGAAGACTTGGGTGAAAGTTAATGTGATCTTGCTGTAAAAAAACAGAAACTTTGCGCTCACGAGAATAGATGTCATTTTTTACAGAAGAGTACTTTTGAGTTTATTCCTTTTGCAGAAGATTAATAGACAAATTTCTCATGTCCACCAATTTATTTCGAAATTTTTGGAGTAGCGGAAGTATGGTTATTGTTCAGATCATTACAGACTGTTCTGTTTCTGACAGATTTTGTTTTCATTGCATAGTTTGCTTGTTTTCTAGTTTCTATGGCTTATATTTCTCAATATAAATTGTAGAAATGAGATGGTACAGTAGGCATTGTGTGAGAACAATTATGAACCTTGTATTTGGCAGTACCAAAGTGAATGGTTTGCTCTTTATCATACTAACCTATCTCACGAAGTTTGGTTAAGTTTTGTGTGATTGAAATTTTCAAGTTTTGGGTGAGATATCGATATGAGGAGAATAAGGAGTGGAAAGACCCTAAGCTTGGGGATTCCCAAGGCACCCCAAGGTAATATTCAAATAAGACTCAAGCGCCTAAGCTTGGGGATGCCCCGGAAGGCATCCCCTCTTTCGTCTTCAAAACTATCGGTATACTTTACTCGGAGCTATATTTTTATTCATCACATGATATGTGTTTTGCTTGGAGCGTGTTTTTGACTTTACTTGCTGTTTGAATAAGATCATTGGATCTGAAATATTGAATGAAACATAATCCTCCCATGGCTAGTTAATTATTTGACTACTCAGTGTTCTTCACTCGTATCTTTTCGGAGTAGTTTGTCATTTGCTCACGTGCTTCATGTATACCCTATGAGTAAATGGTTGAATGAATTGAATGTCATAAATATGAATTTATATATGTTTCATATGCTTATAACATGGGGTGTAATGACTTCACACATAATAAGTATAGGTAGTCAACTTATTGAAAGTTAGCAAACGTACAATTGGTCACTTGAACAATTCATGAAAGAATATTGAAGGAAGAGAGGTTTCACATATAAATATACTATCTTGGACATCTTTTATGATTGGGAGCACTCATTAAAATATGACATGCTAAAGAGTTGATGTTGGACAAGGAAGACAACGTAATGAGTTATGTTTTCTTATATCTGAGATAAAGTATGTTGTCATGGATCCTCTAACATGTTGAGCTTGCCTTTCCCCCTCATGCTAGCCAAATTCTCAGCACCAAGTAGAGATACTACTTGTGCTTCCAAAATCCTTAAACCAGTTTTACCATGAGAGTCCACCATATCTATCTATGGATTGAGTAAGGTCCTTCAAGTAAGTTGTCATCGGTGCAAAGCAATAAAAATTGCTCTAAATATGTATGATTGATTGGTGTGGGAGAAATAATATTTATACGATCTTGTGATGTGGAAGTAATAAAAGCGACATACTGCATAATAAAGGTTCATATCACAAGGGGCAATATAAAGTGATGTTCTTTCGCATTGAGATTTTATGCATCCAACCATAAAAGCACATGGCAACCTCTGCTTCTCTCTGCGAAGGGCATATCTTTTATTTTTATCTTCTACCTTATGCAAGAGTCACGGTGATCTTCACCTTTCCTTTTTCAGTTTATCCTTTGGCAAGCCCAGCATGTTGGAAAGAACCTGATATATATCTAATTGGATGTAGGGGAGCATGAGTTATTATTGTTGACATTACCCTTGAGGTAAAAGGTTGGGAGGCGAAACTATAAGCCCCTATCTTTCTCTGTGTCCGATTAAAACTCCATAACCACAAGTATTGCGTGAGTGTTAGCAATTGTGAAAGACTACATGATAGTTGAGTATGTGAAGTTTGCTAAATGAAAGCTCTGACATAGACTCTTCCTGAAAATAGGATGAATTGCAATTGTTTGATGACCGAGAATATTATTTGTTAGTTTTCAAGAAAGTTTATGATCCATACTTTACTCTTGTGACTTGCTTGTTACTTGATCATGAAAAGTTTTATGAGATGAGCTATTGTTATGATATGTAATGATGCTATAAAAAGTGATTGGAATTATCATTGATCAAACTTAAGCACTTACTAACATTCCACATAAAAAATTATCTTTTTTATCATTTACCTACTCGAGGACGAGCAGGAATTAAGCTTGGGGATGCCTGATACATCTCCAACGTATCTATAATTTTTTATTGCTCCATGCTATATTATCTAATGTTTCGGGCAATATTGGGCTTTATTATCCACTTTTATATTATTTTTGGGACTAACTTATTAACCGGAGGCCCAACCCAAAATTACTGTTTTTTGCCTATTTCAGTGTTTCGAAGAAAAGGAATATCAAACGGAGTCCAAAAGACCTGAAACTCCACGGAACTTATTTTTGGACCAGAAGAAGCCCACGGAGTACCGGAAGTTCACCAGGGGAGTCCCGGGCTGCTCACGAGGGTGGGGGGCGTGCCCACCCCCTAGGGCGCGCCCACCCCCTAGGGCGCGCCCCCTACCTCGTGGACAGCCCGGAGGTCCACCGACGTACTTCTTTCACCCATATATACCCACTTACCCTAAAAACTTCGGGGGAGAGATTAGATCGGAAGTTCCGCCGCCGCAAGCCTCTGTAGCCATGAGAAGTCAATCTAGGCCCTCTCCGGCACCCTGCCGGAGGGGGCCATCATCACCGGTGGCCATGGAGGAGTATCCCAGAGGGGCCATCATCACCATGAAGGCCAAGGACCAGAGGGTGGAGGCCATGGAGGAGGAAGCACAAGGGGAAGAACCTCTCCTCCTATCTTCCGGTGGCGCCGGAGTGCCATTGGGAGGGGAATCATCACCATGCTGATCGTGTTCATCAACATCACCATCATCATCACCATCCTCATCTCTTTTACGCGGTCCACTCTCCCGCACATCGCTGTAATCCCTACTTGAACATGGTGCTTTATGCCACATATTATGATCCAATGATGTGTTGCCATCCTATGATGTTTTGAGTTGATATCTTTTGTCTTTGGATTGATTGATGATCTAGATTGGTATGAGTTGTATGTTTTACTTTGGTGCTATCCTATGGTGCCCTCCGTGTCGCGCAAGCGTGAGGGATTCCCGCTGTTGTCGGCGTTCTGGGAACGGGGGTCCCCAGACTTTCCTGCCTGCGGCCTGCGGCGTGGCTCAAATGGGGGCCCAGCATGGCCCATCTTCGTCAACACAAGGCTCAAGACCCTCGCGAGGGGCCAAGCCTCGCGAGGCGGACGACACGGCACTTCCTCAAGCACGGCCTCCTCAGGCTAGCTCGCGAGGTGGCGGAGAGATCAAGGCGGGTACCTCACGAGGTGCCCATGACGCAAGCCATGACGACCAAGGATGCCAGGCGGGCGCCAGCCCTCGCAGCGTCTCCCTTTCCTCTTTGGTGCAAGGGGGGGCAAGCGCAGGCGAGAGGATCAAGCAAAGGCACCCATTTCGGTGCAACGAGACCAAGACCAGTCCAACGAAGGGAAGGAGGTCAACATGGAGCCCAGGACGGCGTCACCACAGGGCCTTTGGCAGGCGAAGACCAACTTTAGTCAGGATAAGTGTACCAGATGTTCCCCTTCAAATTGGCCAATTGTTGGCGCCCTTCCCGCTCAATATTTGGGAAGAGGCCCAGGGCCTTTGCCTATAAATAGGACTAGCCACCCACAGGGTAGAGGGATCGAATCCAGCATTTAGAGAGAGAGAAGGGCGATCGAACTCCCCCTAGAAGTTCATCCCCTAGCCAAGAACAGGCCCTCGCGAGGCCGTTCCCCTTTGTACTGTTCTTCCTCATCAGCCCAAGAGGCAATCCACCCGCCACAAACTAGAGTAGGGTATTACACCGCAATGGTGGCCCGAACTAGTATAAACCTTGTGTCTCTTGTGTTGCTCTTGCAATAGTTAGATCCTTACGAGACGGAGAGGTAGAGGGCACGATCTCCGCGCGCACCCCAGAGTTCGAACCTTAAGGCTCTGCCGGAACCCATGAATCCGACATTTGGCGCGCCAGGTAGGGGTGCGCCGGAATCTGCCTTCCACCGCTCCGTCCTCCCCCGGCTGCCGCATCCATGTGCGGCGCGCGTCGAGCTCGCACCACGCCAACGGCCCTCACTGGTGGACATCCTCGCCGTTCCCCGTCGCCCGCTGTCAACACCGCCACCGGCCCGACGGGAGGCGAGCAGCAAGCACCACCCCGGCGCCTGTCTATGCGACCGGGCGGCTGCACCACGACGTCGACGCTCCCGGTCGTCGCGGCCCTCCTGGGCGGCTCGCAGGCGCCACCAACGAGCCGCCACGTCAAGCCGTTTGCCCGCCAGATCGGCGTCGTTTCCGCACGGCAGGGGGCTCCCACGGACCGGGCGGCGCGCGAGGTTGGCCTGACCTTCAGCTCGGAGGACCACCCCGCTAACTTGGCCGGCTCGGGCGCGCTCCCCCTGTTGCGCACCCCCACCATCTGCCAGGTGGCCGTCACCATAACCCTCGTCGATGGCGGCGCGGGCCTCAGCGTGCTTTCGGTCGAGGCCTTCAACCTCCTCCGCATACCCCGGGAGCGGCTGCAACCCAGCCGATCCTTCTCAGGTGTCGGGGGCGGGTCGTCCGACTCCTTGGGGCAGATCCGGCTCCCAGTAACCTTCGGCACCAACGACAACTTCCACATGGAGATGGTCGACTTCGACATCGCCCCCATCGGCCTCCCTTACAATGCCATCCTCGGCTACCCGGCACTGGCTCAGTTCATGGCCGCCACGCACCCGGCGTACAACCTCATGAAGATGCCCGGGAGCGACGGCACCCTCACCGTGCACGGAGACACCGGGGACGCCCTGCGAGTACTCAAGCTCGCCTTCAAGACGGCGGCATCGGCACAGCCCGCCGACGCGGGGACCCCTGAGCCCAAGGGGGCTGCGCCTACCAAGAAGAAGCAGTTGTTCACCCAGGACAAGGCAGAAACCAAGCAGATACCCGTCGACGAGGATGGGTCCACCGACGCCACTTTCACCATTGGCGCCAACCTGGGGCCTGAGCAGGAGGAGGCCCTGGTCAAGTTCCTGCGTGCAAACAAGAAAGTGTTTGCTTGGGAGCCCGATCAGTTGGCGGGGATCCCCAGGGACGTCATCGAGCACCACCTCAACGTGTGCCCAAATGTGCGCCCCATGAAGCAGAAAGCCAGGCGACAGTCCGCAGACAAGCAAGCCTTCATCGTCCAAGAGACTCGCAAGTTAGAAGCCGCTGGAGTCATTCGCGAGGTCCGGTACCCAGATTGGTTGGCCAACCCTGTCGTTGTGCCCAAGAAAGGGGGGAAGGAACGCATGTGTGTCGACTTCACCAACCTCAACAAGGCATGCCTGCAAGATCCGTTCCCGCTCCCTCGCATCAACCAGATCGTCGATTCCACCGCCGAGTGCGACCTGCTGTGCTTTTTGGACGCCTTCTTCGGATATCACCAGATCAAGATGGCGATAGAAGACGCAGAGAAGACCGCTTTCTTGACCCCATGCGGGGTATACTGCTATACATGCATGCCATTTGGACTACGCAACGCAGGGGCGACCTTTCAGCGGCTGATGCACATTACCTTGGGCCCGCAGCTCAGGATGAATGTTGAAGCATACGTCGATGACATTGTGGTGAAATCTCGAGAGGCTAGGACCCTGATACAAGACCTGGAGGAGACCTTCGCGAGCCTCGACGCAGTGAACCTGTGGCTCAACCCGGAGAAATGTGTGTTTGGCGTTCCCTCGGGCAAGCTTTTGGGATTCCTCGTATCTCACCGTGGCATTGAGGCCAACCCCGAGAAAGTCAAGGCGGTCGAGGACATGAGTCCGCCAAAGACCCTCAGAGAAATGCAGAAGCTCACTGGGCGTGTGACCGCACTAGGGTGCTTCATCTCCAAGTTGGGGGAATGAGCGCTGCCTTTCTTTCAGCTGATGAAGAAAAAGGGACCCTCTGAATGGACTGAAGAGGTAGATAGGGCGTTTCAAGATCTCAAGAGGTACCTAACCAGTCCCCCAGTCATGGTGGCTCCGCGCCCTCAGAAGCCTCTGCTGCTTTACCTTGCCGCCACTCCCTACTCTGCCAGCGCAGCACTGGTGGCGGTTAGGGAGGAGCGCCAGGCCAAGACCATAGCGGCAGCTCGAGGCCAGACAAGACGGGAACAGGGAAAGCTCGAGGAATCCAAAACTACAGATGAAGAGAGTCAGCTGTCGAGGGACGCACCAGAGACAGGAGAGGCAGCATGCCCGGATGGTCCACCTCCCGAGGCCACAGCATCTCGTGAGGTGCCCCCACCTCCTGAGGGTGCCGCGACCCGAGCTGCTCTCAGCCTTGTTGAGCACCCGGTCTACTTCGTTAGCACGCTGCTACGGGACGCGAGGGCACGATACCCAATGCCTCAGAAGCTCCTCCTCGCGCTGCTGGTGGCCTCGCGCAAGCTGCGGCACTACTTCCAAGCTCACCCAATCAAGGTCGTCTCATCGTACCCCCTGGAGAGGGTGCTCAGGAGCCCTAACTCAGCCGGAAGGGTCGCTGAGTGGAACATAGAGTTGCAAGCGTTTCAGCTCGAGTTCAGCACAACTAGGGTCATCAAAGGAGCCGCATTGGCGGATTTCGTGGCGGAGTGGACAGAGGCGCCAGGCCTCAAGGACAACGAGGATCGCTCCCTCTCCCCAGGGAGCGAGGCGCCAGAAGGCTGGGTCATGTACTTCGATGGGGCATTCTCCAGGCACGGCGCGGGGGCTGGTGCTGTGCTGATATCACCCACTCGGGATAAGCTTTGCTATGCAGTACAACTCTGCTTCCAGCACGGAGAAAAGGTCTCCAACAACATAGCCGAATATGAGGGACTGATAGCCGGGTTGAAGGCCGCAGCGGCCCTGGGAGTGAAGCGCCTCACCGTCAAAGGCGACTCGCAGCTCCTAGTCAACTTCTCCAATAAGGTGTACGAGCCGAAGGACGAGCATATGGAGGCCTACCTGGCGGAGGTCCGCGGGATTGAAAAGCAGTTCTGGGGGCTGGAGCTGAAGCACGTGCCCCGTGGCACCAACCAGGAAGCTGACGACATAGCCGGACGGGCGTCCAGGCGGCTGCCGCAGGAGCCCGGCGTCTTCGAAGAGCGGCTCTTCAAACCTTCAGCGCAGCCAACGTTATCAAGCACGGCTCAGCCTCGAGAGGAGCTCCCTCAGCCACCAACCTCGGGAGCCCCGGCATGCGGACCGCCCTCAGGAGCACGTTTGCTCCTGACGATGGAACCTCAGGAGGAATGCTGGATCACGGAGCTCCGGAATTACCTGACACATGGGGCCCTGCCAGAGAAGGAGGAGGAAGCAGAACGAGTGGCGCGGCAGGCCACGGCATACTGCATCAGAGATGGAGAACTCTACCGGAAGCGACCCAACGACGTATCTCTACGCTACATCTCCAGGGAGCAAGGAAGGGAACTACTGGGGGACATACACGGCGGAGACTGCGGACACCACTCATCATCATGGACCCTTGTCGGCAAAGCATTCCGTAGTGGGTTCTATTGGCCCACCGCGCTCAACGACGCAGTCGAATTAGTAAAGGCTTGTGAGGCCTGCCAGTTCCATTCCAAGCAGATCCATCAACCAGCGGGGAGCCTGCAGACTATACCCCTCTCGTGGCCATTCGCAGTTTGGGGGTTGGATATTCTGGGCCCGTTCCCTCGGGCGCCAGGGGGCTACCGTTACCTCTACGTCGCCGTTGACAAGTTCACCAAGTGGGCGGAGGTGGAGGTTGCCCGTACCATCCCTGCGGGCTCCACGGTCAAGTTCATCAGGGGTATCGTGAGCCGGTTCGGGGTGCCGAACCGCATCATCACAGACAACGGTTCGCAGTTCACCAGTAATCTCTTCAAAACATACTGTGCTAACCTTGGAATGCAGATATGCTACGCTTCGGTGGCACACCCGCGAAGCAATGGGCAAGCCGAGCGAGCCAACACGGAGGTCCTGAGAGGCCTCAAGACCAGGACATTCAAGAAGAAGCTGGAGGCCTGAGGCAGGGGTTGGTACGACGAGCTCCAATCCGTGCTGTGGTCCATCCGCACAACCGCGACCAAACCAACTGGGGAAACCCCGTTCTTCCTGGTCTATGGAGCCGAAGCAGTCCTTCCTCACGAGGTCAGGCGTCGCTCTGCGCGGGTCCTGGCGTTCGACGAGGCGCAGTAGGACGCCATGCGGGGGATAGACCTCGTGCTGGGGGAGGAACGCCGCCAGGAAGCCGTGCTGCGAGCGGCAAGGTACCAACAGGCGCTGCGACGATATCACTGCCGCAACATCCGTCCCAGGACCCTCGAGGTAGGAGACCTCGTACTCAGGCGGGTCCTCTCCAGGGAAGGGCTGCACAAGCTCTCTCCCATGTGGGAGGGCCCGTTCAAGGTTGTTCATGTTTCCAGGCCCGGCTCCGTGCGCTTGGAGACTCAAGAGGGGGAGCCGATCCAGAACGCGTGGAACATCCAGCACCTCCGGAGGTTCTACCCCTAAAAGGCCCTGAGCCTGTGAAGAAGGCGAACGCCTGCGAAGATCGTCTCTTTTTGGAAAAGGCCCTGAGCCTGTGATGAAGGCGAACGCCTGTGAAGATCGTCTCTTTTTGGAAAAGGCCCTGAGCCTGTGAAGAAGGCGAACGCCTGTGAAGATCGTCTCTTTTTGGAAAAGGCCCTGAGCCTGTGAAGAAGGCGAACGCCTGTGAAGATCGTCTCTTTTTGGAAAAGGCCCTGAGCCTGTGAAGAAGGCGAACACCTGTGAAGATCGTCCCTTTTTGGAAAAGGCCCTGAGCCTGTGAAGAAGGCGAATGCCTGTGAAGCTTATTACCTCTAAGGGAAAAGGCCCAGAGCCTGTGAAGAAGGCGAATTCCTGTGAAGCTTATTACCTCTAAGGGAAAAGGCCCAGAGCCTGTGAAGAAGGCGAATGCCTGTGAAGCTTATTACCTCTAAGGAGAAAGGCCCGGAGCCTGTGAAGAAGGCCAATGTCTGTGAAGCTCGCCGCCCCGTGACACTCTCACGTAATAATGAGTGGGGCTGTACACGCCCCGGAGTCTCAGGAGCGCCGGCCTCAGGCCCTGGGGCTCCCTCCCATGCCCAGTGGCAGCACTTAGCTCCGCGCTGGTGAGAAGACGTCGAAGACTAGACTAGGTGCCAGACGCAGCTTTTTCATTTGCTTTCCGCATTTGACGTGTTTTACTTGCATTTGAAGTCTTATCGAAACTATCGCCGTTTTTTATTTGTGGTTTGTCGGTTTTCGCTCCTCGTCTTGATTTTCTCTCATGAAAGGCCTCGCGAGGGATGGGACTCGAACGCCCTCGCGAGCGTTTCTGCTCTAGCCGCTTAAAGGTTTCACGGCCCGGGCTCTCTACAGGAGCACCCCTCTGGTCCATGCCCCTCGGGCACCGCGACATGCACACAGGGCCTGGGTCGGTCGCCCCCCGGCTGGGGCCGCAAACTACCTACGCGAGGGCAAATAGTTGAGAAGCGCAACAACAAAATCGAGGTAATGGCTACAACGGCAATGATTCTCAACACACCCCCACGGGGCTCCATGCAGCTGTCTTATCTTATACAGGGAGCAAAAGGAAAAGGAAAGGGCGAGCCCGGCGCGGCCCGCCCCACATCGGCCTGTTGAGGCAACATCGGATGCCTCCGGAGCTCAGGCGGACTCCCTCTCGCGCTTCACCGGGGTGCGGCAACGGGCGGATGAACAGCCACCCCCCAAGCAAGCGCGGAGGCGAGGGGGCTGGCTGCGGCCACCGCTGGAGGAGCCGCCTGAAGAGGAGTTGGCGAAGCTTGGGGAGTCTCGGGCGCCGCCAGCAGAGTGGGCGCTGTCTCCTCCATCGTCGTCCTCAGGGCAGCATCCTGCGCGGCGACCATCTTCCCCAAACACCCTCACATAGAGGGTGCCGTCGCCGTCGAACTTGAAGTGCAGGGTGCACCGCTGGCCCAGGCCGCGTGCGCGGGCAAACGTTTGCTAGCCGCGGGTCAGGGCCTCGTTCCTAGAAGGGGAGACCTTGAGCGAGACCCAGGAGGCCCTACTGCAGCAGCCGTCAGCCTGGAGCCAGAAGCCGCACCGGGCGCCGGCCGGCAGCTCGCTGATGAAGAAGCGAGGGAGCTGGAGCCAGGTGCTGGTCGGGTCCGCCGACCACACGACGAACTCCGGCAGCACCTCCGCCGAGCGAAAGCGCGCCCTGGGAGGCCGCGCAACCACAGCCTGCCTCCCCATGGCAGCCGGGCGCCCGCCACCACGCGGAGAACCACCCCTGTGCCCGCGGGGAGCCACAGCGGGGACCGCGGGATGCTTGCGGGGACGACCCCGGCCGCACTTGGCCGGAGGGGAGTCGGGCCCCGCCCGACTAGCCTTCCCCTTCTCTGCAGCTGAGAACCTCTTCGGAGCCATGCGAGCGGCGGCGGCGAAGGAGAGGGAGAAGAAGAGAAGCGAGAAGAGGTGGACTGGCGGAGCTTGTGCGGCCTCGCACTTATAGCCGGAAGAGGCCAACCGTCGAGCACCACGATCGCAGGTAATAATGACCCGTATCTATGCATGCGGGGACTAGTCAAGTCACGCAGTTGCCAAGGCGTCGTGGGGAAGTGGAGGCGCCCACGTCCTGTCAAACCGCCACGCGGCGCCCAAGGCCGCAGGCTGTTAGGGCCCGCGGCGCTTCGCCCTTGCCCTTTCGCCTCTTGGCACGGCCAAGTCCGTGCGCGCCTTGGGCCCGGGGGCTACTGTCGGCGTTCTGGGAACGGGGGTCCCTAGACTTGCCTGCCTGCAGCCTGCGGCGTGGCTCAAATGGGGGCCTAGGGTGGCCCATCTTCGTCAACACAAGGCTCAAGACCCTCGCGAGGGGCCAAGCCTCGCGAGGCGGACGACATGCGCTTCCTCAAGCACGGCCTCCTCAGGCTGGCTCGCGAGGAGGCGGAGAGATCAAGGCGGGTACCTCACGAGGTGCCCATGACGCAAGCCATGACGATCAAGAATGCCAGGCGGGCGCCAGCCCGCGCAGCGTCTCCCTTTCCTCTTTGGTGCAAGGGGGGGCAAGCGCAGGCGAGAGGATCAAGCAAAGGCACCCATTTCGGTGCAATGAGACCAAGACCAGTCCAACGAAGGGAAGGAGGTCACCATGGAGCCCAGGACGGCGTCACCACAGGGCCTTTGGCAGGCGAAGACCAACTTTAGTCAGGATAAGTGTACCAGATGTTCCCCTTCAAATTGGCCAATTGTTGGCGCCCTTCCCGCTCAATATTTGGGAAGAGGCCCAGGGCCTTTGCCTATAAATAGGACTAGCCACCCACAGGGTAGAGGGATCGAATCCAGCATTTAGAGAGAGAGAAGGGCGATCGAACTCCCCCTAGCAGTTCATCCCCTAGCCAAGAACAGGCCCTCGCGAGGCCGTTCCCCCTTTGTACTATTCTTCCTCATCAGCCCAAGAGGCAATCCACCCGCCACAAACTAGAGTAGGGTATTACACTGCAATGGTGGCCCGAACTAGTATAAACCTTGTGTCTCTTGTGTTGCTCTTGCAGTAGTTAGATCCTTACGATACGGAGAGGTAGAGGGCACGATCTCCGCGCGCACCCCAGAGTTCGAACCTTAAGGGTTTGCCGGAACCCGTGAATCCGACAGCTGTAGGGTGTTGCAATACGTTCATGATTCGCTTATAGTGGGTTGCTAGAGTGACAGAAGCTTAAACCCGAGTAAGAGGGATTGTTGCGTATGGGAATAAAGAGGACTTGATGCTTTAATGCTATGGTTGGGATTTACCTTAATGATCTTTAGTAGTTGCGGATGCTTGCTAGAGTTCCAATCATAAGTGCATATGATCCAAATAGAGAAAGTATGTTAGCTTATGCCTCTCCCTCATATGAAACTGCAATAGTGATTGTCGGTCTTGTTAACAATTACCTAGAACAATTCCGCACACCGATCCACCATTATTCCACACTCGCTATTTATAATACTAAGTAATATATTCTAACTTTATGGTAAAACCACCTACTTCTATGTTTTAGCTCTCCCATAACATGCAAAGTTATCCTCTTCATACCCACAACGTAGTTTTATTTCTCGTTCCTAGTTGGAAGCAAACGTTCGGTGCACGTAGAGTCGCGTCAGTGGCAGATAGGGCTTCAGAGAATATTGATCTTACCTTTAGCTCCTTGTGGGTTCGACACTCCATACTTATCACTTCCACCTTTGGAAAGTGCTACGATGATTCCTTGCACTTGGGGATTATCAAGCTCTTTTCTGGCGCTGTTGCCGGGGAGCAATAGCGTGGGGTTGATATTCTCGTGTGTGCTTGTTTGCTTTCTTCACTAAGTAGATTTTGTTTTTCCTTTTTGTTTCTATTTAGTTGTGGGTGAAATATACAAAAAAAATTTAAAAATGAAAATACAAAAAATTACTTGCCTTTCATGCCTAAAAAGTTTTTCAAAAAGAGAAGTGATTGGAAGGTTTTGCATTGAAGAAGTGAGGGTCGACCTTGAGCACTTGTGTTCATGCTCGCGGAAACAATGTAGAATTTTTCATGGAAGTTTCTCTGTAAATAATTATCCCCTTGTATATATTAATTATATTATAAAAATAAATGTGCCAAGCTTTGGTTTTAAGATGATTAGATTGCTTGTTTGCTATGTGCAAAACAAAAACAGAAACTTTGGCTGTAGTGCGTGAATTTACACTTTTTACTGGAAAGTCAAATGGGTCTGAAACTTTTTGCAAATTACTTCTGTACAAATTTTTCAAATTTTCAAATTTATTTTATAATTTTAGGAGTTACAGAAGTTTGCTGAACTTCCAGATTACTACAGACTGTTCTATTCTTAACAGATTCTATTTTGAGTGTGTTGTTTGCTTATTTCGATGAATCTATGGCTAGTATTGGAGTGTATGAACCATAGAGAACTTGGAATACAGTAGGTTTAACACAAATACAAATAAATAATGAGTTCATTACAGTACCTAAAGGTAGTGATTTCCTTTATTACACTAACGGATCTCTCAAGTTTTTGTTAAAGTTTTGTGTAGATGAAGTGTCCGAAGGTCGAGGAGCTATCAATATGAGAAGAATAAAGAGAGGAAAGAGTTCAAGCTTGGGGATGCCCAAGGCACACCAAGTAAATATTTCAAAGGGTACTCAAGCATCTAATCTTGGGGATGCCCCGGTTGGCATCCCATCTTTCTTCTTCAACGATTACCGGTATACCTCGGTTTTTGCTTTGTTCACATGATTTGTGTCTTTTGTGTTTTTCTTTTTCTTCAAGAACCATGCTAGCATGAGATGTCCCTTAATCAATTTATAGAATACTTGATGTGCTTCACTTAAATATTTTAAGTATAACCTTATAGAATTACTCTTTGTGCTTCACTTAAATCTTTTTGAGTATGGTTTTATAGAATGCTTCATATGTTTCACTTATATATTTTGAGCTTGGATATTGGTTAGTCTATGTTAATTGTAGAATGCTACATGAACTTCACATATATATTTTGGAGTATGAATAATACTATCATTTAAAGTGGGTTTGGAAGAGTGTCAACTTTAGGAATTAGTGATCCCACTATTTTGGAGGATGTTGAATCTTAGTGTGATATTTATGAAAGTGGATTTGGAAGAGTGTCAACTTTAGCTAGTAATGATTCCACTATTTCGGAAGAGGTTCCAATTGAGTATGAGAACAAAGTTTCTATCCATGAAACTACTGAAAATTATTATGAGGGAGGAATACATGCTTGTAGGAGTTGTATTAATATCAATTTTCCTCCCTATGTGCTTAAAGTTTTGAAGTTATACTTGTTTTGCCTTACTATGCTAGTTGATTGTTGTTCTTATAAATTGTGTGCTCACAAAATCCCTAGGAATAGGAAGTAAGTTATATTTAAATGTGCTAGTCATATTCTTCAAGATGCTCTCTTTGTGCTTCAATTCCTATTTTTTATGTGAGCATCATTGAAATCATCATGCCTAGCTAAAAGGCACTAAAGAAAAGCGCTTGTTGGGAGACAACCCAATATTTACCCTTACTGTTTTTGTGTGTTTACATGATTAAGATACTGTATTAATCATGTTTTATAGCTTTTGTTTCAATAAAGTTCCAACTAAGACCTTTGGGAAGACTTGGGTGAAAGTTAATGTGATCTTGCTGTAAAAAAACACAAACTTTGCGCTCACGAGAATTGATGTCATTTTTTACAGAAGAGTACTTTTGAGTTTATTCATTTTGCAGAAGATTAATAGACAAATTTATCACGTCCACCAATTTATTTCGAAATTTTTGGAGTAGCGGAAGTATGGTTATTGTTCAGATCATTACAGACTGTTCTGTTTCTGACAGATTCTGTTTTCATTGCATAGTTTGCTTGTTTTCTAGTTTCTATGGCTTATATTTCTCAATATAAATTGTAGAAATGAGATGGTACAGTAGGCATTGTGTGAGAACAATTATGAACCTTGTATTTGGCAGTACCAAAGTGAATGGTTTGCTCTTTATCATACTAACCTATCTCATGAAGTTTGGTTAAGTTTTGTGTGATTGAAATTTTCAAGTTTTGGGTGAGATATCGATATGAGGAGAATAAGGAGTGGAAAGACCCTAAGCTTGGGGACTCCCAAGGCACCCCAAGGTAATATTCAAATAAGACTCAAGCGCCTAAGCTTGGGGATGCCCCGGAAGGCATCCCCCCTTTCGTCTTCAAAACTATCGGTATACTTTACTCGGAGCTATATTTTTATTCATCACATGATATGTGTTTTGCTTGGAGCGTGTTTTCGACTTTACTTGCTGTTTGAATATGATCATTGGATCTGAAATATTGAATGAAACATAATCCTCCCATGGCTAGTTAATTATTTGACTACTCAGTGTTCTTCACTCGTATCTTTTCGGAGTAGTTTGTCATTTGCTCACGTGCTTCATGTATATCCTATGAGTAAATGGTTGAATAAATTGAATGTCATAAATATGAATTTATATATGTTTCATATGCTTATAACATGGGGTGTAATGACTTCACACATAATAAGTATAGGTAGTCAACTTATTGAAAGTTAGCAAACGTAGAATTGGTCACTTGAACAATTCATGAAAGAATATTGAAGGAAGAGAGGTTTCACATATAAATATACTATCTTGGACATCTTTTATGATTGGGAGCACTCATTAAAATATGACATGCTAAAGAGTTGATGTTGGACAAGGAAGACAACGTAATGAGTTATGTTTTCTTATATCTGAGATAAAGTATGTTGTCATGGATCCTCTAACATGTTGAGCTTGCCTTTCCCCCTCATGCTAGCCAAATTCTCGGCACCAAGTAGAGATACTACTTGTGCTTCCAAAATCCTTAAACCAGTTTTGCCATGAGAGTCCACCATATCTATCTATGGATTGAGTAAGGTCCTTCAAGTAAGTTGTCATCGGTGCAAAGCAATAAAAATTGCTCTAAATATGTATGATTGATTGGTGTGGGAGAAATAATATTTATACGATCTTGTGATGTGGAAGTAATAAAAGCGACATACTGCATAATAAAGGTTCATATCACAAGGGGCAATATAAAGTGATGTTCTTTCGCATTGAGATTTTATGCATCCAACCATAAAAGCACATGGCAACCTCTGCTTCTCTCTGCGAAGGCCTATCTTTTATTTTTATCTTCTACCTTATGCAAGAGTCACGGTGATCTTCACCTTTCCTTTTTCATTTTATCCTTTGGCAAGCCCAGCATGTTGGAAAGAACCTGATATATATCTAATTGAATGTAGGGGAGCATGAGTTATTATTGTTGACATTACCCTTGAGGTAAAAGGTTGGGAGGCGAAACTATAAGCCCCTATCTTTCTGTGTGTCCGATTAAAACTCCATAACCACAAGTATTGCGTGAGTGTTAGCAATTGTGAAAGACTACATGATAGTTGAGTATGTGAAGTTTGCTAAATCAAAGCTCTGACATAGACTCTTCCTGAAAATAGGATGAATTGCAATTGTTTGATGACCGAGAATATTGTTTGTTAGTTTTCAAGAAAGTTTACGATCCATACTTTAAACTTGTGACTTGCTTGTTACTTGATCATGAAAAGTTTTATGAGATGAGCTATTGTTATGATATGTAATGATGCTATAAAAAGTGATTGGAATTATCATTGATCAAACTTAAGCACTTACTAACATTCCACATAAAAAATTATATTTTTTATCATTTACCTACTCGAGGACGAGCAGGAATTAAGCTTGGGGATGCCTGATACATCTCCAACGTATCTATAATTTTTGATTGCTCCATGCTATATTATCTACTGTTTCGGGCAATATTGGGCTTTATTATCCACTTTTATATTATTTTTGGGACTAACCTATTAACCGGAGGCCCAACCCAAAATTACTGTTTTTTGCCTATTTCAGTGTTTCGAAGAAAAGGAATATCAAACGGAGTCCAAAAGACCTGAAACTCCATGGAACTTATTTTTGGACCAGAAGAAGCCCACGGAGTACCGGAAGTTCACCAGGGGAGTCCCGGGCTGCCCACGAGGGTGGGGGCGCGCCCACCCCCTAGGACGCGCCCCCTACCTCGTGGACAACCCGGAGGTCCACCGACGTACTTCTTTCACCCATATATACCCACTTACCCTAAAAACTTCGGGGGAGAGATTAGATCGGAAGTTCCGCCGCCGCAAGCCTTTGTAGCCATGAGAAGTCAATCTAGGCCCTCTCCGGCACCCTGCCGGAGGGGGCCATCATCACTGGTGGCCATGGAGGAGTATCCCAGAGGGGCCATCATCACCATGAAGGCCAAGGACCAGAGGGTGGAGGCCATGGAGGAGGAAGCACAAGGGGGAGAACCTCTCCTCCTATCTTCCGATGGCACCAGAGTGCCATTGGGAGGGGAATCATCGCCATGGTGATCGTCTTCATCAACATCACCATCCTCATCTCTTTTACGCGGTCCACTCTCCCGCACACCGCTGTAATCCCTACTTGAACATGGTGCTTTATGCCACATATTATGATCCAATGATGTGTTGCCATCCTATGATGTTTTGAGTAGATATCTTTTGTCTTTGGGTTGATTGATGATCTAGATTGGTATGAGTTGTATGTTTTAATTTGGTGCTATCCTATGGTGCCCTCCGTGTCGCGCAAGCGTGAGGGATTCCCGCTGTAGGGTGTTGCAATACGTTCATGATTCGCTTATAGTGGGTTGCTAGAGTGACAGAAGATTAAACCCGAGTAAGAGGGATTGTTGCGTATGGGAATAAAGAGGACTTGATGCTTTAATGCTATGGTTGGGTTTTACCTTAATGATATTTAGTAGTTGTGGATGCTTGCTAGAGTTCCAATCATAAGTGCATATGATCCAAATAGAGAAAGTATGTTAGCTTATGCCTCTCCCTTATATGAAACTGCAATAGTGATTGCCGGTCTTGTTAACAATTGCCTAGGACAATTCCGCACACCGATCCACCATTATTCCAGACTCTCTATTTATAATACAAAGTTATATATTCTATCTTTATGATAACATCACCTACTTTTATGTTTTATCTCTCTGATAACATGCAAAGTTATCATCTTCATACCCACAATGTAGTTTTATTTCTCGTTGCTAGTTGGAAGCAAACGTTCGGTGCACGTAGAGTTGCGTCAGTGGCAGATATGGCTTGAGAGAATATTGACCTTACCTTTAGCTCCTTGTGGGTTCGACACTCAATACTTATCACTTCCACCTTTGGAAAGTACTATGATGATTCCTTGCACTTGGGGATTATCACCGGCCGAGGGGAGGAGGCGCGCCCAAGGGGGGCAATCCTACTCCAAGTAGTATTTCCTAGTCCAAATGGGAGAGGGGAAGGAAGGGAAGGAGAAGGAGAAGGAAGGAGAGGGAGGAAAAAGAGGAAAGGGGAGCCGGCCCCCTAGTCCAATTCGGTTTGGGCTAGGGGGGGTCGCGCGCCCTGCCTCTTCTCTTCCACCACTTGGCCCATGAGGCCCATTGCTTCTTCCTCGTATTCCCGTAACTCCCCGGTACCCCCGAAAATACCCGAAACACTCGGAACCTTTCCGATGTCCGAATATAATCGTCCAATATATCGATCTTTACGTATCGACCATTTCGAGACTCCTCGTCATGTCCCCGATCTCATCTGGGACTCCGAACTACCATCGGTACATCAAAACAAATAAACTCATAATATAACCATCATCGAACTTTAAGCGTGCAGACACTACGAGTTCGAGAACTATGTAGACTTGACCGAGACACATCTCCGGTCAATAACCAATAGCGGAACCTGGATGCTCATATTGGCTCCCACATATTCTACGAAGATCTTTATCGGTCAAACCGCATAACAACATACGTTGTTTCCTTTGTCATCGGTATGTTACTTGCCCGAGGTTCAATCGTCGGTATCTCAATACCTAGTTCAATCTCGTTACCGGCAAGTCTCTTTACTCGTTCCGTAATACATCATCTCGCAACTAACTCATTAGTTATAATGCTTGCAAGGCTTATAGTGATGTGTATTACCGAGTGGGCCCAGAGATACCTCTCCGACAATCGGAGTGACAAATCCTAATCTCGAAATACGCCAACCCAACAAGTACCTTCGGAGACACCTGTAGAGCACCTTTATAATCACCCAGTTACGTTGTGATGTTTGGTAGCACACAAAGTGTCATGGAATTATGTTGCATAATCTCCGACACAAAGTGTTCTTCGGTAAACGGGAGTTGCATAATCTCATAGTCATAGGAACATGTATAAGTCATGAAGAAAGCAATAGCAACATACTAAACGATCAAGTGCTAAGCTAACGGTATGGATCAAGTCAATCACATCATTCTCCTAATGATGTGATCCCGTTAATCAAATGACAACTCATGTCTATGGTTAGGAAACTTAACCATCTTTGATTAACGAGCTAGTCAAGTAGAGGCATACTAGTGACACCATGTTTGTCTATATATTCACACATGTATTATGTTTCCGGTTAATACAATTCTAGCATGAATAATAAACATTTATCATGAAAGAAGGAAATAAATAATAACTTTATTATTGCCTCTAGGGAATATTTCCTTCACTTCTTCCCTTTGGCCTTTACTTGAAACTAGTGGTCTTGTTAACCATCAACACTTGATGTTTCTCTTGATTTCTACCTTCGTCGATTTCAGCATCACGAAGAGCTTGGGAATCGTTTCCGTTATCCCTTGTATATTATAGTTCATCACAAAGTTCTAGCAACTTGGTGATAGTGACTAGAGACCTCTGTCAATCACTATCTTATCTGGAAGATTAACTCCCACTTGATTCAAGTGATTGTAGTACTCAAACAATCTGAGCACATGCTTACTGGTTGAGGTATTCTCCTCCATCTTGTAGGCAAAGTAATGTCAGAGGTATCATACCTCTCGACACGGGCATGAGTATGAAATACCAATTTCAACTCTTCGAACATCTTATATGCTCTGTGGCGTTCAAAACATTTTTGAAGTCCTGGTTCTAAGCCGTAAAGCATGGTGCACCAAACTATCAAGTAGTTATCATACCGAGCTTTTTGTTAAAACGTTCAAAAGGTATGCATCTGCTCCTGCAATAGTTCTGTCACCTAGCGGTACATCAAGGACATAATACTTCTGTGCAGCAATGAGGATAATCCTCAGATCACGGAGCTAGTCTGCATCTTTGCTACTAACATCTTTCAACTTATTTTTCTCTAGGAACATATCAAAAATAAAACAAGGGAGCTAAACGCGAGCTATTGATCTACAACATAGACATGCTAATACTACCAGGACTAAGTTCATGATAAATTAAAGTTCAATTAATCATATTAGTTAAGAACTCCCACTTAGATAGACATTCCTCTAATCATCTATGTGATCACGTGATCCATATCAACTAAACCATGTCCGATCATCACGTGAGATGGAGTAGTTTCAATGGTGAACATCACTATGTTGATCATATCTACTATATGATTCACGCTCGACCTTTCGGTCTTAGTGTTCCGAGGCCATATCTGCATATGCTAGGCTCGTCAAGTTTAACCTGAGTATTTCGCGTGTGCAACTGTTTTGCACCCGTTGTATTTGAACGTAGAGCTTATCACACCCGATCATCATGTGGTGTCTCAGCACGAAGAACTTTCGCAACGGTGCATACTCAGGAAGAACACTTATACCTTGAAATTTAGTGAGAGATCATCTTATAATGCTACCGTCATCTAAGCAAAATAAGATGCATAAAAGATAAACATCACATGCAATCAATATAAGTGATATGATATGGCCATCATCATCTTGTGCTTGTGATCTCCATTTTCGAAGCACCGTCATGATCACCCTCATCACCGGCGCGACACCTTGATCTCCATCGTAGCATCGTTGTCATCTCGCCAACTATTGCTTCAACAACTATCGCTGCCGTTTAGTGATAAAGTAAAGCATTACAGGGCGATTGTATTGCATACAATAAAGCGACAACCATATGGCTCCTGCCAGTTGCCGATAACTCGGTTACAAAACATGATCATCTCATACAATAAAATATAGCATCATGTCTTGACCATATCACATCACAACATGCCCTGCAAAAACAAGTTAGACGTCCTCTACTTTGTTGTTGCAAGTTTACGTGGCTGCTACGGGCTGAACAAGAACCGTTCTTACCTACGCATCAAAACCACAACGATAGTTCGTCAAGTTAGTGTTGTTTTAACCTTCTCAAGGACCGGGCGTAGCCACACTCGGTTCAACTAAAGTTGGAGAAACTGACACCCGCCAGCCACCTATGTGCAAAGCACGTTGGTAGAACCAGTCTCGCGTAAGCGTACGCGTAATGTCGGTCCAGGCCGCTTCATCCAACAAAACCGCCGAACCAAAGTATGACATGCTGGTAAGCAGTATGACTTGTATCGCCCACAACTCACTTGTGTTCTACTCGTGCATATAACATCTACGCATAAAACCTGGCTCGGATGCCACTGTTGGGAAACGTAGTAATTTCAAAATTTTCCTACGCACACACAGGATCATGGTGATGCATAGCAATGAGAGGTGAGAGTGTTGTCCACGTACCCTCGTAGACCGAAAGCGGAAGCGTTAGCACAACGCGGTTGATGTAGTCGTACGTCTTCAGGATCCGACCGATCCAAGTACCGAACGTACGACACCTCCGAGTTCAGCACACGTTCAGCTCGATGACGTCCCGCGAACTCCGATCCAGCAGAGCTTCACGGGAGAGTTCTGTCAGCACGATGGCGTGGTGACAGTGTCGATGATGCTACCGATGCAGGGCTTCGCCTAAGCACCGCTACGATATTATTGAGGTGGAATATGGTGGAGGGGGGCACCGCACACGGCTAAGAGATCAATGATCAATTGTTGTGTCTATGGGGTGCCCCCCTCCCCCATATATAAAGGGGTGGAGGAGGGGAAGGGCCGGCTCTCTCTATGGCACGCCCTAGGGGAGTCCTACTCCCACCGGGAGTAGGATTCCCCTTTTCCTAGTAGAATAGGAGCCCTTCCAAATAGTAGGAGTAGGAGAGAAGGAAAGGGAAAAGAGAAGAGAAGGAAGGATGGGGCGCCACCCCTCCCCCTAGTCCAATTCGGACTAAGCCTTGGGGGGCGCACAGCCTCCCCTCTCTCTTTCCCCTAAAGCCCAATAAGACCCATATACTCTCCAGCGAATTCCCGTAACTCTCCGGTACTCCGATAAATACCCGAATCACTCGGAACCTTTCCGATGTCCGAATATAGTTGTCCAATATATCGATCTTTACGTCTCGACCATTTCGAGACTCCTCGTCATGTCCCCGATCTCATCCGGGACTCCGAACTACCTTCGGTACATCAAAACTCATAAACTCATAATACCGATCGTCACCGAACTTTAAGCGTGCGGACCCTACGGGTTCGAGAACTATGTAGACATGACTGAGACACATCTCCAGTCAATAACCAATAGAGGAAGCTGGATGCTCATATTGGCTCCCACATATTCTGTGAAGATTTTTATCGGTCAAACCGCATAACAACATACGTTGTTCCCTTTGTCATCGGTATGTTACTTGCCCGAGGTTCGATCGTCGGTATCTCAATACCTAGTTCAATATCGTTACCGGCAAGTCTCTTTACTCGTTCCGTAATACATCATCCCGCAACTAACTCATTAGTTACAATGCTTGCAAGGCTTATAGTGATGTGTATTACCGAGTGGGCCCAGAGATACCTCTCCGACAATCAGAGTGACAAATCATAATCTCGAAATACGCCAACTCAACAAGTATCTTCGGAGACACCTGTAGAGCACCTTTATAATCACCCAGTTACGTTGTGACGTTTGGTAGCACACAAAGTGTTCCTCCGGTAAACGGGAGTTGCATAATCTCATAGTCGTAGGAAAATATATAAGTCATGAACAAAGCAATAGCAACATACTAAACGATCAAATGCTAAGCTAACGGAATGGGTCAAGTCAATCACATCATTCTCCTAATGATGTGATCCCATTAATCAAATGACAACTCATGTCTATGTCTAGGAAACATAATCATCTTTGATCAACGAGCTAGTCAAGTAGAGGCATACTAGTGACACTCTGTTTGTCAATGTATTCACACATGTATTATGTTTCCGGTTAATACAATTCTAGCATGAATAATGAACATTTATCATGAAATAAGGAAATAAATAATAGCTTTATTATTGGCTCTAGGGCATATTTCCTTCATCAATTTCATCATGACATGCGTGATTGGGAAACTCACGCTCAACTGTAAAATGATTTGATTGAGCATATGTGGGCTCATGTTGGCAACCAATAGGTGTATCTTCTTTATTCGGCTTGCAAAACTATGTGAGATATTTTTACTTTTATTCGGCTTGTAACACTATGCTATTTTATTCGGTTGAAACTATGTTATTTGACTATCTGTTTGAATGCAAAAGTTGTGTGTAAAACAATACAAAGATGAGCTATTTGTTGAAATAGGGGGGCCAGCCGGCCACGCCGGCACATATTAGTCGGCGCGTTGGGCACACTGCCGACCCAAATCTAAAACAGGAGGAACGTCGGGCGGGCGGCCGACCCAAACGGACAAAAAACGGACAAAAGCGCCATCGGTTTAGTTTGACCCGTTGGAGTTGCTCTCAGTTGCAACGCTTAGTTTCTCTCACTACATGCAACATTTTATCAAACACATTGTATGCACACACACACCCGGCAGCACGTTGTTGTACATGTAGGCCGATTGCGGATGAGCCGGAGGCCAGCACAGACTCACTTCAGAGCTCGGTAGCCAGCTGCATGCACGCATGCGCATCGGCGGCCTCGCGCATGTCCACCCATGCCAGAGCAAGCTAGCCAGCACCTCGTGTGTGCCTACGAGGCCAGCACACAGCGATGGCTGCTGTGGCAGCATCCGCAGCCACGCTCCCGATGGTGGCCACCACGCACGCCCGCCAGCACACGGCGGCAGCTCGCGACGCCTGCGGCAGCAGCATGCGCGCCCCGCACTGCGACATGACATGCGGCGGCGGCTCGCGGCGCCTGCTGCGGCAGCATGCGCGTCCGCGTGCCCGGCGGCTGCACTGCGGCATAGCACGCGCGCGTGCACACACCGCGGCGGCACAGGGGCCCCAGCTCGTGGGGGGAGCTCTGCCTTCAGCGCGACGCAGACGAGCTACGACCCCGGACCCGACTTGCAGCAGGAGTTTCGTCTTCAGCACGGCGCGGCGGGCGAGCTCCAGCACCAGCGCAGGCGTGCTCCGGCCCCGGCTCGCGGCGGGAGTTCCGCCTCCAGCATGGCAAGGCATGCGCGAGCTACGGCCCCGGCTGGCGGCGGGAGCTCCACCTCTAGCACGGCGCGGTGTGGGCGAGCTCTGGCACCAGTGCGCCTAGCTCGGGCGACTTTCCTCCCCGACGCGAGCCTGCACCGACACGAGCGCGACAGCTCGGGTTCACGGAATGGGCATGCAGAACACATAAACGTGAATGTGAGGATGCAGGTGGGGTTCGCTCCTCTATGCCATGTCAGAGCGGGCACGTTCGGGCGTGACCGGTCTCCCTCGTACCGTTCCTAGATTTGAGACGGATTTGAGGAGTGCCGATCAGTCCGGGCGTATAGGGACGAAATGAGGGGTCTGGTTGGGTCACTGTTCTTTGATCGGGCACTGACCGAGCGGACATTTTGGGCGTTTAGGGAGACAGTAAGGGGTCTGGATGTAGATGCTCTTAGGTGATGCTGATGAATCCAATCAATGAATAAATAGAAGAGTTACAACACATGGCGCGGAGCGCCGAGCGTTGCGACGTGCTTGAGATCGTGGAGATCATGCATGCGGTATGTGCGTAAGAAAAAGAGAGAGAGGGGAGCGTTGACTAGCTAACTGCTAACACCCCGCCGCGGTTTGAGTGTCCGGCGGACGGATGCACAAGTTGGACCGAAATTCCTCAAAGATCGGCGTAGGGAGCCCTTTGGTGAGCACGTCGGCGAACTGTTGTGTGGTAGGGACATGAAGTACGCAGAGCTTGCCGATGGCAACCTTTTCACGGACGAAATGGATGTCGAGCTCGATGTGTTTTGTCCGTCGGTGATGAACATGGTTCACACCCATGTAGACCGACGAGATGTTGTCGCAGAAGACCACGCTCGCCTGTGGCAGTGGCAGTGGCAGTGCAAGTTCAACGAGTAGTTGACAAAGCCAGCAGCTCTCCGCTACGATATTCAGCTTCAGCACTTGATCAAGACACCGTCGTTTGGCGCTTGGACGACCAGGAGACGAGGGAGTCGCCGAGGAAGACGACGTACCCGCTGGTGGAGCAACGTGTGTCTGGGCAGCCAACCCAGTTGATACGTCTCCAACGTATCTATAATTTATGAAGTATTCATGCCATGTTTGCAACAATTTTATATGGTTTTGGTATGATTTTATTAGAACTAACCCGGCCTGACGCTGTTTTTAGCAGAACTACCGTGGTGTCGTTTTTTATGCAGAAATAAAAGTTTTCGGAATGGGCTGAAAATTTACGGTGATTTATGGACCAAAAGAGACCCCCGAAGCACCGGAGTTGGGCTAGGAAGTAACCGAGGAGGCCACAAGCCTGCTAGCGCGCCCTACCTAGCTCAGGGCTTGTGGGCCCCTCGGGCACATCCTTGACGTGAGACGGACGCTAAAAAGTCTTATAAATATATAAACCTCCGAAAAGAACCCTAACTCGGAAGTTCCACGACCGCAAGCCTCTGTAGGCACGAAAAACCAAATGAGAGCCCGTTTCGGCACCCTGCCGGAGGGGAAAACCATCACCGGAGGCCATCTTCATGATCCCAGCAGCCATCATGATGAGGAGGGAGTAGTTCACCCTCGGGGCTGAAGGTATGTACTAGTAGCTATGTGTTTGATATCTCTCTCGCGTTCTTGATCTGGCACGATCTTGATGTACCGCGAGCTTTATTACTATAGTTGGATCTTATGGTGTTCTTCCCCCTCTACCTTCTTATAATGAATTGAGTCTTGCTCTTTGAAGTTTTGTTATGTTGGATTGAGTACACTTGATGTATGTCTTGCGATGGGATATCTATGATAACAATGGTCACAACATCGAGGACGATGGGCGCGCGGCCATGGTGATGAGCACACCCCCGCCTACGGCCAGAAGGGAATCCCAAGGGGGTATGCGCGGTGGTGGACATTGTCTTTGGATAACATGGCGCAATCCGGGGCGGCAGATCGACCGGCCCAATTCCTAGCCGGTCGCCCGGCAGGAATCCTTTTCCGCTGTTAAATGTAACTAGTACATATGCCCGTGCGTTGCAACGGGAAAAAATTGCAGAATCTGCTCCACGTGCCAACTTCGTACATCTCTAGTGACATTGTGAAAGTAATGTTATTATCACCATGTATAGTATAATTGTTTGTGCATCAAAACAAAGATGCAAACATCAATCTTGTCAAACATAAGATCCTTATACGCATCAAACAACATGTTGATAATAAATCAAGATGTTTCATCTATGAGAAAATAACAAACTTCTTGCTTAGGTGAACCGAGCAAGCTTCATATGAAAGATGGAATTTAAATTTTATGATAAGGTAACGAATGAAACCAACCATGTAACTATACTGTCCAATGTGTTATGTAAAACATTTCAAATGGCATGAAACAACTAATTCAAGAACTGTCATATTACAAGCTATACCCTTGAGTCGGTCTGATCATCTTATAGTTGCAAAACAAATATTTCTTGAGAACTTGCAAGTAATTATTATGCTTATAATCTAGAGAACTACCTTGTCCTACCAAAGAAAGAAACAATCTAAGAACAAGCTCCCTTGCTCAATTGTAACATTACGACACGGGTAGCATCTGATTCTGATCTCATCCTCTCTGACCGGTTAGGAACTCCAGCTGCCCTGCTCCTCCGCTTTGACCCGTGTCGCCTAAATTTGGTCTCTTCGGTCGCCTCACACTCAACATCCTGCAGTTTTCTCATGAATTCCATTCAGTTTCAACTCAAACAAATTTGCTGGATCAAATGGCCAGCAGCGTGCTGGATGATCCTCGTCCGCTGCACACACTGCAGATTTTTTGTTTGAAGAATTCATGCAAGATATGCAATCCAAGTGCAACTTTCATGTATAGTATTTAGGAGCGGAGGGAGTACATGTCAATGCAATTTGTTCATATAACTTGCTTATTGTCTTGAAAGAAGCAAACCATGTACCTCCCTTGTCTATATATTTACCGGGACGGCATAAGCGACAATAGTGTGGACCCAGTACAGGACGACCCCAAGAGGATATGGTATTATGAGACTCTGGCAATGACTTAGAAAACCCTCAGTGGTGTCCCGTTCCGTGATATAAGCTGCACGGAATAGCTAACCTCTGGATCTGCAGCAGAATTATCCACTTGGTTATTTGGTATCTGGATCTTTTAGCACATGGGAAAATTAGAAGCAACTGTACTTTAAATTTTGACAACAAACAACACCAGAAAGGACAACTCGTTATACGCCTACACAAAAATGCTCTCGTAATTTTATTCCTTTAGTTGTTTTCAATTATATACAACATGCTCTCACTACTGGTACTTAAAATCAAGGCGTTTTTCATATTGTATTTTTTCGGGCTTCAGTTTACATGCTTTTTCCTAAGCTTCCACGTCTGAAAGGTAGTTAGCACGCTGTAATCATAGAGGATTTATAACCATATAGGCATTTCGCAATGGCACCGGAGGATACTGTGGAATGTAAAATATGTAAATTGTAAACTAAAAAAACAATGACATGAACATAGAAGGCATGTGTCTCCTACGACTACAACATGTCCATCTAACAAACTAAAGCACTCAGTCTAATAATTTTCAGGTTAGGCCCGCTCATTACCATACAACTTTTAGAAGGAAGAAATCATACATTACACAAAAATTGCAGAGAGAAAAATAGGATATGAGAAAGAACCTTGAACCACCCACACACACAACTTCCAACATAGAACCTCCGGTGAAGTTGCAACATTTGCATCTCTTCAAGCCAATGTGGAGCCGATTATATAGGGGCATCCTGAAGCAAACAAACAAATTAAGAGAAGGCCAAAACAAAGGAGAAATACGTTTGATAAGGACCTAGGTGCTATTTTTGTCATACCGTAATTACATAAGAATATGTGACCAGAACACCTCTAAACAGAGGACCGACAGACATGGCATTTTTAATACCATGGAGGCTTAAATTGTGTGTGACCTATGTGGTTTGGAATTTCATCAAATTCCAATGAAAGGGGTTCGAAGACTACCTTGTAAGTTCTTCTACATCATGAATCTCTTTGCATCATTCAATTCTTAATCTGCAAACAACATCATCCGTTATAGGAGGGCTATAGTATGTTTGATTGACACATCACGTGCCCCAGTGTCTAAACCTGAGTCCAACACCTGCCATCATATTCAGTTATTCACTTTCTCTTCTTTTACAATTTAGTATGCATCCGCTCAAGCAGGCCCAAACTGAGTAAAGGGGGGAGAGGGATCATAATCTATCAGGAAATATAAATGTTTAGCAACAGCAAGCAGGGGCACATTTAGGCTGCAGTGCAGTCCAAAAACAGGTGATCAAATCTAAGCACAGTAAAATAGTTAAAAGCAGATCCATGACATCTATATTCTACTATTCTTACTGAATTGGTAAATGGTAGCCTATCTCCAAGTATTTCGTTCTTCATTGTAGATATTTGTCATGAGCACTACCGGACAAGCTGAAATTGCACTCAAGGCAAGACAAAGATCAGAAGATGGATGTTGGTCCCTGGGTGGATTCTCATATTCAATTAAATAAATAGAAAGAAGACTCTAGGGCGTAGAGGAGAGCCCGTACTAAATTCCACCGGGGCCAGGCACTCAAACACAACCATTGCAAGCTCGTGTATCCTATCTCAAGATTCAGTATCGTCGCTTAGGTTTTCCTATTGGACAATAGCTCCTTCCGCTGTCCTTGCTCGAACAAAAAAATACAGAAACCAGTGACCACACCCTCCCATCTCAAATCTATCAGAAATCGCAGGACTATCTACTTGCCATTCAGTTGTAGCATGCTCACCATCAACCCCATTAATCTTCTTTGTCATTCCAGCGCCAACCATGCCATGAACTCGTGAGCCACTTGTACCTTCGTAGGGCATGGTGCCCTGTCAGGAGTTGCGCCCCCAACCTCGTCCTCAAACACAAAATTGGTCCATAAAAAATGCTACCGCAGTAAGCTACACAATGTTTTCTACACTACAATTCAGAAACTACTAACGCCAAATCCTTGTTGGTATTTGGGCGCAAAAATAGTCTGCATCAACTACTACATGATACACGGAAAACAGGGAGGTCTGCATGGTACACGGAAAACAGTGAATTACCTCTTGGTCCAACCAGGCACTTCATGAATTACTTTCCCTGTTAATTCCACCAACAGATCCCTTCCTTGCCAGCTCTATTCCTCTACTGCCGCCCGAGCATAAACAACATCGACTGATTTAGCCAATGTGAAACTGAAGTTTTACTTGCACTTACCTTACACTGAAAGTGAAAAAGATAAATAAACTATGCACATCAGCAGAAATCATTGTCAAGAAAGCCATAATGTAGTGCCACGGGAAACAACACCAAATAAAGCATCATCAGTATATAGATGCAAGAAAAAAGATGCTAGCAACACTGCTGCACCCGAAACTGTAAATATCAAGTCCCAGCCGCTTGTTTGGCTTTCCTCAAGAAGCTTCCATCTATATTGATCAATCACCCAGCCAACATCCGGCAGCACAATTGATTCGTCGCTTTGCTTGTCATGCTCATTCTCTGTTTGCATAGCATCTCCTTCAGCCCGGTCAAGCTGCAATTTTTTTCAAAACAGACTGGCCTTTGCCCAGACATTGGGGAAAGGTGTGCTAGCCATTATCTTTGAATCCGCGAACAACCAAAAAGGTCAAAAACAATCTCCATGCCCTGTAAAATCAATTGAGTATTTTCTCTCTCGATCTCCTTGCTCTGCTCAGCCATGGGAGGTGGCACAGCCAGAACAGGGGAACTGGTGTGGGCTGGAGGTTGTCCGCAAGGAGGGCCTGCATGGGATCCGGCAAGCATCGTCTCCGTAGCAGTTCGTGAGCCGCACTGGATTGGAGAGGTTGTGGAGCCGGCGAGCAGCGCCACGGGGAAGTGGAGACAGAGGTGCCACGGAGAGGCAGCGGTATCCTTGCGCACGGTGGCGGAGACGCTTGGGGAGGCGCAGCGGCGACAAGGTAAATTGACAGGCGCAGCGGTGGCGAGTTGAGTTGCCGCGGCGGGGTCTCGCACAATTATGGCGTCCACCGGCGTTCAATCACGGTTGCCGGCGAGCGGCGTGCTCCAGGGAGCCGGCGGCCGGGGCTTCTTCAGGGCTATTGACCGGCGACGGGAGATTACGACGGCGAGGCAAGGGGACGGGAGAGTAGGGAGCGTTGTTGGGAGCGGAGGGGTGAGGCGCGGCGGCGGACGGAACCCTAGCGCCGGGGGTATGGCGATCTCGTGCGGGAGAGAGTCCATCGAATCGTTGTGGAGCCGCACTGGATTGGAGAGGTTGTGGAGCCGGCGAGCAGCGCCACGGGGAAGTGGAGACAGAGGTGCCACGGAGAGGCAGCGGTATCCTTGCGCACGGTGGCGGAGACGCTTGGGGAGGCGCAGCGGCGACAAGGTAATTGACAGGCGCAGCGGTGGCGAGTTGAGTTGCCGCGGCGGGGTCTCGCACAATTATGGCGTCCACCGGCGTTCAATCGCGGTTGCCGGCGAGCGGCGTGCTCCAGGGAGCCCGCGGCCGGGGCTTCTTCAGGGCTATTAACCGGCGACGGGAGATTACGACGGCGAGGCAAGGGGACGGGAGAGTAGGGAGCGTTGTTGGGAGCGGAGGGGTGAGGCACGGCGGCGGACGGAACCCTAGCGCCGGGGGTATGGCGATCTCGTGCGGGAGAGAGTCCATCGAATCGTTTTCTTTTTCACTTAATCGATTAATGAATACGGAGTGCGGGTTGATTCCATAAAAGATGAGGGACTATTTTGCAAAAACGCCGCGACGGTGAACCCGACAGACTCAATCCATGCTTTATTATTATTAGGGAGAGATTTCTTTCTGAGTAAATTTAGTAGTTTAATTGGGGAATCTCAATAGTTTAATTGGTATATTGTCCGCCTATATGTCATCAGCTCAACTCAAGCACTAATCCTCACCCACGCCAACACACCAACTCCACCAGGTCGGTCCATGTACCACCACCAAACCCTCTGCAACAAAGCAGCAAGGTATCGAGAGACCAAGCTCATAAATCATAGCGGGCCACTAGGTAGATATACGAAGCTCACTGCTCACGACGAAGTGCGGAGGCGCGCTTCAACATGTCATCGTTGCCCGGGGACGACGAGGGCAGCGCTCTGCCCAGTGCACGGACTCCCACCACGGAAGTCAACGGCGACGTCGTCGTCTCCGCTGTCGCCCTCCTCTTCCTCGGCCTCGCCCTCGTCTTCGTTCTTTACCACTACCTCATTGCCAGTCGCCACGGCGTTCGGGGTGGGGCCGGGACGGCGAGGAGCGGTCCGCGCCTCGGCGTTGGCGCAGCTTCTGCTTCCGGCGTCGCAAAAGGTGTTGATCTGGTGGTGCTGCGGGCGCTGCCGGTGACGCTGTACCGTGCGAAGGACTTCGAGGATGCGCTGGAGTGCGCCGTGTGCCTCGCCGAGCTTTCCGACGGCGAGGCGGCCAGGTTCTTGCCCAAGTGCGGGCACGGCTTCCACGCCGAGTGCGTCGACCTGTGGCTGCATTCCCACCCCACCTGCCCGCTCTGCCGCGTCGATGTCGACAAGCCGGACGCCTTGCCGCTGACTCTACCTCCGGTGCGCCCTGAACCGGCGAATTACGCTACAAACCTGCCGACCAACGTGCTGTTCTGGGGATCCCCGGACGAGGTCACGACTGGAAGAACAGTCGGCGGCCCGAGCTCGTCCGCTGTAGCAACGGCGGCGATTGCCATCGAGGTCCCGGAGGCCACGGAATCGGCGTTGGTGCCGCGTGATGGTGATGCCGGGAAATCACAGGGTTTGGCGAGGATGAGGTCGATTAAGAGGCTGTGGAGCCGAGGGATTCGTGTGGTTGGCGCTAGTAGCAGCGCGAGTTCTTGCCACCAAGCAACTGAGGGCAGCCTTGGTGTTGCCGCTGGCAATTTCGGCCCGTAGGGGCCGAAGATATCGGAGACTTGAGTTTGACTCTCCCGACAAACAGTTTTTGGGTCCTACTCTGATGGGAGTACTTGTGGGACCTGATGGCTTGTCTTTCAGTTTATCAAATACTCCTATTCCAATGAGGTAGTAAAACATGATTTCATGGTACATGTTCAATGAATGGTTTCATGGCAGAATGGATACTAAGCCCTAAAGAAAATAATACTAAGATCATAAGGAAATTCAGACCATTAGTCTACTCAATTACTCCCTCAGTCCCATTAAGAAACCCCCAATCTTATTTGGCGCCCGTTGCACCAGTTAAAGGTGTCGGCGCACACCCCCCTCCCCCTTGGGCTTGGCCCATTCACTCTTTTCCTTTCACAAATGTATCATCACGCGCACTTTCCCGTTCAACCTGTGTGGCGCGGGCTGCTCTTTTTTCCGGTTTCCGGCTAGTTTTGGGGAGCTTCTAGAAGCTTTTGACCATTTTTTTATTTTCTGGACGGTTTTAAAATGTTTTGCTTTCCTTTTAAATTTCTTTTTCCATTTTATTTTCAATTTTTTAAATACGTAAACTATTTTCAATTTCATGAACATTCTTCTTCATACTCAGGAACTTTTGCAAAATCATGAACATTTTCAAATGCATAATTTTGTTTTAAATTTCATGCACTTTTTCAAAAAGTTGATTTTTTTATCAAATGTATGAGTTTTTTTCAAATTTCATGAATTTTTTTGAACTTTTTTCTTTTTTGTGATTTTTTTTCAAAATTCGTGATCTTTTTGAAATCCGTGAACTTTTTTTGAACCCGTGTTTTTTTTGTTAAATTCCTTTCTAATAAATTCTCAAAAAATTAATGGTCAACCGGTCAACATTGGACCGGTGTACCACGATCGGTCAATTGTGAACCAGTGACCAGAGAACCGAAAAAACCTCGCATCACGAGCAGCACTCGTCTGCTGGTTGGCCGAGCCAATAGGGGAGCCACGTGAGCACCAGTTCGCGCTAACGGCGCATAAGGCATTGAAGAAGGGCTCTCATCCGGCTAGCCGCTTAGTGCGGAATCGAGCGTACACTCGCGTTCACTATTAATGGCCGGTGAAAGTTGCTCCAAGGTTAGTTCTTTTTTCCGTCTGTTTTTGTTTATGTTTGAGAAAAATATTCTAAATACATGTCTTTCAAAAACATAAATTTGACTAAAAAAATAAAAAACCATGCATTTGAGAACGATGAGCGGTGTAAAATTTTTATTTGTATAATTTAAAGAAATATTGATGGCATGCAAAAAAATTGTCACAAAAACATGTTCACGCATTTCAAAAAATGCACCTGACATTTAATAAATGTGAATAATGTATTTTTTAAAAATTAAACATAAATAGAAAATGTTCCTGATGAATATGAAAAATGTACACATGTATGAAAAGCAAATTTCAAACACATATATTTGAAAATGTTAACCATACTCCCTTCATTCCTAAATATAAGTCTATTTAGATATTCTAATATGGACTACATACGAAGCAAAATGAGTGAATCTACAATCTAAAATATGTATGTATACATCCGTATGTAGTCTCTACAAAAATATCTTAAAGATTTATATTTAGAAACAGAGGAATTATTGTAGAAAAATGGAACATGTATCAAACAATCCTGATGTATAGAGAAAAATGTATAACATGTATAAAAAACTAAAGTAGACATCCAAACATATATTTGGAAAAAAGTTGTTATTTATATATTTAAAAAAATTAAAGAGGTAGCAAAATGTTTCTGATGTATACAAAAAATGCAGAACATGTATTCAAAAATTTAGCTGCCAAATTATATATTTTAAAAGATGTCAATAAAATATTTGGAAAATGTTAAACGTGAAAATGTACAATATGTAGGAAACAAGTAGACACGAGTTGAAAATAAAGGACAGATAGAAGAAAACCCAAAAAGAAACAAAAGACGAATATAAACTAAAGATAAGGTAAAACGAATACAAAGCAATGCAAAACAGATAAAACTAAAGCAAAATAGTGGAAGTAATAAAAAAAGCTAATGAGAAACGTACTTATGTGTAAAAAATGTCAATCATGTGTTTCCTAAATGTTACTTGTACATAAAAAATATTCCTGACACATACAAGATTGTACAATTTGTATGGGATAAGCTAGAAATAAAAAATAATTTTCAAAGACGTTAACACTATATATGAAAAATGTTAAACATGTATATAAAAATGTTCAGATGTATACGAAAACCGTACAAAGAAAAACAAACAAAACTAATAAAACGAAAAAACATAAAAAAATAAAAATGAAGAAAGAAAAGCAAAAACCAGTAAAAACCGAGATAGAAACAGAGAAAACAAAGGAAAAAGCAAAAAAATGAAGGAAAAAAGAGTACAAACAGTGATAGAAATGAAGAAAACCAGAAAAGAAATAGAAACCAAAAGAAAAAATGAAATAAGAAAGAAAATATAGGTGAAAACCTAGAAAGAAATCATCGAAAAGGAAAAACCAATGAAAGCCAAGAAAATAAAGAAATAAATAAAACAGATGAAAAAGCAAAGGAAACTGTAAAACCGAAGAAAAACATAAGAAATAAAAAAAATCAGAGGATGGAAAAGAAAACGAAAGATTTTTTTCAAAAAGCCAGAAGAAACCTGTACCGTATTTGTTTTCTAGAAGAGACAAGCTTTATATTACTCATAGTTCACATCTCCCAAACCGAATAGCGGGGGCTATTTCTCGCGAAATCACTAATTAAGGAGTACTCCTTCCAGAGATCACTCTCACCTTCCTAGGTTGTGACAAGTGGCGTACTGCATGTGCGCCATTTGTCGCAACCTGAAAGTTTGCCCTTTTTGCGTGCATTAGTTTATTAAAAATGTTTTATCTCTTAAATCGTGCATCCAAATCTCAAACTATTTTCACTGTTGGATTCCTCGTATCGAGATTTTCAAAACTAGATCCCATGCTGGTAGGCTTTGATGAACCTTTTTTTCACGAAAAAACCGAACGAAAAAACCGGACCGGAAGCACTTTTTTGCCTTTCCTAACCTGTTTCCGAGAGGCACGGCTGGGCCTCTCGCGGAAGAAAAAAGATGAGAAAACACATTTTTTTCGTTTCTGAGAGGCATGGTCGTGCCTCTCGCTGAAGCAAAACCGTGCCTCTTACGAAAGCAAAACGTGTCTCTTACGAAAGGAAAAAAGAGAAAATGCGGTTTTCCCTTTTCTAAGAGGCACGACTCACTGAAGTAAAACTGTGTCTCTCGCGAAAGAAAAAAAAAGAGAAAACGTGTTTTTTTGTTTCTGAGAGGCACGACCGTGCCTCTCGGGGGAACAAAACAATGCCTCTCACAAAAGAAAAAGAAAGTGAAAACGTGTTTTTTCCCGTTTTCGAGAGGCACGGCCGTGCCTCTCACAGAAGTAAAACCATGCTTATTGTGAAAGCAAAACCATGCTTCTTGTGAAAGCAAAACCATACCTCTTAAGAAAGGAAAACACATTTTTTTCGCGTAATATTTTTCTGTCCAAAAGCTAAAAAAGACCGATGAAAAACCGAAAAGTTTAAAAAACCCATCTAAAAAGCCAAAAACACAGGCGAAAAAAATAAAAAACAAAATTCAAAAGGAGCGCCTGGGGTGCGACCCGTGGCGGCAGTTGCGAGCTTCCGAGGTGGGATTCGAACTGCAGCCTCCTCCTTGCCGTAACTAGCTGCTAGCCAGGCTCGGTTCGTAATGTACTAGTAGGGCGACCTTACTTATGACGAAACGAGTCGGTTTTCCCACTATTTCTTCTCTATTTTTTTTCACTGGCTTTTCTCTATTTCCAATTTTCTCTTTTCTTTCTTTTTTCTTTGTTTTTCTTTCTTTCTTTCTTGCTTATTTTGTTTTCTTGTCTGATTTTTTCATTCTTTTCATTTTTTCTTCTCCGAGTTGTTTCATATTTTTGTTTCTTTTTGTTTTTTCATTCTACATTCCTATATACATGATCAACATTTTTCAAATACTTGTTAATTTTTTCAAAGACTTGTTGAACATTTTTATATACATGATCGATTGTTTTTATCAAATACTTGTTCAACAATTTTTATATACATAATCAACATTTATTGAAATACTTGTTCAACATTTTTCAAATACTTCTTCAAAAAAATTATATACATAATCAACATTTATTTCACTCAGTTAGAGAACCAAAGTTATCAATCCAGTAGGAGCTTCCTAGCTAGACAACTCAATAGAACCCACACACGACACAAACAAGCTTGTCCCAAACACGACAAGATGGTTATCAAGCCCCTTGTCTTGCTAGTCACAAGGTAAAACACAAGTGATAGATATTGATAGATGCAAAGTGAAAATGACAAATAGTAAATAACAATTGTGTAGAAGAACCAAGTATTGGAGAATAGACCCAGGGCGCATAGGTTCACTAGTGTCATCTCTCACGAAAACAACAAATGGCATGGTAAACAAATTATAGTTGGGCAATCGGCTAAATTGTAATATTTATGACTATGATCTCATGTAGGCATTACGTCTGTGATAAGTAGACCATTAATCCAACTGCATCTACTACTAATACTCCACCCAAAAACCTCTATCTAGCATGCATCCTAAGGCCCCAAGTTTGCAAGAAATGGATCATCATAATAAGCAAGGTGATATAATGTAGACAGCAAAAGGCAATTAATATGACAAAACCCAGTCGTTTTACCCTTAGTGGCAACAATATGGTACGTGTATTGGCCCTTTGTTGAGGATCGTTGTAGAAATTAAAATTTTCTACGCATCACCAAGATCAATCTATGGAGAGACTAGCAACGAGAGAGAGGGAAGTGCATCTTCATACCCTTGAAGATCGCGATGCGGAAGCGTTACAAGAACGCGGATGAAGGAGTCGTACTCGTAGCGATTCAGATCGCGGTTGATTCCGATCTAAGCGCCGAACAACGGCGCCTCCGCGTTCAACACACGTACAACTCGGGGACGTCTCCTCCTTCTTGATCCAGCAAGGGGAGAGGAGAAGTTGAGGGAGAGCTCCGGCAGCACGACGGCGTGGTGGTGGAGCTTGCAGTTCTCCGGCAGGGCTTCGCCAAGCACTACGGAGGAGGAGGAGGTGTTGGGGAGGGAGAGGGCTGCGCCAGGGGAAGGGGTGTGGCTCCCATGCGCCTCCCTACTATATATAGGGGTGGAAGGGGGCTGGTTTCTTGCCCTCCAAGTCCATTGGGGCGTTGGCAAAGGTGGGGGAAAGAAATCCCATCATTTCCCTTCCCCACCGATTGTTATCCCCCCCTTTTTAGGGATCTTGATCTTATCCCTTCGGGATATGATCTTATTTCTTCTAAGGGGGGATCTTGGTGCGCCTTGACTAGGGGTGTGGGGCCTTGCCCCCACTACCCACGTTCATGTGGGTCCCCCCATGCAGTTGGGCCCCACTCCAGAACCTTCTAGAACTTTCCCGGTACAATACCGAAAAAATCCCAAACATTTTCCGGTGGCCAAAATAGGACTTCCCATATATAAATCTTTACCTCTGAACCATTCCGGAACTCCTCGTGGCGTCCGAGATCTCATCCGGGACTCCGAACAACATACGGTAACTGCACACTAATTCCCATAACAACTCTAGCGTCACCGAACCTTAAGTGTGTAGACCATACGGGTTCGGGAATCATGCAGACATGAGCGAGACAACTCTCTGGCCAATAACCAACAGCGGGATCTGGATACCCATGTCGGCTCCCACATGTTCCAGATGATCTCATCGGATGAACCACGATGTCGGGGATTCAATAAATCCCGTATACAATTCCCTTTGTCTATCGGTATGCTACTTGCCCGAGATTCGATCGTCGGTATCCCTATACCTTGTTCGATCTCGTTACCGGCAAGTCTCTTTACTCGTTCTGTAGCGCATGATCCCGTGGCTAACTCATTAGTCACATTGAGCTCATTATGATGATGCATTACTGAGTGGGCCTAGAGATACCTCTCCGTCATACAGAGTGACAAATCCCAGTCTCGATTCGTGCCAACCCAACAGTCACTTTCGGAGATACCTGTAGTGCACCTTTATAGCCACCCAGTTATGTTGTGACGTTTGGTACACCCAAAGCATTCCTACGGTATCCGAGAGTTACACAATCTCATGGTCTAAGGAAATGATACTTGACATTAGAAAAGCTCTTAGCAAACGAACTACACGATCTTGTGCTATGCTTAGGATTGGGTCTTGTCCATTATATCATTCTCCTAATGATGTGATCCCGTTATCAATGACATCCAATGTCCATGGTCAGGAAACCATAACCATCTGTTGATCAACGAGCTAGTCAACTAGAGGCTTACTAGGGACATGTTGTGGTCTATGTATTCACACATGTATTACGGTTTCTAGTTAATACAATTATAGCATGAACAATAGACAATTATCATGAACAAGGAAATACAATAATAACCATTTTATCATTGCCTCTAGGGCATATTTCCAACACCCTTATTGTCATTGGGATAGAGCACCGCAAGATTTAATCCACTACAAAGCACCACTCCATTTGAAGAAAACCCCATCAAACTTGGCCAAAGAAGATAGATATGTCGGAGAGCATGCAAAATCATTTAATTATAGAGCAAATAAAACCTCAAAAGATTCAACTAATTTCAATGAACAATCTGCTCAATGAACAATCTGCTCATAAAGTGACAATTTATCATGTCCAAACAAACACACCACTGATTACATCGAATTGATCCCGATCATGTGAGAAGCTCAAGGGAACATGGTAACGAAGATCCAAAAAGAGAGAGTCATCTAGCCCTCCGGCACAGCTCCGGAACAGGCCTCCAGATGTGATCTTTGCAAAACAGGAGCTAGTGGCGGCGATAAAATGGCGGAGGGTTTCACTATTTATAGGAATTTATGGCGGTGGAATCAATGTAAGGCGGTGCAAGTGGGCTCCACATGGCCAGGTAGCGCCCTACCCCTAGGGCATGCGGGGTGGCCGTGTGGCCCCCCTGCTGACCGTCTTGATCTCTCCTGAAGCTTCGAGGGTTCCTTGTTGCCGAAGACAATCGTATTAAATCCGCAGATGATTTTGACCTCTTATAGATATCGATTTCCTGCGAAACCAAAACAGGCAAGAAACAAGAACTGGCACTAGGCACTAAATTAATAGGTTAGTTCATAAAAATAATATAAATTGCTATAAAAAGTATATAAAAGTGATAATATAATAGCATGCAATAATCAAACATTATAAATACGTTTGAGATGTATCAACATCAACATCTCCAAGCCTAACTCCTGCTCACCCTCGAGTAGATAAAATGATAAACAAAGCTAATTTTTTTATGATGAATGCTACCCAACATAATCTTGATCAAATGATGTAATGAGGTATGAACTTAAGATAAAAGTGATTAAAGGTAATAGTCTATCAATTTAACATGATATATAAGTATGCAAATAAACAATTATTGCCTTTAAAAAATATAATGTTAAAGATCATGATTCCGTACCAATTATTAATCAAGCATATCATAAGAACATAGCACACTGAGCCTTTGTCACAAAGATAGAAATAAAGCAAAACATATTCAGTCTTGGGCCAGGCATAGAAGCTACACCCGCCTTGAGACAACTACCAATCCCTAGTTCCCTACACCATACTTCAGCCTGAGCTTGACTTTTGACACTTAACTGGCAAATAGAATATTGATGGAGGTTTTATGAGAAGTGAAAAACTAAGAAAGCCTCACACCAATGTAGCTAACTCTTAGGCAATGGAGAGGCCTTAGGTTGATATTAGTGCGAGGAGTAGTGATTGCCATGCAACGGATGTAATCGAGCTATGAATGTACGAAAGCTCTCCCAATGAACTAAAGTGGGGTCTGCATCCAACTTGCTTGCTCATGAATACCTCGAGCATTTGTGGAACCAATTTTTATAATGTAAAGATCCCCACTAGTATGATAATGATAAATATGAAAACTCTCTAGATGAAAAACATGATGCTACTTTGAAGCACAAATGTATACTCAAAGGATAGTAGTGTACCCTCTCTACTTTTCTCTTATTTTTGTGGGATCTTTTTGTCCTCTTTCCATGGGCACTTTGGCCTCTTTTTTATCCTCATAGGTAGGTGCACACTCTAATTATATTACACTTTTTACTCATAACTCGAAAGATGTAAATGACTACATATGAATGCCTTTGACAGTGTACTAGAAAATGCAATGATCTTACGTAACATGTAACAATGATGAATGGTGGCTTTGCCACAAATATCATGCTAGCTGTATATGATCATGCAAAGTAAAATGAAAATGGAACTTAGTGACGAATAGTAACAGTGGAAGTTGGGTGACAGTATATCTCGACATGGCTATGAAAATGCCATGATATGTATGGTGGCTATTTTAAGGAAGATATACGATGACTTATGTATAGGAGAGCAAATGATCCCACGACATTTGTATGCACCGGCGAAGTATGCATTATGTCTCGAGATGAGAGGGAAATGCACGGTACCGAAGAGGCTAACAAAAATATGGATAGGTGGAAGTGTGCAAAAAAAAAAAAATCTCTTTGTAAAGATTTAGCAACAGACCCAAAGCAAATGCCACTACCACGCCCCTAGGGAAAGAGGATGGAAGGAGTTAACCATCGAGCGCTCTCCGACCTTCCACACATGTAAAGTTTACTTCAAGTTGCCAACTATTTAGACCTCACTGTTATACTAGCAGTTCTCACTTTTATGTAAATTAATGCAAGTACGACCCCATGATCCTTACCATAGATATTTAATACTAGACGTTGACGATTCACTCGCACAACTATACATCACTACCTCAATGATGCTTGGGGGGGGTGGCTGGTGCCGCATACAGTAGCACTGGTTCCTGGGCGGTCATGGACAAATCTCGTTGGTCGTCTCCGCGAGGTGCAGTTGGCTTTGGTGGCTACTTGGAGTTTCTTCACCAACGAGCTTGTTCGTGTGAGGTGGTGGTTGGTGGTCTTACCGGTGCCAGTGCAGGATGATGTGTTGCCGAGGTGGTGGTTGGTGGTCTTGCCGGCGCCAGTGTGGGATGATGTGTGGCCGAGGTGGTGTGGGAGCTTGGGTGAAGACCTTGTCTAGGCCTTGTGTCGTGGCCACTGGTGGTGGTGGCGGTGGTCGTCATTGACCTTCCTAGAGGCATCAGTGTTGTGCTGCTGCACTCCTCGTGCACGGATCCAGCCATCTTGGTCTATTCAAGGGAAACCCTTAATCTTGTGATCGGACAATGGCGACACCTTCGTGTGTCGTTTTCCCTCTTGTGGGCTTCCTCTCGGAGCTCGGCAACGGCAAGTGGGACTGGTGGTTTGCGGCGGTTGTGGCGTCCATGCTTTTGTGGCAACGATGATGGTAGGAGTGATGTCGGCGACATGGCAATGATTGCGGTACTCGACTCTTCTCCGACATGTCCGCAAAATCGCCTTGGTTTGTTTGTTGCTGTGGAGCCGAAGCTGCGGCGGTGGGGCCCTGTGGTATACGATGACTGGCTGTAGGTGGCCCGTTCAGCGATCTTTGTTGCGCCAGCCATGCCTAATTTTGTCCTTTAGAGTTCTCCGTCAGAGTTGGAACTGCGATGTCTGTTGCAGGTGGCTGAGTTTTGGCGCAGATCTTCATGCAAGCTTCACGCGTCTGCTACAGTATGGGTTGAGTCAATGATCGCCTACGACGAAGTTGGAATCGTTTGCTCAGAGTGTAGGGATGGCGATGATGCCTCTAGAGGAGGAGTGATGACGATGGCGCCTATGTGTTGTCGCGCCGAAGCCCTCTTTGAAGTGGTGTGCGTGGGTTTTTTTATGTGTGCTGCTCAGCGGTTGTGAAGTTTCCATCCGGCTCTCCATAATTAACTGGACAATCTGATTTTTGCTCGATTTTTTCTAATTAACTGAGTGATCCTTTTCTTTTTAATGAATGGAGGATAACTGCCATTTCGAAAGAAAAAAAAAGCGCCAAATAGGATTTACCCGCAATGGCAGTCACCCGTCTCTCCCCAGGCGGGTTGAAGAAAGCCTTGTCCAAGCCCAGCAACTGCCGGGGCCTCTCTTCGCCCAGCCCCTCCGCCGCAACAACTGCTGCCTCGACGTCATCGTCGTCGCCCTTTTGGTGGGGACGCCGTGACGGGGCGGGACTGGCAGAGTAGATATTTCTTCGATAATACTACACACACGGACCTTTACGTACTTTTACAAAGAATATTCCTAAATATTACACTCTCCCCCCTGATTTTCAGGGGGTGGGCCCCTTCCCACCCCTTTCATCCAATCTAAAATCTCCACGCATGACACCCCGTTGAATCCGTAAAAGACATCCCCTGCGTTTAGCATCGCTCATATTTCTTTCAAGGACGCTTTTTGGCGCGACGCAACCGCGTATCCACGGCCTTCCTCCCAGCAACAGCAGCCTTATCGTTGTCTTCACCCCCTCCAACCTCTCACCTCTGCACAGAGAAGCAGCATGTCGAGGATGCCGCTCCCTCCGTCCCCTCCCTCCTCCCTCTCCAGCAAGGCCCCCACCCTGCCCTTCTCCCCCAAGAAGACGCCGCCGATGCCCGTCTACAAGGACCTGCACTTCAACCACGACCTCTCCGCCACCAAGAAGTTGCAGGTAACGCAGCAACGCTTCAACCATGGTGGATTCTGAATTTAGCTTCTTGCGACGGGTGGCAACTGGGTCCGTGCTCTGCAGGCTGGCGTGGACCTGGTGGCGCGGCTGGTGGGGGTCACCCTGGGTCCCAAGGGGAGGAATGTGGTGCTCGCCAACAAGTATGGCCCTCCCAAGATCGTCAACGATGGGGAGACGGTCCTCAAGGAGGTACTCCCACTCACCTCATGCCGGCCTGCTCTTCAGATTCAGTACATGTTCCTGCAATGCCGGGTATTTTTCAATCTTTAGGAGTGATTGTAAATTTCAGTAAACTCATTTGTTTTTTCTACTGGATTGTACAAGGTCGAGTTGGAGGATCCGCTGGAAAATCTAGGAGTTAAATTGGTCAGACAGGCCGGCGCCAGGACGAACGATATTGCCGGCGATGGGTGTACCACTTCCATAATCCTTGCTCAAGGCCTGATTGCTGAAGGAATGAAGGTATGCTGATACAGAATTGTACTCACCCAGTTTCTAAATATAAGACTTTTTAGAGATTTCAATACGGACTACATACTGATGTATATAGACATATTTTAGAGTGTAGATTCACTCATTTTGCTCCGTATGTAGTCCATAGTGGAATTTCTAAAAGGTCTTATATTTAGGAACGGAGGGAGTAGTTCTCTATATTTCTTGGTATAATGAACATTGACAGACACAAACAACTCTGAAATCTAAACCTGCATCTGAATATTTTCAAAAAGTAGGTTCTTGCTGCTGGAATGAATCCAGTTCAAATTGCGCGTGGCATTGGGAGGACTGCTGATGCTTTGGTTTCTGAACTCAAGTTAATGTCACGGGAGGTACGGTTTATCAGTTAATCTATGACTATGAATGTCTCTGTATGGTCTTACGAAAGATATTGTAACATTTTGTAAATTGATGCCTTCTAGATTGAAGATCATGAAATAGCACACGTGGCTGCAGTTAGCGCCGGAAATGATTACGCTGTCGGAAACATGATTTCTGATGCTTTTAAAAGAGTAGGCAGGGAAGGCATGGTTAGGATTGAAAATGGGAGAAGCACTGTAAACAGTTTGGAGGTTGTCGAAGGAATGCAGTTTGAACGTGGTTACCTCTCACCGTTCTTTGTGACTAATCATGCAAATATGTCCGCAGAGTACACTGACTGTAAGGTAGTGCAGATATCTCCATCATGTCTCCCCAGGCCACTGCATCAGAAGATGCACACACATCATTCTGCTGGATAATTTCAAGAGTTATGTTTTGTCTTTTGTAGATCCTGTTGGTTGACAAGATAATTTCTGATCCAAGGGAACTTTTAAGGGTATGCTTTAGTGCTGTAAAAGAGGATTTTCCATTGTTAATAATTGCTGAGGATATCGAAGAAGAAGCATTGTCTACTTTGACGAGAAACAAGCTGTCAGGGATGATCAAAGTGGCAGCAATTAAGGCTCCTTCTTTTGGTGAACAAAAAACCCAATGCTTGGAAGACATTGCAATCATAACAGGAGGTACATAACTGGTCACGAAATCAACTGATGCAACTCCGGTCATCAACATCTCTTGTTGGTTTTCAGGTACAGTAGTGAGAGATGATATGGGACACACACTAGAAGAGGCAGGGAAAGAGTTCTTAGGCTCTGCTTCTAAAGTAATAGTCAAGAAAGATTCAACACTAATTGTTACTGATGGAAGCACCCTTCATGCAGTTGAGAAAAGGGTTGCTCAGATAAAAGGCCAAGTTGAGGTATAGCTCAATAGTTTGATGCAAAACATGGAATAGTCCATGTGACGTTTTATATGTACGTACTGGAGAAACTGCAGTTAAAGCTTCTTGAAGCTACCATGGACCTATGAATATGGTCGTCTTAATGCGGTCATATTTTTCATTTCTAATTTCCAGAACTCAAAGGAGAGGTACCAGAAAAAGATACTGGGTGAGAGGATTGCAAGGTTATCTGGTGCAATTGCAATCATTCAGGTCATCAGGTGTCACAAGTATTTTTAGCTAACTAAGCAAAACTTTGTGTAATTAGCCTTTTGTGCTGTTTGGACTGCATGATTCTAAAAATCTGGCGTCAAGTTAATTGCAGGTTGGTGCTCAAACAGTCATTGAGCTGAAAGATAAGAAGCTGAGAATTGAAGATGCCCTTAATGCAACCATGGTATCACTAACCAATCTACAACCTTATTATGCGAGGTTCTGTGAAGTACAATTTTCCTATTTCACAACCACATTTTGGATATTTCAGGCAGCTATTGAGGAAGGTGTTGTAGTTGGTGGTGGATGCAGCCTACTAAGATTATCCCAGAAGATTGACATGATCAAGGAATCATTGGATAATTTAGAGCAGAAGGTAACATACTATGGTTTCATTTACGGTGCAAAATGCAACTAGGGAAATAATAAGCATGTGGCCCTAATTACCACTGTAGAAATTGTCTGAAGGACTATAGTACTACCGGGTAGATGATCTAATGAATACACGTTACTAAACGTTTATAATATCCATCTTGCTAATTTCTGGAGATCAAAAACCTAAATCTTGATGTATATTAAATCTGAGAACAAACCATGGCATATGAGAGGGCTACGTCATCCCGATTTCATTGCACAATTACCATCTGACAAACATAAAATGGTTATACAGAAGGACTGCAGTGCACAACAAAAAACAAGAAACTGGCAACAACTCACAATAGGATAATCAGTATTCCAAAATGCCGTACTACACATGGATTTCATTGTCCACAAAAGCAGTGAATGATTTGGCTTTGTGCAACCTCGATGTCTCGACTAGCTCTTCACATTATGTTGTTGCAGAGACCAGGTGTACTTGGTGTCATCTTGATATTTAATATTGGTCCTTATAAAAACAGAGTGAATGATGCACATAAAAATCCATTAATTTATTTCTCCTACTCTGGCTTATATCTATAATTCATCATATATTCAAGAATAGAACATATACTGCAATCCACAGGCCCAACCCTTGTTCACGACAATCCGGGCCTACTGGTGCAACTATGCTTTTGTAGTAGTCAAGGTGCTTGTGCTTTATCGAAAATACAGATTTCTTGATCCATGGATACTGCAGCAATACATCTATAGTTTGGATGGCCATTTAGCACACTGATAAATGCACTAATTTTTCTGTCTTGAGCCATAACTCCTTTCATTCCATGTTCAGATTGGTGCTGACATCTTCAAACATGCTCTGAGCTACCCTACCACACTAATAGCTAACAATGCCGGGATGAGTGGCAAGTTCGTCATCGAAAAGGTTATCAATAGCGAGCGGTAGCTCTTTTGGTTCAGTTACATGCACATTTGTCTGGTAAACTATTCTGTACCTGAGGATAAATTCTGGCTAACATGCATTTGACTGCTGCTGTTGAAGGTGCTGTCAAATGACAATGCAAGTTATGGCTACAATGCTGCCAACGGCTGCTATGAAGACTTGATGGCTTCTGGAATATTGGACCCATCAAAGGTTAGTGAAACAATGATAGAAGGATGGTTAAAATAATCCAATGTCTCTTGAACTAAACCAATTAATAACTCTGAATGGCATCACTAACTCTGCAATTCGTTTGCCCTGCACAAACGTGTCAGGTTGTGAGGTGCTGCATAGAGCATTCTGCTGTTGTTGCCAAGTCTTTTCTCACCTCCGATGTTGTGATCGTTGAGGCGCAAGAAAGCAAACCGGTTCGTGTAAGGCCCCCAATGCCCCCTAGGAACCTGATTCCCCCAATGCCTGCATCAGGTAAACCATACATGCACCTTCATGTAGGAAGATGCATCTTATTTTCAATATCGTGCTTACCTTGGCGATGCTTTCAGTCTCAGGTATTCGAGTGTAGCATGCACACTTTTGTTTGGAGCCACCACAAATATCATACTCAGGACATGAAAATGCCTGGGGTGAATAATTTTGTGGGCAAATCTGTCAAGATATGGGCTAGAAGAAAGATTTACTACTACTTCCGATTAAACATTCCTCTTAAGGAGAGGAGACCGAGAGGGTCCTTGCTCCTCAGGCCGTGTGTGCAACGTTTTCCTTGCCAGAGAAGAGCTCAATAAGGTGCCAACCAGAGCGCCCATGGCGGCTCTCCGGGAAATTCGTACAGGCACACACACTACAGTTGCGGTTCAATGTAGTGCATACAGACAAGTTTATGCGAGCAAATAGCATCCTATCATTTTGCTGATGAAACTAATCAATCTTTTTCCTCTGGAGAAGCATGATGCCCGAAGGCAGGAACACAGATAATTAATTTGGTGTGCCTGTGTGGGAGATAGTGGAGCCTTGGGGGGTTGGATATGGTTTGTTTGCACGTGCCGCTAGCTACAACGAACATGACACTGAGAAAATCAATTCTACCATGCACGGGAGGTCCTGTGCATGGGAGAACCCTTGATTTGCTTTGAGATCCGGAAACATGCATAGTTACTCAAAATTGGCCCGCTGTTTCTTCCACCACATGCAAGCACAGTGTTCAGCTATGCAGCCTTACGCTCCACCATCCCAGACTTTTTCATCTTATTCCTAAGTTTAAATCTATTCTATCTTTTGTACCAAAAGTATAATTTATAAATTGATTGCATATTTGTGTTTATGATGACGGGAACTTTAAAATGAGACCACTTTAAATATATTTAAATAAGTTTTAAAATACAAATTTTGAAACATGGTGATTCAGTTGTCAAAATAATAGTTTCTAAAAATATATTCAATATTGGTCTTGTTTTAAAGATCTTGTGAGAAAAAACGCAATTTTACAAAAATAATGTAAGTTAAACTTTTACTTCAAATATATTAAACTTGTATTCGTCTGATTGAAACTAAATGAGTAAGGAAAATATACAATCGCATGTTACAGGAGAGAGAAAGCACTGTACACATGATGTTAGAGATCCCATACAATATTAATAATAAACTGATGGACCGTGCATGGTAGAAAATCCTCTCTCACATGACACTGGCACATCTCTTGACACTGGCCAACTGAAAGCGGGTTAACTGACGAGCCATCGAGGACACACATGTGCAGCTGATACTCTACACGGAACGGGTGCGCCGTGTGACACGGGTGGAAAGTGGCTTCTTCATCACCTTGAAGAACACGTTGAGGTGTCAGGTCGACCCCGCCGCCGCCCTCCGCCCATTCGAACTCACGCACGAGCGCTGCCGAGAAGCACTTGATGTTCAACATGGCCAGACCCATGCCCGGGCAGAACCTATGCCCCGCACCAAACGGCATCATCTTCATCTCCTTGGGACCTGCTGATGGCCCGACGCCCTCCGCCTCGCCTCCAGCCAGGAACCGCTCGGGTTGGAACTCGTCGGGATCCGTCCATGTCTTGCTGTCTCTCCCAATGTCCCCACAACAAACCGCACGTTGAAGTCGCTGGCCGGTGCGGTGGTTTCGCCCAGCAACGTAGCGTCCTCGGCCCGGACTCGGCGCGGGACGAACGGCACCGATGGGTGCATCCGGAGGCTCTCCAGCACGACCGCCTGCAGGTACGGCATCCTGCGGAGGCTCTTGTCGGAGACCGTGTCCACGGCGTCAACCTCACGACGCAGCTTGCTTTGGACCTCCGGCTGGATGACGAGGTGAGCGAGTGTCCATTCGATGATGGCCACGATCGTATCCGCGCCGCCGCCGAGGAACTCTGACACAAGGCTCACCATCTCGTCGTCTCTAAGAGCGCGCCGGCAATCGATGTCCCTGCTGCGCGTGTCGTCACTGGGGACGCGGACATCGATGAGTGAGTCGACGTATGGACGCCGGACGCCGCCATGGCGGGCGCCAGACCTCCGCCGTGCTGCGATGAGAGGGAGGAAGAGCTCGGCTTGGCGGCCACGGAAGGCGAAGAGATGGCGCAGTCGCCTCCGGTGGACGAGCTTGGCTAGCCTGGAGCCGAGGGGGATGCCACTGAGCTCCCCGGCGGCGACGACGGACTCCTGTATCACGCGCTGCCTGGCGCTCACATGGCGTTCGTCGACACCGTCGCCGAAGCACACGCGCGCCACCAGCGCTGTTAGAGTTGTGCTGTGGAGCAGGTGAATGCCTTTAATCTGTAGAATATGTGAATTGCACTATGTATGTTCTTCGTGCATAGGCACGTATATATGATGTATAAAGATGGGTCATAGACCTCAACTATACAAGGAATTAGGAGGTAGCCCCAATACACAATATGCACATAACACATATACTCAACACCCTTCCGCAGTCGAAGCGGCACCTCGGCTGACGCAAAGACTGAACGAGAACTCCTCAAATGACGCCGTAGGCAAGCCCTTGGTCATGATATCGGCAAATTGTTGGGAAGTAGGGACGTGCAAAACACGAATATGGCCAAGGGCCACCTGTTGCCGAACAAAATGAATATCCAACTCAATATGCTTGGTCCGTCGATGATGCACCGGGTTAGCGGAGAGGTAGACCGCCGAGACGTTGTCGCAGTAGACCACCGTGGCACGGTCAACCTGGCAAGAGAGCTCCTGAAGTAGCTGGCGAAGCAACGAACACTCGGCGATGGCGTTGGCCACCGCACGCTACTCAGCCTCAGCACTGGAATGAGAGACCGTAGGCTGCCGCTTGGACGACCACGAGATGAGTAAAGGTCCAAGATAGACACAATAGCCCGAAGTGGAGCGACGAGTGTCAGGGCAGCCCGCCCAATCTGCATCGGAGTAGGCGGTGAGGGCGGTGTCGGCGGAGGCGTGAAGCGTGACGCCTAGATCCATAGTGCCACAGATATAGCGGAGAATCCGCTTGACGGCAGCCCAATGAACGTCTCGAGGAGCATGCATATGAAGACACACCTGCTGCACAGCATACTGTATCTCCGGTCGAGTCAGAGTGAGGTACTGAAGAGCACCAACGACAGACCGATAGAAAGCAGCATCCGATGCAGGAGAACCATCCGTGGCAGAAAGCTTGGCCTTCGTATCAACATGCGTAGCGGTGGGCTTGCAGTTAAGCATGCCGGCGCGCTCGAGGAGCTCGTGAGCGTACTTCTGCTGATGAAGGAAGAAGCCAGCCGGACGGCGCACCACCTCGACACCGAGGAAGTAGTGCAAAGGACCCAAGTCCTTGATGGCAAACTCAGCGCGAAGACGAGCCGTGAGCTGACTGAGGAGACCAGTCGTACATGCCGTCAGGATGATGTCGTCGACATAGAGCAGTAAGTAGGCCGTGTCAGAGCCCTTATGATAGACGAAGAGCGAGTCGTCCGAGCGGGTAGAGCGGAACCCAAGCTGATGGAGAAACGCCGCGATGCGCTGGTACCAAGCGCGCGGAGCCTGCTTGAGTCCGTACAAGGACCGCGAAAGCAGGCACACGTGGTCGGGAAGCGTCGGGTCAACAAACCCGGTGGGCTGCTGGCAGAAGACCTGCTCCTCGAGGTGACCATGGAGGAAGGCGTTGGAGACGTCCATCTGGTGCACCGGCCGAGCACGGGAGACCGCAAGGTGGAGAACCGTGCGTATCGTGCCGGGCTTGACGACCGGAGCGAAGGTGTCGGTGAAGTCGATGCCAGCACGCTGTCGGAAGCCACGAACGACCCATCGCGCTTTGTAGCGATCAAGGGTACCATCAGGACGGAGCTTGTGTTTAAAGACCCACTTCCCGGTAATCACGTTGGCGTGCCGGGGACGGGGAACAAGCTGCCACGTCTGGTTGCGCAACAGGGCGTCAAACCCCTCTTGCATCGCAGCCATCCAGAGCGGGTCACGAAGAGCGGCTTGAACGGAGGACGGCAACGGCGACGGCGACGGCTCAGAGATGGACGCCGCATGGACGTAGTCATCCGAGGCGTAGCGCGAGCTCGGGCGAAAAACGCCCGTACGGGCGCGGGTGACCGGACCGGCCACAGGCGCCGAGGGGGCCGGGGGCGCCGGGGGCGCAGAGGCGGCCGCGGGCACCAACGTCGGGGGCGCCGGGAGGGCCGTGGGCACCGGGGACGCCGCGGGCGTCGGGAGGGCCGCGGGCGCCGGAGGAGCCGCGGGGGCCGCGGGCGCCGGAGGAGCCGCGAGGGCCGCGTGCGTCGGAGGAGCCGCAGGCGCCAACGTCGGGGTCGCTGGGGGCGCCAGCGCCGCGGCTGTAGGAGGCGCCGCATGCGGGGGGCGTGCCTCAAAGCCAGGGGGCGGGCCAAGAGAGGCGTCGAGGAGCCAGCGTCACCAATGGCGGGAGGAACAGCCAGGGGTACCTGATGAAACGGAAACACATGCTCATCAAAGTAAACGTGTCGGGAAGTGAACACACGGTGGGAGACGGGATCGTAGCACCGATATCCCTAAGAGTTGGAGGGATAGCCGATGAAGATGCAAGCGACGGATCGAGGTGCAAACTTGTGAGAAGCAGTGTCGGCAGTGCTGGGATAGCAAAGGCACCCGAAAATACGCAAGTTGTCATAAGACGGGGGCGTACAAAGAGAAGATGGTGAGGTGCGTAGTTCCACCATGGGCGACAGGGTCTAATGTTAAGAAGAAGTGATGCAGTGGCGAGTGCGTCCGGCCAGAAACGAGGCAGCACGTTGGCATGAAACAGAAGCGTGCGAACGCAGTCATTCAGAGTGCGAAGGACGCGTTCGGCTCGACCATTCTGCTGTGAAGTGTACGGGCATGTGAGGCGGAAAACTGTGCCATGATGCGACAAAAAGGTGCGGAAAGCGAGGTTGTCGAACTCTTTTCCATTGTCCGTCTGAAGCGCAAGGATGGGACGCCCAAACTGCGTGCGGACATAGGAGTAAAAGGCCGTCAAGGTAGAGAGTGCATCTGACTTTCTGCGTAAAGGAAAAATCCACACATAATGAGAATAATCATCAAGAATGACCAGATAATATAAATAGCCCGAGTTACTGGGAACCGGAGAAGTCCACACATCTCTATGAATCAACTGAAAAGGAAAAGAAGCAATGATGGTGGAATTATTAAACGGCAGGCGAACATGTTTGCCGACTCGACATGCATGACAAGTGTGATCTTCGATCTTATTGCAACTGAAACTGAAACTCCTAAGAATATGACGAAGTGTGACGGGGTTGGGATGACCCAAGCGAGCGTGCCAGAGATCGATGCCAGCGGAGAGAGCAACCGGTGCGGTGGTGGTGGAGGATGGCGAGTGCACCGGATAGAGCTCGTCGAGGCTGTCACATCGGTGAAGTACCATCCTGGTTCGAGCGTCTTTGAAACAAAAACCAAACTCGTCAAATTCAACGGTAACAGGATTTTCACGAGTGAAACAACGAACAGAAATGAGATTTTTAATAAGATGAGGTGACACAAGTATGTTAGACAAAGATAACGAAGTAGAAGTAGAAGGAAAAGAAGTGTGCCCAACATGTGTGATAGGAAGTGTGGAACCTTCGCGACAATGATGCGGCGGTCGGTGGAGACAGGAGTAAGGAGTCAAGGTTATCAGGATGAGCAAACATGTGAGCCGTAGCACCGGTGTCCATGTATCAATCACCACCTTCAGTGTAGTTGTTCGGCGTAAGAGCGGCATGCAGCCCGGTGAGGAGCACCGGGTCCGAGGGCGCCAGCTGCAGGGTCGGCGAGGGGGACGGAGACGCCATGAGGAAGCCGTAGCCGCCGCTCAACGGCGGCGGTGGGTACGCTCCATACAGCCCCGGCTGCAACTGCGGTGCCGGGTAGGCCGGATGGCCTGCCGGAAAAACCTGCGGGCCCGTTGACGACCCCCACCAGTACCCGGAAGACTCGTATGCGGGTGGAGCCCCGTACGCAGGCGTAGACCCATACGTGGATGTGGGCGGAGTCCCGTATGCCCCGTACGTAGGATTCCCATACATGGAAACATGCACGTCGTAGGTGAAGGCCGCCCCATATGGCGGTGGGGCCGCGGCGTAGGACGCCGGCGGCGGGATGGCAGAGGCGGCGACGAACGGGCCTGGTGACGTCATTGCTGGTCCGACGGCGGCGATCGGCGCGGTTGGACGACAGCAGCTGGCGAGGTAGTTAGGCGGTCTGCTGCAGGCGATACACGCAGCAACGCACTAATGAACTAGTACTAGCCACGTACTAGCAATTAGTGGTCAAAGAGTAGCTTCACGTGAAAGTAGTACTGGCTGAAGTAGTACTCGATGATTGGATTTGTCTTCACATGGAGTTACAGCCACGGGAACGCAGCGACTCGACGGGTTTGATGTGTGCGGGACGAGCGACGGGGCTAGCGGCTGGGTGGGCGAGCGCCCGGCAGTGCTGGCTAGCGCGCGCGGCTGGCGAGCGAATCAGGCGAGGCTGGCGGCGCTGGATGGCGCGCGCGGCAGAGAGAGGAGTTGGGCGGGGCGTGCGGCGCTGCTGGGTAGCGCGCGGCTGAGAGGAGCGGCGGCTGGCGCGGAAGACGCGCGGGCGGCGGCGGCGAGGCAGCGGCGGCGGCTGCGTGGTGAGGTGCGGCGCGGCGGCGGCGGCGGCGACAGCGGAAGGCTAGGGTTAGAACCTAAAAACTGATACCATGTAGAATATGTAAATTGCACGATGTATGTTCTTCGTGCATAGGCACATATATATATGATGTATAAAGGCGGGCCACGGACCTCAACTATACAAGGAATTAGGAGGTAGGCCCAATACACAATATGCACATAACACATATACTCAACATAATTAATTGGTCACAGATCTAGCGTGTCTGGATGTGAAGATTGATGATGAGGATAAGGCGCTACTTCTTTTTGTTTCGTTGCCAGCATTTGATCATTACAGAAACATGGAAATTGATATGGAGGAGTCAGCGAGTACTGGAAGCTATCACGGCGAGACAGCATGCAGGCTTAGCGACGCGTGGCAGGCGGTGGCTATGCAGATCGTTCGATCGGCTCGGTGGCAGTGGCACAAGGCACGTGAGACGCGACATGGCGTTATGGGGCAAAATTTCGTGTTTTGACCCTTTTGTCAAATAAATCGAGATCTGACCCCAGTTTAAAACGTTTTCGAGATCTAACCATTTTGCTATCGCCAGACCCTCAGGCGGTAGGGTTGCACAGTCTACCGCTGCAGGTTCCGGCGGTAGGTGTGGCTGACGGCCGTCAAGCCATTAACGGCTGCTTACGGACCTATCGCCATAGTCCACGGCGGTAGCCCACACAAACCTACCGCCGAGTGCCCTGACGGTAGGTTATCATAGTCCGCATGAACTTAACTGCTTTGATTTTGTCTTCAATTTTTTTTGTCATAGACATAAGAAACAATAAGCACAATTTCATAGACATAACATAGTTTGATCACATCCAAAAAGTTTTGCCATTACGGACTAAGAAACAAGTACCAAATAAAATAGTTTGATCACATCCAAATAGTTTCACGAAGCCAACATAAGAAGTTTAACAAGTTCAACGGTCATCGACCACATAAAAGGTTTCATCCATAGGTAGCAATCAAGCATGACGATCATCAGCAGCCACACGCATATATAGTTTAGATGATATCGATGACGATCATTATCTTCAAGCCTTGACGGTTGGTGTTCCTGATAGTAATAAGGATGGCCTGTCCAACATGAAGGTTCTTGTCAACGAGGAAGCTCTTCCACCCAACCGAGTTTAAATGTGTGCGACCGTCAGTGTCCACGTCGTACGCACAAGTAGTGACGGGGCCCCTTGTGGTAAGGCGTATTCCAGCATAGCCTTCTTCATCAGTCTCGATGCCACAACTCTAAGATAGGCTCTTTGGCAATTTCTGAATAAGAAAAATATATCAATTAATAAGTATGGATTATCTAAACTATTAACAATTCCTTGGATTCTACACTAATAACATACCATGACATGTCGATCGATCATGGTACTTGTCAGACGGGTCAAGAATGACGCCCCGATCAAGTCAGCACGTGGCAGAAAGTTGTCCCATAGGTTGCACACCTCCTGATCACCCAGCCTCACTCTTTGAGCACAGATGGCTTCCTCAAGTGGGTCTTCATAGTCATCATCCTCATCAAGTGGTGGTGGTGGCGCCATGTTCCTTATATAAGCATTGATTGAATAAAGTTAATTAAACATCAATATTTGTTCTAATGCAAGCATTCATCAGATATAGGTAGAGTCCACCTAAATCAATGGAGATATATAGCAAAACAAATATCTATAATATTCACACAATAAATCATCACATATGGCTATAAGAAAGACTAAACCTAGGGTTCATCTAGATTCGAGGGTTCATCTAGGTTCTAGGGTTCATCATATAACCTAGAGAGGGTTCCTCATATGGCTATAAGAAAGACTAAACCTAGGGTTCATCTAGGTTCTAGGGTTCATCTAGGTTCTAGGGTTCATCATATCAACTAGAGAGGGTTCCTCGTGTGGCTATAAGCAAGACTAAACCTAGGGTTCATCAACTAGGTTCATCACATTGCAATCATCTAGGTTTAGGGTTCATCATATCAACTAGAGAGGGTTCCTCATATGATTGACTCAAACTAATTGGGGGATTGGAGGATCTTACCTTCCTCTTTCCGTAGCCATCTCGATCCGCAAAATCCGTGAATCAACGAAGAAGATCGGAGTGGGGAAGTGGAGGAGATGAGAAAATGGGCGAGACGAAGAAGAAGGCGGCTGGGTGGGTGGGGGTTAGGGGTTGGGGGTGGACTGGGCGGGCGACTGGGTTTATAAATGCCCAAACCCTACCGCCATAGGGCGCGGCGATAGCCGACCACAACCTACCGCCATCAGGCCAGGCGGTAGGATGCCTCCCCCACGCCCCACTTCAGTGACCAAAAAATCGAGCAGCGCAGCGGTAGGGTTGCACACCCTACCGCCAGGGCGCTTGGCGGTAGAACCCTACCGCCCAGGGTTCTTGGCCGCCGTCTTCTTGCGGGCCACATGACGTGCTTTCTGAAACGGGGATGGACTCTTCCAGTCCTTCTTCGGCACATTCCTCTTCTCACGCTGGGTTGGCTGAGTTGGTGGAGGTCCATCGTCATCATCGTACTCCTACTCCTCCTCATCCTCATCGTGCTCTTCCTCTTCCTCACCATGTTCTTCTTCTGCGCCCTCTTCTTCATCTTCCTCTGCATCATCATCATCGTCGTCGTCGTTCTCCTCCTCGTCATCTTGACCCGCCCTAGGCGACGAGGCTGCATGGCTCGATGAAGCGAGGCTACGCATCGGTGCAGGAGGAAAAACATCCTTGGTGTTCGTAGCGCACCCAAGCAGGCCCACAAGCCGACGTGCTTTGTTGACGTATTTCTGCAATGATAACGGGAGAATATGTTAACTTGTCGAATGTCCAATGATAACGAAAATGAACTCCGTATTACCTTCACCGTTTCCCTCAACTTGTTCTCACTAGCTCGAGTCCAGGTACGGCACTAAGCGCATCATAGGCATGAAAAATGCTTTTGTTCAGCTCCGAAGACTGAAAAGTAATAAAATGAGTCAATAGCACGGAAAGCTGATTTTCATCCAACCATCGGTTCGAAAGAGGTAAAAACAACATACCACTTTGTTTATGAGGGGTCCGTACTCCCTAAACCCGCCTTGAAGCTGTCTGATGCTCTCGTTGTAGGCTTCATTCTCCGAGGCGTCATCGAATAGGTCTTCGGCATCTGCTGTCGTCCACTGGGGCCTCAGACGCAGACGATTCTTGATGCCATCATCGTACCACAACATGTGATCCTCGTACGCGTCCCAGTGAATCACTCTCCTCTCCGTGTCTTTGCGTCCTTTCCACTCGTTCCATTCCTTCACGTATCTCGCATGTTCGGCTTCCCAATCCGTGATTGATTGATTGTTCTTCCTACTCATCTTGCAATGCGTAAGAAAGAATGTAAAACACCCTTCTTTTATGAATGTAAAGCATGAAAACAATAACTTAGAATCGATGAGGACGGCTTGTGGTACTCACTGGTGTAGGTCGTAGCCACCGATATCGTGGCCGGCTGGTGGTATGTGTTGCGCCTTATCAAATTGTGCAGCAACGCGCTGTGGCAAGTGGTACTGCATGGCATAAACACAAATCATGGGCATGATGCACCGGAAGAGAAGCTGGTCCTGCTTGCACATCCTGTTCAGCTCGAACCCCCACTCTCGATCATCACTATACGGCCGCCAAGTAACCTATAACCAAACAATGGTAAGCTCAAGTGAAAGTGTTATCGAAACAATGGTAAGCTCAAGTGAAAATGTAGTTCTTGTACCTGGAAAGGCGTGAGAGCATTAATGTCTACTACACAACCTTCTTCTTGTAGACGTTGTTGGGCCTCCAAGTGCAGAGGTTTGTAGGACAGTAGCAAATTTCCCTCAACTGGATGACCTAAGGTTTATCAATCCGTGGGAGGCATAGGATGAAGATGGTCTCTCTCAAGCAACCCTGCAACCAAATAACAAAGAGTCTCTTGTGTCCCTAACACACCCAATACAATGGTAAATTGTATAGGTGCACTAGTTCGGCGAAGAGATGGTGATACAAGTGCAATATGGATGGTAGATATAGGTTTTTGTAAACTGAAAATATAAAAACAGCAAGGTAGCAAGTGATAAAAGTGAGCGTAAACGGTATTGCAATGATAGGAAACAAGGCCTAGGGTTCATACTTTCACTAGTGCAAGTTCTCTCAACAATAATAACATAGTTGGATCATATAACTATCCCTCAACATGCAACGAAGAGTCACTCCAAAGTCACTAATAGCGGAGAACAAACGAAGAGATTATGGTAGGGTACGAAACCACCTCAAAGTTATTCTTTCCAATCAATCCATTGGGTTATTCCTATAAGTGTCACAAACAGCCCTAGAGTTCGTACTAGAATAACACCTTAAGACACAAATCAACAAAAACCTAATGTCACCTAGATACTCCAATGTCACCTCAAGTATCCGTGGCTATGATTATACGATATGCATCACACAATCTCAGATTCATCTATTCAACCAACACATAGAACCTCAAAGAGTGCCCCAAAGTTTCTACGGGAGAATCACGACGAAAACGTGTGCCAACCCCTATGCATAGGTTCATGGGCGGAACCCGCAAGTTGATCACCAAAACATACATCAAGTGAATCACGTGATATCCCATTGTCACCACACATACGCACGACAAGACATGCATCAAGTGTTCTCTAATATTTAAAGACTCAATCCGATAAGATAACTTCAAAGGGAAAACTCAATCCACTACAAGAGAGTAGAGGGGGAGAAGAAACATAAGATCCAACTATAATAGCAAAGCTCGCGATACATCAAGATCGTGCCAAATCAAGAACACGAGAGAGAGAGAGAGATCAAACACATAGCTACTGGTACATACCCTCAGCCCCGAGGGTGCACTACTCCCTCCTCGTCATGGAGAGCGGCGGGATGATGAAGATGGCCACCGGTGAGGGTTCCCCCCTCTGGCAGGGTGCCGGAACAGGGTCCCGATTGGTTTTTGGTGGCTACAGAGGCTTGCGGCGGCGGAACTCCCGATGTATTCTCCGCTCTGGAAGTTTTAGGGTACGTAGGTATATATGGGTGCAAGAAGTACGTAGGTGGAGCTTCGGGGGCCCCACGAGGCAGGGGCGCGCCCTAGGGGGGTGGGCGCACCCCCACCCTCATGAGCACCTCCCTCCTTTCCTGACGTGGGCTCCAAGTCCATCCAGTAGCTTTCCTTCCAAAAATAACTTCTCCAGTTGATTTCGTTCCGTTTCGACTCCGTTTGATATTCCTTTTCTTCGAAACACTGAAATAGGCAAAAAACAGCAAATCTGGGCTGGGCTTCCGGTTAATAGGTTAGTCCCAAAAATAATATAAAAGTGGATAATAAAGCCCAATATTCCCCAAAACAGTAGATAATATAGCATGGAGCAATAAAAAAATTATAGATACGTTGGAGACGTATCAAGCATCCCCAAGCTTAATTCCTGCTCGTCCTCGAGTAGGTAAATGATAAAAAAGAATTTTTGATGCAGAGTGCTACTCGGCATAATTTCAATGTAATTCTTCTTAATTGTGGTATGAATATTCAGATCCATAAGATTCAAGATAAAAGTTCATATTTACATAAAAATAATAATACTTCAAGCATACTAACTAAGCAATTATGTCTGTTCAAAATAACATGGCCAAAGAAAGTTCATCCCTACAAAATCATATAGTCTGGCTATGCTCTATCTTCACCACACAAAGTATTTAAATCATGCACAACCCCGATAACAAGCCAAGCAATTGTTTCATACTTTAACATTTTCAAAACTTTTTCAATCTTCACGCAATACATGAGCGTGAGCCATGGATATAGCACTATATGTGGAATAGAATGGTGGTTGTGGAGAAGACAAAAAAGGGAAGATAGTCTAACATCAACTAGGCGTATCAACGGGCTATGGAGATGCCCATTAATAGATATCAATGTGAGTGAGTAGGGATTGCCATGCAACGGATGCACTAGAGCTATAAGTGTATGAAAGCTCAACAAAAGAAACTAAGTGGGCGTGCATCCAACTCGCTTGCTCACAAAGGCCTAGGGCATTTTGAGGAAGCCCATCATTGAAATATACAAGCCAAGTTCTATAATGTAAAATTCCCACTAGTATATGAAAGTGACAACATAGGAGACTCTCTATTATGAAGATCATGGTGCTACTTTGAAGCACAAGTGTGGTAAAAGGATAGTAGCATTGTCCCTTCTCTCCTTTTCTCTCATTTTTTTGTTTGGGCCTTTCTCTTTTTTATGGCCTCTTTTATTTCTTTTTTTTTTATTTTTCGTCCGGAGTCTCATCCTGACTTATGGGGGAATCATAGTCTCCATCATCCTTTCCTCACTTGGGACAATGCTCTAAAAATGATGATCACACTTCTATTTTTCTTACAACTCAACAATTACAACTCGATACTTAGAACAAAATATGACTCTATATGAATGCCTCCGACGGTGTACCGGGATATGCAATGAATCAAGAGTGACATGTATGAAAAAATTATGAATGGTGGCTTTGCCACAAATACGATGTCAACTACATGATCATGCAAAGCAATATGACAATGATGGAGCGTGTCATAATAAACAGAACAGTGGAAAGTTGCATGGCAATATATCTCGAAATGGCTATGAAAATGCCATGATAGGTAGGTATGGTGTCTGTTTTGAGGAAGGTATATGATTGGTGTATGATACCGGCAAAAGGTGCGCGGTATTAGAGAGGCTAGCAATGGTGGAAGGGTGAGAGTGTGTATAATCCATGGACTCAACATTAGTCATAAAGAACTCATATACTTATTGCAAAAATCTGGAAGTTATCAAAGCAAAGTATTACGCGCATGCTCCTAGGGGGGTAGATTGGTAGGAAAAGACCATCGCTCGTCCCCGACCGCCACTCATAAGGAAGACAATCAATAAATAAATCATCCTCCGACTTCATCACATAACGGTTCACCATACGTGCATGCTACGGGAATCACAAATTTAACACAAGTATTTCTCAAATTCACAACTACTCAACTAGCATGACTTTGATATTATCACCTCCATATCTCAAAACAATTGTCAAGCATCAAACTTCTCTTAGTATTCAACACACTCATAAGAAAGTTTTTACTAGTCTTGAATACCTAGCATATTAGGATTAAGCACATTACCATGCTATTTAAGACTCTCAAAATAATATAAGTGAAGCATGAGAGTTCATCTATTTCTTCAAAATAAAACTACCACCATGCTCTAAAAGATATAAGTGAAGCACTAGAGCAAACAACAAACCACTCCGAAAGATATAAGTGAAGATCAATGAGAAGTCGAATAATTATGCAACTATGTGAAGAATCTGCCATTTAATAATTCCAGATCTTGATACTTTATTCAAACAGCAAGCAAAGCTAAAGAAAATAAAATGACGCTCCAAGAAAAACACATATCATGTGGTGAATAAAAATATAGCTCCAAGTAAAGTTACCGATGAACGAAGACGAAAGAGGGGATGCCTTCCGGGGCATCCCCAAGCTTAGGCTCTTGGTTATCCTTGAATATTACCTTGGTGTGCCTTGGGCATCCCCAATCTTAGGCTCTTGCCACTCTTATTCCATAGTCCATCGAATCTTTACCCAAAACTTGAAAACTTCACAACACAAAACTTAACAGAAAACTCATAAGCTCCGTTAGCGAAAGAAAACAAAACACCACTTCAAGGTACTGTAATGAACTCATTCTTTATTTATATTGGTGTTAAACCTACTATATTCCAACTTCTCTATGGAACTATTTTACTAACCATAGATTCATCAAAATAAGCAAGCAACACAATGAAAACAGAATCTGTCAAAATCAGAACAGTCTATAGTAATCTGTATCAAACATATACTTCTGGAACTCCAACAATTCTAAAATAAATTGGTGGACCTGAGGAATTTGTCTAGTAATCATCTGCAAAAAGAATCAACTAAATATCACTCTCCAGGAAAAAGTTGAAGCTAATTTCGTGAGCGCTAAAGTTTCTGTTTTTTATAGCATGATCATAAAAGACTTCACCCAAGTCTTCCCAAAGGTTCTACTTGGCACAAACACTAATTAAAACACAAAACCACATCTAAACAGAACCAAAAATCAAGAAACTAAAATAAAATTGGGTTGCCACCCAACAAGCGCTATCGTTTAACGCCCCTAGCTAGGCATGATGATTTCAATGATGCTCGCATAAAAGATAAGAATTGAAACATAAAGAGAGCATCATGAAGAATATGACTAGCACATTTAAGTCTAACCCACTTCCTATGCATAGGGAATTTGTGAGCAAACAACTTATGGGAACAAGAACCAACTTGCATAGGAAGGCAAAACAAGCATAACCGCAAGATTTTAAGCACATAGAGAGGAAACTTGATATTATTGCAATTCCTACAAGCATACATTCCTCCCTCATAATAATTTTCAGTAGCATCATGAATGAATTCAACAATATAACCAGCACCTAAAGCATTTTTTTCATGATCTACAAGCATAGAAAATTTACTACTCTCCACATAAGCAAATTTCTTCTCATCAATAGTAGTGGGAGCAAACTCAACAAAATAACTATCATGTGATTGAAAATTAAGATCAAGATGACAAGTTTCATGGTTATCATTATTATTTAAAGCATACATGTCATCACAATAATCATCATAGATAGGAGGCATGCTTTCATCATAGTAAATTTGCTCATCAAACTTGGGGGACTAAACATATTATCTTCATCAAACATAGCATCCCCAAGCTTGTGGCTTTGCATATCATTAGCATCATGGATATTCAAGGAATTCATACTAACAACATTGTAATCATGCTCATCATTCAAAGATTTAGTGCCAAACAATTTAATGCATTCTTCTTCTAACACTTTGGCACAATTTTCCTTTCCATCATACTCATGAAAGATATTAAAAAGATGAAGCGTATGAGGTAAACTCAATTCCATTTTTTTGTATTTTTATTTTATAAACTAAACTAGTGATAATACAAGAAACTAAAAGATTCGATCGCAAGATCTGAAGATATAGCTTCAATCACTAACCTCCCCGGCAACGGCGCCAGAAAAGAGCTTGATGTCTACTACACAACCTTCTTCTTGTAGACGTTGTTGGGCCTCCAAGTGCAGAGGTTTGTAGGACAATAGCAAATTTCCCTCAAGTGGATGACCTAAGGTTTATCAATCCGTGGGAGGCGTAGGATGAAGATGGTCTCTCTCAAGCAACCCTGCAACCAAATAACAAAGAGTCTCTTGTGTCCCCAACACACCCAATACAATGGTAAATTGTATAGGTGCACTAGTTCGGCGAAGAGATGGTGATACAAGTGCAATATGGATGGTAGATATAGGTTTTTGTAAATTGAAAATATAAAAACAGCAAGGTAGCAAGTGATAAAAGTGAGCGTAAACGGTATTGCAATGATAGGAAACAAGGCCTAGGGTTCATACTTTCACTAGTGCAAGTTCTCTCAACAATAATAACATAGTTGGATCACATAACTATCCCTCAACATGCAACAAAGAGTCACTCACAAGTCACTAATAGCGGAGAACAAACGAAGAGATTATGGTAGGGTACGAAACCACCTCAAAGTTATTCTTTCCAATCAATCCATTGGGCTATTCCTATAAGTGTCACAAACAGACCTAGAGTTCGTACTAGAATAACACCTTAAGACACAAATCAACCAAAAACCTAATGTCACCTAGATACTCCAATGTCACCTCAAGTATCCGTGGGTATGATTATACGATATGCATCATACAATCTCAGATTCATCTATTCAACCAACACATAGAACCTCAAAGAGTGCCCCAAAGTTCCTACCGAAGAATCACGACGAAAACGTGTGCCAACCCCTATGCATAGGTTCATGGGCGGAACCCGCAAGTTGATCACCAAAACATACATCAAGTGAATCACGTGATATCCCATTGTCACCACAGATACACACGGCAAGACATACATCAAGTGTTCTCAAATCTTTAAAGACTCAATCCGATAAGATAACTTCAAAGGGAAAACTCAATCCATTACAAGAGACTAGAGGGGGAGAAGAAACATAAGATCCAACTATAATAGCAAAGCTCACGATACATCAAATCGTGTCAAATCAAGAACACGAGAGAGAGAGAGAGATCAAACACATAGCTACTGGTACATACCCTCAGCCCCGAGGGTGAACTACTCCCTCCTCGTCATGGAGAGCGCCGGGATGATGAAGATGGCCACCGGTGAGGGTTCCCCCCTCCGGCAGGGTGCCGAAAAAGGGTCCCGATTGGTTTTTGGTGGCTACAAAGGCTTGCGGCGGCGGAACTCCCGATCTATTCCCCGTTCTGGAAGTATTAGGGTACGTAGGTATATATGGGTGCAAGAAGTACGTCGGTGGAGCTTCAGGGGCCCCACAAGGCAGGGGGCGCGCCCTAGGGGGGTGGGCGCGCCCCCCACCCTCGTGAGCACCTCCCTCCTTTCCTGACGTGGGCTCCAAGTCCATCCGGTAGGTTTCCTTCCAAAAATAACTTCTCCAGTTGATTTCGTTCCGTTTCGACTCCGTTTGATATTCCTTATCTTCGAAGCACTGAAATAGGCAAAAAAAAACAACAAATCTGGGTGATGTCTACTACACAACCTTCTTCTTGTAGACGTTGTTGGGCCTCCAAGTGCAGAGGTTTGTAGGACAGTAACAAATTTCCCTCAAGTGGATGACCTAAGGTTTATCAATCCATGGGAGGCGTAGGATGAAGATGGTCTCTCTCAAACAACCCTGCAACCAAATAACAAAGAGTCTCTTGTGTCCCCAACACACCCAATACAATGGTAAATTGTATAGGTGCACTAGTTCGGCGAAGAGATGGTGATACAAGTGCAAAATAGATAGTAGATATAGGTTTTTGTAAACTGAAAATATAAAAACAGCAAGGTAGCAAGCGGTAAAAGTGAGCGTAAACGGTATTGCAATGTGTGGAAACAAGGTCTAGGGTTCATACTTTCACTAGTGTAAGTCCTCTCAATAATGATAACATAATTGGATCACATAACTATCCCTCAACATGCAACAAAGAGTCACTCCAAAGTCACTAATAGCGGAGAACAAACGAAGAGATTATGGTAGGGTACGAAACCACCTCAAAGTTATTATTTCCAATCAATTCGTTGGGCTATTCCTATAAGTGTCACAAACAGCCCTAGAGTTCGTACTAGAATAACACCTTAAGACACAAATCAACCGAAACCCTAATGTCACCTAGATACTCCAATGTCACCTCAAGTATTCGTGGGTGTGATTATACGATATGCATCACACAATCTCAATTCATCTACTCAAACCAACACATAGAACCTCAAAGAGTGCCCCAAAGTTTCTACCGGAGAATCACGATGAAAACGTGTGCCAACTCCTATGCACAGGTTCATGGGCGGAACCCACAAGTTGATCACCAAAACATACATCAAGTGAATCACATGATATCCCATTGTCACCACAGATACGCACGGCAAGACATACATCAAGTGTTCTCAAATCTTTAAAGACTCAATCCGATAAGATAACTTCAAAGGGAAAACTCAATCCATTACAAGAGAGAAGAGGGGGAGAAGAAACATAAGATCCAACTATAATAGCAAAGCTCGCGATACATCAAGATTGTGCCAAATCAAGAACACGAGAGAGAGAGAGAGAGAGAGAGAGAGAGAGAGAGAGAGATCAAACACATAGCTACTGGTGCATACCCTCAGCCCCGAGGGTGAACTACTCCCTCCTCGTCATGGAGAGCGTCGAGATGATGAAGATGGCCACTGGTGAGGGTTCCCCCCTCCGGCAGGGTGCGGGAACAAGGTCCCAAGAGGTTTTTGGTGGCTACAGAGGCTTGCGGTGGTGGAACTCCCGATCTAATCTCCGTTCTGGATGTTTTACGATATGTAGGTATATATGGGTGCAAGGGATACGTCGGTGGACCGAAGGGGGGCCATGAGGCAGGGGGCACACCCCAGGGGGGCACACCCCAGGGGGGTGGGCACGCCCCTACCCTCGTGAGCTCCTCCTTCATCTTCTGACGTAGGGTCCAAGTCTATCCAGTAGGTTTCCTTCCAAAAATAACTTCTCCAGTTGATTTCGTTCTGTTTCGACTCCGTTTGATATTCCTTTTCTTCGAAACACTGAAATAGGCATAAAACAACAAATCTGGGCTGGGCCTCCTATTAATAGTTAGTCCCAAAAATAATATAAAAGTGGATAATAAAGCCCAATATTGCCTAAAACAGCAGATAATATAGCATGGAGCAATCAAAAATTATAAATACGTTGGAGACGTATCAAGCATCCCCAAGCTTAATTCCTGCTCGTCCTCGAGTAGGTAAATGATAAAAAAGATAATTTTTGATGTGGAATGCTAGTTGGCATAATTTCAATGTAATTCTTCTTACTTGTGATATGAATATTCAGATCCGAAAGATTCAAGACAAAAGTTCATATTGACATAAAAATAATAATACTTCAAGCATACTAACAAAGCAATCATGTCTTCTCAAAATAACATGGCCAAAGAAAGTTATCCCTACAAAATCATATAGTCTGGCTATGCTCTATCTTCACCACGCAAAGTATTTAAATCATGCACAACCCCGATGACAAGCCAAGCAATTGTTTCATACTTTTGACATTCTCAAAACATTTTCAATCTTCACGCAATACATGAGCGTGAGCCATGGACATAGCACTATAGGTGGAATAGAATGGTGGTTGTGGATAATACAAAAAGGGAGAAGATAGTCTCACATGAACTAGGCGTATCAACGGGCTATGGAGATGCCCATCAATAGATATCAATGTGAGTGAGTAGGGATTGCCATGCAACAGATGCACTAGAGCTATAAGTATATGAAAGCTCAACAAAAGAAACTAAGTGGGTGTGCATCCAACTCGCTTGCTCATGAAGACCTAGGGCATTTTGAGGAAGCCCATCATTGGAATATACAAGCCAAGTTCTATAATGTAAAATTCCCACTAGTATATGAAAGTGACAACATAGGAGACTCTCTATCATGAAGATCATGGTGCTACTTTGAAGCACAAGTGTGGTAAAAGGATAGTAGCATTGCCCCTTCTCTCTTTTTCTCTCATCTTTTTTATTTATTTTATTTTTTTATTTGGGCCTTTTCTCTTTTTTATGGCCTCTTTTTTATTTCTTTTTTTTATTTTTCGTTCGAAGTCTCATCCCGACTTGTGGGGGAATGATAACCCACAAGTATAGGGGATCAATTGTGGCCTCTTTCGATAAGTAAGAGTGTCGAACCCAACGAGGAGCTAAAGGTAGAAGAAATATTCCCTCAAGTTCTATCGACCACCGGTACAACTCTACGCACGCTTGACGTTCGCTTTACCTAGAACAAGTATAAAACTAGAAGTACTTTGTAGGTGTTTTTGGATAGGCTTGCAAGAAAGTAAAGAGCACGAAAATAAAACTAGGGGCTGTTAAGGTAAAGACACAACTAAAGTAAATATAGCGAGTATGGAAAAGTGGTGATAGGAGTTGTGGAATTGTCCCTAGGCAACTGACTATGTTACTAGACCGATAATCGTTATTGCAATTCTATTTGAGGGAGAGGCATAAGCTAACATACTTTCTCTACTTGGATCATATGCACTTATGATTGGAACTCTAGAAAGCATCCGCAACTACTAAAGATTCATTAAGGTAAAAACCCAACCATAGCATTAAAGTATCAAGTCCCCTTTATCCCATACGCGAACAACCTACTTACTCGGGTCTGTGTTTCTGTCACTCACGCCACCCACCATAAGCAAATCATAAACATATTGCAAACCCTACAGTGGGAATCCCTCACGCTTGCGCGACACGGAGGGCACAATAGGACAGCACCAATAAAATATGCAACTCAAACCAATCATAGCAATTCATTAATCACCGATAGGACAATAGAAATCTACTCAGACATCATAGGATGCCAACACATCATTGGATAATAATATGAAGCATAAAGCACCATGTTCAAGTAGAGGGTACAGCGGGTTGCGGGAGAGTGGACCGCTGTAGATAGAGGGGGGAAGGTGATGGAGACGTTGGTGAAGATGACGGTGGTGTTGGTGAAGATCGCGGTGATGATGATGGCCCCCGGCGGCGTTCCGGCGCCACCGGAAGCAAGGGGGAGAGAGCCCCCCTCCTTCTTCTTCTTCCTTGACCTCCTCCCTAGATGGGAGGAGGGTTTCCCCTCTGTTCCTTGGCTCCCATGGCTTGGGAGGGGCGAGAGCCCCTCCGAGATTGGATCTATCTCTCTGTTTCTGCGTTCTGTTCTGGCTCTGTTTCACCGTTTCACATATATATGGAGATCCGTTACTCCGATTGGCCTGAAACCTTTTCTGTGATTTTTTCCCGAATATTATCTTTCTTGCGGCAAAAGAAGAGCATCAACCGCCTTACGGTGGGCTCACGAGGGTAGGCGGCGTGCCCAGGGGGGAGGGGCGCGCCCCCTGCCTCGTGACCACCTCGGGCACCGTCTCGCGTGGATTTTTCTTCTAGAATTTTCCATATTTTCCAAAAATAAGCTCCGTCCGTTTTTATCCCGTTTGGACTCCGTTTGATATGGATATTCTGCGAAACATAAAACATGCAACAGACAGGAACTGGCACTGGGCACTGGATCAATATGTTAGTCCCAAAAATAATATAAAATGTTGCCAAAAAGTATATGAAAGTGAATAATATTGGCATGGAACAATCAAAATTTATAGATACGACGGAGACATATCAGCATCCCCAAGCTTAATTCCTGCTCGTCCTCGAGTAGGTAAATGATAAATTTTTTTTTGATGTGGAATGCTACCTAGCATAATCTTGATCATATGTCTAATCATGGCATGAATATTAAGACACGAGTGATTCAAAGCAATAATCTATCATTTGACATAAAAACAATAATACTTCGAGCGTACCAATAAAGCAATCATGTCTTTTCAAAACAACAAGGCCAAAGCAAGCTTATCCCTACAAAATCATACAGTTTGGCCATGCTTCATTTTCGTCACACAAAATGCCCCCATCATGCACAACCCCGATGACAAGCCGAGCAATTGGTTCATACTTTTTAATGCGCTTCAGCTTTTTCAACCCTCACGCAATACATGAGCGCAAGCCATGGATATAACACTATAGGTGGAATAGAATACAATGATGGAGGTTATGTGGATAAGGCAAAAAAAGAGAGAAAGTCTCACATCGACGCGGCTAATCAACAGGCTATGGAGATGCCCCTCAATTAACGTCAATGTGAGGAGTAGGGATTGCCATGCAACGGATGCACTAAGAGCTATAAGTGTATGAAAGCTCAACAAAAGAAACTAAGTGGGTGTGCATCCAACTTGCTTGCTCATGAAGACCTAGGGCATTTGAGGAAGCCCATCGTTGGAATATACAAGCCAAGTTCTATAATGAAAATTCCCACTAGTATATGAAAGTGACAACTCAAGAGACTCTCTATATGAAGAACATGGTGCTACTTTGAAGCACAAGTGTGGTAAAAGGATAGTAACATTGCCCCTTCTCTCTTTTTCTCTCATTTTTTTATTTTCGTCCGGAGTCTCATCCCGACTTGTGGGGGAATCATAGTCTCCATCATCCTTTCCTCACTGGGGCAATGCTCTAATAATGATGATCATCACACTTTTATTTACTTACAACTCAATATTACAACTCGATACTAGAACAAAGGTATGACTCTATATGAATGCCTCTGGCGGTGTACCGGGATGTGCAATGATCTAGCGTAGCAATGACATCAAAAAACGGACAAGCCATGAAAACATCAGCTAGCTATCTTACGGTCATGCAAAGCAATATGCCAATGAATGCTCAAGTCATGTATATGATGATGATGGAAGTTGCATGGCAATATATCTCGGAATGGCTATGGAAATGCCATAATAGGTAGGTATGGTGGCTGTTTTGAGGAAGATATAATGAGGCTTATGTGTGACAGAACGTATCGTATCACGGGGTTTGGATGCACCGGCGAAGTTTGCACCAACTCTCGAGGTGAGAAAGGGCAATGCACGGTACCGAAGAGGCTAGCAATGATGGAAAGGTAAAAGTGTGTATAATCCATGGACTCACATTAGTCATAAAGAACTCATATACTTATTGCAAAAGTTTATTAGCCCTCGAAGCAAAGTACTACTATGCATGCCCCTAGGAGGATAGATTGGTAGGAAAAGACCATCGCTCGTCCTCGACCGCCACTCATAAGGAAGACAATCAAAGAAACACCCCATGCTTCAAATTTGTCACATAACGGTTACCATACGTGCATGCTACGGGACTTGCAAACCTCAACACAAGTGTCTCTACAATCCACAACCACCCACTAGCATAACTCTAATATCACCATCTTTATATCGCAAAACTATTGCAAGGAATCAAACATATCATATTCAGCGATCTACAAGTTTATGTAGGATTTTATGACTAACCATGTGAATGACCAATTCCTGTCATCTCTCTAAATAGATATAAGTGAAGCAAGAGAGTTTAATTCTTTCTACAAAAGATATGCGCAAACTCTAACAAATATAAGTGAAGCAAAAGAGCATTCTACAAATGGCGGTTGTATATGTAAAGAGAAGCAGGCAATCCAAACTTCAAATGATATAAGTGAAGCACATGAAGCATTCTATAAAGCCATGCTCAAAAGATATAAGTGAAGTGTAATGAGCATTCTATAAATCAACCAAGGACCATCTCATACCAGCATGGTGCATAAAATAAAAAATAAAAACCTAATTGCAAAAGACGCTCCAAGACTTGCACATATCGCATGAACGAAACGAATCTGAAAACATACCGATATTTGTTGAAGAAAGAGGGGATGCCTCCCCAGCATCCCCAAGCTTAGACGCTTGAGTCTCCTTGAATATTTACTTGGGGTGCCTCGGGCATCCCCAAGCTTGAGCTCTTTCCTCTCTTCCTTCTTCTCACATCGAAACCTTCTCAATCAAACACTTCATCCACACAAAACTTCAACAGAAAACTCGGTAAGATCCGTTAGTATAATAAAGCAAATCACCACTCTAAGTACTGTTGCAAACCAATTCATATTTTGTTCTTGCATTGTGTCTACTGTAGTATAACTTTTTCATGGCTTAATCCACTGATATAAATTGATAGTTTCATCAAAACAAGCAAACTATGCATCAAAAACAGAATCTGTCTAAAACAGAACAGTCTGTAGCAATCTGAACATTCACCATACTTCTGGTACTTGAAAAATTCTGCCAAAATTAGGAACAATAAACAATTTGTACAGCAAGACAGTGCAAAAATAATCAGAACCATTTGACGTTCCAGTAAAAAATTAAAATTTACGCACTACAGCCAAAGTTTCTGTCCTGCACCGCACAAACCAACAAGCATTGTAAACATCCTAAAGGCAAACCTTGGCACATTATTTTTATAATACAATGGAATTGTACAAGGGGATAATTATTTTTGTTGAAAAGTTTCTGTAGTTAAGATTCACAAAGTTGTCGTGAGCATGAACAAAGTTCAAGGAGCTCTCCCGCTTCAACAATGCTTGTCTTTCTCACTTTCACTTTCCTTTTTGAAAAAGTTTTGGGTTCCCCTCTTTATTTTTGTTGTTTTTAAACTATATGAAAGCACTCAACAGAAATAAATGATTCTCTAAAACTTCCGGGTTGTCTCCCTGGCAGCGCTTTCTTTAAAGCCATTAAGCTAGGCATATAGTGCTCAAGTAATGAATCCACCCGGATCCCAAGGTATATCAAAGCCAATTTTAATTAGCAATGATTTGTAATTTAGTAGTGAGCACAAAGTAATATATATCATGTAATGACGAAGTCTAACTCTCTTCCTATGCATCGGCATGTCATAAAAGAATAATTCATGCACACAAAGTAAAGGCCAATGCATAGTATAAACAGTTTCTTGCAATTTTATCGTGTTGGAAACATAGAGAGGTAGAGATATAGTTCCTCTCTCATAATAATTGCAAGTAGGAGCAGCAAGCACATGTATATTATATCTATCAAAATCATCATGTGCAACGGTAAAAGGCAACCCATCAATATAATCCTTAATAAGTGCAAACTTCTCCGATATAGTATAATCGTGAGAATTTAAAAAGATAATAGGATTATCATGCATGGGTGCAATAACAACAATTTCATGTTTAACATAAGGAACTATAGCAAGTTCATCTCCATAAACATAATTCATATTGGCATCTTGGCCATAAGCATAGCAAGCATCATCAAAAAGGGATATTTCAAAAGAATCAACGGGATCATAACAATCATCATAGCAATCATCCTTCGGTAAGCACGAAGGGGAATTAAATAATGTATGAGTTGGAGGTTTACTCTCATTAGAAGGTGGGCACGGGTAGCTAATCCGCTCTTCCTCCTTTTGTTCTTCGCTCTCCTCATCATCTTTTTCATCCAATGAGCTCACAGTTTCATCAATTTCTTCTTCCATAGACTCCTGCAAAATATTAGTCTCTTCTTGGACAGCGGAGACTTTCTTAATAAGTGCATTAATTTCATAATTGTATTTATAATTCTCATAGCAATATTTGAGGATAGCTAATTTTTCAGATCTATAAACAGCATCATCAAAATCCTCAAACTCTTTACACATAGCTTCAATTTCATAAGCACCCATAAAAGCAACAAATTCTTCTATTTGTTCCACATCATAGTAATCATATATACCTCTAGCATAAGAAGCTAAGGTTTCATTATCATTAAATTTGCATGAAAAGGGAAGGTGTGGAGAATTCATCCTAGAGCAACAAGTATAATCATATTCCACGCATAGTTGCCAAGCATAACACTTCAATATATGAATTTGATCCCATAATAGTTTCTTTTTTGTGTCAAGCGATAATCCCTAAAGTATTCACGTTGATCCAACGTTACTCCCATTACATAATTGAATGGGGTTTTCTCAGGATTATTAAAATAGTACATAATATCTTTCACATAACCAGCATCGAGGGTTTTAGGAGGTTCCCCATCTCCATGAGTGACAAGTACACCTAATTTTTTTGGTATTTTGTTTTCCATATCCATAACTAAAGATAGAGAACAACTAAGAACAGAAAATAAAAATTACTTAGTGATAAAGCAAACAAGCACACACGAGAATATTCACCCCACGCTATTGCTCCCCGGCAACGGCGCCAGAAAAAGGTCTTGATAACCCACAAGTATAGGGGATCAATTATAGCCTCTTTCGATAAATAAGAGTGTCGAACCCAACGAGGAGCTAAAGGTAGAACAAATATTCCCTCAAGTTCTATCGACCACCGATACAACTCTACGCATGCTTGACGTTCGCTTTACCTAGAACAAGTATAAAACTAGAAGTACTTTGTAGGTGTTTTTGGATAGGCTTGCAAGAAAGTAAAGAGCACGAAAATAAAACTAGGTGTTGTTAAGGTAAAGACACAACTAAAGTAAATATAGCGAGTATGGAAAAGTGGTGATAGGAGTTGTGGAATTGTCCCTAGGCAACTGGCTATGTTACTAGACCGATAATCGTTATTGCAATTCTATTTGAGGGAGAGGCATAAGCTAACATAATTTCTCTACTTGGATCATATGCACTTATGATTGGAACTCTAGCAAGCATCCGCAACTACTAAAGATTCATTAAGGTAAAAACCCAACCATAGCATTAAAGTATCAAGTCCCCTTTATCCCATACGCGAACAACCTACTTACTTGGGTCTGTGTTTCTGTCACTCACGCCACCCACCATAAGCAAATCATAAACATATTGCAAACCCTACAGCGGGAATCCCTCACGCTTGCGCGGCACGGAGGGCACAATAGGACAACACCAATAAAATATGCAACTCAAACCAATCATAGCAATTCATCAATCACCGATAGGACAATAGAAGTCTACTCAGACATCATAGGATGGCAACACATCATTGGATAATAATATGAAGCATAAAGCACCATGTTCAAGTAGAGGGTACAACGGGTTGCGGGAGAGTGGACCGCTGTAGATAGAGGGGGGAAGGTGATGGAGACGTTGGTGAAGATGACGGTGGTGTTGGTGAAGATCGCGGTGATGATGATGGCCCCCGGCGGCGTTCCGGCGCCACCGGAAGCGAGGGGGAGAGAGCCCCCCTCCTTCTTCTTCTTCCTTGACCTCCTCCCTAGGTGGGAGGAGGGTTTTCCCTCTGTTCCTTGGCTCCCATGGCTTGGGAGGGGCGAGAGCCCCTCTGAGATTGGATCTATCTCTCTGTTTCTGCGTTTTGTTCTGGCTCTGTTTCACCGTTTCACATATATATGGAGATCCGTAACTCCGATTGGCCTGAAACCTTTTCTGTGATTTTTTTCCGAATATTATCTTTCTTGCGGCAAAAGAAGAGCATCAACCGCCTTACGGTGGGCTCACGAGGGTAGGCGGCGCGCCCAGGGGGGAGGGGCGCGCCCCCTGCCTCGTGACCACCTCGCGCACCGTCTCGTGTGGATTTTTCTTCTAGAATTTTCCATATTTTCCAAAAATAAGCTCCGTCCGTTTTTATCCCGTTTGGACTCCGTTTGATATGGATATTCTGCGAAACATAAAACATGCAACAGACAGGAACTGTCACTGGGCACTGGATCAATATGTTAGTCCCAAAAATAATATAAAAAGTTGCCAAAAAGTATATGAAAGTGAATAATATTGGCATGGAACAATCAAAAATTATAGATACGACGGAGACGTATCAGGGAATCATAGTCTCCATCATCCTTTCCTCACTGGGACAATGCTCTAATAATGATGATCATCACACTTTTATTTACTTACAACTCATGAATCACAACTCGATACTTAGAACAAAATATGACTCTATATGAATGCCTCCGGCGGTGTACCGGGATATGCAATGAATCAAGAGTGATATGTATGAAAGAATTATGAACGGTGGCTTTGCCACAAATACGATGTCAACTACATGATCATGCAAGGCATTATGACAATGATGGGGCGTGTCATAATAAACGGAACGGTGGAAAGTTGCATGGCAATATATCTCGGAATGGCTATGGAAATGCCATGATAGGTAGGTATGGTGGCCGTTTTGAGGAAGGTATATGGTGGGTGTATGATACCAGCCAAAAGTGTGCGGTATTAGAGAGGCTAGCAATGGTGGAAGGAAGAAAGGTGCGTATAATCCATGGACTCAACATTAGTCATAAAGAACTCATATACTTATTGCAAAAATCTACAAGTTATCAAAGCAAAGTATTACGCGCATGCTCCTAGGGGGATAGATTGGTAGGAAAAAACCATCGCTCGTCCCCGACCGCCACTCATAAGGAAGACAATCAATAAATAAATCATGCTCCGACTTCATCACATAACGGTTCACCATACGTGCATGCTTCGGGAATCACAAACTTTAACACAAGTATTTATCAAATTCACAACTACTCAACTAGCATGACTCTAATATCACCATCTCCATATCTCAAAACAATTATCAAGTATC